>JAUMJJ010000157.1:7520000-8720000 GCA_033556795.1 Tapera naevia | reverse complement strand
AGCCCATGTCTGATTAAAAGTCTTAATTCTCTAGGGGACCCAACTACACGGACCTTTTTGCATATTCAATGCTACCAGAAAGCGGTTGGAAATGTTCATGTTAAACAAAACCAGTTCTTGCAATAGAGACATCACAGAAGAAGCCTGGTAGGAGGTATTGGATATCAAAGATCCCACCTCTTTGACAATAAATTGTTAGAACTGTCATCTCCTTCAACGTGACTCTGCAGGAGCACAAAGTGGGATGTGGCAGGGCTGAAACCCTGGAGGAACCACCCTGGTGGTACTGGTAGCAAAGCAAGTTACCAGTGAAAGCAATGAGCAGGAGAGAAGGTAAAGATCTGCCACCTGAATCTGGTGAAAGCAGGACCAGGTTATCAAGCTACAAGTGAGTTTTAAAGCAATGAGTTTATTACAACCTGGATGTTCAATATCCACATGGACATTAAATGCCAAGGGAAATCTGCCATCATCGCTGCCGGGAATCCAGCGACGGTCTTGGAATAGACACGTGAAATTATCTACTCCCAGCTTCCAGCAAGACACACAAGGATGGGGTTTACTTCAAGTCCAATTTGCAACCCACACCACCCTTTTACTATGTATAACAAAGCACTAATTATCAGGCAGGGTTTCAAGTGCTGTCCTTCACCTCAGCACAAGAAATAATTCAGGTCATCCCTCTGCTAAAAGCTTTGTGGTTGTGGTAAAGGAATGAAATTGCTTCCTACAAATATAGGTGACCTCTCTGAGCTAAGCTGGAAGTTACGTTACATTATCATTAATTTCTACCTCTCTGGGATGCAGCATCATTTCAATATAGGAAATTATGGGAAATTTCCAAGAATTTTGTGTTGGTAGTGCGAGAGTTTTAAAGGGAGGGAGAAAATAACCCAGCTACAATCCAGCATCCCACACTAGGGGAGAAGAGAAGCAAAAGGGGTGAGGTGGAGCTGCTGATTACCTTCAGGATCTCCTGGCTGTTCTCTATGCCTTCCTGGTGCCAGCAGTCGAGGATGCCCTCCACGCAGCCGTAGCCCATCCCATCATCCAGGCTGGAGAAGAGGCAGAAGCCGACGGTGCTGGGCATGGCCGAGGGGGTGGTCGTGCGCCTCCCGCTCTCGTCGAAGGACTGCCAGGAGAGGGGAGAGATGCACCAGGGCATGGGCAGAGCTGGGCATCTGGCCACCCCCCAACGGGAAGGGCTTATAAATGTAATTTCACTAACGGTACTCTGGAGATTAAGGACTAAATCTCCTTTTCCTCACTGCCGAGCAAATGCCCAGCCAGGAGCTGCTGACCTCGTGGCACCACAGTGCAACCAGGCACTTTGGTTTTAAAATAAATCTGAGGAGAAACAGTTGCAGAGCTGCCCCCAATGCTCCAGAAGTGCTTTCCACTCTCTGTTTCTGTTTTCAAGCATCACCTCCCCTCAAAATGCTGCAGGGAGCACACAGCACAGGTACTGGCGCTGTAGCCCTCAGCTCCCAGGCAGAGATGGGCAGCAGATTTCAAGCTCTAATTGTTGTTTTCATGAGAGAAGAGATGCAGGACCTGCATGCCCACGGTCTCCAGCCTACCCAGGCCACCACTTCCCCCTGCAACCAGCTTATACTGTTTATCTACTGCATTTCACAGCTTGTAAAAGCCATCTCCATGCTACTTTAACCACAAGCCATCTCCCCATCGGGGTGTTTTCTGCACCCCACACATCCAGTGGAATCCTGTAGCACCTTCACCCCATCACTCTTGCTCAGGGAGGAGGTAGTGATGGCCACAGTGTTGCTGGGCTCACTGGGGCAATCCCTGGCTCTGCTCCACTCTCCAGCAGGGTGGAGGGAGCAGCAGCTCACTGCCACCACCTCTTGCCTCGATGGGGCAAGAGGGATTGTCACAGCTGCCCTACCTCAGGCACAAGTGGGGAGGAAGAAGAAGTGACAGCCTAGGTGGGATCTGCCCAAGACTTCTCCCCTTCTCCTGCTTTTACCCTGGGATCCACCTGGTTTTCTCACCTGCATGGAGAGGTGTCGTTTCAGCTGCCTGTATGGAGTAGATGATGAAGGTGTCAGTGGCTTTCCGTTTCTAAACAAGCCATAGAAGAAGTCTTCTATGCTCATGGTGCCATCTTGCTCCAGGTTATGGAGCACCTCTTCAAGCACCTGGGGATAAAAAAATCACATCTGCTGTTGCCAAAACCACTGTGGTTACAATTTGGCACAACAGAAAAACATCCTATTCCTTAAGTATCTACAAAAGGGAGCAAAACAAAACCTGGGACACAGCATTGGCACAAGATGAGGGTAGCAGCCTGCATATGGAAACCTGCAAAGCCACATATGCTAGGGAAATCCTGCCTGCAAAAGCAGGTAAGCTCCTGGTCATCTTGGAGCCCCATCTTAGAACCATGGAATTGTTAAAGTCAGAAAAGACCTCTAAGAACATCCAGTCCAACCATCAGCCCAAGCCCACTGAGCCTACTAAACACATCTACGTGCTCCTTGAGCTTCTCCTCCAGGGATGAAGAATCCACCACTGCCCTGAGCAGCCTCAGCCAGAGCTTCACCACTCTGTCAGTAAAGAAATGTTTCCTAATATCCAATCTAAACCTCCCCTGGCACAACCCGAGGTCATATCCTTTCATCCTATCGTTTGTTACTTGGGGGAAGAGACCAGTCCCCACCTCACCACAACCTCCTTTCAGGCAGTTGTAGACAGTGATGAGGTCTCCCCTCAGCCTCCTCTTCTCCAGCTCCCTCAGCCACTCCCAGATCCCCTGTTCTCCAGCCCCTTTCCCAGCTCCATTCCCCTCTCTGAACATCCTGCAGCCCCTCAATGTGTTTCCTGTGCTGAGGGTACCAGCACTCGTGCAAAGCACCATGAAAAATCCCTCATTTATTCTGCTCTTGACCTCAGGAATTCAGTCCAAGGTAGCAAGACAGATGCCAAACCCCCAGCAGCTCAAAGTAACCAGACAAAAAAACCCACAGTAAGACACTGCAAGGTTATAACGAATCCCTTTAAGGCCTCAGGGCAGTCTGCTTTCTGAAAAACACGACCAACCTGATTAGGATCAGAGATGTTAAGAGCAGTCCCTTACTATTTGTCTTCTTTTTTTTTCCTTCTTGTTTTCTCCCCTCCCCATTTTCTGCCTTGTTTTAATATCCTGAAAACATTCTGCAAAGGCAAACCTGCTCAGAAACACACTTTAGGAAGGGAATAATTACAAGCCATGTTATTTTAAGATGCAAACCAGTGGTTTTTTTAATAAAACCAGACCCTAAATTGAGAAGAGAGACTTTTTGCTACAGAAATAATTTTCTTGTGGACTCTTCCTGGAGGACAGAAAGGGCTGCAGGGCTTTGCGAAATCAAAAGCAACCATCAATGAATATTTTAACTCCCATTTACTATCTAGCTGGAAGATTCCTGGGATTAAGGAGACACGCTTGGAATCTAGGAGATGTTTTTCAATTCCAGTTTGCTCTGTGATTGCATGAGAAGACCTCACGCCACGGTGTCAGTAAGGCTGGCAGCTGCCTTCCACCAGAGCAGCCTCCCACCTCTGATGGTTTGAGACCACAAACTCACTGGAAAGCCACGAGGCCTTTCAAAGCAGCGACCTGATAACCTTGTGGTCAACCACAGGAGAGATTGTGGGGGCCAAGCTAAAAAACCCAGGTGCAAGTGGGTCTCTACGTGGTCACTCACCTCCCCGGCCACCGTTTGGAGCCCATACTGCTCATAAATGGAGATGAGCTTTTTTCTGTTCAGGTGGCCATCCCTGGTGATGCCAAGGTGCTCACAGACCTCCTGCAGCTTCTCCTCTATCCATTCTGAGGTGGGCAGAGATGCTCCAGTGGAGGCGTTCAGGTCATCTGGATTCCATAAGCGCAGCTGCCCTAGAAACAGGGGAAATTGCTCTGGTTTCTGCCCACCCACTGCACACCAGTGACCACCAAAAGACATGAGGGTTTTGCTTGCTCACCAGATTTCCCCATGGGAAATTCACAGGATTTCCTTGCTCACCAGACCCCATGGGACCATTTGGAATCATGGAGTGGTTTGGTTTGGAAGGGACCTTAAAGCCCATCCAGTTCCACCCCCCACCATGGGCAGCAACATCTCCCACTGGATCAGGGGGCTCAAAGCCCCATCCAACCCAACCTTGAACACCTCCAGGGATGGGGCAGGCACTGCTTCTTTGGCCTTACCTCATCCTGCACAGAGCACCTGTAATTTTGAGGTATGGCAAACCTGGGGCTATCAGACTCTACCATCCTGCTCAGTTTTCAACTTGCATGTGCCACCACAGGTGAGGGAACCCTGCAGCCAGGAGGATCTCTGAGGATGTGGATGAGCCCAACGGCCAATGCGAGCTGGTGCCCAGGGGAAGTGCACCACCAGCATGGTTGGAGAAGGAAGCCCTTCTCTTCTGATCATTTATTGGATCAACGGAGAGGACTGAGCAAGTTGCTTATCCATAAATACCTTGAGCAGGCTGAGAGCCTCAGTGGTTGCCCATCTCCATAAATGTCACCTCCCAGGTGGAGCCACCTGAACTCCTATATTCTTTGAATGTAAGCTGCAGTGTATGTTTTGATCTAAGTACTTCAGGGGAAGGAAAAATCCCAATAGCTCTCAGCTGAACACAATTTCCTCTGCCTCCAGCAAAGCCTGGAGCACAGCCTCATGCTGGAAACACTCACCAGGCAAAACAGCCAGAGCTTGCTCAGCTGCAAAGCCACCTCCTTGCACCTGCTACCTCACCCTGGGGCTGGAAAAGCATCTTTTGGAGCAAAAATGTGGTCCCTTTGGATGGATTAGGGGTGTTGAAGCAGTTAAAAGCTGCATGGCTGAGTTATAAACACATCCTGGGGTGCTGCAGGCTGTGCCATGGGCCAGAGCCAGCCTGGTGACAGGAGGGGGAGCTTGCTGTGACACCACCAGCTAATGCTGCAGGGTCCCCCTTGAGCAGCCCTGCCTGAAGCAGTGGTAGAAAATCTTTGACCACATCCCAGAACACGTCCCACTGCTGTCCCTGCTCATTCCCTGAGCCCCACAAGCGGTGTCTGTGCAGGACAAGGAGTAGGGTGGGAAGGGGAACCTCTCTGCACCCCAGAGATGGCCCCACTCTCTCTTACAGGACAATTAGGAAACATTTCACGAGTGGTCCGTGGTGACATCTAGTGCCTGCCGTGCTCCACTACAGCCAGCAGCACCCCAGGGAAGGAGTGGGGACCAGGACCAGCCCCAGCTGCTGCTCTGGAGGTGCTGGGACCAGGGACACCGGTAGCACCTGCAGCAGAGCAGCCTTTGCACCAGGCAGGAGGAAGCAAAGGGGGGAAAGGCAGAAGACTGTGGCCTCCAAGGAGCCTGGCTTTAGCTTTTGTTCCCTTGCTCGCCCCACGTGCACCTCGCTGAGCTCAGCTCCACACCAGGAACTGCTCTTCAAAGCTGAAAAGAGAATGAGGACATCCAAGCCCTTGCTTGCTCTTACCCTCAGCCTCGTACTCCTCGCTGTCTCGCGCCTTCCAGTGCTGGGGAGAAAACAAAAGGTTCCTGAGTTATTACTATTGCAAGACACCACCCGTATGAAAGAGACTGCCATCAGCATCAAAGGAGCTCCAGGGCTCCAGAAACGCCGCCAGGCTTTCATCTCCCCACTCCCTGGGGGTGGGTTGGCAGTGCACAGCTCTTTGATGCTGCCCGTTTCTGGCACACAAGGTGCTTTGGTGGGGATAAAGCACAGCTGCAGTGAGAGACCCACGAGAGGGGCAGATTAGAGTCCAGCAGCTTGAGGGGAGGGAGGGAGGGAGGGAGGGGTTTGCCCTCCAAGCAAACTGTCTGCTTGGCTTTGCTGTATCGATGGTCACGATGAGGATGCAGGGATGACCACGAGCTGCACGGAAGCAGAGTTTCATACAACTATAGAATGGTTTGGGTTGGAAGGGACCTCAAAGCCCATCCAGTTCCAACGCCACTGCCGTGGGCAGGGACACCTCCCACTGGATCAGGGGGCTCAAAGCCCCATCCAACTTGCCTTGAACACATCCAGGGATGGAGCAGCCACCACTGCTCTGGGCAACCTGGGCCAGGGCCTCCCCACCCTCACAGGAAAACATTTCTTCCTAAGACTTCATCTCAATCTCCCCTCTTTCAGCTGAACACTGTTCCCCCTCATCCTGTCCCTGTACTCCCTGATCAAAAGCCCCTCCCCAGCTTTCCTGGAGCCCCTTTCAGTACTGGGAGGCTGCTCGAAGGTCTCCCCAGAGCCTTCTCTTCTCCAGGCTGAACAAACCCAACTCTCTCAGCCTGTCCTCATAGCAGAGGGGCTCCAGCCCTCAAATCATCTCTGTGACCTCCTCTGGACTCACTCTAATAGATCCATGTCCTTATTGTGCTGGTTTGTGTTATCCTTCCCTTCCAGCACCCTTTCTTCTCATTCCCTTCAGCCCTGCAAATCTCTCACACAGCCACCCTGCAAGCCAGGATGCGAGCACAACACACTTAGAGCCTTCAGCATCCCCATCATGGGTAGTCTTTGCCAGAATCCTGTGGGTCACATCACCATAGAAACAAAGGTTGGAGAAGATTTTGCAGCAAATCCAGTCCCTCTGTAATCCCAACACCACTACGTCCACTAAAACATGTCCCAAAGGGCCACATTTACATTCTTGGTGAACATCTCCAGGGCTGGAGGCTCCACCACTGCCCTGGGCAAACTCAGACAGTGTTTCACCACTCTGTCAGTAAAGACATTTTCCCTAATATCCAATCAGAACCTCCCCTGGGGTAATCTGAGGCCATTTCCTCTCATCCTGTCACTTGTCACTTGAGAGAAGAGCCCAGCACCCACCTCACCACAGCCTCCTCTCAGGGAGCTGCAGAGAGCAATAAGGTCTCCCCTCAGCCCCCTCTTCTCCAGGACAAACAGCCCCAGCTCCTCTCCATAATACTTGTTCTCCAGCCCTTTCCCAAGCTTAGTTCCCCTCTCTGGACAGACTCCAGCCCCTCAAGGGCCTTCTTGTAGAGAGAGGCCCAAATCTGAACCCAGGATTGGTGGTGCAGCCTCACCACCATCCCTCTGCAGGCGATTGTATGCCACCCACGCCAGACACAGAGCCTGGGTGTCCTGGGATGTGCTGACACATCCATGGTAGATAATTAAGCTGCAATGAGCCTACAAGTGCAATGAGGACACCTGCTCCCAGAGCAGGTGCCACCTGGGAAATAAAGCTTTTGCTGCTTTATGCTTTTCCTTTTGACAAAGGGCACCCACTTGCATGCAGAGCCTCAGAGCCAGCAGCCTGCACTCCACCAAGTCCACCCCAAACCACTTCCACAGCTGTAGGTCAGAAGGCATAGCCCTGCTGCCATCAAGCTCTCTCCCACGCTAGCTAAAGAAAAAGCTCACTTTTTGCTACTCTTAAGCCATCTCATTGAAACAGGGAAGATTTGGACTAGAGATGAGGAAGAAATTCTTCACAATGAGGGTGGTGAGGCCCTGGCACAGGTTCCCCAGAGGAGTCGTAGGTGAACACCTCCAGGGATGGGGCAAGGCCAGGTTGGATGGGGCTTTGAGTCCCCTGATCCAGTGGGAGGTGTCCCTGCCCGTGGCAGGGGGGTTGGAACTGGATGGGCTTTAAGGTCCCCCCCAAGCCAAACCATTCTATGATTCTATAATCCCTCTTTCTCTGTGGCAATACCAACTCAGGCAGCACCAGGAGCAGGGCAGAAGTACATTGTTCAGGATGATTTCCTCATGTACCACACGTTGTCTTGCCTCTACCACCCTTGTACCAGCCGTGGGTATTTACTCACACGCGATGCTCGGCGCTATTAACTTCTGATTTAGAAACAGCATCAGCAGATGTTCCTTCTCCACGTTACAAGTGGATACTTCTGCGTGCACGTGATGGATGGATTTGAAGTCAAAGTCACCCAGGACACAAAGGGGCTCTAAATCATCATATAAAAGTTCAACGCGTCTCATTCAGATTACAGCTAAAAGCCATTAATCTGCAACGTTACCATGGAAACTGGATTAGGTCACTGGACTTTTTTTAGCTTGGCTGCTTCCCTGTTTCATCTCCTGGACCAGGCAAGGGCTGTTCGATGCCACAGCATCCTGCTGTACCCCTCTGCTCTTGGGGAGAGGCACAGGGGAGGAATCAGGGACAGCCTTGGAAGCAGAGTGGAGCTTAACCTTTGCTTTCCCACACAGAAACCAGCCCAGCAGAGGCAGGAGGTCACAGACAGAGCTGGAACCTGCAGTGCTGCTGGGTGTTCAGGACAAAGCCAAGAACATATGTAATACTGCATTGGAAAGCTAGAAGAAATTCTTCATGATGAGGATAGGGAGGCCTTGGCCCACGTTGCCCAGAGAAGTGGTGGCTGCCCCATCCCTGGAGGTGTCCAAGGCCAGGTTAGATGGGGCTTTGAGTCCCCTAATCAGTGGGAGGTGTCCCTGCCCATGGGAGGGTTGGAACTGGATGGGCTTTAAGGACCTTTCCAACCCAAACCATTCTGTGATTCTAAAGCTGCTGATTTTGCCCAAACAAGTGCTGCCCTGCTGGCACCACCATTACTGTGACAGATTCCTTGTTTGCCTGATAATCCCTCAGGATGAGCACACAAAAAGCAGGAGCTGAGGCAACAGGTATTGTCAAGTTACTACCTGCAAAGGCAAAAAGCAGTCCCTGTTCTCAAAAACACATGAGCTGACACCAGCCCAGTACAAAAATGCCTGTAAGCATGCAACAGCCAGCTTGGTGCTGGGAGAAGGTATCTCTGCTTGATTGGTCCTTTCCGTGTCCAAGTCTTTTTGCATAAGCAACATTTATAGGGCATCAGATCTAAACCAATTAATATTCTTCAACAGGGAGTGCAGAGACAGGATGAGGGGGAATGGTTTTGAGCTGAAAGAGGGGAGACTGAGATGAGATAATAGGGAGAAATATTTTCCTGTGAGGGTGGGGAGGCCCTGGCCCAGGTAGCCCAAGGAAGTGGTCCTGCCCATCCCTGGAGGTGTTCAAGGCCAGGTTGGATGGGGCTTTGAGCCCCCTGATCCAGTGGGAGGTGTCCCTGCCCATGGCAGGGGGTGGAACTGGATGGGCTTTGAGGTCACCTTCCAACCCAAATAATTCTGTGATTCTATGAACACCAGCCCCTCTCACTTCAAGCACTTGCTTGTAAACCAAGGACCCCAAACTACAGAAGACCTTAACTCCATAAATACCAAGAACCTGACGAGGTTGGACACGGCAGATGGGTTTGCAGCCTGGTAGCCCACTGCCACCAACCCCGAAGGAGCTCCTGTGACCTCCCTCCCCGTGCCGAGGCCCTGCTGCGAGGGCTCAGGGTCGGCCACCCCCGGTGGGAGACAAAGAGGGGCCCCGAGCGGGTGCTGGGGGGGGGGTGGTGGTGGTGCATCCCAATGTCAGCATTGTCTCCCCCCCTCCCTGGTGATGCTCCAGCTGGATGCGGGTCACACGCATCGGCGGGCGGCGCGCGGGAGCGGCGATCCCAGGAATGCATTGTGATCCGGGCAGACGCGTGCTTGGCCGGGCAGAGGAGCAGATGGCCACGGCTTTCAATGCTCGGGGCCCGGGCAAGCATCTGCAGCCTGTGCCGTTTGCTCACGGTGGCCTCTTCCCCATAATAAGGCAGCAACCTTCTTCTCCCCCCCCCCGCCATCTGCTCCAGTGAGACAGACCTTTGTTCTCCACCAGAATATATTGCTAATTAAAATGACGATCAGGAGCGCACGCTGGGCCTGTTCTGCCTCGCGCACGGCACCCGGAGCCTTCGCTGACGGCCTCGTTTGTCCCTCCCTGTGTGCTTGTCCTGCAGAGACCCCTGAAATATGGCAAATCTTCACACCCAGCTCAGCCTTTGGTTGCAAAGCACCAGAGTCTGATCGTAAACGCAGCCCTGGGGGCAGCGAGCGCTATCAGAGCATCATGGAATGGGTTGGAAGGGACCTCAAAGCCCATCCAGTCCCAACCCTCCTGCCATGGGCAGGGACACCTCCCACTGGTCACAGTCTCATCCAGTCCAAACCATTCTAGGATTCTATGAGTCTAACTTAGGACAAACAAGCTCATGTGGCAGCCAGGAGTGGAGACGTTCAGTTCCATGCACCAAAAGCTTTCAGGCTGTGCTTCTAGGTGCTTCCATGGTTGCAGCTCCATTAGCACCATATCCATAAACTGCCACAGCCTCTTGCCACACCATCCATTAGCCTAGGAGCAGATGAGTTTCTTAGGGACATGGTTTAGTAAGGGGACAGGTCCAGTTGGACTTGATGACGGCAGAGGTCTTTCCCAACCAGATGATTCTATGATTCTAAGATCTGCAGGGACAAACTCACACAGGGCAGAGGAAATCCCTGCCCGACCCTCTGCTCATGGCAGGGTCAACACTGAATTCAGACCTTGCTGTTCACAACTTCATCCAGCAGGACCTGGAAAGCCCCTGGGAATGGAGGTCACGGAGCCTCTCTGGGCAGCCGATCCCACGCACAGGCCAGCCCTCCAGCCTCTCCTCTCATGTTTACAGAGATGAGAAGGGGAAGGAAGCCTCTCAGACACAGCCTGAGTTCTTTTAATTGGCACTGGCTGAAAGAAGGCACCAATTAAGCCACACTGCCCCAGTTCCCAGGCCAGCAACCCCCCTGGGCTGGAGGCAGAGCACAGGCAGCAGCATGTTCATACACAGCAGGAGAAGCCTGGGCAAAGGCCATCAGTTGTGCCAAGCCCCAAGAAGTCAACATGTCAGGAGCCTCCACTATTTCAGCCCCAATACCTTCAAGCAACTAATTCCTTCGTGCCTACCGAGAGGATCTTCTTTTAGACACAAGACAGGAACCCCAATAACGATGAAAAATAGGGATTTTAGAAATTTATCCTGTTTTTTTCTCAAGTTGCAAGAGAATTCACCACCAAAAGGTGCAACAAGAGGTCCCACCAGGAGACTGTATCAGTCAATACCAAGGAAAGCCTGGTTACCTATCAGTTAATCGACTGACCTTGTTAATAGATCAGCCTTTCGCACCTCCTTAGAGCCAAAAGAGAGGAGAAAGAGGAGAGTGGCCTTTTCTATAGAGGGTATCACTTCCCTGGGAGTCACAGGTAGATTAACGTTGACCTCAAGGTCAGGGCAGCCCATGAGGTGGATGAGCATCTCCCTGGCTGTGAGCAAATGTTACTGGGAACAGGGTAAAGAAGGCGGCTCTGGTGGAAAAGCTTTGCTTTGAGATTTCTTTAAATTTATTTTTAAGCTCAGCTCAGGGATAACACTGGAAATAGGAAAGCTTCCCCTTGCTTCCCCATGCAGGGTTGGACATCCCCCTACGCAGGGGCTGTAGAGCCCCCCTATCTCTAGGAAAGCCTAAGTGGTGCCAGGAGGGAAGAAAGCAGCAGCATTTCTCCTTCCTCCCACTGGAAAACTCCCCCCACCCCGTGCTCCTGAACGCTCACCACTGAATTGACAATAGTTGGCAAACTGGGGCAGGCTGGAAGGAGCCCAGCTCTAGGGAAACACTGCTGTGGCCGTACGTGAACACACGTCACCAAACCCAACTGCTCTCCAACTTTGGCTTTTCTTTCCAGAGAAGCAAGAGGACGTTCTGAGGTTGAAAGCATGAGCATAAAGAGCTATAAATTTTAATGACAGGGGGAAAATATTTAGGTTTTTGCGCACGTATATGGAGGACACAGGGGCTGCCAAGAGCTGGGAAGCTGCCAGGGCAAATTGCCTTTTCATAGAACCACCTGGTTGGGAAAGACCATTGAGATGATGGAGTCCAACCGTACCTGTCCACTACTAAACCATGTCTCTGAGAAACTCATCTGCCCATCTTTTAAACCCCTTCAGGGATGGAGACTCAACCACTGCCCTGGGCAGCCTCTGCCAGTGCCTGAGAACCCTTTCAGCGTAGAAATTTTTCCTAATACCCAGTCTAAACCTGTTCTGGTGCAACTTGAGGCCATTTCCTCTTGTCTTATCACCCATCACTTGGGAAAAGAGACCAATATCCACCTTGCTACAACCTTCTTTCAGGCAGTTGTAGACAGGGATGAGGTCTCCCCTCAGCCTCTTCTCCAGGATAAACAGCCCCAGCTCCCTCAGCTGCTCCCACAACCCCTGTTCTTCAGCCCCTTCCCCAGCTCCGTTCCCTTCTCTGGACGCTCTCCAGCCCCTCAAGGTCCTTCTTGGAGTGAGGGGCCCAAAAATGAACCCAGGATTTGAGGTGTGGCCTCAGCAGGGGCACAATCACTGCCCTGCTCCTGCTGGCCACGCTGTTTCTGACACAGGCCAGGATGCCATTGGCATCCTTTGGTGCTGGAGCACACAAGCTTTTCTGCTGGGAAAATAAACCCCCGAGGACTGACCGGAGCTGCTGGTGGCATTGGATTTAGGGCACTGCTGCCCGCTGCGGAGTTTTTGCAGCTCACCTCCCACCTAACAGTGGGCAGTGGAGCCACGGCAGGCTTTTTACAGATGACCTAAGAGATGAGGACGTGCTCCTTCTGCTCACTTCGCCCTCAGCCCCCCCTTCGTCAGCGTTACAGCCCTCGTGTAATTTCTGGCCCCGCGCTGCAGCCAGGAGCACGGGGAGGCCGCCACGTGAGCCCGCCTCCTCCCCGGCTTCCCACGGCAGCCTGCCTGCCGATGGGAACGTGGGGCTGGAGCAGGGGAGGTGTCCTTGGGGTCAAACCACCTTAGGATGACACAGGGAGCGGCGGTGTTTGGGGGTACAGCCCACCCCCAACCCCTTCCCGCTCACCTCGCGGCAGCCGCTGGAGGCGATGTGCGGGGGATGCGCCTCCTCGCTCAGCGGCTCGAAGACGGTCACCTCGGCAAAGGCCTCCACCGACCCCTGGAACTCCGGCAAGGACCGCCGGCCGTAGCGTTTGCCACCTTTGATGTACTTGGGCTGGGCTTCTGGGGAGGAATCTGTGAAATTCAAGAAGAATGCACGTCAGTAAAGTGATTTTTGCAGATCCGGCACGCAGGGTTGGTCTGGTTCCAGTGCTTTGAGCATCAAATTGCCATCTCTAGAGGTGTTAAAAAGATGGGTAGATGAATTTCACAGGGATCTGTTTTAGTAGTAGACAGGTACAGTTGGACATGATCTCAGAGTCCTTATCCAACCAGATGATTTATGATTCTATGAAATCCTCACCACCATTCCCCTTGGGCAGCTGCTCCTTCCAGGACCACTACCCTCACCGTGGCATCAAGCCTGATGGGTTGGGCTGATTCCAATGAGATGAAGTTAAACAAGTCCAAGAGCCAAGTTCTACATTTTGGACACAAGAACCCCATGCAGAGCTATAGGCTGGGGACAGAATGGCTGGAGAGGAGTCAAGTGGAAAGAGACTTGGGAGTGCTGGTGGCCAGGAAGCTCACCATGAGCCAGCAGTGTGCCCAGGTGGCCAAGAAGGCCAATGGCATCCTGGCCTGCATCAGGAATGGTGTGGCCAGCAGGACCAGAGGAGTTATCGTCCCCCTGTACTGGGCACTGGTCAGGCCTCACCTTGAATACTGTGTCCAGTTCTGGGCCCCCCAGTTTAAGGGAGATGTTGAGATGTTGGAGAGTGTCCAGAGGAGGGCAACGAAGATGGTGAAGGGGCTGGAGCACAAGCCCTACGAGGAGCGACTGAGGGGGCTGGGGCTGTTTAGTCTGGAGAAGAGGAGGCTCAGGGGAGACCTCATTGCTCTCTACAACTTCCTAAAAGGAGGCTGTAGGCAGGCAGGGGTTGGTCTCTTCTCTCAGGCGATCAGTGACAGAACAAGAGGACATGGTCTCAAGCTTCGTCAGAGAAGGTTTAGACTTGATATCAGGAAAAAAGTTTTCACTGAAAGGGTGATTGGCCATTGGAATTCACTGCCCAGGGAGGGGGTGGAGTCATCATCCCTGGAGGGGATTGAAAACAGATTGGATGAGATGCTTAGTGCCACAGATTAGATGACGAGTGGGTGCTGGTGTTGGGTCATAGGTTGGACTGGATGATCTGAGGTCTTTTCCAGCCTTGTGATACTGTGGGTTGGAATTGGCTGTGCTCAAACTAGAAAAATAGCCTGCCATAAAGCAGAATCAGGGTTCCATCTTTCTCACCTTTCCCCAATTCCCAAATCAAGTTTACTTGGTCAGCAATAAGGGGAAGCAACCCCTCAACCTTGCAAATGTAGCCCCAGATGGAAAGTCAATCAGGTCTCTCCTCCTTGCACTAATCTTCATTAGCAGCCACGGGCAGGTTTAATTAGGGATGGCATTGCACTGAGGCAGCTCCAGGCTCCAGATCATGCAGACACCTGGGCAACTGCTGCTGCTGTCCAGGGATTGAGATCACTGCTCCATTAAAAGTAGGAAAACAACTGAGTGGGAAAAAAAAATTGGGCATATTTAGAGGTGAATGCAGCCCAGAGGTGACAGAAGCAGCTCATTCGGGTGAGGGTAGGACAAGTCTCAGCTTGTGCTGTGCTGCCAACACCAACTGCAGGACCTAAATAACCCTTTGGAGTCATCATCTAATGACAGGGGTCTCCACAGCACCACTCGCATTCCCTGGCTCCAGCTTCCTGCAGCAACCAAACTCGAATCATGGGATGGTTTGGGTTGGAAGGGACCTTAAAGCCCATCCAGTTCCAACCCCCCTGCCATGGGCAGGGACACCTCCCACTGGATCAGGGGGCTCAAAGCCCCACCCAACCTGGCCTTGAACACCTCCAGCGAGGGGGAAGCCACCACTTCCCTGGGCAACCTGGGCCAGGGCCTCCCCACCCTCAGTGTGAAGAATTTCTTCCTGATGTCTAAGCTAGATCTCATCTAAATTACCCAGGAGCACTCCCAGATGAGAAACCAAATCAAAAATAAGCACGTTTTGGGCTATTTTCAGCCAGAGTCATCCGACTTTTGGAGCATGGGGCAAATAAAATAGAGGACCAAATTAACCAGGGATTCAATTAGGGAAAGGTTCTCCACCGTGCTTTGTTTCGGTGTTTGTTAACCTCACCATCCAAACCCCCCCCAGGACTCACTCCTCTTGATTTTCTGCCACTTGCAGCGCAATGAGGCAGCGGCAGAAGCAGCAGCTTTTTAAAATTTCATTTGCAGGGCATTCTTGGTTTAAAAATAAATGCAAGAGTGCAATACTAATAAGGAGCAGGGAAGCTGTTCAATCATTGACAAATGCTTCACAGAAAGCCGTGGGTCTCTAAACCCCCCTGCCCAAAAGCCTCCTTGGATAATATTCCTTCAGATATGGAAGAAGGCTTCAAGCTTGTTAGAGGGAATAATATTCTGCAACTTAGCTATGCAATGAATTATAAAATACACAGGACCAGGAGTCCTTTGATTCCTCCAGCCTTGCGCTCTATCCATCCATATTGCAGCTCTAGGGAACAAACCCAGCACCCGTGTTTGAACAAGGCCATTTTAACAAGATTTGCTGCAGCTGGGACTTGCACATGAAAGTTGGACGATGGAGTGAGCCGATAGAAAAATCTCAGGGAGACAGGCTGATTAAGTAAGAGCCCGAGAACAAAAGCAAACCTTATCACTCCTATTAAAGCCTGCCTGGTGGTGAACAATCTCCATCAAGCAGCTCTCTCTGAAATGCTAATATTTGTGGCTACTCATTCACCCATTTATTTTCTCCCTCAGCAGAAGAAGGCTGGGGGGCTTTGTTTTTCCTGAGATGATTTTTTTTTGCCTCTGCTGAGGCAGAAACACACCTCTGTGCCCGTCTGCCTTTGGAAAGATGCAGGGGGGGAGCAGCTGAGATTTAGAAATAACAAAGCTAGGGCTGAATTTCCTTCTGGATTTCCCAAAGCTCAGAAAAGGCCCGTTTCCAACAGCACATTTAACCCTTTTTGCAGGTGAAAATCCAGCCATCTGTGGCAACACTAGTGCCTTCACCCCAGGCCACCCTGCAAGCCCTTCAACAGCAAACAGGGAATGGAAGGGTCTCTCTGCTTTTGTGTTTTAAGCATTTGCAGGCTGACACTGATTTCTTTCTCTCCTCTTTGGTCCCAGCACCTGGGTGTGCTTATTCTCCTTTACAATTAAAAACTGAAGCCTGAGGACCTCGCTGGGGAGAAAAAAAGGTGATCCTTCACAGTTTGGGAAGCACAGAAAGTTGGCTCTGGTCCCACAAAGCTCTGACTTTGCAATAGGCTGTGCCTGAGCACAGCTATCGAGGGGATTCCAGCTCAGACACCCCAAAATCCCATTTCCAAAGCCAGGGTGATTGCATTAAAACCATGTTACAGCTCTTACCCTGCAAGCCCTGTGCAACTTTGGCTGCTGGTGCACAGAAGAAAGCCCTTGTGTTATGAGGCCACAGGCACCACAACGGCATAAAAGACCACATCCTGCAGCCCCATCCCTGAGAGCATGGACTCGTCTCCTTAGCAGCAAGCCCTGTGCACCATCACCTCTGGACTGTGTGCACACAGGTGCTCCCATAGGTGCAGCACTCTAAGCCCCTCCAACCCTTCTGCTTTTCCAACCCAAACCCCCAGGACAGCAGCCGGTGCCCTCGCTGCTCCCACCACCCTGGCTGTTTAGGGAAAGCTCAGCACAATTCCCAGCAGAAAGCAGCAACCTGTGCTCTCTGTGTAGAGAAACTTCACAGAAGAGCTGAACCAAGTTTCCTATTTCCCATCAAAGCTGATGAGGAAGGATCATAGAATCATTGAGGTTGGAAAAGACCCATCCAACCATCAGCCCAACACCACCGTGCTGACCAAATCATGTCCCCAGGTGCCACTGCCACATACTTTTTGAACTCCTCCATGGATGCAGACTCCACCACTGCCCTGGGCAGCCTCTGCCAGGCTTCACCACCCTTGCAGTAAAGAAATTTTCCCTGATATCCAATCCTCCCCTGGCACAACTCAAGGCCATTTTCTTTTATCCTATGACCTGTCACTTGGGAGAAGAGACCAAACCCCACCTCACCACAACCTCTTTTCAGGGAGCTGCGGAGAGCAATGAGGTCTCCCCTCAGCCACCTCTTCTCCAGGATTAACAGCCTCAACTCCCTCAGCCACATAAGACTTGGATAGAAAAAAACCTCCTCAACCCACACGTGCTTTCAAAGGTACAATGAGGACACAGGAGAGAGATGTCAAAACCAATGCTTTTGGTGATGCCCAGGGGACAGCCCCATGTGCTGTTTATCCCAAACACTGTAAAATACACCCCTGTATTGAACACAGAGGGGAGGCTGCTCTTGCTCCAGCCTGACCTTTGGGATCCCCTTCCGCAACCAGCAGCAAGGCGAGGTGCTGCTCCTCACAGGCCCTCCCTATTGTGTGCCTGACAAGCTGCCAAGAAAGGGGAAAAGAAAGAGAAGAAAGAAAATAGGTCGAACCCTCCCTCCTTCCTACAGCCCTCAGCAATGCATGGGCTTAGTAAAACACACACTCCAGAGCTGGCACCTAATTAGACACTGGGGTCTGCTCTGCCCCCCATGAACTGCCCCCGGGCTGGGGCAAAAGCCAGCCTCCTGCCTTCCTGCCCACTGATTTGTAGCCCCCAAAGTGTCCCTGAAAAAAACAAACATCCCTAAACCTGCATTTCACAAGAACCCTCCCAATTCCAGCACTGCAGACAGAAGCCATCCTTTCCCCACCTCACTCCCCTCCATCCACCTCGGTGGTTCGAAGAGGGATGGGGATTTCAGCTTGAGTTTCTGTCTTTCTGTGCTAGGTAAGACGTTTCAAAAATCCTGCTCTGCCCTCAGACACTGAGGAGGAGGGAGGGGGGGCTCCCCTTGATGCGAGCAGCATTTTCCTGTGCCCAGCATCAAAGCCCTGGAGCGCAGATAAAAGGGGGTTTAGAGCAGGGAGACCCTCGCCCCGCCAGCCGGTTGTTGAAAGGCAAAATTAATTTCTTTGCTGCTTAAGATTTGGAAGGAAGAGATCCTCTTCATGGCAGCCTAGAGCTGAGCACAGCTCGGATCTGCTAAATCCTAATCCCTCCAGACACCAGGTACTGTTTAAACCCATCCTAGGCCTTATTTCACACTCCAGGCTCAGCAACCGAGGCAGAAACGAGCGGCAGCGGAGTTACAGCAGCCCTAACCAAAGGCACTTTGGCACAGAGGCACTGCCTGTGCCTAAATCATGGAATGGTTTGGGTTGAAAGGGATTTTAAAGCCCATCCAGTTCCAACCACCTGCTACAGGCAGGGACACCTCCCACTGGATCAGGGGGCTCAAAGCCCCATCCAACCTTGGTCTTGAAATCATCCCCATCACAACGGTGACACCAGTTTTATATCTGTCCCCACCCAGGTCTGTTTGGAAAGGCTTTACAGCCATCCACCCTTGCAGTTGGGATTCCTGCAAGGACATCACCCCCACCAGCTCCTCTTTGGAAGGGCAACTCTGTCCATGGGCTGGGAAAAAAAACCAACAGTCCCTCGTGACCACAGGGAGGATGGCGTCAAACTGCTCTTTAATTTGTCCTGGCTGTTCCTGTAATCCTGTGCTCCACCCTGGTAATCCCTCCCTATCCAGGCTTCCAATGCACAGAGCTGACTTTTATTTGCCATAATGGGGAGGGAAAAAAAGCCTGATTATTTCTTTTTCCCCTAAACACACATATAACTGATTCCCACATCAATTATTAAGCTGAAAGAGAGGAGACTGAGATGAAGTCTTAGGAAGAAATGTTTTCCTGTGAGGGTGGGGAGACCCTGGCACAGGGTTGCCTAGAGAAGAGGTGGTTGCCCCATCCCTGGAGGTGTTCAAGGCCAGGTTGGATGGGGCTTTGAGCCCCCTGATCCAGTGGGAGGTGTCCCTGCCCGTGGCAGGTGGATGGGCTTTGAGGTCCCTTCTAACCCAAACTGCTCTATGATTCTATGACTAAATCATACTTTATTGTCCCCAGACACCCCCTCACTGCCACAACGACCCACGTTGCAGCAGCACTCAGCCCGGGTCCCAGAGGGCTCCCAGCAGCCCCTTGCCCTTTAGCAGCATCTCTCCAGAGCACTGACCCTGTTAATTTGGACTGCAATTTATCTACAGCCACCACCTTTGTCAGGCAGCTCTGCCAAGGCTCGAGGTGCTGCTGGTGTGATGGAGCATCCCTGCAGCCACACTCCTGCATGCAGGATCTAAACCAGTCCCTAAAATAAGCACTATTTTAGGACACATTCAGGACTTTTACTGCTTTTCCCAGAGTTTACCCCATTCCACTGCCCACCACTCCCCAGCAGAGCTGAGGGCATACGGCCAGCTCATGCTCTGCTTTGCAGCTGGGTCTGCGTCCCCACATGAGCATCTTTGAGGGGACAGAGCCAACGACAAGAGCACTGGGAACTCTGCCTGCCTTGATTTTCAGGGCTGCTTCCCAGGCAAAGCGCCCGCAGCACGCCAGGACCATCCTCCCTGCCAGTCTTCCCTTCAGAAAGGGAATTCAGATTCTTTGCCAAGAAAAAATGAGTGCAGGGATAGGATGAGGGGGATTGGTTTGAAGCTGAAATAGGGGAGATTGAAATCTTAGGAAGAAATGTTTTCCTGTGAGGGTGGGGAGGCCCTGGCACATGTTGTCCAGAGAAGTGGTGGCTGCCCCATCCCTGGAGGTGTTCCAGGCCAGGTTGGATGGGGCTTTGAGCCCCCTGATCCAGTGGGAGGTGTCCCTGCCCGTGGTAGGGGGTGGAACTGGGTGGGCTTTAAGATCCTTTCCAACCCATTTAATTCTGTGATTCTAAAAAAAAAAAAAACCCAGAACATGCCTATCAGCTACTCTCTGCAATCCTGAGCACCTCTCCCACCTGCTCCTTCACCCCCTCAACCTCAGGGAAACCCCCGTCAGCCACTTCTTAGCATCCCACAGCAGTTTTGGTTCCTTTTCCCCAGCCCACGGGTCCCACGCTGTGACCCCAGGGGCTGCTCCATCACCCACGAGCCATCCTCCCACATCCAGGCTGTGCTGCACCCATGGGGACCAGTCTCCTTGGTCAGGTCCCACAGGCTGAGGACTGCAGAGGAGCAGATGGATTGGAGAGCAAAGACATCAAGCCTCTGGTTGCTTGCAGACCCAAGGGACCTTCCCAACACTCAAGTCCCCGGGTAAAACCACAGCATCAAAGCACACAGCCACTTCCTTGCAGAGCAAACTCGACAGATGCAGCAAACAGCCTTTCAATCTATGCTTTTTCTCCCCCCCCACCCCCCCTAAATTAAATTTTCATTTAACTGATACGATTTGGAGCTCTTAACTCAATTTTCCCCAAGCCCAGGGCGGGCTGTAACACCAGCATTTCCACACTCCCTGACAGTTTGACACCAACAGCACAAAGCAGCTTGTTCTCCAAATCTCGAGTTTGATCTAAATTAAAAGAAGCAAAGACTTTGGCATTAACCAACCTGTCAAAACGTATTAAAAATAAATGCCTGCCAGGCCTGCCCAGCACAGGCTCCCTACCTGCACCACACGCCCTTTGATCACCTGCCATGCAAAACCCAGCTGACAAACACATCCCTGAGGAGGGCTCTGCAGCTCCAACACGGCCATTTGCCTGCTGCATTTCTAATTTCCCCTGTGATAACCCCAAATTTTGCCCTTTCTAGAAGATTTATTTATATTTAAATCACGCTCCAGCTTCTCAGCCATATGATCCCCCAATAAATGCAGAGGGATGGATTAGTTCTGGTTCGCTAGGGCTGCTTCCTGCTCTGGGCCAGCTCCTCTCTGAGGGGCTGGAAGGGATCACAGAAAACCTGACCCTCACCAGGCACCGCTGAGGCTTCCCCCACTTTGCTCCTGAGCACTCAGGCACCAGCAGGAAAACTGCATTAAGGGATGCTGAGTGCAAGAGCTGTCATAGCCCCATCACCCTCTAAGCATTAAGAGCTTCAGAAAACAATAATTCATCAATTACATCTCTTTTAGGCAGTTTTTGCAGCCTATTTAAGAGGTAAAGTTGTCATTTTGCTAACTGGCTGCACTCACAAGTGTGGGATGCTCCAGCTGAGATGGATGCTCCGGGAAAAGAAACCTGGAGTTTCCTCTTCCCCCCTTTCTAAGCTGTTTTCTCCTTCGGGGATTCCACATCCCTGCTGCTCCAAAGGCAGGATTAAGGATTTACATACAGGTGTGGCAGCAGGCAGAGCTCAACCCCCCTCTGCTCCAGCTGGAGCTGCAAGGGCTTAGCCCTCCCCCTCTGACCCCCACCTCCCCAGCACTCCCAGCACCACCAGCCCTGCACTCACAGGGAGGGGACACACCAAAGCTGTGCCTTTATTTCCTGTTGAGGGTCTAAAAAAGCCACTTTTTCAAGCCATGCTGAAAAAAGACCAGGAGAAAACAGGACAGTGCGGGCTCACAGCACCAATTGCTTTCTCCAACCAGCCCCAAGTTGGTTTATCAGAGGGCTCATCTTGTTCAGAAGCATCTTTGGGCCGGACTGGCTGACCCCTACAAGAAATACAATCACCTCAGAGTAGATTCCTGTGGGACCAAGGTCATTCGTTTCACTCATCTCAGACACAAGGCAGCAGAATGGACTTGAAAAACGAAGATCAGTTATTTCTGTGTCCAGCAGTTTTCGTCTCCAGACAGAGAGCTTCCCCTTGTGACAGGCTGAGAGAGTTGGGGTTGTTCAGCCTGGAGAAGGTTCTGGGGAGACCTTAGAGCAGCCTCCCAGGACTGAAAGGGGCTCCAGGAAAGCTGGGGAGGGGCTCTTGATCAGGGAGTGCAGGGACAGGATGAGGGGGAAGGGGGTTAAGCTCAAAGAGGGGAGATTAAGATGAGATCTTAGGAAGAAATGTTTCCCTGTGAGGGTGGGGAGGCCCTGGCACAGGTTGCCCAGAGAATGCCCCATCCCTGGAGGTGTTCAGGGCCAGGTTGGATGGGGCTTTGAGCCCCAGATTCAGTGGGAGGTGTCCCTGCCCATGGCAGGGGGGTTAGAACTGGATGGGCTTTGAGGTCCCTTCCAACCCAAACCCTTCTGAGATTCTGTAACCTGCACCCAAAGCCAGCACGCGTTTTTGGTGAGGTGCTGCTGCCCAAGACAGACCCCACCACTGGGTCCCACGGAGCAGTGCTCTGGCTGTGGGGCTGCCGCTGGCTCAGCCTGGAGCAGAGGCTTCCCCAAGACAGAGCTCACAACCCTTCCTGCCAGACTGGGCTCCTGAGCTGGGCTCGCAGCACCGCGGGGGCTTGGCTGGCGGCGAGCCCTGAAACACTGGAGGGGAGGGTAAGGGGGCTGCGCCAGCCCCTGCTGGGACAAAGCAGCAGCAGCACTAAAGCAGCCCTCTGATTGCCTGCCCCTAACGATCTGCTGCAGCTGGAGAGCTCCTAAAGCATCCCTGGCCACCAGAAGCACTGCTGGATACAGAGAGCTCAGCCCATTTATCTGCCATGGGACATTTTGAGCATCTGAAGTGGTGTGAGCTGTCTACACGCAGACAACACGTGCCTCTCGGGGCACTCAGATCATGGTAATGGGATATAAATATCTAATAGCTCAGAAAATGCTTTTGTGCAAAGCTCCACAGCAGAACTTAACTCTCCCTTTCTCCCTAGGTCTGGGCATCCAAGCAGAAGAGCTTATCTCAGCACCTAAAAACCACTTTCTCCTCTAAGTTCCTCTGAGAGAGCCACTCCAGTCTGCTTTGCCAAAGGAAATGTATTATTTCAGCTAATTTTAGTATTTACCTGGTTCTTGGAAGTGCTCTTCATTTGACAGGGTTCTGGATAAGATGAGGATAAGTGCTTCTTTAAACTGGTCAAAGTGGACCTGTGGGATAAAAGGAGAAAGGTGGAAGTCAACTGGTGCAGGTAATGAAATACCAGTGCAATAATCCAGCAGGAAGATGGGCAGCAATGCAAATGTGACCACCACACTGAGCCCAGAGCACACCTGTGCCTGCCGAGAGCCTCGCCAAGGGGCACAGATGAACTCAGGAAGATTTGGGGCCTGGAGAAAGGACATAAGGACACAAAGAGTGTCTTTGAACATGTGGAAAGACCACTGGTATCACAACAACCCAAAGCCACTGCTTTAGTGCATGAGCTGGGCTTTTCCATCAAACCAGAAGCCAAAATAACGCATCCAGAGGATCAGGGAGCATCTCCATGGCTGGAGATGACCTGGCCAGGGTGGGTGGGTGGGTGGCTCCTCTATCACGATACCCATCCTGCCCAGTGATGAGACATCCAGTTGTGGAAGTGCCCCACTGCCCTAATTAAGCTTCAGAAAACACTTTCCAAAGCTGATGGCGAGACATCGTACCCTTTGCAGGGCAGCTCCTGCCTGCTGCAGCTCTGTGAGGGCTGGACTGGAAATACCACGCCTGGAGTGTGGCTATGGGAGAAACTACGAAGGATGAGGGGTTTTCCACCCCCTTCCATCTGTGCCTTCCTGGAAAGCCTCCTGTCTCAGGGCCATGAACAGTTGCAAAGAGGCCAGAGCATCCCTCACAGCCGCGCTGGGGAATGCCAGCAATTCCAGCCGCGGGGGCTGGAAACCTGGGGACAGCTGGGGAAGCTATTTGACACGGGTCAGCAGCGAGGCAGAGCTGGCTGCCCCGATTTCTTTTGGCTAAATAATTCTTAGGAGAATTTTTAGCATTGAACAAGAGACTTTGCATTTAAAGAAGCCACCAGGGTCGCTTTTGCTGGCAGAGCTGATTGCCGCAGATCCAGCATAAGGGGCAGGAGCTGCAGCCAGAGTTTTTTAGAGGGAGGTACAAGCAGCAAAGTGCAGATCTGAAGTTTGCCAGCTT
Organism: Tapera naevia; assembly: GCA_033556795.1. Classification (NCBI taxonomy): domain Eukaryota; kingdom Metazoa; phylum Chordata; class Aves; order Cuculiformes; family Neomorphidae; genus Tapera; species Tapera naevia. The sequence goes on along the minus strand of JAUMJJ010000157.1, from coordinate 8,696,245 downwards.
GTTTTTGGGGCTGAACCAGCCAAAAAATGAACAACCTGCTCCCCAGGTGGGGACAACAGAGGAGCTGGGGGCTCAGCCCTGTGGTTCCTTTGCAGGAGAGCGCCTCACACCCCAGCTCAGGCTGCACAAATCACACCTGTGGGTTTGAAACCTCAAGTCAGTAAACAGTTATAAATAGGCTCAGCAAAGAAACTTATCAGGGATGCCTTCATCCAAATACTAACTGCTGTCATTCATTTCCAAGGGCTGGTACTTCAGAAGGGCAGTTTACAGAGACAGAAGAATTTGTCTGATTAAAAAACTTGACATTTAGACTAAATAAGAATGAAGGGGCTCAAATTACAGGTGTCTATCCCCCCAAATACCCCCCTGCCCCGTGGGATCTTCTCAGTAAGGGAATGGTGACAAGAGCCCTGGGGACAGAACAGGTCCCTTGGACTGGTGCTGGGGTAGGTTGGGATGGGACTACACAGCAGCATGAAAATAACACTTCCAGTACCAGGAGGGGCCACAGGAAAGCTGGGGAGGGACTTTTAACAAGGGCCTGTAGCAATAGGATGAGGGGAACGGCTTTAAACTAGAAGGGGGAAGATTCAGATGAGACATTAGGAAGAAATTCCTAATGGGGATGGGGAGGCCTTGGCACAGGCTACCCAGGGAAATGGTGGCTGCCCCATCCCTGGAGGTGTTCAAGGCCAGGTTGGATGGGGCTTTGAGCCCCCTGATCCAGTGGGAGGTGTCCCTGCCCATGGCAGGGGGGTTGAAACTGGATGGGCTTTGAGGTCCCTTCCAAACCAAACCATTCTGTGATTCTATGGCCACTTCACGTCACTCGTGCAAACACGAATGAGAAGGCAGAGTGAGACAACCTGGGTGGGAGCAAAGATCACCCCTAACACATAACCTCCTCTGCCCCATAACCTGTGTTTGCCACGAAAGGGCTAAGGAAGGTGGAGGAGGGAGAAGAGGGGGGCTGAGCCCTCCCCGCCGCAGCTGTGCGCAGGACAGATGGCTCCGCCATGAAGGCCGCAGAGCCATTTTACCACGACCGCGAGGGCCAAAGGAGCCTGTGGAAGATCAGGGCAGGAGGTTTCCATCCTCCAGCACTGCCAGCCAAGCTGAAGGATTTAAAATGCAAACCAACAGCATGGGGACAGAGAGCAAGCGCTTGCACAGGCTCAGAGGGATCCTGCAATGCCTTCTGAGCAGCAGCTCCACGCTCTTTACAAACACAGCCCAAGCTGGTTGAGAGGAGATGTTTTTCTTCAGCCCATCCTAACTCCAAATAACCAGGAAAAGTCAGTGTCTGCTCGTGGTGCACATCTGATCTGGGATGCTGCATGTCTGTACACAGAGTACTCAGAGTTAGAGAAATGCAACTGTTAAAGCCAGAGCTGTGTGCAAGTCCAAGCCAGGCAATGCAGCCCGTGGGACAGCAAAGCCACCACAGTACAGTATCTCACATCTTAAAGAAAGTAATTATAAAATCATAGAAAGATTTGGGTTGGGAGGGACATTAAAGCCCACTCAGATCCAGCCCCTCTGCCATCAGCAGGGGCACCTCCCACTGGATCAGGGGGCTCAAAGCCCCATCCAACCTGGCCTTGAACACCTCCAGGGATGGGGCAGCCACCACTGCTCTGGGCAACCTGTGCCAGGGTCTCCCCACCCTCACAGGAAAACATTCTTTCCCAAGATCTCATCCCAATCTCTTTCACCTTAGAGCTGCTCTTCCTCATCCTATCCCTGTACTCCCTGATCAAAAGCCCCTCCTCAGCTTTCCTGGAGCCCCTTTCAGTCCTGGGAAGCTGCTCTAAGGTCTCCCCAGAGCCTTCTCTTCTCCAGGCTGAACAACCCCAACTCTCTCAGCCTGTCCTCATAGCAGAGGGGCTCCAGCCCTCAGATCATCTCCATGGCCTCTTCTGGACCTATTCCAACAGCTCCATGTCCTTCCAATCCTTTGCTGCTGCCCCCCAGCAATGTCCTCTTTCCTTATGTCCATCCAATTTAAACTCCAGAGTGCAAGTAAAGGGATGCACATCCCCAGGAGATATGGAGCAGGCAATGCCCACACCACGCAGCACCCCATATGTATCTACATATCCCTAGCACCCACATGGTGGGATGAAGGGTCACATTCCTGCTTAGAAAGCCCATGCTGGGAGGCTGCAGAAAGGTCAAGAGGCACTTCCAGGGACAAGACAGCCCACGTGGGCAGCCACAAGTCTGCATTAGTATCATTTGCTTTTAGCTTAGAGAATATTCTCAACAAAAGGATGGGCCTGGACAGCCTTAAGGAGAGCACCAGCTGTAGGAGCATTGCACAAAGCACCATCCACTTCTGGAAAACAACCTCAATCACTGAAGCCAACCCAAATCTTTACCAAAGCAAGGCAGAAAGCATACAGCAGGGAGACAGCAGGAGGGTAAGTGAAGATTAATGTTCTCTGCAACATGCTCGACTGAATTTTGGGTATTTTGGAACTGCCAACTTGTGCATCTGCTCAAGGGAGCTTCAAATAGCACCTCGAGGGCTGATCCAAACCACCCTGAACGCAGCGGAGTGTGGGACACAACGGCAAGGTGTGTGTTTGTGCCCACCCAGGGGCGTAGATCAGCATCAGGACACATGTGGCTGCAAACCCCATAGCAAGACCAGGGCTCTGGGCATGTTGGGAGCATGTTAAGTCCCTGGTGAGGATCATTTTCCCAGAACAAATAAATCTGAGGCAAACAAGACTAATATGGCACACAGACACAGCAAGCCCAGCCTGGCTTCTCTGCAGTAATCAGGGACCAACCAAGCTGCCGGCTGCTGAGCAACCCCAGCACCTCTGAGAAATCTTGATGCCTGCTTTGAAGCAAGTTTCCTACCAAGCCACGACTTATTAGCACTAGAAAGAGAGTGCATGTGCCAAGCTACCTGCTCCTTCTCACTATTTGTCACTACAGTGCAAAGAAGCAGTCTGCAACCCTGGTCTCTGGGGCAAACCAACATCGCTGGCTCCTTCCAGCTCCCTCTCATCCATCTTCAAAGCAGAGTCGTATTCCCAAAGCTCTGCCTCCGCTTGCAAACTCCTTCCAGCAGCAGCCAGAAGGTTACAGGGGGAAATGTCAGGTGAGGAAGGCAGGGTAATCTTAAATAGAATCATTAAGGTTGGAAAAGACCTCTAAGCTCATCCAGTCCAACCCCACCATGCCTACTAAACCATGTCTCCAAGTGCCACATCTACACATCTTCTGAACCCTTCCAGGGATGCAGACTCCACCACTGCCCTGGGCAGCCTCTGCCAGGGCTTCACCACTCCTTCAGTAAAGAAATGTTACCTAATATCCAATCAAAACCTCCCCTGGTGCAACTTGAGGCCGTTTCCTCTCATCCTATCCTTCAACCAAGTCTCCTGCCTGGCATGCACAAAACCACAGTGGATTACAAGGAGCAGCATCACCGTGGGCTCAGAGGGAATATATTTGCAAGAGGTCTTCAGTCACAAGGAGCTGACTAGTGAAACCCCACGCCGTGGTGTCCTTGCTGCAGGCTTGCTAATGCAATAGCACAGAGCCAGGGTGAAACCTGAGCTCCCCATCCCTGCTTGAGCACAACCGCAAAGGAAGTGTTTTGCGCAAGGTCCAGAGATGTCCAGCTTATGCCCTGTCCCTGAAATTATAACTGCAGTCATCACCAGGGCCCATGAGCACTGTCATAGAACCACAGAATGAGCTGGGTTGGAAGGGACCTTAAAGCCCATCCAGTTCCACCTCCCCCTGCCCATCCACCCCCACTGGATCAGGGGGCTCAAAGCCCCATCCAACCTGGCCTTCAACACCTCCAGGGATGGGGCAGCCACAGCTTCCCTGGGCAACCTGGGCCAGGGCCTCCCCACCCTCACAGCAAAACACCTCTTCCCAAGGTCTCATCTCAATCTCCCCTCTTGCAGCTTCAAACCCTTCCCTCTCATCCTATCCCTGTACTCCCTGATCAAGAGCCCCTCCCCAGCTTTCCTGGAGCCCCTTTCAGTCCTGGGAGGCTGCTCTAAGCCCTCCCCACAGCCTTCCCTTCCCCAGGCTGAACAACCCCAACTCTCTCAGCCTGTCCTCATAGCAGAGGGGCTCCAGCCCTCGGGTCATTTTTGCGGTCTCCTCTGGACTCACTCTGACACATCCATGTCCTTCCCGTGATGAAGGCACAGAGACACCACTCTGCCCTAATTTCTAATTAACTTGCACTGTCTCTTGGAGGCTGCATGAGAAAGGGCACACCTTCACTCATCCTCTTGCTCCTGCAGTCAAGTGCAAGGCACCGGAGAGAACAGCCTTCCCAAGGAATCCCAGGAATCACTGTGAGCATCCTCTCCGCACGCAATTCCATGGGGAAAGCAATTCTGGGATGGTCCAGCTGTGCTACAAGCCAGGGCAGGATTTACACACGTGGAGCCTGGAGATAGCACATACTCATTAACCCCCAAAGCACCAGGCAGAGCAGAGCAGGGCAGGGGATGCAGCGCGTGCAGCCGGGATGCCGGCTCAGCTCCCGGTCCAACCAAGCCACCCCACCACGGTGCATTCATCCCCAGGCACAAAAGCAAGCACGTGGCCCTTCCGAGTCACCCCTCAGCAGACAAAAAGCTGCCCCCCTCCCCAGTGCCCTCCCATAAAACCCAAGGCCTGGAAGTGCAGGGAAACAAAGGCTGCTCCCACCGCTGAGTGGGACCATCTGCGGCACGGAGCCCGCGGGGCAGGTGCAGGGAGCCTGCGTTCGGAGAGCAACACGTTTGCTGCTGCTCTTCTCCCAAAGTGCTCCCGAGGAAACCCAGTGGATTTGAGAGCTGTTAAATCAGGCTCACACTTCAACATGGGTCATTGCTGTTGGTAACAAGGAGCAGAAACACCGGGGAGATGGGAAGAAACGCAGGAGATAGATTATTACGACATTCAAGTCACAGGCTGGAAGTGGGAATCATCCCCAAAGACAATGTGAGGGGGGTGGTAATGTGCACTCACAGCCCAGAAGGCCAACTATGTCCTGGGCTGCAGTAAAAAAAGGGTGGCCAACAGGGCAAAGGAGGGGATTTTCCCCCTCTACGCTAGTGAGACCCCAACCTGGAGCCCTGTGTCCAGTTCTGGAATCCCCAAGGTAAGAAGGAAATGGAACTGTTGGAATGGTTCCAGAGGAGGCCACAAAGATGATCCAAGGGCTGAAGCACCTCTGCTATGAGAACAGGCTAAGAAAGTTGGAGTTATTCAGCCTGGAGAAGAGAAGGCTGTGGGGAGACCTTAGAGCAGCCTCCCAGGACTGAAAGGGGCTCCGGGAAAGCCGGGGAGGGGCTCTTGATCAGGGAATGCACTCCCCCCAGGGGAAATGGCTTTAAATTGGAACGGGGAGGATTTAGATGGGATATTAGGAAGAAATTCTTCATGCTGGGGGTAGGGAGGCCCTGGCCCAGGTTGCCCAGGGAAGCTGTGGCTGCCCCATCCCTGGAGGTGTTGAAGGCCAGGTTGGATGGGGCTTTGAGCCCCCTGATCCAGTGGGAGGTGTCTCTGCCCATGCCAGAGGGCTGGAACTGGATGGTTTTTGAGGTCCCTCCCAACCCATTCTATGATTCTATGAACAAAATGGTCCTCAGGATGCCTCGTGTCCTGGGACAGCTCACTGGAATGGAGCTCCTAGCTGGGATGGAGCTAGTGTGACCCAGCTTTTTGGTGCTGTTGGCCTGAGCATTTACTGCATTTAACATGGCTTTTCACCCACTCACAGGGAGGAGTGGTTTAGCACTGGTGGTTTAACCCTGACCAGTTGTCACAAATACATCTTCAGAACTGCTCCTCCTTTCCTTCTATCCCACCACCCTGCCAACAGCAGGGTCAGACAACAGCCTCCAAGCAGCAGAAGCTCAGGTGCTCAAGCAAATGCCATGGTGCAATTCCAAAGGTCAGAAACCTCTGTCTGGATCCATCCATGCTCCTGCACCAGTGCCACCCACTGTCAGCAGAGGAGACACTGCCCCAGGGCAGGAGAGGAAGAGGAGGTTTTGTTTGTTAAATGTATTATTTTTTTTTCATGAAAAGCCACAGTTTAATAGGAAATTGGAGTTGGAACAGCTGTTTTGCTCATGTCCATGGAGAGCTCTGGCTGTCCTGCTCCCTGTGTTCTGATTTCAGTGAGCAGTGATGGGATTTCAGGGTGATTTTGAAGGAAGCACCTGACACACTCTGAGCACAGTGTGCTGGGAAGGAGGTAAAGCAGGAGCACAAGGACATCCATGCTGAACGTGAAGGTCCCCAAGGGCGAGCAGCTTGTGCTCAGCATCCTGGTATTTAAAGGGACAACCACAACTGAGGAATTGCTTTGGAAAGCACAGTGTGCTCACCAGCCACAGCTCCAATCTGCAGCCAGGCAGGACACTGCACCTCACAAAGGAAGGGACTGTTTGTCCCCAAAGCCCTACGCCAGGTGGGTCTGTGGTACCTCCAGCTGTGTGTGGCCACCAGCATCGGTAACACGGATAAAGGCAGCTCAGCCTTTGGAGTCAGACAATATTCTCTACTTCAGAGAAATGTGCACAGTGCTGCCCCACCAGTTTAATTACAGCTTAAGTCAACACAAATCACAGGCTCAAGCCCTGGCTTTATGTCTCCATCGCTCTCCGGGTGCTGCAGTGTTTTTGCAAGATCCCTGTGAGCTGGTTCGGGGAGACGACCCAGCCCAGAAGCAGTTCCAGCATCAGTGCAAGGACCCAAAACTTGGTCTGGCCTTGGACACTGAGAAACACACCCTGCATCTGCAATGCCAGCACATGAGGCTAAGCATAAAGGGATGGTTTCCAAGAGTTTCAGACTGCCTCCAGTCAGGGAGCACACCAGGAAGGAGTTTTCTTCGCCCTTATTGCTCTCAGGGGCCACCCTGTGCCCACCATGCTGAACAGAACAATGGACCTTGCAAGTCTTGCAGCCCCAGAACCTCAATAACGCTGGACTTCCACAAATTGCAGACATTCAGCTTCTTTTCCCCACCCTCTCACAGCTCCTGGACCCCCACATCACCCCAACCTTACCCTGCCTAGGAGGTTGCCTTGGAGGAGGGTCTGCTGCAGCGCCGGGGCCACCTCCTCCAGGTGCAGCATGTGGCACAGGTCGGTGAGCTCCTCCTGCCCCAGGGACCCCGTGCCCGTGCTGTCAAAGCTGTCAAAGAGCTCCTTGAGGCGAGCTTCATACTGGTCCTGCTCAGCTTCATCCATCCCATAGCCTGCCACGCTCACCTGTGGGGAGAGACAGGGCTGGTGAGCACCGACCGCAGCACGGCAGGCAAAGGCTGAGAACCCAAAGGCTGGTACAGGGGCAGCCCAGGAAGCTTTTTTGCTGCAATTTTTGTTGGTGTTAAGTGAACCTTGTGTTCTACCACCCCTCCAGCCTCTCACATCCCCATGGGCAAAGCCAGAAGAAAGAGCAAGGAAAAAAAATGCCTGCAGAGCCAAACCTCGGGGTAGGGATGGCCCAAGTGGCTGGGGCAGCCCAGGTTGCACGTCCCTACCTGCCACCTCGTGCTGGCTCCACGAGTGGCTCATTTAACTCACCCAGAGCAGCTGAAGTGCTGGAGGGGAAAATTGTTCCCTTGAGCTCTGCTGGCTCCCAGGTGGTGCAGGTGATGCTTTGCCAGCTTTAGCAAGAAGATAAACAACCATCCCGGCAGCAACAGCTCAGCAGTGACAGGGAGCAAAGCGTGGGGCTCTGCCTGAGGTGGGGAGGGCAGGAGATCCCAACTGCTGCCTCTCCCCTGACCCTGAACACTTCAGGCCAAGCCAGCCACTGCGTACACCCCATCCATGAGCATAAAACACATCCCTGTGCTAAATACACTCCTTTTTATGCTCACCAGGTGCAGGGAGCCCCAGAGTGCCCTCAGCCCTCTTGATGCCAGCATGCAGTGTCTCTGCTTTCCTCTGCAACCCTGGCACAAAGCCACACAGCACCAGGGTAGGACACATCCCTGCTGGGTCCCTGCCCATCCCATGGCACTCACTGTGTGCTCTCTTTTAGGTACTTCAGGTCAAACCCTGTCTGAAGGGTGAGGTGTTTGGCAGGGCACATGATTAGGGTGGCAGAAAACCCAGCCCCGGAGCAGAGTCAAGCCCAGCATGGATTAAGCCCAGGCTGGATGAGGCTTTGAGCACCCTGTCTAGTGCAAGGTGTCCCTGTCCGTGGCAGAGGAGTTGGAACTGGATGAGCTTTAAGGTTCCTTCTAACCCAAACCTCTCCATGATTCTATGGAGACAGCTGAAAGGCAGTTGATCTCCTGCACCAGCAAACAAAGCCTGGGTCATTTCCTCACCACCCACCCAAGACCTTCATCCTCCACGTCAACAATTTTTCATATCTCCCATCCCATCACAAACCACTACAGCACAGCCCCAAGAACTGCTCATGGAGGGAAATTTCCTGCCTGAAATGAAGGATTCATCTGGCATCTGTTTACCCAGCCTGGCTGTGGAGCTCTCTGTCAGCCCCAGGGCAGCAGCAGCAGCGTAACCCAGCGCCACAACACAGCCCTGGCGTGCACGGCCACCACAGGGTGCACTGAATGGCAATGGGCACCCCAAAGCCACAAGCCCAGGATGCTCAAGCAGCTGCAGACCATCACCCAAGCACCAGCCAGCGTCTCTACATGGATTTTGTTTTGCTGCTGCAGGCTCTCAGCCAGATTTCCCAAAGCAGGGGTCCTATCCAGCCCTCCTTGTTGTCCACCTCTGCTATGGCACAGCCACCTCTCCTCCTCCCTCTCGGCATCGCAGGGTTCCCGCGGTCACCAGAGGTGCTCATGGACATCCCAGAACAAGCAGAGCTGCCCTGACTGCAAGAGGCAGCCCAGTTTCACCCCCGTGCCCACCACCACAGCTCTGAAGAGCACACAGATCTTCAAGAGCATCGTGAGCCACTCCATCGGCTCACACAAGCACCCCACGGCAGAGGGGCGATTGGAAAAGCCTGTCCCACCAGTGTGGCCAGACAGCTGGGATTTCTCCAGGACAGGCACTGCAGCAGCCGTGCCCTTGACTTCGCTGGGCATGGGAGCAGATTCCAGTGCAGAGCAGCCTCGGGCTCTCTGAGGGATGCAGGGCTGGTGCCAACCAGCACATAGGGTTCCTCGATGCAGGAATAGCCCAGCCAGGCTGTCCTGTACCAACATGGGCAAGGGCAGCAGCGTGCAGGGAGCAGACACAATCCCTCCCCATCCCCACATCACCCTACCTGACCTCACACCCTCAGTGTCCCTTGGTTCTCCACCCCTCAAGCTGCTGTAGCAAAGCACCCAAGAGCTTCGAGGGAGAGCGAGAGCGCAGATGTATTTAACATTCAACCCAGGGGGGCAGAGGAGCTTCCAGCACCTGTAAACTCAGGTGCCTGCAAGCAGAAGGCAGGCAGCAAACTGGTTTCCATTCTCACCTCGACAACTCCACTTCCCACCTGCTCCCACAGGGCTCGATAGGAGCTGCTGCTGGGTACCAGCACTGGGAGAGCCCTGCCTGCCCCAGCCATACACACCAGCACCCCTAAACTCACAGCAGCAAAGGAGACTCCGACCCACGGAGCTTCCCAGGCATTTTTGAGCCTCTCATCCAAGGTCAGCCACCTCCTGCCCCACAGAGACCTCTCCAGCACCCGACCCTACTTCCAAACCACCAGAACCAGTTCCCCCAGTTAGACAGCACAGAGAGCTAAATGCCACCTCCCAACACATCCCTGAGGACCTGAGCTGCCAGAATATTAGGGTCACCCCCCCTTGGTGCTGCACCAGCATGCAACCCCCAAAACTCACCCCAGGGAGGTCCAGATGGGCTGAGGGTGGAGGCACTGGGAAGGCCACAAAACCAACAAGAAAATGAGGATGCCCAAAGGAGAAGAGCACTGGGTGCAGGGTCCTTGACCTGATCTGCAGCCCAGGTGGGTTTTTGGTGAAGGCACTCAGGTGTCCCCAGCCTTGGAGCTCACTGGACTCTGCACCATCTCGGCACGACCCAGCCACCCCTGTGAAGCCCGGGGAGGGGATTTCATGCTTTCCACCATAAAAAGCATCAGCAATAAATGAAGGACAATGCTCTTTGCCTACCTGCAGTCAGTCAGTAACGATGAGCTGCTGGCAGAGAGGAGATCCTGCACGCATCCCGCACAACCTCCATCTTAGGAAGCCAGCTCCGGCACGCAGCCGGCTGCGCAAGGTGACCCAAGATGCCTACTCCCAGCTGAATTATTCAGCAGCCCTTCGAGAGTGGAAAAAATAAAACCCTAACCCTCCTACCTGCTGAGCTCACAAGGCTGCCTGGCATCACCCAGCAGTCAAAATAATGAGGTCAGAGGCATCAGAGACCCCGGCGTGCGGAGCCACCCTCTGCATCCGCGCGCCGGAGACGCTGCACAGGGTCGGGGGTGGGAGCTTGGCAGCAGAGAAAGGGCTAAGAGAGGAGGGGGGCAATGCAAGAGGCACACAAAGCCTGAATTAAACTCCACAGCCCTTCATCTCCTCTCCAGATGGGCCGGCAGCTGAGATGCAGGAGGGCAGTCCCGAGCCAGCAGGATAATGGGAACAGCTGAGCAGGGGCTCCCCTGTCCCCTGCAAGGAGGAAAGGGGCTGTTCCCTGCACAGGGCATCACTTTGTTCAGATTTATAGCTGGCCTTCTGTGTTACTTAAGTCACCCTAAACGACCAGCTTGAGCAGAAAGGTGCAGGTTTACAAGAAATACTTGGAGTCGTAACCTAGTAGTCTTTATTTCTCTTCTCCCTGGGAAGCAAAGTGCTCAGGGATGATGAGAAGAGGAAGTTTTCACCAGTGTTTCTTTCCTTCCTTTAAATCCACCCCCTCCTGAGAGCCAGATAACCTTCACGGTGCACAATGTGGAGGTCTGATAGGACTAAATTCCCAGTCAAATTCAATTCAGACAATATGGGCTTAAACTGTAATTATTACTGCTTCCCTTATTCATCTTGAGATGCTGGCCCATGTTGGCCAGGGAAGTCATGGCCACCCCATCCCTGGAGGTGTTCAAGGCCAGGTTGGATGGGGCTTTGAGCCCCCTGATCCAGTGGGAGGTGTCCCTGCCCATGGCAGGGGCTTGGAACTGGATGGATTTAAGGTCCCCTCCAACCCAAACCATTCTGTGATTCTATGATTCAGTGTCTGGAATCAACAACAACCTCCCAGCTTTAGCCTGGAACCAACAAAGACACAGATTACCTGGTCAATCAATGGCACCATCAAGTAAAACCACTATAATTAGCATAACTCCTTTTGTTGGGCAAAACAGTATTAATGTAAACAGCACATTCGGTGCCGCACATGGCACAACGTGGAGGTTTCAGGGATGCTCTGCCTGGATGCCCCCATGGGCTGCATCTCCAGGGTGCACAGCTATGGGCTCTCCTGCCTCCAACCCAACCAGCCCTTTGCAGAAGGCAGTGGTGACCTCCATCAAGGGAAATGCTGCTTTCAGCATTACTTTTGATTGCCTCAACTCAAACGAGGGCCTGACAATTAGCAGCAGCTAAGTGCCTAGTGGAGCAGCATCACTGGGCCACCTCCAAAACACAAGCACCAATTCCCCAAGACATAACTGTCCCAGAGCATCCACCCCATTCTGAAGAGCAAGGCCACATATGGGCAGGTTAAGATCAACTTGTTCTTCCCTCTGCATTTGGGACAACTGGAACAATGTGAACACAGATGGCAAAACCCACCAGGACCCTGGTTTTTAATGGCAGGGTTTATGCCCAGAAGCCAGCAAAAACAGCCCCCTGAGCCCTTGGCTGGAAAGCTGGAGCTGGGGTTGTCTCCTCTAACTCATTATCTCCTCTCCCTAATGAACCACCTCACTCATTGCAGCTGCAGCTAAGCTGCCCTGAGTCACTGCACCGACCCCCGAACACAGAACCGTAGACTAGAATCATAGAATTATCTGTTTGGAAAAGACCTTTGAGATCATTGAGTCCAACCATCCCTGCCCACTACTGAACCAGATCCCTGAGCACCTCATCTACCAGGCTTTTAAACCCCTCCAGGGATGGGGACTCCACCCCCTCCCTGGCAGCCTCTGACAGGGCCTGAGAACCCTTTCAGTGAAGAAATTTTTCCTGATGTCTGATCTGAACCTCCCCTGGTGCAACTTGAGGCCATTTCCTCTCATCCCATCACCTGCCACTTGGGAGAAGAGACCAACCCCCACCTCCCCACAACCTCCTTTCAGGCAGTTGTAGACAGGGATGAGGTCTCCCCTCAGCCTACTCTTCTCTAAGCTAAAGCCCCCAGTGCAGGGCTATTCCTGAGCTCAACACACCCACAACACCTCATCTTCTCCTGTGGAGCAGTGGCTCCACAAAAGGTCCCACCAAGAAATAAAGGGAAGAGTAAAAAAAAACCCAAAAGGACAATGAAGCACCCAAATATCAGTAAATCACTTGACAGCACACCCAGCTCCTCAAGGGTCACCACCAGAGTCAGCTCTACAGCTGGAGGTTCCTCCTCCCCATTGAGCATGGTCATAATTTTTACCAGCCCTGTGATCAATGTCACCTCACTCCGTGCTCCCCAAAACACGGCCAACCACTCCAAAGTTGGCAGAGGAGAATGAGATGCTGTTAACCAAGCTCCACTCCGGCTTAGCCCAGCAGCCATGGCATAGAAAGCCCTATAAATTTATGTAAAGAACTTCAAAAGCAGCACAAGGGTTTGAATATTCACGCCACCCCGGTATTTGCATTGTAATAGGGGCTTTCAACAAGCAGCCATCCCCTCAAGAAGGAAAAACAAAGCACGCATCTGTTTTGGTTTTGGGAATGGGGTTGGAGTTGCTCTGCTCTAACTCGGGGAGCCCTGGGTGCGATAAAGCCCGAGGTGGAGGCACAAAGCTGATTAGCTGAGAAGTAAACAAAGCGAGCCGGTAATTCATCCAGGGATTCGGTAATTCCTGCCGAGCTCAGCCCTGCGCCGGCTCCGATAAACTGGGAATGACCGTGCTGAATCCCAGCGATAACGGGACTCCAGGGGTGAGCAAGGGAGAAGGATGGGCACGATACAACCACCCACCTAAACTGACACCCACTTGCACAGCAAAGCCCTTGCTGCACCCCGCTCTGGTTGATCCTCCCAAGCTGTGGGTTTGGGGTTCCCTGGCTTCCAGTCCCATCCTCGCCCGGCTGCTCTGGTTGATCCTCCCAGGATGTGGGTTTGGGGTTCCCTGGATCCCAGCCCCATCCCTGCCCAGCTCCACTAGCTGATTCTCCCCACCTGTGGGTTTGGGGTCCCCTGAATCCCAGCCTCATCCTTACCCAGCTGATCTGGTTGATCCTCCCAAGCTGTGGGTTTGGGGTTCCCTGGCTTCCAGCCCCATCCTTGCCCAGCTGCTCTGGTTGATCCTCCCAGGATGTGGGTTTGGGGTTCCCTGGATCCCAGCCCCATCCTTGCACAGCTGCTCTGGCTGATTCTCCCAAACTGTAGGTTTGGGGTTCCCTGGATCCCAGCCCCATCCTTGCCCGGCTGCTCTGGTTGATCCTCCCAGCATGTGGGTTTGGGGTTCCCAGGATCCCAGCCCCATCCTTGCACAGCTGCTCTGACTCCCCCAAGCTGTGGGTTTGGGGTTCCCTGACTCCCAGCCCCATCCTTGCACAGCTGCTCTGACTCCCCCAAGCTGTGGGTTTGGGGTTCCCAGGATCCCAGCCCCATCCTTGCACAGCTGCTCTGACTCCCCCAAGCTGTGGGTTTGGGGTTCCCTGGCTCCCAGCCCCATCCTTATGTGGATGCACCAGAGGTGACAGGCCCTCGGTTGGTGCCCAGACACCAGATGCCGTCTGCCGCCCCGGTGACAGCCACCAAAGACTGTTAATTCCTCCCACCACACCCTGCTGCTTCCTCAGCTCAGCCCAGGGACAGCTGGGCCAGCACCAGCTCCCATCGCCCACGCTTGGAGCATCTCTCCGGGAACGGGACAGGGATGCTCTTCAGGGCAGGGTGTCCTTGGCCAGAGTGACAAGATCACTGCCACCAGCACCAAGGCCACTGCAAGGGGACCCCAGGGGGGTCTGCATGCCCCCCCCCTTATACAGACACCCACCCAACATCTCAACATCCCCATTAACTACAAGGCCTCATCAACATCCTCCTCATATGTCAGCCTCCCCCTCCCGACCTCGCTCCCCTCCAGCCTCCACCCCCACACCTCGCTCCCCTCCAGCCTCCACCCCCTCCTCCAGCATTCCCCCCCTCCTCTCCACCCCCAGCATCCCCCCCTCTCCTCTCTCTCCCCCAGCATCCCCCCCTCCACCCAGCATCCCCCCCAGCATCCCCCCCTCCACCTCTCTCCCCCCCTCCACCTCTCTCCCCCCCCAGCATCCCCCCCACCCCCTCTCTCCCTCCTCCAGCATCCCCCCCTCTCTCCCTCCTCCAGCATCCCCCCCTCTCTCCCTCCTCCAGCATCACCCCCTCCTCTCTCCCTCCTCCAGCATCACCCCCTCCTCTCTCCCTCCTCCAGCATCACCCCCTCCTCTCTCCCTCCTCCAGCATCACCCCCTCCTCTCTCCCTCCTCCAGCATCACCCCCTCCTCTCTCCCTCCTCCAGCATCACCCCCTCTCTCTCTCCTCCAGCATCACCCCCTCTCTCCCCTCCAGCATCACCCTCTCTCTCCCCTCCAGCATCACCCTCTCTCTCTCCTCCAGCATCACCCCCTCTCTCCCCTCCAGCATTACCCTCTCTCTCTCCTCCAGCATCACCCCCTCTCTCCCCTCCAGCATCACCCCCTCTCTCCCCTCCAGCATTACCCCCTCTCTCCCCTCCAGCATCTCTCCCTCTCTCTCCTCCAGCATTACCCTCTCTCTCCCCTCCAGCATTACCCTCTCTCTCTCCTCCAGCATCTCTCTCCCCTCCAGCATTACCCTCTCTCTCTCCTCCAGCATCTCTCTCCCCTCCAGCATTACCCTCTCTCTCTCCTCCAGCATCTCTCTCCCCTCCAGCATTACCCTCTCTCTCTCCTCCAGCATCTCTCTCCCCTCCAGC
This sequence comes from Tapera naevia, assembly GCA_033556795.1. NCBI lineage: Eukaryota > Metazoa > Chordata > Aves > Cuculiformes > Neomorphidae > Tapera > Tapera naevia. Next base: position 8,681,212 of record JAUMJJ010000157.1, on the reverse strand, counting down.
ATTACCCTCTCTCTCTCCTCCAGCATCTCTCTCCCCTCCAGCATTACCCTCTCTCTCTCCTCCAGCATCTCTCTCCCCTCCAGCATTACCCTCTCTCTCTCCTCCAGCATCTCTCTCCCCTCCGGCATTACCCTCTCTCTCTCCTCCAGCATCTCTCTCCCCTCCGGCATTACCCTCTCTCTCTCCTCCAGCATCTCTCTCCCCTCCGGCATTACCCTCTCTCTCTCCTCCAGCATCTCTCTCCCCTCCGGCATTACCCTCTCTCTCCCCTCCGGCATTACCCTCTCTCTCCCCTCCGGCATTACCCTCTCTCTCTCCTCCAGCATCGCCCTCTCTCTCTCCTCCAGCATCGCCCTCACCTCTCTCCTCCAGCATCGCCCTCACCTCTCTCCTCCAGCATCGCCCTCACCTCTCTCCTCCAGCATCGCCCTCACCTCTCTCCTCCAGCATCGCCCTCACCTCTCTCCTCCAGCATCGCCCTCACCTCTCTCCTCCAGCATCGCCCTCACCTCTCTCCTCCAGCATCGCCCTCACCTCTCTCCTCCAGCATCGCCCTCACCTCTCTCCTCCAGCATCGCCCTCACCTCTCTCCTCCAGCATCGCCCTCACCTCTCTCCTCCAGCATCGCCCTCACCTCTCTCCTCCAGCATCTCCCACCTCTTTCCTCCAGCATCTCCCACCTCTTTCCTCCAGCATCGCCCTCACCTCTCTCCTCCAGCATCTCCCTCACCTCTTCCAGCATCGCCCTCACCTCTCTCCTCCAGCATCTCCCACCTCTTCCAGCATCAGCCTCACCTTTCTCCTCCAGCATCTCCCACCCCTTCCAGCATCGCCCTCACCTCTCTCCTCCAGCATTTCCCACCTCTTCCAGCATCGCCCTCACCTCTCTCCTCCAGCACCTATCACCCCTTCCAGCATCACCCTCACCTCTCTCCTCCAGCACCTATCACCCCTTCCAGCATCACCCTCACCTCTCTCCTCCAGCACCTATCACCCCTTCCAGCATCGCCCTCATCTCTCTCCTCCAGCATCTCCCACCCCTTCCAGCATCGCCCTCACCTCTCTCCTCCAGCATCTCCCACCCCTTCCAGCATCGCCCTCACCTCTCTCCTCCAGCATCTCCCACCCCTTCCAGCATCGCCCTCACCTCTCTCCTCCAGCATCTCCCACCCCTTCCAGCATCGCCCTCACCTCTCTCCTCCAGCATCTCCCACCCCTTCCAGCATCGCCCTCACCTCTCTCCTCCAGCATCTCCCACCCCTTCCAGCATCACCCTCACCTCTCTCCTCCAGCATCTCCCACCCCTTCCAGCATCGCCCTCACCTCTCTCCTCCAGCACCTATCACCCCTTCCAGCATCACCCTCACCTCTCTCCTCCAGCACCTATCACCCCTTCCAGCATCACCCTCACCTCTCTCCTCCAGCATCTCCCACCTCTTCCAGCATCGCCCTCACCTCTCTCCTCCAGCACCTATCACCCCTTCCAGCATCACCCTCACCTCTCTCCTCCAGCACCTATCACCCCTTCCAGCATCACCCTCACCTCTCTCCTCCAGCATCTCCCACCTCTTCCAGCATCGCCCTCACCTCTCTCCTCCAGCATCTCCCACCCCTTCCAGCATCGCCCTCACCTCTCTCCTCCAGCACCTATCACCCCTTCCAGCATCACCCTCACCTCTCTCCTCCAGCATCTCCCACCCCTTCCAGCATCACCCTCACCTCTCTCCTCCAGCATCTATCACCCCTTCCAGCATCACCCTCACCTCTCTCCTCCAGCATCTATCACCCCTTCCAGCATCACCCTCACCTCTCTCCTCCAGCATCTTCCACCTCTCTTCCACCACAACCCCCACCTCCAGCAGCACCCCCCCTCCCACCCCCTCTTCAGCATCACTCCCATTACATTCCTTCCCCTCATTCCATCCCGCCGCTCCCCGCACCCACCTCTCGGCCGACCCCGCCGCCCCGCACACTCGGCCGAACACCCCGGGAAGGGGCGGGCAGCGCGCGGGCACCACGCGGCCACAACCCCTCCTTTGCCACCCCTTCCTAACATTCCATTCCCTTCCATTCCGTTCTATTCCCCTTCCCCCCGTTCCCACCCCGGGCTCACCCGGCGCTGCTGCCGGTGCCTCCGGGCGTTGCGGGACTCTGCGGGGGCGGGGGAGGCGCTGCGTTCAAATGCGGCCGCGTTTATTGGGCTGCGGCTCGGGGGCGGGGGCGAGCGGTGGCCTTTGTGTGGCTGAGCTCTGCTGGCACCGCCCAGGAGCCCGGGACCGCCCCCCCCCCCCCCGCAGAGGAAGGGGCAGCGCCCCCTCCCCCCCATCCCCCCCCCAAGTGCCACCCGTGCGCTGTCCCGCACCCCCAACGGCATCACTGTGGTCCTCGCTGTCCTGCATCCCGTGGTGGCATCAGCCCAGCTTCCTGGTCCCCAAGGGTGGCATTGCTATGGTCCCTGCTGTCCCGCATACCAGTGGCATCACTCCATCTCCCCTCTGTCCTGCATCCCGTGGTGGCACCACCCCAGCTCCCTGCAGTCCTGCACCCCAGTTTAACTTCAACCCAGCTTCCCTTTTCCCTGCACCCCAGGTGGCATGGCTGTGGTCCCCGCTGCCCTGCATCCCCTGTGGCATCACCCCAGCTCCCCTCTGTCCCACACTCCCAGTGTCATCACTGTGGTCCCCACTGTCCTGCATCCCTTGGCAGCACCACTCCACCTCCCCGTTGTCCCACGTCCCAGGATGGCACCATCCCAGCTCCCAGCTGAACCACACCCCAGGGTGGCATCACTCCAGCTCCCTGCTGTCGCACACCCCAGGGTGGCAGCACCGTGGACACCTCTGTCCTGCACCCCAGGGTGTCATCACCCTGGCTCTTTGCTGTCAGACACCCCATGGTGGCATTACCCTGGCTCCCTGTTGTCCCGCACCCCGGGGTGGCCTCACCCTGGCTCCCCACTGTCCCCAGCTCTAGGGTGCTGACACACCATGCACGGGCAGCAGCAACACCCAAACCCTCACTCAAGCCTTGGCAGCCCTCGCTGGAGGCTGGACTTCAGCACCTGGTGTGGGCTGAGCAACTGGGAGCCAGCAGTCCCCAGGGGTTGTGGGTTCTCTGCTGCCTCATAAGGGCTTCAGCTCCCACTGCAATCTCCGCTTGCACAACTGCACAGGCTTATTTTGCTGTTTATTGTGAAAATGCCAGGGATGCAATAACTCTTAAGCCCTCTTCCCTTTTTTTTTAAGGTGACTCTGCCACAGGTTGTCCAGAGAAGCTGTGGCTGTCCCATCCATGAAGCTGTTCAAGGCCAGGTTGGATGGGGCTTGGAGCACCCTGATCCAGTGGGAGGTGTCCCTGCCCGTGGCAGGGGGGGTTGGGACAGGATGGATGGGCTTTGAGGTCCCTGTGCCAGGGGTATGGGATGTGGCAGAGATGAGTGGGTCCCTCAGCATCGTGCAAAGCCCTGGTGCTGTGACCTCACGATGACAGAGGCAAGGAAAGGTGACTTTAAAGGCCTTGGGGAGAGGCTTTGCTGGACAGATGTTATCAGCCGTGCCTTTGTGCTGGGGAGGGCTTTTTGTTTGGGTTTTTAACATTTGCCATTTTTCTTCAATGCTTTCTTCTGCCCTGACACTTGCCGAGGGGTTTTCTTTCTTTCTTTTCTCTCTCTCTTTCCGCATTTTCTTTTTTTCATCCCCAGTTCAAACACTTTTTCACCGTGCATTATGTCCAAGTTGAAACCATCTGCTGCTTTGTTTTGTCGCAAGCCCGGCGAGTGCCAGAACCTTTATTCCCCCTCGCCCTCCTCCTCCTCACCACGACAGTGCTGGTGCCTCACTAATCCAAATGACAGACCCCCCCCCCCAAAACACCCACTGTCACTCAACAAAGCGACTCCACACGTGTTTGAGTGTGCACAGCCCGGTGGGCGCTGGGGACAAGCTGGGTGTCCCTTGTGTTTCCAGTCAGCCCACAGGGACATGCAGACCCCTGGCTGCTGTATCACCCCAGTGCAAATTCCTGACTCATTCTGAGGACCAGCTGTTAGCAAAGGCATCGGGATTTTATTTCAGTTCTGGAAGGACACGGATGTGTTGGAGCGAGTCCAGAGGAGGCCACGGAGATGATCCAAAGGCTGGACACCTCTGCTATGAGGAGAGAAGGTTGGGGTTGCTCAGCCTGGAGAAGAGAAGGTACTGGGGAGACCTTAGAGCAGCCTCCCAGTACTGAAAGGAAAGCTGGAACCAGGCTTTTGATCAGGGAGTGCAGGGATAGGACGAGGTGGGACGGTTTTCAGCTGGAAGAGAGGAGATTGAGATGAGATCTTAGGAAGAAATGTTTTCCTGTGAGGGTGGGGAGGCCCTGGCACAGGTTGCCCAGGGAAGTGGTGGCTGCCCCATCCCTGGAGGTGTTCAAGGTCAGGTTGGATGGGGCTTTGATCCCCCTGATTCAGTGGGAGGTGTCCCTGCCCATGGCAGAGGGTTGGAACTGGATGGGCTTTGAAGCCCCTTCCAACTCAACCCATTCCACAATTCTAGGGGTCTATGATTTTATTTCCTCCCTTTTTCCCAAATCAGCTTTCTAGGAGCCACAAAGCCTTTCCAGACACAAGCCCTGCCATCCTATTTTTAGAGCCCCCTTCCAGCAAGCAGCTGGGGTTGAGGATGGTGTTTGCAGCAAGAGTCTTCCCAGGGAGCTCAGCGGAAGGAAACCTCTGCTCGCTCGCGCCGTCACGTGTGACACACACCAAAAAAAAAGGGGGCCTGTGGAAAAATCCAAACTGCCTCCCATGGCTGGGGTGGACTCAGCGCCACGGCCAAGCTTAGGGGCTGGCACAGATCCACCAGAAAAGAGGGTCAGTGGGCACGGGCGCCTGTGCAGGCAGTGGGTGACCCCTCCATGAGGTCGTGGGCAACCAGCCCTGGCAGAAACACCCTCCCAGCACGGCTCTGGCTGCCCTGTCACGCTTCCCTTCCCGTTTCTCCTGTACAATGGGGTGCTTTGTTCTGCCAGGGTGAGGAAAGGCCCGGGTGCAGCACGGGGAGGCAGGAGCCCTTCCTGCTTTCCAGGGGTCTCCTCCCACTGCTGGGTGAGGGAAAAGCAGGGCCATAAATTAGCACAAAAAAATCAGCGAAACAAGCTACGAAACCAGCATCAAAAAAATAAACAATGGGAGCGTTTAGGAAAAGACTCTGTAGGAAAACACCCGGAAACCTCCCCGTCACAACCGGTGTGGGGAGAAGTTTGGAATGAAATAAGCCCAAACTTGGATTTTTTCACATAAAACAATGGTGATGGGTGCTGAGGTTCAGTGGCATCGCAGAGCCGGCTCGTTGCTGCCATCGCACGTCCAGCTCCTGCTGTACAAGTTGCATTCCCAACGTCACTAACTGGGCCTGATCCTGCACACCCCTTGGCTGCTGGAGGCGGCTCTGCTTGTCTCCCCAGCCCAGGAGACCCTCGTGTTTGCAGTGCCAGCTCCTTATTGCAGGAAATATTTTCATGGATGCTCTGTCTTGGTGTGCAGACTGCACTGCTGAAGCACCCGCCATGTGCCAAGTGCCGGGTCCTGCGCTTGGGTCACAACAACCCCGTGCAGCGCTCCAGGCTTGGGGAAGAGCAGTTGGAAAGCTGCCCGGTGGAAAACGACCTCGGGGTGCTGGTTGACAGGGGCTGAACATGATCCAGCAATGGCCCAGGTGGCCAAGAAGGCCAACAGCATCCTGGCTTGGAGCAGCCAAGGTGTGGCCAGCAGGAGCAGGGAAGGGATTGTCCCCCTGGACTTGGTGCTGGGGAGGCCACACCTCGAATCCTGGGGCAGTTTTGGGCCCCTCACTCCAAGAGGGATATTGAGGGGCTGGAGAGCATCCGGAGAAGGGAATGGAGCTGGGGAAGGGGCTGAGGAAGAGCAGCTTGGGGCTTGCTTCTGCCACCTCACTGCAACATCTGCTGACAGGGAATGTGCACCCACCTTCCTTAGCCCCAGCTGGACCAGACTTGTTTGTCCTTGCATTTGCATTCAAGGCCTGGCACCAAGTGTTTCTGCGTCAAATCATAGAATCTTTAAGGTCAGAAAAGACCTCTAATATCATCCAGTCCAACCATCAGACCAACCCCATCGTGTCCACTAAACCATGTCCCAAAGTGCCATGTTTAGAGGTTCTTTGGACACCTCCAGGGATGGAGACTCCACCACCACCCTGGGCAGCCTCTGCCAGTGCTTCACCACTCTGTCAGCAAAGAAACTTTTTCCTGACATCCAATCTAAACCTCTCCTGGTGCAACCTGAGATCATTTTCTCTCATCCCATCACTTGTTACTTGGGAGAAGAGCCCAGCACCCACCTCACCGCAACCTCCTTTCAGGGAGCTGCAGAGAACGATGAGGTCTCTCCTCAGCTTCCTCTCCTCCAGACTAAAACAGCCCCAGCTCCTCAGCCGCCTCCAGAACTCGTGCTCTCCAGCCCCTTCCCCTTCTTTGGATGCTCTCCAGCCCCTCAAGGTCCTTCTTGGAGTGAGGGGCCCAAAACCGGACCCAGGATTCGAGGTGTGGCCTCACCAGCACCAGGTCCAGGGGGATGATCCCATCCCTGCTCCTGCTGGCCACACCTTGGCTGATCCAAGCCAGGATGCTGTTGGCCTTCTTGGCCACCTGGGCCACTGCTGGTCATGTTCAGCTGCTGTCAACCAGCACCCCCAGGTGCTTTTTCACCAGGCAGCTCTCCAGCCACTCTTCCCCATACACCAGAGCAATCCATGCACGCACCCCGCTGAGCCCCCCCACCGAATCCCACCACGGGTGCTATAGGGGTGCAGAGCCTTGTTTGCAGTTGCTGCCTCATGCAAGCAGCTTGTCCCACTGTCACGTCCCACTTTGCCTGGCCCTGGAGCATGGGGACACAGGTGATGGCCCAACTCCTAATGCTTGTGTCCAGGCACCTCATTCTCCTGCGTCTAGCGCAGTTTCAGAAGGAATCACAACGGGATGGGGTCATGGCAGGGGGCTGGAACTGGGTGATCTTTAAGGTCCCTTCCATTCCAGACCATTCTGGGATTTCTTACCTGGTGGGAAGCTTCAGCCTGCAAAGCCGGGGCTGACTCAGCCTGGCAGAGCTGCAGGTGGCATCGCAGCGGAGAGGGGACCAAGCAGCAGCTTTCTGCCTTTAAACTGAAGCCATGGAACACCAGGTTTGTGGCTAACTCCCAATTAATTCCTTAATTAAATTCCTTAAATCCCAATTAATCACTTAATTTTGGGGTATTTTTAACTTGGAAGTTTCCCTGCCAAGGCGAGGCCACTTTTCCCGGTGTGTCACCACGTACATGGGGACAGGGCACTACGGCCCTCCTGGCTCTCGCCCCGCCCCAGATCCCAGGCGACTGCACCTCCCTCGCCACCCGCCCCCGGCCCATGCGAAGGGGGCGTGGCCTGAGGCGGGCGGGCGGCTGCGATAGGCGGGACTTGTCGGGTGTGGGCGTGGCCTGGCGATGTGGGCGTGGCCTAAATGTGTGGGCTGGCGGGGTGGGCGTGGTCTGGGGCGTAGACGTGACTTGACGGCGCCGGGGGGCGGTGTAGTGGGCGTGGCGATGGGCGTGGTGATGGGCGTGGCGATGGGCGTGGCGGTAGGCGTGGCCTAGCGAGGCGGTGGGCGTGGCCGGGCGGCTCTTGGCGCGCCGGCGGGGGCAGGCGGCGGGACACGATGCGGCGCCGCGGCGAGCAGGGCGGCCACAGCGATCGCGACGGCGATGGAGACCCCGGCCGGGACCGGGAGCAGCGCGGGGCCGGCGCGGGCCAGCGGCAGCGGTGAGTTCCCGTCCGGATCCCCGCACCCCTGAGCCCCGATCGTGCTCTGTCCCCTGTCCTGTGCCACCGCGGTGTCCCTTGCGCACCAGCCTTGTCCCCGTGCCACCCTGCCCAGGCTGCCCTCCCGTTCGGGGCTCCTGGGTGCCCACGCTGTGGCCGTGTCACCCTGCTGTCACCGTGGGTGTCCCCCCGGCCGGGGCTGGGGCAGCCAGCACAGCTTGTCACCCTGTACCGTGGGCTGTCACCGTGTCACCCTGCCACCACCGTGTCACCCTGCCACAGCCGTGATCCCTGCCACAGCCATGTCCCTGTGTCACCTTGCCACACCTGTGATCCCCTGCCACAGCCATATCCCTGTGTCCCCATGGCCCCCTAGCACAGCCATGTCCCTGTGTCACCCTGCCACAGCTGTGATCCCCTGCCATAGCCATATCCCTGTGTCCCCATGGCCCCCTACCACAGCCATGGCCCCCTAGCACAGCTATGTCCCTGTGTCACCCTGCCACACCTGTGATCTCCTGCCATAGCCATATCCCTGTGTCCCCATGGTCCCCTAGCACAGCTATGTCCCTGTGTCACCCTGCCACACCTGTGATCCCCTGCCATAGCCATATCCCTGTGTCCCCATGGCCCCCTACCACAGCCATGTCCCTGTGTCACCCTGCCACACCTGTGATCCCCTGCCACAGCCATATCCCTGTGTCCCCATGGCCCCCTACCACAGCCATGTCCCTATGTCACCCTGCCACAGCTGTGATCCCCTGCCATAGCCATATCCCTGTGTCCCCATGGCCCCCTACAACAGCCATATCCCTGTGTCACCATGGCCCCCTACCACAGCCATGGCCCCCTAGCACAGCTATGTCCCTGTGTCACCCTGCCACACCTGTGATCCCCTGCCACAGCCATATCCCTGTGTCCCCATGGCCCCCTACCACAGCTATGTCCCTATGTCACCCTGCCACACCTGTGATCCCCTGCCACAGCCATATCCCTGTGTCCCCATGGCCCCCTACCACAGCTATGTCCCTATGTCACCCTGCCACAGCTGTGATCCCCTGCCATAGCCATATCCCTGTGTCCCCATGGCCCCCTACAACAGCCATGTCCCTGTGTCACCATGGCCCCCTACCACAGCCATGTCCCTGTGTTACACTGCCAAGGCTGTGATCCCATACCATGGCCACATCCCATGCCACCTGCCACAGCCGTGATCCCCTGCCATGGTCATGTCCCCATGTCACACAGCCATGATTCCCCACCATGACCACGTCCCCATGTTGCCCTGCCACACCTGTGATCCCCCACCATGGCCACGTCCCCCCCCCCATCACGATGCCATGCTGTGTTCCCACCGTCACCTTGCCATTCCCATGAGGCCATGTGGTGCCCAGCTGCCCTGCCAGCTGTCAGAGGTGCCCCTGGGTTGGCACATCCCCCGGCCAGGCCTGTCACTGCTCACCTGCACAGGTGTTGTGCAAGGGCAGGTATAGGTGGGGTGTAGGTGAAGCTGCACCTCATAATTAGCTGCAGCGACAGCGAGGGCGTTGCTGGCCAATTGCTGCCAGTGTACGGCAAGACTGCTCAGCCCAAGGTCTTGTGGGATGACTGGGATTAGAGGAGCTCCCTTTGGCTCCAGCATAGCTTACTGGGGGACAATGTCACCTTGCCTGGCACCCCTTTTGCAACCATTTCTCAGAATCTTGCAGCACTCCCTGGGCACGCAATGGACTAAATCCCCTCCTGCAGGCACTGGTGGAGACTTGTGCTTGGATGCCTGTCAGGAACCTCTGCCCTAAATCGCCCCCCCGGGTGTCCAGACTGGTTTCCCCATCACCTGGCACTGTAAGCTCATGAGGAACAGTGCTGCTGGGCAAGCTGCAGCTCCTGGCTTTCCTTTCCCTCTCAGACACCAGGGCTGACTGGTGGTTTCTGCAGAGGTCACAGCCTGGGGTGGCTGGATGTGTCCCTCAGCCCTTCAGGGCAAGATGCAGCCGGAGGTGGTCATACTCTCCAGCCTGTGCTGGTGGCACTGGGGGACATCACTCTGGGGACTGGAGCATTTTGGGCTGCACCAAAAGAATCGTGGCCAGCAGGGTGAGGGAAGTGACTCTGTCCCTCTGTTCCACTCTCATGAGACCCCACCTGGATCCCTGTGTCCAGTTTTGGAATGGATATGGAACTCTTGGAACGGGTCCAGAGGAGGCCATGGAGTTGATCTGAAGGCTGGAGCCCCTCTGCTATGAGGACAGGCTGGGAGAGTTGGGGTTGTTCAGCCTGGAGAAGAGAAGGCTCTGGGGAGACCTTAGAGCAGCCTCCCAGGACTAAAAGAGGCTCCAGGAAAGCTGGGGAGAGCCTGGAGTGATGGGATGAGAGGAAATGGCTTTAGATTGGAAGGAGGAAGATTTAGATGAGACATTAGGAAGAAATTCTTCATGCTGAGAGTGGGGAGGCCCTGGCCCAGGTTGCCCAGAGCAGTGGTGGCTGCCCCATCCCTGGAGGTGTTCAAGGCCAGGTTGGATGGGGCTTTGAGCCCCTTGATCCAGTGGGAGGTGTCCCTGCCCATGACAGTGGCGTTGGAACTGGATGAGCTTTGAGATCACTTCCAACCCAGACCATTCCATGATTCTATGGACTTCCCTTTCCCAGCTTTATTCCTTGCCTCTGGAGAGTTGCAGAGGGCTTGGAGACATCTCCATGACTGTGTCTCACCAGCCATGACTTGGGGTGTTGCCACAGAGCAGAGCTGCTCTGACACCTTGGCTCCATCCCCAACAGCCAGACCCCATCATAAAACCAGAGAATCATGGAATGGTTTGGATTGGAAGGGACCTTAAATGAGCTCATCCAGTTCCAACCCCCCTGCCAATCCTAGTGTGGTCCCAGGGGGGACACGAATAGCAGCCTCAGGCCCTGGGAGGGTAAAAGCCTCTGTATCCAACCATCACAGCTGGGATTGGGAACAGAGACTCGGCTCAGTTGTGCCCCAAAGCCCTTGGGGTGGGAGGGGATGTGCTAATGGGGTGTCTTGCCTTGCAGGGGCTGGCTGGCCTGGTGCCCTCGGCTGCGCACCCTCCTCCTGGACCTGCTCCTCATTTACATCACCACACCCTTCCTCGTTCGCCTCTTCCCAGTCCTGACCACTAAAATCACCTTCCTGAACTTCTGTGAGTGCTCCGGGGCTGTCCCAACTGGGAGAACCCCACCAAGGGATTCATCAGGCAGAGGCAGGGGGGGGATCCCCAAAACGTTGTGGGGCTGCACTCAGCGCCTGGGTGGCACCAGGACAGCACCCATCCGCCCCCTCTTCTTGCAGAGAGGGCACGGAGAGACCTTCCCCATTGGCAGCTGATGTTTTGCCAGCTGTAATAATGCTGATTACTGCCTAAAGTTGCAACACATCTGGGCACACGCAGCACCAACGGGGCTGGAAATCTGGGTGGGAGGAGATGACTGAGGGCTGTGCCCTCTGACCCGCTCCCCGAGCTGGTTCCAAGCAAATTGTGTCCAAAAAAATAACACATTCCTTTGGGAAAATGCATAAAAGCATCTGGGGCTGAGGGTTGCTGTGTTGCCCGTGGGATGGTTGTGATTTCTCCATCAGTGGCATTCCCCTACTTCGTCGACCTTCGGAGGCCGGAGCTGCTGGTGAACAACACCATCAACCTGTACCTCACCACCGAGCCGGGTGTCACCGTGGGCATCTGGTGAGTGGGGCAGCCCTAACGCCTTGGGTGGGCACCGTGCAGCTGTGCCAGAGTGCTGGGATAATCCTGCTCTGGTCCCCAAGGCACACGGTGCCGGGCAGCAGAGGGGCTGAGGCACGGGGCAAGGAGCAGCACTGGTACGAGGAGGCACTTGCTGATGCTCATCCCATCATCATCTACCTGCACGGCAACGGGGGCACCAGGTGAGTTCTTGTGAGCAGGTGTGAGCGTCGGGACACCCCACCTGGAGTCCTGGGCCCAGTTCTGGAATCCCCCACATGAGAAGGATATGGGACTGTTGGAATGGGTTCAAGAGGAGGGCATGAGGATTATCTGAGGGCTGGAGAGCCTCTGCTGTGAGGACAGGCTGAGAGAGTTGGGGTTGTTCAGCCTGGAGAAGAGAAGGCCCTGGGGAGACCTTAGAGCAGCCTCCAAGGGGGCTCCAGGAAAGCTGGGGAGGGGCTTTTTACAAGGGCCTCCTGGAGTGATGGGACGAGGGGAAATGGCTTTAGGTTGGAAGGTGGAAGATTTAGATGAGACATCAGGAAGAAATTTTTCATGCTGAGAGTGGGGAGGCCCTGGCCCAGGTTGCCCAGAGCAGTGGTGGCTGCCCCATCCCTGGAGGTGTTCAAGGCCAGGTTGGATGGGGCTTTGAGCCCCCTGATCCAGTGGGAGGTGTCCCTGCCCATGACAGGGGGATGGAACTGGGTGGTCTTTGAGATCATTTCCAACTCAAAGCATTCCATGATTCTGTGATTGTAAAGGGAAACATCAAAGCCCACTCACCCCAGAGCACCCAGCTGGGAAAGGGCCACCCCGTCCCTCACCTGACCTGGTGCTGGAGGGGAAGGTCTCTTGAGGGTCCCTCCCTGAGCTCTAACCACATTTACCCCACCAGGGCTGCCAGCCACCGTGTCCAGTTCCTGAAGGTGAGCCATCTGCTGCAGGGGGACAGGAGCTGTTTTGGGGCCCCAAGAGGGAACCCAGCCATGCTTGGGGTGTCCTGGGGTGCATCCCCCAGCCCAGGCCATAACGTGCTGTTGCTCCTCTGACAGGCGATGGGGGCTGCTGACTTCCACATCCTGGCTCTTGACTACAGAGGTGAAGCCACCCCTGCCTCTCGCTGAGTGACCCCCCCCCAACCCCTGCAGCTGGTCCCCCCCCTGGGTGCTGACACTGAGCTGTGTCCCCACAGGCTATGGGGACTCCAGTGGGCACCCCACGGAGAGCGGCTTCAGCACAGACGTCCTGGCACTCTACGACTGGGTCAAAGCGCGGAGCGGGAACAGCAGCATCATCTTCTGGGGACATTCTTTGGGGACAGGGTAGGTGAAGGAGAGACACCCCGTGGGTGGGAGGTGACACCGGAGCCCACAGCCAATCCCTGGGCTGTGCCAGTGCTACCAGAGCCACCCAGGGATGGACCAAGGGCTCAGAGTAGCTCCTTGGTGGAGGAACTTGCAAAGCAAAACCCAGCAGGCGTTGGGTGGGGGGGTTGAGGGTGCTGTACCCCCACCCCAGCAGGGCATCGTGGCTGCGCCCCATTGCTGTCACAGTATCACAGTATCACAAGGTTGGAAAGGACCTCTGAGATCATCGAGTCCAACCTATAACCCAACACCAACACCAACACCAACCATCATCTAAACCATGGCACTCAGTGCCTCATCCAGGCTCCCTTTAAACACCTCCAGGGTCGGTGACTCCACCCCCTCCCTGGGCAGCCCATTCCAATGGCCAATCACCCTTTCAGTGAAGAACTTTTTCCTCACATCAAGTCTAAACTTTCCCTGATGAAGCTTGAGTCCATGCCCTCTAGTTCTGTCCCTGGTCACCTGAGAGAAGAGACCAACCCCTGCCCCACTACAACCTCCTTTTAGGGAGTTGTAGAGAGCAATGAGGTCTCCCCTGAGCCTCCTCTTCTCCAGACTAAACAGCCCCAGCCCCCTCAGTCGCTCCTCGTAGGGCTTGTGCTCCAGCCCCTTCCCCATCTTCGTTGCCCTCCTCTAAACACATTCCAGTATCCTGACATCTTTCCCAAATTGGGGGGCCCAGAACTGGACACAGTGTTCAAGATGAGGCCTGACCAGTGTCTTCTGTCTTCTCACAGGATTGCCACAAATGCAGCAAGGAAACTGCAGGAGGAGCGAGGTAAGGGCCAGCATGGCTCAGTTGGCCCCACATGGTGTCCCCCCCCAGGGCTCTGCACATCCCTGGTCACATTTTGGGGGCCACAGAGGAGCTGGGGAGCCCCGTCACTCTCTGCTCCAGCGTCAGGCTGGGAGAAGTGGCTGTCCCCATCCTGTGTAGCGGGACGGGGACACCTTGGCCTGGTGGCTGCCCCCTGGGATGGCCCTCCCACATCCATGCCTGCCCTCAGGGATCCAGGTTGATGGTGTGGTCCTGGAGTCTGCCTTCAGCAACATCCGTGAGGCAGCCACCCACAACCCCTTAACTAAGGTGAGCCAGGGGTCTCCAGTGGTGACGGGTGGGGGGCTTTGCTGATGGGGTCCCCAGCGGTGATGTCTGGGGGGGGGGCTCTGTTTATAGGGTCCCCAGCAGTGAAGTTTAGGGGTCTTCATCTGTGGGGTCCCCAGTGGTGATGTCTGGGGGGGTGCTGTGTTTGTAGGATCCCCAGCAGTGAAGTTTAGGGGTCTTCGTCTGCAGGGTCCCCAGTGATGACGGGTGGGGGGCTCTGATCTTGGGATCTCCAGCTGTGACAGATTTGGGGGGGGGGGGGGGGCTCAGCCAATGGAATCCCCAGAACTGATGGGTGGGAGGCTCTGATCGTGGGCTCTGCAGCAGTGATGGGAGGGGCTCAGCAGTGAAGGGAGGGGCTCAGCCCATGGGGTTCCCAGCAGTGACCAGTGGAGAGCTCTGACTGGAGGGTCCCCAGCAGTGACGGGTGGGGTGCTCAGCCCGTGGGGTCCCCAGTGGTGGCAGCCCTTGCCACCCAGGGCTCCCCCTGGCTTGGGAAGGGTGCAGCAATCGCCCCAACTCTCTCCTTGGCAGCTCTACTGCTTCTGGCCTGGTTTTGAGTACTTCATCTTGGACTCACTAGACCTGGCCAACGTCTTCTTCCGCACCAGTGAGAAGTGAGTGCCTGGAGGGGTTGGGGGCAGCTGACCCCACTCAGATGAGGAAGGGTGGGTTGGACACGTCACACCGTGCAGTTCCTGGGTTCTTCTTTGGGTTTGCCCAGCTTACTCATGCTTGAAAAGTGGCTTTTTATTTGCTTAACTTGGGATATCAACATCACTATTGAGCAAAGTCCACAAGTCAACAGCCTTGGGTTGAGCCCTACATGCTCGAGTCCCACCATGCTGTGGTGGCAGGGTCCTTCTCCCTCCAGTTTTATTGGTACTTTTGCTAAAATCCACCTGGTCCATGGGTGTTTTTGAAGCCTGATCACTCTGTGGTGGGGGTTTAAAGTTCTTAGGGTGCTTGGCATTGGGGTGAGCCGCATGGACATCACCCTGGGCAGTTCATTCCCTTAGCCACCCATGGACCAGTCTAGCTCTGAAAAGCAGTGCCTTAGCAGCCCCCATGGAGGTTTCTGTGGCTCTGTGAGCTCTGAGGTGACTCCTCGGTTCTGTGCTTGCTGCCTGCAGCCTAAAGATGATGTCCTGCCCACTGCTCATCCTGCACACAGAAGATGATGCTGTGCTGCCTGTGTCCATGGCCCACAAGGTGGGGACCACCATCGCCTCTGCGTGGGCTTTAACCGGGCTGGGTGGTGGTTGAGCCTGGTTTTGAGGGGCTGAAGGGGAGGGAGAATGGCCAGCCCAGGGGTGCCAGGAGGGGTGGGGGCTCCCCTGTGCATGCCCTAACCATGCTCCCAACCCATGGCAGGTCTTTGAGATCGCACAAAGTGCCTACAAGGACAAAACCAAGGTGAAGTTAATTATCTTTCCTGAAAAGCTGGGCTTGGGCCATGACTACATGTCCTTCAACCCGGAGCTGCCCGCCCTGGTGAAGTAAGTGCTGCTCTGCAGAGAAGAGCCTTGGCCTCTTCTCCCATGGGTGCACCCTCTCCTGCCGCAGCCACGTGGGCACCTTTCCCCTGCTCCTTTCCCTCCCTATGGTTCTTGCTAGCATCGATTTTTGAGCTCCAGTCACTCCTTGCTGCCCCGAGCCCATCCTCAGCCTGGTGTCCCGTGGAGGTGGCCCCTGCTCCTCTTGGCCCTGGGTGCAGAGGTGCAGCTTTGCTCTAAGCCCAGCTCAGGCTGGTCTGTGGATCAGAAGTGGGGAGCTCGAGGAGCACAGGACACTCAGTGATACGGTGTGAGGTTCATTGCATCTTGTTGCAGAGACTTCTTGAACGTGAAGTGACGCCAGCTGCTGCGTGCAGCACCCACGAGCACCCCCTCAGACCCAGACCAGGAACCCCTGAGGGCACTGAACACACTGCTGTACGACATTAAAGCTGCTGAGAAACCTTCCAAGTTGCCCTCTGCCTCGAGGACACTGCGGGTTAACTCAGGGCACGGAGATGCTGCTGCGAGCTGGGTGCTGCTCCTGGGGCACGGAGATGCTGCCGTGAGCTGGGTGCTGCTCCTGGGGCACGGAGATGCTGCCGGGAGCTGGGTGCTGCTCCTGGGGCACGGAGATGCTGCTGGGAGCTGGGTGCTGCTCCTGGGGCACGGAGATGCTGCTGGGAGCTGGGTGCTGCTCCTGGGGCACGGAGATGGGCACGGAGATGCTGCTGCGAGCTGGGTGCTGCTCCTGGGGCACGGAGATGCTGCCGGGAGCTGGGTGCTGCTCCTGGGGCACGGAGATGCTGCTGGGAGCTGGGTGCTGCTCCTGGGGCACGGAGATGCTGTTGGGAGCTGGGTGCTGCTCCTGGGGCACGGAGATGCTGCTGGGAGCTGGGTGCTGCTCCTGGGGCACGGAGATGCTGCTGGGAGCTGGGTGCTGCTCCTGGGGCACGGAGATGCTGTTGGGAGCTGGGTGCTGCTCCTGGGGCACGGAGATGCTGCTGTGAGCTGGGTGCTGCTCCTGGGGCACGGAGATGCTGCCCGGAGCTGGGTGCTGCTCCTGGGGCACGGAGATGCTGCTGGGAGCTGGGTGCTGCTCCTGGGGCACGGAGATGCTGCTGGGAGCTGGGTGCTGCTCCTGGGGCACGGAGATGCTGCCGGGAGCTGGGTGCTGCTCCTGGGGCACGGAGATGCTGCTGGGAGCTGGGTGCTGCTCCTGGGACAGGACGGTGCAAGCCGTGACCGGGAGCATCATACGGGGCCGTGGTGGGGGTACAGGGCCCTGACTGCAAACACCCCTTACTCTCCCAGCACTGGTGCTTCACGACTGGCAAGAGCTGCACCCCAAATCCTGCTTCAGCACCACCCGCCAGGGCTCAGACAGCTGTGCCCAGCTGTGCCCACCCAGTCCAGCAGCAGCTTGCCTCCCACCCCTTCCTTCTGTGTTAGCTGTGGTGCAAATGAGACCAGTCCCTAATTTTAGGCTCCAGCAAGCAGCCCCTTGGACACCAATGACACATTTATTTTTAGGGCCTATGCAAGCAAGAGGACACCAGGGGTTGGCTTTCCACATGACCCTTCTGTTATAAAACTCCCCCCCTTCCCATCCGCCAGCAGCAGCCACAGAGAGCGCGGAGAGCAGAGGGTTACAGCGCACGCGCTCGCGCCCCGGCAGCAGCTCCGTGTCCCTACGCCGCCGAGCCGTTGAGGGCCTTGTCCTCGGCAGCATCGCGGGGCTCGTTGGGTGGGGGGATCTTCAGGTCAGAGGGTTCCACGTGCCAGATGTCCCGGGCGTACTCCTTGATGGTGCGGTCGCTGGAGAACTTTCCGGCTGCAGCGATGTTCCTGATGACCATCTTGGTCCATGCTTTGGAGTTCTGCAAGGGGAGTGGTGAGGCCAAAGGTTGTGCCCATGGATGGCACGTTGGCCCCAAGACTGGCTTTCAACCAGGGACCTGGTTTCAACCGGGAGGGAAATGAAGATGATGCAAGGGCTGGAGCCCCTCTGCTATGAGGACAGGCTGAGAGAGTTGGGGTTGTTCAGCCTGGAGAAGAGAAGGCTCTGGGGAGACCTTAGAGCAGCCTCCCAGGACTGAAAGGGGCTCCAGGAAAGGGGAGCAACCTGGGCCAGGGCCTCCCCACCCTCACAGGAAAACATTTCTTTCTAAGATCTCATCTCAATCTCCCCTTTTTCAACCCCAAACCCTCCCCTCTCATCCCATCCCTGCACTCCCTGATGAAGAGCCCCTCCCCAGCTTTCCTGTAGTCCCTCTCCATATTGGAAAACAGCTTTTTCAACGTGGTGGAGCTGAGGGAACAACGGGTGTGAGGGGACACGGAGGAGCTGAGGGGAGGGGGTTGTGAGTAGACAAGGGGAGATGAGGGCCCTGGCACAGGTTGCCCAGAGCAGTGGTGGCTGCCCCATCCCTGGAGGTGTTCAAGGCCAGGTTGGATGGGGCTTTGAGCCCCCTGATCCAGTGGGAGGTGTCCCTGCCCGTGGGAGGGGGTGGGACTGGGTGGGCTTTGAGGTCCCTCCAAACCTTTCTATGATTCTGTGATCTGTAGAGCTGGGACAGGTTGGGATTCTCCAATCAAGAGAGAAATTCCAGCTTCTGAGAATAGTTACGATAAACCTTTTCCCGCAGCCAGTGCGTGTGCACAGCCCGCGGGGGCCGCTTGCGGCCAAGGGAGGGATGCGGGTACGTGTGTGCGGGCATCACCGCAATGATCCAGCAGGAGGCGGGGCGGGGCGTGCAGACATCACTCAATGGTCCAGCAGGAGGCGGTGCGGTACTTGCAGGCATCACCGCAATGGTCCAGCAGGAGGTGGTGCGATGCGGTACTTGCAGGCATCACCGCAATGGTCCAGCAGGACGCGGTGCGATGCGGTACTTGCAGGCATCACCGCAATGGTCCAGCAGGAGGCGGTGCGGTGCGTGAAGGCATCACCGCAATGGTCCAGCAGGAGGCGGTGCGGTGCGGTACTTGCAGGAACCACCGCAATGATCCAGCAGGAGGCGGTGCGGTACTTGCGGGCATCACCGCAATGGTCCAGCAGGAGGCGGTGCGGTACTTGCGGGCATCACCGCAATGGTCCAGCAGGAGGCGGTGCGGTGCGGTACTTGCGGGCATCACCGCAATGGTCCAGCAGGAGGCGGTGCGGTACTTGCGGGCATCACCGCAATGGTCCAGCAGGAGGCGGTGCGGTGCGGTACTTGCGGGCATCACCGCAATGATCCAGCAGGAGGCGGTGCGGTACTTGCGGGCATCACCGCAATGGTCCAGCAGGAGGCGGTGCGGTGCGGTACTTGCGGGCATCACCGCAATGGTCCAGCAGGAGGCGGTGCGGTGCGGTACTTGCGGGCATCACCGCAATGGTCCAGCAGGAGGCGGTGCGGTGCGGTACTTGCGGGCATCACCGCAATGGTCCAGCAGGAGGCGGTGCGGTACTTGCGGGCATCACCGCAATGGTCCAGCAGGAGGCGGTGCGGTGCGGTACTTGCGGGCATCACCGCAATGGTCCAGCAGGAGGCGGTGCGGTACTTGCGGGCATCACCGCAATGGTCCAGCAGGAGGCGGTGCGGTGGGTGTAGGCATCACTCAATGATCCAGCAGGAGGCGGTGCGGTACTTGCGGGCATCACCGCAATGGTCCAGCAGGAGGCGGTGCGGTGCGGTACTTGCGGGCATCACCGCAATGGTCCAGCAGGAGGCGGTGCGGCGCGTGCAGGCATCACTCAATGATGCAGCAGGAGGCGGTGCGGTGGGTGCAGGGCTGCAACCGTCCAGCAGGAGGCGGTGCAGCTCGGGGCTGTGCGGTGCATACAGACATGCGGGGCGCATAAAGGTGGGGTTTGCGGGGCTGCCCAAAAAAAGAACCCGCGTCTCTCTGTGTTGCCCAGGCTACGCTGCAGTGGCTATTCACAGGCGCGATCCCGCTACTGACCGGCACGGGAGCTTTGACCTGCTCCGTCTCCGACCTGGGCCGGTTCACCCCTCCTTAGTCAACCTGGTGTCCCCCGGCTCCCCGGGGCTCACCATATTGATGCCGGCCTTAGCGCGGACGCCCGCTCGGCATAGCGCACTGCAGCCCAGAACTCCTGGGCTCAAGCGATCCGACGGGCTCAGCCTCCCGAGTAGCTGGGACCACAGGCACGCGCCACCGCGCCCGGCGCTGCTCCGCCCGCCAGCGCCGCGCTTAGTGCTGCCGCCGCGTGACGTCACCGCCCAGCGGGCGGGGCCAGAGCGAAGCCACGCCCCCTCACTAACAAGGGTATACTGTGTGGTCAACCCGCCCAGAGGGCGGGGCCAGAGCGAAGCCACGCCCCCTCATCAACAAGGGTATACTGTGGGGTCAACCCGCCCAGAGGGCGGGGCTTGAGCGAAGCCACGCCCCCTCACTAACAAGGGTATACTGTGTGGTCAACCCCCCAGCGGGCGGGGCCAGAGCGAAGCCACGCCCCCTCACCAACAAGGGTATACTGTCTGGTCAACCCGCCCAGAGGGCGGGGCCAGAGCGAAGCCACGCCTCCTCACCAACAAGGGTATACTGTGGGGTCAACCCGCCCAGCGGGCGGGGCCAGAGCGAAGCCACGCCCCCTCACTAACAAGGGTATGCTGTGTGGTCAACCCGCCCAGCGGGCGGGGCCAGAGCGAAGCCACGCCCCCCTCACCAACAAGGGTATACTGTGGGGTCAACCCGCCCAGCGGGCGGGGCCAGAGCGAAGCCACGCCCCCTCACCAACAAGGGTATACTGTCTGGTCAACCCGTCCAGAGGGCGGGGCCAGAGCGAAGCCACGCCCCCTAACAATTAAGGATATACTGTGTGGTCAACCCACCCAGAGGGCGGGGCCAGAGCGAAGCCACGCCCCCCAACTAACAAGGGTATACTGTCTGGTCAACCCGCCCAGAGGGCGTGGCCAGAGCGAAGCCACGCCCCCTCACAAACAAGGGTATACTGTCTGGTCAACCCCCCAGCGGGCGGGGCCAGAGCGAAGCCACGCCCCCTTACTAACAAGGGCATAAGGTGTGGTCACCCCCCCAGTGGGCGGTGCCAAATCGAAGCCACGCCCCTAAACAACAGGGTTATAATCGTCATTCCTCAGTGGGCGGGGTCAAATCTAGACTACGCCCCCTCAGGAACACCCCCCCCCGCGCTGGGCACGGCGGGAGGATGCGCAGAGCCTATTAGGGAGCCTCAGAGCCACAGAACGGCCGTGGTAGCGTGAAATTCCCATCAAATGAAACACCCAGGAACTGAAAGAAGCATTCCTTCCAAACTCCCTTCCTGGAGAAAGAGAAGGCGGGTCAAAAAAAGCAAGGAGAAACGCGGTGCATATCCCAAAACAGCCCCAGCAGGTCCAACAAGAGCTGACCTGGAAAACCATGTGGGGAAGCACAGGAACAGAGCAAGTGCTCAGCCTGGGGAAGAGAGGGCTCCGGGGAGACCTCAGAACAGCCTCCCAGTACTGAAAGGGGCTCCAGGAAAGCTGGGGAGGGGCTTTTTGCAAGGCCTGGAGTTACAGAATAAGCCAGAACAAGGAGTCCCAGGCAGCTGGAAAGACTTCATGGAGATACAGGAGGAGTTCCAGGCAGCTAGAAGAAGGAGCTCATAGAGCTAGAACGAGATGTTCATGGAGCTAGAGGAGGAGTTGAGGGAGTGGCCACCTGATGCAGAGGGTTGGGGAAGTAAACAAACCCACCAAAGTCCACCGGAGTGACTGAAGTGGTGCAAACAGACAGCAGATGGCAGCGAATGACCATGGAATAACTTCATGGCTGTTTAACTCGTTGTTAGGATAAGTAAGACTGTGTTAATGATCTCCTGAGCTGTGTAATGAATATGTACGTAGTTTGCAAATACAGAGAGCCTGATCGTGTGTATCTCTTGCAGCCTTTTGGCAGGAGAAATCCCCCCATTTGCATGGCTCCACAAAGGAACACTTCTGAGACTTTAAAC
Source organism: Tapera naevia (assembly GCA_033556795.1). Lineage (NCBI taxonomy): Eukaryota > Metazoa > Chordata > Aves > Cuculiformes > Neomorphidae > Tapera > Tapera naevia. The sequence goes on along the minus strand of JAUMJJ010000157.1, from coordinate 8,659,766 downwards.
TCTGGTCTCTGCAAGTTTTATTTGACTGGCTTTTACAGTATCAGCAATAAATAAAAAAGAAGTGATAATTGACCTCAGTTTATTAGATCTGCGTGAGCCTGAGCCCGCCACGTGCGCTCACAGCCCAGAAGGTCAGTCGTGGGCTGGGCTGCATCCAAAGAAGCATTGCCAGCAGGGTAAGGGAGGGGATTCTGCCCCTCTGTTCTCTTCTTGTGAAACCCCACCTGGAGTACTGTGTCCAACAATCCTCAACGTAAGAAGGATATGGAACTGTTGGAACAGGTCCAGAGGAGGCCACGGAGATGATCCAAGCTCTGGAGCCCCTCTGCTGTGAGGACAGGCTGAGAGAGATGGGGTTGTTCAGCCTGGAGGAGAGAAGGCTTTGAGGGCACCTCATAGCAGCCTTCCAGTACCTGAAGGAGCTACAGGAAAGCTGGGAAGGGACTTTTTACAAGGGTTGGTAGTGACAGGACAAGGGGGAATGCCTTTAAACTGGAAGGGGGAGGACTTAGGTTAGATATTAGGAAGAAATTCTTCATAATGAGGATGATGAGTCATATGGCACAGGTTTCCCAGAGCAGTGGTGGCTGTCCCGTCCCTGGCAGTGTTCCAGGCCAGGCTGGATGGGGCTTTGAGCCCCCTGATCCAGTGGGAGGTGTCCCTGCCCATGGCAGGGGGGTGGGACTGGATGAGTTTTAGGTCCCTTCCAACCCAAACCATTCTGTGATTCTATAAACTATCAGCAACTTCAGCCCCGAGGCGGTAACTCCTTGATTCCCCTGGTCTGTCTGACATTGAAAGACACAGCGTGGGTGATCAGGGCTTTCTTCCAAGCCAAAACATACCTCAGAGAGTGTCAGAGGACACCTTGGCACTGAGGTGGACGATCCTTTCTTCCTCAGAATAGGACAGATCTAGTTTATGTTTTCTTCAGGAGTCTCTTCATCTTCTCTGGACTTTTATGAGTGGATATATTTAACCAGAAGGCTCACAGACTGTTACAGGCATAGAATCACAGAATGGTTTGATTGGAAAAGACCTTTGAGATCACCGAGTCCAACTGTCCCTTGTCCACTACTGAACCAGATCCCTGAGCACCTCATCTGCCCATCTTCTAAACCCCTCCAGGGATGGGGACTCCACCACCTCCCTGGGAGCCTCTGCCAGGGCCTGAGAACCCTCTCAGTGAAGAAATTTTTCCTGATGTCTAATCTGAGCCTCCCCTGGTGCAAGTTGAGGCCATTTCCTCTCATCCTGTCACAACTGGGAGAAGAGACCAACACCCACCTCACCACAACCTCCTTTCAGGCAGTTATAGACAGTGATGAGGTCCCCTCTCAGCCTCCTCTTCTCCAGGACAAAACCAGCCCCAGTTCCCTCAGCTGCCTCTCATAAGGCTTGTTCTCCAAGAGTGGAGATTAAATAAAAATGGAATTCAGTTGCTGCTTTGACAGCCCAGCCTCCCTTCCACTTGGCAAGTTCACTGGAGCAGCCTGTGGGATGTCAGTGTGAAAACATCAGGGTACCTGTTAGTACCACGGGAAGTTAAATGCAAGGCAGAAGTAGTCTAAGAGTCATTTTTGTCTTGGAAACAAGACATGCAGGACACCAGCAGAACAAAACACGCTTCCATGTACTTTTAAGGCACTGAGAATTAAGAACAGCTGAACAGAGGAAGGTGCTGCAGGATTTCCTCCCCCCCCCCAGCACTGTACACACATGTTAAAGGGAGCAGCAGCGATGGGAAACTGTAAAGGTGGGCAGTGAGATGTCTTGAGCACCACACCAACATCAGTTACCGTGACACCCATCCCAACAGCGTGTCCTTTGTTGCCAGGTGGGCAGCCAGCTTGTCTCGGAAGTCATGGAGGAAATTGTATTGCTGAAAAGGCACAACCAGACCTGCAATCAGTGCTCTGTACTCCCAGAAAAGGCACTACCCATCTTAAAAAGCTGTTTGATATGCCAGGATGAAAACTGCACCCTCCAGGCTGTTTACTTATTCTTTTGCTTTCTCCAAATCCTCTGGAATTTTTCACCATCAAATGCAGACTACATGGATCATGGAATTATTTGGTTGGAAAAGACCTTTGAGATCATTGAGTCCAACTGCCCCTGTCCACTACTAAACCAGATCCCTGAGCACCTCATCTGCCCATCTTTTAAACCCCTCCAGGGATGGTGATTCCACCACCTCCCTGGGCAGCCTCTGCCAGTGCCTTTCAGTGAAGGAATTTTTCCTGATGTCTAATCTGAACCTGCTCTGGCACAACCTGAGGCCATTTCCTCTCATCCTATTGCCTGTTGAAGAGAACTGGACCCAACATTGAGCCTGATCTTAGCTTGGATCCTGTGGTTTCTCATAAAAGGCACACTGAGCTCAAGGAAACACCAAACACAGCCCCCACAGGGGGAGTTTCACATCAGAATGCATTTGGATTACCAGGAGTATTGCTGTCTCCATAACAAGTCCACAGCCTTTGGCCAGTACAACAGTTTATAGGTCAGCTCATACATCAGGTGGAGTATTAAGAGTTCAAAATGAGACAAACACGTTGGTCAGCAGAGGTAAAAGAGAGATCATCCACCTCGAGTGACCGTAAACCCTTTCAATTATAACATTTGTTCATATCCTTCCCCAACTCTTCAGCCAGAGGTGCCAGCTGCTCCCCACCTGCCCCTTTGGTTTGTGGAAAAGTGGTTTTCAACGAGTAATTTAAACAAGATTTGCCATCCAGAGAGGCTTAGAGCTGACAAAGAGACAGTCTTTGGGCAACTTCTTCTCCTCAGAAACTACTACCTTGTAAGCTTTTAAATGTCAGCTCCTTTTTCCTGTGCATAAAGCATAACATCTAGGACTTGTACCAACAGAAATAAGTACACAGAGTAGCTAAAAATCCCACCAAAAGAAGAAAAACCCATGATGTTCAGCAACTGAGGCCTCCTTCTGTGTAGGTTTAACACCAGTGCAAGGGATGCTTCGTAAGAGATGACTGCCAGTTGGTGCAATAGGTGCAGAAGGTGAATGTGGCATAGCTGGGTTAGGAAATGGAACAAAAACAAGGCAGAAAAAGCAAGCATGTGTCCAAGTTGTGAGAAGAATGTGAGCAACAGCAAAAGGAACAACAGTTTAGCAAGTGATGAGCAGGGATAAGAAGAAAATGTTAGTGAATTAGTTATAAAATGTTAGTTAGATTTAGAAAATGCTGGTGAAGAGCAGGCAGGGAGCTGTTGAATTCAGTAGATGCAGAATAAAATCAGCATGAAAGCAGAAAGGTCAAAGCAGCTCAAAGCCAAGAGAGCAGCTGTGGAACATCTCAAAGACAGAGGGTCATCCAAGCTCTCCACTTTGGTTTCCACGTGCATTACCTGCTGTAGCCTCATTACCTTGATGGTCTGTATTGCCCCAGATCCTCTCAGGTTTCTGATGGTGTCTATTGCTTGCTGAGGTGTCAGTGCATCCCAAAGCTGAAGCAGGAGACAGGCAGCTACTGTAAGAGGAAGGTACATGTCCGTGGATACCACTGAGCACCTCCTGCTGCACGCAGTGCCAGTTTGGCACAGTAATTGGTTTGTTCCACAAAAAACACTTGAGCAAAACTCAGCCTCGTCATATCAGGGTCACAGACCCATCAGATCTCTTCCTTGGTGCTGGCCCCATCTGTTTGCTGCTCCTGTCCAAGCTTTCAGGCTTTGCAAACAGGTGAAAATGCTCCCACTGCCTCCCCCCCTGCATTTCCAGCAGCATTTGGGAGGCAAATTCTGGGATTTTCAAGCACGAGCCCCAGTTCATTCCCCTTTGTGTCTTCTGATCACGTTTGCTTTTATGGCAATATCACCACCCCTTGCTTCTGGGGCACACACAATAATTAGCGACCCTGAAAGGTTTAAGGGGAACACTGGGCTGAAGAAAGATGCAGAGGAAGAGGTTCTTCTTTTCTCAGGATGTTTGGGGAAGAGGGGAAAGTGCAATCCCATCAGTGAGATGAGACTAAAGTCTGCAGTGAAGACAGAGAAAGGGTCAGAAAGTAAGAGAGAACTTTCTGTCAGCCTCACTGGAAGACTGATTATGCCTGACCCTCCATCCCTTTACCTGCACACTCAGGTCTAGATCACCCATCACAACCGGTTTCTATACAGGCAGCTCATGTTCTTACCCTTTGACAACACCTTTCCCAAGAAATGGGCCCAGATACAGAGTGCCTGCTACCTGTAGTGGCACTTTGCACTGTAACCACCGTGAAGCTTCAAGCAGGACGTGGCTCCTTTAGATAGAAGAGGTTTTTTAGGAGGGGTTAGTCAGGCAGAAGGGAGGGAGAAGGCAGAAGTTAGAGGGAGAAGGCAGCTGCTTACCTAGACACGAGCGTCCGAGGCCACCGTAGCAGCTGGAAGAGGAGACAATGTTTGGCTGTGACAAGCTGTAGTCCACTGCAACAGCCAGAGCCCCCTCAGTAAGAAAACATGCAGACACAATCCTTGCCTTAACTTAAGAGTAGTGGAATAAGGAGGTTGGACTATACCCCCAAGGCTCTCTCCCATTGACTCTCCAGACCTTCCTCAAGCAGTGTTCTTCTAGAGAAATGGCAATTTTAAAGTTCCCCTTCAATCCTAGTGATCGTCCCAAAGGCACAGGAGGGCAGAAAACAGCCTGAAAATGGACACCCTCAGTTTTCTTTAAGTCCTGCTCCAGATCCAGGCTTTGGTGATCGTTGTGGGCCCCTGACAGCAGCAGGGTTGTGTCAGCAGGAAGCCCGACAGTGGGGAGCTGTGAGCAGGATGGTTCAGGGAACATGGAACTTGGAAAGCTCTTCCCCTCTACCCTGAACTCAACTACAAGTGTCCAAAGAAATGACCTTAAGCCAGTCTCATGCAATTTCAGAGTGAATTTTGCACTGCTGGAACCCACTGAGTCCCTGCTGAACAGCCGTGGGGTGTGTTATCCTCTGCCAAGAGCTGCTTTAGCTTACAGCTCACTCTGTGTACCTGACACCCAACGAGGCTGGCAGCAGGGAGTCACACGGCGCCAGTAAACACACATTTGGAAGCACTTGCTGGAGAGAGCAAGGGAAAAATGGGAGATTCACAGTATCACACAGTATCACAAGGTTGGAAAGGACCTCTGAGATCATCAAGTCCAACCTATAACCTAACACTAACACCAACACTAACACCAACCATCATCTAAACCATGGCACTCAGTGCCTCATCCAGTCTCCCTTTAAACACCTCCAGGGTCGGTGACTCCACCCCCTCCCTGGGCAGCCCATTCCAATGACCAATCACCCTTTCAGTGAAGAATTTCTTCCTCATATCAAGTCTAAACTTTCCCTGAGGAAGCTTGAGTCCCTGCCCTCTGGTTCTGTCCCTGGTCACCTGAGAGAAGAGACCAACCCCTGCCCCACTACAACCTCCTTTTAGGGAGTTGTAGAGAGCAATGAGGTCTCCCCTGAGCCTCCTCCAGACTAAACAGCCCCAATTCCCTCAGTCGCTCCTCGTAGGGCTTGTGCTCCAGCCCCTTCCCCATCTTCGTTGCCCTCCTCTGGACACTCTCCAGCATCCTGACATCTTTCCCAAACTGGGGGGCCCAGAACTGGACACAATATTCAAGGTGAGGCCTGACCAGTGCCGAGTACAGGGGAACGATAACTTCTCTGGTCCAGCTGGCCACACTATTCCTGATGCAGGCCAGGATGCCATTGGCCTTCTTGGCCACCTGGGCACACTGCTGGCTCATGGTGAGCTTCCTGGCCACCAGCACTCCCAGGTCCCTTTCTGCCTGACTCCTCTCCAGCCACTCTGTCCCCAGTCTGTAGCTCTGCATGGGATTGTTGTGTCCAAAATGAAGTACTCGACATTTGGACTCATTAAACATCATCCCATTAGAATCAGCCCAGCTCTCCAGTCTGTCCAGGTCCCTCTGTAGGGCCATCCTACCCTCCAACAGATCAACCCTTCCTCCCAGCTTGGTATCATCTGCAAACTTGCTGATGATGGACTCAATCCCCTCATCCAGATCATCAATAAAGATATTAAACAGGACGGGACCCAACACCGACGGGACCCAATTCAAAACTTACAAAGGCCAAGTTAGCTCCAAAAGGGTGCATGAGGAGAAACAAGCAGCTTTCCAGGCTTGAACAAACCCTAAAAAATGCAATTGGCATTTTACAGGATTCTGTTTCAGCTGGTTATAAACCCAGAGAGAAGCTCTTCTCTTTTAAGGAATGATGGCAGGAAACCAGAACCTACTGGATGATGGTTTTCCGGTTACTTTCGAGGCAGCTTCTGAGCTCTTCCAGAATTTTGCAGCACTTGTCAATGTCAGGAGCAGCCCCATCAGGAATAGGATGGTGGTGCACACAGATCCCATGCTGCTGGTAGGCAGCTATAAGGTTGGGTACACGGTATTTTAAGAGCTCTCCTCTGGTACAAAGCACAAATACATCCTGGGTCCCGTAGGTCTTTAGTTCTTCTGCCAACAGATTAAGACATTTGCAAATAAACAAAAGCCTATTGAGCCTAAGGATAAACAGATAAGCTACTTGGTACTGATTCTCTTGTTTAATCTTTGAGGTTAAGACAATAGGAGTCAGCAATTTTGCTTTAATCAGTGTTTACTTCTACCAAGTCTCTCTTGAGCCCCCTGATCCAGTGGGAGGTGTCCCTGCCCACGGCAGGGGTTGGAACTGGATGGGCTTCGAGGTCCCTTCCAACCCAAACCATGCTATGATTCTCCTGCATTTTCCTTCAGGTAACTCACAAGAGGAGCTTTCTTGGTTCACTGAGCCTTGAGACAAGACTCAGGAAAGCACACTGGGGCTCAGAGCAATCTGTTCTCTGCTGCCAGGCTCAGCATGCTTCTGTCCACCTCCAGCTGTACCTGTGTGGATTAAACCCTAATGCTGAGGGTTTGTACTATTAGTCTCTGCTCTTCTAGTGTTTACAGATGAATACTAGGCACAAACCTTCACACTATTTCATCATTTCTGTTCCAAGCTTGCTTTTATGCAGGAAAAGGAGATTACAGCCTCGGAATTCTTCTTGGTTTAGCTGTTTGGAAGATGCTTTCTCCTGCACAGAACTTAGCAAAGCTCATAGCTACTGTGAAACAGATGCTTGCATAGCTCCATCCTGGGAACACCCTGACTGCTTACTGAATGTCTGGTAGAAGAGCCACAGGAAAACTGGCTCTGCACAAAGTCATTGTGATGGTGACCATGACTACTTGTTGCACCTCAAAGCACAGCGTTACCAAAACTCAGGGATCACTGCCATGAAGACCCCAGCAAGACTTTGTAAAGAGCTGCTGCTCCTTCCAACGGGTCAGACACAGCTGCAGCAGCCATGGCAGAAGTACAGGTGAACAGCACCACCTCCCCAGGTCAAGCTGTGTTCCAGAAACCTGGCACCTGGATCCTGATGCCCCAAATCAGGTACCCAGCAGCTCCAGCAGTGTCCAGACTAAGACAAGCTGACCCTGTGTAACATGCTTTCAGTTAATGCACCTTGTTCACAGAATCATAGAATGGGTTGGAAGGGACATTAAAGCCCACCCAGTTCCACCCCCCTGCCATGGGCAGGGACACCTCCCACTGGATCAGGGGGCTCAAAGCCCCATCCAACCTGGCCTTGAACACCTCCAGGGATGGGGCAGCCACCACTGCTTTGGGCAACCTGGGCCAGGGCCTCCCCACCCTCAGTGTGAAAAATTTCTTCCTAATGTCTAATCTACATCTTCCCCCCCTCCCAAATTAAAACCCTTCCCCCTCATCCCATCCCTGCACTCCCTGATCAAGAGCCCCTCCCCAGCTTTCCTGGAGCCCCTTTCAGTCCTGGGAGGCTGCTCTAAGGTCTCCCCAGAGCCTTCTCTTCTCCAGGCTGAACAAACTCTTTCAACCTGTCCTCGTAGCAGAGGGGCTCCAGCCCTCAGATCAAATCCATGATCTCCTCTGGAGCTGCTCCAACAGTTCCATATCCTTCTTATTTTGAGGATTCCAGAACTGGGCACGGCACTCCAGGTGGGGTCTCACCAGAGCAGAGCAGAGGGGCACAATCCCCTCCCTCACCCTGGTGGCCACGCTTTTTGTGATGCAGCCCAGGTCACGGGTGGCTTTCTGGGCTGTGAGTGCACACTATGGCTCATACCCAGCTTCTCATAAACCAGGACCCCAAGCCCTTTTTTTGCAGGCTGCTCTTCATCACATTGTGCCCTCAACTGGTATTGAAACTGCACCCATTACATGGAAATGAGAGCCACTGACACACTGGACACGAGACTCACCGAGATCTTTCTGAAGATTTCTTCTGACATCCTTAAACCTACAACCTAAAGCAAACAATGAATGAGAATTACCACTCTGGGTAGGTGACACTTAGGGAATGGCTGCTACAGCTGTTGAACGAAGCATGGATAACCTCCCCCCAAAACCAAAGCAAGCAACAAAGCCACACCCCAAAGAAAACACAGCTCTTATTTGTGCAAACAGACCACTAGGACAGTTTAAACACCATTGTCTGCTAAATCCTGTAATGTAATAGGAGTAAAAAAAATCTTCCTAAGGTTTTAAGCTGGTAAGCATTTTCCAGGTGGAAAGTTTTGGATATAAAAGCAATGATACAGCTTAAAAAAAAACAGGGGAAAATGCAAAACAAAAATAAAAGGGCTGGATAGACATCAGTTATGAGTTGTCTGGTAGGAAAGTAAGTTCCCTGTTTTGTAACTCAGCACAAATCACATTTAAAACCCTCCTTACTATTCAATCCTCAGTGTATTGCCACTTCCATTTCTCCTCATAGCATGCTACCAAGGCATTTTGGCAATTCCTACAGAAAACTGCCCTGCAATATTCACAGCTATCGTTTGATTTGTGAGGTGTATTGCTCAAAACATGCACTGTGTCCTCTCTCTGTGTCCCCTCCTTCACTTGCAGCCCCAAGGAATCATAGAATCATTTGGTTGGAAAAGACCTTTGAGATCAGAGTCCAACTGTACCTGTCCATTACTAAACCAGATCCCTGAGCATCTGCCCATCTTTTAAACACCTCCAGGGACGGAAACTCAACCACTTTCCAACCATGGAAGGTGCCCTGCTGGACCTGTTGTTTATGTCTGGCAACAACAGGCAGGATATGGTGCCTATCTAAAAGGCTTTTTGAAAGCAAGAGAGCAGAATCCTGCAGACCAAGAGCTGTATTGGCACGGCTATGGCTGGAGGTCAGCATCTGGAGGTTAAACAGCTGTGACACAAACAGTTCAAGGAGCTAAAACACATAGTGCTGCTGTTTTCTGGTATGTATGTTGACTGGTGTTCAAGTGTTGGTGGGATTTTCACCAGCACCAGCCATCACCCACTCCAAGATACCTTAAATTCAAATGCTATTTGACATTTATTTTCCATTTTTTTAGTGTGGTATTAGTCCCAAGCTTGTATTTTTCATTTTTGACTAATTAAAATCAAGTGACTGCTTTAAATGAAGCAGGGAAAGATCACGTTGTCACCACCAGCAGTTCTGTCTCTTTTGGGACTGAAAGAGATTCACCATGGCTGCAGTTTCTGTAAGTTAGAAATACAGTGAAAGCTTCTGTTTATTTTCCTATCATGGCCATGGTGGCACAGCCCAGATGCCAAGAAAAGTCAGCACAGGTAGTGAGAGCAATCTGAGCCAAATATATCTTATAAAAGCATTAGCTCTCAAAGCAGTCTTGTTTCATTTATGTTGTGGCTTGTTATAAATTGTAAGCCAAGCCAAGAGCCAAATGTTTAAGCCAAATGCCACTGTTCTCCTACCCCTCTGCCAGAAGATCTTGCATTAAAATATTCTTTCCATTAGTTTTGGTATTACTGAAACAATTATTCCAGTGGTAAGATCACAAAAGAAGTCGCCACCCCAAGTAAAATGAACGCAGGGTTTTGGGGTACAAGAAGTGACTTCCCTTCAGCTTCAAACATGCCTCCAAATTTCAGTGAATGCTTCTTACCTGGAAGGGAACACAATCCCAGAAACACAGAAGAGTAGACAGGAGACAAAGGCAACCTACCAGAAAATAAAATATCTAATTCAAAAAATCAGAGCAGAGCATTTTGATTATTTGAACAGAGGTAACTCACTCCTCAACGTTCATTTTGTGTGGGACCATGAGAAGTTACCTTTGTGTAACTTCAAATGAGAGTATTCCAGTGCTATTTCTACAACAGCAGGATGATATGGTGCTTTATCTCATATCCCTCCCCAAGTGGAGGAAGCATTGGGAAATCCTTGCCTTAGCGCTGAGAGACACCTCATAGACTCACAGAATGTCCTGAGTTGGAAGGGACCCTCAAAGACTATTGAGTATCAACTCCTGTCCCTGCACAGGACACACCTAACATTCGCTCCGTGTGTCTGAGGGTGTTGGCCAAAGACTTCTGGGATATTGTCAGGCTGTGACTGCTTCCCTGGGGAGCTCTTCCAGTGCTCCACCACCCTCTGGGGGAAGAACCTTTTCCTAATATCCAACCTAACACTGCCCAGCACATCTTCCTGCCATTCCCTCAGGTTCTACCACTGGCTTCCCTTCAGGAAAGAGCTCCTCTTTTATAGAATCACACAATGGTTTGGGTTGGAAGGGACTTAAACCCCATCCAGGGACTTAAACCCTGCTATGGGCAGGGACACATCCCACTGGATCAGGGGGCTCAAAGCCCCATCCAACCTGGCTTTGAATACCTCCAGGGATGGGGCAGCCACTGCTCTGGGCAACCTGTGCCAAGGCCTCCTCACCCTCATCATGAAGAATTTCTTCCTAAAGTCTAAAATAAATCCTCGCCCTTTCAATTTAAAGCCATTCCCCCTAGGCCTATCACTATGGGCCCTTGTAAGAAGTCCTTCCTCAGCTTTCTTGTAGCCCCTTCAGTTGCTGGGACATGACTCACCAGGAGATGGGGAGCGGTCTTGGGGCCTCCTCTGCCACATCCTCCTCCTCGGAGTCCCATTCTCTAGCAGCCATGGCTGGCAGAAGAAGAGCAAGGAGTCACTGTGGGACCCAGAGTGAAATTTACCCCTGGGCTGAGCACCAGAGATCCCAAAAGGAATGGTTTGGGCTGGAAGGGACCTCAAAGCCCATCCAGTTCCAACCCCCCTGCCATGGGCAGGGACACCTCCCGCTGGATCAGGGGGCTCAAAGCCCCATCCAACCTGGCCTTGGACACATCCAAGGATGGGGCAGCCACAGCTTCTCTGGGAAACCTGGGCCAGGGCCTCCCCACCCTCACAGCAAAATATTTCCTCCTAAGATCTCATCTAAATTTATCCTTTTTCAGCTGAAAACCCTTCCCCCTCATCCTGTCCCTGCACTCCCTGATCCAGAGCCCCTCCCCAGCTTTCCTGGAGCCCCTTTCAGTCCTGGGAGGCTGCTCTAAGGTCTCCCCAGAGCCTTCCCTTCTCCAGGCTGAACAACCCCACCTCTCCCAGCCTGTCCTTGCACAGGAGGCTCTGCATCCCTCGGATCATTCCCGTGCTCCTCTCTGGGCCCTCTCCCGTTATCCCGGCCCCGCACTCACCACTTCCACCACGCCGCCCCCGCCCTTCGAACCCGCCCCGCCCACCGCGCCTCCCCATTGGCCGAGCCTCCCTCGCCCTTCCCCCAATGGGGAAGCTGCCTCGCCCGGCGGTCAGCCGAGAGAAGCGCTCTGATTGGCGGGCAGGGAAAGGGGAGGCGGGCTTTAAAGGTACACAAACACGCTGATTGGCTGGGGCGGCGCGGCGGGAAGGGGCTGCCTCTGCAGCTCCGCGTGGCTGTTGGGGCGCTGGGAGGCTCTTGCTGTTACCGGGAGCCTCTGCCACCGCCTGAGAGACCTTGGGTCTTTCCTCATATCCGATCTAAACCTCCCCTGGAGCGACCTGAGGCCATTTCCTCTCCTCCCACTCCTTGTTACCTGGGAGAAGAGCCCAGCACCCACCTCAGCACAGCCTCCTCTCAGAGAGCCACGAGGTCTCCCCTCAGCCTCCTCTTCTCCAGGATAAACAGCCCCAGCTCTCAGCCATTCCCACAACCCCTGATCTCCAGCCCCTTCCCCAGCTCCATTCCCTTCCCTGTTCTCCAGCCCCTCAATGTCCTTGAATGAGGGGCCAAAAACTGAACCCAGGATTCGAGGTGCAGCCTCACCAGCACTGAGCATATGGGGACGATCCCTTCCTTGCTCCACACCTTGGCTGATCCAAGCCAGGATGCTGTTGGCCTTCTTGGCCACCTGGGAGTCAGAGCAGGACCATGGAAGGGTCCGTGGGGCAGCTGGAGCAGCGCTGGGTGGGTGGTAAGGGCTGCATGGTGTGGGATGCGGGTGCTTCAGCTCATGGGGGTGCCAGAGCAGTTCCTCAAATTCCCTTGCAGTTCCCTCAAATTCCTTCTCAGTTCCACAGAATTCCTTCTCAGTTCCCACAGATTCTCTCGCAGTTCCCCAAATTCCCTCGCAATTCCTGAGTTCCTTCACAGTTCCCCAAAATTCCCTTGCAATTCCCAGAATTTGCACTTGCTTTGTGTAATTCCCAAACGTGCTTTGGGAGTGCAGCTTTAAAAGGGAAGCTTGGTGCTGGAACGCAGGCCTTCAATTTATCATAGAATTGTAGAATTGTTTGGTTGGAAAAGATCTTTGAGATCATTGAGTCCAACCCTATTTGTCTGCTACTAAACCAGATCCCTGAGCACCTGGTCCACCTGTCTTTTAAATCCCTCCAAGGACAAGGGGTGATGGTTTTAAACTAAAAGAGCAGAGGTTTAGACTGGATATTAGGAAGAGATTTTTTTATGCTGAGGGTGGTGAGGCCCTGGCACAGGTTCCCCAGAGATGTGGCAGATGTCCCATTCCTGGAAATATTCAGGGTCAGGTTGGATGGGGCTTTCAGCACCCTGACCCAGTGGGAGATGTCCCCGCTTACTACAGAGGGGTTGGAATGGATGACCATGGCCCATTCCAATCCAAACCAATCTATGACTCCACGACTCCACCACTTCCCTGGGCAGCCCATTCCAGTGCCTGAGAGCCCTTTCAGGGAAGAAATGTTTCCTAATATCCAATCTCAGTCCCTTAGCAGTTTGGGTGATTTTTGTTGTGTTTTATTACTGAAGCTTGTTTTCACCTTTTTATTTTGCTGTTTTTTAGGGCTCAAGATGTATCAGAGTTCCAGCCTCCCCCTGATTACATCCTGATGGCTGATTGTATTTACTACAAGGAGGTAAATGAGGACTTAATTAAACCTGTATGGAAATCTTCCCTGGGAAGGGCTTGGGTTTAACATGAGAAGTATTCAAGTAAATAATGTGCTTGCATCTTGGTGCCCATAGTTTAGAGGAACGTGTAGAGTAGTCATAGAACTACAGAATGGTCTGGGTCAGAAGGGACCTCAAAGCCCATCCAGTTCCACACCCCCTGCCATGGGCAGGGACACCTCCCACTGGATCAGTCAATGGCAGCAAAGTTACACGTGGGCTGTTTCAGGTGCCAAACCTTGAGCTCAGGATGTCTTAAGACACGGGTTTCCAACACACCCTCTCACTGTTCAGGCAGAGGTATCAACACGTGCCCTGTTGGAACTCTTCTTCCTCTGTCCTGGCCACTGCCCACTTCCAACACTCCAGCACTGGAGTGTCCACATTGCTGTTTGAAGCCAGTGCTCCCTTCGTACCAGTTTGACTGCAGGTGATGCCCGAGAAGACCCAAAGGGAACAAATAAACAAGTGTTTTAGTACAGCTGGGAAACCATTGTTCTCCAGCACAGGCAAATGAGAAAGATTCCCAATTACCACTCCTCAATTACGCAGCTGTTTGCAGTCACCATTTACAGTATGATCAGTTTAGCTGAAATGTCTTCCCCCTGCCCCACTTACTACTCATCTGCTCCCCTTTTCCACACACAACTTGATTCAGCTGTATTTTTAAAAGGTAACACTATTACCTGTCATTAAAAAAAAAAGATGAATACAGCAAGTATCTGCTCCACTTAAAAATAAGACAAGGCACCAGGTAAAAATGAGTGTTTCTGAATTTGAGCCATTTCCTTTATTGTTTATTGCACTAAGGAACAGCAAGGCAGTTTCACAATCTCACTTTCTGCTTTGAAAAGGTCTGCCAAGAGTATTTTTATGATTGGACTTGATAAATGTCACAGGTTTGTCCACCTGTTAATAAGACCACACAGGCATTAACAAAAAAAATAACCATCACTTAAATTCATTCCTTTGTGGACAACTCAGCTTCTCCTACCACAATGACATCGGCTTGAGACTAAAGCAAGGTTAACGTTCAGTGAAAACATCAGTCTCTGAACAACGTGTATACAGGGAAAAAGCAACCAGATACAAAAAAAAATGGAGTAAAATAAACTAAAAGAGAACCCCTATTGTTGCAGTTGTGCCCATGAAGACATCTCAAGACCAATGTCACCTCCCAGCACTTCCAGTCCTTGCCAAGCACTCGGCAGCTACAGTGGATTTATAGTTAGGAGTGGGAGACTCAAGTCCAAATGAGCCACTACGAAGCCCAACCTAAAGAAAACCCCTAAGTGCACTACGGCCACTCAGTGACGAATGCCTACTTGAAGATTACAGCTGTTCCTTGTGGAGTGCAAAGTCAAAATGTTTCAAAACTCAGTAATCTTTAAATTAATTAACATGTAATTCTTTAATATCAGTGTCCCAGTAACATAAGAAAACAGTCTTTCCACAAATATAAAATGCGGAAATATTTAAAAAACAGGGGAGTCATAGTTTTCTAATGCAGACGCGGTCATCAGGTTCCACCTTTAATCTTGGTAAGAGGTCCTTGTTGTAAGGAATCCATGTGTTGTGGCTTTTGCATGCACTTAACTGGATCAAAGCTTGCTGAATGTCTTCTTAAGAGCTCACCAGAACATAGATCATGCTGGAAAAGACAAAAACATTAAGATGCACAGTTTGATTAGCATTAGACATTTAATGACACGGTCACGTCTTCCACGGAACAAATGTGTGTGAGGTGCGTGGATTGTGACTGAAGATCTCACACAAAGTCACAGAGATGTCATTATAAAGCACGACACAAACTGATGCACCAACCAGTTGTCACCACGAGCGGCACTGGAACAGGGAGCGCTGTACAAACACGATGCCTACGTGCTGGAAGGCTGAGCTGTGCTGCGGGAAGCGCAGCGTGCCCAGAGGCAGGAGGATGGCACCCCGGCTCCTGCCTCACAGCACCTGGAACATGCAGGCACCAGGCAGCGCCTTGGCTTTTGCCTTGAAGGAGGAACTGGGAAGAGGAACCACTTGGTGGCACTGGCTTTTGTGCCTCCCAACCCTTTTCACTCTTGGAATGACTTTTCTACATTTTGCTTCAATAGAAATCACATTTACATCAAAATCTTAGAATGGTTTGGGTTGGAAAGGACCTTAAAGCCCAACCAGTTCCAACTGCCCTGCCATGGGCAGGACACCTCCCACTGGATCAGGTTCCTCAAAGCCCCATCCAACTTGGCCTTGAACACCTCCAGGGATGGGGCAGCCACCACTGCTCTGGCCAAACTGGGCCACAACCTCCCCACCCTCACAGGAAAATATTTCTTCCTAAGATCTCATCTCAATCTCCCCTCTTTCAGCTGAAAAACCTTTCCCCCTCATTGCACTCCCTGATCAAGAGCCCCTCCTCAGCTTTCCTGCAGCCCCTTTCAGTCCTTGGAGGCTGCTCTAAGGTCTCCCTGGACCTTCTCTTCTCCAGGCTGAACAACCCCAACTCTCTCAGCCTGTCCTCACAGCAGAGGGGCTCCAGCCCTCAGATCATCTCTGCGGCCTCCTCTGGACCTGTTCCAACAGATCCATGTCCTTCCTATGCTGAGGATTCCAGAACTGAATGCAGGGCCCCAGGTGGGGTCTCACCACAGCAGAGCAAAGGGCCAGAATCCCCTCCCTCCCCCTGCTGGTCCCACTGCTTTGGATGCAGCCCAGGACATTCTTGGCTTTCTGGGCTGCATGTGCAAAATACCCACCTACTCTAAATATATCTCTGTTCCAGCTTCTTAACAAAAATACTGGGGGGTAGTGGCATTATATTATGCTTAAAAGAAGAAAAGCTTGGATCTTCCACATCTTAAATCATGGTACAGCAATTCAAAACAGTAGTTTTCACCGAATTAAGACTTTTATACCAGAACAAACAGTGATGGTGGATTCTTTTTCAGGACAGCTGGCACTAGGTACATTCCTACATACAATGTTTCTCTTGTGCACTGAGTCCAATCAAAAAACCTCAGACTGAAGATTAGATGGGAGACAGAGGAAAAAAAAACTTACCCATATAGGTAGTAAAAAAATGATAGAAGGTAGAATGCTAATTTGCACCATCCTTCTTTCTGGCAATAGGCTAAAATATCTGCATTCATGATGGTTGTAGGATCATACAGACCAGGGCCGCTCATCACAGGTCTACTCATGTACCTGAAAGTGATGCACAGTTAGTTCTGCGGCGATGGTGAGGGGGAAACAACAATTCCTGACCCCCCCCACCCACTGAGTAAAACCAGAACTGAGGGAAGGAATCGTGCCCCGTACAGCTGAGTCCATCAGCTCCACGTAGGAGATGGTGAACTGCTGGAGCAAGACAAAGCTCCAGGCTATAAAATGCCTATGGAAGAGCTTTCAGAGATGGTGCTGCGATAGCTTACCTCAGCCTTAAAGCACGCTGAGCTCTGGTGCACCAAAAGGAAACAGGACAAATTTATGAATAAATAAAAAGTGGGTTTCCTCAGGAAAGGGTTGGAAAAGCTGGAGAAGAGACCAACTCTACGTAACCTACAGCCTCTACTCATTAGCAAAACGCATGCTGGCTACCATGCTGAAGGGATATTCACACAGGTCAACAGAGAACGATCCCGAAATTGTAGTGGAACAATCCTACCTCCAACCCCTCCGACTCCTCTGCACGCCAGGACCAGCAGAGAGAGAGCCACACAGCGAAAGCTGGTTTGCTGGGTTACGTTTCAACCAGATCAGCTCCCTCCACAGCAGCCCAAGGAGCGGTGGGGCCCATGGCTAAGTGGCAGGAGGAAAGCGGGATCGCCGCCTCTACCGGCGATCCCGGCCGTGACTGTGCGGGACCGGGCGGGCTGCGACAAGCTCAGCGTTAACACAACCCGGTCCTTGCACGGCACGAGAGAATGACAAATAAAAATGACAAGAGAAAGCAAAGCGCTGGCTCTTAGCGTATAGCCACGGCGTAGAACTTTCTCAATGTCACAGCAAGAAGCATCTTTATTTGCCAAAGACACAGAACACTGAACAGGAAGCACTGCAACAGGCGAATGAGTAACAGTTAAGGTGAGGACAGAGACCCCGGACTCGTCAATATTACCTCCAAACATGATAAGCCAACAAAGGCATATTGAGACCCAGTGTGAGCCACTCTGCCGCGCAGAGGAACATAACACAGAAGAATGCATGGATGAGGTACTCTGGGAGTACAAGCTGGAAAAGAAAAACACCAGTTAGAAGCTTTGATTATCCAAAGCAAAAATGCATGGCATTCAATCTATTTTGGAGGTCAACTACTGTTTAAGAAATGTTATTAAAACCCAAGAGGAACAAGATTGCAGAGAGTGAAAACAGCAACCAGCAGGATGCACTTTGCTGTTTTCACATGATAAGTCATGACACCGAGAAGTTTACAGAATTTAATGCTTGGATCAATCATTTTTAATTGTTTCTAAGTGTGCTGTTAACAGCTTTCTACACGACCTTCGTAGCAGAAGAGACCATTCAGATATTTCTGCTCATGCAACGGAGAAATATCAGTTGGAAACATGCTCTGTGGTACGGTTTATAGGAAAAAGAGGGTTTGAGTTTCCCTGTTTTACAGCTTTGTTTTGGTATTCACACAGATCTAGTGCTTCAAATTCAAACTATCACCCAATCCCAAGCAGAGCTTTGTTCACCCAAAGAGCAGGAATGCACATGGCTCTGCCCAGGGACGAGCACTCGCACAGCTTGGGGCGTTTATCTTCACAAGGACCCAAGCACAGAATCAAAGAACTGTTTTGGTGGAAGGGACCTTAAAGCCCATCCAGTTCCAACCCCCCTGCCACGGGCAGGGATACCTCTCACTAGACCAGGCTGCATGCTTTAAGAGCACCATGCTTCCCAGCAGAAGCCCACAGAGCTCATTATCGGTTTACTATGAACTCACAGAAAGCATGAAATGTTAGGAAGTATTAGTGTTATTAACAGGAACAACATGGGGAGAGAGGGAGATCAAACACATGCAAAGAGCCAGCAACTTCTCATGCCTGTCACGAGAGTAAAACCTTGTAAACCAAGACCCCCAGTGATACCATTGACTCCTTTATTACATGATTCGACCTGGAAGCTTTCCATAGAATCACGGAATCGTGTTGTTGGAAAAGATCTCTGAGATCACTGAATCCAGCTATCCCTGTCCCCTTACTAAACCAGATCCCTGAGAAACTCCTTTACCCATCTCACAGTATCACACAGTATCACAGTATCATAAGGTTGGAAAGGACCTCTGAGATCATCAAGTCCAACCTATAACCTAACACTAACACCAACCATCATCTAGACCATGGCACTTAGTGCCTCATCCAGTCTCCCTTTAAACACCTCCAGGGTAGGTGACTCCACCACCTTCCTGGGCAGCCCATTCCAATGGCCAATCACCCTTTCAGTGAAGAATTTTTTCCTCACATCAAGTCTAACTATCTTTTAAACCCCTCCAGGGATGGGGACTCCACCACCTCCCTGGGCAGCCTCTGCCAGTGCCTGAGAACCCTTTCTGTGAAGGAATTTTTCCTGATGACCTATCTGAACCTGCCTTGGTGCAACTTGAGGCCATTTCCTCTTGTCCTATCACCTCTCACTTCTGAACTCAGGACCACCGAAACGCCTCCTCATGAAAAACACTCCATGTCTGCCTAAAGGATTGAACTGTGTGTGCACATACACCACCCTGTGTCCATATTCCATGTGGGACAGCAATGGCTGCACAGTGGCTACACTGGTGTTTCAGTGGCTTGTAATGGTTTTCATTCTTCTCTCAGCAGACATTTCTTTAAGTCCCAGGAATATCCTCCTAGAGATATGATAACCACAAGCAAGCAGGCACTCTCACCTCCTCTGCTCTATTCCACTACTCTCAACAGAGAGTATCAAACAAACCAATGGCATCAACAATGATGTGACTGTCACACCTTCAATGGTTCAAGTACACATTGTGTTGAAATCCTTCTTTACCATTTACAAACTGGCAATTAGTTATAGCACAACAACAAAACACCTGTAACAACAGAACACCTGTGTTTGGCAGCCTCCTGAAAGAGATTTACCCAGTCTGAGAATCCACAGGTCAGCTCACTACACATGTCAAACCCATCTTTCTTTACCTGGTTTGTTATCATAGAATCACAGAATGGTTTGATTGGAAAAGACCTTTGAGATCATTGCGTCCAACTGTACCTGTTCACTGCTAAACCAGATCCCCAAGCACCTCATCTGCCCATCTTTTGAACACTTCCAGGGATGTGGACTCCACCACCTCCCTGGCAGCCTCTGCCAGGGCCGGAGAACCCTTTTGGTGAAGAAATTTTTCCTGATGTCCAATCTGAACCTGCCCTGGTGGAACTTTAAGGCATTTCCTCTCATCCCATCACTTGGGAGAAGAGACCAGCACTGACCTCCCCAAAACCTCCTCTCAGGGAGCTGTAGACAGTGATGAGGTCTCCCCTCAGCCTCCTCTTATCCAGCATAAACAGCCCCAGCTCCCTCAGCCACTCCCAGAACCTGTTCTCCAGACCCTTCCCTGTCCTCCAGCCCCTCAATGTCCTTCTTGGAGTGAGGGGCCCAAAACTGAACCCAGGATTCGAGGTGCAGCCTCACAAGTACTAGGAGCCCAGGGGCACAATCACTTCCTTGCTCCTTCTGGCCACACCATGGCTGATCCAAACCAGGATGCTGCTGGCCATCTTGGCCACCTGGGCCACTGCTGGCTCATGTTCAGGCACTATTGACCAGCACCTCCAGGTCTTTTTCCACCTGGCAGCTTACCAGCTGCTCTTCCCCAAGCCTGGAGCGCTGCACGGGGTTGTTGTGGCCCAAGTGCAAGACCTGGGCACTTGGCCTTGTTGAACCTCAGACCGCTGGTTGCAGACTGTTATACCCTATCCCCACACCAGAGTACCTGTCTCTCTTCAAACCTACCACATTTTATCCTCCCTGGCTGTCCTAAGGGAAAATTACCTACATTTATTGTACCGTGATATCTACCAGAGCAGCGAGGGAGGAAGAACTCCTGTTGAGGAGAAGAGACAGGACTATAATAGGAGCAGGGAAGAGAAGGCAGTGTACTAAGCAGTTACTATTTTGGGCTAATCTTTCTACTGAGGTGTCTCGATTCCTATCAGGATTATTGACTCTTTCTACAGGAAAACCACACTTTGGCATGTTTGTCTGACATCCTTTACCAGAGCCCCTCAAGAGTAAGGATCCTAACTTTGCTTTGAGTGGCCAAGTGACTTTGACAAGAACAGCAAAGATGAAGTTATTTCATGTTTCAATTCACAAAGCTATCGTATCAGGAAACACTACATGCACATGGGTGAACAGAAGGTTAATATTTGCGTTAGACATGCGCAGCAAAACACTCCAAAGGTTGTGATAAGACCATAATGCACAGATGTCATGGGAATTTGCCTTCCCCCACGCTGCAGCAGGAATGACAGCAGGACAGACCAGCAAGGGAAACTGTTAGATGCACAGCTACCCGAGCAGCACACCTCGTGCTCCGAGATGCAGTCCCCTGCCCATCACCTCTGCTCCTCTCCACCCACTCTCCCTCTCGATTTATGCGCTCCCTGTGTAACCACATTTTCATTTTTTACCCCCAGCTACTGCAAATGCATTTTAGATTTCATAATTTACTTAACTCTTCAAAACACAACACAGGTACAGTCCCAGCACTGCTGTGCTGCCCTACATTCCAGCTCTGCCTGGGCACTCTATGCCAAAGGAAATCAAAGAATCACGGAATGGTTTGGGTAGGAAACGACCTTCAAGCCCATCCCGTTCCAAGCCCCATGCCATGGGCAGGGACATCTCCCACTGGATAAGGGTGCTTAAGGGACCATCCAACCTGGCCTTGAACACTCCTACGACTTCCCTGGGCAACCTGTGCCAGGGCCTCCCCATCCTCATTGGGAAGAATTTCTTCCTAATGTCTAATCTAAATCTTCCCCCTTCCAATTTAAAGCCATTCAACCTTGTCCTATCACTACAGATCCTTGTAAAAAGTCCCTCCCCAGCTTTCCTGGAGCCCCTTTCAGTCCTGGGAGGCTGCTCTAAGTTCCCCCCAGAGCCTTCTCCTCTCCAGGCTGAACAACCCCAACTCTCTTAGGCTGTCCTCATAGCAGAGGTGCTCCAGCCCTTGGATTATCTCCATGGCCTCCTCTGGACCCGCTCCAAAAGTTCCATCTCCTTCTTATGTTGGGGATTCCAGAACTGGACAGCAGACTCCAGGTAGGGTCTCACAAGAACAGAGTAAAGGGGGAGAATCCCCTCCCTTGCCCTGCTGACAATACTTCTTGTGATGCAGGCCAGGACACGGTTGGTTTTCTGGGCTGTGTGCACACATTGCTGACTAAGAAGTGCACAAAACTCCTGCTCTACCCAACTGTGTGCTCTTTAACAAGCATCCCTTCCATTGCTGGCCTGTTGGAGATGCCAGCAAATGGGTTTACATCACAAGCTTTTCAGAAACCAAGGAGCACCAGAGCTGCATCCAAGAGAGAACACTGAGATACAGCCCTGGAACACAAAACAGAGAAGTGAAGACAACACCCAGCACATTACACCCACCTAAACCCTCAGACAAGAGCAGAATCTACTGGGTCAATGCTTAAAAAACAGCTGGTCTGCTATCATGTCAGAGTTCAGAACAGCTTGCTTGAAGAGCACTATTTCCTTCTGCTGGAGGTTACCTTGGCTATCGACAGGACGTCTGTAACAGGCATGTAACAGTTTTCCCCGCTCCACTGGGTAAGCAAGCAGAATTGTTTTGCACAAAATATGGAAATCCATGGAGTTGTTATAAACCCCAACAAACAAAATAACGAGCAGATGAACAGGCAGGCTGAAGGGAACAGTTTAATAGTATTACAAATGTTCCTAACGGGATGAGAGGGAAGTGGCATTGAGAACAGGAAACTGAAAAGCAGTACACACCTTTAACGCAATTTTGACTCTTTTAATCTTTTTGACCTTTTCAACTGTCTTTGTGCCGAAAAATGTAGAAAGCAGATTGAAAGAATGTTAGTACGACAGCTGACAAGATCACCAGCAGATTAACAACAGTCAGAATATTCCCACTGAAAGTCAAGGATCACACAAAGCATTCGCCCTAGGACTTCTACCGGACAGCCAGGTCTTGTCCGCCCCAGTGCAAGGCTCTTGCCCAGTTTGATTGTATCAAGATTACACCTAAACCACTCACTTTACATGCATTTATTTAACAGAATCAAATGTTTGGCATGTGACTTACAGGATTGAGTGTGTTGCACTGGTCTATAGGGTTCTTATAATCAGTCTTCAGCTCGTCGAATGCTATAATCTGGAAAACAGCGTTGCAGTTAGAACCATAGAATAGTTCAGGTTGGAAAAGTTCTCTAAGCTCGTCCAGTCCAACCATCAGCCCAACCCCACCGTGCCTACTCCTACTGGGTGCTAAACAGGAGCTCACAGCTGACTCATGATCAGAACGGAGCTCGCTCACACCCGGTGCAAAGCTGCTGACTGTTGACAGGGGTTTACACTCCAATGGGACAGTGATTTTCAGGATCACGGAATCGTAGAATGGTTTGGGTTGGAAGGGACCTTAAAGCCCATGCAGTTCCAACCACCCTGCCATGGGCAGAGACACCTCCAACTGCACTGGGGGCTCCAAGCCCCATCCAACCTGGCCTGGAACATCTCCAGGGATGGGGCAGCCACCACTGCTCTGGGCAACCTGAGCCAGGGCCTCCCCACCCGCACAGCAAAACATTTTCTTCCTAAAATCTCATCTCAATCTCCCTTCTTTCGGCTGAAAAACTGTTTCCCCTCATCCCTGCACTCCCTGATCAAGAGCCCCTCCCCAGCTTTCCTGGAGCCCCTTTCAGTACTGGGAGGCTGCTCAACCCACAACTTGGACGGCTTTGGAACAGCGCCAAGAGCAGCATCTCCAGCCCCAGCGCTGGCTCTGGGTGGTTTCCTACGAAGCAGGTTTTCACAAATCTCCCCCAAACACACCAACAACGTCAAAATCCCAGGAACTGGGGCATACAAGAAAACTGGGTAGGGGCTTTTTGCAAGGGTATGGAGCGACAAGACAAAGGGGAATGGCTTTAAATTGGAAGGAGGAGATTTAGATTGGACATCAGGAAGAAATTCTTCACCAGGAGGGTGAGGAGGCCCTGGCAGAGATTGTCCAGAGAAGCTGTGGCTGCCCCATCCCTGGAGGTGTTCCAGGCCAGGCTGGATGGGGCTTGGAGCCCCCTGATGCAGTGGGAGGTGTCTCTGCCCATGGCAGGGGGTTGGAACTGGATGGGCTTTGGGGTCCCTTCCATCCCAAACCATTCCGTGATGCTATGAATTCTGCCCTCAGCGGGGGGGGGGGGGTTGGGGAGGGGGAGGCACCGTGAGTGCCCGTGGCGGCGGGGAGGGCTCCCCCCAGCTCTCCCCGCACTCACGTGCCAGATGGCGAAGAAGATGAGCGCGGCGGTGAGCAGCAGGGCCAGCATGTAGCAGAAAGCGGCGAACGTGAAGGCCATGGCGGCGCCGGGCGGCAGCGGCGCGGAGGGGAGGGGGGGGGGGGGGGCGGCCGGAAGGGGGGGCCGGAAGGGGCGGGGCGAGCGCGGGGGATGCCGGAAGCGGCCGCTCAGCCCCGCCCCGCCCCTCCCCGCGGGCGCTGCTCGTGAGCGCCCTCTGTTGGGAGCGGCGGCACCACGCGGGGACCCGGCTCTGCGCAGCGCTGGGGGTTGCGGGAGTTCATGCGGTAACCGAGCTGCGGAAACAACCTCTATAACTCTCGTAACTTGTAGAATAAGTATGTTTTTATTTCGCTAGCGGGCGGCAGGGTGGATTATTCCAAAAGCCCTGCCCTCCCAAAGAACCTGCCTGCTTATATGTGCTATAATAATACATAATATTGAGATTACCTAATTTTACCTGTACATAGGTAATCACAGTATCACAAGGTTGGAAAGGACCTCTGAGATCATCAAGTCCAACCTATAACCTAACACTAACACCAACCATCATCTAAACCATGGCACTCAGTGCCTCATCCAGTCTCCCCTTAAACCCCTCCAGGGTCGGTGACTCCACCCCCTCCCTGGGCAGCCCATTCCAATGGCCAATCACCCTTTCAGTGAAGAATTTTTTCCTCACATCAAGTCTAAACTTTCCCTGACGAAGCTTAAGTCCATGCCCTCTGGTTCTGCCACTGGTCACCTGAGAGAAGAGACCAACCCCTGCCCCACTACAACCTCCTTTTAGGGAGTTGTAGAGAGCAATGAGGTCTCCCCTGAGCCTCCTCTTCTCCAGACTAAACAGCCCCAGCTCCCTCAGTCGCTCCTCGTAGGGCTTGTGCTCCAGCCCCTTCACCATCTTCGTTGCCCTCCTCTGAACACATTCCAGTATCCTGACATCTTTCCCAAACTGGGGGGCCCAGAACTGGACACAGTATTCAAGGTGAGGCCTGACCAGTGCCGAGTACAGGGGGACGATAACTCCTCTGGTCCTGCTGGCCACACTATTCCTGATGCAGGCCAGAATGCCATTGGCCTTCTTGGCCACCTGGGCACACTGCTGGCTCATGGTGAGCTTCCTGGCCACCAGCACTCCCAGGTCCCTTTCTGCCTGACTCCTCTCCAGCCACTCTGTCCCCAGTCTGTAGGTCTGCATGGGATTGTTGTGTCCAAAATGAAGTACCCGACATTTGGACTTATTAAACATCATCCCATTAGAATCGGCCCAGCTCTCCAGTCTGTCCAGGTCCCTCTGTAGGGCCATCCTACCCTCTAGCAGATCAACTCTTCCTCCCAGCTTGGTATCATCTGCAAATTTGCTGATGATGGACTCAATCCCCTCATCCAGATCATCAATAAAGATATTAAACAGGACGGGACCCAATACCGATCCCTGGGGGACACCACTGGTGACCGGCCGCCAACTGGATGAAACACCATTCACCATCACTCTTTGGGCTCGGCCATCCAGCCAATTCCTAATCCAGCACAGAGTGCTCCCATCTAGGCCACGGGCTGCCAGCTTCCCTAGGAGTCTACTGTGGGGGACCGTGTCAAAGGCCTTACTGAAGTCCAAGTATACCACATCCACAGCCTTCCTCTCATCCACCAGGCAAGTCACATGGTCGTAAAAGGAGATCAGGTTGGTCAGGCAGGACCTACCCCTCCTAAATCCATGCTGGCTGGGCCTGATTTCTTGACCGTTCTGCAGGTGGTGCATGATTTCACCCAGGATTATCTTCTCCATGATTTTACCTGGGACCGAGGTCAGGCTGACAGGTCTGTAATTACCTGGATCATCCTTACGGCCCTTCTTGTGGATGGGCGTCACATTGGCCAACTTCCAGTCTTCCGGGACCTCTCCAGTGAGCCAGGACTGCTGAAAGATGATGGAGAGCGGCTTAGCAAGCTCATCCGCCAGCTCTTTCAGCACCCTAGGATGGATCCCATCCGGCCCCATAGACTTATGAGGGTCCAAGCGGCTCAGCAGGTCTCTAACCTCCTCCTCATGGATTGCAGGAGGGCCATATTTCACCCTGCCCCCATCAACCACTTCAGAGGGCCAACTGTCAAGCGAGCTGACATCCTTGTTGTTAAAAACTGAGGCAAAGAAAGCATTAAGTACCTCAGCCTTCTCTGCATCTCTGGTTACTATATTTCCCTCCACATCCAACAAGGAGTGGAGGTCGCTGCCGCCCTTCTTTCTGCCATTGATGTATTTATAAAAACTCTTCTTATTGTCCTTAACAGAAGTGGCCAATTTGAGCTCCAGCTGGGCTTTTGCTTCCCTGATTTTTCTCCTACACGACTTAACAACATCCTTGAACATGACCTGACATACATCCCCTTCCTAATAAGTAATAAGTTACTAATAAGTAACCTTGAAATATTTCTTAATCAAACCTAGAGAATAATATTTTGTTTGCTCAAGTATGTTTAATTCTAATGTTATGCTGCCTTGGTGATTTGAATCTCTGTATATTTTTAATCAAGGATGAAGACCAGGAACTGTCTTGCTTCATTGTAATAAGTATCTAGGAGTACTTTGCTGATCAAGCCAACTGAGCAAAGGGAACAGTTTAGCTGCCTCAAAAATAAGGACAACCTGCTTAGCAGAGTGTGTTTAGCCATCATATTGTCAAAATGTATTGTCTTAAGCAAATGATAAACTGCAAATGTTATGTTACTATGGCAGTCTTTGTCTTTTTACAAGGAAAATCTGGTTTAGCTGATTCTGCAACAAAGTTTTTGGGAATTACCTGAAGCCAGCAGCAATTTGCGAAAAGATAAGATAAAGGAAGAAGGAAGCACCAGGCTGGAGTTTTATTGCCTTGCTGGTAGGAAGTTCCCAAAGAAACTGGAGGGGCCATCTGTCCTTTGCAAGAGATGACATAACCCCCTCCTGTTAAGCAACGAGGTGCCAGGAACCCAGGCTGAAGGGGCCCAGAGACCCCCCAAAAAACCTTCCCAGCAATAGTACTGGGGATAAAAAGGACTGTTTGAATCATCTGAATTTGTGAGCCGTGGTAGAGCTGCTACTGCCCGGCCACCCAGGACTGTTTTGCTTTCCTACCTAAATAAATACTTAGTAAACTTGATTGAGACTCTACTTGTCTTAATTCAGCTATAACACATATGCATAATTTTCCCCACTTCGTATTAAAATGAGTCCAAGAGATCATTTCCATTGTCTCCTCCCTGCGCTGCACCTCCTGGTGGTGGTCTTAAGAGGGTCTTTGGGGATGAATCGAGCAGTCATCCTCAGGATGACCTTCTCACCTTACTCCCTTGCACACGCTCAGAGAGCTCCTTGGCCATTAGTCAAGTCTGTAATTGGCTTCTGATGAATCTGCAGTCCTCCCCCTTTGTTCTTGTACAACTTATCAGAGTGTCCCAAGTCCAGGTGGTTCTCAGCAAAACTGAGTTACACACAAAAGGGGGAAGACACAGTTTTTTCTAAATCTAAAGTTTGTTTAGCTTACAAAATTCCTTAAAGTTATGAGAAGTCTTAAAGCCTTAAAGAGACCCCCTACAAATCCCTCACTCATTTCTTATTTTGGTCATTTTAAGCTTTCTATATCCTATTGTGTAATGAGACAATTAACCTTATAATGCTCCTTTTTATTTAAATCTTCCCTCCTTTATCAATCCCCCCTGTCTTTGATTATGGGCAAACTCTTTTGCCTATTAAAAAGGGTCCATAAGATAAGTCATGCGAGTCATCACGGAATTGTAATAGATAAATAAAAGGTTTGCTTCAGCCAGATTGTGATAGTTGAAATCAGTAGGGGGTCGGAAACAATGTGAGTTTCCAAATGCCCAATTAAGGGACATGTGTAATCATGGAAGCATCAGGAATACCGATTTGTTATATGTCGCAGAATTTTATGTGGATATTTAACCATACTGGTGATAGTTACGAGGAGTGGAAAGGCACCAACTGTGGAAAAATCAAAAACTGGACAATATTTCCAGAGGGAAGTTTCTAGAGCGAAGATTGGCATGATCAGGGATTGAATGATTTATTGCAGGAAGCACAAAAAGTGTATGTAAGAAGAGATGATGAAAAACAAAAGGCAAAGGGCAGATTAATGATAGCCACAGTACAGCAGATAGTGAAACAACAATCAGATGGGGTAAGAGGGGGACAAACCCCCTTTAGGGGCAGGGAAACTGACTGTGGGGTAGCAAGAAGTGATGTAGGGACTCGCCCACGGGTAGGGAGGAGTCTGGCTCCTTCTTGGCAAATTGGCCCTGCAAAATGTTACTATTGCAGGAAACAGGGTCATTTCAAAAGAGAACGTCCAGTGAGACAGAAGGAAGTAAAAGTTTTCCAACTCATGGAAGAGGAAGATTATTCTCAGTGTTAGGAGTGTCAGGGGCTCTGTATTCTGGGGTTGGACCATCATGAAGAGCCCTTGATAAATCTAAAATTATGACCCCAAGGGGAGGATTATGTTTTTTTAGTTGTTTCAGGAGCAGAAAGGTCGAGTATAATAAGAATACCCCAAGGATGCAAGCAGGGAACTGAAACAGTTACTGCAATGGGGGCTAAAGGAGAGGAATTCCCTATCCCTGTTATAGAGGGGGTTGAGGTCCAAGGAAACTGCCAAAAAGTAATCACAGATATGGCATTGATACCTGGAACAGGGACAAGCTTGTTAGGGAGGGATTTATGAATTCAGCTAGGAATTGGGGCAATTCTCAAGGGTAGCGGTAACATTAGTGCAAGATTTGCGGAACTAAATAAAATTGGCCAAGTGCGATATCCTGTGGTACCTAACCCTTATACCTTGTTAAGGAAGATGGCTTTTAATCATAAATGGTTTAGTGTAATAGATCTGAAAGATGCCTTTTGGGTTTGCCCTCTGGCAGAAAACAGCCCCAGCTCCCTCAGCCACTCCCACAACCCCTGTTCTCCAGACTCTTCCCCAGCTCCGTTCCCTTCCCTGTTCTCCAGCCCCTCAAGGTCCTTCTGTGAGGGGCCCAAAACTGAACCGAGGATTCGAGGTGTGGCCTCATCAGTGCTGAGCACACGGGGATGATCCCTTCCCTGCTCCTGCTGGCCATACCTTGGCTGATCCAAGCCAGGATGCTGGTGGCTTTCTTGGTCATTCTCCCCCTCATCCTATCCTTGTACTACTTTCCCGTAGGCGAACTTGTTTTCTTGCTGTTTCTTTGGAGCATCCCTAAACTGCTATGAGGACAGGCTGAGAGAGTTGGGGTTGTTCAGCCTGGAGAAGACTCCAGGGAGACCTTAGAGCAGCCTCCTACTACTGAAAGGGGCTCCAGGAAAGCTGGGGAGGGGCTCTTGATCAGGGAGTGCAGGGACAGGATGAGGGGAAAGGTTTTTCAGCTGAAAGAGGGGAAATTGAGATGAGATCTTAGGAAGAAATGTTTTGCTGTGAGGGTGGGGAGTCCCTGGCACAGGTTGCCCAGAGAAGCTGTGGCTGCCCCATCCCTGGAGGTGTTCAAGGCCAGGTTGGATGGGGCTTGGAGCCCCCTGATCCAGTGGGAGGTGTCCGTGCCCGTGGCAGAGGGGCTGGAACTGGGTGGGTTTGAGGTCCCGTCCCACCCACAGCACTACGTGCCGCCGCTCAGCGCTGCCCACTGAGTCACGGCTCCCGGAGCAGCGGCCGCGCCCCCGGTTGGGGCGGGGAGAAGGGAGAGGTGGGGAAGAAGCGGAGCGGGATGGTGCCGGTGGGCAGGGGGCTGGCGGTGCTGCAGGGGATGGGGTGCCTTGTCCTCGTCATCCTCCTGCTGCTGCCGGCCGTGCCCCGCGGGCAGCCCGGGGCGGCGGAGAGACGGTGCTTCTGCCAGGTGGGGTCTGATCGGGACGGGACGGGATGGAGTGGGAAGGGATGGGGTGGGAAGGGATGGGATGGGATGGGATGGGATGGGATGGGATGGGATGGGATGGGATGGGACGGGATGGGACGGGATGGGACGGGATGGGACGGGATGGGATGGGATGGGACGGGACGGGATGGAGTGGGAAGGGATGGGGTGGGAAGGGATGGGGTGGGATAGAATGGGACGGGACGGGATGGGGAGGGATGGGATGAGACGGGACAGGCAGGGCAGCAGCTGCCTAGGGCTCGGGTTCCTGCCCTCCGCGGGGGTTGCAAACCCTCCCGTTGGGAAGCAGTGCTGGATGTAGATGCCTCTGCCTCTCCTCGACTCCAAGCATGAGAAATTCTGCAAGGAGGTGCCTAAAGCAAAGGCACTCTGACTTCTGCCCGCTGAGCATCCCCCTGCCCTCTTCCTTCCTTCCTTCCTCTCTTAACCATGCTCTCTCCCTTCTTAACCGTGCTCTCTCCCTACCCCAGTAGGAATGTGAGTGTTTTCAGCTTGGAGAGCACCTCTTCCCTAACCACCCAGAAGCCTCTCATGGCATGTTTGAGGGATGGTGAGTCAGGAATTGAGAGTGGAGAAAGAAAACAAATGGGGTTGTGCGCTTGGCTTTGCCTTCTGGGTGGCTCTGACAGGTTCATGTGGAAATGGTAAACACAAGCTATGCTGATAAGGAATTGAAAAACACACATTTTGATTCTCTCTAAGCTTCTATGCTTCCTGCTTAGCAGTGGAGTTTGTCTCCAGAGTATTGAGGTGTGAGTCAGGAGCGTGGCGGGGTGGGATAAGAAGCACTATCACTAAATCATAGAATGATAGAATCCCAGAATGGTTTGAGTTGGAAGGGACCATGAAGGTCATCCAGTCCAACCCCCCTGCAGTGAGCAGGAACATTTTCAACTCAATCAGGTTACTCAGAGCCCCATCCAACCTCACCTTGAATGTTTCCAGGGATGGGGCATCCACCACCTCCCCGGGAAACCTGTTCCAGTGCTTCCCTACCCTCAGCGTAAAAAAAATCTGCCTAATATCTAGTCTAAACCTTTCCTCTTTTAGTTTAAAACCATCACCCCTTGTCATATTGCTACAGGCCCTGCTAGAAAGTTTTCCCCCATCCTTCTTATCAGCCCCCTTTAAGTATTGAAAGGCCACAATAAGAACTCCTTGGAGTCTTTTCTTCTCCGAGCTGAACAAATCCAGCTCTCTCAGCCTCTCTTCATAGGGAAGATGTTCCAGGCCTTTGATCATTTTAGTGCTCTCCTCTGGACTCACTCCAATAGCTCCATATTCCTCCTGTGCTGAGGGCTCCAGAGCTGGATGCAGTATTCCAGGTGGGGTCTCATGAAAGCAGAGCAGAGGTGCAGAATCACCTGCCTCCACCTCCTGGAAACAATGAACTGGCATTCTGGCTTGCAGGCTTTTTTTCCCTGGGGTAGGAGGCTTTGTACTTTGTTCACTGTTGGTTTGTTGCAGTGCCTTTCTTGTTTGCGGAGTGGCGCGTGCTTTGATTTAGCTGTCGGTCCAAGTGTTCAGGTTCAGGCTTTACCCAGACTTTATTGCCTTTGGGAAAGTGTGTTGTGTAGGGGTAGAACTTCTCAGCCTTGCTAACCACTTAACCTCTTAAAATCACTCCTGAGTGGTACATCAGCTCTTTGTAACCAATAATCCGTTGATCATCTTGTGCAGAACTGGTCTGGTGGTTTTTGTTCAGCACCAAATAAAATGTAAGGCAAGCCTTAAATGGTAATTTTTACCCTCCTTTGGTTATATACACAAAGGTCTGGGTATAACTTCTGGTTTCCTCCCGGGAACCATCCCTTGCCATCTCATAGGCTTATCAGATGAAGAAATCTTGGCATAGGATGCATGGAAGAGCTTTGACTTGTCTGTCAGCCAGCGTTGGGACACTTGACAAGGACTGCTCTTGAGAGCACTCACTGTTGCAATATTTCAGATGCTGAGTTAAGCAGGCCACAGTCCTGGAGTGGGTGTTGCACTCTTGTCTGCCTGTGCTGCTGAGAGCAATGCCTCACCTACTTTGGTTTTTCAGTGTTATTTCAGCTCTTCATTTACTTAGAGAAGCTGCAAACCAGTCCTGAAACTTCTGTTAGAAACACCCATCGGTTACTAAAACCCCTGAAGTTTCACAAACTGTTTCTGCTTTCCAATCTGTCTCATTAGTGCTGAATAACATTTCAATATCAGAAATCCTTGAGCCATCAGAACTGGTGTGGCCAGCAGGAGCAGGAAAGGGGTTGTGCCGCTGGACCCCTCGTGCTTGTGAGGCCACACCTGGAATCCTGGGCTCAGATTTGGGCCCCTCACTCCAAGAAGGACATTGAGGGGCTGGAGAACAGGGAAGGGAAGGGAGCTGGGGAAGGGGCTGGAGAACAGGGGTTGTGGGAGTGGCTGAGGGAACTGGGGCTGTTTATCCTGGAGAAGAGGAGGCTGAGGGGAGACCTCATTGCTCTCTGCAGCTCCCTGAGAGGAGGTTGTGGTAAGGTGGGTGTTGGTCTCTTCTCCCAAGTAACAAGAGATGGGAGAAGAGGAGTTGGCCTCAAGTTGTGACAGGGCAAGTTTAGATTGGATATCAGGAAAAAAATCATCACCAAAAGGCAAGGTGAAGCACTGGCAGAGGCTGCCCAGGGAGGTGGTGGAGTCTCCATCCCTGGAGGTGTTCAAAAAGTGTATAGATGTGGTACTTTAGGACATGGTTTGGTGGGCTGATGGCTGGACTTGAGGACCTTAAAGGTCTTTTCCAACCTTAATGACTCGGTGATTCTATGAACTTTACTATGAACTTATCCCCCACCCAGACATTCCTGTTTGCATTAATATTTTGATCAGCAATGAACAAATTTTCTGTATTCCTGGTGATTATCACTCGTTCACTGTCACACATCACACATGAAGGTGATGTCCTGCCAGTGTTTGGCAGACTGGCATTTGGCCTGGGTTTCCGACCTGGCAGAGGGCTGGTCTCCTTCAGGAACATTTCTCTGCTCAGTACGCTGTCCTTATGGTACATCTGGGCATGGCAGGGGGTTTGGAACTGGATAGGCTTTAAGGTCCCTTTCAACCCAAACCATTCCATGATTCTATGTTTTCTATGACAGTTGGGGAAGCATAAAGAGGTGTGGAAAGACAGACCAGCAGTACAGGGGAGAGCAGACTGTGAGGAGCCTGGAGCAGAGGTGGAGGAAGATAGTACAAAGGATTATGCAGAGTCCACGTGTGCTGATGTTTCAACCTGTGTTATCCACCTATCAGTGGAAAGGGGGGAATGAGAGCAGCTCTTGCAGGGGGCCACCCAAACACCTTCCTCTTGGTTTAGTCAGCAGCCAGAGCTGCTTATGTTATGTCTGTCCCAGCGGCACCCTTGCATCTCTCTTCCCAGTGGGCAAACCCAGCCCAGCCCATCGGTCTCATGCCAGGCTCTGACACCCCTGCTGGGTGGAGGGCAGCCTGTTGATGCTGCTCAGCTCGCTGATTCACAGGTGCCAGCAAGCACACAGCACATGGTTGGGACCAGATCGGTTTATGTTTCATCTTAAACTGTTCTAATTATCACAGGGTGAACAGGCAGATTTGAGGGAGGTGGAGGGAAAGTGTTTTAAGGCACCACCCGTTGCAGGGCATGTTTGACACATGCTGTAGCTCAACAGCTATGAGAGCAGGAATTACAACCCAAACCAAATGAGTCTCTGGCTGTGTACAGGGCAGAAGAAAACAGATTCTGGGATGGAAGGCAGTCAGGGAGCAAGCAGGAACTTCTGGGATGAAGAACGTGCCCTGCCAAGTGTCTGCTGCTGCCTGCTTTGCTGTGTCTTGAAGTGAGTCTGTGCTGTTTGGTGGTCACTGGGGCTTTCATCCTGGTCTCTGAGGAGACTTGGCCCTCCATGGAGTGTCCTGTACTCCATCGCCTCTGAACTTCAGTGGTTGGGCACATACAGGTGGTGTCACCAGGCCTGGCTGAGCTTGGTGGCTCAGGAGGTAGTGCAGGGAGGCAAGCAGGGCAGTGATACCTCATGGCCATGGTTAGGCAGGTTAGGGAGATGGCCCATTTCTGCATAGTCTGGCTGAAATCTTTGAAAGAAGAAGCTCTAGATGGCCCATTTCTGCATAGTCTGGCTGAAATCTTTCGAGGAAGGAGCTCTCAGCCCAGGAGGGACATGGACCTGTTGGAGCAGGTCCAGAGGAGGACGCCAAAATGATCAAAGGCCTGGATCATCTCACCTGTGATGAAAGACTGAGAGAGCTGGAGTTGTTCAGCTTGGAGAAGAAAAGACTCCAAGGAGTCCTTATTGTGGCCTTTTGATACTTAAAGGAGGCTGATAAGAAAGATGAGGAAGAACCTTTTAGCAGAGCCTGTAGCAATAGGACAAGGGGTGATGGTTTTAAACTTAAAGAGGAAAGGTTTAGACTAGACATTAGGAAGAAGTATTTTACACTGAGGGTGGGGAGGCCCTGGCCCAGGTTGCCCAGAGCAGTGGTGGCTGCCCCATCCCTGGAGGTGTTCAAGGCCAGGTTGGATGGGGCTTTGATCCCCCTGATCCACTGGGAGGTGTCCCTGCCCGGGCTTTAAGGTTCCTTCCACCTCAAACCATTCTATGATTATCCACAGATCTTATTTTGTGGGCCACTTTTAGACCCAATCTGTAACTATTTGCCTCAAAGGATGCCAGGATTCCAGGAAATAAAAAATGTGCTTAGTTGTTTTTTTCTGGTTTGGTGGATTGTTTGGGTTTTTTTTTTACTGTTTTACTTTTGAAACAGCTTTAAATTGGGCAACTGGCTTAGCAAAAATTACTACTGGTTTTTACAAGGGTGATTCAGGCTAGTGGAAAGCTTAATTGCTACGCTGTTAATCTCTCATTACCTTGTAAAATGCTTGGCAGAACATGGGTGTGTGAGGATGAGGCATTGGGCTTCAGCGTAACCACAAGGAATAGAGATGAGGTTACAGTGTCTGTACAAAATCTGTGTGCTCGAGTGGAGCAGACATACTCTGATGGATTTCTCTTCACTTCCAAGACATTGAAACCCTTTTGACAAAAGCTGTTTCCAAAATACTCATTCCTGCAATGGAGCAGTCCTGATCTAGAGCCTGGAATCATAGCACCATCTGGTTGGAAAAGACCTCTGAGATCACTGAGTCCAACCTTACCTGTCCCCTTACTAAACCATGTCCCTGAGAAACTCATCTACCTATCTTTTAAACACCTCCAGGGTGGCAGGAAGAAATTTTCCTTCAAGGTGTTCTGTGCTTAATCCAGGCTATTTTTCTCCCCCTCTTTCTCATTTTATGCGACTGAGGGCAAGTGCTCCATCTCTGTCCTATTTCTTGAAAGGAAAGCAGGGAGCTTCACTTCCAAACTGGTAATTATAATGGTTTAGGTTGGTGTGTAGCCCTTACCAAGTTATGTGAGGGCAGGTGGGTCATGTTTCTCGCTTGGCTGCTTCTTTTATCTCTGTACATAATATAGTTTGCTCTCATTGTGAAGGCTGGAGTCACACCTTTTCTTTGGAATCAGGGAGGCTTTTTTCTTGAGGCTTACGTGTTTTTATTCTCTTTCCTGGTTCTGATGGCTGAGGCACCTGTGACTTTGGTCATATAGAATCACATGTAGAATCATAGATGTTGGAAAAGACCTCTAAAATTGTCCAGCCCAACTCCACTGTGCCTTTAATCCAGGTCCTAAAGTGCCACGTCTGCACACTTTTTGAACCCCTTCGGGAATGGCGCCTCCACCACCTCCCTGGGCAGCCTCTGCCAGGGCTTCACCACTCTTTCATTAAAGACATTTTTTCTAATATCCAATCTGAACCTCCCCTGGTGCAACTTGAGGCCAATTCCTCTTCTGCCAACACCTGTCACTTGGGAGAAGAGACCAACCCCCACCTCACCACAACCTCCTCTCAGGTAGTTGGAGACAGGGATGAGGTCTCCCCTCAGCCTCCTCTTCTCCAGGATAAACAGCCCCAGCTCCCTCAGCTGCTCCCACAACCCCTTTCTCCAGCCCCTTCTCCAGCTCTGTTCCCTTCTCTGGATGCTCTCCAGCCCCTCAATGTCCTTCTTGGAGTGAGGGTCCCAGAACTGACCCCAGGATTCGAGGTGTGCCTCACCAATGCTGAGTGCAGGGAGAGGATCCCTTCCCTCCTCCTGGTGCCTTTCCTGCAAGAGGGATGATATGTGCTGTCTGCTGTCCCACAGTGTTCAGCAGCCCTTAGGAAGTTTGAGTGTTTATAAGGAAGAAAACAGGAAGCCCCTTGAAAACAATCGATTGCCTTCTTAGGTCTTGTGCATCCTCCACCTATCTGTTTGTTCCTGGCCTTCCTTCTCTCTGCTTCCAGCTTTCTTGTTCATGGAGAGAAGGCAGAGATCAGGGATAACCCCCTAGAGCAGCAGTGTGAGGTGCACTGCTTCATGTTCTCTGCTCCCTGGATTTTGTAGGCTTTCTGGGATGGAAGTGGCAAGAGGCTTCCTTATCACCATCCCTGGAGGTGTCCAAGGTTGGATGGGTCTTTGAGCCCTCTGATCCAGTGGGAGGTGTCCCTGCCCATGGCAGGGGGTTGGAACTGGCTGACCTTTGAGGTCCCTTCCAACCCAAACCGTTCTGTGATTCTGTGATCACAAATTATGTCAAACATCCCATTATTTGCTTCATAAATCAACAATTTCAATTTAAAACAACCGTCTGGTCTTAAACCCCTGAATTACCCTGACTCTGGGCAATGGCAGATTGCCACGTGTTGTATTGCTACGTCAACATCCAGGAAGTATCCCTGGTGTGTCATAGAGAGGGAATGAGTAGTAATACTCATAATTTTGGCCCGGGTGATTTCCCCAAACACTTGTCGGGGGTGTGAGGGAAGCAAAACTGCTTCTGTGCTGGGCAACTTTCTCATCCAGATGGTAATCTACGTGTCAGGAAGCTGAACTTGTGCTACTTTTTACCCTCTTTTTTTTTTTTTTCTCCTTCAAGGCTTGCACACAGCTTGTTGAGTTGTTCAGGATGATGCAAGAAGTACTGGCTTTCTGCATCAGATTTAGAACAAACGTTCTCTTGCCAAATGGCTCTCTGAGGCGAGGGGGGAGGCTTTTGCAGTTGCTGTGGCTGTGATTTAAATCAGACAAATGGCTGCAGTGCAGCTGGGGAACAACAGGGGCTTTCTCTGAGCACTGTGACCCTCAGCAGCACTGTTGATGCCTCTCTGGTCCCTGGTGGAAACACCAGCTCTCACCTGTGTGTTGTCCTGCAGGAGTGACAACGTTTGAAACCAGGACCTGTGCTGGCTGTGTGTGTGGTTTAGGCTGTTAAAGCAGCCAATAGCTGGTGTCTGGTGGGATCTGGACCTGCCAGAGACATCTGGGATCTGCGCAGCTGGGTCAGATGTGTGGACAAGAGCTGAGTGGTCTTTGTTTGTGCTGGCACAGGGTGATTGAATGTGTCTGTCATCTCTGCTTTTAAAAGAGATGGAAATGTCTGTCGGATGCTGGTTACTCTGACTTCGGTGAATTCTAATTCATAGAGAATCACAGAATCGTTGGAAAATGGTTGGAAAAGATCTTTGAGATCATCGAGTCCAACCGTCCCTGTCCACTACTGAACCAGATCCCTGAGCACCTCATCTGCCCATCTTTTAAACACCTCCAGGGATGGGGACTCCCTGGGCAGCCTCTGACAGGGCCTGAGAACCCTTTCAGTGAAGAAATTTTTCCTAATACCCAATCTGAACCTCCCCTGGTGCAACTTGAGGCCATTTCCTTTTGTCCTATCACTT
The DNA here is from genome assembly GCA_033556795.1 of Tapera naevia. Lineage (NCBI taxonomy): Eukaryota > Metazoa > Chordata > Aves > Cuculiformes > Neomorphidae > Tapera > Tapera naevia. The sequence continues at coordinate 8,622,332 of JAUMJJ010000157.1, read as the reverse complement.
GTCACTTGAGAGAAGAGGTCAGCACTCACCTCAGTGCAACCTCCTTTCAGGGAGTTGTAGACAGTGATGAGGTCTCCCTTCAGCCTCCTCTTCTCCAGGATAAACATCCCCAGGTCCCTCATCTTCCCCTTGTAAGACTTGTTCTCCAGCCCCCTCACCAGCCTCCTGTGCTAGAGGAAAAGCATTCCCAAGTGAAATTGCCTGTCCCCTAGCAAAAAGTGCAGGGCAGATCCTAGAGGATGCATCAAAAGATGTTGTCTGCCAGCTCAGCAGTTTAATGATCATAGAATCACAGAACAGTTTGGTTGGAAAGAACCTCAAAGCCCATCCAGTTCCACCCCCTGCCATGGACAGGGACACCTCCCACTGGATCAGGGGGATCAAAGCCCCATCCAACCTGGCCTTGAACACCTCCAGGGATGAGGCAGCCACAGCTTCTCTGGGCAAGCTGGACCAGGGCCTCCCCACCCTCACAGGAAAACATCTTTTCTTAAGATCCCACCTCAATCTCCCCTCTTTCAGCTGAAAACCATTGCCCCTCATCCTGTCCCTCCGATTCCTAATCAAGAGCCCCTCCCCATCTTTCCTGTTGGTAATGATGGTAAAGTTGATGATTTTAATGATGGTAAACTTAAGTTTAACTGGTTAACTCGCTGCTAAAAGGAGAGAAAACTGTGAATTGTTTTATTGCCTGCAAAGTAATGGCTATGTTGTTCATATTACCTTTTGTTTAATCTAACAGGTTACTGGTCATTTAGATGATTGCACATGTGATGTGGAAACTATTGATGCCTTCAACAACTACATTCTTTTCCCTAGACTGAACGAGTTTCTGCAAAGTGACTATTTTAGATACTACAAGGTAATTTTCTCATACAAGACTTGCATTACTCCATTAATTTTTATGGTGCTGCTTCTTACTTTTAAAAAAAAAGTCTTCCTTAAAGTTACTGCTGCTCTTTTTAAAACCAGGTGCCCCCATTTTAGTACTGAATTTTAACAATACAGTCAGTAAGTGTTACTCATATTGTCATGAGTCTCTTAATGTGGTACAATGTGGTTTTAGAAGACATTAGAAGACAGAGAATAGTTATAGTTGCAATCATATAACTCAACTGCCTGATCACTTCAGGGCTGACCAAAAATTAAAGTGTATTATCAATGGTATTGTCTGAATGACTCTGAAACACTGACAGGCTTGGGGCATCAACTGCCTCTCCAGGAAGCCTATTCCAGGGTTTAACCACCCTCTGGATAAAGAAATGCTTCCTAATTTCTTACTACTTTCTGATGCATTTTTCCCTCTTAACAACTGAAGCAGTGAATCAATGAAATTACTTATTTTGTTGACCTGGGGCTCAAAATCCATGATGTCTGGGGATCCCCCTTGCACTATGGGAGTGTCCTTAGTGTCTCCCCATTGGCATGGAAAGCCTGGTTTAGTTACTAAATTGAACATCACGTGTGCTGATGGCTGCAGCTGCCTGACCTTTGTTATTCAATGGGTTCTGCTCCACTCAGTGTGTGCTTGACTGAATGAGGGGTTTGTTTGAGTGTGCTTGGGCTCTGGGGATGTATTTTACCTGTCAAACACATATTGAACAGTCACTGTTTCCACAGACAAAACAAGTATTCACTCTTCTGTAAGAATGGTTTAAAAAGGTCCTGACTTCCCTGCACTGCAAACTAGAACAGGCCTATGTATAAAACCACTGGGGCAGATCTCCTTCTCCCTGCTCCCTCTCTCTACCAAAGCCACAGAGTCTTGTTAAATCTTAATTGGTTTGGAAAAATGAGGCTTGGTACCCACTCACAGAAAAGCCAGACTAGGATTTGTTGAAGAGGTTGATGTCCTTTCCCCCTTCTAGTGCTGGGATTTGTAGCAGAAATAGTAAGATTGGTCTCAAGGAAGCATGACTGGAGGTGTCTGTGTGGGAAACCACCAGAAGAAACAGCAAAACAAGGATTAAGAGGGCAACTTGTACTGAAAACAGGGACATGAGCAATAGCAATCAGTCTTGTGATCACCAAGGAGTTCTTTGTTCCCATCAAGCCCAGAAGCCTTGCACCACCAGCAGGTCCAGAACACAGATGACTTGATGCTCTGGGCACGAGAGGGTGGCATCCAGGCTCCAACACATCCTCTTCCCTCTCCTCTAAGAGGCTGTAGTCATCAGATGCCTGAAACAAGGAAGCAAAATCAGTTCAGAAGTGAGAATATTCCAAGGCCAAAGATTTCCCCATAGTAACTGTTGGTTCCTGAAGCTTGCAAACTGTCTGGTCAAACCCCAGTCCTGCCATTGCTCAAGAGAAGCTTCAGGATGAGATTAGGAATCAGTGGCCTATGTATCACAGTATCACAGTATCATAAGGTTGGAAAGGACCTCTGAGATCATCGAGTCCAACCTATAACCCAACACCAACACCAACCCATCATCTAAACCATGGCACTCAGTGCCTCATCCAGTCTCCCCTTAAACCCCTCCAGGGTCGGTGACTCCACCCCCTCCCTGGGCAGCCCATTCCATTGGCCAATCACCCTTTCAGTGAAGAACTTTTTCCTAACATCAAATCTAAACTTCCCCTGATGAAGCTTGAGTCCCTGCCCTCTGGTTCTGTCCCTGGTCACCTGAGAGAAGAGACCAACCCCTGCCCGACTACAACCTCCTTTTAGGGAGTTGTAGAGAGCAATGAGGTCTCCCCTGAGCCTCCTCTTCTCCAGACTAAACAGCCCCAGCTCCCTCAGTCTCTCCTCGTAGGGCTTGTGCTCCAGCCCCTTCACCATCTTCGTTGCCCTCCTCTGGACACTCTCCAGTATCCTGACATCTTTCCCAAACTGGGGGGCCCAGAACTGGACACAGTATTCAAGGTGAGGCCTGACCAGTGCCCAGTACAGGGGGACGATAACTCCTCTGGTCCTGCTGGCCACACTATTCCTGATGCAGGCCAGGATGCCATTGGCCTTCTTGGCCACCTGGGCACACTGCTGGCTCATGGTGAGCTTCCTGGCCACCAGCACTCCCAGGTCCCTTTCTGCCTGACTCCTCTCCAGCCACTCTGTCCCCAGTCTGTAGCTCTCATGGGATTGTTGTGTCCAAAATGAAGTACCCGACATTTGGACTTTAATTAAACATCATCCCATTAGAATCAGCCCAGCTCTCCAGTCTGTCCAGGTCCCTCCCACACACAGTCCTTTCCATCTCACATGAGTGACAAGTGAATGAGTGTGATCAGCTTCATTAAGACAATTAACACAATCTGTTTTCACTTTCACTGCCCTCAACCTTGCTCTGCGTTTTGTTATTGAAGTCTTGCACTGGACTGCTGAAGATGCGTCCTGGCAAACCATGGGGTGGAAGGTTGGCTTGGTTGTGTGGAGGAAATTGTGTAATAGGATGATGTGTTATTTGTAGGTAAACCTGAATAAACCGTGTCCTTTTTGGAATGACAACAGTCACTGTGGAATAAGAGACTGTGCCGTAAAACCCTGCCCATCCGTAAGTACCAAATCCATTTCTGTACCACTTTTCTATATTTGGCTTTTGTGGACCAAGAGAAAGAATTTGGCAAATGACTGATGCTTCATGGTGTCGTAGCTGTGGCAAAACTGTGGCTCTGACTGAGCTTTTTTAGGTGCAGCAATACAGGTATCTATGAGAAAGGCCAAAATGCTAAGTTCTGAGGGTTTAAAGAAAGGCTAGGCTTTAATAGTTGATCCTCTGGGAATGGCTAAAAACTTGTCCTGATCCCTCTTCTATGTTTGGTGTTAGTGAGATGGAGCTTGGGCAGATCCACTGTTGTTTCAACAAGTGCCTCTGGTTCTTCCAGAAGTGCCTTCATTAGCGAGTTTGCAGATGATACCAAGCTGGGAGGAAGTGTCGATCTGCTGGAGGGTAGGAGGGCCGTACAGAGGGACCTTGACAGGCTGGAGAGCTGGGCTGATTCTAATGGAGTGAAGTTTAACAAGTCCAAGTGCTGGGTTCTACACTTTGGACACAACAATCCCATGCAGACCTATAGACTGGGGACAGAGAGGAGTCAAGTGGAAAGAGACTTGGGAGTGCTGGTGGCCAGGAAGCTCACCATGAGCCAGCAGTGTGCCCAGGTGGCCAAGAAGGCCAATGGCATCCTGGCCTGCATCAGGAATAGTGTGGCCAGCAGGACCAGAGGAGTTATCGTCCCCCTGTACTGGGCACTGGTCAGGCCTCACCTTGAGTGCTGTGTCCAGTTCTGGGCCCCCCAGTTTAAGGGAGATGTTGAGATGCTGGAGAGTGTCCAGAGGAGAGCAATGAAGATGGGGAAGGGGCTGGAGCACAAGCCCTACGAGGAGCGACTGAGGGAGCTGGGGCTGTTTAGTCTGGAGAAGAGGAGGCTCAGGGGAGACCTTCTTGCTCTATAACTACCTAAAAGGAGGCTGTAGGCAGGAAGGGGTTGGTCTCTTCTCTCAGGCGATCAGTGACAGAACAAGAGGACATGGTCTCAAGCTTTGTCAGAGGAGGTTTAGGCTTGATATTAGGAAAAAGTTCTTCACTGAAAGGGTGATTGGCCATTGGAATTCACTGCCCAGGGAGGGGGTGGAGTCATCGTCCCTGGAGGTGTTTAAAAACAGATTGGATGAGATGCTTAGTGCCATGGATTAGATGACGAGTGGGTGCTGGTGTTGGGTCATAGGTCTCAGAGGTCTTTTTCAACCTTGTGGTACTGTGATGCTGTGGTGTTAATTCCCAGGATATTCACTCTGTTGGCCCATGAGCTACAGGGTGATTTGCAATTTTCGCTGACAGGTTTGACCAGGCTCTTTCCAGCCCTCTCTGTATGTGAAGTGTCTCTTTCAGAGTCCCATTTCCCAATACAAAAGCAGACCCTCTTGTCCCTTCATCTTGGACAAAAGAGCTTTGTTCACTGAAAGAAAACATTTTGACTGCAGGTGTCTGCCTGAAAAGAAGGGGCTGAGAGAGTGAGTGAATCAGAACTGGGTTGCTGGGTTGATCGAGGTGGTGCAAATGCCACCCAGCCTGGCTCTGGGGGCTGGCACAGCCAACCACAGACTTTCTTACCCTCTCATTTTGGGGTCATTAGAGCAGGGGAAATGCTGTGCCAATGGTGCCATGAGTACTCTTGATGTAAGAGGCTTCCCAACCCTACCTGAAGGCTTTTCCATATTTTTGTATTTTCATATTTGATTTGACTGATGCTGCAGGGAAGCAAGTGTCTGTACCCCTCTGTAACCTGATGTAGCATAGCTGTTGGCTGAAAAAAATATATCTAAGCTGATGTGACACCTTGAAGCAACCTGGTACAGGTGTGTGTGTGGGCATTGCTCATTGTATAAGTTCTGATATGTACATGAAATTAATTTGTCCTCTCCTCAGCCATCAGCTCCTCAAACCCTCAAGCAAGTGACCTTCGCTTCCCTACTCTCCAAAGAGCACCTATTTTGGACCCAAAATCATAGAATCATTGAATCACTGAATCATAGAATCATTGAATGGTTTGGGTTGGAAGGGACCTTAAAACCCGTCCAGTTCCAACCCCTTTGCCATGGCAGGGGCACCTCCCACTAGACCAGGTGTCATGGGATGATGATTTTTCTTCCCTCCCTTCCCCCATTAAAATAACCCTAAATTTTGTTTAAATACTTCTTTTATTTCCTTAAAAAGGATGAGTTTGGTAATGATGATGACCAAAAAAGCAGTAATGTTGCAATTAGATTTATTAACTAGAGGTTAATATACTAGAATTTAATAAGTATTAACTAGAAGTATTCTAGTATATTGACTGGAATTTGTTCTCGTTTTAAGATCTGTTATTAATTATTTTGATTTGGGGCCGTTTCATTCTGAAAGCAACAAAAATAACTCTTCTTTATTGTTTAATTTTTCTCTTCCTGTGCTGCTTGCCATCAAAGTATTTGCTCCTGCAGCGCAGAAGTGGTTTTACTGCCTTCCTGCTGATGGAGGAGATGGAAGTTGAGGCCAATTTAGGGCCTGTTGTCTCGTGTGTAGCGCTCAGGTTGTGTGGGGTCAGCAAGCCTGACGTGAGGCTTGAACATGAGCCAACAGCTCCCTGGCAGCTACGAGGGCAACTGTGTCCTGGGGGGCATCCAACATGGCATCGCCAGCTGGGAGAGGGAGGGGATTGTCCTGCTCTGGGGCAGCCCCATCTTGAGCACTGGGGCCAGTTTGGTCACCACAGGATAAAAAAGGACATCAAAGTACTGGAGAGTGTCCAGAGGAGACAACAAAGCTGGGGAAGGGTCTGGAGGGGAAGTGTGTGAGGAGAGGCTGAAGTGCCTTGGGCTGTTCAGCTGGAGAAGAGGAGCCTGAGAGGGGATCTCAGAGCTGTTTGTGCCTTCTCCCAAGGGAGGGAGGGGAAACAGGGGCTGAGCTCTGCTCTCTGGGGACCTGGGACAGGACTGGAGGCAATGGCAGGAAGATGTGCCAGGGCAGGGGGAGATTGGGCATTGGGAAGAGGTTCTTCCCCCAGCGGGTGGTGGAGCACTGGAACAGCTCCCCAGGGAAGCAGTCAGGGCCCCTGCTCTGCCAGCATTCCAGAAGCATTTGGCCACTGCCCTCAGTCCCACGGGGTGAGTGTTGGCAGTGTCCTGTGCAGGGACAGCAGTTGGACTGGATGGTCCTTGTGGGTCCCTTCCAACTCTGGTGATTCTGTGATTCTGGGATGGAATGGTAAGGGATGTTTTGGAATGGTGTGTATCAGTGCCTGGCAGATGCTGTATCTGAGGAGGCACATGGGCTCCTGCCAGGAGCGCCCACATCACCAGGAAACAGGATGTCAGACAGCAGCAGCCCAGAGGCAGCTCTTCTGGAGTTTATATTGGCTTCCCCTGCCTTGTGCTTGGGTGAGCAAACCTAAGCTGATGTTGCACCCCTGGAATGCCGCTGACCCTTTGGGAAGAAGAGTCTTGCGAAAAAGCAAACGACCGAGAGCATTGCTTAAGCTTAGGCTGTGGAGGAGGCAGAAATGGGAGGTGGTGTAAGCTGAGCTGGGTGCTTTGATTACTTCTCATTTCTAGAACCTGTGGTATGATTCCTAATCATTCTCAAAGATTAGGCTGAGAGGCCACGTGTAACTCATCCTCAATTTTGTCTTTTAGGATGAAGTCCCTGGTGGAATCCGATCTGAAAGTTACAAGGTAGGTGTGTCTGGGTTCACAATGTGCTGCTGCCTATAGAACCATAGAATGGTTTGGGTTGGAAGGGACCTTAAAGATCATCCAGTTACAGGACCATTTCCATGCCACTGCAGCTGATACAAGCTGCCTTAATCAGCTGGGCAGTATCAGCATGCACTGTGTGGCTAAATTTTCCCCTCTCCAAGTTTTTGGTGTGTTATAGAGGCTTTGAGGGGGCTGTTCTATGTCTGGTATTCCCCTCCACTAACACAGAACAGTTTAGGAGACTTCTCCAAGAGCAAGTCTTGTCAGGCACAAAATGCTCCTACAGCAGAGGCTGCTGTGCATCCCTGCAACCATCATCACGATTGCATAAGCCTCTGGATATCTGCAGACATCCTGTGGGATGAATCACAGCAGTGTTTCTGCTGCTTAGACTGGTTGGTGCTTTAAAGGCTGAGTTATAACAACAGAAAATGTGCTTTTTAATCCTTCTCCCTCCCCACTCCTTTGCTTTTCAACCCAGTATTCAGAAGAAGCCAATAATCTTGCTGAAGAATGTGAAGAAGCCAAGAGACTTGGAGCTGTTGATGGCTCTTTGAGGTTTGACTTCTTTTTCATAGAATCATGGAATGGTTTGGGTAGGAAAGGACCTTCAAGCCCATCCAGTTTCCCCCTGCCATGGGCAGGGACACTTCCCACTGGATCAGGAGGCTCAAAGCCCCATCCAACCTGGCCTTGAACACCTCCAGGGATGGGGCAGCCATAGCTTCTCTGGGCAACCTGGGCCAGGGCCTCCCCACCCTCACAGCAAAACATTTCTCCCTAAGATCTCATCTTAATGTCCCCTCTTACAGATGAAAACTTTTCCCCCTCATCCTGTCCCTGCACTCCCTGATCCAGAACCCCTCCCCAGCTTTCCTGGAGCCCCTTTCAGTCCTGGGAGGCTGCTCTAAGGTCTCCCCACAGCCTTCTCTTCTCCAGGCTGAACAACCCCAACTCTCTCAGCCTGTCCTCATAGCAAAGGTGTTCCAGCCCTTGGATCATCTTCATGGCCTCCTCTGGACCTGTTCCAACAGTTCTCTATCCTTGTCATGTTGAGGATTCCAGAACTAGACACAGGACTCCAGGCAAGGTCTTACAAGTGCAGAGTAGAGGGGCAGAATCACCTCCCTTAACGTGCTTAGCACAGTCCTTACTCATCTTGAAGGAAACCTCGTATCAGTGCTCTTTCTGACAGTCATTTCCCACTTTCTTGCAGTGAGGAAACCCAACAGGCAGTGCTCCAGTGGACACAGCACGACGACTCTTCGGACAGCTTCTGCGAAGCCGATGGTACTGGGACCTGTTTGATCCAACAAGTCTTGTAATGGGATTTTAGCACCCTCTGTAGAACTTTCAGGCCAATGTGTAATATTTCAGCATGCCTGGAGCATATTTAGTGGCTGAGGAGTCTGTGGGGAGACCTTGTTGCTGTCTGCATCTCCCATAAAGGAGGTTGTGGTGAGGTGTTGGTCTCTTCTCCCGAGTGACAGGTGATGGGATGAGTGGAAATGGCCTCAAGTTGTGCCAGGGGAGGTTTTGATCAGACATCTGGAAAAATGTCTTTACCAAAAGGGTTGTCAGGCCCTGGCAGAGGCTGCCCAGGGAGGGGGTGGAGTCCCCATCCCTGGAGGTGTTTAAAAGATGGGCAGATGTGGTGCTCAGGTATCTGGTTTAGCAGTGGACAGGGACGGTTGGACTCGATGATCTCAAAGGTCTTTTCTAACCAAGTGATCCCATGATTCTTTCTTTTTTACCCCCTCAGTATTTTGAAAAATAACCTGATACAAATATTTCTGACAAAGCTTCATTGCTGCTCAGGGTCTTGCTGTGTTTAACAAACGAGCAGCTTGGCTGGAGCATGCTCAGGCTTTGCTCTGCCCTCAGCGGCCTCGTGCTCCGATAGCTCTGCGGGCCGGAGAGCTTTCCCCTGCTGCAGTGGCTTGGTGTAGAGTGGGTATCACAGAGCTGGCACAGCTGCTCTGTGTGTGGAGGTGTGGCTGGAGCACCCTTGGAAGATGTTGTTTGCCTTCAGAAGCTCCTGTCACTGACCCAGTGCTCTGCTTTGCAGATGCCTCCTCTCCTGAGGCGGAGTACGTGGATTTACTCCTGAACCCCGAGCGCTACACTGGCTACAAAGGACCAGATGCCTGGAAAATTTGGAACAGTATTTATGAAGAAAACTGCTTCAAGTAGGTGCTTTGGGAGGCAGGTTCCACAAGCCTGCAGGTGTGGGGTTTTGCAGAGGGGCTGCATGGTCAGGGTGGTGAGCAACTGGCACAGCTTGCCCAGGGAAACTGAGGTTGCTCCTTCCTTGGAGCTGTTCAAGGCCAGGTTGGAGGCCCCTGATCCAGTGGGAGGTGTCCCTGCCCATGGGTTGGAACTGGATAGGCCTGAAGGTCCCTTCCACCCCAAACCATTCCATGTTTCTACTGTGTTACACCAAGGCTGTGGGATAATATCCACTTGTGCCTGTGTAGACTCTTAAGTTTTCACAGTATCACAGTATCACAAGGTTGGAAAGGACCTCTGAGGTCATCAAATCCAACCTATAACCCAACACTAACAAAGAAAAAAACACTTTCTAAAGAAAGAAGAAAAAAAGAGAAAGCCACATTTTGCTCTATCTCTTTCCTGTCTGAGCACATCTAAAGCACAGGAGAGGATCTAAAAGCTCCTCAGGCTATTTGATTGCAGAGAAGTAACTACTTACGCTGTGCTGTGTTTCTGCACAGCAAGGAGACAGTTGCTTATTTACATATCTTCATTTAAAGGAGTTTTGTTTTTCCTCCTAGGCCTCAGAATGTAAAAAGACCTTTGGCATCTGGTGGAGGTGAGTCACTTATTTATCTCACTAAGTGGTTTAGTCGTGTGCTGATCCTCACTCCGGGAACAGCGAGTGCGCTCGGAGCTACTTCTGCTGAATCAGAAATAGGTTGGAGCTCTTGATGAAGTGTAGAATTTTGTGGCTTACACAAGCACACCCAAAGAGTGTGACTTCATAGTGTCCATCATGCAGAAAGGAAGTCTGATCCTAGAAGAAATGTGAGCTTTGGAGGGACTGGGAGCAGGACTGAACGCTGCGCTCTTCCTGGGTCCCTGGTTTCTGTACTCAGCAATGCCAAACCATCTGTGACAGTGAGAACCTGGCTGGGATCCCCTGGGGAAACCATCCAGTAGGAGAAACTCTGCCCTAGAAGCTAAGGCTAAATTTGTGAATGAAGGTAGGGAAGGGACTTGGAAATAAAAGAGCTTCTTGCTCCTGATGCCCCATCTTGCCCAGATATCCAGAACATCATGGGTCTCATTCCATCTTTGTTTGACCTGGACACTGCTCCAGCAGTTCCCTCTGGGAGATCTCCTGATTTTCCCTAAACTGTGTTGGTGTTTTCCCCCCTCCTTTGATCTTTTTTTGCAAATGAGTGGCACTGCAGGAGCTCCACTGGGGAAGGGAGTGTACAATGTCCTTTAAAACGTCAGTGCTTCCCTTGGCCACTGCAGTTGTTCAGGGCAGGATCTGAATAAAGTAACACAATTGGGGGGGGAGATGGAAGTACAGGATGGCTGTTCTGCAGGTGGGGAAGCAGGAGGACACGAGAACAGAAGATCTGACCTGGTACCTGTGAGAGTTGTTTCAAGTGGCCTGCAGGTCGAGGGATGTGATTCTCCTCCTCTTTTCCGCTCTCGTGAGACCTCACCTGGAGTCCTGTGTCCAGTTCTGGAGGCATCAACATAAGAAGGATATGGAACTGTTGGAATGGGTCCAGAGGAGGCCATGGAGATAATCAGAGGGCTGGAGCCCCTCTGCTATGAGGACAGGCTGAGAGAGTTGGGGTTGTTCAGCCTGGAGAAGAGAAAGCTCTGGGGAGACCTTAGAGCAGCCTCCCAGGACTGAAAGGGGCTCCAGGAAAGCTGGGGAGGGGCTCTTGATCAGGGAGTGCAGGGACAGGATGAGGGGGAATGGCTTTCATCTGTAAGAGGGGACATTGAGATGAGATCTTAGGAAGAAATATTTTGCTGTGAGGGTGGGGAGGCCCTGGCCCAGGTTGCCCAGAGCAGTGGTGGCTGCCTCATCCCTGGAGGTGTTCCAGGCCAGGTTGGATGGGGCTTTGAGCCTCCTGATCCAGTGGGAGGTCTCCCTGCCCAGGGTTGGAATGGAATGGGCTTTGGGGTCCCTTCCTACCCAAACCATTCCATGATTCTATGTGGAGATGTTCAAATCAGGCAGATGTGGCACTTTGGGCCACAGTTTAGTAGGCACAGTGGGGTTGAGCTCACGGTTGGACTTGATCTTACAGGTCTTTTCTAACCTTAATGATTCTATGGTTCTATAAGTGATTGATAAACTACAGGAAGCAGGGATGGGGTCCCTGAAGATCCTGTTAGAGGTCACACAGGAGATCTCTAGCAGAGACACTTGTGTGCCCTGTCTTCTGGTCACTGCTTCCACTGGGTGGTGGTTGTATTTCCTTTGCAAATATGGATCCCTCCTGCATTGTTCAGGTGATTCAGTAGCATTGCTCATCTGGTGTGTTCACTGCTGCAGGCTGAGAGGATGTTTTCTGTGTTCAGAACATTTCTAAACCTCCCTGGAGAGGCTTATTCTCTTGTTGGACAGATTAACAGAGACATCTTAATGCTTGTGCTTTGGAGTTTTATTTTGCTCATGTGTAATTTTCATTTCCTCTTTTCTCTGCCTCCACCACTCGTGCCTTTTTTCCATCAGGAGACGATGGAGGTGAGTAACATTCTGTTTGTTTTTACTGATAACAGAAACAAAAGTGGCATCTTTATCATGCTGTCACGAGCTGCACCATTAGATAACCCATCTGGTTAGCAAAATTCAGGCAAAAGCATAAGATTTCTTGAAATCCTGCTGGGTTTGGGACCCTGTGGAGAGATCTCAAAGAGCTGCCATCTTTGTGCAGATGTCTTCAAAAGCACCAGCAGTTTTTAAGAGCCCCAGTCCTAGTTGGAGGCAGTCACCAAAGTGTCATAAGTAAGGGTTCCTTCAGCCAGTTTGCAAATGACACCAAATTGGGCAGGAGTGTTGATCTGCTGGAGGGCAGGAAGGCTCTGCAGAGGGATCTGGACGGGCTGGGTCGATGGGCTGAGGCCAATGGGTTGGTGTTCAGCAAGGCCAGGTGTTGGGTCCTGCACTTGGGCCACAAGAACCTCGTGCAGCAATCTCACCTCAGAGATGAAAACATGATTGGTGTGTCTTGCAAGGACAAAGGCTGGGTCATGCTGCTCATAGCAGGTTCTGATGGGCTTCCTGAAGGATTTAGTCATGGTGTTTTAGAGTGGTACCTGTGGACCAAGCTGCCCACCTTTATTCTGCTGATGCTTACAAAAATCAAGTACAGATTTAGAGGCAGCTGTTGGAATTGGGATTACACAGAGCTGCTCTCAGAAACAATCAGCTCAGGTGCAAATGCTTCAACTGATTCAATTCTGTTTAAAAGGGGCAGCCTGCTTTTCTGACTATTGCTTGTCAGGCTGGGTCACATTTTAAACCAACTGACAAATGTCTGCAGGGGTTCTGTGTTTGTTGGGACTTGAGTTTGGTTAAAACAACAGCCCCGTGCAGTGCTCCAGGCTTGGGGAGGAGTGGCTGGAAAGCTGCTCAGTGGAAAAGGCCTTGGGGGTGCTGGTTGGCAGTGGCTGAACATGAGTCAGCAGTGGCCCAGGGGGCCAAGAAGGCCAACAGCATCCTGGCTTGGATCAGCCAAGGTGTGGCCAGCAGGAGCAGGGAAGGAATTGTCCCCCTGCGCTTGGCACTGGTGAGGCCACACCTCGAATCCTGGGGTCAGTTTTGGGCCTCTCACTCCAAGAAGGATACTGAGGGGCTTGAGAGCGTCCAGAGAAGGGAACGGAGCTGGGGAAGGGGCTGGAGAACAGGGGTTGTGGGAGTGGCTGAGGAAACTGGGGCTGTTTATCCTGGAGAAGAGGAGGCTGAGGGGAGACCTCATTACTCTCTGCAGCTCCCTGAGAGGAGGTTGTGGTGAGGTGGGTGCTGCTCTCTTCTCCCAAGTGACAAGTGATGTGATGAGAGGAAATGGCCTCAAGTGTCACCAGGGGAGATTTATATTGGATATTAGGAAAAATTTATTTACTGTAAGTGAGGTGAAGCCCTGGCAGAGGCTGCCCAGGGCAGTGGTGGAGTCTTCATCCTTGGAGGGGTTCAAAAAGCATATGGCAGTGGCACTTTTGGACAGGGTTCAGCAGGCACAATGATGTTGGGCTGATGGTTGAACTGGGCGAGCTTAGAGGTCTTTTCCAGCCTTAACAGTTCTATGATTCCTTTTAAACCTTCAGGAACAGCACTTGTGTTGTGGCTTTTTCAGCTTTTCTTGTTTCTGAGAGAGCAGCTCTTGTGCTGGAACTTTGGGAAGACTTAGGGTCCCAACAGCCTTTGCCAGCTGGTAGGAGCTGGGTGCCCCACTCCCATAAGGCCTGCAGGGCTCACATCTGGAAATGGCTGTGCCCTGGAGCATTGGGCCTGTGTAGGTTGGATGCTTTGTTGGCAGCCCATGGCTTAGATGGGAGCACTCTGTGCTGGGTCAGGAATTGGCTGGATGGAGCCCAGAGAGTGGTGGCCAATGGTGTCTCATCCAGTTGGTCACCAGTGGTGTCCCCAGGGATTGGTGTTGGGTCCAGTCCTGTTTAATATCTTTATTGATGATCTGGATGAGGGGATTGAGTCCATCATCAGCAAGTTTGCAGATGATACCAAGCTGGGGGGAAGGGTTGATCTGTTAGAGGGTAGGATGGCCCTACAGAGGGACCTGAACAGACTGGAGAGCTGGGCTGATTCTAATGGGATGATGTTTAATGAGTCCAAATGTCGGGTACTTCATTTTGGACACAACAATCCCATGCAGAGCTACAGACTGGGGACAGAGTGGCTGGAGAGGAGTCAGGCAGAAAGGGACCTGGGAGTGCTGGTGGCCAGGAAGCTCACCATGAGCCAGCAGTGTGCCCAGGTGGCCAAGAAGGCCAATGGCATCCTGGCCTGCATCAGGAATAGTGTGGCCAGCAGGACCAGAGGAGTTATCATCCCCCTGTACTCGGCACTGGTCAGGCTTCACCTTGAATATTGTGTCCAGTTCTGGGCCCCCCAGTTTGGGAAAGATGTCAGGATGCTGGAGAGTGTCCAGAGGAGGGCAACGAAGATGGGGAAGGGGCTGGAGCACAAGCCCTATGAGGAGAGACTGAGGGAGTTGGGGCTGTTTAGTCTGAAGAAGAGGAGGCTCAGGGGAGACCTCATTGCTCTCTACAACTCCCTAAAAGGAGGTTGTAGTGGGGCAGGGGTTGGTCTCTTCTCTCAGGTGGCCAGGGACAGAACTAGAGGGCAGGGACTCAAGCTTTGTCAGGGAAAGTTTAGACTTGATGTGAGGAAAAAGTTCTTCACTGAAAGGGTGATTGGCCATTGGAATGGGCTGCCCAGGGAGGGGGTGGAGTCACCGACCCTGGAGGGGTTTAAAGGGAGACTGGATGAGGCACTGAGTGCCATGGTTTAGATGATGGTTGGTGTTAGTGTTGGTGTTGGGTTATAGGTTGGACTCGATGATCTCAGAGGTCTTTCCAACCTTATGATACTGTGATACTGTGCTTTTGTCTCCCAATTCTCTCCAAATCCATGTTTTATGTTCTCCAAATTACTTCCAATCATGTAGTAAGGGAACACTGACTTGTGTGATTGTACACACTTGGTTGTGTGTTTGTTGTGTTGTTTGATTGCTTGTTTGTATAAAAATACCCCTCTCCCTGCGCTGTCCGCGCTCTGTGATCCTTGTTTTCCAAATGTTGTGCTGTTCTGCAGCTCTTCCACCCCTCCAGCCCTTGCTGAGTGAGGTGGGGAAGCCCAGGGGCTATGTTTAATTGCTGTGTTACAGAAGCATCAATCAGAGGGGTGGGGAGAAAAGCAATTTCCATGCTCAAGATTAGACAATACCCTCCCCTCAGAGGGCTTTTGCCCTCCCACACCAACAAGGGGAAGGTACTGTCCCATCTCAGTCATGTATCATCCCATTGTGCTCTGAAAGGTAGCCTAAAACATGACACAGTGTGTTTAAAGCCTTCCTACTGCTGCAAGGCATCTCAAAGTGATGTGTTTGGCTTTCTTTTGTTTCCAGGTCACACGTTCTACAAGTGGCTGAAAGGTAATCCCTCTTCTAAACTTGGTTGGTCTCTCTGGGATGAACACAATATGCTCAGGGGGTGGGTGGCTTACTGGCCACACTTAGGAGTTAATAAAGTTCTGCCAGGAGGGGAAAATTCACTGTATGCTTTCAGTATCTTGACAGTTGGACTGGATGATCTTAGAGGTCTTTTCCAACCTTAATGATTCTGTGATTGTTTCTATGGTTCTACCTTCAAGTGCCCGTTTCTTTTCAGGTGTCTGTGTAGAGAAACGAGCTTTCTACAAACTCATCTCTGGTCTCCATGCAAGCATCAACATCCATTTGAGTGCCAGGTACCTTTTACAAGGTAAATGCTGCTTTCTGGTGGGTGTTGGTCTCTCCTTCCAAGTCACAGGCAATGGGATGAGAGGGAATGGCCTCTGGTTTAGTGGGCACGGTGGGGTTGGCCTGTGAGTTGGATTGGATGAGCTTAGAGGTCTTTTCCATCCTTAATGATTCCATGAGACTATGATTCTGAAAGCCTGGCCCCCCCTTAACTCTTTGGGGTTAGTGAGAGGCCTGTGACTGTTGTAAAGGCAGGATCTCTGTGGTTAGAGTTACCTTTTTACCGCTCAGTGTGGGATGGTGGGAGGACGTGAACTGGAACCCAACCCATCCACCTCACACCACTGTTTGGCTTTTTTGCTTTCTCAGATACGTGGTCAGAGAAGAAATGGGGCCCCAATGTCACCGAGTTCCAGCAGAGATTTGATGAAGTCATCACCAGTGGGGAAGGTCCCCGACGACTCAAGAACCTGTATTTTCTGTACCTGATAGAGCTGCGGGCCCTATCCAAAGTGCTGCCCTTCTTCCAGCGCCCAGGATTCCAGCTCTACACTGGGAATAACAGTCACGATGTGGAAATGAAGAACCTAATGCTGGAAATTCTTCATCTGGCCAAGTAATTACATTCTGTACCTGGGGAGAACGGCTCATTCAACCCTGGCATCTCAGAGCGTGTGTAACCTTGCCCTGAAAGCACCTGGAGAGGCAGGTTCTGGGTTCTGTCTCCAAGTGGGATGGGTGTGATTTGGGCAGAATTGCTGGCAGTGCATTGGTGTCTGTTTTCAAATTGCAGAACAGGGTAATTAAGCCCACAGGTTAACAGTCGAGGCTGCCTTTCTGATAAGGCAAAATTGAGTTTAATACCCACCACTAACAAGGGGGAATGGTTTGAAGCTGAAAGAGGGGAGATTGAGATGAGATCTTAGGGAGAAATGTTTTGCTGTGAGGGTGGGGAGGCCCTGGAACAGGTTGCCCAGAGAAGCTGTGGCTGCCCCATCCCTGGAGGTGTTGAAGGCCAGGTTGGATGGGGCTTGGAGCCCCCTGATCCAGCTGGAGGTGTCCCTGCCCATGGCAGGGGGGTGGAACTGGATGGGCTTTAAGGTCCTTTGCAACCCAAAGCATTCTATGATTCTGAGCTTGAAACTGGTCCCTGTCTGATTCATCCATGGAATATCATTCCCAGCTTTGTGGTTTTGACTAGAAAAAAAGTCCTAAACGTGTTGGTAACTGAGGTTTGGGCTCTTGGACAGTTTGGAGTAAGAGGATTGGAAGATACCAGAACCAGATGGAAATGAGTATTTCCAAATGTGATGGATGTTTGAATTGATCTTGTTGCACTCCTGTGTGTTCCATGCTTATTTCTGTTAGAAAACAAACCACAACTGTTTAGAAAACATGGCACAAGTGCTGGAAGTGTTTCCAAGGTGAGATGCAAACTAAAATCAAGGGTGTCCAAGAGATGTAAGAAACAAACAGCTTGTGCTGAAGAGACCTCTCGAGATGTCCAGTGTCCAAAACCCATGGGTGTCATTCACCCAGTTCCTGTGTGGGAATGGAGTTCAGCCATACAAATCAGCTGTGTAGAGCTAAAAAAAATCCTCTTCTCATTCTGTTCCAGGTCTTTTCCACTGCATTTTGATGAAAACTCATTCTTTGCAGGGAATCAAGAGGAAGCTGCGAAACTAAAGGTAAGGGGACTTCTTACCTAAGGGGTCTGGGATAACACCAGCTCTGAAAGGGACCCCAGAGTGCTCAAGGTGCCCAGTCAGGTATTGCTGGTTCATTCTGCTTTCTGAATTGTTTGGATACTTTAGGTTGGACTGGATGATCTTAGAGATCTTTTCCAACCTCCCTGATGCTCTGAACTGCAGATGGTGGGGGGTTTCTTGAGGAGAGGGGTGAATTGCTGCCAAGGACCCCTCTTTAGCAGGCATTTCCTTACCTCAGTCTCACTGAATTTAGCCTGAAGTCCAGGATTACTACGTTATTGGATTTGGAATAATAGATGGAAGAATTCCCACTTAGTGCAATAACCATGATCAATGGGAATGTCTTTCCTCTTAGGAGGAATTTCGGCTGCACTTTAAGAATATTTCCAAGATAATGGACTGTGTTGGCTGCTTCAAATGTCGCCTGTGGGGCAAGTTGCAGGTAAGGTTTGTCTAAAATCAGCTCACCCAAAGGGACTCTGGTGGGCAGATGTGGTTCTTGGATGTAGTCAGCTCCTGGAGATGGATCAGGGGTGGCTCAAGCTGATGCCTGGTCCAGTCAGCAGGAAGCAGCGTGTTGATTCCAACTCGTTGGGCCTGGCAGTGGCTGCCTGTTGCCTCTGGGGTTGAACACAAGGTTAACCTGCTCCCCAGAGAGGAGAAGGGGTGCTGTAAAACTGGGGGCTCAGCAAGATCCATGCTGAGCTTCACACATGGTCGAACTCAGCTGGAAAACCTCTCTTGGGCAGCTTTTCGGTCCCAGTAACGCTCAATAAATAAAGCATCCTGGCTGTTCTGCTCCCTCCTCTGAGCTGTGTGAAGTGAAATCCAGGTCTTGCTCTGTTAAGCTGTTAAGAATCCTTGCAAAGATGAAGGAGGGAAGTCAAATTCAACGTGTGAGTCAGACCCTGGATGTCTTCCCCACTATGAAATGGTCTTGTTTGTCATGTGCAGACGCAGGGTCTGGGTACAGCGCTGAAGATCCTCTTTTCTGAGAAACTGATAGAAAAGATACCTGGAAGTGGCCCTTCCTATGGATTCCATCTGACAAGACAAGAAATTGTTGCATTATTTAATGCTTTTGGAAGGTTAGTAGGAGACTTTTTCCTCTACTTTTACACTAGCTGCTGTGTTATGTCCCATTTAAGCTTCAACAGTCAGTTCTTATCAGCAGTGTTGGCGTTGACTCCCGCTCTGATTACACCATCTCATAAAGAACCCTTCCAATGTTGGGTGTTAACATGGAGTGCAACAGTTGGAACAATTTAAAACAACTTCTTTGCACTCTACATTTCTGCCAGGGATTCAAGGAAGAGTTTGGATTAAGGTAAAATGAATGTGGTGATTTTTTTAAGGAACTGTGTCACTGTTCTCTGAGCACACCGTCCCCAGACAGTTCTTGTTCTGTGCTCGCTTCAGAGCTCTCCTTCCAGCTCCTCACTTCCACCCATCCATCCCAGATCTGTTTGCAGTGGTTTCATCAATCCAGCCCTTAGAGAACTGGCTGAGGAGATTTTGGCAGTAAAGCAGGAGGCTAACGAGGCCTTTAGGGGGGAGAGGAGATTGCCAGACTGTCAGTGGCGTCAACAGACCTGGAGTTTCTCACAAACAGGTCTTTCAAAGGGTTCTTCAGGCAACATTGCTGCAAGTGCTGAAGCTCCAGGGTCATCTGTGGGTCCTTCAGAGCCACCGAGTGTCCCTGCTGTGGTGTAGATACGCAGCAATGTCCATCAGGTGTGGAAAACCCCAGAGCAGCCTTCCCCAGGGATGTGGTGGTGCTCCCCTCACGAGCGTGGCTGCTGCCTTCTCCTCAGGCCGGAGGAGCTGGGCTTCCTTCTGCTCTTCTCTTGCATTGTCAACACAGCCTGTTGGAGCAGAATGTGGGAGCTCTATGGGCCCTCTGAATGTCTGTTGTCACAGGAAATTGAAGGCTGGCAGGCAAAGAGCCTTTTCTCCCCTCCCTTTCCCCCTCTGCTACGCTGGAGTCCTCTGCTGTGTGAAAAGACTGGGCCCAGGCAGTTCTTCCTCAGCCTCTGAGGTCCTGTCTCACCTTATCTGGATTAGGAGAGCCTTTTAACACAGAATTCCAGCCTTTACATTTTCTTCACAAGTGATTTGGCTTAGGGAATCTTAGAATCATTGAGGCTGGAAAATATCTCTCAGCTCATCCAGTCCAGCCCCACTGTGCCTGCAAAATCATGTCACAAAGTGCCACATCTACAGATTTTTTGAATACCTCCAGGGATGAAGACTCCCCCACTGCCCTGGGCAGCCTCTGCCAGGGCTTCACCACTGTTTCAATAAAGAAATTTATCCTAATATCCAATCTAAACCTCCCCTGGCACTACTTGAGGCTGTTTCCTCTCATCCCATCCCTTGTTACTTGAGAGAAGAGCCCAACCCCCACCTCACCACGACCTCCTCCCAGGGAGCTGCAGAGAGCAAACCTCAGCCTCCTCTTCTCCAGGATAAACAGCCCCAGCTCCCTCAGCTGCTCCCCATGACCTGTGTGTGCTCCAGCCTTTTTGCCCTCCTCTGGGTTCTTCAGAACCTTCTCAACCCCCTCAGTTCACCCTGGCTGGGACAGCCAGAGCTCTCCTTTACAGCAGAGGTGCCCACGGCCTGTATCCCATCAGACATCTGCTCTGATGCTCATGGGTCAAAATGCAGTCAGCAAGAAAAGGTGGTAGGTGATCCAAAAAAAAAAACCCTTTGGAAGAAACAAGCTTATATTGCAAGAAGACTCTGCAACCTGCCTGTGCAGCTGGTAATATTATGGTCTGTCTCTTGACCTCTAGTTAACAGGTTTGGTCATTGCTGAGCTCTGTAACCTCTTGTTGCACTCGGGTTCTCACTGTTTGCTTTAAAAAGAGTTTGTGAAATTAGGGAAGGGTCTGGCTGTAACCAGCACCTTATTTAGTGAAATTATAAATTCTCTTTTCCTAAGAGCTGCTAAAGCTTTCCTTGAGAGCAGCCCCTTTATCTGGAATTTTAAATAAATTATTCTGATGTTTCCCTTCTGCTCTCCTTGCACACAGAATTTCAACAAGCGTTCGAGAACTGGAGAACTTCAGGAACATCTTACGAAATATGCGGTGAATTTGGTGGAGAAAGAGAGACTTCAAGTGTTTCTACTCAGCTGTTTGGGGGGGTCTCTAAAATGGACAAACACCATCGCTCCGTTGCAGTCCCAAAGACCACAGGGTGAATACCACTCCCTGGACCTCCTGGTCCCAGCTGATTGTCTGTAACCTGCTGCTGCTGCTGAATGTTTTGTACAAGAAAGAAAACAGCTATTTCTTTTGGTATCAAAGTGGGGACTAAATGAAAAGTTTATTTTCTATATTGGAAGATCATTCTGAATAACTTCTTTAAATACTGCTGTATTATTTTGGTGGATTAGACCCATCTCTTTGGACACTGAATAAATTCAGGGAAATCTTGCCTGCTCCATACTTCCTCCCAGCCTCTCCTCTCTACTTTCTGCTGAATTAAAACCTGCCAGGGATTGGAGGAGCCTCATGTACTTCAGAGGTGCCTTCCTCTTCCTCTTGGAGCTTTCTCCTGCCACCAGGCTGTTCCCAATGGTCTCTGCTGCTCTTGTTGTCTGCTGAGGGTTTGGAGATGGCTTCCTCTTGAAGGCCAGGGGATATAGATGAGGTGCACCCTTAGTAAGTTTGAGGATAACACTAAGCTGGGCAGAAGTGGTGATCTGGTTGAGGCTAGGGAGGCTCTGAAGAGGGAGCTGGATGGGCTGGAGCCATGGGATGTGACCAATTTTAGGAGGTTCAACAAGGCCAAGGGCTGCGTCCTGCATTTGGGTTGCAACAACCCTGTGCAGTGCTCCAGGCTTGGGGAAGAGTGGCTGAAAAGTTGCCTGGGGGAAAAGGTTCTGGTCAGCAGCAGCTAGACATGAGCCAGCAGTGGCCCAGGGGGCCAAGAAGGCCACCAGCATCTTGGCTTGAATCAGCCAAGGTGTGGCCAGCAGGAGCAGGGCAGGGATTGTCCCCCTGGACTCGGTGCTGGTGAGGCCACACCTTGAATCCTGGGTTCAGTTCTGGGCCCCTCACTCCAAGAAGGACCTTGAGGGGCTGGAGAGGGTCCAGAGAAGGGAATGGAGGTGGGGAAGGGGCTGGAGAACAGGGGTTGTGGGAGTGGCTGAGGGAGCTGGGGCTGTTTATCCTGGAGAAGAGGAGGCTGAGGGGAGACCTCATTGCTCTCTGCAGCTCCCTGAGAGGAGGTTGTGGTGAGGTGGGTGCTGCTCTCTTCTCCCAGGTGACAGGTGATGGGATGAGAGGAAATGGCCTTGAGTTGCATCAGATTGGACATCAGGAAAGAACTTCTTCATGGAAAGGGTTCTCAGGCCCTGTCAGAGGCTGCCCAGGGAGGTGGTGGAGTCCCCATCCTTGGAGGGGTTTAAAAGAGAGGTAGCTGAGGTGCTCAGGTTTAGCAGTGGACAGGGACAGCTGGACTTGATGATCTCAAAGGTCTTTTCCAGCCAGGCAGCTCCATGATCCTGTGAACTACGAAGCAGGATGCTGGAGGAGCCCTGCTCCTGGCCGTTTGGCCAGCCCTGTGCCCCTGTCTAGGCTGGGACCTTGTGGGAGCAGTGGTGGTGGTGCCCCACTGCCCAGCAAGCAGTAAGGGTGCTCCCTGTAAAAGGTGTTGCTGGGCTCTGGTCTCTCCTAGGAAGGACAGGGCAGCCACGGATGAGGATGATGCAGCTGTAGGGCAAGCTCTGCCTGCTGATCCCTGCCCTGCTCTCAGAGGGGGGACAGAAAACAGGGCTTCATGCTAAGGCCCACAAAGCTGCTCTGTGTCAAACCAGTGCCTGAAGGGACCCCTGGTCTCCTCCTCTAGGGCAGAACCTCTGCATCCCCAGCCACAGGCTCTCTCCAGCAGCAAGTGCTGGCACCTGCTGCCCTTTCCAGCCTGTTGAAGTGGGATTGTCCTCATTTGGAATCCAAACCTCTCACTCTGCCAGAAGGGCTAAAAAAAGGGGAAAGGATGCACTCACTGCAGAGCTGCTGCTCCTCTGAGGCACCTCAGAGCTGCTCCAATGACCAGAGCTAGGGAAGAGGGACAGAGAGGTGCTGTGGGAGAGCAGAGGGCTCTCCTGGGCTGGGCACAGTCCCCAGCTCCTCACCACCAGCCATCGGGCACAGCAAAGGCATGAGACCCCCATCCTGCTGCTGACTGGGTCCTGCAGGGACAGAGCCAGCCCTGTGTCCACCAGGTCAAGGGAGGTGTTCAGGGCCAGGTTGGATGGGGCTTTGAGCCCCCTGATCCTGTGGGAGGTGTCCCTGCCCGTGCAAGGGGGTGGAACTGGATGGGCTTTGAGGTCCCTTCCAATCCAAACCATTCCACAATTCCATGTCTTCGGAAGAGGGGTAAAGGGCAGGCTCAGGCTTGGAGAACAGACCCCATCCCGTGCTGCTTCTCCCCCTGAGGCCCCAAAACACACGTGGGGACAAGCACTGCAATGCAAGACAATAGAGTTAGCACTCCAGCCAAGCCCCTGCTGTTTGTGACAAGCTCAAGGCCACACAGATAAACCTCTCCAAGGAACAAAGTGAAGCACTGAGTGCCCCAGCTGGGGTTTTCAGCCTCTCCCCAGCTCAAGGCCAGAGGGATTATTGCAGGTCAGGAGAAAAGGACAAAGCACAGCCCACGGCACAGAAGCAGCTCCTGCCCCACCTGGGAGCTGTGTGGGGACACAGAAGGCAGCGAGGTGTGGAAGCTTTGGTTTGAGCACGTTGCACCTCACGAGCTGGGGACAAGGAGAAGCACTGTGTCCCTCTGTGCCACAGCAGGCCCTGAGAAGCATCAGAGGATGAAGCACCCTGTGAGAGCAGAGGGACAGAAATCTGCTCTGCCCACCCCAGCCTTAGAAAAACCACTGCTGCAAAGGCAGAGCTGCAGGAGCCCTCCCAGAACCCACCCCTGGGTGCTCTGCACCCAACCAGCTTGAGGCCCCCAGAGGGATGCTGTGGTCATGCTGGTTCCAAGACTGAGCTCCACCACATCCAACTCAACCCTGGGAGCCCACCAAGAAGCAGCTTCACTGAATTCCCAAACCCATCTTTGCAGAGGTGCAGGGTCCTGTGCTGGCACAGAGCCCCCCCCCCCCCCCAGGCCAGCACCCAGGGGGAGACATGAGGAGCAAACCCAGCCAGGCCTCCAGCAACCCAGCCCAGAGAGTCTTTTTGTTTTGTTTTAATTTCAACAGAGCAGTGCTTGGTTACAGTTTAGTGAAGAACAAATAGGTACATTCATTGGCCACAGCTTCCTGTTGCAGCCAGCTGCTGCCCGACTGCAAAGCCAAAACACTGTTAAACCATACCAAAAAAAAAAAAGAGAGAGAAAAGAAAAAGTTTAATGAAAGGCAACTATGCATTAAAAAAGTCATTGTACTTCTCAGCTATAAATTACTTCAGTAAAACACGGGACCGGCCCCAGGGAGGGGTGGGGGGGGGGGAAAGCAGGCAGAATTTTGAAATTAATGGCCATCCGTACAAAGGAACCGAACCAAAACGCTTCTCCAGGCGCTCAGGAGTACGTTAGCAACAAGAGTCACCACCCCACCCTGCCATCCCAACGCCAGGAAGCTCGTAGTGTTGCTGTGTGCTTCAGTGCAATACGAACGAGGAGCCTGTAGCCCTTGAATTCTTTTATTTTTTTTTTTAACTATTATTTTATTTTTATTTTTTTTGCACTACGCTCCTTTTCCCTCCAAAGGAAAAAAACTTAAAGTGCTCCTAGTGCTTCGGAATTTAAGCAAGAACAGGGGGCCACTAACATCACTTACTGTCTTTGGTGACTCGTGGGAGAAGGTGGAAGGGCAACACACCCCCTTCCAGGGCCTTCAGGAGCTTTGCCACAAGTCAAGCAGTGATTGAGATGGAACAACCCATCTCCACAGCGAGGCTGGGGGACAGGTCCCTTACGCCACGGGAGGGAGAGCAGCCAGGAGAGCCCTGGCCATCAGGGTTGGAGCTCTCTGGTTCAAGTACTACAGCAAGAGGGATGTGCTGGAAGTTGGCCTCCAGGAGCCTTCTCCAAGAAGAAGCAGGGGTTGCTCCTTATTTTGTTTGGGGCCAGCCAGAGCGAAGCTGGTCAGCAGGGAGAAGCCCGTGAGCCAGCACCAACCACACGAAGGGAGAGGGTGTTCTCAGGGTGAGGTGTGACATCAGGGATGGTGACCAGGACACTTTAGTGAGCACACAGCAAGTGAGGAGAGGCTGGGGCTGCTCTGGGGTCAGGGGCTGCTCTCACACACAGCTGGGGAGGCTGAAGCTGCCACTCCACACACAGGGAATTCCTTCACCCCGCAACGGGTCCTTCAGTGTCTGACTGGGGTTTGAGCAGCAGGAGCAGCTCGAGGGGGGTGAAAAGCAGTTCCAGTTCAGGTTGGCACTAGAGGTCAGAGCAGCTACTCTCCCTGGACCAGTGCCTCCATCCAAGCCTGTGTCCAAAGCTGCTTCACTCATGCCCCTACAGCAGGCTCAGCGACAAGCCAGGAATAACATCAAGCCTCATCTCCAAGAGCCCAACAGAGGTCTAGGCCAGGTGGAACTCAGCTATTTTGGTTGGAGAGAAGCAGAAAGACCTCCTCCCAGGCTGACCTAGCACTCAAGCCCCATATACACCACAACAGGAGGACTCCAGGCCCAGTGTCCTGCCCCACAGCAGGGGAGAGGAGAGCCAGGAGCCCAGAGACCACATCCCTGCAGTGTCTGCTGCCTCCACAAGCAGACACTTGTGGAAACCCCTCCTGCATCCCTGTTGGTTCACGCTGCTGGTTCACGTTCACGCAGGTTAAAACACTTGGTTATCTGCTAAATGCAATTTAATACTGAGGGGGAAGAGGTACCTGGCCATGGGTGAGGAGGAGGAGGGAGCAGGGCTGCTCTCACCCCACCAAGTAAAGCAGCCCTGGTTCTTACACAGGCTTTGGGCCACACATGTTCCTGCATGCACACTCCTGCTGAGCCACCTCCAAGCTTTCCCAGAAGGCAGGAGCCTACAAAGCCTTGTCCCCTCGCTCAACAGCACCTACCACATGAGCCAACCACATCCTTTGCCACCAGTGGGGATGGCCACAACACAGGGACCTTAATGCCAGTAGGAGTACTCGATCTCACCCTCCCAGGCCTCTGCTAGGATGTGCTTTGAGCTCAGCTTTGAGCCCACGGTCCTAGGTGGGATTCAGTGAGCAGGTGGAACAAGGACCAGCAGCCAGAGCAGGACCACACTCAGCCCAGAGCCCCACTGGGTGCAAATATGGCACAGAATGCTTCAACATCAACCACAGGAGGCCCTGCCCACAACACACTCTGTGAGCAGAGCCTCACGCTCCCCAGTGAATCAGGATGCAGAGTACTTCATGGAACACGTCTTTGCAGGAAGACAGTGCCTCTCCCAACTATGGATGTGCAATTAAAAGAGTAACTAGAACAGTCTCAGGCCAAGCAGAGCCTGAGCAAGATCCGTTCCTTCCAAGTGTGCAGATAAAAGTGCAAAATATGCATTTGATGTTTCTTTTCTAGTGAGGAAGCTCTGGTGCATTTAGCTGCCAACATCTTGAAGACCAGACCAAGAAAAAGCTTCCAGAGAGTTCAGCTTCACTTTGCTACATGGTACCTTAAAAGTCACAGTTCTCTTGCTTCACTGCCTGCAGCTGTGGGCTCAGTCCTGCTCCCAGCTGCAGCAGGTAGTGGAATGTTTGTGTCGATGAGTTAGATGCTTCGGGGAAGAAGGGAAAGAGAAAACCAGGTTACAATCCTATACACTTCTGGGAAGAAAGGGCCCTTGCAGCCTCCTCAGTTCTGTGGTGCAGGGTAGGAGCTATGGTGATTATTCATCTCGGAGCCACCAGCAGCAAAGAGCAAGGGGCCGCTGTCCGCAACGGTTCCGCTGAGGTGGGGACCCGGCGCGGAGCTGTCGTTCCCAGCCAGGGACCCATAGCAGCCAGAGCACTGAGGGGTGGCCAAACTGGGAGGAGAGAGACAAAAAACACCCAGACAGGCACTCTCAGAGATGAATCATTTGGCTGTGAGTAGTCTCTACTGCTAGCAAAGCCTCCTGCTCCCAGCATTGGTCAGGTTATCCAAGGCTGTGGAAGCAGGTGAGGACGTAGAATCACAGAATCATCTGGTTGGAAAAGACCTCTGAGATCAAGTCCAACCATCCCTGTCTCCTTACTAAACCATGTCTTTAAGAAACTCATCTACCTGCCTTTTGAACCCCTCCAGGGATGGGGACTCCACCACCTCCTTGGGCAGTCTCTGACAGGGCCTGAGAACCCTTTCTGTGAAGGAATTTTTCCTGCTGTCTAATCTCAACCTGCCCTGGTGCAACTCTCACCCCATCACCTGTCACTTGGGAGAAGAGACCAACCCCCACCTCCCCACAACCTCCTCTCAGGGAGCTGCAGAGAGCAATGAGGTCTCCCCTCAGCCTCCTCTTCTCCAGGATAAACAGCCCCAGCTCCCTCAGCTGCTCCCACAACCCCTGTTCTCCAGCCCTTTCCCTTCTCTGGATGCTCTCCAGCCCTCAATGTCCTTCTTGGAGTGAGAGACCCCAGGACTCAAGGAGCAGCCTCACAAGCACTGAGCACAGGGACACAATCCCTTCCCCACATTCAGGTATGGAATCTCCAAGGAACCTGGCTTTGGTCAAACAGGCACCAGAAGAGCACCAGACCCTACAACAGCAAAGTCAGAACTCTGAATCCCTCACCAAACTCCTTTGCAGGGACAGAACCATCAGGCTTCCCCTTACAGTTTTCCAGGGGATACCAGACCATTCTCCCCCAAACCAATATTCTTATAGAGCTTTGTCCCAGTTGGCTCCCAGAGATCACATCCCTCCCAGGACTTCACCTTCTCATTTCCCATTGGAGAAACTCCCCTGGAGGGCATTTAAGATCCCTCTGCCCCACAGCTGAGGGAGGATCCTGGCAAGATCCCTCCTGTGAGCAACCAGTGCAACGACCACATCTCAGAGCTGGTTGCTTCTGTCTAATAAGAACCCCTCCTTGTGAGGTGAGAAGGGGAACACAACCCATCTTGGAGGGCTCCTTGCCTCATGCACCTTGCCCAAGATGCCACTCATACCACATCTTTGTTTTCCTGAGAGCAGAAGCCAGGAGCTCTGTTGTTCCACACTGGGCAGCAGAAGAGCAGCCATGCTTTCCCTTCCCAACATGATCCTTACCCTCCTTCCCTGGCCCCGAGCCGTGACAAGTCATCGTCGCTGTCGTAGCGCCTTGGATTGTCAAAGAAGTAGGCTCTGGAGCTGTAACTGTGGCTGTTGACCATCCCTGCTGGAGTCTGTTAAAGAGAAAGGAGTTAGGCCAGAAGTGAGATATTTTACAGATTTCCCAACCCCCATCCTGGGCACCTCGGGGCTCCCTCAGGCCTACCAAGTTCTGACTCAGTCTCTGAGCACGGAAGAACAGCACCACAAAAGTCGTTGGCACCAGCTCCCACAGGAAGAGGACAATTCCAAACACCACATATTCTTCACTGCTCACTTCCACGTGTGTCTGTGGACAGAAGTTAGAGATCTCTGCATCACAGAACTGCTTGCTTGGAAAAGACCTCCAAGACTGAGTCCAACAATCCCTGTCCGCTGCTAAACCAGATCCCTGAGCACCTCATCTGCCCTTCTTTTAAACCCCTCCAGGGATGGGGACTCCACCACCTCCCTGACAGCCTCTGACAGGGCCTGAGAACCCTTTCCATGAAGAAATCTTTCTTGATGTCTATTCTGAACCTGCCCTGGTGCAACTTGAGGCCATTTCCTCTCACCCCATTGCCTGTCACTTGGGAGAAGAGCCCAGCACCCACCTCACCACAACCTCCTCTCAGGGAGCTGCAGAGAGCAATGAGGTCTCCCCTCAGCCTCCTCCCCAGATCCCTCAGCCACTCCCACAACCCCTGTTCTCCAGACCCTTCTCTCCTCTGGACGCGCTCCAGACCCTCAGTGTCCTTCTTGGAGTGAGGGGCCCAAAACTGAACCCAGGACTCAACAGAGGAAGATTCAGGTTTGCTCTAGCGGAGAGAGCAGGCAGGGTTTCTGTAGGCTGCCAGCCAGGTCTTCTGGGGATCCAGCAGAAGACACACACACAGAGCTCCTGTTTCATCTACGCACAGGACAGTGGAGTAACTGCCTTTTGCTTTACCAGCTCTGGATTGGGCTCTCAGTATCACAAAGTTGGAAAGGACCTCTGAGATCATCAAGTCCAACCTATAACCCAACACCAACACCAACACCACCCCATCATCTAAACCATGGCACTCAGTGCCTCATCCAGGCTCCCCTTAAACCCCTCCAGGGTCGGTGACTCCACCCCCTCCCTGGGCAGCCCATTCCAATGGCCAATCACTCTTCCAGTGAAGAACTTTTTCCTCACATCAAGTCTAAACTTTCCCTGATGAAGCTTGAGTCCATGCCCTCTAGTTCTGTCCCTGGTCACCTGAGAGAAGAGACCAATCCCTGCCCCACTACAACCTCCTTTTAGGGAGTTGTAGAGAGCAATGAGGTCTCCCCTGAGCCTCCTCTTCTCCAGACTAAACAGCCCCAGCTCCCTCAGTCTCTCCTCGTAGGGCTTGTGCTCCAGCCCCTTCCCCATCTTTGTTGCCCTCCTCTGGACACTCTCCAGCATCCTGACATCTTTCCCAAAGATGCTCACCTTGTCTGAAAGGTTGTCCCAGCCATAGTTAAAAGGACCAGGAACATTGTCTGGAGATATGGCCACAGCTACCAGGTTATAGCAAGCCCTTGAGGAATACAGCAGAGCAACGACAGATCCCACAAGAATGGCCTGGCAGACAGATGTTCCCTAGAACAGGAAGAAAACACACATTTAATACAGACTTTCCCACAGATCTGTGATTCCCTCCCCCCTTAATTGAACAAGAAGCAGGAAAGAATGACCTAGAACATTTGTGTGCTGCTGCTAGAACATTCAGAGCTGGCTGAGAGCTTGCTCGCATGATGAGGTCACTGCAGGAGGAGAACAACACTGCCAGTGCTGCCAGGGAGACTCAGAGTGCAGGAGCATCATTCCTGGGATCTTATGAGCTTCAAACCAGTGGACCAGAGAGACTGTGGAAGTCTCCAGAAGGTGAACTAAAAGCCATTAGGAAAAGCATCTTGCTACTTCCACACCCTGATCTGCAGAGTTGTCCACCCGGCTCACTCACCCTGCAGCACTGAGGCACCTCTGACACTGAACACAGCACCTGCCTAGGAAAGAGGCTCACCCAGTTCCAGCCCCCTGCCATGGGCAGGGACACCTCCCACTGGATCAGGGGGCTCCAAGCCCCATCCAACCTGGCCTTGAACACCTCCAGGGATGGGGCAGCCACCACTGCTCTGGGAAACCTGGGCCAGGGCCTCCCCACCTCACAGGAAAACATTTATTCCCAAGATCTCATCTCAATCTCCCCTCATTCAGCTTAAAACCATTCCCCCTCATCCCATCCCTGCACTCCCTGATCAAGAGCCCCTCCCCAGCTTTCCTGGAGCCCTTTTCAGTACTAGGAGGCTGCTCTAAGGTCTCCCACCTCAATGGAGACATTCAACCCACCCAGTTCCAACCCCCTGCCATGGGCAGGAACACCTCCCGCTGCATCAGGGGGCTCAAAGCCTCATCCAACCTGGCCTTGAACACCTCCAGGGATGGGGCAGCCACAGCTTCTCTGGACAATCTCTGCCAGGGCCTCCCCACCCTCAGCATGAAGAATTTCTTCCTCAAGTTTAATCTAAATCTTACCTCTTCCCATTTAAAGCTGCTCCCATTTGAGATGGGCAACTCTGAGCAGGGCAGGAAGACCCAGCACCTGAAGCCCAGTGCTGCTGTGGGACAAGCCAGGCTGTGCTGTCCAGAGCAGCATGTCAGCAGGTGGCTAGACAATGTGGGTCCTCCTGTGCTGGAGAAGAGCAGCTTTCTCTACAGTGTTTCAGATGTGAGAGCTCCATGAGGTACCTGAAGGTCACAGCACCTACCTTTCCTGGACAGCTAAGCCATGGGAGAGAGGAAGCTACTTGAAGATCTCCAAATATCTCCATTTCTCTGCTAAATTCATCCATGAAGCCTTTAATAGCTACCAGTGGCCACCAAGTCACTGCACAGCAGAAGCCAGTAAGGACAGACAAACATCTCAGCAGCATTTGTGCTCCACAAACAAGCTACAGCTCTGCTAGCTCCAATTTCCTAGCTTTACAGCACTTCCTCAAGACCATCTTGGAAGAGTCAGCATGGAAGTGCTGCTAATAGAGAAGTCCCTGTGTCACCACCACTAGAACACAGCCTGCTCTGGCCCTGTGAGCCAAGGTCTTGGTATTCAGGACAGAGGAGTAAGAGGCAGAAGGGTGAATAAAGCAAATCAAGATAAAGGAGACCTCTTCAGTCTCTACAACTACCAGAAAGGAGGCAGCAGAGAGGTGGCTGCTGGTCTCTTCTCCCAAGTAGGAAGCAATAGAATCATCTGGTTGGAAGAGACCTCTGAGATCACCGAGTCCAACCGTCCCTGTCCACTACTAAACCAGATCCCTGAGCACCTCATCTGCCCATCTTCTAAACACCTCCAGGGATGGGGACTCCACCATCTCCCTGGGCAGCCTCTGCCAGGGCCTGAGAACCTTTTCAGGGAAGAAATGTTTCCTGATGTCCAATCTGAACCTCATCTGGCACAACTTGAGGCCATTTCCTCTCATCCTATTGCTTGTCACTTGGGAGAAGAGACCAACCCCACGTCACCACAACCTCCTCTCAGGCAGTTGTAGACAGGGGTGAGGTCTCCCCTCAGCCTCCTCTTCTCCAAGATAAACAGCCCCAGCTCCCTCAGCTGCTCCTTGTAGGATTTGTTCTCCAGCCCCTCACCGGCCTCGTTGCCCTTCTTTAGACTCGCTCCAACCCCTCCATGTCCTTCTTGTACTGAGGGGCCCAAATGGGACAAGAGGAAATGGCCTCAAATTGCACCAGGGGAGGTTTAGACTGGACATCAGGAAAAAACTCTTTCCTGACAGAGTGGTAAAGCCCTGGCAGAGGCTGCCCAGGGCAGTGGGGGAGTCCCCATCCCTGGAGGGGTTCAAAAATCACACAGATGTGGTACTTGGGGACATGGTTTAGCAGGCACAGTGGTGACAGTTGGCTTGGAAGATCTCAAAGATCTTTTCCAACCCAACAATTCTATCATTAACTCTTGACAAGGACCACAGCACAGGATCTGGCAGCAGCCTCTCCCTCAAGTGTCAAATGAACCTTCCTACCTTCAGGGGAGGCAGCAGCCTCACTGGCTCCTGCAGCCCCACTGTGTTGTTTGGAGTCAGCAGGTTCACAGCAGGAGTTCAGGAGGCAGGACAGCCTTTCCAGGCATTGCAGTAACACTGCTGCTCACCCCCACCCTAATTTTGCAGCTCCTCCACAACATAAAGGCAGGGGATGACCCCAGGGCAGAGAAGGGAGACAGCATTTGAATGCAAGAGACCTTTACCAGACAGGCAGGTTTGGAATTCAACCTGGGAGCAGGCTCCTCTGGGGTTCTACAAGACCACAAGCAGCCTCAGGCATGCAGCTAAGGAAGTTACTGAGTTTGTAAACTACTGCTGGGTCAACTGATATGTTAATTAGTGTCCAGAGCCAGTCAGAGCTGGTACCTTGCCCAAGCAAGGATGTGAGCAGGTTCTCAGCTTAGTCATGGCTCTGGATTCCCTTGAGACCACCCTCCTGCACGCTGCAGCCTCTGTGGGCAGCTGGCACTGAGAGCCCTGGTTTCTGAGCCACTGCCCCCACTCCCACTGCTGGGGAGACCCAGATGTCTGCTACAGAAAGCCTGAGCTTCAGCTTGGACAGCACAGCCTTGGCCACCCAACTCAGCTGCCCTCTCTAAAAGGGGCAGCAGACCACTGCCATGGCTTGCTGAGGAGCAAGGAGATGATCCAGCCAATGCAAGGCAGTTGTGTGGATCCAGAATGATTTCATAGCTGTGTCTCCTGCAAGGTGGCTGGTCACTCTCTTCTTGAGAGACTGAGGCATCCAACAGCCTCCAGGAGCTGTAGGCTCCAGGCAGGCTCTCACCTGGGCTCTCACCACAAACACATCCACCTGCTTGGACACAAGGGCTCTGCAGGACCAGAGCTCCACCTTCTCAAAGAGGGGACTCAGGGCACATGAGGTGAGGAGCTGGACTACTGGAAAAGACAGTAGCTCAAGAGAACTGGAGTCAGGCAGCTGCTTCCCTGGGTGCTCAGGTTTTTCCTATAGATGTGTCCAGGTCCATCAAGACACTGCTGTCTGCCCTTCTCACCAGGCCAGGTCCCTACCCTGGAATCACTGCCTCTGGTGGGAGCAGTGTACCTTCTCAGAGGAAGAGGATGCAGCTCAAGTGCCCACTTAATTGCAACCAACTGCCACGCTAAGATGAGAGTGCTGGTGGCTCTTCAACCTTCCTACCTGCTTTAGAAGAGCTGTGCATGCTCAGACCCTCACCTGGCCTTGGGGAGGCAGGAAGATGTGCCAGGGCAGGGGGAGATTGGGCATTGGGAAGAGGTTCTTCCCCCAGCGGGTGGTGGAGCACTGGAACAGCTCCCCAGGGAAGCAGTCAGGGCCCCTGCTCTGCCAGCATTCCAGAAGCATTTGGCCACTGCCCTCAGTCCCACGGGGTGAGTGTTGGAAGTGTCCTGTGCAGGGACAGCAGTTGCACTCAATGGTCCTTGTGGGGCCCTTCCAGCTCAGGTAATTCTATGATTCTAGGACCTACAGCAACTTCTCCTCCCCTTCCAAGAGGCCCATTCCATCCAGGGCAGGTGAGCACTTGCAGCTAAAGCTGGACTTCAGAGGGGCTCCCCTTTGCAGAGAATTGTTTGGCATCTCCCAGATCTATCAGCACTCTGCAGACTTTGCTGTCCTCAGTGACAATGTACTGTGGAAACTGCTTAGAGAACCCTCTCTTTCACTCAAACCCTAAATTACACCCGAAAAGCACAACAGCTCAGAAGTCTCCTGTGGTGCCAGCAAGTCTGCAGACAACATATCTGCCAGGTCAGGCACTGGCAGAGGATGCCCAGGGAGGTGGTTGAGTCACCATCCCTAGAGGTGTTTGAAAGATGGGTAATGAGTTTTTGAGGGATGTAGTTTAGTGGAGGATGGGTGTGGTTTGGACTTGATCTGAGAGGTCTTTTCCAACCAGAAGATTCTATATTCCCCTAAAATATTCAGGATTCTACAGCAGGAGCTTCTGGAAAGAGGAGTCCAAGAGCTCCACCTTCACACTGGAAGGAGTATTGGAAGAAGAGCAGCTCTGGTGCAACCAGGCCAGCATTGATCTAAGTAAAGTCATGGAACAGGTTGGGTTGGTGAAGGGGCTGGAGCACAAGCCCTATGAGGAGCGACTGAGGGAGCTGGGGCTGTTTAGTCTGAAGAAGAGGAGGCTCAGGGGAGACCTCATTGCTCTCTACAACTCCCTAAAAGGAGGTTGTAGTGGGGCAGGGGTTGGTCTCTTCTCTCAGGTGACCAGGGACAGAACCAGAGGGCAGGGACTCAAGCTTTGTCAGGGAAAGTTTAGGCTTGATGTGAGGAAAAAGTTCTTCACTGAAAGGGTGATTGGCCATTGGAATGGGCTGCCCAGGGAGGGGGTGGAGTCACCGACCCTGGAGGTGTTTAAGGGGAGACTGGATGAGGCACTGAGTGCCATGGTTTAGATGATGGGTTGGTGTTGGTGTTAGTGTTGGGTTATAGGTTGGACTTGATGATCTCAGCGGTCCTTTCCAACCTTGTGATACTGTGATACTGTGTGAAACTTAAAGATCATCCAGTTCCATGCCACAGAGACCCAGTGGAGAACCCAGCTGATGACCCAGTGCTGTCAACAAGGCCTTTACCTACCTTAGACTCGAGGTAGACGTTCGCTGAAGACATCTTTCCCAGCTTGCACATGCAGCAAGCCAGCGAGATGGCACAGAGGATGAAGAGGCTGTCGTTGAGCAGGGCACGGGCAAGGACTGTCCACCTCAGCTGGCTCTCCAGGGCCTCACCGTGGATTAACATTGCACAAGCTAAGTTGACAACTAAGAAGAGGAGGCTGGTAAATATGGAACCCAGATACAACAGGACCCTGGGGTGAGGAGGGGAAAAAATGGAGTTAGTCAAACAATTCTGGGGGCATTCCCCACCACCTTTGTGAGTCATCAGGCAAGAGGACCTCCCAGCATGGCCAGTGCTCTGCTTGCTGTGGAAATCAGCCATTCCAGCAAGGTTCAGTGGTTGCAGTGACAGCCCAAGTCTGCAGGGTATTTGTCTGAGCTGCTCTCATAATGCACGAGCAGCACAAGTAGTCATGAGTTACAAGACTCATCTTCTGACAGTCAGGTTCTTATCTTGCAGATTTGAAGTGTTGCTCAAGCTCTGCATTAACTCCAGTCAATAAGCCATGAGTCATCACAATCACTGCAATTTCTTTATTGAAAGCCACTGGAGCTTGCATTTTCTGGTGGGGGTTTCCCTGGAAATGCCCAGGCTGCACAAACACAGGTCCCACCTATTGCTCAGGAGCCTCATCCTGCAGATCTTTTCTCAGGATGGGACAGCTTGGAATGGCCTCAAGAGTTCACCTGCTTTGCCAGCAGCATCGCTACTGGGATGCTGATGAGGTGTGGGGGGCTCCAAAGCACAACACTGATCCTTTCTCAAACCACACCTTTAGCTCTGTTCAGTTTTAGGGCTCTGAAGCTCCCAATCCCAGCCCTGCAGAACAACTTCATCTTAAGCCAGCTTTGGAGGCAACGTTAGAAGCATCACTTACTTGTACTTGTTGAATTCAGCTGCACATTTCACTTTGAATATGACCTAGGGGAAAGATTTGCACAGCATTATTGAACACGACCTACAGTTCTCCTTTAAGCTTAGCAAAGATAGACAAAACAGCAGAGAAAGCACCCCTGGGGACCTCCTGAAGGACTTCAGATTATCTCTTAGCACCAAGCCTTGCACCAGACCCACCTGCAAGAACAATTGGTGCTCCTTCTCCTGCAAAAGCTGAGCCCAAATGTAGGGGTCCAACAGGTATAAACATATTAAATATCCCATATGTGACAAGGACTTTAACACCACACCTAAGGACTTCAAGAAAAGCAGGGAGTTTGCACTCAGTAGTCATTAAGAGCATTCAAAAATGCATCTACTTTGCCTGGTCTTCTGCATGGTTTAGGACCTCACTCACACTTGATTTCCCTGTTAGAGTTGAGCTGCTGTGCTTTAGCAAGACAAAAGGTGATCTAAACCAGCCCTCTGGTACTGGATTATGGACCTGCAGGCTGTAACAAGCACTCAAGAGCTCACAGCTCCTCCACCCTGAAGAGGTTTGTAGGCCAAATACACCTGAACACTAACTCTGAGATGGCAGGAAGCCCTTCAAGGTGGAAGGCCAAGAGCAGATCTGGGTTCCATGAATCTCCTCACCACACACAGGAGGGAGAAGTGCTCCAAAGCAAGGGTTCACAGGCCTCTCCTCAGACTGCAGATACTCAAGCCATGCCTGAAGCCCAGCCACTTGGGTGGGGAGGGCTGGAGAACCATCAGCTCACCCTCAGGCAGCCCTACAGTGCTCTGTTTCCAATGCCCAGGCTCCATGTCCTTTGGGGCTGGAGGGTGGCTCCTGCTGAAGCACACAGAGGAAGGACTTCGAGCCTGAGGAAGCATGGACAGGTTTAGAAGGTGCAGACACACTCTGAAGTCCCAGCTCAGCAATCCTGCTGCAAGGGACAGTTAACCAATGCACACACATGGTCAGGACAAGGAGCAGGAAAACAGGATGCTGGGAGAGCTACACAAGTCACAAACCAAGTCAAGCAGAGCCATGGCTGGAAGTGGGTTTTGTCCTGTGAAAGACACAGCTCCTGGTGCAGACCCCACCAGGAAGGATCCTGGAGCTGGAGGTCACGTTCCACCTCAGACAAAGCCTGTCTCCTGAGCAGAGTCTTTGAAGGAACTCGGGAAGAGGCAGATCCAGTGGACAGGTTCTTCTGCAAGGAGTCCTCCCTGTCAGCTAACAGACTGCAGCTGCAGGGAAGGACCACTCCTCCCTGACAAAGCACCCTTAGTCAGCTTTCCTTCTCATGGGATTTCTTGGCTCCTGCCTTCCAGTCAGCACTGAGGCACTCAAGCTTCAGAAAACAAGCCCCTGCCAATAAGATTTCCAGAGGCATTTCAGGATTTGAGGGTCCTCTGCCCCATTAAAGTAGATCCAAGCATTTGGAAGCCCTCCTAGAGAGCATCAGACAGCTTCAGCAATGCTGTTTGGAGAGCCAGATGCACCATCTGGTTCCTCTGCCCACTACAAGAGAGGATGAACTCAGGAAGTACCTCGGTGGGGAACAAGACGTGGCACTTCAGCAGAGGGAGGTATCCAGCCCCCACAGCTGAGGGGCATCTTACTACAAGCAGTCTCTGAAGTCCTCTGCCCTGCTGTCCTGGTCTATTCCAGCCCAGATAATTACAGAATCATGGCAAAATCCATCCAAGTTACAGAAAATCCTGGCCTTGGAAGGACCAGGGGGTGACCTCAAACAGAAACATACCTGAATTCTCCCTGTGCTTATGTTGTCTGTATAGAATATAGAATGGTTTGGGTTGCAAGAGGCCTCAAAGCCCACCCAGTTCCACCCCCTGCCATGGGCAGGGACACCTCCCACTGGATCAGGGGGCTCCAAGCCCCATCCAACCTGGCCTTGAACACCTCCCGGGATGGGGCAGCCACAGGTTCTCTGGGCAACCTCTGCCAGGGCCTCCCCACCCTCATGGGAAAACAATTTCAAGACATAACTATGTCCCACCTTAGACAAACACAGCCCTCACTCAGCTGCAGAAGCATCCACAGATTCCTTCACCCTGTTGGTCAACACCAAGCACCGGAGCAGAGCACAGACAATTCTGGGACTACACCCCACAAGTTGTTCAAGCCCCCACCTGCCCCTCAAGGGAAGAGTTGGAGCTATGCACGAGGAGAACCTCTCACCACCCCCACTGAGTTCACCCTATGCCATTGTAAACAGAAGGTCCAACTTGCACATACCCCCAATTTCCTGGAAAAGCTGGCTGCCAGCATGGCCACCTGTTCATTTGGGAAGCGTGGGTCCCATTGGAATCATCAGCTATGGGATGGATCAGTTTGAAGTGACCCCTTCAGCTGTCCCTCTGAGGCAGAGTGCATGTCTTAGGTGTCTCCTAGACAAGAAAGGTGGAAGAGTGAAAGACTGGATAGAGGATTTTCCAGTTTCCCATCTGAGAAGACAAGAAAGGTAAAGGCCAGCAAAGACAAAAGAGCTCCCAGGCTGGATGCTCTTTCCATCCATGTCTGCTCCGGTGCAATTAGAGCAGCGAGGGATGAAAGAGGCTGATGTCACCTCATCAGATGGAGCACTTAGGGAAGCCCAGACAGGTTAAGGGTTGTGGCCACACCAGTCTGGCTGGCCAGAGCCTCACCGCTCCAGCAGAAGGCCTTACTCATCCTCACACATAGCTGATGACTCCCAAGTGAAGCAAGGATGCCAAGTGCTCCAGAAGGTCTCTGAAAGGGTCAAGATGGAGGTTCTTGTGGTGCTGCTCCCGACAATGACCTGGGGGAAAGCACAGTTGGCAGACTGGAGATGAATTTGGTCAACACTCTCAGTCCCACAGGGTGAGTGTTGGGAGTGTCTTGTGTAGGGACAGGAGTTGGACTCGATGGTGCTTTTGGGTCGCTTCCAACTCAGGTGATTCTGTGACTCCTGGGAATTACTTCACATGACTCAAGGAGATGTCTAGCAGGCAGCAGAGGAGCTATTCCAGAAGCAAGGCAGAGGAGCACGCTGAGCCATTGTTCTCCCTGTTTGAGGCAAGATCTGAG
The DNA here is from genome assembly GCA_033556795.1 of Tapera naevia. Lineage (NCBI taxonomy): Eukaryota > Metazoa > Chordata > Aves > Cuculiformes > Neomorphidae > Tapera > Tapera naevia. Next base: position 8,584,084 of record JAUMJJ010000157.1, on the reverse strand, counting down.
GAATTCTGACCTGATGTACTGTGAACTCCAGATTTCCTGGAAAGGGACTCGCTCTGTTACAAGCTGAAGCAGAAAGAAAGGGAAGTTCCCAAGCAAAAGGATGTTCCAAGTGGGAATAACAAGGCAGTGGCAAAAAGAAACTGTCACCACCAAATAAGCATCCCACATGCATTATGTCAGGACTCCACATACCTTCAGGAATCTCAGGGGACAGGAAGAGGACACCCTCTCCCCACAGAACAGAGGAACACCCGTCTGAGGTTGAATTTCAGCCCCAGAACAGCCTGGAATACAAAAAAAATGCCCATGGCTCCATGGCTATTGGGTGTTTCTTGGAGCTCTTCCACCCACCCAGCACCATTTCATGCTCAGCCCGAGGTGCTCCTAAAAATCAAGCGAGATTAGCTCAAATAACATGGCAAAGGTCACATTTTCTTCCAGTGACAGATGCCATTTCTCCAGTATCTTCACAAAGGAGGCACTGTGTGCACAGACAATCAGCCAGCCCTTCAGCACAGCAGCAGCCTGTGCTTTTATCTGAGCACAAACCAGAGCAGGATGATGCCCCTGAAAGCAGAAGCCCAACGCCCTTCTACAGGTTGCAACCAACTGGTTCTGAAGATCTGGGAAGGGACAAGCTCTCCACAACAAGTTCTGCTTGAAGTCACTCTCAAACCTACAGATCACCTCTAGATCTTGAGCCACTTCAGCTCAGCTGCTGTGGTTCCAACCATAGCTGCTCTCCTTCCTCCAGGGAGTGACAGTTCTTGTTTGATGATGCTCCAAGTCCCCTTAACACATCCCCTCTTGTGCTTTAAGAGAAGCACTGAGCACAGCAAAGCCAGCCAGCAGCACATGGCACCCTCTGTCCAGAGAAGGATGAGCTCATTTTATCAGCCTGTTGCCCAAGCAGAGAAAGCCAAATCTCACCACTCAGCATCATTTCTTTCATTCAAATGGAAGCCAGAAAAGCCCCAAAGGCTTTCAGTCCACCTAGCTGCACTCTTTCTCCCAATCTCTGGAGCTGCAGGCTTCACCACCTCCCTCCACTGTAAGATGAACTCATTAACACCATGAGATGCTGGACACCCATTCTGCCCCTGACAGCAAAGCATCAGACCCTCTCCATAACCCAGCATGCAGACCCATTTTAATAAGTCATTTTATCCTTCCCCATTCTAGATTTTGAGCTCTTTTTTTCCCCTCAGACAGTATTTCCCTCAAGTCTAGGTCTTCAAGGAGAAAACAGTAGGGTATATTGAACCAGAGTCCACCAAAACCACATATCATGGGAGGAAGGGGAGCCTGAGAACCTATTTGAGTTTACTTTGCTGTTCTTTAAAGGAGCCTTTTAACAAGGGAAGGCCCTGGCCCAGGTTGCCCAGAGAAGCTGTGGCTGCCCCATCCCTGGAGGTGTTCAAGGCCAGGCTGGATGTGACTTTGAGCCCCCTGATCCAGTGGGAGGTGTCCCTACCCATGGCAGGGGGGTGGAACTGGATGGGTTTTAAGGTCCCTTCCAACCCAAACCATTCTATGATTAAGCCTGCAAAGAGGCAAATCTGCCAACAAGTCCACTGAGTTGAAGGAAAACAACAATCCAGGCACTTTGTGGCACCAGAATGTGAGATCCCTTCCTCATCCTGCCTTTTCAAGGAACACAAACACCTTCTGGTTGGAGCGATGGGTAGGTCAGGCTCCCTTTAACAGCCAAGATGGATTACGCACACTATGCACCATTTATTTTGCAGCACATCCAACACCACCAGCTTTCCCAAGAGACCCTTCACCCCAGCTTCTAGGTGTTTGTGTCACAAGAGGAAGAACCAAAGCAGCTGAACAACCCCATCGCTCCAAGTCTCACATCATCACGTGAATGTTGATGTCCTCGGGAAGATGAAATCATAACTCCCCATCGGTGACACATCGGAGCGACGGAGCGATTTCGCTGTGTGTTAGCGATTCCTTTGTGAGGCTGGGGAACAGCTGAGAGCTGCAGAGCAAAGAATCTGAACAACAACAACAACAAAGCTGCAAGGAAAGTACTGCCTGTTTACAAGTCACCAAACTGGGAGGCAAAGGGAGAAACTGGAGCAAGAAACAAAACAACCACAAGAGGAAAGGGGAGAGCAAAAGCTTTAAAAGGTGCAAGGATTGAAAAAAAGAGGATAAAAATCACACAAAACAAGTGACAGGGAACCCAAATGGAAGAGAGAAAACAGCTCAGCAACAACAAGAAGCAGCCCAGCACCGTCCCAGCAGCGATCATTGTGCTGGGAAGGGGCCCTCCTCTCCAGCCCCAGGCTGTTGTCTGGGGAGAGAAGGATCTCAGGGGGCTTTTTTTTTTTGTCTTTTATTTTCGGTCTGTCAAGCTGCAGAACAACAAACCCAGCTCACGGGAGGGATGGAGAGAAGGAGGGAGCGCAGCAACAATAGCAGAAGAGGCTGTAGCTGGTGACGTAATGGTTGGCATCACTCCAGAGCAGAGCAGCCCCTGCTGCTGCCACTTTCTGGTCCCCTTTAGAGAAGGGGAATCAATTAAAACAAAAATAATAATAACGAAAAAAAAGATGCAAAGCACTCCCCCCGAGAGGCCCTCCAGGCTCCGCCACCACTCGTAGGGTTGCAAAGAGGGAAAAGCCCCACACAGGAGTGGGGCACATCTCAGTACCCTCCAAATCCTGGATTCAGGGCATGCCCTGCTCCCCGGGTCACCCCTAGGGGCCTGCCTTCAGGGCACATCCTGCATCCCACCACCCTGTGCCAGGAATCAGCACACACTTTTGATTCAACCCTCCCCCAAGCTTGGATTCAAGGCATAATCCCTGTGCCTGCCTGGATTCAGGACATAACCTCCATGTCTTTCCCTATTCCCAAACCTGGATTCGGGGCATAACCTCTGTGCCTCCCCCTATCCCCAAAAGCCTGGATTCGGGGCACAACCCCTGTGCCTCTCCCCCATCCCCAAAAGCCTGGATTCGGGGCACAACCCCTGTGCCTCTCCCCCATCCCCAAAAGCCTGGATTCGGGGCACAACCCCTGTGCCTCTCCCCCATCCCCAAAAGCCTGGATTCGGGGCACAACCCCTGTGCCTCTCCCCCAATCCCCAAAAGCCTGGATTCGGGGCACAACCCCTGTGCCTCTCCCCCAATCCCCAAAAGCCTGGATTCGGGGCACAACCCCTGTGCCTCTCCCCCAATCCCCAAAAGCCTGGATTCGGGGCACAACCCCTGTGCCTCTCCCCCAATCCCCAAAAGCCTGGATTCGGGGCACAACCCCTGCGCCTCTCCCCCAATCCCCAAAAGCCTGGATTCGGGGCACAACCCTTGTGCCTCTCCCCAGCCCCAAAAGCCTGGATTCGGGGCACAACCCTTGTGCCTCTCCCCAGCCCCAAAAGCCTGGATTCGGGGCACAACCCTTGTGCCTCTCCCCAGCCCCAAAAGCCTGGATTCGGGGCACAACCCTTGTGCCTCTCCCCAGCCCCAAAAGCCTGGATTCGGGGCACAACCCTTGTGCCTCTCCCCAGCCCCAAAAGCCTGGATTCGGGGCACAACCCTTGTGCCTCTCCCCAGCCCCAAAAGCCTGGATTCGGGGCACAACCCTTGTGCCTCTCCCCAGCCCCAAAAGCCTGGATTCGGGGCACAACCCCTGTGCCTCTCCCCCTATCCCCAAAAGCCTGGATTCGGGGCACAACCCCTGTGCCTCTCCCCCTATCCCCAAAAGCCTGGATTCGGGGCACAACCCCTGTGCCTCTCCCCCTATCCCCAAAAGCCTGGATTCGGGGCACAACCCCTGTGCCTCTCCCCCTATCCCCAAAAGCCTGGATTCGGGGCACAACCCCTGCGCCTCTCCCCCTATCCCCAAAAGCCTGGATTCGGGGCACAACCCCTGCGCCTCCCCCCTATCCCCAAAAGCCTGGATTCGGGGCACAACCCCTGTGCCTCCCCCCTATCCCCAAAAGCCTGGATTCGGGGCACAACCCCTGTGCCTCCCCCCTATCCCCAAAAGCCTGGATTCGGGGCACAACCCCTGCGCCTCTCCCCTATCCCCAAAAGCCTGGATTCGGGGCACAACCCCTGCGCCTCTCCCCCTATCCCCAAAAGCCTGGATTCGGGGCACAACCCCTGTGCCTCCCCCCTATCCCCAAAAGCCTGGATTCGGGGCACAACCCCTGTGCCTCCCCCCTATCCCCAAAAGCCTGGATTCGGGGCACAACCCCTGTGCCTCTCCCCCCATCCCCAAAAGCCTGGATTCGGGGCACAACCCTTGTGCCTCTCCCCCCATCCCCAAAAGCCTGGATTCGGGGCACAACCCCTGTGCCTCTCCCCCCATCCCCAAAAGCCTGGATTCGGGGCACAACCCCTGTGCCTCTCCCCCCATCCCCAAAAGCCTGGATTCGGGGCACAACCCCTGTGCCTGTCCCCAGCCCCAAAAGCCTGGATTCAGGGCACAACCCCTGTGCCTGTCCTCATCCCCAAAAGCCTGGATTCGGGGCACAACCCCTGCCTCTCTCCAACCTGTCCCAAAGCCCTCACCGAGCACGGACCTCTCAGCATCCTCTCAGCATCCTCTCCCAGTGATGCTGTCGGGACAACCCCCTCCCCAAACCCTGCCTTTGGGGCACCTCCAACTTTGGTGGGGGTGGGCGTAGAGGAGCTTTTACCCCCTCGGGGTAGGGGTTCGGCTTCTCCCCTCCCAGGCTAGCATCTTACCTCGGCGAAATAGAGGTTGAGGAGGCAGAGGCTGGAGAAGAGGAGGCAGCCGGGCAGGCAGTAGAGCAGCCAGTGTGCAAAGGGCTGCTGGAGGCGGAGGTCCTGCAGGGAGTTCTGCAGGTAGAAGGAGAAGAGGGTGGTCCTGAGGGCTGCCCAGAGCAGGCAGAGGAAGAGGCAGAGCGTGTGGTAGCTCAGCCGCCGCTCTCGGTAGTAGAGGAGCAGCCAGAGCTGCAGGTAAGCGAAGAGGAAGAGGGCGGCGTAGAGCGCCGTGTGGAGCACCGTGAGACCCAGCTCCACCGCGTAGGGCACGGCGGAGCCCTCACCCAGGGCCGCCCCGGCCGTCGTCGAGCTCATGGGGCAGCGGGGAGGCTCCGGCCCATCCAACGCTCACCCTCTTTGCCCTCCCCTCAGCCCCTGCTGGAGACCCCCATGAAACAAAGAGGGAGCCCCCCCCCCCCTCCTTTCTCCTCCTCCTTTCTTTCTCGCCCGCCCTCCTGGCCGCGCCACCAGCCCGCCCGCCGCCAAACAACTCTGCCGGGGACAATCAGCTGAGTCCGAGCATTTGAGGCGCTCGCTCCTGGCAGCGCGCGCTTCCCATTGGCTCTCGAGATAGCCACGCCCCTCCAGCCCTACACAGGCGCCATCGCTATTGGCTATGTCGTCTGTCAATCAAAAAGATCGCCCCGCCTCCACCTTGCTCGCGTCGCTTGCTTTTTGGGTTGACGGCGACGCCCGCCTCCCATCGGAAGCGCCGCCTCCTGCGCTCCCACAAATCCCGGGATTGGGAATTGCGCTGCTGTGGGGCTGGCGCAGCTCCTAAGGGACAGCTTTGGGGGGTTCCTCGCAGCCCTAGGCGAGGAAAGATTGCGCTTTGTGGGGTCATTGTAGCAGCGCTGGGATCCAAGAGCAGGATTGGGGTTCCTGTGAGAATTGGGGAGCTTTCCCAGAGGGATCCCAGGAGCTGGGCGGGGGGGGGGGGTTGTGAGCACCCCCAGAAGCTGGAGGTGGGGTTTGGGCACCCCAGAACCTTGCTGGGCTTGTGGGAGGTGCAGGTTCGGTCCCTGCTGTTATCTCTTTATAGACATCCCCCCCCCACCCCCGAGCTGTAGGGAAGGCTGGGAGATTGTAGCATCCACGTGGATCCTCTGATACTAAGAGACCTTGGCTCTTGGAGGTCCCACCTGTAGGGACCAGACTGGCACAGATCCATCAGCTTTATATCTGGCATCCCAGGTTCTCCTCCCACCCTACAGCCAGGCTCCAGACCACTGGGACACCTGGATGTGGGATGCTCTCCTAGCAGCCGTGGTTGGAGGGACCAAGGACTTAAGCTCTGGATACCCAGGTAGGTGACATCCCATCTTGGAGTGATGTTGTTCATCATCACAGTACCAGCTGCTTTCCAGGGATTTTTGGGGGCTGGACCCCAGGGTTGGATCAAAGAGGGGCAGCAGAGGGTGAGGATACAGGATGACCACACTCTCAGAGCACTTTGCTCCTCTCCCAGTGTGGGCAGAGGGAAAGGTTGCATCGTGTCCTTTCTGCAGCCTTGGCTTTAGCAAGCCAGGCCCAGCAGGTCTGCTGAGTGCAGGGAAGTGGGACCTGGAAGTGAAAATGAAAGTGAAACTCTCCGGGAAGTGGCTGGAAGTGGGACAAAGTGGAAGCATCACTTAAAAGAATGCAGTGAGACAAAGCAGGCTGGGCAACAGGCTGGGATGCGCTTTGGTACCCGTGTGCTTCCCACCTTGGGATGCTGCCCCTGTAAAGCATCCTCATCCCTTGACTGCAGGCCCATATCCCACATGTGAGCTGAAAATCAGGCACATCTGGTGCAGGGGACAGCGTGGAAGGGATCTCCATTATCATCCAACACGTTGTGCCAGATGTCTCGTGAGCTGCCCCGGTGTGGATTTGTGCCATGGGGTGATCACGCAGCAATCTACAACCACCTTAAAATGCTCCTGGTTGAAAAAGTGTGCTTGTTTGTGCACAGAGAATCACAGAATGCCCTGAGTTGGAAGGGACCCACAAGGATCATCAAGTCCAACTCTTATCTCTGCACAGGACAACCTCAAAAAAGGGCCTGGCAGTGCTCTGGCTTGAAACAGTGTTTGGGGATAAATGGAGGATAAATGACTTGATGATCTTAGAGGTCTTTTCCAACCTTAATGATTCTATAACTGCCTCTGCAGTGAGGCTCTCATTTCTGGATGGAAGCAGAGCATGACTTTGCTGTGCCTCCTGGTGTTGCAGCCTGACTGGGAAGCTTGTTGGAGCATCCAGTGCAGGTGGAAATATCTTCTATAGGATCACGGATATGGCAGCACATAATGCAGGAACACGGCTGTAGGGACCTCGTGGCTGCAGTTTGCAACCCCTGCCTCCTCTGAAGGCTGCTGGGGAGAAGGGGTCATGGGAAGGGCCAGTAGGTATTTTGGTCCCGTGATATCCCATCCCAAAGCCGTGGAGAACCATCTCAGCGCTGTTCCAGCTCCAAACCCTGGGGTACTGCAGCTTTTTGACCTTATTCAAGTCAGTTGGGTTAAAGAGCTTGCCTTTGGAAATTGTGAGAGGAGCTGGTTGAGCTCTGTTCCAGCAAAACTGGGTGGTGATAAGTAACCTGACTTGGCTGATTAGGAGAAGAGTGGTTCTGGCCACTTCTTCAAAGATGAGCAAGGAAGTAGGGCATGTAGTGAAAAATATGCTAAATAATGCTATATTTGGTAAGGAAGTGAGGTTGTTGCTGGGCAAACATAGGATTCCATAAAGCCAACACATAATCTCCATCAGGAGAAGAAGAAAACTTAAATATTACTTGACATAAAACCATATTTCAGCAGTTGTCAGCACTGTGTGTCAACAGTTGGGAGGCACGTGACTCAGAGTTTGTAGAATCATGGAATTCTAGAATGCTTTGGGTTGGAAGGGAACTTAAAGCCCATCTGCTTCCAAACCCCCACGGACACCACTAAACCCCCATGTCCACTAAATCATGTCCCAAAGTGTCACATCTACATGCTTGGAATCCCTCCACGGATGAAGACTCCACCACCGCCCTTGGCAGCCCCTTCCAAAGCTTCACAGCTCTTTCAGTAAAGAAATTTATTCTGATATCAAATCTAAAACTCCCCTGGCACAACTTGAGGCCATTTCCTCTCATCCTATCAGTTGTTACGTGGGAGAAGAAACCAGCAGAAGACCACATCACTCAGAGTGAGAGAGCTGAGGTTGTTCAGCCTGAAGTGAAGGCTCCTGGGAGACCTTAGAGCAGCCTCCCAGGACTGAAGGGGGCTCCAGGAAAGCTGGGGAGGGGCTCTTGATCAGGGAGTGCAGGGAGAGGATGAGGGGGAAGGGTTTTAAGCTGAAAGAGTGGAGATTGAGATGAGATCTTAGGAAGAAATGTTTTCCTGTGAGGGTGGGGAGGCCCTGGCCCAGGTTGCCCAGAGCAGTGGTGGCTGCCCCATCCCTGGAGGTGTTCAAGGCCAGGTTGGATGGGGCTTGGAGACCCCTGATGCAGTGGGAGGTGTCCCTGCCCATGGCAGGGGGTTGGAACTGGATGGGCTTTGTGTTTCCTTCCAACCCAACCCATTCCATGATTCTGTGGCACCTGGCTGGCTGTGTGCTCCAGGACACTGGTTCTGCCTTGCTTTGTATCTCAGAAACCACCCCACATCACCCTCCTTTGAATGAAATCCACTGCTGCTTCCTCAGTAACAAAGATTGGCAGTGGTGGCTCTATGAGGCAGGGTGTCAGGGGGAGTGGGTGGGATCACAGAAGTCCTACAAAGATCTCAGCCCTTGCAGGATTCCCAAGCAAAACTGGTGGAGCACAGGAGCAATTTGTGCCAAAACCAGAATTGGTGCTGGGTGTCTCTGCTGCATTTGCTTTCATTTTAGGTCATCTGCAGTGGTCTTAACCACCTTGCCAGGTTCTGTCTTGGACCTTCACACATCCCTGGTGATCTCACAAGTGGCTGAAGTGCAGGGTTCTGGCTGTTTCCAGCCCCATGGTGTTAAAAGAGGTGACAGAGGAAATGACCTAAAAGCTGAGTATTCGAGTTGGGATTGAAGTGACACAGAGGGAGGCTGCTGGGCAGGATGGGGTAATGAGGAGGTGAGAAGACATGAATAGGGAAGGGATGGTTTTAGTGTGAAAGGTGAGAAAAGCATGGGAGGAGAGGTGTTGAGGGTGGTGGGACAGGGTGAGGGACATGGGGAGGAGCAGGGGTGTGGCACAGAGTGAGGGACAGATGGAACTCACTTTGGGAAGGGAGCAAGGAGGAGAGCAGCAGAGATGTGGAGAGGACAAAAAGTGGATGCTGGAAAAACTACAAAGAGGGGATGTGAAGAGGGATCGTGGCTGGGAAGAGGCTGGAGTAGTGTTTTATGCTCCTGGCACCCGGGTATGATCACTGGAGGCTGCTCCTCCTGCCTCCTGGACAGTAAACTCTCTTGTTTGGCCCAGGCTGGTTCCAGAGCCCCAGGATTGAGTTTATTTTTCCATCCTGCTGTAGCCAAGTTTGTCATTCAATAAACATCATCCCCGGCCCTGATCTCTGTCACTTCCCTAAGCCAGAGGGACAGATGGGAGGGCAAAGGACCAGAAATGCTTGGCACTTCCCAAAGCTGGAAGGGAGAGATCTGGAGACTTTCAAATGAAAGGAGGAAAAGAAAATCATTCCTTTTTCAGCTCTGTCTTTGTTCCTTTGGGTTGATCAGTCTGATCCAAACACCTCATGAGAGGTGAAGGTGGAGCATGCCTGTTTTTTGCTGACTCCCTGCTTTTGGAGTGAGGCAGAGGGACTTTTCCTGCTTGTTTGTGAGTTGTTTGAGTTTGTGTTCATCACAGAACAGCAACAGTGAGCTGAGAGGATTGGAGGGGGTGCTGGAGGGAGTGACAGTCCATAGACACAGGGGCATTTGTTGGCCAGAACAGCTGCAGCTTGTGGTGCAAAGCTTCTACAGGGCTTCAATTCCAGCTTTGTCTCCTTGTTGACCAGGGACTAACTGTGCTGTTGGTGCCAAAGACTGATACCTGAAGAGCAGGCTGCGAAGGAACCTGGTGTTAAACAGGAGGGTTGGAGTGAGAAGGTGTTTTCTCACCCTGTAGCTGTTGTCCACCTGGAGGTCTCCTAAGCTCTGTAATCCAAGCAAGAGGAGTTAAGGAGCTGTGGCTGAACCTCCACACATGGTCTTTACCCTGTTCTCTGAACCATCTCACTGATTTCCTTGTCTCCTCTCCCAGTCAGCTCCATGTGGAGACCCAGTTTGGAAGGGAAACTCCTGAGACTGCCCTGCAGCTCGGTGTGGGTCCTGGGTTTTGCTCCTGTGCCACCAATGTCAGAATAACATGAGGCTGGACAAGGCAACGTGTGAGGATTTGGCACAAACCCCTCTTCCGTTTGCTGTAGGTGAAACCTCAAAGGGTGGAGAGATGGGGCAGGTGATGGGGGAGGGATCTTGAACCTCCCCACATCATTTGGCATGGTTTGAACTGGATTACATGGCTCCTCCCTTTGTGAACACCTCTTTCAGCAGCACTGATAGAATCACAGAATCAGGGAGTGTTAAGGCTAGAAAAGACCTCTCAGCTCATCCAGTCCAACCATCAGCCCAACCCCTCCGTGCCTACAAAACCATGTCCTGAAGTGCCACATCTACATGTTTTTTGAACCCCTCCAGGGATGGAGACTCCACCATTGCCCTGGGCAGCCTCTACCAAGGCTTTACCACTCTTTCAGTGAAAGAATTTCTCCTAATGTCCAATCTAAGCCTCCCCTGGAGCAACTTCAGGCCATTTCCTCTCACCCTATCACTTGTCACTTGGGAGAAGATTATGATGCCAGTGGCATCCTCAAAGCTTTTAAACCAGGACTGAGAAAGTTTGGGTGGGTTTTTTTTTTTTGTATGGTGCTCTCACTGTTTTCTGCCTGGACTTGTAATTTCTGTTTGATTTGAAAGGGAAAAAAAAGATGGGAAGGAAAACAGCACTAAACTGAAAGCACTGAGGGTCTGTGTGCGCTTGCAGGTGCCACTCGGAGGACAGGGAATAGTCTTTGCTGTCATCTCTACAGTTGTGTGAATCACCTGCTGTTCTAGTGACTAAATGATGACATCCTTGAGATGTTGGTGTCACATCTGGAAGTTACAGATGTGAGACCCCACCTGCAGTCCTGTGTGGAGTTCTGGAATCCCCAGCATAAGAAGGATATGGATCTGTTGGAGCGGGTCCAGAGGAGGCCACAGAGATGATCTGAGGGCTGGAGCCCCTCTGCTATGAGGACAGGCTGAGAGAGTTGGAGTTGTTCAGCCTGGAGAAGAGAAGGCTCCAGGGCGACCTTAGAGCAGCCTCCCAGGACTGAAAGGGGCTCCAGGAGAGCTGGGGAGGGGCTCTTGATCAGGGAGTGCAGGGACAGGATGAGGGGGAAGGTTTTTCAGCTGCAAGAGGGCAGATTGAGATGAGATCTTAGGGAGAAATGTTTTGCTGTGAGGGTGGGGAGGTTGTGGCTCAGGTTGCCCAGAGCAGTGGTGGCTGCCCCATCCCTGGAGGTGTTCCAGGCCAGGTTGGATGGGGCTTTGATCCCCCTGATCCAGTGGGAGGTGTTCCTTCCTATGGCAGGGGTTAGAACTGCATGGGCTTTGTGTTCCCTTCCAACCCAAACCATTCCATGATTCTGTGATTTTTGTGTGTATATGTCTATAATATACATATCTGTTTGATTTTGTTCCCAGTTGTGACTCTCCTGTGCCTGTCCCTGATAACAGCCATGTCAGCCCAAAAGGATCGATGGGTTTCTCCCTTCTCTTTCCTGCTCTTCTGGGCTTCCTCCATCCCCGTGTGGGGAAGCGCGAGGCTGCTGCAGGAGCTGAGCCCACGGGAATATTTTAGTGGCCTGCAAGCTGGCAGAGCCTCCCTGGCTTATTTCAGCCACAAAGGTAGGTATTTAATAGTGGGGGGTTTACATCAGCTGGGTTTTTAGCAAGGGCTTGTGTGAAGGTGTCTGTGAAGGTGGAGCGATGAAATTTTTAAATCCAAAGTGATTTTGAATCATAGGATCATTAAGGTTGGAAAAGACTACTTGGCTCATCCACTCATCAGCCAACGCCACTGTGCCCACTAAATCCTGTCCCCAAGTGCCACAGCCATGCTTTTTGAACCCCTCCAGGGATGGAGCCTCCCCCTCTGCCCTGGGCAGCCTCTGCCAGGGCTTCACCACTCTTGTCAGTGCAGGGATTTTTCTTAATATCCAATCTAAACCTCTCCTGGCACAACTTGAGGCCATTTCCTCTCTTGTCTATCACCTGTCACTTGGGAGAAGAGCCCAGCACCCACCTCACCACAGCCTCCTCTCAGGGAGCTGCAGAGAGCAATGAGGTCTCCCCTCAGCCTCCTCTTCTCCAGGATAAACAGCCCCAGCTCCCTCAGCTGCTCCCACAACCCCTGTTCTCCAGCCCCTTCCCCACCTCCCTTCCTTTCCCTGTTCTCCAGCCCCTCAGTGTCCTTCTTGGAGTGAGGGGCCCAAAACTGATCCCAGGATTCCAGGTGTGGCCTCACCAGTGCCCAGTGCAGAGGGACAATCCTTTCCCTGCTCCTGCTGGCCACACCTTGGCTGATCCAAGCCAGGATGCTGGTGGCCATGTGCCAAAGTGCCACATCTGCACACTTTATGAACCCCTCCACTGGTGGCAGCTCCACCACTGCCCTGGATATCCTCTTCCAAGTGTTCACCGCTCTTTCAGCTCTTGAAGAGCTGGTCGAGCTCAGCTGGCAAATCTGAGTTTGCCCAGCCCTGAGTGCTCTTGACAGGCAGAGCTCTCTTGGGGTGGCATCTCTGTGGCTGTGTCTTCAAGCCTCTTAATTAATTGTTTGAATTACGTTCTGGACGTACCATGGAAGAGAAACCCAGCCTGGTAAAGAGTTGTCCCCTCAAAAGGGCTGGGTTTCCCCTCCATGGTACTCCCTGGGATCCCTTGGATAAAAGGGTGCTCTCAAGAATTACAGAGAGATCCTTGACTGTCTTCTTCTGCCCCTTCATGAATCCCAAGTGTGTTTTCCCAGAGACATCTACATGGGCTGAGACATCAGCCCAGCTCCCAGGTTGGTGTTGAGGGATGGGTGTCTTAGAAGGAGGTGGGGAGTCTGGGGGTGTTTGTGTTGTAGCCAAGAGTTTTGTTTCAGTGAATACCTTACTTTTTGACCAAGACCACGTTGGGTCAAGCACTGTCTCAGTGCATGGCATTAATGTCCCAGTTTAGCCCCCCCTGGCCAGATTAGCAACTAAACTGGGCAGGTGTGATCCCAGTTTCCCCCTCAGTGTGAAAGGGGAGAGGGAAATCATGGAATCATAGAATGCTTTGGGTTGGAAGAGACTTTTACAAGTCATCTAATCCAAGCCCCCTGCAGGAGCAGGACAGTAAGAGAGAGAGAGGCCTGTGGATTGGAAACTAAAATTAAAACAGCTTTAACAAAAAATAATAATAAAAAGGAAAATAATATTAATAAGAAAGTAATAAAATATGTACAAATATACAAAATTGAATCCCCTGATGACTACATCACCATTGGTGCTGCTGGGCAGGTGTAAACTCAGCAGCAGGTGGGAGCTGGACTCAAAAACTGAATGCACAGGCCAGGATCAGGGGTAGAGAGATGGATGAGGTCCTCACTGGGTATCGACCAATGAAGAAGAGGGCTTGAGCTTCATGATCCCTGAGGTTTAAACTGAGTATAACATATATGGAATGCTCTGTTGGGCACCAGTTCTGTCTGCTCCTCCGTGCAGGTACAACCCTTTTTCACCCTTTGACTTACAACATTCCATCAACTCCAGGAGTACCAATTCTCTGCATACCTGTGTCAGGTTACCCTGGTGGTAAACATCAGGTGTTATCACTTCTAGAGGCACACACTGTCTGAAGAACATGTTGTTAACGTTCAGAAAATGAGGTTCTTTAGAAGAGAAGTTAGAAAATTGGTTCTCATAGAGCTCAGACTGGAACCCAGGAGGATGCTCTTGGCTTTGAGGACCTGCAGCCCAGCCCAGGAGCACCTGTCTGACAAAGCCAATCCCAGTCCTTTTGTCTTTCCCAGCCACTGCTCCCTGTTTACCCTGCTCAGATGCCCCAGGGATGTTTGCATGGGGACCTGAGCAAGCTGTTACCATGCCAGAGCACAGCCAGTGTTTGCCCTGAATGTCCTCTCATCTGCCTCATCCACACAGGGAAGGGATGGAAACCAGCTTTTTTGTTGTTGTTTCAGGTTCTCCTGGTGCCCAGCCCTTCTTGGAGCAGATTGAGAATTCTATGGAGGCCCTCCAGGACTATGGCATTACGGTGGTGAAGGTAAATGGGGACGAGGAGTGGGTCAGGCTGCTTCTGGAGCTTTCTGCAGGGTGGACAGAGCTTCCCTTGACCCATCTTGGGGACTGACAGCAGTGGGATTCCATAAGAACAGCAGCCTCCCAGTACTGAAAAAGGCTCCAGGAAAGCTGGGGAGGGGCTCTTGATGAGGGAGTGCATGGGTAGGATGAGAGGAAATGGTTTTCAACTGAAAGAGGGGAGACTGAGATAAGATCTTGGGAAGAAATGTTTTGCTGTGAGGGTGGGGAGGCCCTGGCCCAGTTTGGCCAGAGAACTGGTGGTTGCCCCATCCCTGGAGGTGTTGAAGGCCAGGTTGGATGGGGCTTTGAGGCCCCTGATCCAGAGGGAAGTGTCCTTGCCCATGGCAGGGGGGTGGAACTGTATGGACATACCTATAGAAGCCCTGCTTGTTATTCTTTACTTCTCTTGCCAAGTTCAGCTCCAGCTGCACCTTGGCCTTCCTGAGCCCATCCCTACACAACCAGGCAGCATCCCTATACTCTTCCCAGCTTCCCTGTTCCTGCTTGCACTGTTACCTCTTGCTCTTCTTCTTTAGACAGCAAGAAAAAATTCTTCACCAAAAGGGTTCTCAGGCCCTGGCAGAGGCTGCCCAGGGAGGGGGTGGAGTCCCCATCCCTGGAGGGGTTTAAAAGATGGGCAGATGAGGTGCTCAGGGATCTGGTTCAGTAGTGGACTGGGATGGTTGGACTCGATGATCTCAAAGGTCTTTTCCAACCAAGCAATTCTGTGTTTCCATGATTCAGTCTCACCAGCAGCTCTCGACTCAGCCACGCTGGTCACTTCCCTTCCCTGCCTGGTTTCCTACATCTGGGGACTGAGTGCTCTTGCACTCTGTGGAAAACATCCTTAAATACTTGCCAGCTCTCCTCTGCTCCCCTTGTCCCTCAGGACCGTTTCCCAAGGAGAAGATCATAAGTTCTCTTGATCCCATCTGACCTAATTCACCACAGGCTGAACTGGAGAACTGAAGTACCAACTCCAGTCCCAAGCTCTGGGCTTCATCTTATTGTATTTTCTCTCCCAGCAGGTTTGGAAGGGCTGTATTTACACTCTTGAATGGAGGAAAGCTGCAGTGCTCTATGTTTGTAGTCAATTGTGGAGCTGAATGTCTAATCACATGCTTTTGATGTCTAGGTTAATTGTCCCAAAGAGGATGTCTCAAGATACTGTGGGAAAGAAAACACAGTGAGGAAAGCCTATCTGTTCAGGTGAGGGGGATGTTCTGGGCACCCCACTGTGATTCCAGTGCAAATGTTTGAAGGAGATGCTGTCAGTGATCAGAGATGTCTGTGCAGGAAGAGAGGAGCCTTGAGGACAGCAGTGGTGACCAGAGTTCAGTGAAAAGTACCCCCAGGAGGACCAACATGCAAAGTAGATGCTGCATCCTCAGTGTGAAACCTCCCATCCTGCCCCGTGTTCATATTGAGCAGCAGAGGGCTGTGCTGCTACAGGAAACCACAAGACAGGCTGAGAGGGTTGGGGTTGTTCAACCTGGAGAAGAGAAGGCTCCAGGGAGATCTTAGAGCAGCCTCCCAGGACTGAAAGGGGCTCCAGGAAAGCTGGGGAGGGGCTTTTTAGCAAGTCCTGTTGTGATGGCATGAGTAGTTTTTTTTAACTAAAGGAGGGGAGAATCAGGCTGGATGTAAGGAAGAAATTGTTTACTCTGAGAGTGATGAAACACTGGCACAGGTTGCCCAGAGAGGTGGTGGCTGCTCCATCCCTGGAAGCATTCAAAGGCCAGTTTGGATGGGGCTCTGAGCAAACTGATTGAGTTGAAGATGTCCCTGTTTCTGCAGGGGGTTGGACTGGATGACCTGTAAAGGTCGTTTCCAACCCAAAGCATTCTGTGATTCTAAGAGAAATCTTCCATCACTGGTGTTCTGCCCATGTGGGCTCCCACCACCAGGCCCCCCAGAGCTACACTCAGATGAGTAGATCCAGGTTTTGGATCTGCTTCTAGGAAGAAATACTCTTTGGTGCTGTTCCTGCTGATGTGCTTAACTCATCTGCCCTGGATGAGAAGGCTTAGCTCTTGGTTTCTCCGTGGGTTGTCAGCTGGGAGCTTCTCAGTGTGTCAGCTCAATTCTCATTGACTGTTGTACATGACCCACAGAAACATTTCATAGAGTCACAGAATCATTAAGGTTGGAAAAGACCTCTCAGCTCATCCAGTCCAACCCTCAGCCCAACCCCACCGTGCCTGCTGAACCATGGCCCTCAAGCTTTTTGAGCCCCTCCAGGGATGGAGACTCCCCCACTGCCCTGGGCAGCCTCTGCCAGGGCTTCACCACTCTGTCAGGAAAGAAATTGATCCTGATATCCAATCTAAACCTCCTTAGGTGCAGCTTGAGGTGGAAGGGTCTACAGGGTGATGCTGAGACCTGTCAGCCTGTGCTGGGCTGTCCATCAACAGCCCCCAGGACCTGAGTGAAAGGGCAGTGACCGAGATGACTTCAAAACAGTATTCAGTATGACAGTATCACAGTGTCATAAGGTTGGAAAGGACCTCTGAGATCATCAAGTCCAACCTATAACCCAACACTAACACCAACACCAACACCAAGTATTGTCTGGACACCTTGTCCTAAGAAATCCCTGAATTCAATCCTAACATCTTCTTTCCAGCAGGCACTTGCAATTATTCAGCAGAGTGAAAATTCATTTAGTACCTGTTGGTCTTTCCTGGTTTCTTTGGTGATGCTCTCTCCTTCCCTCCCCAGAGGTAACGTGCTGATCAGAGAGTTCCCCACCGATGCCTTGTTTGATGTCAACTCCATTGTTGCAAACGTTTTGTTGTAAGTACAGACCAAATTCATCTCTCTGAAATAATTTCATTGCCATTTGCACTTGTTGATATAAAGTTTTGCAGAAATATCAACCTCAGGTGTTCCAGGGGCTACTCCCAGCCAAGGAGAAGGCTGCTTCTCTCCTTGGTGTGGTTTGACCCTGTTCAATCTCGGCCCTTGAGGTGACTCACCAGCATCTGGACAGCTGTGTTTGGCTGTGAATCTTCCAGGATTCTAGCAAGAAGCTAGAGTTTCACTTTGTATCACAGTATCACAGTATCACAAGGCTGGAAAGGACCTCTGAGATCATCGAGTCCAACCTATAACCCAACACCAACACCAACCATCATCTAAACCATGGCACTCAGTGCCTCATCCAGGCTCCCCTTAAACCCCTCCAGGGTCGGTGACTCCACCCCCTCCCTGGGCAGCCCATTCCAATGGCCAATCACCCTTTCAGGGAAAAACTTTTTCCTCACATCAAGCCTAAACTTTCCCTGACCAAGCTTGAGTCCCTGCCCTCCTGTTCTGTCCCTGGTCACCTGAGAGAAGAGACCAACCCCTGCCCCACTACAACCTCCTTTTAGGGAGTTGTAGAGAGCAATGAGGTCTCCCCTGAGCCTCCTCTTCTTCAGACTAAACAGCCCCAGCTCCCTCAGTCTCTCCTCGTAGGGCTTGTGCTCCAGCCCCTTCCCCATCTTCGTTGCCCTCCTCTGGACACTCTCCAGCATCCTGACATCTTTCCCAAACTGGGGGGCCCAGAACTGGACACAATATTCAAGGTGAGGCCTGACCAGTGCCCAGTACAGGGGGACGATAACTCCTCTGGTCCTGCTGGCCACACTATTCCTGATGCAGGCCAGGATGCCATTGGCCTTCTTGGCCACCTGGGCACACTGCTGGCTCATGGTGAGCTTCCTGGCCACCAGCACTCCCAGGTCCCTTTCTGCCTGACTCCTCTCCAGCCACTCTGTCCCCAGTCTGTAGCTCACCATGGGATTGTTGTGTCCAAAATGAAGTACCCGACATGTTTTTCCCATCAGGGTTATGTGGCTGCAAGTTTGCTCTCCAGTGCTAATGGGTTTGTTCTGACTCCTCAGTGCCCTGCTCTTCAATGAAGTTAAATACATTGAAACCCTGGCAGATCTTCAGAATATTGAAAATGCCTTGAAAGGGAGGTCGAACATGGTCTTTGCCTACGTACCAGCTACTGGCACAGCAGGTACCCACACTCAGCTTTTCATCTTTCCTCTCTTGGAGTCTTCCTAAGGTGGAAGGGAGCTGGGTTTCTGACCCAAAATCCTGCATGTGGAGGATCAAGGGACTTTGATAGGGCTACGTGGACACGAGTTCTCCACCTCTCTCTGTGTGTTTGTGTTTTGAAAAGGATCATTTGCACCAGAGAAGGACTTTGAGAACATGAGAGGGAAAGCAAGCCAGTGTTTGCTGCCTTAATAAATAAATACACCCACTGGCAGATCTTGGGTTGGGTTCACTTAACACCACCCTTGTGTTTACTGGGCATTAGCAGCTGGATTCAGCTCCAGTTGCCTTCATAGTGTGTCTTCAGCCAGCAGTGAGTTTTTACTGAGTCCCTGAAAGCCTGGGCTTTGATAGTTACAGCTGGGAAGGACAAAGAGGGAGATGTGGAGGGAGCTGAGCTGAACTCCTCTTGGCTTTTCTCTTTCCAGAGCACAGAGCGGTGATGGAGGCAGCTTTTGTCTACGGGACTGTCCACCAGTTTGTTCTGACAACTGAGGCCACGCTGCTGGAGGGCTCTGGGTATGTTCAAACACAGACACATACACCCCATCCACTCAGATATAGCTGCTCCCCTGCCCTGCTGGCTCTGCTCTTGGTTTCTCAGATTCACAGGTCAAATCTGGGATGGTTCTTAGGGTGTTAGGCCAGGGGTGGACAGTCAGATCTGTTTGGCTCTTCCAAACTCAGCTGCTGCTTGTGTTCATGGATTTGGAGTAGGGGTGAGTCTCTCCCCTTGCTCCACTCTCATGAGACCCCACCTGGAGCCCTGTGTCCAGTTGTGGAGTCCTCAGCACAGGAAGGACATGGAGCTGTTGGAGCGAGTCCAGAGGAGGCCACGGAGATGATCCAAGGGCTGGAGCCCCTCTGTGGCTCTGGAGCACCTCTGGAGCACTGAGGGTTGCTCTGATGGATGGTGAGAAGCTCAAAATGAACCAAAATGTGCGCTTGCAGCCCACAAACCAACTGTGTCCTGAGCTGCATCCAAAGCAGTGGCACCAGAGGGTGAGGGAGGGGATTCTGCCTCTCTGCTCCACTTTGGTGAGACCTCAGCTGGAGCCCTGTGTCCAGTTCTGGAGTCCTCAGCACAGGAAAGACATGGAGCTGTTGGGGCGAGTCCAGAGGAGATGATCTGAGGGCTGGAGCACCTCCTCTATGAGGACAGGCTGAGAGAGCTGGGGTTGTTCAGCCTGGAGAAGAGAAGGCTCTGGGGAGACCTTAGAGCAGCCTCCCAGGACTGAAAGGGGCTCCAGGAAAGCTGGGGAGGGGCTCTTGATCAGGGAATGCAGGGACAGGATGAGGGGAAGGGTTTTCAGCTGGAAGAGGGGAGATTGAGATAAGATCTTAGGAAGAAATGTTTTCCTGTGAGGGTGGGGAGGCCCTGGCATTGGGTTGCCCAGAGAAGCTGTGGCTGCCCCATCCCTGGAGGTGTTGAAGGCCAGGTTGGATGGGGCTTTGAGCCCCCTGATCCAGTGGGAGGTGCCCCAGCCAGTGGCAGGGGGAGGTGGAACTGGATGGGCTTTGTGGTTCCTTCCAGCCCAACCCATTCTGTGATTCTGTGCCATTTGAGACTGTTCATTTGATGGATTTTACAGCAGAGGAGCCCACTCTCTCCTTCCCAGAGCTGACTGCTCACACCTCAGCCATGGGCTGTCAGGGATGCTGATACAGCTGATGTTGTAGTCTTAAAACACTCAGCCTTGTGCTTTGGTGAGCAAGTCCAGCCAGCTGAGAGTAAGAACTGCTAAGTGGGTAAGAGCAAAGCCTACCCAGCCTCATATTGTACCTCTGCAGTTGCCTCAGGTGCTTCCCAAGGGATATGAGGAAATGGCTGTGTGTTTTCCACAGCCTCTGATCTTCTGGTTTCCCATTGAGAGATGGGAACTGAACCTGTAGACTCCTGGAGGAGCTGGCAGCCCGTGGCTTAGATGGGAGCACACTGTGCTGGGTCAGGAATTGGCTGGATGGAGCCCAGAGAGTGGTGGTCAATGGTGTCTCATCCAGTTGGTCACCAGTGGTGTCCCCAGGGATCGGTGTTGGGTCCAGTCCTGTTTAATATCTTTATTGATGATCTGGATGAGGGGATTGAGTCCATCATCAGCAAGTTTGCAGATGATACCAAGCTGGGAGGAAGGGTTGATCTGCTAGAGGGTAGGATGGCCCTACAGAGGGACCTGGACAGACTGGAGAGCTGGGCTGATTCTAATGGGAAGATGTTTAATGAGTCCAAATGTTGGGTACTTCATTTTGGACACAACAATCCCATGCAGAGCTACAGACTGTGGACAGAGTGGCTGGAGAGGAGTCAGGCAGAAAGGGACCTGGGAGTGCTGGTGGCCAGGAAGCCCAGTTCTGGGCCCCCCAGTTTGGGAAAGATGTCAGGATGCTGGAGAGTGTCCAGAGGAGGGCAACGAAGATGGTGAAGGGGCTGGAGCACAAGCCCTACGAGGAGAGACTGAGGGAGCTGGGGCTGTTTAGTCTGAAGAAGAGGAGGCTCAGGGGAGACCTCATTGCTCTCTACAACTCCCTAAAAGGAGGTTGTAGTGGGGCAGGGGTTGGTCTCTTCTCTCAGGTGACCAGTGGCAGAACTAGAGGGCAGGGACTCAAGCTTTGTCAGGGAAAGTTTAGGCTTGATGTGAGGAAAAAGTTCTTCACTGAAAGGGTGATTGGCCATTGGAATGGGCTGCCCAGGGAGGGGGTGGAGTCACCGACCCTGGAGGGGTTTAAGGGGAGACTGGATGAGGCACTGAGTGCCATGGGTTAGATGATGGGTTGGTGTTAGTGTTGGTGTTGGTGTTGGGTTATAGGTTGGACTTGATGATCTCGGAGGTCCTTTCCAACCTTATGATACTGTGATACTGTGTGAACCTGTACCATGGTGTTCACAGCCACTGGGATGTTTTAAACATATTTTTGCTCTTCATCTCAGCTACTTGTGGCAGCAGAGAGTCCTGTGGTTCGGCTGCATGAGGCACTTGCTTATGGATTTGATACTTCCCACCCAATGGCTTCGCTGGAGCTGGTGATCTCCAGCCATCTCCTTCCCACTCAGGAAGAGCTGCATTAGAAGGGAATAACACATGGAATGCTGAATCTTCAGCAAAGTGTTTTTTTTAACAGTTTGCCTGCTTTCACAGGTGACACCAGGGCAGACATCCCATTCTTCACAGAATCATGGGGTGGTTTGTGTTGGAAGGGGCCTTAAAGCCCATCCGTTTCCAACCCCCTGCCATGAGCAGGGACAATTCCCACTGGATCAGGGGGCTAGGATGATGGTCAGGGTCAGCATTTTGTGGCAGCCACTAGATGGCACGGTTGTCCTTTGGACAGGAATTGGCTTCAGCTAGCTTATGGCAGAGAAGTCGCTGCAGGCCATCTCCTTAGCTGGTGAAATGATGGTGGCTTCACCAACGTTGAATCACAGAATCGTAGAATCACTAAGGTTGGAAAAGCCCTCTAAGCTCATCCAGTCCAACCATCAGCCCAACTCCACCCTTCCTGCTAAACCAGGTCCCCAAGGGCCATGGCCAAGTGTTTTTTGGAGTCTCCTTGGAATGGAGACTCCACCACTGCCTTTAGCAGCCTCTTCCTGTGGTTCACCACTCTGTCAGTGAATAGCTTTCAGATCTTAATACTCCACTCTGCTCTTCCATAGA
Organism: Tapera naevia; assembly: GCA_033556795.1. Classification (NCBI taxonomy): domain Eukaryota; kingdom Metazoa; phylum Chordata; class Aves; order Cuculiformes; family Neomorphidae; genus Tapera; species Tapera naevia. Next base: position 8,562,292 of record JAUMJJ010000157.1, on the reverse strand, counting down.
GAGATCTTGAAACCCTTTACAAAGAAGTTTATCCCTGTTTTAGAGTTATGGAATGGGTGCATAGGAAAAGGAAGGTGACTTCCCAAGGTTATCCCATTGGCCAATAGTGGTGGTATCACAGCAGGAATGACTAAGCAGGGAACCACACAAGGAGCTCCATCTCACTGCTTCCTTTGGCACAGCCAAACCCAACGTTGTTCCAAATTCCACGTCCATCAGACGGGAGCAAAGCTGTAGACTTCAGCTCTCCTCCTCCTGCCTGGGTCTCCACTGTGGTGGCATGGCTGGTCAACTGAGAAGAGCTTCATTTGAGTCCTTCTGGAGCTGGGCCAGCTGTTCCAGGGTCAGGGACGTCCACATCTGGCGAGCCAGGGTCTTCATTAGATGTTCAGCACAGTTCTGAAAGGTGCAGTTGTGCCTGTCAGTAGTAGGGCTCTTAAAAGGTCCCACAAACCTCCCCAATCCTGAACCTGAGGATCATCTGCCCTGTAGAACATGCCAGCAGACACAGTCATCTCCAAACCCCGTGGTGGGTGCCTGTCTCAGTGTGGTTTCTGTTTCTCTCTCCCAGCATTGAGGAACCTGGTGGATCATCTGCCCGGCTGCTGTTCTGCCACTGCCAGCAAGTAGACCTGGCCCAGCCCTGCAGGAGGACAGCCATGGAGCAGCCTCTCACCTTGCTCAACATCCACAGGCACCTGAAGCTCATGGGAGCTCCTCTGGTGGTATGGATGGGGAAGAGGAGCTGTGGGCATGAGCCTGAGGGAGGTGTGAGTGGAGGGTGAGAATCCGCCCCTTCCCAGTGAGGGTGGTGACAAAGCTCCCAGGCTGGGTCCATGCAAGGAACAGGCATGGAGCTGGGTGGGAGCTTGGAGCTTGCTTAGAACTTCCCAGGGAGCCTTGGCACCACTGTGTGGTCCTCCAGTTGTCTGTGAGCACCCTGAGCAGGAATGGGATGGAGGTGCCCCTTGGACTTTGCTGGAGCAGGGTAGGATGGGATGGGATGGTGAAGGGGCTGGAGCACAAGCCCTACGAGGAGCGACTGAGGGAGCTGGGGCTGTTTAGTCTGGAGAAGAGGAGGCTCAGGGGAGACCTCATTGCTCTCTACAACTCCCTAAAAGGAGGTTGTAGTGGGGCAGGGGTTGGTCTCTTCTCTCAGGTGACCAGGGACAGAACTGGAGGGCATGGACTCAAGCTTCATCAGGGAAAGTTTAGACTGGATGTGAGGAAAAAGTTCTTCACTGAAAGGGTGATTGGCCATTGGAATGGGCTGCCCAGGGAGGGGGTGGAGTCACCGACCCTGGAGGGGTTTAAGGGGAGACTGGATGAGGCACTGAGTGCCATGGTCTAGATGATGGGTTGGTGTTGGTGTTGGTGTTGGTGTTGGGTTATAGGTTGGACTTGATGATCTCAGAGGTCCTTTCCAACCTTATGATACTGTGATACTGTGAAAGTGGGATGGGATAGGGTAGGATGGGATAGGATTGAACAGGGTGGGATAGGGTAGGACAGGATGGGATGGGATGGGAATAGGATAGGATGGGAATGGGATGGGTTGGGATAGGATGACATGGGGATGGGATGGAATGGGATGGGTTGGAATGGGATAGGATAGGATAGGATAGGATAGGATAGGATAGGATAGGATAGGATAGGATAGGATAGGATAGGATAGGATAGGATAGGATAGGATAGGATAGGATAGCGTGGCATGGCATGGCATGGCATGGATTGGGTAGGATGGGATGGGAATAACATAGGATGGGAATGGGATGGGATGGGATAGGATGGCATGGGCACGGGATGGGATGAGATGGGATGGGATGGGATAGAATGGGATAGGATAGGATAGGGTGGGATAGGACTAGATAGAACAGGATGGAATGGGACAGGATGGGATAGGGCGGGATGGGACAGGATGGGATAGGGTGGGATGGGACAGGATGGGACAGGATGGGACAGGATGGAACAGGATGGGATAGGATGGGATAGGATGGGATGGGATGGGATGGGATGGGATGGGATAGGATAGGATAGGATAGGATAGGATAGGATAGGATAGGATAGGATAGGATAGGATAGGATAGGATAGGATGGCATGGCATGGAATGGAATGGGATAGGGTAGGATGGGATGGGATGGGATGGGATGGGATGGGATGGGATAGGATGTGACAGGATGGGATGGAATAGGATGGGGTGGTATAGGATAGGATGGTATAGCATAGGATGAGAATAAGATGGATTGGGATGGGATATCACGGGATGGGATATCACGGGGTGGGATAAGATAGAATAGGTTAGGGTAGGATAGTTCAGTTTGACAGGCCCTACAATGATTATCCAGTCCAAGTGCCCGACCACTTCAGAGCTGACCAAAAGTTAGAGCAAATTATTAAGGGCATTGTCCAAATGCCACTTAAAGACTGACAGGCTTGGGGCATCAGCCTCCTCTCTGGGAAGCCTATTCCATGTTTGACCACCCTCCTAATGTCCACTCTAATCCTCCCCTGGCACAGCTTTGAACCATTCCCACATGTCCTATCACTGGGTACCATGGAGAACTATCTCCCTTTCTACTTCCCCTCCTCAGAAAGGTTGAAGGTCACCTTTCAGCCTCCTTTGTCCAAACTAGACAAACCCAAAGCCCTCAACCATTCCTCTGGGCTCCCCACAGGATGCTCAGCACCCCGGGGTTTTCCATATCAGTTGTTGATGCCTTGATGAGCACAAGGCACAGGAGGCTCCCTCCTCTCTCCTCTTCCCAGTTCCCACTGGGGAGGTCTGTGTCAAAAGAACAGGTCAATGAGCTGGGAAGTGCCTCCTGGGTCAGGCCCAAGGAGGGAAGACACTTCATTAAGCAGATCTGTGCTGTCATGAAGCAGCACGTCCGAGGCAGGAAGGGAGAGGGTGCCAGCTCTTGCATGTTGAGGCCGGGGTTTTCAAACTGCCCTGGGGAGTGGATGTCAGGTAAATGAAACTTAATGGAGATTGGACATCTGGAGATGCAAATTCCCAAAGAACAAAGCCCAGTTTTTTTAACAGAGAGGCTGTTGGCAAGTTGGAACAGTTTAACCAAGGTTGTGTGGGTTCTGCTTCGATGGATGTTTTAGAACCACCGTTGGAGGCTCTTTCTTGAGGGTGTCCTTATTTCTGGGGTTGGGGAACACATGGTGGCTTGGGCTGTGCAGAGGAAGACCTGAGGTCCCTTCAATGGTGTGGAGATGTCCTGCACTATAACCATGTCTCTTCTCCAGACAGAGGTTGCTGAAGACCCAGAGAAGGTTTCCACTGTTCACTTACAGCTCGGATTGCCACTGGTGTTCATCCTCAGCCAGAAAGAGACCTACGAGGCTGACAGGAGGACAGCAGAGTTTGTGGCCTGGAAGCTCTTGGGGAAAGCAGGAGTTGCCCTTTTGTCCAGGTATTTGCTCTAAAATGTTTTGGGCTTCTCCTTGCTTTCTGTGGTGGCTGGAGAGGAGTCAGGCAGAAAGGGACCTGGGAGTGCTGGTGGCCAGGAAGCTCACCATGAGCCAGCAGTGTGCCCAGGTGGCCAAGAAGGCCAATGGCATCCTGGCCTGCATCAGGAATAGTGTGGCCAGCAGGACCAGAGGAGTTATCGTCCCCCTGTACTGGGCACTGGTCAGGCCTCAGCTTGAACACTGTGTCCAGTTCTGGGCCCCCCAGTTTGGGAAAGATGTCAGGATGCTGGAGAGTGTCCAGAGGAGGGCAACGAAGATGGTGAAGGGGCTGGAGCACAAGCCCTACGAGGAGAGACTGAGGGAGCTGGGGCTGTTTAGTCTGGAGAAGAGGAGGCTCAGGGGAGACCTCATTGCTCTCTACAACTCCCTAAAAGGAGGTTGTAGTGGGGCAGGGGTTGGTCTCTTCTCTCAGGTGACCAGTGGCAGAACCAGAGGGCAGGGAGTCAAGCTTCATCAGGGAAAGTTTAGACTTGATGTGAGGAAAAAGTTCTTCACTGAAAGGGTGATTGGCCATTGGAATGGGCTGCCCAGGGAGGGGGTGGAGTCACCGACCCTGGAGGTGTTTAAGGGGAGACTGGATGAGGCACTGAGTGCCATGGTTTAGATGATGGGTTGGTGTTGGTGTTAGTGTTGGGTTATAGGTTGGACTTGATGATCTCAGAGGTCCTTTCCAACCTTATGATACTGTGAAACTGTGATACTGTTTCCAATCTCATTCAACCCCCAGGATTATTCAGTGGGCTTATTCAGGTTTGATGGTTGGTCTTGATGATCTTAAGAGATCTTTTCCAACCCTAATGATTCTGTGATTTCTTTGAGAGGCAGTAAAAGTAGGCTGTATCTTGCAAGAGGATGTCACATTTAAGGACTTGTCCAGAATCAGATCAGTTTGGTTTCAGACTGACTGGAATTGTAGAAGTGTTTGGCTCTCTTGCTGAATTAGACAAGGAAAATCAGACTAAGAGAGATTTCAGAAAGGAAACTTGGCACGGATGGAAAGCTTCTGTATTGCTGAGAGAGTGAGAGGGCATCCAGGAGCCTGAGAGGGGATCTCAGAGCTGTTTGTGCCTTCTCCCAAGGCAGGGAGGGGAAACAGGGGCTGAGCTCTGCTCTCTGGGGACCTGGGACAGGACTGGAGGCAATGGCAGGAAGATGTGCCAGGGCAGGGGGAGATTGGACATTGGGAAGAGGTTCTTCCCCCAGCGGGTGGTGGAGCACTGGAACAGCTCCCCAGGGAAGCAGTCAGGGCCCCTGCTCTGCCAGCATTCCAGAAGCATTTGGACACTGCCCTCAGTCCCACGGGGTGAGTGTTGGCAGTGTCCTGTGCAGGGACAGCAGTTGGACTGGATGGTCCTGGTGGGGCCCTTCCAACTCCGGTAATTCTATGATTCTATTCCCTCAAATTAAGGGCAGCAGGAGATCCCATAAAGGAGGTGGACAGTGGATGCTGGGATGTGGCAGGGGTCTGTGCTCAGTGAGTGATGCCTCCTCAGTCAACAAGGGCTCTCTGAGTTAGACCAGCACCCTTGTTCCCCAGGAGGACAGGAGACACACTCGTGGCTGGCCATGGAGATGTGTTCATTCCTCTGTGGTTGACTTATCTCAGCTCCATGGGCTCAGGAACAGTTTGCATGCACCAGACTGGCTTTGTGTTTGTGAATGGATCACAGAAATTACAGGATTATTTAGTACAGGAAAGATCTTTAAGATCATCAAGTCCAACCACACTGCCCAGTTCACCACTAAACCATGTCCACACGTCTTTTAGATGCTCCCTTCTTCCAGCTTTCTGCCACCATGGTACCTCCCTGTTTGGAGGGACTTCTTGGATGCATTTACTCATGAGCAGAAGTCCACCAGCAGATCAGCTGCACTGGGAGCAAAGCCTCAGATCACAGAAAGAGAACCCAAACCCCTTGCAAAACAGGCGTGCAGTGCAGTGCCATCCCACCAGGAGGTCAGTTGGAGCCTGTTTCTCCACCACTGACGTTGCTTCTGGCTTCCTGCAAGTTCTTGGAGGTCCTGAAGCACAACTCCACGAGGATGTGGTGCTGAGAGAGAGGGGGAGCTTGTCAAGCAGGCTGAATGGAGGAGGTGACCATGCACATCACCCCATCTAATGTTCACTTTGTGTTTTGGAAGGGACCTCGTCGGTTTGAACATTCTGCAACGCTCGAACGTCGCTCTCAAGACACCGGATGAGGTTTGATGCTGGATTTCTTTGTTGTACAGCTCTTATTTCCCTACTGGTGCTCTTCAGAGGTGTTGGGGTGTTGCTCAGCTCTGTTGTTGAGCCAGAAGCTCCAGGGGATGTGTCTTTCCCTAAGTGCACACATGTGTTTGGAACTGCCTGAGTTTGGAACTGCAGAGCAATTGTGCCTCCTGCTGGGACACAAAGTCTTTATTTGGGGTTCAAAAGGCAAGGTGACATCTCCATTACACCTTAAGGCAATGCCAACTTATGAAGTACCTGGGTCCAAGTGCCAATTCCTCAGAGATCTGGCTTTCTAAAGGTCCTCAGCCCCTTAGGAGGGGCCTTCAAAAGATGGGAGAGGAATTTGAGAGCAGAAAAGCAAAAGCCTGTGCTGATGTAACCGAATGCCTCTGGCAGTGATGTGGGAAAAGGGCAGGGTGGAAGCTGAGTGAGGTTGATCAAGATGAGTTAAACTCTGGAGGGACCTGACCCAGCTTGTGAGGCAAGATGGAATTCAGCACCAACAAACGTTGCCCCAGATTACCTGAACTGTCAGGATCAGACCTGAAACCAAGCATCCCCTGAGGGCTTCCCTTGCCCTGCTGAGAGATGTGTAAGGATGAGTTTCTCCTCTTGGAGCCAATGGGAGGTGCCAGCAGTTTGTCATTTCTCTCAGTTCATTATGAAGTTTGTTTTCTCTGAAGTGCCTCGTGCTGAGGCAGTGCCAGGACTGGTTTTAAGCTGACAAAAGTCTCATTTCTGAGAAATACATTTTGCTCTTTTCTCTCCGTGGATTGGCAGCCCTTGTACACTTGGGAACACTTTTTGTTGAGCTCCATGAGATAAAGGATTGGTTGTGCCAGTCTCCTGGGTTGTGATGGGCTGCTGTGACCCAGCCTCACCCCTCTAGAGTGAGGACAGCCAGGTAGACCCTGCTGTCTTTCAGTGTTTGGCCAGAGGGCTTTTTCTTCCAGTGGTGGATCATGTTGGGAGGTGGAGTGGGTGTTCACTTTCACCACAGGGTCCTACACAGCCATGATTTCTTCCTGGTGAGGAGAAGTCAGTCTGGAGTGAGAAAACCCCAAGCACAGGGGAAGCTGGGTCAATAAAAAACACACACCAGGGGTTCCCCTGTTTGGCAGCTTTAGGAATCTGTTGACATTCCCCAAAAATAAGGAGTTGGGTGATGGTGCCTCGAGCTTGATTTGCAGACAGAATGGGCACAGGGTGGTGGTTTGCTTCTAGTGATTTATTCTGGTTTCTTTAGGGGGTGCCAATCGAATACCTGATCTTGGAAGACACTGATGAAGTTATAAACCTGGTGGAAAACAAGAGGAAGGTCGAACAAATCCAGGAGGATGAGGAGGAGGTGGAAGAAGATGAGGATGAAGAAGACAATAATGATCAAGGTGTGCAACTAAAGAGTGAAAAGCTGATTGATGTTAGATAGGACATGCAAGGAGCATGTGAAGGGTCCAGAGAACAAGTCTTATGAGGAGTGGCTGAGGAACCTGGGGCTGCTTAGGCTGGAGACGAGGATGCTGAGGGGAGACCTCGTTGCTCTCTGCAGCTCCCTGAGAGGAGGCTGTGGTGAGGTGGGTGCTGGACTCTTCTCCCAAGTGACAAGCAGTAGGACAAGAGAGGAAACAGCCTCAGGTTGTGCCAGGAGAGGTTTAGATTAGATATTGAGAAAAATCCCTGCACTGACAAGATCTAAATCAGAGCTGTTCTGGCACCTCTGGAGGAAGCTGGTGTCTTCTCGTGGTTTTTCTTCTTCAGTAAAGCTTGGTTGACAGCAGCTGAACATGAGGCAGCAGTGGCCCAGGGGGCCAAGAAGGCCACCAGCATCCTGGCTTGGATCAGCCAAGGTGTGGCCAGCAGGAGCAGGGATGGGATTGTCCCCCTGCACTTGGCACTGGTGAGGCCACACCTCGAATCCTGGGGTCAATTTTGGGCCCCTCACTCCAAGAAGGACATTGAGGGGCTGGAGAACAGGGAAAGGAAGGGAGGTGGGGAAGGGGCTGGAGAACAGGGGTTGTGGGAGCGGCTGAGGGAGCTGGGGCTGTTTATCCTGGAGAAGAGGAGGCTGAAGGGAGACCTCATCCCTGTCTCCAACTGCCTGAGAGGAGGTTGTGGGGAGGTGGGGGTTGGTCTCTTCTCCCAAGTGACAGGTGATGGCACAAGAGGAAATGGCCTCAAATTGCACCAGACTGGATATTAGGAAATGTTTCTTCGCTGCAAGAAAGGTTTAACATTGGAAGAGTCTGCCCAGGGCAGTGGTGGAGCCACCTGGAGAGGTTCAAAAAATGTATGGATGTGGTACTTGGGGTTTAGCAGACACGGTGGGGTTGGGCTGATGGTTGGACTGGGTGAGCTTAGAGGCCTTTTCCAACCTTAATGGCTCTCTGATTCTCTGATTCTCCGTGAGAGAGATGTGCAGGCCTGTGTTAAGGCATTAGAGAACACTCTGCAAGTCCAAGACAAACCATTACAGTCACATCATGGCTGTGCAGAGGGGCTCTTTCGTTCTCTGGAGATCTCTGGAGCCTTGTGGCAGGCAGGCCTGTTTTTTTAGGGACAACATCAGGGAGGAGAATCAGCAACTGTTAGAGGAACAGCTGCAGAGGTGCTGCATGAGGGAGAGGGGTCCTTCAAGAGGACTCTGTCCTCTTCAAGCAAGTTTCCTTTTCTTCACATTTCCTTTTCTCTCTGGTGACCAATGACAGGACCTGAAGGAATGGCAGGAAGATGTGCCAGGGCAGGGTTAGGTTGGACATTAGGAAGAGGTTCTTCACCCAGCAGGTGGTGGAGCACTGGAACAGCTCCCCAGGGAAGCAGTCACAGCCCCAAACCTACTAATAGGACATTTGGCCAACACCCTGAGCTCCACGGGGTGAGTGTTGGGGGTGTCCTGTGCAGGGACAGGAGTTGGATTGGATGGTCCTTGTGGGTCCCTTCCAACTCAGGTCATTCTGTGATGAGATGAAGGGCCTCAGAATTACCAGACCCTTTGGAAAGGTCTGATAGATGTTTTTGTAAGAGCTGGTCCAGACTTACCATCCCAGGGAGAAAACACTGCCCCTTGCAATGATTCCTTGGTAACACCTTTGTTTTTCTTGCAAAATTGGTTTTGTTTTCCAAAAACTTGGTGCAGGATCCAAGAGGATCCAACACTCTCAAAGAACAGGGTTCAGATCAGAGGGCACAACTGGTGTGGGGTGACCACAGTGCATTTTGAGGAGTCTGTGTGTCTGGCAGCAGGTGTGTCTGTGCCTGTGCCTCCTGTCCTCTATCTCAGGTGGTTCCTTACCCCTGCTGACCATCACCACATCTCTGCTGAGAGCTGTTGGCTTACAAACCCATGCTGCCAGGGTGGCTGTGGTTCCTTCTGCCCTCCCTGTGTCCCTCTGTTCATGCCCAGCTGTGATTCCCTTCCAGACACTCAAGATGATCAGGTGGTGGAAGCAGTTTCCAGGGACAAGAAGAACGAGCTGCCCCTGGAGCAGATCCTTGCCCTGACAGAGGACACCTTCCACTCTGCCCTCTTGGAGAATTCCAGGATGGTGGTGCTGTTTTATGCCAGCTGTGAGTATGAACCGTGGCCTGGTGGCCCCTTCTCTCAACTTGTGCTCCTCACCAAGCTTTCCACACCGTGGTGATGCTGTGGACAAGTTTTAACCATAAGGAAGTGCCACATCCTGTCCCACCTACCTCCACCCACAGCAAAAAGATGAAATCAGTTGGTCTTCTCCTTTCCTGCTGCTGTGTGAACACAGGATCTCTCTGTGTGAAAGATATCCACATTCATAGGTTTTTAACCTTCATTTTGCAAGGACCAAAGGTGGGACAAGAGGAGAAGTCATGGTGGCCTGGGCTCATGGAAAAGCTGAGTCAACCTGACTTCCATCTGCTGCAAAGAAACACAAAAGTCCCATTTTTCTTATTCCTTTCAAGTCTTTCAGAGCTTGAAGCACCTTAGGCTGCAGCAAATCATAATGTGGGTGGGGCTGCTCTGTCCCCTGTCTGTCCCTCAGGGCTGTGTCTCTCCTGTGTTCCAGGGGAGGCGGTGTCCCTGGCGGTGCTGAGGTCTTACATCGAGGTGGCCGATCACCTGAAAGGTAAGGGTGCCCCAGGTCTGGGTGCTTCACAGCTGCCACACATTGTCCCTGGCAGTAGGAACCAGAAGTCTGTGAAGATGTGGGTGGTACCTCAGTCCCATGCCCAGAATGTACTCATTTTCTCATCCCAAACTCTTAAGGAAGGTGTGCCCACCTCTAAACTCTTCCCAGACTCTTAAGGAAGGTGTGCCCACCTCAGAACTCTTCCCAGACCCTTAAGGAAGGTGTACCCACCTCTAAACTCTTCTCATACTCTTAAGGAAGGTGTGCCCACCTCAGAACTCTTCCCAGACTCTTAAGGAAGGTGTACTCACCTCTAAACTCTTCTCATACTCTTAAGGAAGGTGTGCCCACCTCAAAACTCTTCTCATACTCTTAAGGAAGGTGTACCCACCTCAAAACTCTTCCCAGACTCTTAAGGAAGGTGTACCCAACATCAAAACTCTTCCCAGACTCTTAGGAAGTTGTACCCACCTCAAAACTCTTCCCAGACTCTTAAGGAAGGTGTACCCACCTCTAAACTCTTCTCATACTCTTAGGAAGGTGTACCCACCTCTAAACTCTTCCCAGACTCTTAAGGAAGGTGTACCCACCTCTAAACTCTTCCCAGACTCTTAAGGAAGGTGTACCCACCTCAAAACTCTTCCCAGACTCTTAAGGAAGGTGTGCCCACCTCAGGTTGCTTAGGAATAGACCTTTGTTTCCTATTTAGGGATCTCCGTGGTCTGTTTGTGCCACGGGGTTGGGAATACAGCCTTCTGCTGGCACCTTCTGTTGTTGGAGGAAGCTGGTACCCAGCAGCTGCCCAAAGTGGCTTGTGGCTGGGATGGTGATGGTGGTGGGCACAGGGATTGCAGGATGAAGGGTGGATGATGGTTGGTGGTGGTGGGCACAGGGTCTGTGTGACCAGTGATGGTGGGTGGTGGTGGGCACAGGGACTGTGTGATCAATCATGGTGAATGCTGGTGGGCACAGGGACTGTGTTGTCAATGATGATGGGTGGTGGTGGGCACAGTTTGTGATGAAAAATGGTGATGGTGATGATGGCGGGCACAGTTTGTGATGGATAATGACAGTAGTGATGTTGGTGGGCACAGTTTGTGATGAAAGATGGTGATGGTGATGTTGGTGGGCACAGTTTGTGATGGATAATGACAGTGGTGATGTTGGTGGGCACAGTCTGTGATGGATAATGATGATGGTGATGATGGTGGGCACAGTCTGATGAACAGTGGTGGTGATGGGCAGAATGACTGCTTGATAAATGATGGTGATGGTGATGTTGGTGGGCACAGGGACTGTGATCAGTGATGGTGGTGTTGGTGGGCACAGTCTGTGATGGATAATGACAGTGGTGATGATGGTGGGCACAGTCTGATGAGCAGTGGGGGTGATGGGCAGAATGACTGCTTGATAAATGATGGAGATGGTGATGTTGGTGGGCACAGGGACTGTGATCAGTGATGGTGGTGTTGGTGGGCACAGTTTATGATGAAAGATGATGATGGTGATGTTGGTGGGCACAGTTTGTGATGGATAATGACAGTGGTGATGTCAGTGGGCACAGTTCGTGGTGAAAAATGGTGATGGTGATGTTGGTGGGCACAGTCTGATGACCCATGGTGGTGGTGGGCACAATGACTGCTTGATAAATGATGGTGATGGTGATGTTGGTGGGCACAGGGACTGTGATCAGTGATGGTGGTGTTGGTGGGCACAGTTTGTGATGGATAATGACAGTAGTGATGTTGGTGGGCACAGGGACTGTGATCAGTGATGGTGGTGTTGGTGGGCACAGTTTGTGATGGATAATGACAGTGGTGATGTTGGTGGGCACAGTTTGTGTTGGATAATGATGATGGTGATGATGGTGGGCACAGTCTGATGAACAGTGGTGGTGATGGGCAGAATGTCTGCTTGATAAATGATGGTGATGGTGATGTTGGTGGGCACAGGGACTGTGATCAGTGATGGTGATGTTGGTGGGCACAGTCTGATGACCCATGGTGGTGGTGGGCACAATGACTGCTTGATAAATGATGGAGATGGTGATGTTGGTGGGCACAGGGGCTGTGATCAGTGATGGTGATGTTGGTGGGCACAGTTTGTGATGAAAAATGGTGATGGTGATGTTGGTGGGCACAGTCTGATGACCCATGGTGGTGGTGGGCACAATGACTGCGTGATGAGTGGTGATGATGTTGCTGGGTGCAGTGTGTGATGGATGATGTTGATGGTGATGTTGGTGGGCACAGGGACTGTGATCAGTGATGGGGATGTTGGTGGGCACAGTTTGTGATGAAAGATGGTGATGGTGATGGTGGTGGGCACAGTCTGTGATGGATGACAATGGTGATGTTGGGCACAGTTTGTGATGGATAATGACAATGGTGATGTTGGTGGGCACAGTTTGTGATGGATAATGATGATGGTGATGTTGGTGGGCACAGTCTGTGATGGATAATGACAATGGTGATGATGGTGGGCACAGTCTGATGAACAGTGGTGGTGATGGGCAGAATGGCTGCTTGATAAATGATGGTGATGGTGATGTTGGTGGGCACAGGGACTGTGATCGGTGATGGTGGTGTTGGTGGGCACAGTTTGTGATGGATAATGACAGTGGTGATGTCAGTGGGCACAGTTTGTGAAGAAAAATGGTGATGGTGATGTTGGTGGGCACAGTCTGTGATGGATAATGACAATGGTGATGATGGTGGGCACAGTCTGATGAGCAGTGGTGGTGATGGGCAGAATGACTGCTTGATAAATGATGGAGATGGTGATGTTGGTGGGCACAGGGACTGTGATCAGTGATGGTGATGTTAGTGGGCACAGTTTGGGATGAAGGATGGTGATGGTGATGTTGGTGGGCACAGTCTGTGATGGATAATGACAATGGTGATGTTGGTGGGCACAGTTTGTGTTGGATAATGACAATGGTGATGATGGTGGGCACAGTCTGATGAGCAGTGGTGGTGATGGGCAGAATGACTGCTTGATAAATGATGGAGATGGTGATGTTGGTGGGCACAGGGACTGTGATCAGTGATGGTGATGTTGGTGGGCACAGTTTGTGATGGATAATGACAGTGGTGATGTTGGTGGGCACAGTTTGTGATGGATAATGACAATGGTGATGATGGTGGGCACAGTCTGATGAGCAGTGGTGGTGATGGGTAGAATGACTGCTTGATAAATGATGGTGATGGTGATGTTGGTGGGCACAGGGACTGTGATCAGTGATGGTGATGTTAGTGGGCACAGTTTGGGATGAAGGATGGTGATGGTGATGTTGGTGGGCACAGTTTGTGTTGGATAATGACAATGGTGATGATGGTGGGCACAGTCTGATGAGCAGTGGTGGTGATGGGCAGAATGACTGCTTGATAAATGATGGAGATGGTGATGTTGGTGGGCACAGGGACTGTGATCAGTGATGGTGATGTTGGTGGGCACAGTTTGTGATGGATAATGACAATGGTGATGATGGTGGGCACAGTCTGATGAGCAGTGGTGGTGATGGGTAGAATGACTGCTTGATAAATGATGGTGATGGTGATGTTGGTGGGCACAGGGACTGTGATCAGTGATGGTGATGTTAGTGGGCACAGTTTGGGATGAAGGATGGTGATGGTGATGTTGGTGGGCACAGTTTGTGATGAAAAATGGTGATGGTGATGTTGGTGGGCACAGTCTGATGACCCATGGTGGTGGTGGGCACAATGACTGCTTGATAAATGATGGAGATGGTGATGTTGGTGGGCACAGGGACTGTGATCAGTGATGGTGATGTTGGTGGGCACAGTTTGGGATGAAGGATGGTGATGTTGGTGGGCACAGTCTGTGATGGATAATGACAGTGGTGATGTCAGTGGGCACAGTTTGTGAAGAAAAATGGTGATGGTGATGTTGGTGGGCACAGTCTGATGACCCATGGTGGTGGTGGGCACAATGACTGCGTGATGAGTGGTGATGATGTTGCTGGGTGCAGTGTGTGATGGATGATGGTGATGGTGATGTTGGTGGGCAACAAGGACTGCGTGGTGAATGATGGTGGTGGTGATTTAGGTGGGTGCAGTGTGTGGTGACTGATGGTGGTGGTGGGCACAGCCTGTGGTGAATGATGGCGATGTTGATGGGCACAGTGACTCCCTGAGGACTGGTGGTGATGGTGGTGGGCACAATGACCATGTGGTGAGCACCCAGGTGCCTGGGAAGGACCAGGGCAGAGCACCAGCAGCAGTGGGTGACACAGGGTGGGCTTTGGAGCAGGGAGGGGCAAACAGAAGGCACATCATGGAAACAGGGTCCTCTTTGTACTCCTCACTTCAAGGTCCTGCACAGGGCAAGGAGAGACACTACAGGCTGCACAGTGAATTGTTGTGCAGATCTCCTGCCCTTGGAAGGTCCTCATCTGGAATGGAGCAGTAATTCACCCTGGCTTTGGTGGCAAGTGTGACCAACAGGTGTGGGCAAGCCCAGATCCACCAAGGCAGGACAGTATCAGAGGAAGAATTTACAATGATGGTGCCTTCAGGGCCTGGGTATTGGTTTAATTACATGGGAATTCTTGCAGGTGGCTGCAGAACTCCAGAAATTACATGGGGTGGTGAAGAATCTGCAGCACTTAAAGAGAGCACACACCAGGTAGGCTGGCAGTGAAGGCAGGAGGGACTGGTCCCTCAGGAAGGTCTGTGATATCTCCTGAGCAGTGCCAGGGCAAATTCAGCTCATTCAGGGCTTCAGCCCCATCGCTCTCTATGGTCAGTGGAGAGGGATAGGGTCTTCTGGACATCCATCACACTTACATGGGCTGAATCTCTTCCAGAGATGCCTCTTTCTCCCCATGGCTGCACGGGATACTCAGGTGGCTTCATCTCCAACGCAGTGGGGAAGTTGCATGGATCTAAATCAGAGCTGTTCTGGCACCTCTGGAGGAGGCTGGTGCCTTCTCGTGGTTTTTCTTCTTCAGTAAAGCTTGGTTGACAGCAGCTGAACATGAGGCAGCAGTGGCCCAGGGGGCCAAGAAGGCCACCAGCATCCTGGCTTGGATCAGCCAAGGTGTGGGCAGCAGGAGCAGGGATGGGATTGTCCCCCTGCAGTGGGCACTGGGGAGGCCACACATTGAATCCTGGGGTCAGTTTTGGGCCCCTCACTCCAAGAAGGACATTGAGGGGCTGGAGAACAGGGAATGGAGCTGGGGAAGGTGCTGGAGAACAGGGGTTGTGGGAGCAGCTGAGGGAGCTGGGGCTGTTTATCCTGGAGAAGAGGAGGCTGAGGGGAGACCTCATCCCTGTCTCCAACTGCCTGAGAGGAGGTTGTGGGGAGGTGGGGGTTGGTCTCTTCTCCCCAGTGACAGGGGATGGGAGGAGAGGAAATGGCCTCAAGTGGCACCAGGGCAGGGTCAGATTGGACATCAGGAAAAACTCCTTCATTTGAAAGGGTTCTCAGACCCTGGCAGAGGCTGCCAGGGAGGCTGAGGAGCCCCATTCCTGGAGGGGTTTAAAAACTGGGCAGATGAAGTGATCTGGTTTAGTAGTGGACAGGGATGGTTGGATGATCTCAACCAAGTGATTCTCTGATCTCTGATTCCTAGTGCCCTGGGACTGGACACCCTGTCCTGCAGAGTGCAAGGAGGGTTAAGGCTGAGCTCTCAGCAGGGCAGACATGTATGGAGGCTGCAGAGGACCCAACCAGCTTTCTGGGAAGCAGATGCAGTGGGAATTTCTTACAAGAAACCTCCTGGGAATGCTGCACATGGTGCTGTGGTTTGGATGAAAGCGGTGCTGCCTTCAGAGTTTGCACGAAGGGAAAGTCACCAGAAGCTTTTGATCTGGACCACAACCCCAGCCATAAACAGGAAGGCTTAGGGAGGGCTCTTGTTGCCAGAGATGTTGTGATTGTTGATGGTTTGGGGTTTCTTTCAGAGTCCCCAGCAATCAAACCAGCTCGGGGAGCAACCTGGATGAGTCAGGGGTGAAATTCAGCCTCTTCCTGAGCCAAACCTTGGCTGATTCTGCTCAGCCAGACTTTCACTGTGTGTTTTTTGAATCATTTGATAACGATCTCAGTTCATGGAAGCAGCCACAGGCAGATTCTCCACAGAGATTATAAAACAACTGGGGTCAGGGCCTTTCTGTTGCCATCAGTGAGGTCCCATCAAAGACTCCCAGGCCAGATGTGCCTTGTGGAATGACTCCAGCCTGCTCTCCCTGCTGCAGCCTCGGGGAGGATGGAGAAGGGCAGTGTTGGTGGATCTGGAGACCCATCCGTGCTGCTGGGGGAGCCTCAGTGACACACAGGCTGCCAGGGGAGGTGGAGCATCTACAGGATGGGGGTCCCTGGGCTATCAGTTATGGCCAGGATGAGGGAAGACACAGCAGTGCAAGGGACAGAAGTTTGCATCAGGAAGATCTTGAGGACTGAGGATCACAGAACCATAGAATCATCCGTTGGAAAAGACCTTTGAGATCATCAAGTTATCCGTCCCTGTCCATTACTAAACCAGATCCCTGAGCACCTCATCTGCCCATCTTTCAAACACCTCCAGGGATGGGGACTCCACCCCCTCCCTGGGCAGCCTCTGCCTGTGTCTGAGAGTCCTTTTGGTGAAGAAATTTTTCCTGCTGTCCAATCTGACCCTGCCCTGGTGCAACCTGAGGCCATCTCCTCTCCTCCCATCACCTGTCATTTGGGAGAAGAGACCAACCCCCACCTCCCCACAACCTCCTCTCAGGGAGCTGCAGAGAGCAATGAGGTCTCCCCTCAGCCTCCTCTTCTCCAGGATAAACAGCCCCAGTTCCCTCAGCTGCTCCCACAACCCCTGTTCTCCAGCCCCTTCCCCACCTCCATTCCCTGTTCTCCAGCCCCTCAATGTCCTTCTTGGAGTGAGGGGCCCAAAACTGACCCCAGGATTCAAGGTGTGGCCTCCCCAGTGCCCAGTGCAGGGGGACAATCCCTTCCCTGCTCCTGCTGGCCACACCTTGGCTGATCCAAGCCAGGATGCTGGTGGCCTTCTTGGCCCCCTGGGCGACTGCTGCCTCATGTTCAGCTGCTGTCAACCAACACCCCCAGGGCCTTCTCCTCCAGGCAGCTCTCCAGCCACTCTGCCCCAAGCCTGGAGCACTGCTCGTGGTTGCTGTGTCCCAGGTGCAGGACTCTGCACTTGGCCTTGTTGACTCTCATCCCGTTGGTCTCAGCCCATGGATCCAGCCTGGCCAGATCCCTCTGCAGAGCCTCCCTTCCTTCAAGCAGATCAACACTTCCACCCAGCTTGGTGTCATCCACAAACTTGCTAAGGATGCACTAAATCCCTTCGTCCAGATCATTGATAAAGATATTGAACAGGACTGGACTCTGGGGAACACTACTCGTGGTTGGTTTCCAACTGGATTTAACTCCATTTACCAGAACTCTTTGGGCCTGGCCATCCAGCCAGTTTTTTACCCAGCAGAGGCTGTGCCTGTCCAGGCCAATGCCAGCCAATTTTTCAAGCAGAACCCTGTCAGAAACAGTGGGGCATGGCTTTGGGGCAATCTTCCATCTCCCCTAGAAGCTCTGATATTGCTGTCTACTCTCTGGGGTGGAGCTTCCTTCCTAAGGGCTGGGGAACCAAGACCAGCTGCCTGAGGCATGAATCACCCGCTCCAGAGGCACATTTTGAGCTGCAGAACCAGGTCCCACTTTGGAAGCCAATTCTTTGTGCAGAATGGCATTGAGAACAGGCCATGTGAGATCAAGCACAAAGGAGTGGAGGAGGCTGGAGGCTGGAATGGCCCTGTGAATCATCCAGTAACAGATGTTCAGCAGATCATCACAAAATCAAGTTTATAGCCCCCCAACTGCCCTTTGTTGTGACATCCAGTCTTTTATAGCAAGAGATAATGAGAAGCATCTCTGTCTTGCTGAAATGAGCACATTTTCTGCTCTTGCAGCAGGACAGTGCTGTTCTGGGGGTGACCACTGCAGCTTGTTTTCTTCTGCAAGACGTAAGATGTCTTTGCCAACAGTGTCCTGGGCTGCATCCAAAGCAGTGGGACCAGCAGGGCAAGACCAAGCAGATTCTGCCCCTCTGCTCTGCTCTGGTGAGACCCCACCTGGAGCTCTGCATTCACTTCTGGAGTCCTCAGCACAGGAAGGACATGGAGCTGTTGGAATGAGTTCAGAGGAGGTCACAAGGATGATCCGAGAGCTGGAGCCCCTCTGCTATGAGGAAAGGCTGAGAGAGTTGGGGTTCAGCCTGGAGAAGAGAAGGCTCTGGGGAGACCTTAGAGCAGCCTCCCAGGACTGAAAGGGGCTCCAGGAAAGCTGGGGAGGGGCTTTTTACAAGGGTGAGGGGGAATGGCTTTAAATTGGAAGGGGAAAGATTGAGCTTAGACATTAAGAAGAAATTCTTCTACGCTGAGGGTGGGGAGGTTGTGGCCAGTTTGGCCAGAGAAGTGGTGGCTGCCCCATCCCTGGAGGTGTTCAAGGCCAGGTTGGATGGGGCTTTGAGCTTCCTGATCCAGTGGGAGGTGTCCCTGCCCATGGCAGGGGGTGGAACTGGATGGGTTTTGAGGTCCCTTCCAACCCAAACTAGAGGGTGTGAAGGTGAGACAGTGCCAAGTGTTGCTTAGCTTTGGCTTTGACCTTTTTTTGCAAAGAAGGGAAACCAATGCCTAAGAGGAACATGCAATGCAGAACAGTTCTGCTCCTCCCTGCTGTGCTTGTGGAGCCTTCTTGACCAATGACTTCCAGAGACAGGGGATTGAAGTTGTAGTTCAAAGGTATGAAAGTCACCTGGGTGATTTAGCAATGTGTATTCCTGGAACCTAAATCTGAGGGGAGGATTTAGGAGTCCCAGGTTTTGTCTGGGCAGACATTTCCCATTCTGTACTGGATTTCTCCTCCTGAAGTGCAGCTCTTAATACATAACTCACTTCTCTTTCTTGTTGTAGCCTTTGGACCAGCTCTTCAAGTGAGCTGTTTCTAACACCAGTCTTGCCCTCCAAAGGATTGAAACTTTAGGGGGTTCTTGACTTTTCTTGTTTCCTGTAGCATTGATGATTTGTCTTGTCCTGGTTTCATAAGACCAATAGGACAGAGGTTCTTGCTGGTTTGTAGCACCTAAAATCGCAGAACAGATGGATCTTGTGTTTCTCTTTCACCTTTCTGCCCATCCAGCAACTCAACAGTGACCCCAAGGTCAAACAGTCCATTCCTGAGTTACTCAACTCCTGAAACTGCTGCTGGTTCAGTGATTAATAACGTGCTGCAAACTGGGATGGGAGTTCCTTGGGCCACGTGGGGCTCCTTTGGAGCACTTTTTGGTCCGTAATCCCCCAAGGGAGCATCCAAATACTAAACCTCATGTTTGAGGGACCTCGAGGAGCTTTACAATTCAATTCTAACAAGACATCAAAGCCCTGTTTCCATGTCATTATTTTGCAGAGTTGGGCAAGACACAAGACTATGTGGTAAGAGATGATGAGAACCAGCTACTTGGGACAAGAGGTGTGAAATAAATCCAGGGGCAGGCGTTTAATTGGAGATGTTATTCCAGAGCCTGGAGAATGACGCAAACCATTTCTGCTCTTGTGGAGTGTTTTGACAACTCCTGAGTGCCTGAGTGGATTTGCAGACCCTGAGCTCTGTGCTGCCACTTGCTTTGCCTGGACATGAGTTTGACACAAGGCAGAACAACAATGAGCTCCTTGTAGGGGCTGCAAAGCAGAACCTGAAATGAGGCTTGCAGAAAATGGTCCACTGGGATGCCAAGGAGGTTGGAACAAATGTAAAGGTCACATCTACCTTCACCCAAGGTAGATGGGTGGCCAAGCCTTGCCCAGCCCTGGCAGGTGCATTTCTAACCTGTGATTAAAACCCTTGCACATCTTCTCTGCCAAAAAGACACAGCTGCACTTGCTTCTCATAGCTTGTTTTAATAATTGGTCAAACCTCCCCACATCAGCCCGTGGCCTAGATGGGAGCACTCTGTGCTGGGTCAGGAATTGGCTGGATGGAGCCCAGAGAGTGGTGGTCAATGGTGTCTCATCCAGTTGGTCACCAGTGGTGTCCCCAGGGATCGGTGTTGGGTCCCGTCCTGTTTAATATCTTTATTGATGATCTGGATGAGGGGATTGAGTCCATCATCAGCAAGTTTGCAGATGATACCAAGCTGGGAGGAAGAGTTGATCTGCTAGAGGGTAGGATGGCCCTACAGAGGGACCTGGACAGACTGGAGAGCTGGGCTGATTCTAATGGGAAGATGTTTAATGAGTCCAAATGTCGAGTACTTCATTTTGGACACAACAATCCCATGCAGAGCTACAGACTGGGGACAGAGTGGCTGGAGAGGAGTCAGGCAGAAAGGGACCTGGGAGTGCTGGTGGCCAGGAAGCTCACCATGAGCCAGCAGTGTGCCCAGGTGGCCAAGAAGGCCAATGGCATCCTGGCCTGCATCAGGAATAGTGTGGCCAGCAGGACCAGAGGAGTTATCGTCCCCCTGTACTGGGCACTGGTCAGGCCTCACCTTGAATATTGTGTCCAGTTCTGGGCCCCCCAGTTTGGGAAAGATGTCAGGATGCTGGAGAGTGTCCAGAGGAGGGCAACGAAGATGGGGAAGGGGCTGGAGCACAAGCCCTACGAGGAGCGACTGAGGGAGCTGGGGCTGTTTAGTCTGAAGAAGAGGAGGCTCAGGGGAGACCTCATTGCTCTCTACAACTCCCTAAAAGGAGGTTGTAGTCGGGCAGGGGTTGGTCTCTTCTCTCAGGTGCCCAGGGACAGAACCAGAGGGCAGGGACTTAAGGTTTGTCAGGGAAAGTTTAGACTTGATATGAGGGAAAAGTTCTTCCCTGAAAGGGTGATTGGCCATTGGAATGGGCTGCCCAGGGAGGGGGTGGAGTCACCGACCCTGGAGGTGTTTAAGGGGAGACTGGATGAGGCACTGAGTGCCATGGTTTAGATGATGGTTGGTGTTGGTGTTGGGTTATAGGTTGGACTTGATGATCTCAGAGGTCCTTTCCAACCTTGTGATACTCTGATACTGTGATACTGTGATACTTGGGAATGGGTTGTTGCTTGTCCTTGCCCAGCTGGCAACAGAGGGTGAACTCACTGTCACCTCCAGAGGAGACTTTACATATTGTGAGACTCAGTTCTTTCTTTCTTCCAGGCAATTTCCAACCAAAAGAAACACAATTCTTTGGGGTTTTCCTCCATATCTTCCAAACTTCTCCAGATTCTCATCTGCTTAAGCCTTTCCAAAAACATTTTTCCCAGCGTGAGTTCTGAGCTCACTGGGACAGAAAAGCAGCATTTTCCTCATGTGTCTTGCAGATGCTGCTGGGAGTTCTTCCTGAATGAGATTTGCCCTTCTATGCAGCACTGATGCTATCTGTGCATCCTGCTTCTCATTACAACACACAGCTGTTGTTATAGTTTGCCCTTCAGATTGCTTTCTGCCCCTTGGGCTTGGGATCATTTGTAGATTGGATGTGTTTTATTCCATCAGCAAGGCCTTTAATGAAAATAGCAACCAAAATCAATCCCAGGGCAGGCAGAGAAGGAAGCTTGGCTGTTCTGACCTGCTGTTCTCTTGAGAAATGCTCATCACCTGCCCTGGTCCTGGGTTCTGAAGGACACTTGGCGATGCTGTACCTCCATGTGTGTACTTGTCTCTAGGTTACATCCCATCCTGATGTCCTGAATCCTGCTCAAACAAATTCAGGGAGGGCATGAAGATTTCTGAGATGCAGCATTCCTGTAGTGGGCATGGACAGCCCTGCTATCCTTGGTCAAGCCTGCAGATGGGTAGGAGGCAGGTTAAGCAGGAGGCAAGTTAGGCGAGGCTGGCAACCAAGGAATGGTTCCTAGAGAAGCTTTTGATGGTTCTCCTGCCAGTTGGTTAGCACAGGCTTAGCTGTGGACCAGCAGCAGTGTGTGCTGGTCATAATCCAACCTCACCTGGAGCCCTGTGTTCAGTTCTGGAGTCCTCAACACAGGAAGGACATGGATCTGTTGAAGCAAATTCAGAGGAGGCCACAGAGATGATCTGAGGGCTGGAGCCCCTCTGCTGTGAGGACAGGCTGAGAGAGTTGGGGTTGTTCAGCCTGGAGAAGAGAAGGCTCTGGGGAGACCTTAGAGCAGCCTCCCAGGACTGAAAAGGACTCCAGGAAAGCTGGGGAGGGGCTCTTGATCAGAGAGGGCAGGGGTGGGATGAGGGGGAAGCATTTTAAGCTGCAAGACATTGGGAGATGGAGATGTGATCTTAGGAAGAAATATTTTCCTGTGAGGGTGGGGAGGCCCTGGCCCAGGTTTCCCAGAGCAGTGGTGGCTTCCCCATCCCTGGAGGTGTTGAAGGCCAGGTTGGATGGGGCTTGGAGCCCCCTGATCCAGTGGGAGGTGTCTCTGCCTATGGCAGGGGGGTGGAACTGGGTGGGCTTTGAGTCCTTTAACACCCAAATTCTATTCTGTAATATTCAAAGATGTTCACAAAAAGCTCTCTTCTTCAACCAATTCTCTGTTTTTGTTGCATTTTTTTAATATGTGTTTGTTTTCTACTCCAGGAACTCCGGAGGTTTCGTTCTTTCGAGTGAACTGCTGGGATTGGCCTGGTGTTTGCACAGAGGAGAATGTCACTCAGTTTCCTGCGGTCAAGGTTTATGAGAAGGGCAAGCGATCGCTGGTGTACGATGGCATGTGGGGAACCGAAGAGCTGAGCAGCTTCATCAGGCTGTAAGAGTCCCTTAACGAGTCCCCACGCAGCAGGACTGGCACATCTGCAGGATGATGTTGTTGGATGCTTCATGGTCTGTGTAATGGAAGTCCTTTTTGGAAAAGTATCAAACCCAGGACTGATGGAGAAATCAGATCTGGTTGTAGACCTAAAAGGAGGTTGTAGTCAGGCAGGGGTTGGTCTCTTCTCTCAGGTGACCAGGGACAGAACTAGAGGGTATGGACTCAAGCTTCCTCAGGGAAAGTTTAGACTTGATGTGAGGAAAAAGTTCTTCACTGAAAGGGTGATTGGCCATTGGAATGGGCTGCCCAGGGAGGGGGTGGAGTCACCGACCCTGGAGGGGTTTAAGGGGAGACTGGATGAGGCACTGAGTGCCATGGTTTAGATGATGGTTGGTGTTAGTGTTGGTGTTGGTGTTGGGTTATAGGTTGGACTCGATGATCTCAGAGGTCCTTTCCAGCCTTATGATACTGTGATACTGTGATACCTGGTTTGGGAATTGGCTCAATAACTTCTAAGCTGAAAGAGGGGAGATTGAGAGGAGATCTTGGGAAGAAATGTTTTGCTGTCAGGGTGGGGAGGCCCTGGCCCAGGTTGCCCAGAGCAGTGGTGGCTGCCCCATCCCTGGAGGTGTTCAAGGCCAGGTTGGATGGGGCTTTGAGCCCCCTGATCCAGTGGGAGGTGTCCCTGCCCATGGCAGGGGGGTGGAACTGGATGGGCTTTGAGGTCCCTTCCAATCTAAACCATTGTGTGATTGTATTCTGTGGTTCTTGTGCTTCTCAACATCAGGGAACATCTGTTCTTGGACAGTGCATCCAGCTGTTGTCACTGTCCCCCTCTCTTTACTGGAATTCCTTCTCTGTTGTTTTTAATAGGGATCCTGAGGGTCTCAGAGCTACTGGTTTGGCTCAGGGCTGTTCTCTCTTCCCCATAACCACCTCCAGTACCTTTCTGTGAACAGGCCTTGCCCTTCCTGAGTTTTTTTTCTCCAGTGAGGTTGTCACACTGGGTTTGGGCATTGTTGAATAGAGGTTACCTCTTTGTCTCTCCATCCCCAAAGTGAAGAAGAAGATGGCCCATGCTGGTTTCTCTGCCTTTCTGTAGGAGCCAAGTTCCCTGCCCTCTGAAGCTCGCCACGATTGATGAAGCAGAAGGGTATTTAAAAGGAGAGTTTCCATCTGAGCTGTCATCCTATCACCACACTTCGCTTCTGGGAGTATTTAGCACAGCCACAAGTGAAGGTTAGTGAGGGATTTGTGGGGTAAGCACTCAGCTTCATTCCTAATGGGAGAGGGATTAGATCTTGGGAAGAAATGTTTACTGTTGACGGTGAGGAGGCCCTGGCACAGGTTGCCCAGAGAAGCTGTGGCTGCCCCATCCCTGGAGGTGTTCAAGGCCAGGTTGGATGTGGCTTTGAGCCCCCTGATCCAGTGGGAGGTGTCCCTGCCCATGGCAGGGGGGTTGGAACTGGATGGGCTTGAATGTCCCTTCCAACTCAGACCATTCCATGACTCCACGATTGTAGGGCCTTTCAACCCCGCAGTGTCTCAGTTATCAGCTGCCCCTGGTAAAAAAAGGGAGATATTTCTGATCTTTGTGAAGATCCAAATTTCAGGTTGTTTTTCATTTCAAAGCTCCTTTGTGCTTTTAAATTTTGGTTAAATGCAAACCAAGCTGCTTTCTCACATGAGGAAGTCCAGAGGGAATCTGCTACGCTGAGGTAAGAGCAAAATAAAATGTCTGGAACCAACCAGAAAATATTTGGGCTGTGTTCACCAAGGCAGCTGAGGGCTAAAAACTGCTGCCTTCTCCTGGAGGTCCTGTGACTAAGTGTGAAATACAGCAGAGAACTTTACTGATTTAGGGAGGGGATTCTCCCTCTGCTCTGCTCTTGTGAGACCCCACCTGGAGCTCTGCATTCGCTTCCTCAGCAAAGGAAGGACATGGATCTGTTGAAGTGGGTCCAGAGGGAGGTGATGGAGATGATCTGAGGGCTGGAGCACCTCCTGTCCAAGGACAGGCCTGAGAGAGTTGGGGTTGTTCAGCCTGGAGAAGAGAAGGCTCTGAGGAGACCTTAGAGCAGCCTCCCAGGACTGAAAGGGGCTCCAGGAAAGCTGGGGAGGGGCTCTTGATCAGGGAGTGCAGGGACAGGATGAGGGGGAAGGGTTTTCAGCTGAAAGAGGGGAGATTGAGGTGAGATCTTAGGGAGAAATGTTTTCCTGTGAGGGTGGGGAGGCCCTGGCACAGGTTGCCCAGAGCAGTGGTGGCTGCCCCATCCCTGGAGGTG
The DNA here is from genome assembly GCA_033556795.1 of Tapera naevia. Taxonomy (NCBI): domain Eukaryota; kingdom Metazoa; phylum Chordata; class Aves; order Cuculiformes; family Neomorphidae; genus Tapera; species Tapera naevia. The sequence continues at coordinate 8,537,494 of JAUMJJ010000157.1, read as the reverse complement.
TTGAAGGCCAGGTTGGATGGGGCTTTGAGCCCCCTGATGCAGTGGGAGGTGTCCCTGCCCATGGCAGGGGGGTGGAACTGGATGGGCTTTGAGGTCCCTTCCAACCCAAACCATTCCATAATTCTATGATCTAAAAAAACCCTTAGCCCGTTTCTGCCTGGTTTTTATCAGCTGAGCTCCAAAATCTCCCCTCTGCTCTACATATTCCACTCTCTGCAGTGGTGGAGCCTGGATTCACCACACAATAGGACCTTGTGCAACATGGGGACAATGAGAGGACTTCATGGAAGGAACCTGCATGGATCTGGCTGGACGTATGAGCTCAGATGCTTTCCTATATAGGAGAAGTTCATTCCTTCCATGCAAACAAGAGTCTTGGAGGTTTCCAGATGGCTGTGTGGAGCCTACAGGATTGCCTGTCCCCTGGGGGCACACTCTGCAGTCTGGTGTGGCATCAGCAGTCTGGGGTAACTCAGCCACAGATGCCAAGGGAGATGAAATAGAGGAAGCTTTCACCACCTCTGACCTGCGGGGTGTTTGAGCTTCGTGCGGAATGACCTGAGGGAGCAGAAAACTGGATCCAGCTGCTCTGGCACCAAACCCAGGCCAGAGTCAGGGAAACCACGCTGCTTTTCTTATCAGCCTGAAGACTTCTCTGGAATTTCCACTGATATTCTTGCAAAAAGAATTCCTGCTCTAACCTGAAGCAGCCACAGGCCATGTCGGTGCCATTTCTGATTAACTGAAGCAGTGGAATGAGATGTTTGGTTAAATAAAGCCCTGGATTTTTTCCAACTCTTGGCCATCAGAACTAGGGTAAGGAGCCCTGCAGTGGGACTGAGCTGAAAGAGGCTTGTCAGAAAAGTCATAATTAGAACTGATTACAAAGAGGTGAGTGAACGAGCAAACCGGGGCAATGCAGAAGCATTCCCAGAAACCTGGAGAACTGATGGAAGTTTGTTTGCTACACTGAAACTGGAAGCAGACTTGGAGGGTGGGGAGGCCCTGGGCCAGGTTGCCCAGAGAAGCTGTGGCTGCCCTATCCCTGGAGGTGTTGAAGGCCAGGTTGGATGGGGCTTGGAGCCCCCTGATCCAGTGGGAGGTGTCCCTGCACATGGCAGGGGGGTGGAACTGGGTGGGCTTTGAGGTCCCTTCCTACCCAACCCATTCCAGGATTCTATAAGCTGTGCAGCAATTGTTTCAAAACACACCTGTGTTCTTCGAAGCTCTGGTAACATCACAGGAGTTGCCAGCATTGGTATAAACCAAGTCATAAACATTACCTGGTTGTCCTCTCCATGTGTCCCCCAGTATTTTGGAAACAAATGGGCTGCTTCTGGTTTCTGTTGCTCGTTTTGATGGTGTCTGGATCCAGGTGGTACCTTGGGCTAGAAGAAGGCAAGCAAAGATGTCATGGAGGCTGCTGGAGACCATGGCTTCACAAGATGCCTTCTGCTAGAAGAATAAGGGGTTATGCTCAGATACTGCCTCAAAAAAACCCTGCAGGAGCTGTAGACCTGTCCTCAGCTGGCAGTTTTATTCCTTCTTGTTCCCAGATCCTGCAGTGAACCTGGGCCTGTGCAATTCACTGCAGTGCTTGTGGAAGGCAGCTGGGATTCCAGCTCGAGGCATGTGCTGCAGTGCATGGTCAAGCCCCACAGGGAATTGAAACCATGTTCTTAGGGGGAGGCTGATTATCTTGGAGCTATTAAATAGCTTTTTTGGAAGTGTTTCATGTCTGTAGTGGAGCTTTGTGAATTTGGAGGCTCCTTGCACAGGGCTAAAAGGCAATCTCTCTGAGCTGTTGAGTGATGAAGACCAGTGCATGGCTCTGGGGCTGGCACAGAAAGTGAGATTCATGAAGAATGACCCTGATGAAAGGAGTAAGCCTGGACTCTGCTGAAGATTGTCCTAATTTAGGAGAGAATTCTTGCAGCTGGGGATGCTGGAGGGCAGCACTTCAGCAGGGGCTTACGTGTCAAGTAGGAGTTTAAAGTGAAATGGCTGCAGAAGTGTCCTCCTGAGGAAGTTTGGATTGGAGCCTCCTCTTTCCATGTCATGCTGTCCTCCAGAGAGTGCTCCTGGTCTGCCCCGTGGCTTTTGCTCCAGGAGCTGGAATACACAAATTCCCAAGGGGTTTGTTGGTGAAATTGTTGGTGATCCTTATCAGCTGGTCCTGTGGGTTGCTTTTCTCTCAACGCTGATAACATCAAGTGGTCAAAGACCAGAGCTGGAAACCAAAGTCAGACCCATCCAATGGTGTTTCTCTGTGTCACAATATAGAATCATGGAATCAGAATCAAGGTTGGAAAAGGCCTCTCAGCTCATCCAGTCCAACCCTCAGCCCAACTCCACCATGCCTGCTGAACCCTGGCCCCAAGTGCCACAGCTACACATTTTTTGAACCCCTCCAGAGGCTCCCCCACTGCCCTGGGCAGCCTCTGCCAGGGCTTCACCACTCTTGCAGTAAAGAATTTTTTCCTGATATCCAATCTAAAGCTCCCTGGGTGCAACTTGAGGTCATTTCCTCTTATTCTATCACTTGCTCCTTGGGTTCACCAGCACCCACCTCACCAGAACCTCCTCTCAGGTGGTTGTGGAGGGCAAGGAGGTTGCAGTGAGGTGGGTGCTGGTGAACCAACCACGCTGTGTTGCCAGCTTTGTTGTATGTGTGTTGTTTCCTATGATATCTGAACCCTCAACGAGCCACTCCTTTAAGGATCTAAGCTTCTTTTTGGAAAGGAAAATAGTACAAAGGAAAGCCTGGGATTCTAGGGAAAACAGCTTTGAGTGTAGCTGGAAAGCAGGAGGCAAGGAACCAAGCAGTGACCAGTGTGAGCCAACCTCAGTCTACTGAGGTCTGAGTCACAGGTCCCCAGAGCTTGGGCTGGACAGTTGTGACATGAGAGTGAACATTACGAGGAGCACTGAATAGTGTTTGGATGAGATCTTATTTAAGTTACAAGGCAACATATATTGTGGCTGAGATGTAACTGTACTTCTTGGGAAAACCTGACTTTTCCAGAGTGTGATTTCACACTCTCTTTAAGTTGGAAGAGGTTTTTTTGTTGCCTTCAGTTGCTCAATACAAAGGGGGAGGGGTGGTGGTGTTGAAATCTGCTCCGTTTCACCCTACCTTTGGCAGCAGTGATTTTGATCTCTGATCTAGAACTGTATTTAACAAGCTCACACACCATGGTTTGCACGTTCTCACAAAGCTTGCTTCTCCCATGGATCCTGCTGCTGAAAACAGGCTGTTTTATAAGGGTGTAAACCAGCTCTGGGATCAGCTTTGTTTTGGGGACCTGCTCTCAATTTATCAGCCTGGATAGATTCAGCTGGGATGGATCAAGAGCGCTCCAACCTGACCCATTCCTCCCCATCCTTGCCCCAGTTTGCTTGGCCCCTCACTCCAAGAAGGACCTTGAGGGGCTGGAGAGCATCCAGAGGAGGGAACAGAGCTGGGAAAGGGGCTGGAGAAGAGTCTTGGGAGAGGCAGCTGAGGGAGCTGGGGCTGTTTATCCTGGAGAAGAGGAGGCTGAGGGGAGACCTCATTGCTCTCTGCAGCTCCCTGAGAGGAGGTTGTGCTGAGGTGGGTGCTGGGCTCTTCTCCCAAGTAACAAGGAGTAGGACAAGAGGAAATGGCCTCAGGTTGCCCCAGGAAACGCTCAGATAGGATATTAGGATAAATTTCTTTATTGAAACAGTGGTGAAGCCCTGGCAGAGGCTGCCCAGGGAGGGGGTGGAGTCCCCATCCCTGGGGGTGTTTAAAAGCCGGGCAGATGAGGTGCCCAGGGATCTGGTTTAGCAGTGGACAGGGGCGGTTGGACTTGGTCTCAAAGGTCTTTTCCAACCAAACGATCCTGTGATCCTGCAAGGCCAGTGCTGGACCCTCACAGCCATTGCTGATCTGTGACAGCAGAGGTGCTGCCTTCCCTTTGCCTCTGCACAACGTGGCAGCACATGCTCTGCCTGAAGGCATTTAGCTTTTTGACCTCCCCTGTCCTAGCTGGATGCCCCTAACAGACCCTGCCTGCTCCAAGGAAGGGGATAAAACCTAAAGACACCTGGAGGAGAGGAGGAGACTCAGGGGAGACCTCATTGCTCTCTACAACTCCTTAAAAGGAGGTTGTAGTGGGGCAGGGGTTGGTCTCTTCTCTCAGGTGACCAGGGACAGAACTAGAGGGCAGGGACTCAAGCTTGGTCAGGGAAAGTTTAGGCTTGATGTGAGGAAAAAGTTCTTCACTGAAAGGGTGATTGGCCATTGGAATGGGCTGCCCAGGGAGGGGGTGGAGTGCTCTCAGCACTCCTCCAGTTACGTCGTCATCAGTCGTTTCCAAAAGGTCACTGGGATTTTTAGGATTGCTTTTTAAACTTATAATTATCTTCCTGTTTCTAAGAATACTTTTGGAATTCAAGTCCATGAAGACATTTCATTTTCCATCAGTGGCCTGTGTTGTGTAGATCCTGGAAACTCGATGCTGTTCTCATAACAGGAACTTTCCTCCTCATCCTTTTGGCCACTGCCAGCTGCTCCTCCCATTGCCTGCGGCCACCAGTCCCATCCATTTCTCATGAGCCTCTCATCCTCACAGCTTTGCTTGCAGCTGGCACTTGGCTGGGGGAGGGTGTTGTGCATGCAGACAGCAATTTGGTTTCCAGGAGGAAGCTGACACTTCTCTTTCTGTTATTTATTTTTGTAATTCTTTTTCCTTTTTTACAGCCAGGGAAGCTTTTGAAGAGGCAGGGAACATCTTAAGTGGCCATGTAACGATGGGGATGTATTTTGAAGATGATACCTTGGCTTTGTAAGTCCTTTCTCTTTTTCTTTGGTGAGAATTCAAACTGATCTGCTTTTAGGGAAAGCCAAATGCCTCAAGAAAGTGTCCCTGGCCATGCTGAGTGTTTTATCAGCAGCTCCAGGCAGCTAAGAGTGACTTCAGTCCTGTAGGGAGGTTGGTCAGGACTCAGCCAAAAGGAGGTGTAGCCCTGGCTCTCCCACTGATTTACAACCTGCCCTTGGGCAACTCGTTAAGCCCTGTTGATACAGGTGGACATCTCCCTTCCTGCTGTTCACAGTATCACAGTATCATAAGGTTGGAAAGGACTCTGAGATCATCGAGTCCAACCTATAACCCAACACCAACACCAACACCAACCCATCATCTAAACCATGGCACTCAGTGCCTCATCCAGTCTCCCCTTAAACCCCTCCAGGGTCGGTGACTCCACCCCCTCCCTGGGCAGCCCATTCCAATGGCCAATCACCCTTTCAGTGAAGAACTTTTTCCTCACATCAAGTCTAAATTTTCCCTGATGAAGCTTGAGTCCCTGCCCTCTAGTTCTGTCCCTGGCCACCTGAGAGAAGAGACCAACCCCTGCCCCACTACAACCTCCTTTTAGGGAGTTGTAGAGAGCAATGAGGTCTCCCCTGAGCCTCCTCTTCTCCAGACTAAACAGCCCCAGCTCCCTCAGTCGCTCCTCGTAGGGCTTGTGCTCCAGCCCCTTCACCATCTTCGTTGCCCTCCTCTGGACACTCTCCAGCATCCTGACATCTTTCCCAAACTGGGGGGCCCAGAACTGGACACAATATTCAAGGTGAGGCCTGACCAGTGCCGAGTACAGGGGGACGATAACTCCTCTGGTCCTGCTGGCCACACTATTCCTGATGCAGGCCAGGATTCCATTAGCCTTCTTGGCCACCTGGGCACACTGCTGGCTCATGGTGAGCTTCCTGGCCACCAGCACTCCCAGGTCCCTTTCTGCCTGACTCCTCTCCAGCCACTCTGTCCCCAGTCTGTAGCTCTGCATGGGATTGTTGTGTCCAAAATGAAGTACCCGACATTTGGACTCATTAAACATCATCCCATTAGACTCAGCCCAGCTCTCCAGTCTGTCCAGGTCCCTCTGTAGGGCCATCCTACCCTCTAACAGATCAACCCTTCCTCCCAGCTTGGTATCATCTGCAAACTTGCTGATGATGGACTCAATCCCCTCATCCAGATCATCAATAAAGGTATTAAACAGGACTGGACCCAACACCGATCCCTGGGGACACCACTGGTGACCAACTGGATGAGACACCATTGACCACCACTCTCTGGGCTCCATCCAGCCAATTCCTAACCCAGCAGATTCACTCTGGGTGCTTCCAGTCCTCCAGCTGTGCCAGCACCCCATGCATCTGTTGGGTTCCTTATACAAACAGGAGGGAAAAACAGGCAGGAATCAGTGTGTGAGGAAGGACAAATGGTTCTGCCCTTCTCCTTTCATCAGGAAGAAGTGACGAGTTGGGAAAGTCTTTCTGCGGTCCCTTCACCTTCTCATCTCCTCTTCTCTGCGTTGATGCTGTCAAAGTTGGGAAAGGGAACATAATGAGATTTTGGCAAAGCCAGGAGTGTAAATGTGAGTCTTGCTCCGATGGTTGCTCCCCAGTTGCCAAGAGCAGCCAAATGAGAAGCTTGAAAGATGTGCCCACCCATTTCCCTCCCCTTGGCAAGAGCGAGGCGTTGCCACCATTTCCGGACAGAGCTTTGGGGCGGTGCATCCTCTTCCTGGAGGAAGAGTGCTGGAAGAACACAGCAGCCTTCCCCCTGAAAATATGGTAAATGCAAAGTCAAGGCTTTCTTGGTCAGTTCCTGATTGAAAAAGAGCATCAGCTGCAGCCCTGACTTCAAGCCAAGTCGGATCTAATGGGACCTGAGCAGGCATCAGTCCATGCATTTAACTGTATCATTAAGACTCACTCCAGCAAGGGGCAAAGTACCTTGCATTAGGCTGAGAGAGATGCTTCAGTGCCTATAAATGCACCCAGATCCAGAGGGAATCTTCAGCTTGACCTGACATCTCGTTTCCATCAGGAATCCCAGAAGGTCCTTGGCCTATTTTGCAGGTGTGGGTTTGACAGCCAGGAATGCAAGAGAGATTTTATTATCATTAGTTCCTTACAGATGTGATGCAGCTCTAGGAGGTGCTTTCCTGAGGTGTTCAAGGCCAGGTTGGATGAGGCTTTGAGCCCCCTGATCCAGTGGGAGGTGTCCCTGCCCATGGCAGGGGATTGGAACTGGATGAGCTTTGAGGTCCCTTCCAACTCAAACCATTCTGTGATTCTGTGATCTCTACCAGAATAAAAATATCTTGGTGGTACATCTCCATTAACCAAACTGTGCTCAAAGCACCAGGGGTGGTTGTGTCTTAGAAGGAAGGCAGTGCCAGGCTGGTTCAGTGCTGGGGTGAGAGACCACAGGGCAATGGAAGGTACATTGGGATGAAAAACATGCTAAAAGGCTGTTATTCCCTAAGGATCTCAGCCCAGCTCAGGGGGAGGAGGTCAACGAATCTGGGGAAGGATCTAGAGGACAAGTCTTACGAGGAGTGGCTGATGGAGCTGGGGCTGTTTATCCTGGAGAAGAGGAGGCTGAGGGGAGACCTCATCGCTCTCTGCAGCTCCCTGAGAGGAGGCTGTGGTGAGGTGGGTGCTGGGCTCTTCTCCCAAGTAACAAGGGGTAGGATGAGAGGAAATGGCCTCAGGTTGCACCAGAGGAGGTTTAGATTTGATATTGGAGAAAATTTCTTTCCTGACAGAGTGGTGAAGCCCTGGCAGAGGCTGCCCAGGGCAGTGGGGGAGTCTCCATCCCTGGAGAGGTTCAAGAAGTGTCTGACTGTGTCACTTCAGGACGTGGTTCAGCAGGCACGGTGGGGTTGAGCTGAAGGTTGGACTGGATGAGCTGAGAGGGCTTTTCCAACCTTAACAATTCTGTGGGAAAAAAGCAGAGGAGGGCAGGATGATCTTAGAAAACAAGACAGCAGTAGGAAAAGCCTGTGTCCTCTCAGCAATGACACATGTAAGGCTACACCTCCACACTCCTGCTCCAGCCATGGTCTGCAGGGTGCTCCTGTTTAGCTGGAACAATTAATACAGTTTATATAGATATTCCTTCTGCCAAGTTTGGATATTGGCTGTGATTTGTGGGTGAAGCTACTGTAGATGGTTGTCTTCTCAAAAGTAAACACTTACAGGAATTCCTTATGCAAGAGCCAGGCTCACTTCCCTTCTTAAGAAAAGAAAAGCTGTTCTTCTGCTGAACACTTAAGGAAGAAATATTTGAGCATCCCAGGTCATGGAAAGCTGAATCCCCTCTTTCCAGAGAAAAAAGTACTCCAAATACCCCAAGAATGTTGTTAGCAAAACTGTTTGCTCAGGAGCACCTGCTTGGTTGGTAACTAACAGAGTAAAAAGCATTGAGGAAGAAATCCTTTGAATGGAGCCATTATGTATTTCTCAAAGGCTTCGATGTCCTAGATCCCAGCCAAGTATTTGTTTGCAGATGGTTTTGATTTAAATGCAAGTCTCACATTACCCACCGAATGCCCCTGCTATGTAAATAGAAAGCTGTTGCTACCACTAAGATGAGAAGTGATTTCAGGGTAAGCTCCAGCTGTCAGAGGGGGAATGTGTTGGTTTTCTGGAAGTATTTAAGAAACTTCCTTTTCAAGGGCTGCTGAACGATGTGATGGATTTGGATGCAGGGGGTGTGAGCCCCTGCCTCCTCTGGGAAGTCATCAAGGCACAAAGTCTCTTTAAGACCCACGGAAGTTCAAAATTGTAGAATCAAAGAATCATATGGTTTGGGTTGGCCTGCTCTCCTCTGCACTGCTGCTCTGTCTCTCCCCACCTCTTTCTGCTTTCCTGAGTGTCACAGAAATCACAAACTCACAGAGTGGTTTGGGTTGGAAGGAACCTCAAAGCCCACCCAGTTCCAACCCCCCTGCCATGGGCAGGGACACCTCCTGCTGGATCAGGGGGATCAAAGCCCCATCCAACCTGGCCTGGAACACCTCCAGGGATGGGGCAGCCACCACTGCTCTGGGCAACCTGTGCCAGGGCTTCCCCACCCCCACAGGAAAACATTTCTTCCTGAGATCTCATCTCAATCTCCCCTCTTCCACATGAAAACCGTTCCCCCTCATCCTATCCCTGCACTGCCTGATGAAGAGCCCCTCCCCAGCTTTCCCAGAGCCCCTTTTATTACTGGAAGGCTGCTAAATCCTTGAATTTAATTTTTTTTCTAGGGTTTTACTATTCTTAATTGATTGCAAATACAGTTTAATTTGAAAAACAACAGAGAGGAAATTTAAAAATCTTCCCTTAAGAATCAGAGGATTCTCAGCCATGACCAGAAGTGAAAACCTCAACTTCCTTTACTGGTGGAGCTTGGGATTCTGGGCAGAAAGGGGAAAGCTTAGCTCAGAGCTGGTTTACAATGAGAAAGTTTAAAAAGCAGAGGATACTGCAAAATGAACCTGAAACGACTCAGATAAATCCAAGAACATTTTATTAAGCGGGATTCAGAACGTGTGAAGGCCTCAGGAAAGTGGAAGGTCATTCACTACTGCTGCTCTTCATCAAGACATCAGTGCAGATTTTGGGTGCCCCCTTAGAAATTTCACAGAATCATTGAATGGTTTGGGTTGGAAGAAACCTTAAACCCCATCCAGTTCTAATCCCTGATCAAGAGCCCCTCCCCAGCTTTCCTGGAGCCCCTTTCAGTCCTGGGAGGCTGCTCTAAGGTCTCCCCAGACCTTTTCTTCTCCAGGCTGAACAACCCCAACTCTCAGCCTGTCCTCCTGTGGAAGGTTCTCTGATCATCTTCATGGCCTCCTCTGGACTCGCTTTAAGAGATCCAAGTCCTTCCTGTGTTGCAGTAGGGGTGTTATTTCCAGACAAAGAGATGCTGTGATGGAGAAGGTGAGGGGCCTACGTACGAGCTGAACACCATGGAAACGCATTACCTGCAGTGCCCTCCACTTGCTTTGTCATTGGTGACCCAAAACCACCAAACACTGACATTTCTAAAGCAAATTTGAACAAATCTCCATCCCATTCAGAACTGCTAAAATGTGTCCAGACTGAACTTGCCTGAGCAAACCGTGGTGAGAAGTGCAATTGGTTGCAACGTGACTTGGCTGCGAGCTGCCTTTCATTGAACAGAAGTGATTTGTCCTGCAGCAGGCTGAGTCTGTGCTGTGACTTTCTCATACAGGGCAAAAAAAAAAAAAAAGATGGACCAAATTACTTTCAGAAAGGGATTCAAAGGCTTTCCACCTCCACAACCCAAAAAGTCCCCTTGCTTCCCCAGCAATTCTGGTGTCACGGCCTTTGAAAAATTGCCAACGGCCTTTGAAAAATAAACCACAGACACCCCCAAAAAAGCTGTTGAGGCAGCTGACTTCCTCCATCCCACCCTTCCTCCGAGCACTGACATCTGGAGCCTTCAGGACTGAAGTTCCTCAAACTTCCAGAAAACTGCTGTCTCATTTTGTTGTACCCCTTGCCCTTTCATTGCTCAGACTTCTCCTGTTTTGGCTCTTTCCACCTTCTCAGCTTTTCTTTAAATACCCTTGAGCTCTCTTACCAGAAGAGCACTGGGGAACAAAGGATGAGCTGGTTTCTCCACCAAGAGTATGTGTGTGCAGGCTCTGTGTGTTGCTGTGACACGGGCTGGTCCTCACCGAAACTGCCTCTGTTCACCAACATCACATCTCCTGGAGCTTATTTTTTGTAGGCTGAGGTCCCTCAGGTGGAATTCTGTTTGTCTTGGCTTGGGAGGCAGAGCAAAGTGCTGGGTTTCACACCTCACCTTCGGTGTGAAAGTGAAAAAGGAGAGTCAGCAAGTAGTTTAGAGGGTGGTAGTTTGGATTTCCCCTGGTTTTTAGCTGATGATGTCTTTTTGCAGAAGAAGTTGCTGGGTTTGCATGTTTGTATATTGAGTGAGTGGGTAAATGCTTGTTTTGGAAGGAGGTGAGGGAACACATCAGCCCCATCTCTCCCCATCACATCAAGACTGTGCACGGGGTTGGGTGGGGACGATGGGGGACGTGACCCTTTCCTCCTGTGTCTAAAAGCAGCTTTTCCCACTCCTACATCCCTGCTTTTCATAGAATCACCTGAGCTGGAAGGCACCAGCTCCAAAAGGACCATAGAGTCCAACTCTTGTCCCTATCCAGGACACTCCCAGCATTCACACTGTGGGTCTGAGGGCATTGTCCAAATGCTTCTGGAATGCAGAGCAGGGGCCCTGACTGCTTCCCTGGGGAGCTGTTCCAGTGCTCCACCACCCGCTGGGGGAAGAACCTCTTCCTGATGTTCAGTTTTCACCCTGGGGATGCCACCTTTGCATCCAGCAGGTTCTGTGTGTGCCACATCCCTTGGCCAGTTGGTGTTACCATCCCTCTTTTCCAGATCCCGTAAGTACGCGGTGTCTCCCCCAGCCCTCCTCATCGCCAGGAGCGGAGCTCGGAGCGTGGAAGGCGTCGCTTTGTCCAAACGGAGCGCGCAGGACGTGGTGCAGATGGTCAGAGATGAACTGCTGGACATCTTTGTGAGTAAAACAATAAAGTGGGTCCTTTTTCCAATTGCAGTTGTTTGCAGAACCACTGATGATAGCGCCGAGTTGTGCAAAATTGTAGGATCATGGAATGGTTTGGGTTGGAAGGGACCTTAAAGCCCATCCAGTTCCAACCTCACTGCCTCTCCACCTCCCACTGGATCAGGGGGCTCAAAACCCCATCCAACCTGGCCTTGAACACCTCCAGGGATGGGGCAGCCACAGCTTCTCTGGGCAACCTGTGCCAGGGCCTCCCCATCCTCACAGGAAAACATTTCTCCCTAAGATCTCATCTCAATCTCCCAACTTAAAACCGTTCCCCTCATCCTGTCCCTGTCCCTCAAGAGCCCCTCCCCAGCTGTCCTGTAGGCAAAAATAATACCCTAATCTTCTCTTTATCATCCCAATTTTAGTGTCCGTGCTGCCAGAGCGAGCACAAATAAATACTTGTTATTTCTGTCATGCTGAGTTACATTTAATTTTCAATTTTATGGCTTGAGTCAGACAATCTGGACAGAGATCTCCTGTTTGCTGTGTGGTCTCGTGGGAGGAGACCCTGGAGTTGATGGCCTGGTGTGTGCTTACAGTGGCAGACTGGTGTCTTGGCCCATCTCAGGCCCTGCTCCCTGCAGCTTGCACGCACCTTTTGGAGGCTGCTGATAGCAATAATGTCTGGAGCTGGGCTGAGCTGGCCTGCCATTCCTGCCCACAGTGTTCTCCTGGACAAACTGCCAGCTCATGGCTTGGACAGGCACAGTTTTCACTGGGTGAAGAACTGGCTGGATGGCCAAGCCCAGAGACTCTTGATGAATGGAGCTGAATCCCATTTGTGGCCGGAGATGAGCGGGGTCCTCAGGGCTCCGCGTTGGCCCAGTTCTGTCTAATCTCTTTATCCATGATCTGGATGAGGGGATCGAGTGCTCCCTCACACAGTTTGCTGATAACACCAAGTTGTGCCAGAGTGTTCATCTGGGGAGGCTCTGCAGAGGGATCTGGACAGGCTGGAGCCAAGGGCTGAGGCCAATGGGATGGGATTCAACAAGGCTCAGTGCTGGGTCTTGCACTTGGGACACACCAACCCCGTGCAGTGCTCCAGGCTTGGGGAAGAGTGGCTGGAGAGCTGCCTGGTGGAAAAGGACCAGGGGGTGCTGGTTGACAGTGGCTGAACGTGAGGCAGCAGTGGCCCAGGTGGCCAAGAAGGCCAACAGCATCCTGGCTTGGATCAGCCAAGGTGTGGCCAGCAGGAGCAGGGAAGGGATTGTCCACCTGGACTCGGTGCTGGTGAAGCCACACCTTGAATCCTGGGTTCAGTTTTGGGCCACTCTCTCCAAGAAGGACACTGTGGGGCTGGAGAACATCCAGAGAAGGGAATGGAGCTGGGGAAGGGGCTGGAGAACAGGGGTTGTGGGAGCGGCTGAGGGAGCTGGGGCTGTTTATCCTGGAGAAGAGGAGGCTGAGGGGAGACCTCATCACTCTGCAGCTCCCTGAAGAGAGGTTGTGGTGAGGTGGGTGCTGGACTATTCTCCCAGGTGGCAGGTGATGGGATGAGAGGAAATGGCCTCAAGTTGTATCAGGGCAGGGGCAGATTCGATATTCAGAATAATTTCTTTACTGTGATGAAGCCCTGGCAGAGGCTGCCCAGGGAGGTGGTGGAGTCTCTATCCCTGGAGGTGTTCCAGGAGTGTGTGCCCATAGCTCTTCAGGTCAAGGTTTAGTGGGCATGGTGGGGTTGGGCTGATGGTTGGGCTTGGAGGTCTTTTCTGGCCGTTCCCATTCTAGGGTTCCATGACGCGTTTCCCTTCAGTGCACAGCAACCTCAGGGGAGGTGCAGCTTAGATTTTGGGAAATTCTACTTCATAGAAAGTGTTGTCAAGCATTGGCAGAGGCTGCCTGGGGAAGGATGGATTCATCATCCCTGGGGGGATTTAAAGAACACGTAGATGTGGTGCTTAGGGACCTGGTTTAGTGGTGGCCTTGGCAATTTTAGGTTTACAATTGGATTTGATGTTCTTAAAGGCCCTTTCCAACCAAAATGATTCTGTGCTTCTGCCTTCTGTGCTCACATCTCTTTGTCTCAAGTGCCCAACTGCTCATACAAGCTTGGCTTGCGATGGGCAGGGTTTGACATCTCTAAAGTGCATCAAGATGCCAGCAGCCACACTTCTTCTCAAGGTTCTTACATTCAGCATCAACTTGGTGACCTGGTTCAGGAGGCACGGTGGGGTTGGGCTGATGGTTGGACTGGATCAGCTTAGAGGTCTTTTCCAACCTTAATGATCCTATGACCCCACAGCCTCGCTTTAGCCCCCTCACCCCGTGCCTAAGGACTAATTTTGTCCTCTTCTCTCCTCCCCATAAACCCCAACTTCTTGTTTTGATGTCTTGCAGCCAGAAATCACCGTGCAAAGTCTGCCTCGCTACTTGCAACTCAGAAAACCCTTCCTCATCTTGTTCAGTGATGGTGATATTGGTCAGATGGAAAGCAAGGAAATGCTGAAGCTGGCAAAAGGAACACCCCAGCAAACGTTTGTGGCTTGTTGGTTGAACCTGTGAGTGTGTAAAAACCTCTTTTCTCCTTTCTCTTAGTGCACTCAGAGGATTTCAGGGCAAGAAAAAACTGAGTCTGCAATTACTGAAAACATGATCTAGCTGGTAATGTGATTATTTGGTCTGAAATCATCACGAGTTGGGAGGTCAAACCATTTAGCAATGATTTTGTGTTGTGGGCAGCTGCAAAATCGCACGACCAAGTAAAATTAGTAAATGTTTAAGTGATTTTCCATAGAGTAAAATGTTCTCAAAGATATCGTGCAGTCATTGACCCTGGCCCTGGTGTTATTTGTATTTTTGGCAATAGAATCACAGAATCACAGAGTGACCTGAGTGGGAAGGGACCCACAAGGATCATTGAGTCCAACTCCTGTCCCTGCACAGGACAACCCCAACACTCACCCCGTGGGACTGAGGGCAGTGGCCAAATGCTTCTGGAATGTTGTCAGGCTGTGAGTGCTTCCCTGGGGAGCTGTTCCAGTGCTCCACCACCTGCTGGGGGAAGAACCTCTTCCTAATGTCCAACCTAACCCTCCCCTGACACATCTTCCTGCCATTCCCTTGGGTCCTGTCATTGGTCACCAGAGAGCAGAGCTCAGTGCCTGCTCCTCCTTGTGAAGAAGATGCAGACTGTGAGGTGAAGTATCCCTTTGGTCTCCTCTTCTCCAGGCTGAACAGACCAAGTGACTTCAGTTGCTCCTCATGTGGCCTCCCCTCTAAACCCTTCACCAACTCTGTGCCCTCCTCTGGACACTCTCCAGTAGCTGTAGATCCTTTTTATACTGTGGTGCCCAAAACTGCACCCAGAACTCGAGGTGGGACCACACTAGTGCGAAGCAGAGCAGGATAATCCCTTGATCAGCTGGCAATTCCATGCTTGGATGCCTCCCAGGACATGGTTGGTCCTTTTGGCTGCCAGGGCTCTGCTGGCTTCTGTGGGAGAAAAGAGTAAATTTGCCCTCCTGGAGTATCTTACGGTGGTTTTTCCATCAGAAAAGAGTAAATTTGCCCTCCTGGAGCATCTTAAGGTGTTTTTTTCCATCAGAAAAGAGTAAATTTGCCCTCCTGGAGCATCTTACCTGGTTTTTCCATCAGTAATTAGAGAGAAGCCCAACAGGGCAATTCCTGATTGTTGAGTGAGGGAAAGGAAGTTTTCAGAAGAAGAAACAGCCAGAAGGAGCCCCATAAGTCAAGCTAAAAAAAAAACCCCAAATTAATCCATGAGCTAAGAAATAGAAAGTTGTAGGGGAGGGAATTCTTTTTCATCCTCCCCTCCCTAGCTGCATTTTCAATTTTTAGGCTCTTGTTTGTTTTGCCCCAGCCCAGAGACACCTCACTGGCTTAATCATAATGTGCTTTGATGTCTGGGAAGTGCCTCGCAGCGTGGGCTGAGGTTGAGCTGAGGGGGAAGGCTCATGTTTTCAAAGAGAAGACCATTTGTTTGCCAGTAATGCACAAGAAACGAGAGCCGCTGGAACTTCCCCACCTACACATCTGCCTTTGCTCTCCCTTGCTGAGAAAAAACGAGCTGTCCTTTGTCTGAGGAGAAGGGCATTGCCACAAAAGAGGGCAGAAGGTGGCTGTTGGCTTGGAAAGACTAGTGTAGTCCTAGAAAGACCTCATTCCCATGGCAAGAGCCAGCTCAGACCCCGTGAATCACTCTCAGCCTGAAAATAATGCTGGGAGAACTCAGCATCTTCGTGGCTTTGCTGGCTCTCCGTCTCAATTTCCTCTTTTGACTTGCCCTGTGTCACTTGGGGAAGTTGCCATCCCACCTTCTCGGGCTGTGGGAACCACCCAGTGGCTGCCCAAGGGCTGGACCACTGGAGCACAGCCCTCTGCATCAGCTCCTGCCTTTTCATCCCTGGCAGTGGCTGCGCTGGAGGCAGCCGGAGGCTCTTCCTGCAAACAGGGGCCGACCACGGGGAGCTGCAGGATTTGTCCTGCTCCTGTCTCACTTGTTATGCCTGGCCAGCAGGATCAGGGCAGGGATTGTGCCCCTGGACTCGGTGCTGGTGAGACCACACCTTGAGTACTGGGTTTGGTTCTGGACCCCTCACTCCAAGAAGGACATTGAGGGGCTGGAGAGAATCCAGAGAAGGGAACGGAGCTGGGGAACAGGGATTTTGAGGAGCATTTGAGGGAGCTGGGGCTGTTTATCCTGGAGAAGAGGAGGCTGAGGGGAGACCTCATCACTCTGCAGCTCCATGAAGAGAGGTTGTGGTGAGGTGGATGCTGGGCTCTTCTCCCAAGTAACAAGGGATGGGATGAGAGGAAATGGCCTTGAGTTGCACCAGGGGAGGTTCAGATTTGACATCAGGAAAAATTTCTTCCCAGAAAGGGTTCTCAGGCCCTGGCAGAGGCTGCTCAGGGAGGTGGTGGAGTCTCCATCCCTGGAGGTGTTTAAAAGGCAGGTAGATGAGTTTCTTAGGGACATGGTTTAGTAAGGGACAGGGACAGCTGGACTTGATGATCTCGGAGGTCTTTTCCAACGAGATGATTCCATGATTAAAAACTTATGGTGGAGAACATTTCACACCCTCCTACAGAGTTTGCCCCAGCTCCTTCTCCTTGAGGATTCCTTCACACATCTGCTGTCAGCTCCCTCTCCATTGAATCCTCATGGCTTGCCTGAGGTGTTGATCTTATTAATAATGTGATGAGCTTTTATAGCTGTCCCTTAGGCAAAAATATGTGCTTTGCAGGATGCAGCCCAAAGGGGCTTAGGTACTTGCTTGGCTCTCAGTCCCATTGTGCTGCCAAACCACTGGTGAGTGAGTTGTATCTCCTCTTCCCAACAGGAAGAAGACTCCAGTAGGACGCGGGGTCCTGAAGGCGTATTTTGCCACCGTGCCTTCCCTGCCTATTCTCCTCTGGGTGAACCTTCACGCTGGGGGGCAGGTGTTCAAGTTCCCATCAGAGCAGCCCATCATGGAAACCAACATCTTGTCTTGGCTGGAGAAGCTGAAGGCAGGAGTGGAGGTTCCCAGCAGTAAGTGGGCGCGTGTTTGTAATGTTCCTAAGCCTGCGCCCTCGGCTCCGGTGTGTTTAGAAGATGCCACGTGCAATAAATTGTCTGCCCTGGAATTTAATGATGGAAAAACTAGCTCTGCTGGTTTGAGCTGGAGTAGTACAAATAGTCCAGCCAGAAGAGAATACCCACACTCACGAGTTTGCTTCGGGACTGTTTAATGTTCAGAGCCAAGGGAATAGTTCTGAATCCAACATCTCTTCCCTGTGTTAATCCTCAAACCTGGCTGTGGTTCCTCTGAACTGACCTCCTGAAACACAGCTTGCAATGAAAACCTCCTGACTCCCAGTTGGCAGCACAAGAAAAAGCTGCTCTTTAAGGAGCCTCCCAGGATTTGGGGTTTCGGACAGGAGAGGATAAGGGAGCTGATGCTTTGCTGTGGTCTTTTGGGACATAAAGGATTGGCTCGTACTGTGAAGCTTTTCACTGTGTCCCTCCTGATCAGCCCAAGGAAGCTTAGAATCACAGAATGGTTTTGGTTGGAAAAGACCTTTAAGATCATTGAGTCCAACCATTGATCCAGCCCTGCCAAGTCCACCACTAGACCGTGACCCCAAGTATGACATCTGCTTGGCTTTTAAACACCTCCAGGGATGGAGACTCCACCACCTCCCTGGGCAGCCTCTGCCAGGGCCTGAGAACCCTTTCAGGGAAGAAATTCCTCCTAATATCCAAACTAAACCTCCCCTGGTGCATCCTGAGGCCATTTCCCCTTGTCCTGTCACTGGCTACCAAGGAAAAGAGACCAACCTCCACCTCACCACAGCCTCCTTTCAGGCAGTTGTAGACAGTGATGAGGTCTCCCCTCAGTCTCTTCCAGACTAAATACCCCCAGCTCCCTCAGCCTCTCCTCATAAGACTTCTGCTCTAAACCCTTCACCAGCTTTGTTACCCTCCTCTGGACACGCTGCAGCATCTCACTGTCCTTCTTCAGCTTTGGAGGAAGGCAGCACAGCTGTGTCTTCTTTCTGATAGCCATAGGTGCTACAGGGATCTTGGAATTGCTCCCTGCCCACCTGCTCCAGGCCCTGCGAAGGCGATGGGGTGACTCCACTTGGTCTTTGTGAATTTGACAGTGAGAACTTCCAAGCAAATGTTTCCAAAAAGGCTGGTTGGGGTAGGATGTGTAGGCTCTGAAGACACATTATCTGACCCATTAATTAGTGGGAGAGCCCTGTGAGCCAGCCATCCTCCCACACCTCTTTCTGTTGCCACTGCTAATGTAGGTCTCTGGGTGGGGGCCTGGGCTCTCAGGGTTCTCAGAGGGGTGAGCTGATGGTTGAGGAGCTCATGGTACATTTTGCCAACCATCACAGCCTCCTTCCTCAGGCTTTGAAGTGCTGATTGGTCTTAAAAGCAGAAATTAAAGAGCATCTTCACGTAATGGGACCACGTTCTCCTCGGATAGACAGCGCTTTCCCCTCGCTCCCGGTGACATCTCAGCAATGCACAGTCATTGATATGGATGTCTGCAACCTGAGCAAAACATCCACCCACTGGTGGGCAGACCCCAAGTGTGACCTTTGCAGTGGAGGGGGCTGAGGACAGAGGACCCCCATAGCCTTCGTGGAGCGGAGCCTTGGCCCAACCCAATAAATAACAAACGCCCCTGGCTTGCTTAATTTGGGTGGTGGTATTCATTTGGGAGGAAAGAAGGTGGGCTTTAAGAAAAGGTCTTTAATTTTGAATTCATTGGAAGGGCAAAAACAGCCATAATTCCTTTTTGAGGGGGAGGTGGTGTGGGGCTGCATAACTCTTAACTTCTTAACGTGGAACTGGGACCTAGGAAAGCTGGGGAGGGGCTTTTTCCGAGGGCCTGGAGTGATAGGACAAGGGGAAACAGCTTTAAATTGGAAGGGGAAGATTTAGATTAGACTTTAGGAAGAAATTCTTCACAATGAGGGTGGGGAGGCCCTGGCACAGGTTGCCCACAGAAGCTGTGGCTGCTCCATCCCTGGAGGTGTCCAAGGCCAGGTTGGATGGGGCTTGGAGCCCCTGATCCAGTGGGAGGTGTCCCTGCCCATGGCAGGGGGTTGGAACTGGATGGGCTTTGAGGTCCTTTCCAACCCAAACCATTCCATAATTCTAACTGTTTCCTTCTCAGGTACTTTGTCTGAGGAAGACTGGAAACCACCTCTCCCTGCTTATGACTTCCTCCAGATGATGGACATGGCCATGCCTGAGCTCCCCCTCCACTCCTCCCACCACCACGGGGACACGCCGGAGCGACACCAGCCCGAAAGCCCTGGAGGGGACTCTGCCCCCCGGGAGGAGCCATCCCAGGACACCAAGGCAGAGAAAGTTGGGTCCCCTGGGAGGGACCTGCGTGGGACAGCCCCGAGGCTGGCGGCGAGGGAGAAGCAGAGCAAGAGACACAGCGAGCTCTGAGAGCTGAGCATCCCCTTGCCTGCACCAGTGACAGCTGTGGGATGGTGCCTGGAAAACCTTCTGATTTTCCCACCTCTCCGTGAGCCTTTACACCAGAAGGAGAAGCGTTTTCAAGCTGTGAAGGGAGAAAGCAGCCCCTAAATCTCAGTTTGAGTTCCCTACTGCTTGGTGGTGGCTGTGACTTCTGATGCCAGAAATGTATCACAACATCACAGTATCATAAGGTTGGAAAGGACCTCTGAGATCATCGAGTCCAACCTATAACCCAACACTAACACCAACACCAACCCATCATCATGTGTCCTTACGCCCCGCACCTTGGTCCCCCAGGACTGCATTTCACAGCAAGCAACAAGAGCAGATTTGCAGGGAAGTTGCTTTGAGGGAGCTGAACTCACCCCAGAGCTGGGGCAGAGCTGGGCTGAGCTTGAGGTGTGCTGGAGCCTCACCCACACAACAAACTCTGCAGTCTGGCTCTGCAGTTTCTAAATGTCTCACCTAGGCGCTTCGGTTGCCCCCCGAGCAGGAAGGGGTGAGTGATTCCAGGAGAAGAAGCACATTTCTCTCCCCACCTCGGTTGCAGTAGCAGCTCTACTGATGTGTGTCAGCAAGCCCTGCTCTCAAAACGTGATTATGTCTGTGCTGTGGAGCTGGGAGCCCTCCAGCCACTCCTGGGCTGCTTAAACCAGCACCCACTTGTGATTACACCTGACTTGGGAGCCATGGTGTTCATCCTCGGGGGTCAGAGGAGGATCTGGTTAAAGCAGTGTTATTTCAAAGGCCAGAGCTCAGGACATCACAACAGCTGTGAGCAGAATCATAGAATTGCTTGGTTGGAAAAGACCTCTGAGATCATTGAGTCCAACCGTCCCTGTCCACTGCTAAATCAGATCCCTGAGCACTTCATCTGCCCGTCTTTCAAACATCTACAGGGATGGGGACTCCACCCCCTCCCTGGCAGCCTCTGCCTGTGTCTGAGAGTCCTTTTGGTGAAGAAATTTTTCCTGCTGTCCAATCTGACTCTGCCCTGGTGCAACTTGAGGCCATTTCCTCTTGTCCCATCACCTGTCACTTGGGAGCCCAGCACCCACCTCACCACAACCTCCTCTCAGGGAGCTGCAGAGAGCAATGAGGTCTCCCCTCAGGCTCCTCTTCTCCAGGATAAACAGCCCCAGCTCCCTCAGCTGCTCCCACAACCCCTGTTCTCCAGCCCCTTCCCCAGCTCTGTTCCCTTCTTTGGATGCTCTCCAGCCCCTCAATGTCCTTGTAGTGAGGGGCCCAGAACTGACCCCAGGATTTGAGGAGCAGCCTTGAATAGCTGGGACAAAAATCTGCCAGCAAATCCCAAGGGCAGGCAGGTTGGAAGATGGCTTTGCTCAGTGCTGGCATTTTCTTGGTTACAAGCCCAGGGGGTTGTTTGCAGCCTCAGTTTTTCATCTCTCTCTGTGACAGCAGCGAGGTTGGAGCTTGCTGAGCTGGGGTTGGGGCAGGGAGTGAATTCTACAGAAGGAAATGTGAGGAGGGAGATGATGGGCAAGGCTGGCAGTGCTGGGGACAGACTATTCTGGCATGGGATGGAGCTGCTTCACAGCCGTGCTTAGATGGGGAGGTGCATGGCCTGGGGAAGTGGCTTTCCAGCCTCTGCTCATCTCCTGGGGACAGCAAAAGGACTGTTGTTCCTCCCTGGAGGACCTGAACCAGCATGGAATGTGGGTTGGGGAGAGAGCCACAAAGCTTTGTCTGATCCCACCCATGCCATGACAGTCTTCCCATCCCTGTCAGTAAACATCTCCCTTCCACAGCACTGTTGAGATGTGCCAGGAGGGTCAGGTCATCCTCCTTATGGCTCTGAGGTTACTAGGAAGGGAAAAACTGATGGTAGGGAACTGGTGAGAGCATTGTAAACTCTATTTCTAATCCTCAAAGCAACTCACGTGGTTGGGAGTGTTTTGAAATGCCCAGAAATAGACCATTAGTCCTGGAGTCTCCTTGAAGCCCTTAATTGAAACAGACCATTTTGGGACTTAAGGGCAGGCTTTGAGCCAAAATATATGTATTTAAAGTAAGAAAGTGTAGAATCCAGATCAGAGCTTGCCCTGAGGCTGAGAATTCCCAAGGCAAGGAGTGGGTCGGGGCGTGGGCAGATGAGTTCCCATCATCCCTGTGCTGTGTAAGGTCTGTGTAAGCTCTGAGAGCTGCTGGTTTCCCGTCCTGTCCCTAGTGTAGTGTCCACTGGTTTAGTAGTGGACAGGTATGGTTGGACTCCATCATCCCAAAGGTCTTTTCCATCCAAGTGATTCCATGATTCTATGGTTCTGTGGTGATGCCACTGCTGGTAGGGCATCACTGTCCCTCTTGGTGCAGGTGAAACGGGATAGTTGAGGGTCTTAAATAAATTCTATCTCAAGTCCAGTCAATCCCCATCTGTCTGGGACACAGGGCTGATGTCCTGGGCTGGGGTGACTGGGCTGGATGCACCTACAAGAATGCTCCCCAGGCCCATCGAGCCCTGTGGCAGAAGGATCCTCTCCTTCAGCGGGGTTTGTGCAAGTGGAGAAGCATTCCTGCAGCATTCCTGCATCCCTGCTCTTCTTGGCCACGCATCCTCTTCCAAATTGCAGCATTTTCTTGTGCAGCACGAGGGCAGGAGCTTGTCACTAGGGGTCAGTGCCACATCTCGGTTATGGTTGTGGAGCTCGAGTTGCTGGATTGCTGCTGGAGCGTTTCTACCGAACCAGTGGGGAGTTGGGAACGACAATCCAAGGGGTCCTGTGGGGTGCTGGAGCCTGAGGGACTCTTTGCAACCAGGAGCAGTGGCTGTAGCAAGCCTGAAGAGCTGGGGAGTCCCACATCTACAGGTTTAAGTGCTCACATCAACAGTGGGATCCATCAGCTCGAGCCTCCTGGATAGGGTTGGGGGTGCCAGGAGCCCTGAGCCAAGCCCAGGCAGCGCCTGCAGTGACACAGGGAGGGGACCTGCTTCCTAGAATCACAGAATGGTTTGGCTTGGAAGGGACCTCAAAGCCCATCCAGTTCCAACCCCCCTGCCATGGGCAGGGACACCTCCCACTGGATCAGGGGGCTCAAAGCCCCATCCAACCTGGCCTTCAACACCTCCAGGGATGGGGCAGCCACCACTGCTCTGGGCAACCTGGGCCAGGGCCTCCCCACCCTCACTGTGAAGAGTTTCTTCCTAAAGTTTCATCTAAATGTTCCCCCTTCCAATTTAAAGCCATTCCCCCTCATCCTGTCACTCCAGACCCTTGTAAAAAGTCCCTCCCCAGCTTTCCTGAAGCCCCGTGTACCTGATGGGGTCCACGACCCTGATCCACACGCGTGCTCCCTCTAATAGGGAATGTGGGAGTGGAGAATGTGGAGTCAGCAGCTCCAGCAAACACAGCTGCTGAACCAGTTTGATACCAGTCAGCAGTGTGACGTGGACAAGTGGGACATGAGAGGCTGAGGGAGTTGGGGTTGTTCAGCCTGGAGAAGAGAAGGCTCTGAGAGACCTTAGAGCAGCCTCCCAGGACTGAAAGGGGCTCCAGGAAAGCTGGGGAGGGGCTCTTGATCAGGGAGTGCAGGGACAGGATGAGGGGGAATGGTTTTCAGTTGCAAGAGGGAAGATTGAGATGAGATTTTAGGAGGAAATGTTTTGCTGTGAGGGTGGGGAGGCCCTGGCCCAGAGCAGTGGTGGCTGCCCCATCCCTGGAGGTGTTGAAGGCCAGGTTGGATGGGGCTTTGAGTCCCCTGATGCAGTGGGAGGTGTCCCTGCCCATGGCAGGGATGTTGGAACTGGATGGGCTTTGAGGTCCCTTCCAACCCAAACCATTCCATGATTCTGTTATGACACTGGGGGCAATTTGCCTGTGGTCTCATCCCACAGCACTCATTCCCTGAAGGAAATGCTCCTGTGCTGTGTTTTTCTTAATGGCTCTGACTGTGGGGACAGACAGAGGGGAAAGAAATATTCAGTGGGTGTTTATGGTCTAGAGTGAGAACCAAGTCCCAGGAAGGACATCTCTGGACATGGGAGAGGAGCTGTGAGGGATGGAGCTCATCCCACTGGGCTTGAGGAGCTGAATGAAGTGGAAGGTGATGGCCAGGGGAGTGTGTGAGCATCTACGACCTCTCATCACACGGTCGTGCTGAAGTGAGGCACCTTCACAGTGAACTGGTGATGCTGTCACAGCTCCTTTTTCAACCATTTAACACCAAAATATGTCTCTGTTTGGCTCAGCCACAAACCTGTAGCCCTTGACACCAGTGAGGTGCATGCTGAACTGAAGAACGGGTAGATTTCCTGACAGATACAGGACTGACTATTTCCATCTTCAGACCAAACGCCAAAGGTGGACATCTGCGTGTGCTTCGTACCCTCAGAGAACCTTTCAGGGGGTGTTTAAATGTCAGTGGTTGATCAGGAGATAAAGTGATGATACACACAGAAAATTTATTGTGTACTTGCCCTGGAAAGCAAAACAGTTTTATTTTGGACACAACAATCCCATGGTGAGCTATGGACTGGGGACAGAGTGGCTGGAGAGGAGTCAGGCAGAAAGGGACCTGGGAGTGCTGGTGGACAGGAAGCTCACCATGAGCCAGCAGTGTGCCCAGGTGGCCAAGAAGGCCAATGGCATCCTGGGCTGCATCAGGAATAGTGTGGCCAGCAGGACCAGAGGAGTTATCGTCCCCCTGTACTGGGCACTGGTCAGGCCTCACCTTGAATACTGTGTCCAGTTCTGGGCCCCCCAGTTTGGGAAAGATGTCAGGATACTGGAGAGTGTCCAGAGGAGGGCAACGAAGATGGGGAAGGGGCTGGAGCACAAGCCCTACGAGGAGCGACTGAGGGAGCTGGGGCTGTTTAGTCTGGAGAAGAGGAGGCTCAGGGGAGACCTCATTGCTCTCTACAACTCCCTAAAAGGAGGTTGTAGTGGGGCAGGGGTTGGTCTCTTCTCTCAGGTGACCAGGGACAGAACTAGAGGGCATGGACTCAAGCTTGGTCAGGGAAAGTTTGGACTTGATGTTAGGAAAAAGTTCTTCACTGAAAGGGTGATTGGCCATTGGAATGGGCTGCCCAGGGAGGGGGTGGAGTCACCGACCCTGGAGGTGTTTAAGGGGAGACTGGATGAGGCACTGAGTGCCATGGTTTAGATGATGGTTGGTGTTAGTGTTGGTGTTGGTGTTGGGTTATAGGTTGGACTCGATGATCTCAGAGGTCCTTTCCAACCTTATGATACTGTGATACTGTGAAATGATTCTCCAAAACAATGAGAAGTTCTCCAGGTGCTGTGGTCTGACTGGTCTTTCACCACCCTTGATGGCTCCCCTGCAGAGCCATCACCATCAGTCAGGAGGGAGGAAGGTTTGCAGTGTGAGGGAACGTGAAGGGTGCAGGTTGTGTTTCTGTGTCTCAAGGGCTGTTAGAGGAAGGGTTATGGAGGTGCCTGCTCTGTGGCTGGGCCAAGGGCTGGAGGATTGAACTGCATGAAAGCCTCGGAGACCTGGCTGTGGGGCAGAGGCTCCCAAGGTGTCTGTCATCCTTGGGTGTTCGGTGCCAGGTGACTCAGGAGCATCACGGAATCACTTGGTTGGAAAAGACCTTTGAGATCACTTGAATCCAACCATCCCTGTCCACTACTAAACCAGATCCCTGAGCACCTCATCCTCACATCTTTTAAACACCTCCAGGCATGGGGACTCCACCACCTCCCTGGCAGCCTCTGCCTGTGTTTGAGAGTCCTTTTGGTGAAGAAATTTTTCCTGCTGTCCAATCTGACCCTGCCCTGGTGCAACTTGAGGCCATTTCCTCTTGTCCCATCCCCTGTCACTGGGGAGAAGAGACCAACCCCCACCTCCCCACAACCTCCTCTCAGGCAGTTGGAGACAGGGATGAGGTTTCCCCTCAGCCTCCTCTTCTCCAGGATAAACAGCCCCAGCTCCCTCAGCTGCTCCCACAACCCCTGTTCTCCAGCCCCTTCCCCAGCTCCCTTCCCTTCTCTGGACGCTCTCCAGCCCCTCAATGTCCTTCTTGGAGTGAGGGTCCCAAAACTGACCCCAGGATGCGAGGTGTGGCCTCTCCAGTGCTGAGCCCAGGGGCACAGCGTCCTCCCACCTGCTCCCACTGGATGCTTTCCAAGCTGTGGGACATCAGGAACCAATCACGGCGTTTCTTTCATCTTGTTTTCAACCCTTGGGGAAAACAAGGACAGCGAAAGACACGTCCTTGCGGTAGAAGGTGAATTTTCCAAACTGACCATTCTCAGCCTGTCCTGGACCACTGATGGGCACAATCCCTCCCGGAAAGCCCTCGTCTGCCGTAGGGATACAGCTGCAGGAAGGCTGAAGCTGTAGCAGGGAAGAGGCAGGAGAGGACATTGCCCCCGGGAGGGAGATGCTGCAAGGGGGCATGGGAAGGACACGTCTGCTGGTGCTCAGCCAGCTGCAGCGCCAGCGATTCCTGGCAGGATGTGAAGCAGCACAAGACCTGGTGGCTGGTTTGTGTCTCCTGGGCTCATCAGTGCCTGGCAAGGCTGGGGAACAGTGGGGACCAGTCACTCCATCCCATCTGGTGGTTCAACCTGGCAGAGATGCTTTCCTTGCCACCACCCTGCAGGGCAGGTTCCTCTCCAGCACGGCTGGATCCCTTCCCAGGGGCACCCTCCCCCTTCCATAAATCCCTGCCAGCAGCGATGGAGCCACCGCCTTTGCCCAGAGCTGCTGGGTGAGGTTGGTCTCCTGCCAAGGCTTTCTTGAATTACCTTGTGCAGGCAGGTGGCATCCAGTATTACAAAGGTGACACGAACCATCCTGGTACCCTGGGGCTGTGATCACCGTGCCCTTGGCATCGCCCAAGGGGATGGGAGGAGGGTCCTGTGGCTCAGCAGTGCCTGGGTTGGTCCATGGCAGCCAGGTGGTCCCTCTGGCCAACCCCAGCCCAGCTCCCTGAGCCCACATCCTTGCTGCCTGAGGATCTGAGGCAGGAGCAGTGGGAGAAACCTGGGAATCTGGAGAGAGACAGGCAGACAGATGCTGGTCCAGGGGTGGGATGGGAAGCACTTGGTGCCGTGTTGGCATGGCTGGGGGTGGCAGAGGAGCTGCGCTGAGGAAGGGAGGGGGCAGGGGCAGGATGGAGCTAGGATGTGAGATAAGAGGGCAGGATGGGTTTCCTCATTGCTTAGGGTGGGTCCTCTGCCTGGCACTTCCATTGCTAAAAATAGAGCCATGGTGCAGGCCCAGGGCAGGTACCCACAGCACCCAACCCCCAAGCTGCCCACGGGAGCTTGCAGGGTGGCTGTGATGGGGTCTCCATCCCTTCTGTCCCATGCTCTGCATGGACAGGGGTTGGGTCTCAAGGGCACCACTGGCTCCATCCTCCTGGAGCCTGGATGGGGTCTCCATCCCTTCTGTCCCATGCTCTGCATGGACAGGGGTTGGGTCTCAAGGGCACCACTGGCTCCATCCTTCTGAAGCCTCGTGTTGGGATAGAGCTGGGTCAAGCAACCCAAACCAGCTGCTCACAGAACTCCTTCTCCCTGTGTTTTCCCTTCTCAACAGAGAGGTGCTCCCCCTCCGGTTGTCCTTCTGGGACTACATCCATGTCTACAGCACCCTGCTCTCTTCCCAATCTGGGTGATATGGGTGTCCATGCAGGGACCTTGCTGCTCGTGCCACTGGCTGATCAGGGTGATTCTGACACCCAATGGGTGAAGTCAAAGACCAGGCTGGAAGAACAGCAACCACTGTGGACCACCCCATGGCAGTCCCTTCACAGAATCACAGAGTGGCCTGATTTGGAAGGGACCCACAAGGACCATTGAGTCCAACTCCTGTCCCTGCACAGGACACCAACACTCACCCCGTGTGCCTGAGGGTGTTGTCACAGTATCACAGTATCACAAGGTTGGAAAGGACCTCTGAGATCATCAAGTCCAACCTATAACCCAACACCAACACCAACCATCATCTAAACCATGGCACTCAGTGCCTCATCCAGTCTCCCCTTAAACACCTCCAGGGTCGGTGACTCCACCCCCTCCCTGGGCAGCCCATTCCAATGGCCTAAAACCCTTTCAGTGAAGAACTTTTCCCTCATATCAAGTCTAAACTTTCCCTGATGAAGCTTGAGTCCCTGCCCTCTAGTTCTGTCCCTGGTCACCTGAGAGAAGAGACCAACCCCTGCCCCACTCCAACCTCCTTTTAGGGAGTTGTAGAGAGCAATGAGGTCTCCCCTCAGCCTCCTCTTCTTCAGACTAAACAGCCCCAGCTCCCTCAGTCGCTCCTCATAGGGCTTGTGCTCCAGCCCCCTCACCATCTTCGTTGCCCTCCTCTGAACACATTCCAGTATCCTGACATCTTTCCCAAACTGGGGGGCCCAGAACTGGACACAATATTCAAGGTGAGGCCTGTCCAAATGCTTCTGGAATATTGTCAGGCTGTGACTGCTTCCCTGGGGAGCTCTTCCAGTGCTCCACCACCCTCTGGGTGAAGAACCTTTTCCTGATATCCAGCCTAACCCTCCCCTGGCACATGTCCCTGCCATTCCCTTGGGTCCTATCCCCTGCCCCAGAGAGCAGGAGCCCCCGGGGGGTTCAGTGGGGCTGAGAAGGGAGCAGAAGTTCCCCCAGTGCCACGTCACTGCTCCATTGTTCATTGTTCCCTCTTGGCTCTCTGGAGCTGGCGT
This sequence comes from Tapera naevia, assembly GCA_033556795.1. NCBI lineage: Eukaryota > Metazoa > Chordata > Aves > Cuculiformes > Neomorphidae > Tapera > Tapera naevia. The sequence continues at coordinate 8,509,458 of JAUMJJ010000157.1, read as the reverse complement.
GGGGACGGGAAGCGATAAGTCGAGAGGAGACACCACTCCAGTTCCTGCTCCCCAGCAGGTTTATTTCCCCACTCACCCGACCTCTCCTTAGGTAAACTCAGCTCTTCGCCTCCCTTCGAGTTTGCTTTGCTCTCCTGCACTCATCCAGCCCAGCACGGGGCCCAGGGCAAACAGGGCTCTATTCATAGTCCATGGGGTTGCCAAATCCCTTCTGTGTGTTGAAAGAGAGTGGTGGTGGCTGCAACACCATGGTTCAGCTCTCAGTGGTTACACACGAGTTGGTTCCCCAGCGGGGCTGTGCTAGGAAGGTTCTCAGCTTCTCTCCAGCCCTGGAGGGTGATGCCTGGCTCTCCAAATGGGGTGGGGAAGGGCCTTTGCTCCATCAGCTGGGATTTTCTTGGCTTGCTTGCAACACAAATAGTTGTATCACTAAACTTGGTGGTGTTCCTCCCCGTTGGCAGCTGCCAAAGCTCACAGGCTGGACTCTTGCACGTGGATCCGTAAAGAGTAAAAACCAGGACCCCTGATGAGGGCAAAACCTTGGAGCTGATGCTGCAGCTCCTCGTACCCAAGGCTGAAAGGAGTGAAAGTCCCTGGTCCAGCACAGTCCTGCCTGGAGGACAGCAGCCAGCAGAGCCTCTTGGTGCAGGGCACGGAGCATCTCCTCAGGTCCCTTTTGAGGTTTAAGCCTTTTGGAGTCTTCTCTCCAGCAGCTGTGTTTGTGAGTGACCCATGTTGGGGAATGGGAGCTTTGGGGGGCTTTGGGTTGCCCTGGAGAGGTGCTCTGGGTGACTCTGTGAACCCTGGAAGTGCTGTGGGGAGCTGAATGGACCAAGTGGCCCGTGGGAGGGGTGGGATCCTGGACATGAAGGTAGCACAGAGCTGCATGAAGGATGAGAGAGGGAGCCCAGCTGTGACCAGAGCCAGGCTCTAACACCAAGGGAAAACTTCCAGCCTTGCTTCTCCCTGTCCATCCAGGACACCCATTCCTTTCTCCCAGTTGGCAACTGGGTGGGGCTGGTATCCAGCTTTTACCTCTCCCCATCCTTCCAGAGGGATACCCAGACCTTCCTCCCAGTTTGCAACTGGATGGAGCTGGTATCCAGCCTTGACTCTTCCCATTCATCCAGAGGGACACCCAGACATTCCTCCCAGTTTGCAACTGGATGGAGCTGGTATCCAGCCTTGCCTCTTCCCATTCATCCAGAGGGATACCCAGACCTTCCTCCCAGTTTGCAACTGGATGGAGCTGGCATCCAGCCTTGCCTCTTCCCATTCATCCTTCCAGAGGGATGCCCAGTTCTTCCTCCTAGTTTGCAACTGGTGAGCTGGTATCCAGCCCTTATTTCTCCCCATCCATCCAGAGGGACACCCAGACATTCCTCCCAGTTTGCAATTGGATGGAGCTGGCATCCAGCCTTGCTTCTTCCCACCCATCCAGGACACCCATTCCTTTCTCCCAGTTGGCAACTGGGTGGGGCTGGTATCCAGCTTTTACCTCTCCCCATCCTTCCAGAGGGATACCCAGCCCTTCCTCCCAGTTTGCAACTGGTGAGCTGGTATCCAGCCCTTATTTCTCCCCATCCATCCAGAGGGACACCCAGACATTCCTCCCAGTTTGCAATTGGATGGAGCTGGCATCCAGCCTTGCCTCTTCCCACCCATCCAGGACACCCAATCCTTTCTCCCAGTTTGCAACTGGTGAGTGTTGATCTTTCAGCGTCAGAGGCAAACAAGTCCCTCACACCTGGTACCTGGTTGTGGTGGGGTTGGGACACCTGGCAGGGACCATTCCCAGTGGTTGGACTGGGCAAACAAAGCTGTCCCTGGGAGAGCAGCAGCTCAGGACAAAGCCAGGCCAAGCCATGGAGAGTGAAACGGGAGGGTGGGAGAGTGATTCAGGCTGTGTCATCTCAGGGCAGCACTGCCCCAGCTGGAGGAAATCCCTCTTGATTCATGGCTTGGGAGGTCCTGTGGCTTATCAGGACCACAGTGACCCAGCAATGCCACCCCACAACGGAGAAGGCTCTCAGTGGTGGGATGTGACCAGATGCCAGCATCTCTCCCAAGGCTTGGGGAGGCAGTGGGATGTTGGGATGACACGTGGGTCACCAGAACAATGCATGGGCTGAGTAAGAGTCAGGATTTTTCCACCAGGCAGGATTTCTCTCTTCCTTTATGGCAACCAGGAGCACAGCATGGTCTGTTTTGAGGACTCAGCTCCAGCTGGGACAATGTCTTAGCTATTTCACTTTATTGCTGTTGTCTGATTCCCAGGGAAAGGGAAGGGTTTGACAACACAGCCCAGCCGTCCCCAGCTCCTCGTGGCAAAGCTTCAACTATTCTCCTGGCAAGCCATGTCCTGCAGTACCAGAGGAGCAGGGCCAGCTGGCTGATCTTCCCAGCCTTTCTCCCCACACTGACAGCCCCTGTGGCCCAGCATCAGTGGGGGGGCTCTGGGAGGACACCCCCACCGCATCCCCTTGTCCCTGTGAGGTTGGATTTCCACCTATGGGAACATCCCTGGTGAGACACCGAACTCCTTGCTGTGGGTGGTTGTCCCTTGGGAAAGGGGGGAGGTGAATTCAGGGGGGTTGGGTCAGCTCTTGGTCAGTGCTGACCATCATCCAGCTGAGGTTGCTCTGCCTTGCCCTGTGCTTGGACTCATTCCCTAAATCCCAGCTGATGGAGACAAGCTACAGAGACCTTCAGCATGAGCCAGCAGGACCAGCCTTACATTCCCCTCCCCACACAGCTCCCAGAGTAGATCTGTGTTTTAAAGGATGTGAATGAAAGACCTTTAATTACAACCCTCCTGCTGTCCATTTCCTTTGGACTTCCTTGGCTTTCCATGACTTTTGTCTTGAGCAACATCCCTCTGAGATCCTGAGGATGGTTGCAAATTGAGTCATCACAGCAAGGACTACTTAGCCCTGCTCTCTTCTCTCCCACACCATGGGTCTTCCCTGCTCCACCATGGGGTGATGAGGACAAACTCCTCTGTCTATCCAAGGAAAATGAGTGCTCCTGTGGTGCCTGGAAGCATCCTGCAGCCTCTCAGGAAAACAGGGCTGGGGTTTTAAGCCCAGGAGGGTTTTGCTTGCTCTTTACCTGCAGCCACTCAGCCCCGGTGACAATCTCAGCTCCACCAGGGATGGGGTCCCTGCAGAGAGCAGGGCCAGTCCTCACACAGCAAAATGTCTTGTTCTACCCAGCCCAGTGCTCCCAGTCTGGGCTCTGTACTGGTGCCCAAACACCACGGGCACATTAACACCCCTGGCCCCTGCACCAGCATGAGGTTACTGAGACCCAGTTGCCCCAGGTCTACGTCCAACCTCTTCCATCTGCTGCTCGATATTGAGTGGGAGGTGGCCCTGCCCATGGCAGAGAGGTTGGAAATGGGTGGTCTTTAAGGTCCCTTCCAACCCAACCCATTCTATGATGCTATGAGAGAGAACAGGAGGTATTTTCTTGGACTTAACAGACAGGTCCTCTAATTTTTTGCCCAAATAGGTATTTTTTTTGTTCCTCCCAGCCTGCAAAATCCAGCTGGCAGTGGCAATGCTGCTGCTGTCATCATTTTACTCTCTGCAAATCCCAGCTTTTGCTAATTGCTCTTTGCTCTCCTCCTGTTACCTTCCCTTGGTGCCCTCACCTGCCCCGTGCCACTTCCATGCCCTTTGCATTGGGCTGCTTGGGTTTTCCCAAACCATAGTGGCTGCTGCTCTGCACTGGGGCTGACTGGGAGTCCCACGAACCAGGGTGGGATGTGCTGCAGGGCCACAGGATGATGAGATTTCAGCCAACTCTTTGTCCTCCTCCATCCTGGCTGTCCACTGTCAGGTGCTGGGATGTGGCTCCTTGTGGGAGACAACCCCATTCCCTGTGGACACCCTACGAGGACAGGGATGGAACCCCTGCAAGGACAAGAACCCTGTGGGAGAGCAAGGGCACCCTACAAGAGGTTTGGACCTTCTGCAAGGATGAGGAGACCACAATGATCCCCTACAAGGACAGGGACACCACAGGGTTCCCCTGCAAGCACAGGGACCCTCTATGAGTACAAGGGCACCCTACAAGGGGCTTAGGCCTTCTGCAAGGATGAGGACCTCACAATCACACCCTACAAGGACAGGGATCCCACTATGAGGACAAGGACACCCACAGCAGGACAAGAGCCCGCCACACGGCCTCCCTGAAAGGACAAGGACATCACAGGGCTCTCCTGCAAGGACAGTGGTCCCCTATGAGTACAAGAGCACCCTACAAGGGGTTTAAACCTTCTACAAAGATGAGGACCCCAAAATGACTCCCTTTGGGGATTGAGACCCTCCCTATGAAAACAGGGACCCCTATGTGAGGACAAGGACCTCCCATGAACCTCTAAAAGGACAGGGACACCACAGCACTCCCCTGCAAGGACAGTGGTCCCCTGTTAGGACAAGGGCATCCTACAAAGGGCTTAGACCCTCTGCAAGGATAAGGACTCCTGTGAAGACTGAGACCCCTCTGTGAAACAGAGAGCCCCATACCAGGACAAAGACCCCCACAGTGATGTCCTAAAAGGCCAAGGAGTCGACAGGGGCTCCCTGCAAGGACAAGGACCTCCTAGGAGGGTGAGTTGTGCTCTGCAAGGATGGGCACCCCAAAGGTGACCCCGGTGAGGTCTGCTGCTGCAGTGGCCCTGTGGCCCCATGGGGCTGCCCTTCCACTCCTGAAAAGGCATTGGTGAGGCTGAGCAGGGGGAAAGGACAATGAAATATGATTTAAAAAATTCCCTGGGCTCTGCTATGCAAAGGCAAAGCTCAAAGCAAACACACCAGCAAGAAGAAATCCTTCCCAGCTTAGGGCAAACTTCTAAAAATGCAGAATGACTTCAGAAAAATGTGAGAAAAACACGAGCTGCTCCTCCCAAGAGGGAAAAAATAGAGCAAAGCAGCAACGTGATGGTGTTTGCTGACCAGACCTGTGTCTTTGCCTTGGCAGGGGACAGGGACAGAGCTCTAGGGCCTTTGGGTGATCTGGATGGAGATGGGGGGTCACTGGCAGCAAATATCCCTGAGAGCATCGCTGGGATGTCTGGGAACAATGAGAAAGAAGAACATTGAGGGCTGGAGCACGTCCAGAGAAGGGAATGGAGGTGGGGAAGGGGCTGGAGAACAGGGGTTCTGGGGGAGGCTGAGGGAGCTGGGGATGTTCATCCTGGAGAAGAGGAGGCTGAGGGGAGACCTCATTGCTCTCTGCAGCTCCCTGAGAGGAGGTTGTGGTGAGGTGGGGGTTGGGTCTCTTCTCCCAAGTGACAGGTGATGAGACAAGAGGAAATGGCCTCAAGTTGCACCAGGGGAGATTTAGATTGGACATCAGGGAAAGTTTCTTTCCTGAGAGAATGGTGAAGCCCTGGCAGAGGCTGCCCAGGGAGGTGGTGGAGTCTCCATCCCTGGAGGGGTTCAAAAAGCCTGTGACTGTCATACTTCAGGACATGGTTCAGCAGGCATGGTGGGGTTGGGTTCATGGTTGGACTGGATGACCTGAGAGTTCTTTTCCAACATTAATGATTCCATGATTCTATGAAAACTTGCCTATGAATAGTTGATCTCTCTTAAAAAAGCTGTCAGATGCTGAATATTGACTTGAAAACTCCAAAACACCCCACAGAAGGGATGCACTTTACCAGGGCCCTTCAGCTCCCTCTCCAAGAGAGATTATTGGTTATAAACTTTGCAAATCTTCAGGATTTATTGTCATAATTCCAGCACATTAATCATAATAATAAATAATTTAGAGACTCAAACCCCTCTTATGTAGCTATTCTGGAAACATTCAGCAGCATGGGAGGGCTGGTTTTTGAAGCTGAGCCCAGCTTCTCAGTGGAGTGGCTGTAGCTGGTGGGATTCACGGGCAGGAAAACCATAGCATCATGGAATGGGTTGGGTTGGAAGGAACTTCAAAGCCCAGCCAGTTCCAACCCCCCTGCCATGGGCAGGGACACCTCCCACTGGATCAGGGGGCTCAGAGCCCCATCCAACCTGGCCTTGAACACCTCCAGGGATGGGGCAGCCACCATTGCTCTGGCCAAACTGGGCCACAACCTCCCCACCCTCACAGCAAAACATTTCTCCCTAAGATCTCATCTCAATCTCCCCTCTTTCAGCTTAAAACCTTTCCTGCTCATCCTATCCCTGCCCTCCCTGATCAAGAGCCCCTCCCCAGCTTTCCTGGAGCCCCTTTCAGTCCTGGGAGGCTGCTCTAAGGTCTCCTCAGAGCCTTTTCTTCTCCAGGCTGAACAACCCCAACTCTCTCAGCCTGTCCTCACACAGGAGGTGCCCCAGCCCTTGGAGCATCTCCGTGGCCTCCTCTGGACTCACTCCAGCAGATCCTTGTCCTTCCTGTGCTGAGGACTCCAGAACTGGACACAGGGCTCCAGGGGAGGTTTCACCAGAGTGGAGCAGAAGGGGAGAGTCCCCACCCTTGACCTACTCATCATACTGCTTTTGATGCTGTGCCCTGGAAGGAAGAACTGGTCCTGATGCCCAGCTCACACAGACAGCTCTGCCAAGAAGGCAGATGCTCAGAGGGATGAATGATGCTCAGAGGGAAGAACCTCTCCAAGGGGTAATTGACTGCTTGATCCAGAGGATATCCTGCCCTGGATTTCCTGGTATTTGGTTTTGACCCCTGGACCCCTCTCAGACTTGTCAAGAACTCTGCATTTTGCTGTCCTGGGATGCTCCCAGAAGCCCCAGCAATGGGAAACCTCCAGCTCCCAGATCATCTTGCGGGGAGCGCTTGGATTTCTAGGCTGAATTAGCTGCCAAGACTTGGGAAGGCAAAAGGCAATGAACGAGGGGCTGATGGCAAAGCACTAACTGCAGAAAAACCTCTGAGAGTGGCAAATTCCAATGGCCAAACACACCAGGACAGAGAGTGGAAGCCTTTACCCTGTCCTCTAACCCGTTTCTCCTTTCCCCTTTCCCTTTCCCCTGCCCAAGTCCTTGTTTGCAGCACAGCAGGAGGCTGACAGAGCTTTTGTGCTCCTCATCCACACTGTAGTGTGGTCCTGCAGCAGAAATGAGGGACAATGATGGCCTTGCTTGGAACAGCCCCAGGGGATCAGAGGAGGTCAGGGGCAGCAATGACCCAGGATACTGGAGGATCCATACAACTGCTTGCTTGGAAAAGACTTTGGAGATCTTTGAGTTCAGCTGTCCCTGTCCACTACTGAACCATCCCTGAGCACCTCATCCACCTGTCTTTTAAACACCTCCAGGGATGGGGACTCCACCACCTCCCTGGGCAGCCTCTGCCAAGGCATGAGAACCTTTTGGTGAAGACATTTTTCCTGATGTCCAATCTGAACCTCCCCTGGTGCAAGTTGAGGCCATTTCCTATCATCCTATCCCTTGTTACTTGGGAGAGGAGCCCAGCACCCACCTCACCACAACCTCCTTTCACGTAGGAAGAAGGAACTCCCTTGCAGGATACAGGAGGTTTCCAGAACTCCAAAACTGGTGCCAGATGCAATCACTCCACGACTCTGAGCAGCTTCCTCCAGCAGTCCCATGGCCCACTTGGCAGAGCCTCCCAGCCAGGGCATGGGCTGCTCCTGCCTTTCCCACGTTTGCTGAGAGTGAATGCTGAGGATTCATCCTGCTGGAGCTACGAGTCAGTTGGGCCTCCACAGGGCCCTTGGAGAGTCCTCACAACTGTAAATGAGCATTTCCCAGCCCTGACTGGATGAAAAAGATCTTTAGCAGCGGAAATAGCAGCTGCTGATGACAAATAAATGTTCTCTTGTGTGTACCTCCCCTTGGCATGACAAACTCCATCACTCCCAAATAGCCACATGGCTAAAACTCTCGTAGCACAAATGTCCAGGGATAAACACAGGCAAACCAAACAGCCCTGGAATGGCTTCTTGTAAACACAGTTGCTTCTCTTTTTAAGTCTGTTCAAAATGCTGCCTGTTTTGATGTTTCACATCTGTCCCGGCCAAGGCCATCTCCTCCTGCCCCTCCCTCCTGTAGAGGGATAACCCCTTGTCCTCAGTGTGTGATGACAGCTCTGTTGGGTTCTGTGTTCAGTTTTGGGCCCCTCACTCCAAGAAGGACCTTGAGGGGCTGGAGAGCATCCAGAGAAGGGAACGGAGCTGGGGAAGGGGCTGGAGAACAGGGGTTGTGAGAGTGGCTGAGGGAGCTGGGGCTGTTTATCCTGGAGAAGAGGAGGCTGAGGGAAGACCTCATCCCTGTCTCCAACTGCCTGAGAGGAGGTTGTGGGGAGGTGGGGGTTGGTCTCTTCTCCCCAGTGACAGGTGATGGGATGAGAGGAAATGGCCTCAAGTTGCACTGGGGAGGTTTAGATTGGATATTGGGAAAATGTCATCACTGAAAGAATGGTGAAGCCCTGGCAGGGGCTGCCCAGAGCAGTGGTGGAATCTCCATCCCTGGAGGGGTTCGAAAAGTGTGTCGATGTGGAGCTTTGGGACATGGTTTAGTGGGCACAGTGGGGTTGGGCTGAGGGCTGGACTGGATGAGCTTAGAGGTCTTTTCCAACCTTAATTCTTCTTTGATTCTATGATATTGGGCCCCCAGTAAATGGCATCCTTACTGGTTTTTATTTATACTGGTTCTGCCAACCATTGCTAAGCTGCTTATTCAGCACCTTCTAGTGGTTTCTAGGGCTGAAACCACAGTGCAGGTGATAAAAAACAAAGGAAGTCAGTGATGGTCCTTGAGCAGGTTTGGGGAGGGTGATGGACTCAGTGAGCTCTGGGGGTTGTCCCTGCCCATGGCAGGGGATTTGGAACTAGGTGATATTTAAGGTCCCTTCCTGCCCAAACCATCCCATGATTCTGATGCCTCCAAGAAGGTGACAAAGAGGTGGCAGGGAGCAGAGTCCTCCTGCCATGTATCCTTGCAGTGCTGGGCATTGATCCTGCCTCCTTCCTGGCATCCCAGCTAAGCAAAGAGCCATGCAATAAAAACAATTCTGCAGGCAGGAGGGGCCTGCTGGGAAAAGCCCTCCTGGCTGGAGCCGTTTGCTCTTTAAAGCAGCCATTGGGAGAGATAAATCTGCAGAAACTCAGCATGAGGAACAGCTCCACAAGTCCTGTGGGAATCTTGCTTGGCCAGGGCCGGCACTGCAGCTTGGTTGGGCTCCTCTTGGCACTGCACGGTGCCGGCAGCACAGGGCTGGCTGTGGGAGGGGAAAACTGAGCCAGAGCAGGGGCTGTTCATCATTGCAAAAGCTGCCAACGCTGACAGGAGCAACGCCAGTCCCAGCCAGGAGCTGGAGGGAGCTGGCAGAGCCCTGTGCCCATGAGCAGAGGCCCCTGTCCCACCACTGAGGTGGTTTCCCCATTGTTATTTCCCCTTTATGTTCCCTTTTCTGGAGTTTCCCCCATTGATTCTGGGTGCTGGGGGAACGGCCAAGGGAGGGATGTGGTTTCTGTGATAAGAAGAGGTGCTCTTGGACTGTGGAGGGGAAAGTGAGGCAGAGAAATGCGGTGTGCCAGAGTGGTAACAAGTGATAGGATGAGAGGAGTTGGTCTCAAGTTGCAGCAGGAGAGATTTAGATTGGCTATTTGGAAGCAGTCACAGCACCAAGCCTGGCAATATTCAAGAAGCATTCAGACAATGCCCTCAGACCCACTGTGTCAAGGTTGGGGGTGTCCTGCGTAGGGGCAGGAGTTGGGCTCGATGAGCCTTGTGGTTCACTTCCAGCTCAGGTCATTCTATGATTCTATTCTATGAAAAAATTTCTTTCCTGACAGAGTGGTGAAGCCCTGGCAGAGGCTGCCCAGGGCAGTGGTGGAATCTCCATCCCTGGAGGGGCTCAAAAGGTGAGAAGGCATGGCACCTGGGGACATGGTTTAATGGGCACAGTGGTGTTGGGCTGATGGTTGGACTGGATGAGCTCAGAGGGCTTTTCCAACCTTAACAATTCTTTGAGTTTATAACTGGAGGACCAATGTTTTGACCGTGACAGGGCCTCACTCACAAACCAGCTGCTCAGAGAAACCAAGCTGTTTCAGTTGTCTTTTTTTAGAGGGTTTTTGTTTCAGCCACAAACTGGCACCTTCTGCAGCTGGGGCAGCTCAGAGGGAGCAGCAGCAAAACCAGAGCACGCGGCGGCTGCCGTCAGCCACGGCGCTGCCACCCAAAACCCTACACAGATTTACAGCCTGGCTTGCTTGGAAACCCTGGGACCTTTGCTCTCCTCCTCGTGTGAGCTCAGCTCATGAGGCTGCTCGTGGGGCCTCGTTTTTACCTAATAAATGGGGTTTGGAGGCGAGGTCAGAGCATTTCAAGCACAGGGCAGGGCGGCGAGCGATCGGTCATGCTCAGCGATGCCTCCTAACTTTAATGGCCTTTTAATGAGCCAGATGCTTGACATGAGTTTGACAGTGTTTAGTCTCTTGTTTTTGAAGATTTAGATCACTTTGGGAACTGCACCAGCGCTGGGAGTTCGGCAGCATTTCCCTGTGGAGTTGATGGGATGTTTCCATATTTCAAGGAAAGACAGATTAAAAAAAGCAGCTCAGGCATGAGAAACCCTTGTGATTTCTCCCCAAACACGAGCCCGCCTTGGACTTTTAATTAGGGACTCAATGTTCCCCTTCCTAACATCTCATGGAGTCTTTTCCCCCACAGTAAAGCCTGTGAGCATCAGGGAAACACTGTTCAGACCTCAGCAGCAGCTCCTCTTGTTCAGGGAAAGGTGACTGGTCACATGTGGTGTCCCCAAGGCTCAGTGTTGAGGCTGCTCTTGTTTAATATCTCTATCCAAGATTTGGATGAGGGGATTCAATGCTCCCTCAGTGACTTTGCAGATGACACCAAACTGCGTGGGAGTGTTAATCTGTTCAAGGGCAGGAGGGCTCTGCAGAGGGACCTGGACAGGTTGGATTGGTGGGCCAAGGGAAATTGTGTGACCTTCTACAAGGCCAAGTGCTGGGTCCTGCACTTGGGTCACACCGACCCCATGCAGCGCTCCAGGCTTGGGGAAGAGTGGCTGGAAAGCTGCCTGGTGGAAAAAGGACCTGGGGGTGCTCATCTGCAGCAGCTGAACATGAGGCAGCAGTGGCCCCAGTGGCCAAGAAGGCCAACAGCATCCTGGCTTGGATCAGCCAAGGTGTGGGCAGCAGGAGCAGGGAAGGGATCATCCCCTGCACTCAGTGCTGGAGAGGCAACACCTCAAATCCTGGGTTCAGTTTTGGGCCCCTTATTCCAAGAAGGAGACTGAGGGGCTGGAGCCCATCCAGAGAAGGGAATGGAGCTGGGGAAGGGGCTGGAGAACAGGGGTTGTGGGAGCAGCTGAGGGAGCTGGGGCTGTTTATCCTGGAGAAGAGGAGGCTGAGGGGAGACCTCATTGCTATGCAGCTCCCTGAAAGGACATTGTGGTGAGGTGGGTGCTGGGCTCTTCTCCCAAGTGACAAGCGATGGGACAAGAGGAAATGGCCTCAAATTGTACCGTAAGAGGTTTAGATTGGATAGTAGGAGGTGGTGGAGTTTCCATCCCTAGAGGTGTTCAAAAAGTGTATGGCCATGGCACTTTGGGACATGGTTCGGCGGGCACAGTGGGGTTGAGCTGACGGTTGGACTGGATGAGATGAGAGGTCTTTTCCAGCCTTAACAATTCCATGGTTCCATGACACGTCTCCCTCCAGCGCAGATCAACTCTAGGAAGAGCAGCAAGTGAGAAGATACGTTGTCGTGTGCCTCATCTGGATGCTCTTAGGGGAAAGGACCTCCTCCAGGGGGGAGTCTGGGCCTGCCACGCGTGCACATCACCACAACACACAAACAAGTGGTGCCCTGGGCTGGCTCCCTCCCTCGCTGAGCCACGGCAGCTGTATTTTTAGCTCTGTGTTTTGAGTTTGTAAAGCTTTTCCTCCTTATGTTTTCAATCAGTTGTAGATCATCTCCGAGCTCCGGCTGGATTTTCCCCACCCCATTGGGTGTCCCTCTGGTTGCTTTTCCCACAGCAGGATGTCCCAAGGCTGGGGATTCTGAGGGGCTCTGCTCTCTCCAGCCTTTTCTTTGCATGTGCCTTTTGGCTTGAGGATGCCTTCGGGATGGTAGGGATGCATGGATGCCCTCAGCACCCCAGGGCCCAGCACCATTCCAGCATCTTCCAGCTCACCCCCTAGGACACCTGGATCCAGCTGTGGGAAGAAATGAACCCACAGGAGGTGTTGGCTCCATCCCACATTCCTCCCTTATGCATCAAGTCTTGGCGCCGCAGCCAGGTACTGGGGAGGGACAGAGACTTGGGAGTGTGTCAGGAACCAGCAAGTCCCCCAAGCAGCCAAAACACCAGCAGGGCAGCCAGTTTTGGGGGAAATTCAGAGGAGAATTTCACTTTCGTGCAATTCTGAACCAAAAAGACGTGATGAAAAAAAAAAAAAAGTTATTATTCATACCTTGCAAAAAAAAAAAAGCTTGAAAATGTGGCTGTAGAGAAGTAACCCTGCTGCTTGCCACGTCTGGTAGCCCTGCTGTGGCAATGACAGGGGTTAGGCCACAATTTACTCATTCTGGGTTTGGTGTTTGGCAGCAGGGTCTGATTTGATGCCTTGTTGGAAAGGGCTGATATCCTTGATCATAGAATCATAGAATCATAGAATTATCTGGGTTGGAAGAGACCTCCAAGATCATCAAGTCACACACAGTATCACAGTATCACAGCATCATAAGGTTGGAAAGGACCTCCAAGATCAAGTCCAACCTATAACCCAACACTAACACCAACCCATCATCTAAACCATTGCACTCAGTGCCTCATCCAGTCTCCCCTTAAACCCCTCCAGGGTCGGTGACTCCACCCCCTCCCTGGGCAGCCCATTCCAATGGCCAATCACCCTTTCAGTGAAGAACTTTTTCCTCACATCAAGTCTAAACTTTCCCTGACCAAGCTTGAGTCCCTGCCCTCTAGTTCTGTCCCTGGTCACCTGAGAGAAGAGACCAACCCCTGCCCCACTACAACCTCCTTTTAGGGAGTTGTAGAGAGCAATGAGGTCTCCCCTGAGCCTCCTCTTCTTCAGACTGAACAGCCCCAGCTCCCTCAGTCACTCCTCGTAATTCCAACCCTTAATCCAACACTATCATGATTACCAGATCATGGCACTAAGTGCCACATCCAGTCTTATCTTAAAAGATAAAAAAGTTAAAAAACCTCCAGGGATGATGACTCCACCCCCTCTCTGGACAGGCCATTCCAGTGCCTGATTACTCATTCTGTGAAGAACTTTTTTCTGACATCCAGCCTAAACCTTCCCTGGCAGAGTCTAAGCTTGTGCCCTCTTGTGCTGTTGCTGGTTGCCTGGGAGAAGAGACCGACCCCCACCTGTCTACAGCCTCCTTTCAGATAGTTGTAGAGAGTGATGAGGTCACCCCTGAGCCTCCTCTTCTCCAGGCTAAACAACCCCAGCTCCCTCAGCCTCTCTTCATAGGATTTGTGCTGTAAAGTAAAATGCAGTCTGATTTACACTGCAAGCTCTCACCTCTGGGGATGCTGTCGGAGGACAGTGCTTGCTGTCAGTCCCTGGTGACCAAAAAGGGACCTGGAAAGTCCAGGAAAACCATAGAATATTTTCATTGGAAAAGACCTTTGAGATCAACGAGTCCAACCGTCCCTGTCCACCACTAAACCAGATCCCTGCACGAATGTGAGCCATAGAATCATAGAACCATAGAATTATCTGGGTTGGAAGAGACCTCCAAGATCATCAAGTGATCCAGAGGAGCTGGAAAGGTTTCACGTTAATGCAAAAGGATGTAGAGTTCCAAAACCAGCAGCAAAAGCAGAAGGCAGGCACAGTAAACCAGTGGTTGTCCTCTTTTCCCTGTGCTCGAGCCATTAGGAACTGCCATCAGCGCCGACATCGGATGCCAAGGTAATTCCTGGCACTGCTGCAAGGCCGGTTTGGGGGCCCAGCCATGGCCATCTTCCCTTAAATCACTTCCTTGTCTAATTCATTCAATCTGGTTTAATCTCTATCGTGCCACACGCCCTCCTGGAGCCCAGGGAGATGGGCTCCCTGCCTGTCCTCTGCCCGGAAACGCAGCCACCTCCCTCCTGCCTCTCCCCTTCTTCCTGGGCTCTGCTTTCCTTCCTCCCTTCTGAAGGACCAGACCAGTAATCCCAGAGGATGGGATGTCAGGGCCCTGCTTTCCTTCCAGCCTCCAAAAGGACCCAGATGATCAATCCCAGAGTTGCTCTGCAGGGAAGCCACAGTGCCACACGCAGCACATCTCATCACCCACACTTAAAGGCTGTTCCCAGATGGTGCCCATGATTTCTGACCTCCATGGATGGAGTTGTGGGGCTTTCATGGTCCTCAACAGGCAAAGGACTTGGGCTCAACCAGAGGGCCAAAGCAGCCAAAAACTGAGGGCTTCCTCCTTGTTGACAGCAAACAGATCCAGAGGAGATGGTCCAAACAAGACAGAAAAGGACCGAGCAAGAGGGAAGTTCCCCTCCTTTCTTCATTATTCTCATAAAAATGGCCATTTTCCCAGAACACTACATTGCATCACCATCATCCCCACCCAAGTCATGTCCCACCACCTGGACCCTTCGGGTTTTCCTTTTTAAGGGAGTCAGCCCAGAAGGAGAGGCAGATGCTGGCCTCAGGGCACAACTCAGAGCCACCCTAGGGTTGCTCCAGCCTGCTGGGGAGGGTCCCTATAACCCCCATCTCGCAGCTCCTCTCTCCTTCTGGAAAGTCTTTCCCCATTTTTAAGAAGTCTGGAGGGCAGCTGATGCCATCCCTTGTCCCCAGGGGGTGGCTTCTCCCACACTTCTCCTCAGCAGCTTCATTTCCAGATGGAAATGCGTACGTAAGGACCTGCCTGCTGCTTCCTTGCGCCAGTTGGGTTTCCGGCTCTGCTCCGCAGTATGGAAATAAAAGAACATTAAGGGTCAGCACAGGCAACGCAAAGACAATTTGGCATCTTGTGTTTAAGCAGAGCAGATGTCGATTGAGCTCAAGAGAGTCAAATTAATTTGGCTTTTGTGATGGCTCCTGCGTGACGCTAATGAAAGCAGCGTTTTGTGCAGGCGCACGGCTCAGGGGATGGTGAGTCAGAGAATCAGGGAATGGGTTGGGTTGGAAGGGGCATTCGAGCCCATCCAGTTCCAACCCCCCTGCCATGGGCAGGGACACCTCTCACTGGATCAGGGGGCTCAAAGCCCCATCCAGCCTGGCCTTGAACACCTCCAGGGATGGGGCAGCCACCACTGCTCTGGGCAACCTGAGCCAGGGCATCCCCACCCTCACAGCAAAACATTTCTTCCTAAAATCTCATCTCAATCTCCCCTCTTTCAGCTGAAAACCCTTCCCCCTCATCCTGTCCCTGCACTCCCTGATCAAGAGCCCCTCCCCAGCTTTCCTGGAGCCCCTTTCAGTACAGGGAGGCTGCTCTAAGGTCTCCCTGCAGCCTCCTGCTCTTTGCAGAGCTCTAATTCACTTGCTCTTCTCATCTGAAAGGAGCAGGAGGGCTGATTGTTTTTTGTGTTCCCTGAGCTCAGGGGGCAGCAGCAGTTGGGGTAACCCGTGGGCAGCAGGTCAGAGGTTGGGGTCTGACCAGCACACCCTGCTCAGGAGGCTGAGACTGCTTTCCTCCCTGAGGAGCAGCAAAAGCAGAGCTGTGTCCCACAGCATCTCTGGCGAGGGACCCATCTCTATAGGATGAATAGAATCATAGAATCATTAAGTCTGGAAAAGATCTCTAAGATAATCCAGTCCAACCATCAGCTCAACACCACCGTGCCTACTAAACCAGCATCACAGCAAAGGGACTCGGGTCTTGGGGGGTTCCTTTCCTTGAATGCACAGAGCTTCTCCCCAGCTCACAACCATTTATCTTCCTTATTTTTGTATTAAATCATCAGCCAAATCATCTCCCTGACCCCACTTGCCGGGATCACTGATCCTTACTGCTCACATGAGAGTGACTCCGCCGTAGCATTACCCTGCAAACAGCAGATCCCAGCGGGGTAGATGCTGGGAGGTTGTCTCCCAGCCCCGTGTTTCTTGATGAGAAGCCATAAACCTCCCCCAAAAAGCCAAGCAGCCAGCAATTAGTGGTCAGCAGCTGAGCTGGAGGCCAGTGGGAGCAGATCCCTGGAGCGAGAGCCGCCAAGAACATCCCAACATTGGGTTGTCCCCTGTGATCCCATGGATGGCCCTGGGTCCCCTTCCCACTGCTGCCACACATCCCAGCAAACTGATCTCTGCGGGATGTGACCCCTCTGGCCAAATCCAACTTGACAGCCTGGCTTTTTTTCTTTCCATCTTTTGGATGGCAGGCAGCTTTTCCCTCTCTTTTAAGAAGATTAGGCAACTGGAACCAAAATTCCAGCTTGAGCAACCGGGTCATGACTACGCAGACAAACAAAGTGCAGGGACCTACGGCTTTTCCCAAGCATTTGGCTCCTTCCCAAGCCAAGTGCTCACTGAGATGCAGTGGGGTGCACAAAGCCTGAACCCACAAAGTGCCTTTGCTGCTGCTGAGGGGAAATACCTGGGGAGGGGGTGATTATCACCTCTGAGCAGGGGGTGAAAGCTGCCAAAGCCAGACACTCTGGGCTCAGGGAGAGCGTTAATGACTTAATGGTACAGGCTATGTGACAGCACTGGGAGCATCACAGATGCAAGGCACCCCCCCACCTCCTGAAACTGTATGATCATAAAGTCATAGAACCATTATGGTTGGAAAAGACCTCTAAGCTCATCCAGTCCAACCATCAGCCCAACCCCATTGTGTCTGCTAAACCATGCCCCAAAGTGCCACAGCCACGTGTTGTTTGAACCCCTCCAGGGATGGAGACTCCACCACTGCCCTGGGCAGCCTCTGCCAGGGCTTCACCATTTTTTCAGTGAAGACATTTTCCCAATATCCAATCTAAATCTTCCCTGGCACAACTTGAGGCTGTTTCCTCTCTTCCCATCACCTGTCACTTGGGAGAAGAGCCCAGCACCCACCTCACCACAACCTCTCTCAGGGAGCAGTGAGGTCTCCCCTCAGCCTCCTCTTCTCCAGGATAAACACCCCCATCTCCCTCAGCCACTCCCACAACCCCTGTTCTCCAGCCCCTTCCCCAGCTCTGTTCCCTTCTTTGGACAAGCTCCAGCCCCTCAATGTCCTTCTTGGAGTGACGGGCCCAAAACTGAACACAGTGCCCCCAATACCCCTTGTTGCCTGGGAGAAAAGACCAACCCCCACTTCACCACAACCTCCTCTCAGGCAGTTGTAGACAGTGATGAGGTCTCCCCTCAGCCTCCTCCTCTCCAGGCTAAATCCTCCCCCCTGAGCCCTTCCCAGCTGCAGGACGCTGCCAGAAAGCCGCCGGCAGGGCTTGAGCAATAGCAGCCCTTGCCTGACATCTGCCCACACACATCTCGGAGGCCAGTAAACTTCCTGTGGATATTGGCTGCCTGACAAAAGTGACATAAATTCTGCCTTTTTAAAGGGTGATTATTTTCCTGCTGTATTTTGATAACAGGTAGGAGCTTGGCCTGCCTCTCCCTGGCTTCAGGATATGCAGGTTTTAGGGAAGAGCTCAGACATGGAGGTGTTTCTGTAGCTTGAGGGGGCAGGTTGTACAGATAAGGAAAAAATGCCATCACACTTCAGTAAAATACAGTTTATACTCATTTTTTAGGAAACTGTAGGCACTTATGTCCCCTCTCTGCCTCCCCTTACCCCACATCTCTGATGTTTCATCCCATTGATGCTCCAGGCAAGTTCCTCCAGGAGCTGGATCTCCCCTCCTGCCCTTCCCCTAAGCCCCAAGGTTTCATCCCACTGATGGTCCAAGCAAGACCCTCAAGGAGTCAGATCTTCCTTCCCGCCCTCACCATCATCCTCGAGGCTTTATCCCACCGATACTCCAGGCAAGACCCTTCAGGAGCCAGATCTCCCCTCCTGCTCTCTCCCCACATCCCTGATGCTTCATCCCAGCGATGCTCCAGGCAAGTTCCTCCAGGATCCATCTCTACCCTGAGGTCCGTCCTCAGCACAAACCCACACACGATTCAGCAGGCTCCTTTGAAAGACATTTATTATTTAAATAATAACGATTTTCTACATCACCTCAGCTACCATTTGGCAGAAAATCTCCAAATCTCAGCACCTTTGGGCTTTCTGAGCAGAGCTGCAGCTCTCAAATGGACAACAAGACGTCCCACTTGCGGTAGCACAATGACACCATGTTTGTTGGATGCTGCATGAATGGGACACACAAGGACCTCAAGACAGATCCAGCTTAGCCACAGGGTTGGAAGCTCCTTCCCACAGTGGGGACCAGCCCAGAGCCCCAAAGACCTTGCACATCCCATGAAGGATGTTGCCGAACGGGACAGGAATGATGACCTGGACGTTTCTGCACTTGGGTGTTTTGGTTTTCTTGCATTTTGGGGTTGTTTTTGTTTTCCAATCAGACCTCTAGAGAGGTGATGCCCTTGAGCAGGTTTGTCACAGGCTGGAGGGAGGACACTTTGCTGCATCCCAGGAGAATGAGCCTTTCCCTGTGCCAAACCAAACTCCACACAGCTCTGCTACCATCACAGCACAAGGGATGTGCCACAATTTGGCTTATTTTCTGCCCTGGTGCCACCCAGACACGTTGAGCTGGCACCCACTGGAACCTCAAAATCACTGAGGTGGGGGACAGACAGACAGACACATGCACACAGACCTACACCTGATAAAGTGCATTCCTTTAGGCAACCAGCCTATCCAATAAAGGGGAATATTTGGGGATACACTGCTCCCTTCCTTTCTTAACCACTCTCTAGAGATGTAGGGGCAGAGATGGATGCTTGCAGCATCAGTGGCTGCCCAGCCCCTTCTCCAGCACCCCTACCCTTGCTTGCACAGTGACTTCACCTCAAAAGGACCATGGAGACCTTGTTGAAGAGCAAAGCAGCAGGAAGCTCCCTGCAGCAGTAGTGTTACAATACAGCCCCTTGTGCATCAACCCCTAAACCTGCCAGAGCATAGTTGGACACAGCCTGCACTCTTCACCGGGCAGGAGCAGCCCTTCTAAAGGTGACATCAACATCCAGGTACTCATCAGCCCCTCCAATCCTGTCCCACTCTATTTTCTGCCCTGTGAGAGACCGCACTGGCTTTGCAGGGGCTTCCCAGACACACAGTGACACCTGGTTGGGCCACCCATACCTGGCCTCCCCTGCAGCAAATACGTCTCTTCATGGGCCATAAGACAGAGCTTCATGAACATCCTCCAGGGCTGTGCTTCACCTGGCAGATGTCTCCTGGAACGGTCAACGGATCTATGGCCCACAGGGGTCCAGTTGTGCTGCCAGTTTTGTCTTTGCAGGGGATGGAGTCTGTCTGTCCTGGCTCCTGGGGGTCACCTGGCAGCACAGCGCCGAGCGCAGGAACCGCAGGACCGGTGGCCTCAGGATGGCGAAGACCCAAGGGTCGACGATGGAATTAATGGAGAGGAACCTCAGGGCTAGGAGGTCCCAGTTGTGTTTGTCCTCATCCGTGCTGAACTTGTTCACGTAGGCACGGATCTGCAAAACACAACGGGGAGATGACATCAGGTCTGGGCTTCCAGGAGCGGATCCCAAGTAGCTCCTTGGGGAGATCTTGGCTCTCACAGCACAGTTTTTGCCTCCACCAGTTTAAATGAACTTCTTGATAATGAAAGCCAGGTCCGGACTCCGCTCCCAACACACAGCAAGGCTTCATTTAAATTGGAAGGGGGAAGATTTAGATTAGATGTTAGGAAGAAATCCTTCACGATGAGTGCAGGGAGATGCTGGCACAGGTTGCCTAGGGAAGCTGTGGGTGCCCCATCCCTGGAGGTGTTCAAGGCCAGGTTGAATGGGGCCTTGAGCAATCTGGTCTAGTGGGAGATGTCCCTGCCCATGGTAGGGGGCTGGATCTGGATGGTTGAAACTGGATGGTCTTTAAGGTTCTTTCCAACCCAGACCATTCTATGAGTCTATGATTCATATAACCCTAATGCAATTAAGCCAGCGGTTGCTTAAGGAAGTGTTGGGTCTCACCTTGAAAATACCATGGGACAAATAAATGGGCAAGACAGAGGACACGGGGTGCTAAGCCACTCCAGTCCTTCCTGCAGAGTGCCGAGTCATAGCAGCTGACAGGGCTTCCTGGAAGGGTGACTCAGCATTCCTTACTCATACGGGTCGACTCGGGTCAACTCGCTGCCCCCTCGCTTTGGGAGAGAGGGGATGCTTGGGTGGAAATGGGGGCTAAGGACATGGGAGATGTGAGCATTCCTCTTCCAGTTGGGATCTCTTGGGTACCACGCATGGATGGTGCATCCTGGGGTACAAGGTGGCCACAGTACAGCTGGTACCCAACATTACCAAGAACATAGTGCTTCCAAGGATTGGAGCTTTTTGGGGAAGGATTTTGGGGTGCTGCATGCTTGGATTCATGTGCCTGCTCCTCGCAGAGTGGCTGCTGTGGGCAGCCCCAGCCAGAAGAGAAAGTGTCACACCAAGGAGGCACCAGCAGCGTTTGGCAGCTTGGTTTGAGATGCTGCCAAAGCGCAGCCCAAACACAACCCCACATGGGGTTCCGGGTGATGGGAAAAGAGAAGCTGGCTGTGCTTCTGGATAAGAATATATCTGCTACTGCAGGGCCCATGGGATCCCCCCCAGAGGCATTTCCCACCCCAGCTGCTCCAGGCAGACCCACAGGGCCCTGCTCACGTGTCCCTATCATGCAGCCCCACTTCCTAACGACCAGAGCTCCCAAATCCAGGCTATTTCAGGACACGGGAAGAGCCGCCCATCACCCGCGGGCCCATTGACGGGAGCTGAAGTGTCTCTCAGGATGTTGAGTCTGGCTCTTGGGATGCTCATGAGTGCCTGGACATTACTGCTCTGTCTTTTCTCTTTAAATTCAGGCAGTCTGGCTCGGCTACAGCCTGTGGTTATTTTGTTTTCTCCTGGGAAAAGAAAGGGAACGTGAAGGGAAGGTAGCGTCTACTTAACTCCATGAGCACAAAATTAGCACTGGCTCTGCTCCCAGCCCTGGTGGGGCTCGCTTCTAATGGGAACAAAATGACCTCCTGCGGTGGTGGGCTCACGTACACGGGCAGGGGACATGAATGGCTCAACGTGCTCTGGGGTTCATGATGCTGCTGGTGTAATATGGCTTGGATGGATGAAAAGTGGTCCTTTGGTGGGCAGAGCCTGGGGCAGAGTCAAGGGACTTGCTCTCTCCCTTTCCTCACCTGGCTGTCGTGTTTCGACCCTCTGTTTCTCCTTGGAAGCCTTGTGCATGGATGGGGTAGAGGGTGTGGGCACAACCCTTGGCATGAGGGATGCTGTGATCCATGTGTCAGATCTCCCTTCCTAGCAATCATTCATCTCCACGCTCGTGCCTCGGTGTTGTTGAGATGGAGTGGAGACCTCTGTCTAATGGTGAGGTAGATGCTGCCTGACTGCCATCTCCAGCTCCATCCTTCCCTCTTCCCACAGAAATCTGGGGTACCTCAGCCCAGTCCAGCAGTATCTCCTTCATCCTCATCTTGGGATGTCTAATTTCTTGCTATGCCACCCCTAACTACTCCATCATGAGTGCCCTTCTCCCAGGAATTGTGATCCAGGGGACCAGCCCCTGCCTGGGCCACGCTGCCTGACCTCAGAACCTCTATGGAATGGGAAGACACATCTGCTCCTGCCACCTCATCCTCCTGTTGGCATTTGGGATATGGGGAGCAATTGTCCCAGTTCCCCATGGGATGTGCAAATTGCCTACAGTTTGTGGTAGATCTAGGGCCTCCTGAGCTTCCTGAGGAGCTAAACTTTGACCTCAGCCCTTGAGGTTTGGGCATTGAAACAGAGGTTCTATGGAGAGGGACCCAACCCCAGGGGAGAGGTGGTTGCAACTCACCGTGAATGGCAAGGAGCAGATGACAAAGATGATGGTCATGATGGAGAGGAGAAGGAGGTGGTCAATCTCCTCGGCCATGGAGAACATCCGCCGGCCAGAGCAGCCGGCCGGCCGGGGCTGCTCCAGCGTGGCCAGCCGGCGTGTCTTCTGCCCCCGGCGGTGCATGCGGGCCAGGTTGGCGATGACACTGAGGTTGCAGAGCAGCACGGAGAGGATGAGGAAGAGGAGCAGGGTGGCATAGAGAAGTGAGAAGGTGACATCCAACCCAGACACCTCCCTGCCGCCGTTGAACTGGAGGTAGTCCAGGTGCATCTGGATGAAGCACCAGGTGCCGGGACAATACTGCACGTACTGCCCGAAGCCCACCAGGGGCAAGGAGCAGAAGGCTGCCGAGAAGGTGTAGATGATGGGCAGGGCAACCAAGCCCGTGCGGGGGCTGAGAAAGCGTTCGTAGAAGTAAGGCTGCCCCAGAGCCAGGCATCGCTCCAGTGCCATGGCGAAGAGGATGAGCATGGTGGCGAGGCCAAAGAAGCTCATGGAGAAGCCAAAGTAGCTGCAGATGTGTCCGCCTTGCGCCAGGGCGATCAAGGTGAGGTTGCGGTGATAGGAAGCCAAGACGAAAGGGCTGACGGAGCAGGTGCCCAGCAGGTCGGTGACCACCAGGGCCAACACCAGGACGTGGAAGAGGGACGGAGGGTGGGAGCGGGGTCCCCGACGGCAGCGCAGCAGCAGCCCCAAAGCCAGGAGGTTGCCCAGGAGCCCAGCGGAGAACATGAGGGCGCTGACCAGAGGGCGAGCCCCGGCCGGGAGAGCCTGGCCGTGCTCGCACGGCCCCCGCACCGTCCCGTTCATCCCAGCAACAGCGCTCGACTGAGCCACCAGCACCGCCCGCCCCGCCGGGACCGCCCCGCAGCATCCCCGCCCCGCCCCGGGACCCGGCACCGAGCATCATCACCCCTCCCGCAGCCTGCCCCCTGCAGCATCCCTCCCCCTCAGCACCCTGCCCCGCCGGGACCGCCCCGCAGCATCCCCGCACTGCCCCGGGACCCGGTACCGACCATCCCGCCCCGCAGCATCTTCCCCCTGGACGCGGCACCAAGCATCCAGGTCACTGAGCGGGGAGGGGGACGGGACGCGGGCACCGTGATGCGGGGGAAGACCCAGGCATGGTCAGTCCCGGTCCCGGTGTCGCTGCAGGAGACAGTCCCGGTGCCGGGTCCGGGACACCCGCGGACAATCACTTCTGGTACCGGTCCGGAAGTCTCGGTGCCGGTTCTGTTGTGGGAGACCCAGGAACGGCCAGTCCTGGTGCTGGTGCAGGAGTCCCAGTAGCGGACTGGGAGCCCTGGTGCTGCTATGGGAGTCCCTTGGACCGCCGGTCCCGGTGTCAATCTGGGAGTCCCGGTACCAGGCCAGGAGCCCCAAGGCTTGGCCACTTCTGGCCAGTGTGAGAGTCCTGGTCCTGGACTGGGACCCCCTGTGCAGCAGCCCCAAGGCACTGCCAGTCCCGGTTCCAGTCTGGGACTCCCTAACAAGACCAGTCCCAGTACTGATCCATAAGCCAGTCTCAGTTCCAGTCCGGGAATCCCAGTGCCAGTCCAGGAACCCTTCACACAGTCAGTCCTGGTACCAGTCCAGGAGTCCTGTCCCAGTCCAGGGGTGCTGGTACTGGAGTGGAAGCCCTTGAACAGCCAGCCCGGGTGCTTGGCCAAGACACCCTCAGATGACCATCCCTGGTACCAGTCTGGGAACGCTTTGCAGGACCAGTCCCTGACTGGATTGAGGGTTCTGGTATTGAGCCAGGAGCCCCAGTGCTGATCCAGGAGTCCTGGTGTCAATCCAGGACCCCCTGGAAGGCCAGTCCTGGTGCTGCTGTAGGAGGTCCAATGCCACCTTAGCCCTGGAACCAGTCCAGGAGACCTTCTCATGGCCAGCCCCAGCATTGGACCAAGAGTCCCAAGTACTGGACCAAGAGTCCCAGTACTGGACTGGGTGCCCCAGTGCTGCTGTGGGAGCTCCTCTCATGGCCAGTCCTGATGCAGGGCCACAAGCCCCTCAGGTGCCCTGGTGTCAATCCAGAGTCCCAGTACCATGCTGGGAGCCCTGGTACTGCTGCAAGAGCTCCAGTACTGCACTAGCTCTCTTGCCAGGCTGGGAGCCATTCCCATTGCCAGCCCTGCTACTGGTCCTAGAGTGTGTCTCTGGGACTGGTCCCCGTCTGCTGCTCTGGGAAGGCTGGGTTGGCCCAAGTGCTGCTCCAGGGACCACTGCACCACTGTGGGAGCCCTGATGCTGACCTGGGAGCCCAGCAGCATGGGCAACATCAGTGCTGGTCTAGGAGCCCCGCACACAGCCGACCCCAGTTCGATTCAAGAGAACCAAACTGGCACTGGGAGCCCTGCACACAGGCAGTCCCAGAGTCTTGGACCAGCACCAAGAATCCTGACACCCAGCCAGCCACAGTCCAGTCACAGAATCATAGAATGGTTGGAAAGGACCTTAAAGCCCATTCAGTTCCACTCCCTCTGCCACGGGCAGGACATCTCCCACTGGATCAGGTTGCTCAAAGCCCCATCTAACCTGGCCTTGAACACCTCCAGGGATGAGGCAGCCACAGCTTCCCCAGGCAATCTGTGCCAGGGCCCCCCCAACTTCATTGTGAAGAATTTCTTCCTCATGTCTAAGAGTCCCTTCCTCAGTCCAAGAGTCCCAGATCAGCACTGGGATCACCAATGCACAGCCAACCCAGACACCAGTCTGGGATCCCCAAATGTCATAGCAAGACCTGCTGCTGATCTGGGACTCCTCAACTCACAGCAATACCTGGTGCTGGTCTGGGAACATTGAGTTCACACCAAGCCCTTGAGCTGGTGTTGCTCTGGGAGCCTTGGGCTGACAACAAGCCCAAGTACTTGTCCAAGGACCATGAGGAACAATGAGTCCTGGTGCCATCTCCACCAGTCTAGTGCAGGGTGGGCTACCAGGAAGCCATAGCTGATTCTGGGCTGTGCCCCAGAGGCACCTGGAGTCCCCAGAGAACACTCTGCCCCATGGCCAGCCCCACACCATGTCCCCTTTGGCTCCCTCTCCTATACGTCATCAGAGCTTCCCTTGGGGTTGCAGCCTGCAGTGTCCAGTCAGGAGTGGGTGGACATCAAAGGCAACCCCTCATGGAATGCTTTGGGTTGGAAGAGACCTTCACAGGTCATCTAGTCCATCCTCCCTTATCCCACTGCAAGCCTGCCTGAGGGTGGTTTATGTGCCCCAAACACCAGCTCCAGGAAATCTCCTTCTGCTGCGGCTTCAGGCACAACAGATGGCACAAGAAGCTCTTGCTCCTGTGTAGTGCTTCCCTAGTCATGACCTCCATCCTCTCCCCACCTTGGCCTCCGAGCTGGGGGACAGGCAGAGCTCAGGTGCACCCCTTGGTCCATGAGCTCATGGGAAACTGTTCTCCCAAAGTGCTCTGGTCCCCCCAAACCCTGGTGAAAGGGTGCAGCGCTGATGGCCTCCAGCATGGACGTGGCAGGTTGCTGCCTCAAGAGCATTTGGGCTGTTATTTTAAAACCCTTTGCATTTGCAACAGGAACTTCGTAAAGGAAACAGGGTACAGGGCAAACTCCAGGGCTGGGTGAGCTGTGGTTTGTGACAGCACCTCCATTTCCGACAAGCCGCTCCTATTCCTCCTTCTGGTTTCTTACATCACGCAGCTCAAAGGCTTCTTCAGCACATTGGAGAGGATGTGTAGTCAGCCTGCAGGGCATCCACAGCCCTCCCTGTTCCCATGGCCAAATCTGTGGCTGTAGTGCAGGAGAAGGGGTTTTCATAGAATCATAGAATGGTTTCAGTTGGAAAAGACCTTTAAGATCATCGAGTCCAACCATCCATCCAGCCCTGCTAAGTCCACCACTAGACCACGACCCCAAGTATGACATCTACTTGGCTTTTAAACACCTCTAGGGATGAGGACTCAACCACCTCTCTGGGCATCTCTTCCAATGCTTTCATCCCTTTCAGTAAAGAAATTCCTCTTAATATCCAACCTAAACCAGCCCTGATGCATCTTAAGGCCATTTCCCCTTGTCCTGTCACTGGGTACCAGGGAGAAGAGACCAACCCCCCACCTTGCTACAACCTCCTTTCAGGGAACTGCAGACAGTGATGAGATCCTCCCTCAGCCTCCTTTTCTCCAGACTGAACAACCCCAGCTCCCTCAGCTGCTCCTCATAAGGCTTGTTCTCCAGACCATTGGTCCCACCTGTCCAGGTCCCTCTGTAGAGCCTGTCTGCCCTCAAGCAGATCAACACTGCCTCCCAAATTAGTATCATCTGTAAAATTATTGAGGGTGCATTAGATTCCCTCATCCATGTCACTGGTAAAGATAGTAAACAGAAGAATTTTGCTGACTTCCAGACGAAGTCTGGATGCAACTGGGCGAGAAAAACACACATCTCAGGACATCTTTTAATCCCCTCTCCCAGCCCTGCAAACCTGATCCAGCAGAGCAGCAAAGCATGTGGACACATCTGGTGGTGGGTGTGATCCTGTAGGATTCCCAAGGGCTGGATGGAACCCTGGCATATTTGGTCATGGAATCATAGAATCATCTGGTTTGAAAAGACCTCTGAGATCATCAAGTCCAACCATCCCTGTCCCTTACTAAAACATGTCCCTAAGAAACTCATCTGCCCATCTTTTAAACCCCTCCAGGGATGGGGACTCCACCACCTCCCTTTGCAGCCTCTGCCAGGGCCTGAGAACCCCTTCTGGGAAGAAATTTTCCTGATGTCTAATCTGAACCTGCCCTGGCACAACTTGAGGCCATTTCCTCTCATCCTATCACTTGCCACTTGGGAGAAGAGAGCAGCACCCACCTCACCACAACCTCCTTTCAGGGAGCTGCAGAGAGCAACGAGGTCTCCCCTCAGCCTCCTCTTCTCCAGGATAAACAGCCCCAGGTTCCTTCAGCTGCTCCTCATAGGACTTGTCCTCCAGCCCTCTATGGTCCTCTGTGGTGTCCTCAAAAATTAGGTTTAAAAATGGAGCTGAGGCTGAATCCGGTGTCGGTCCATCTGAGCAGCTTTTCCAAACAGAAGGCACCCTGTAGGGTGGTTGCTCCAAGGCTTTTCCCAGCCTCCCAGCCCTTTCTGGTGTTTTGTGTCACAGCTCAGGAAGGGGTTTTGGCATCTTCTGGAAGCACATTTTCCTGGCAGCTAATGGAGCCTTAAATACCCATTTGGGGCTTCAGGCTGCTCAACCGACAGTTGCCTCTGATGGGATATTTTTGCATTAATAGGAAAATTGCTGGGCTTTTTGTTTTCTTCCCCTTCTGAGCTCAAACCCAGGAACACACCACTTGGTACAAGCTGTCCATTTCTTGGGAAGCATTTTTTTCCTTCCTTCTGCTTCCATGTTTATCTTGGGTGCCTTGCTTCTAACAAGAACCATATGTTGTCCCAAGGGTCAATGGCATTGTTTTCCCTAAGAGGAGATTTCAAGACTTGGCCCACTTGGAGAAGAAACTCTGGGCTTGTAAAAAAGGTGCATGAATTTCATACAAACCCTGCAGCTTAGAGGACTCAACCTCTAGAATTTGCTGCCTATGGTTGAGGTGGGCGTTGGAATCCTTCTCCATCCCAGGTGGGTTTTAAAGGACAGCTTCGGGTCTACAAGCAGGGAGGAGCCCAGCCCTCTGTGCATGGATGGATGGACCACATGGGTGGATTTTAAACCAAAAACCCATCTGATTTGTGTTTAGCAAAGCCAGACATTGTTTTTCTTACAAAGCCTTTCCAGCTCCATCCTTTATCTTGTGCACTGGTGCTGCCAGCAGCCTCACTCACTGCCCTGGAGAAGCAGGGCTGAGCACAGGCAGGTCCAGGTTGTGGTGTCTTGGCTTCCTGTCCTCTACAAGCACCTGGGTTTGACAAAATCAAACCTCTTACCAACTGGTTGTGTCTTACAGCCCCGTGGGCTGAGTGCCCTGGCTCGGGTGCCTGGCAGCTGCGGCGCTGTTGCCTGTCCAGGCACGTGCCTTCCTGCTCCCAGAAAGGCTGAAAACACACAGGCAGGCAATAAAAAAAACCAGGCTCTTTGTGAGAACTGAACAATACACTGAGAAACGAGCTTGGGTGAAGTTGTGCCTGGATTTCATGTGCTGGCAAAAACAACCGACCACGCTCCATTTATGTCCAGGGAAGGAGTGGGGATGAAGGCTCAGGTGACGCTGGTGACACCGGTGATGCTGTGAGCGTGGGACAGGGCAGCTGGCGGTGCTGGAGGGCAGCAGGCATGGCACAACAGCTCTGGAAAGAGCATCATTGGTGTGAGCCACAGCCTCGAGCTGAGCAGCATCTCTTTATTGCCTCCATTAAGCATCATCCCTTTGAGGATCGCTGGCACGGAGGTGTCCGCAGGGAATGACTGAGCATGGAGCCTGGGAGGAGGATGCCATCCACGAGGGCTCACACAGCAGCTCTCACCTCTTCAGTTTCTGGCCAAAGAGCTCTGAGCCTCAGGGCTTTTTTGATTCCTTTTTGGCAACGTTTACAACTCAATCATGTGTCGCAGGGATTTTTCATTTTATTTTATTTGCTATTTTACTTTTTTTCCAAGCTCAGTAATGGGAAAGGGCTCTGAGCTTTGATGGAACTCCTGAAGCCCCAAACCAAAGGTGTTTGGGCATTAAAACGTGGCTTGCCCAAGGAAGCAACTTAGGGTGGAGAGTGATAGCCCCTTTCTATCAGCCCATCATGCTCAGGTCGGCTCAGAACCCAGCCCTGGCTGGGGATGTGCTGCCATCTCTGGAGAGGACCGGGATAGGACAGTCCCGAGCCCCAGAAACACGTCGAGGAGTGATTTATCTGCTTGGAGGATGGCCTGGCATTCAGCCACCCGTGAAAACTTGTTGGCTGCAGTCAGAGCTCAGCTTGCCTGAAGGCAACGATGGCTGCCTGGAGACTCTAAGTCTGCTGCTGGAGCAGGTAGGACACCAGGAAGGGCAGAACACCAATGAAAAGCC
Organism: Tapera naevia; assembly: GCA_033556795.1. Classification (NCBI taxonomy): domain Eukaryota; kingdom Metazoa; phylum Chordata; class Aves; order Cuculiformes; family Neomorphidae; genus Tapera; species Tapera naevia. Next base: position 8,480,529 of record JAUMJJ010000157.1, on the reverse strand, counting down.
CTAGGGAAGACATGAGTGAGCCAAGGTTGCCAGGATGTGCATAGGTCAGCCAGAGAGCAGTGATAATGCAGGGACAGGGTCACCCCAGCAGCCTGCAAGCCCCCCACTCCGTGCTCAGTGGCTCCACGATTTCTTTTCTCTCATGATAAATTCATGGTAGGGTCGGACACCGTGCTGTGTGCATCATCACCTCAGGCCTCAAATGGAGACTGTATTCAATCATAGAATCACAGGGTGGAAGGGACTTTAAAGCCCATCCAGTTTCACCCCCTTGCCATGGGCAGGGACACCTCCCACTGGATCAGGGGGCTCCAAGCCCCATCCAACCTGGCCTTCAACACCTCCAGGGATGGGGCAGCCAGCACTTCCCTGGGCAACCTGGGCCAGGGCCTCCCCACCCTCACGCAAAAATATTTCTTCCTAAGATCTCATCTCAATCTCCTCTCTTTTTGTTCATCTTAATAAAGAACCTGGCAAGTTTTTAATGTCATTGCTGCTTTCCACAGAGCATGGTTGCCTTGGACTCTAAACATACAGAGAGCTCTCCAGGAGGCTCTCCAGGAGGGAATCCCCACTGGGATCACGGGCAGATGATGGTCTCTCTCAGCCTGGGCACACACTGAGCACCCACAGCTCACGTTGCTGCATCTCCTGGCCTGGTTGTGCCTGGTCCATCCATCCTGAGCAGTGGGTGGATCCGTATGGTGGTGGAGAACCCAGGCCAAGAGGGACAACAGCAAGATTTTGCAGAGCCATTATCTCATCCTGCTGTGGTGAAACAGATCCGGTGAAAACCACAGCGCAGGCTCGGAGCTGTTGACCCTGCAGTCCCACGTGAGCCATCTCCAAGCCAGTAACACACCAGTAACAAGAAACCAATACTCAGGCCAAGCCTCATTCCATTTCTTTCTCCTTAGAAAACCTCGATGAGAGGCACTGAGACAAGATTCTGCATGTATCCCACAGTACATCCCCAAATCCAGTCTGCCCTTTTCTCCAGCCAGGAGAACCAGCCTCAGCCAACCCAACCAGGTGTCCCCCAACAGGCCCCAAGAGAGATTTGTGTTGAGTTCCTGCTTTCAAAAAGAGAATGCATTTTTACTCCAAGAGTAAATATTGCATGAGAACTGGCAGAAACATGACTCCACCTTGCAAGGCTTAGCTAAATAGAGGGAGAGAAGTATCTGCCCTGTCTGCTCCAATGGCACAAAGCAGGTGGGGATGTTGGTCATCATAATTTTTTGGCCTAACTGGTCACTTGAGGCAAATATTAAATCCAGTTAATATGTGTGGTTGAGGGGAAATGGATCTTTCATTACAGTGATCGTTTGCTTGCATGGTTGCACCATGAGGTTATACATCCCATGCTCTGCGTTCTCTCAATTACTGCTCTTATTAGGGCTTTGAGATCATCATAAATACTGAATTAAGACAATTATGGCGGGACAGGTAGGCATCTGAATAACACAAATGCAACATTACTGCTTGGAGGAACCTGGTTTTGAGAGAAGAGTAAGCCAAGGCAGAGAAATCACAGCTCTGCATGGAGGATCCGGGGTTAGGTGAGGGATGATGGGCATCCTGGGGAGGGGGGGTGGGCGTCCCAGGAAGGGATGATGGGCATCCCAGAGAGGGATGATGGACGTCATGGGAAAGGACCTGCCCGCCCTCTGTCTTCTCAGCACAGTTTTGAGCTGCTACTCAAGTTTCGGAGTCTCTACACCATAAAAGCCTCCCTCACACCCCTTCACCCAGACAAAGGACATCCCAAACCAGCCCTGGTTAACCCCACCTTGGCACAGAAGGGGATTATGCATAGGACAAGGCGATGGAGCAGGACTCCAAACCGCTTTTATTGGCTGGGCACACACACACACACACACACACACACACTTCTCGTCCCTGTGTGTCCCCCACTGCCCTGAAGCCACACGCCAAAACCCTCCTGCTTTCCTGGAGCCAGGTGCTCCCCAAACCTTTCACAAAGTGCTGCTGTTCGGAGTTATCCAGAGGTATCCAAAAGACCACCTGGTTCCTCTCTGGGGCGAAACGTAGCCTGGGGAGGGGGCAGAAACCCTTCCTGGCCACCTCTCGCTGCAAGCCGGACTCCGTCCCCACCTGCGACAGCCCCGTGTTGTCCCGGGATGCTCCGGGGCCAGGGGGTGGGGCCGAAGGCTCCCTCCTCATCCTCACCAGCAGCCGCCGGCGTCTGCGAAAACCCGTGCACTCAGGGGAAGCCGAGCTGTGGGTTGTCTGTCCTGCGCCAGCCCAAGGGACAGAACTGGCCGTCTCCCCCCGGGCTGGGTCCTTTTAAGGTGGCTTTCCGGGAATTGAGCCTCCGGCAAAACCTGCGGATGAAGGTGCGGAAAACGGAGGTGCGGAAGATGATGAAGACCCAGGGGTCGACGATGGAGTTCACGGAGAGAAAGCGCAGGGCGCTGAGGTCAGCGTTCTCATTGAAATCGGCAGCAAAAGCCCCCATGTACGCCCGGATCTGTCAAAAAAAAAAAGCAAAGAAAGAGGGAAAAATGAAAAAAAAAAAAATCGTACTATGGGGGTAAAGCTGAGGGCGAAACAATTCCCGTGGGGGTGGCAAAAGAAGGTCCAACCCCTCAATATCCCCACGCATTGAATCAACACATGTTGTGGCTTGCAGAGCCTGATACTGGGAGTTTGGACTGGGTTGTGGATGGTCGTGGCATGAGAGGTACCATATCCCCATGAAGCCCAGGAGGTCAGAGATGAAGTTTGGGGTTGTTCCGTGGAGTAAAGGGAACATCCAATCTCGACAGGTTCCAGCAGCGGGACCTGCTCTGCCCCCAGGGCTGAGGCACCCCTCTTGTGTTGTCCCCCCTGCGATGGGTGTCAGACCCCAAAAGGGTTCTCGGGCACTGACAGAGGCTGCCCAGGGAGGTGGTGGAGTTCCCATCCCTGGAGGGGTTAAAAAACCAGGCAGATGAGGTGCTCAGGGATCTGGTTTAGTAGTGGATGGAGATGGTTGGACTTGATGACCTCAAAGGTCTTTTCCAACCGAGCGATTCCATGATTCTATGATCTTTTGGATCACTCAGCTGGACCACATCTGGATGGTGACCCTTGCTGAGTCAAGGTTCTTCCTCCACCGCCAGGTCCAGCCTGAAACCTTGCTTGTTTGAGAACCACGAGGCTTTCACTGGTGTAATTACAAAACCAGTATGAGCCCAGTCTTACTGCTGTGAGATATGGATCCAGATCTCACCAGTGTGACATGGGGGACGGGGAGCGGAGGTGGAAGTTGTAACCTCGGGCAGTGGCAGCACCCGCACCCCCACCCTGATTTTGAGATAGTCCTCGCTGTAACACCAGCTCTGCTCAGGGAGGGTGACAGCGAGGTGGTGCTGCAGGATCCGGCCCCAGGACATGGTGCTGTGGGATCCGGCCCCAGGACATGGGGCAACTGGGCAGGAGGGGGACAACAGGGCTCTGTCATGCTGAGGGTCTCCCACCCCACCACTGGGACCCTCATCTGTGGGGAAGAACAGGGAGGATTTCAGGGAATATTTACCTCAGGTTAAAGGGAGCTGGATCTTCCCAGCACCTCTGGGATGGGTGGATTGAGGGGGGTTATTGAGGGGTCTAAATCAATGAACCAGCCTCCCTGGGAGTAAGTGCTGGGGGGGTAACTCCAAGGGGTTAAAGGAATGAGCCACCCCTCCCAGCACCTCCAGCACCTCCAGCACCTCCGGGACAACCTCATAGGAAAGGGGTGGTGGTGGCAGGGATGAGGTAGGGGGGTATTCCAACAAGCAGACCCCTGGAATAGGGTGGGGGACAGGTGCTGGTGGTGGGTATTCAGGGAGGGGCAACGCAATGACCTGGCACCCCCAGGACAGGGTGGTGGTGATGGCAGGGGAAGAGCTGGTATTCCAAGGAGGTTTATGCCATGAGCCAAGCCCTGTGATGGAGGGGGGGTGGTGGTTTGGGGTTATTCCATGTGCTTTAAAGCAATAAATTGATCCCCCGTCCCCGTCCCAGAACAGGGTGGTGCTGTGGGGGTTATTCCATGGGGATTAAAGCAATAAATTCCTGGGGATGTGGTGCTGGTGGAAGGAATCTGGAGGGGGGGGGGGGGGGGGAATTCCCAGAATGAGATGGTGGTGCCGAGGAGAATGGGGAGGTCATTCCAAGATAACCTGACCATTGGGGGTGGGGTTGTAGTGGTGGGTTATTCAGAAGGGGCTAAATCAATGAACACCCCCCTCAATACCTCTGTGGGTGATGGTGCCAGGATTTATTCCAAGGGGCTGAAGCATTGATCTAAGCCCCCCAGGACTGAGTGGTGGTGATGGGGGAGTTATGGCAAGGGGGTTTAGGCAATGATCTGACCCCTATGGACAGGCTGGGGGGTTATTCAGAGGGGGGCAAAGTAATGATCTGAGCACCAGGAGCAGATGGTGGTGCCAGGGTTTATTCCAGAGGGCAAAACCAACAACTTGGCCCACCCTGGTGCTGACGGGTGGGAGGGGCTGTTCAGAGTGGGGCAAAGCAATGTCCTGATCCCTCAGGAGCAGGTGATGGTGCCAGGGTTTATTCCAAAAGGCAAAATCAACGACCTGACCCACCTGGGACTGATGGAGGGAGTTATTCAGAGGGGGCAAAGCAATGCCCTGAGCTCCCAGGAGAAGGCGGTGGTGCCAGGATTTATTCCAGAAGGCAAAGACAAGATCCTGACCGACCCTGGTGCTGAGGGGGGTGCTGTTCAGAGGGGGGAAAGCAATGCCCTGAGCCCCCAGGAGCAGGTGGTAGTCCAAGAGCTTATTCCAGAGGGCAAACCAAGAACCTGTCCCCACCCCATTGCTGATGGGAGGGTTATTCAGGGTGGGAGGGCAAAGCAATGCCCTGAGCCCTCAGGAGCAGGTGGTAGTGCCAGGGTTTGTTCCAGAAGGTAGGACCAAGGACCTGACCCAGTCCAGTGCTGATGTGGGGTTATTCAGAGGGGTCAAGTAATGATCTGAGTCCCCAGGAGCAGGTGCTGGTGCCAGGGATTATTCCAAAAGGCAAAACCAAGGATCTGACCCACCCTGGACTGAGTGGTGCTGATGGGGGGGGGGGAGGGGGGGGGGAAGGGGGCTATTTAGAGGCGACCAAAGCAGTGTCCTGAGCCCCCAGGAGCAGATGGTTGTGCCAGGGTTTATTCCAGAGGGTAAAACCATCAACCTGATCCACCCCAGGACTGAATGGTGCTGATGGAGGGGCTATTTAGAGGGGGGCAAAGCAATGTCCTGAGTCCCCAGGAGCAGGTGGTGGTGCCAGGGTTTATTCCAAAAGGCAAAACCAAAGACCTAACCCCCCCCAGGACCGAGTAGTGTTGACTGGGGGCCTGTTCCAAGATGCTTTAGGCAATGACCCGACCCCCATGGACAGGGTGAGAGACTACTCAGAGGGGGTCAAGGCAACAACCCAGCCTCCTTGAGAGGAGGTGGTGGTGAGGGGAGACTATTTTCCAGGGGTGTTAAACGCAATGACTGACCCCAGGGATGGGGTGGTGGGTATTTGGAGGGGGGGCAAAGCAACAACTTGAGCCCCAGGGAGCAAAGCAACCACTTGAGCCCCTGGGGGAGCAAAAGACAGAGCAAAGGGCTGTTCTGGGGGCCGGGGGCAGTGAGATTACTCACGATGAGAGGCAAGGAGCAGATGGTGAAGAGGACAGTCATGAGCCCCAGCAGGACAAGGTGGTCGAGCTCCTCCATGTGCGGGGTGGTGGCATCGGCGGGCGTCCCGCGGCGGGGCTGCCGCCGTGCCATGCTGTAGAGGTGCCGCATGCTGCTCACGTTGCAGGTGCCAATGGCCAACACCAACAAGCCCATCAAGCTGGCGTAGAGGACGGGGAAGCCCAGCTGGCGTGGCCCACCTCCCGCCATCCTCATGAAGCACCAAGTGCCAGGGCAATACTGCATGGGCACCCCGAAACCCAGCAGCGGCAGGGCACAAAAAAGGGCACACAGCCCCGCTGCTGTCACCCCCAAGGTGACACCCAGCCTCCGGGTGAGGTGCCGGCGGTAGAAGTAGGGATGCCCGAGGGAGAGCCAACACTCCAATGCCATGGCGAGCAGCAGCAGGGTGGGTGCTAGCCCAAAGAAAGCCATGAGGAAGGCGAAGAGCTGGCAGAGGACACCTGGCTCGCCTTCTGGTCGCCCTTCAGGTCCCAGCTCGCTGAGGCTGCGGTTGTAGGCGTAGGCTGCCAGCACGATGGGGCTGAGAAGGCACTTGCCCAGCAGGTCGGTGACTGCCAGCACGCTCACCAGCACGTAGAAAGCCGAAACCCGTGCTGGGCGACCACCGGGCGACCTGGAACGCCGTCGGTGCTGGCCCAACAGGAGCAGAGCCAACACGTTGCCCAGTAGCCCAGCGGCAAATAGCACCGAGCCGGGCACCGCCGACTGCCCGCTCTCTATGTACCGGCTGCTAAGGCACTGGTAACCCTCCGAATCCTGGTAACCCTCCGAATCCATCGGGATAACCCGCCCCGGGATGTCCCACACCGGGATGCGATGGGATGGATGCCCCGCACCGCACCCGGCGGTGACTGGGACAGCGGGGCGGGCGGTCCCCGCGGGGAGGGAGGGGGGGAAGGAGGGGAGAGGAGGTGTGGAACGACTGGGTACGGCCCCTTCCCGCCCCCCGGCCCGCCCCGAGCCGGCGGAGGGAGGGTGTGGGGCGGGAGGATGCGGGAAGGGGGTATGCGGGAAGAGGGGTTGCGGCTCCCCCTCGGGAGAATCGGTGATGTGGGGCTGGGAGGACGTGGGGATGCACCGGGAGAGCCGGGGATGTGGGGCAGGGTTGATGAGGGGATGCACTGGGAGAGCCGTGGGGCGAGGGTGTGCGAGGAGTCACTGAGAGAGCTGGGGGGATGCGGGAAAGCACTAGAAGAGCTGGGGGGCCGGGGATGCGGGAAGGGGAATGAGGGAAGAGGGGATGCAGGAAGGGGCGGATGCACCGGGAGACCTGGGGATGTGGGGTTGGGGGGATGCGGGGTTGGGGGGATGAAGGAGAGGGGGATGCGGGAAGGGGGCACGAGGATGGGGGGATGTACCGGGACAGCTGGGGATGTGGGGCAGGGGGGATGCGGGAAGGGGGAATGCGGGAAGGAGGGTCTCCCATGGGAGACCCGTGGGTCAAGGGGGTTGCGGGGATGCTCCGGAGAGCCGAGGATGTGGGGCGGGGGGATATGGGGCTGAGAGATACGGGGATGCTCCAGGACAGCGGGGGTTGTGAGGCAAGGGCGATGCGGGAATGGGGAATGTGGGAAAGAGGGATGCAACGCTCTCTTGGGAGAGCTGTGGAGTAAAGAGGGATGCGGGATGCACCAGGAGATCTGTGGGGCTGGGGGATGCGCCGCTGCCTCGAGGAGAGACGGGGTTGTGGGGCGAGCCCCGGGAGGAGGGACGGGAAGGGAGCCCAGGGCTGAGTCCCGGGGGTGGTTACGGGAAAGGGGGTGGGTGGTGGTGTGGAGATACGGGATAGAGGACAGGGGCTGGGCCCCTAGGGGGTTATGGGAAAGGTGGGCACAGCTGAGCCCCTAGGGAAGGGGGAGTTACGGGATAGGGAGCTGGAGCTGAGCGCCTTGGGAAGGCTGCAGGTAAAGGGCCAGGGCTGGGTGTGTTGGAGCAGGGGGGTTACAGGGTAGAGAAAAGAAGTTGAGTCCCTGGGGGTCGTACAGGTAAGTGAGGCACTGCTGAATTCATCAGGATGCAGGGGGTTGTGGGGTAGAGAACAGATTATTGGAAAGAGGGGCACAGCTGAGTCCCTGGATCTCAGGCGGGGGGGTGGGGGTACAAGGTAGGAGCTGGAGCCAAGCCCTTTGGGGGCATTGAAAGTAAGGGAGTGGCAGCTGGGTCCCTGAGTGGGAGGGGGGACAGGGTAGAGGATGGGGGCTGAGTCCCTGAGGGTGCTCAGGGGTAAGGGGACACAGCTGAATTCATCAAAATATGGGGGTTATGGGGTAAATTAGGGGGTAAAGGAGAGAGTTCGGTAAAGAGGGGCACAGCTGGATTCCTTGGGGGGTGGGGGATTACAGGGCAGAGGACAGATTATGGGTAAGGGGGGCACAGGTGGGTTCTTGGAGGTGGGGTTTACAGGGTAGGGAGCTGGAGCCAAGCCCCTTGGAGAGGTTGAAGACAAAGGGCCAGGGCTGAGCTGCAGGAATGGTTATGGGTAAGGTACTTGAGGTACTAAACCTGTGATGGGGTTATGGGTAAGGGGGTCAGGGCTGAGCCCTTGGTGAGGATATAGGGTAGATGGCTGGGGTTGAGCCCCTGGGGTTGTTACAGGGCTGGGGCCAAGCCCCACTGCTGCTCTGGGGTGGGTAAGGCAGAGTTACCCCAGGGGCATTTTGCAGCTGGGCTCCTTTGGGAAGCAATGTACCACATGCCCTCACTCCTCAGAGTGCCTGTTCCTCCCCACATCTCAGGAGACATCCCACACTCGAGCCTTTAACCTGGCATCTGTGTGCCTGCCTTGTAGTGGTAGCTTGGTGGCTCCCAACCCCTCAGTGCCCAGGTCAGTGGTCCACTATCCCATCAGGAAACTCCAAGAAAAGTCCCTAGAGCTTCTTCCAGGAAGAGAAACAGCTTTTCTAGCCACAGAAATGCCACTGCATAACGCGTACCGCAGCTTGCAGGATCCATGTGATGACAAATAAGCAAGAAAACACTGCTGTCTTCTTTCAAGCCCCTTTTTTTTCTGCTCTGGATGAGTCTGCTTCAAGCACAGGGAAGTATCAAGATGACAGGAGGGGTGGAAAAGGCGATCTAAGGGGCCAGACATCAGCCCCAGCGTGGTTTTTTGTGATGGGCTTTCTCGTGCTGCATGAAGGGAGCTGCTGACTTCAAGCTTTCTCCAGCAGAGAACGTAGGGATGGTTTGTGGCTGTCGCTTGGTGCCAGTGAGAGCCCCAGTTCTGGAAGAAACAGAGATGAAACTCATTGCTGCTCGACTCTTGCACGCGTGCAGTGTGGAAATACTGCCCTCGCTAGGGCTGAGCGTGAACCCAGCAGCTTCTTCCTGCCTGGGACCCAGGGGAGAAGTTCAGCCTGCCTGGAGAAGCTATCTGAGCTATCCTTCTCGTGGAGGGCAAGCAGGCAGTTTTCCAGCCCTCTGGTGAGTGTGTTCCCCTCCTCAGCACCTCTTTCTGTGCCCGGGATCCTCCTTTTGGGGCGATCCCAGCAGCGTGGAGCAAGGGGAAGATGAGATGGGATCCCTCAGGTTTACCCCAGGATGAAGATTGGGAAGGAGAACTCAGCAATTCACCAACTCCCAAGGGCTGGGAGGACAGTGTCTGTCCAGGGCTCTGGAGCAATTGGTGGCAGTCTTGAAATGCCAGGGAGGATGGTCCTCACCCCAAGATGAAGCTTGTACATGGGCAGAGGATCTCCACACCTTCTTCTTGCTCAGAGCAGAAACCTACTGTCTTGAATCAAAAACCCACCCAAGATAAGCTGCCTTCATCTGCCTCTCCAAGTGAAATGCCAAACTTTGCTCTCCTTCCTGCACCAGGAGCGTTATGGAATGCTGTTCCCCATCAATCAGGCACAGTGGGTCCCAGGGATGTGGTGCTGGATGAGTGATGGCACCACACGCTCAGGTGAAAGGCACATCACCACCAATCTGTTCTGATGGAGAAGAGACCAAAGTGCTGGGCTTCCCCCCCAGCTGCTGGGAAGTCCCTTGGCTGACATCAGCCTGCCTGATAAAGTCTGAAGACCAAATTCAGCAGAAACGAGTTGCCTGGGGAGAAGAATCATGAAATTATTTGGGTTGGAAGGGATATCAAAGCCCAGCCATTTCCACACCCCTGCCATGGGCAGGGACACCTCCCACTGGATCAGGGGGCTCAAAGCCCCATCCAACCTGGCCTTGAACACCTCCAGGGATGGGGCAGCCACCACTGCTCTGGGCAACCTGGGACAGGCCCTCCCGAACTTCGCTGTGAAGAATTTCTTCCCAATGTCTAATCTAAATCTCCCCCCTTCCAATTTAAAGCCATTTCTCCTCATCCTGTCACTCCAGGCCCTTGTAAAAAGCCCCTCCCCAGCTTTCCTGGAGCCCCTTTCAGTACTGTGAGGCTGCTCTAAGGTCTCCTTGGAGCCGTCTCTTCTCCAGCCTGAACAACCCCAACTCTCTCAGCCTGTCCTCATAGCAGAGGTGCTCCAGCCCTCGGATCATCTCTGTGGCCTACTCTGGACCTAGTCCAACAGTTCCATGTCCTGCTTCTGTTGGGGATTCCAGAACCAGACACAGGACTCCAGGTGGTGTCTCACAAGAGAAAGAGAAGGAGGAGGAACCCAAATCCAGCTCTTTTTTGGAGGCTGGTACTGCCCCTGGAGACACCAGCTGGCTGCAAACCCCAAAGAACCAGGGGACACTGCTAGTCCTGTCCTCATGCTGCTCAGTGCTGGGTTAGTGGAGAACTAAAAAAAGCTCTTTGGGACTATCTCCTGGTCCAGCTGTGCTTCCAAAGGTGCTGGGTGCAGCCACCCAATGTGGTTGGGAGTGGCAGAGCTGCTGGACAGGGGGGATGCTTTTCCCTCAATCCTAGCTCCTTCCCTCACTGCTGGAAGGTCTGATGCTGAGCACGGGGACGGTGATGGAGTAGGATCTTCCCCACAAGCTGAGGAAGCAGTGGGGAGTGAAGCTGAAGACTCATCTCCCCTGGGAGACGGAGCAGCGGGGGCAGCCAGATGCACCAAGTCTTTCTTTAGCTCTTCTTCTTCTTAATTTGCATAAATTGCAGCTATTTGGGGGGGGGGAAGTGATTTTGAGAAAGTCTCGTCAGTGCCTATGACGAATCCCTCCTCTTTGTCACGCTTCCGAAGTGACCCTCTTCCTGCAGGTCACATTCCTGGTGGAGAAGGGGGTGGTGGTGAGGGGGGGGGGGGGGGGGAAACCCAAACCCAAGCCCAGAATCAAAACAACCCAAAGCGGAAGAAAAAGCAGCGAACCACAAAACCCAGAAGACAAATGAGGAGCTGGAAAAACCTGAAGCATCCACAAGGAATTTCAAAGAGGGGAGGGGGGGGGGTGGGGGTTGGTGGTGGGGTGGTGGTTTCCAAAACTCTTGCTTGACACTGCCTGGCTTCTCCTTGCCAGCTGGAGGGTGATGAGTGGGTGGGTTCTTGTCCTATTGCTGTGCCCTTGCCAAGCTTGGCTGTTCCCAAAGAGCTGCTGCTTCCCGAAGGAGCTGTGTCCGTCTGCTCTTCATCAGCTCGAAGCGGCCGTACTGTGATTTTCTCGCCTTCTTCCAGCTCTGGAATTGTTTGTAGTGGGATCTGAATAACCTAATTTAGAGCCCGTTAGACAGGGAGGGTTTTGGCAGGCAGCACGGGGCTGGGGAGCCGGATGGAGGGATGCAGCTGGCGGGAACGGAGGCTTTGGCAGCTCTTCTTGGTTGGATATTTGCCTGCCCAGCAAAACAAGGCTGGGAGGGTCCTACAGAGAGGAGCCAACTTCCTCCTTGCCCGGGAGCACTCACGCACTGCTGGCTGGTGCTTCCTCACCCATCCCAGCCCCTTCCCAATGACCCTGATCATAGAATCATAGAATCATGGAATGGGTTGGGTTGGACACCTCCCACTGGATCAGGGGGCTCAAAGCCCCATCCAACCTGGCCTTCAACACCTCCAGGGATGGGGCAGCCACCACTGCTCTGGGCAGCCTGGGCCAAGGCCTCCCCACCCTCACAGGAAAACATTTCTCCCCAAGATCTCATTTCAATCTCCTCTCTTGCAGCTGAAAACCATTCCCCCTCATCCTATCCCTGCACTCTCTGATCAAGAGCCCCTCCCCAGCTTTCCTGGAGCCCCTTTCAGTCCTGGGAGGCTGCTCTAAGTTCTCCTTCTCTTCTCCAGGCTGAACAACCCCAGCTCTCTTAGCCTGTCCTCATAGCAGAGGTGTTCATCTTCCTGGCCTCCTCTGGACCTGTTCCAACAGTTCCATTTGATCCTCCAGGAGATGGGAGCAGAGCATTACCTTCCCTTCCCCTGTGTCCTGCCCCACATCTTCCCCAGCTCAGGTTTCCCCAAATTAAACATCCACCAGGCTTCCAGCCTTTCACTTTTTCCAGGCAGTGGTGGGATTTGGGGATTCACAGCTCACCGGTGTGGGCAGCTGGGTACTCCCATGATCCAAATGATGCAGCAACAGGTTGGGGTGGCATCCAGGGTCCTGCACCTGGGGTGTCGGGGCATGAGGATGATGAACACCCAAGCTAATGATTTCCCAGTGCTTTTCCTTCTAGGATAATGGGGTTTATTTCCTGGGAAGAGGCACTGAGCTTCTTAAACATGCCTTGTGTCTCCTTGTCCTGGTTTATTAAGTGGACAGGTATGGTTGGACTCAGTGGTCTCAGAGGTCTTTTCCAGCCAGATGGTTCTATGATGGGATCTATGGGAGAAGGGATTTTGGGGGGCTGCTTGGGTGCATTGCTGCTCCAGCTGGGAGCACAAACCCACCCTGAGTCATCGTGTGACCCAGGTGGGAGAAACCCTGCCCAGTGTTTGCAGCTGGGTTATTGCGGCACTGCTTGCCCTGGAATGCTCAGCCAGAGGAGAAAATAGCCCTGGAGAGCTGGGAAAGCCGTGGGCAGCAACCAGCCCAGGCTGTGGGGGACAGTGAGTCCTGGTGATGTGGCCACCACCTCCTCCTGCTGCATTTTGAGGAGCCTCAAGCATCAATGCTGCAGCTGAGTCTGCCAAAGGGACGCTTTAAATTGGAAGGGGGAAGATTTAGATGAGACATTAGGAAGAAAACCTTCCCAATGAGAGTGGGGAAGCCCTGGCCCAGGTTGCCCAGGGAGGCTGTGGCTGCCCCATCCCTGGAGGTGTTCAAGGCCAGATTGGATGGGGCTTTGTGCCCCTTGATCCAGTGGGAGGTGTCCCTGCCCATGGCAGGGGTGGAACTGGATGGGCTTTGAGGTCCCTTCCAACCCAAACCGTTCTGTAATTCCATGAAAACAGGAGAGAGAGAGGAGCAGCCTCGGGGTGGGAAGGGTTGGGCAAGGAGGGGATGATGGAGCAACACTTCCTCCATTGCACAAGCCCTGAAAGCCCGGGGCAGGGTTTGGCCCAGCTGTGGGATGACCGGAATGAGCAAGGAAAGTGGTTGGGGTTCGGTGGGGTTTCCAGCACGAGGCAGGGCGAGTCACGGGGCTCCCCACGCTTCCCAGTGGCTGTTACTGGGCAGGGGTGGGAGGGGGAGGCACAAGGAGGGGGGAGCTGGGGCTGCAGTGGGGATGTCCCCTTCTCCTCGGAGTGAGAGCAGGTGGGAAATGCCTTGGGAAGAGGGGAGCGTGGGGTGGATGGGGCAGGGAGAGGGACTGGGTGTGCATTGGGTGGGGAGGAAGGGAGGGAGGGAGGGAAGAAGGAAGGATAAAGGGAGGAGGATAGGAGGGAGGGAGGGAAGAAAGAAGGAAGGATAAAGGGAGGAGGATGGGAGGGAGGAAGGAAAGAAATTAGGAAGGGAGGGGGAGATACAGGGAGGAAAAGAGGGAGGGAGGAAGGAAATTAGGAAGGGAGGGGAGATACAGGGAGGAAAGGAAAGGAAAGGAAAGGAAAGGAAAGGAAAGGAAAGGAAAGGAAAGGAAAGGAAAGGAAAGGAAAGGAAAGGAAAGGAAAGGAAAGGAAAGGAAAGGAAAGGAAAGGAAAGGAAAGGAAAGGAAAGGAAAGGAAAGGAAAGGAAAGGGAGAAAAGGAAAAAGGAGAGGAAAAGGAAAGGAAAGGAGAAAAGGAAAAAGGAGAGGAAAAAGGAAAGGAAAGGAGAAAAGGAAAAAGGAGAGGAAAAGGAAAGGAAAGGAGAAAAGGAAAAAGGAGAGGAAAAAGGAAAGGAAAGGAGAAAAGGAAAAAGGAGAGGAAAAAGGAAAGGAAAGGAGAAAAGGAAAAAGGAGAGGAAAAGGAAAGGAAAGGAGAAAAGGAAAAAGGAGAGGAAAAGGAAAGGAAAAAGGAGAGGAAAAGGAAAGGAAAAAGGAGAGGAAAAGGAAAGGAAAAAGGAGAGGAAAAGGAAAGGAAAAAGGAGAGGAAAAGGAAAGGAAAAAGGAGAGGAAAAGGAAAGGAAAAAGGAGAGGAAAAGGAAAGGAAAAAGGAGAGGAAAAGGAAAGGAAAAAGGAGAGGAAAAGGAAAGGAAAAAGGAGAGGAAAAGGAAAGGAAAAAGGAGAGGAAAAGGAAAGGAAAAAGGAGAGGAAAAGGAAAGGAAAAAGGAGAGGAAAAGGAAAGGAAAAAGGAGAGGAAAAGGAAAGGAAAAAGGAGAGGAAAAGGAAAGGAAAAAGGAGAGGAAAAGGAAAGGAAAAAGGAGAGGAAAAGGAAAGGATCGTGCAGTATGTGGGTGTGTGAGGGTTTTGGTCCTGGTGTGTGTCAGGGTTGGGGTGGGTGCAGGTCTGATCACTGTGTGTCTGTGCCTGTCTGTGGACCCAGTGTGGGTGTTGGTGGGGGGATGACACTGGTTTGGGGAGTGTGTGTGTGACCTGCTGTGGGTCCCTGGGCACACGCCCTGGTGCTCCTGCTGTGCATTTCAGCTAAAAGAGGGAAATTCAGATGAGACCTTAGGAGGAAATGTTCTCCTGTGAGGGTGAGGAGGTCCTGGCCCAGGTTGCCCAGAGAAGCTGTGGCTGCCCCATCCCTGGAGGTGTTGAAGGCCAGGTTGGATGGGGCTTTGAGCCCCCTGATCCAGTGGGAGGTGTCCCTCCCCATGGCAGGGGATGGAACTGGGTGGGCTTTGAGGTCCCTTCCAAACCAAACTGTTCTATGATTTAGAACTGAATGACAAACCCCTCAATTTTTGTCTAAGCCTTGTGTTCCCATCTGCAGGGAGCCCCCAGGCCAGAGAGGAGTCCGAGGCTCATCCATCAGAGCATCCCAGCTGCTGTGGGAAAGAAACCCGGATCCTGGATGAAAAGGGACCCATGATGGGGCAAAAGCACCCCAGAAGCCCCAGGGAAGCGAGACAGCCTTTGGCAGGGTTGGCCCTGCTGCAGAGCATCCAGTTACTCCATGGGGAAATATCCTGGTAGGTTTTGAAGCTCAGTTTAAAGAGGTGATGGATCCCAAAGGGAAAAAATATTAAAATATAAGGGGGAGGGAAACCAAAGGAGTTAAATTAAAGCAGCCTGGCTCGCTTCTTTAGGCATGGAAGGCTGATCAAGCCTGTGTGTGAGAGCTTCTGCCCCTCTGGAACTTGGTGGGGCCACAGAGCTCCCCCGTGGACGTACAGCCTGTCCTGACAAGCAGGACAAAGCAGCTCCCAAATGTGCTGCCCATGTGTTTTGCTCTTTCCCATTGAATTGTAGCCCAGCCCCAGCACTCTCTCCATTTAGGCAGCTCGCTCAGCCCTTAAATCCCTTTTTTTTAAAACATGGAAACACCCCTGGTTCTGCACCACTCTTCATTTTAAAGAACAAATCCCATTGCCTCCAGTTGGAGCCAGGGTGACCTCGGCACTGCTGGATGGCTTTTTTGGTCACCAGTTTGATCCCAGTAGAGGGAAGGAACATGTGTCAGGGGAGAATAACCTCTTCACCCAGCTTGGAGAGGCTCCATGGAACAAAGGCTGGTGGGAGAGCCAGAGCCAGGAAAATGTGGCTAAAAGCATATTTGCTCAGAGAGGCTGTCAGGGGAAAACAAAGGCAGGAAGCAGATAAAGGCAGGGAACGAGGCTAATTGCTGGGATTAATCACCCCCAAGCATTCTGGTGCTGCAGGGGTCAGGGCTGGAGGCTTGAGGAGGTCAGACGAGGAGAGGTGAGCTTGGAGAGAGGTTTTAAGGAGAGATTTGGATTTGTTAGAGCTTTGGGAAGGGCTGTTTGGGCACAGAGCAAGAGGTGACCAAGGCCTGGACCCTCAGCACTGATGGTGCTGCCAGGGTATGCTATGGGGTCCCAGCTCCCCCAGGACTCCAAATGGGGGTGGGCAGGTCTCAAGGCCACCTAATTCATACAGCAATTAAGGCTTAAATCATAGAATCACAGAAAGGTTTGGATCAGAAGGAATCTCAAAGCCCATCCAGTTCCACCCCCCTGCTGTGGGCAGGGACACCTCCCACTGGATCAAGGGGCTCAAAGCCCCATCCAACCTGGCCTTGAACACCTCCAGGGATGGGGCAGCCACCACTGCTCTGGGCAACCTGGGCCAGGGCCTCCCCATCCTCACAGCAAAACATTTCTCCCTAAGATCTCACCTCGATCTCCCCTCTTTCAGCTGAAAACCATTCTCCTTCGTCCTGTCACTGCACTCCCTGATCAAGAGCCCCTCCCCAGCTTCCCTGGAGCCCTTTTAAAGGCTTGAAGGCTGCAGACCACTCTTGATCTGGGTTGTAAACACCCAAGGGGAGCTCCAAGCTGCATCAGCTCATCTGGTTTGTGTCAGGGTCCAGAGCCCTGGGATGGGGCAGTCCCAGTTCTGCTGTGAGAGGTGATGGAGAGATGCAATCTGTGTCTGCTCTGTTCTGTGCTGCAGGAACAAACAGAAGTTCTCCCCTAGGAGCACAGGTCAGGGGCTGATTTTATCTTTGCTGTGAACACTCTCCCTCACTGTCACCCCAGTGGATGCTCCCAGCACAAACCCATCTGGGCTGGAGGAAACCCCCTTTGCCAGGGTTTTTGCTGGAGCCTGGACCAAATAAGAAATTTGTGGATAATCTTAGGGGAATGGTGTGAAGGAATCAGTCAGTGTTGGTGAGTTCACAAGTTCCTTGTGAGCTTTGCACAGAGCTCCCAGCATGTGGGCAGCACAGGGGCTTGAAGGGCTCAGCACACTCATCCAGCAGCTGTGGTACCCAAACCAGCAACATTTACAGAGAGGAAGGAAGGAAGGAAGGAGAACCCGGGAGATTAAAAAAAAAAGAGACCTTCTCTTTACCTTTGTGTCTTAAAATAAAAATCTAAAACCTGCAACAATCCTTTGGGCTGGGGCTCAGAATGCAGTTTCCACTCTGTGGGTGTCCCTGGGTGGTGGGAGAGCAGAGCTGCTTTTCTATCTGGGAGGGCTCAGCACTTGCTATCTCACCTTTTTGAGTAGAGGTTTAATTGTTCCTCCTCTCTGTGACACTTTCCAACACTTCTGCTGTGGCCAAATCACCCAGGGTCAAGAAATCCTCCTCTCTTTCTTTAAAAAACATGGTTTTCCATATTCTGATGGACCTCCCATGAACTAGCACCCCATATTCCCAGCTCTCCATAAGGACAACCTCTCTCGCAGAGCACATTTGATGCCCCTGAGCAGAAATGTCTGTGCTGGTCCCAGATCTCCATAAGGACAACTTCTCCCCAGAGCACATTTGATGCCCCTGAGCAGAAATGTCTGTGCTGGTCCCAGCTCTCCATAAGGACAACCTCTCTCGCAGAGCACATTTGATGCCCCTGAGCAGAAATGTCTGTGCTGGTCACAGGTGGAGCGTGTGGGATGGCCTCTGCATATGGAAATCATCTGCAGTGTGTGTGGACACCTTCCAGATGCTGCAGCTCCTGTGCCAGAAACCCTGGGTGCAAGTGAGTGGCTTGAGATCACTGGGTGCTCTTGGGGCTTGTGGCCTCCAGACCCACCTGGACACCACGTGTATCCTTGAGGATGTGCCTGGGCACATCCTGATGTGTCTTCTAGTCCAGCCCTGCCAGGGAAGGGTGTCCCTGCACATGGCAGCAGTGGGCCAGGGCGAGAAGGTGGTGAGTCATGAGGCGAAGAAGCGAGACCAAAGTCAATGAAAACCTTTCCCAAAAATGGAAATGCTGAGCCCTGGGTGCTGTGCTGGGTGGGAAGCAGCCATGCCATGGCTTCCTCACTGTTAGCACCCAAGGGATGCTCCCAGGAAAGGAAACAGCCACAGGGAAGGCAGCAAGCCCAGCCAGGAGCTGCAGTCCCATGGATGGAACTGGGAGAGGAACACCCACATGGTCCAAGGGGAAGAAGAGCCACCCCACGGAAGGGCACAGCCACCTAGTTATTCCCCTTTTGCCCCCAGCACAACACAGAGGTTGTTCCTACCACCAGCAAGCTGGGCTCTCCCCAGTCAACCTCCATCCCATTGTGGATTCTCAGATGGCTCATAAGGGTTGAGCTGAAACCCAAAGCTGCGCCCACTCTCTCAGGCAAAGAGGTCTCATTCTTCTTTCTGCTTTTACAGCCCCTCAGAGATGTTGCTGCCAAATCTGGCTGAGATTAGCCAGCAGAACCCAAATATTAAGAGGAGAAAAAAATCATCCATAGACATCTTTTCCTAGGACATGAGGAAAAATCTTAATGCACGCTGCTTCAGGGAGCTCAGATGTGCACAACCCCTTCCCTGGGAGAGCTCTCTCCTACCAAAACCATAAGGATGTTTAAGGCACTAATTTGTTGCCCTTTCTGCCAGACAGCTTGACCCCGAGCAGGACTGGTTTCCGAAAACCAGGAGGAGAAGCTCTCCGAGGGCATTATTACGGTGACCTGTTAACCCAAGAGGCAACAGGACACTGTTAACCCTGCTGCTATCCCAGCCCCTCCCCAGCCCTGCTCTTTCCTACCATCCCAAAACGCTGGATGGCCCCGGTGCATCCTTCAAGCGTTTGCTTTCTGCAGCCTCCAGCCCCTCTCGGGTCACTGGGAATCAAGTTTCCTTTCCTCACCGCCCCAGGAGAGATGAGCGTTTCCTGCTGCTTCCCTTATCTCCGCCAGCCATTCCAGGGCTGCCAGGACTTGGGGAAGAGGCTGCTGGGATTTCCTGCCTGAAACAACTTCCACACCAGGGATTCTCCTGCCTTCAGCAAGGCAGAGGGTTGCGAGCTCCCACCCTGCAGCCACATCTGGCAGGAGGGCCGTGAGGGGTTTGCCAGGACAATAAGCAGCTTGTTTTACTTCACCCAGTTTAATGAGTGTCTGTGGAGGTTGAGGGCTTCTGGGTCCATCATGTCCCCACCTCATTCCTGTCCCACAGAGCATCCTCCACCTCTTCCAATCTCAGCACATCTGTTTCTGCAGAAAATGCTGCCAAGGAAATGCCTACTGATTTTTTTTTTCCATGTCCAAGCTACCAGAAAAACTATCACACCCCCCACAGCCACAGGCTCTGCTGAGGCACGTGGAAGGGATTACAGGGATCAGTCCCTGCAGGCATTTCCTTTTCTGGAACATGGTGAGGGCAAGCATAGCCCCTCCCCATCCCAATCCTTGCCCCTGTCCTCATCCCTATCCCTATACCTATTTCCGTACCCATCCTTGGCCCTATCTCCATCCTTGTCCTCATTCCCATCCCTATCTCTATCCCTATCCCATCATCATCTCCATCCCTATCTCTATCCCCATTCTCATCCTTACCCCCATCCTTATACCCATTCCCACCCTTAACCCCATCTCCATCCTTGTACCCATCCCCGTTCCCATCCCCATCCTTGTCCCTGTCCCTATTCCTATCCTTATATTTATTCCCATTCTTGTCCCCAGCCCATTCTCATCCCCATCCCCATCTCCATCCTTGTCCCCATCCCTAGGCCCATTGATGGCCCCATCCTTGTGCCTGTCCCCATCACCATTCCCATCCCTATCCTCATATCTGTCTCCATTCTTGTCACTGTCCCCATCCCTATCCTTATACTCATTCCTATCTCCATCATCTTCCCCAGCCTCATCCCCATCTCTGTCCCTGTCCCCATTCCTGTCCCCATCCCCATTCCCATGGCTATCCTCATCCCTGTCCCCATCCCTATGCTCATTGCCACCAACATCCCCACTCCATCTCCATCCTCTTCCTCAACCCAATCCCTATACCCACTACTCTCCCCATCCTTGTCCCCATCTCCTTTCATGTCCCTCTCCTCTCCTCACCCTTATCCCCATCCTTATACCCATTCCTGTCCCCATCATTGACCTCATCCCTATCCCCATCCCTAACCCTATAGTCACTCCTCATCCTCATCCCTGTCCCCATTCCCATCCTTATACCCATCCTCATTCCTGTCCCCATCCTTATCTTGATCCCCAGCCCCAGAGGTGCTCCCAGCTGCTCCTGAAGCCACAGGGATGCCCACGACCACTCTGCTCCCAAGGCACAACTCCAGCTTTTCCCATCTGCTGCTTTTAGAATTGAATGGAGCCAATTTTGCCAAGGAGGTGATAAAAAGTATTATTTAGCATCTTAAAGGCTGTGCAAAAAGCCTGGCAGCTGCCCCTTCCGTGTGGCAGAGGATCCTCAGGCCCATGGGGTCCCTTTTGCACAGGGGCAATGCTGCAAGGACCCAGCAGAGCTTCCTTGTGGGGTTTGCAGCTCCTCCCTTGAAAACCCAACTTAATTTACCCCTTAAAGAATTTAGTAGAAGATATGTGGCTTAATGAAACATCTCAGGACAGCAGCTCCCAAATCACCCATCCAAACATCTCCCTTGCAGCAACAAGACATTTCACAGCTGTAACTTCCCCCCACACCCCCCAGAGATGCTGAGTCTATGTTTTCATAGAATCGTAGAGGTTGGAAAAGCTCTCTAAGCTCATCCAGTCCAACCATCAGCCCAACACCACTGTGCCTGCTGAACCATGTGCCAAAGTGCCACATCTGCACACTTTTTGAACCCCTCCAGGGATGGAAACTCCACCACTGCCCTGGGCAGCCTCTGCCAGGGCTTCACCACTCTTGCAGTAAAGACATTTTTCCTGATATCAAAGCTAAACCTCCTCTGGCACAACTTGAAGTGCTTTCCTCTCATTCTGTCACCTCTTACTTGGGAGGAGAGACCAGTGCCCACCTCACCACAACCTCCCTCAGGGAGCTGCAGAGAGCAATGAGGTCTCCCCTCAGCCTCCTCTTCTCCAGGATAAACAGCCCCAGCTCCCTCAGCCGCTCCCACAACCCCTGTTCTCCAGCCCCTTCCACAGCTCCATTCCCTTCTCTGGATGCTCTCAATGTCTTTCTTGGAGTGAGGGGCCCAAAACTGAACCCAGGATTCGAGGCGCGGCCTCACCAGTGTCGAGTGCAGAGAGACAATCCCTTCTCTGCTCCTTCAGGCCACACCTTAGCTGATCCAAGCCAGGATGCTGTTGGCCTTCTTGGTTCATGTTCAACAGTCCATGAACATTCCATGGGGCAGCAAGGCTGTTCTCTCCCTTCCTTGTCCTCTCTGCCCATCGCCACCTCCTAGGTGCCACCAAATTCACGGTTCTTTATGATGAGGGTGGGGAGGCCCTGGCCCAGGTTGCCCAGAGCAGTGGTGGCTGCCCCATCCCTGGAGGTGTTCAAGGCCAGGTTGGATGGGGCTTTGAGTCCCCTGATTCAGTGGGAGGTGTCTTGCCCATGGCAGGGGTCTTGGAACTGGATGGGCTTTGAGGTTCCTTCCAACCCAAACCATTCTATGACTATGAAATGCCACCATTTCTCTTGGGAGGGACATCTCAGCTGGGATCTGACTGGGCAGAGGGGCTTGCCAGACCCTCACTGTATTTGATTTCCCCAGAGTACCCTGGGGTACTGTTTGGATTTCAAAGAAAAGCCACTTCTTTGGCACGAGGAGCTCCTGGAAGGCTTGCACTGTGTCCAGCTGGCCAGGCAAGTTGTCTCCTTCCAAAGGCTGGAACCGGCCAGCTGGCTGCAGCCTGGGGGGTGACAGCCTGTCTGGACACAGCCCCCGCGGTCACACTCACTGGGACAGCTCATCCCCAGCTCCAGCTGCTTTCCAGGATGCTCAGGCTGCAGCAGCTCATGTTCTGCCTGGGGTGGAGGGGACAAGGGCCATGGTGACATCCCCGTCACTGCAACAGGAGGACATCCGGCTGTTTCCCCTGCAAGGATTCCTGCAGGGAATGCCATGAATGCATCCCTGATTTATTTCTCTCGCCAGCCTGCAGGGTTTGACACTTCTCTCCTTGTTATCTGGCATTCCTCGGGCATGTATACGTTTTTGGACAGATGGGATATGAACGCTGGCCTGGGGCCAGGGCAGCAGGAAACACTCCAAAGAGATGGAACAGACCTATCTGCTCCCAACCTGGGTTTCCAGGAGCACTCAGTGAGTCCAGCTGCCTGGATTTATGGGTGCCCCCACCCCAACACACCAAACCAAAGGCAGGGAACTCCTCCAGCTGCCTGTCTTCAATACGTTGGTCCCCCCAGATTTCTCTGGGTAGAAGATGGGTCTGAGAAAGGACAGGCAGCACCGCCCCTTGAGTGTGTGGGGAGCCCCAGTTGACAACTTCCCACTCGAGCAGCACGGCATGTTTTGGCCTGGTGGCTGTTCCAGCTTTCCACCCCCCTCCATCCCAGTCCCCTGTGAATAAGGAGTCACGTTTCTGCCTGGCTCCAGGGAGCAGGATCCATGGGGAGCAGCTGGGGCCTCTCGCCCACGCCCTGACCCCAGCTGGCTGTGGGCCCAGGTCCAGGGGTGATGCAGCAGGAGGGGGGTCTTGCAGGGCCCCAGGGTGCTCGCCTCTCCCTTCAGCAGTTCCCAGGATGCCATGGCAATACCCAGCCCGGGGGAGGTGGGAGAGGTGGAGGGGAGGGTGTTGCAGAGTCTCAGGATGCTCCCCCCTGCAGCAACCCCAAGGATGCCCCTGCTATCCCCAGCCCGGAGAGGGACAGGAGGGAAGGATGCAGGGACCCAGGATGCCTCCCTCCCCCGCAGCAGCCCCCGGGATCCCCCGCGGTC
This sequence comes from Tapera naevia, assembly GCA_033556795.1. NCBI lineage: Eukaryota > Metazoa > Chordata > Aves > Cuculiformes > Neomorphidae > Tapera > Tapera naevia. The sequence continues at coordinate 8,457,908 of JAUMJJ010000157.1, read as the reverse complement.
CCCAGCCCGGGGGGAGGGATGAGGAGGAAGGGATGCAGGGACCCGGGATGCTCTCCCGTCCTCATCCCCTGGGACGCCACCGCGGTACCCAGCCAGGAGCCGGGGCGGGGAGGGATGCAGGACTCCGGGACGCCCCTGCGGTCCCCAGCCCCGAGTGGGATGGAGAGGGAGGGATGCAGGACCCCAGGACGCTCCCCTCGCAGCAGCCTCCGGGATGCCCAGCTCAGGGAGGGGGCGGGACAGGCGGCAAAGGGGGGATGTGTTCGCATCCCGGGCGGATTTTGGGGCAGGAGTTGATTGGTGGGAAGCGGGGCCGGGAATGGCGCTGCGGCCGCATGCAGGACCCGCCCCTCCATCCTCGCCGCCCGCCCCGGGGCTGCGGTTCCCCCGCCCGTCCCGCCGGGTGCGCAGGGATGCGGAGCTCGGGGCTGCGGGCGGCGGTGCTGGCGGCGGTGCTGGCGGCGGCGGGGGCTCTGTCCCGCCGGGAGCTGCTCCCGCACGGCCCCGATCGCGGCGATGCTCGCCTCCCGCCCGGCGACGATGAGAGCTCGGCCGGGGTCCTGCTGCGCCGCGCCCCGCACCTCCTGGGCAGCGCCGCCCGCCGCCTCTACGTGAGACCCTGCCCCTCCCAGCCCCCTGTCCCTGCCACCATCTCCTGCTGCCCCTCCAGCCTCCCGTCCTTCCCTCCGTGCCGTCCTTCCACCCCCCTCTCCTTCCCATCCCACCACCCTTGCATCCTTTTCTCCTTCCCAGCCTTCCCTCCTTGCCGTCCCTCCACCCTCCCATCCTCCGTCCTTCTATCTCTCCCCTGTCTCTCCGACTTCCCACCCTTGTGTCCCTCTGTCCTTCCATCCTTCTCTCCTTCCTGTCCTTCCACACTCTGTCCCTCTGTCCTTACATCCCCCTCTCCTTTTCATCCCTCTGCCTTCTTGTCCCTCCGTCTTTCCATCCCTCTCTCCTTCCCATCCCTCCCTCCCTCCCATCCTTTCATCCCTCCGTCCTTCCATCCCTCCCTCCTTCCCATCGCTCTGTCTTCCCATCCCTCTGTCTTTCCATCTCTCCCTCATTCCCATCCCTCTATCTTTCCATCCCTCCCTCCTTCCGATCCCTCCACCCCTCTGCCCCTCAGCCCTTCCATTCCTCCATCTCTGTCTCTCCAACTTCCTACCCTCCTTCTCTCTATCCCTCTGTCCCACCATCTCTCTCTCCTTCTATCTTCTCCCCCTCTGTCTTCCCATCCTTCCTTCCTTCCTTTCCATCCTTCCACCCTTCTGTCCCTTCATCATTCCCTTCCTGTCTCTCCACCTTCCCACCCTTCTGTCCGTCCCATCCTTCCTTCCTCCTCTTCCCCCCTCCATCTTCACATCCTTCTGTCCCTTCCATCCCTCCATCCTCCCATTCCTCCATGTGTCTCTGTCTTCCCACCCATCCTTCCCTCTGTCCTTCCATCCTTCTCTTTCCCATCTCTCCACCTTTCTGCCCCTCTGTCCTTCCATCCCTCTCTCCTTCCCTCCTTCCTTGTCTCTCCATCTTCCTGCCCTCCTCTTCTCCATCCCTCTGTCCCACCACCCCTCTCTCCATCTATCTTCCCCCCTCCATCTTCCTATCCTTCTCTCCTTCCCATCCCTCCACCCTTCTGCCCCTCCATCCTTCCATCCTTCCCCATCTCTCCATCTTCTCACCCTCCTCTCAGTCCCTCTGTCTCACCATCTCTCTGTCCTTCTATCTTCGCCCCCCTCCACCTTTCCTCCCACACGTATCTTTCCTCCCTCCATCCCTTTTCTCCCTCCATCCATCCCTCTTCTCCATCCATCCCTTTTCTCCATCCATTTTCCCCCTCCACCCGCTGCCTCCTGCCCGGTGTCTCCGGCTGTGGAGGAACAAGAGGGCTTTCTCCTCTGCAGCTGTTCCCCCACCAGCAGTGGCTGCAGCTGGGATGGCCCCTGGAGCTCTCTGGGGGACGGAGAAGCCAGAGGTCTTTGTTTTCTCCTGGCTGGGTGGGGCCATGTGGTCTCAGCCCCGTGCCCCACTCCACCAGGGAGGGTTGGGACACCAGGGGGAACCGGTGGGGGAGTCACTTCTGCAACTTCTGAGCACTTTGCACCACTTTCCCTGCAGGTGGGGACCAACGGGGTCATCTCCACCCAGGATTTCCCCAGGGAGACCCAGTATGTGGATGATGATTTCCCCACGGACTTCCCTGTCATCGCTCCCTTCCTGGCCGACCTCGATACCTCAGGTGGCAGAGGGAACATCTACTTCCGGCAAGATGATTCTCCAGCCGTGCTGGACCAGGCTGCGAGCTACATCCAGGCTGGATTCCCTCGCACTGCTGGCTCCTTCGTGCCCACCAATGCATTCATTGCCACCTGGGAGGATGTGGGTGCCTACCAGGAGCTCTCGCAGGACACCGAGCCCTCCAAGAAGGTGAGGCCGACGGGTTGAGGTTGGACGCCCATCCCACGTGTCGTGGGAGGATGAGTCTTCCTTGTGTAGCACCCAAAATGCCTCTTCTTTCTGGGCAGCTGGATGGTGGTCCCAGCCTTGGATGAGCGCTGAGGCAGATGTGGAGCTTCTTTGTGCTCAGAGCTGCGGTGTTGGTGGCTCTGTTGGCTTTGCTGATGGGAAGAAGATGTTTAGATGTTGCCTTCAACTCCATGGTTGGAGGTGCTCAGGCTTTTTCCTGCTTTTCAGGCAAAGCTTTAGTGCTGATGGCTTTGGATTTACAGGGCAGAGTTGGGACAAGGGGAGCTGTGGTCCGGGTTCTTGGGGTTGGTCCTTCCTTCTGCCTGCACGTTGCTGATTGCTGCTGGTGAGGAACCAACTTCAGAGTTTCCGCCATGGGTTGGTTTTATTGTCTGGAAAACAAGCTCGTAGGTGGTCCACTGGGCTGGGGAGGTGACCTGTGCTCTCCACCCATGGGCTGATAAAGCTCCTGCGTGGGCGCACGCTGGTGGACGTCCAGCGCTGCCTTTTCTGGAAAGCTCTGGATGTGCTGCTGGGGCAGGAACAGTCACGTTGGGCTGATGATGTGCTGAGGAGGTGACGGTGATGCTCTGCTGGCAGCACGGGCTTCTTGAAACGAGCTGCAAGAGGAAACCTCTGGTGATGACTTCCCAGAGCCGTGTAATGTTCTCTTGATGTGGTGGGCTGACCCCCAAAGCCCATCAGCAGCCACCCATGGGCCACCAGGAGCCGTCCCTACCAGCCATCCCCCTTCTTCGAGGGCCCTTTGGGTTGCTGAGAGGGAAGCCAAGAAGGAGAAGAAATGGAGGTTTGGAAGGAAACAACATACATTTTTTCCTCTCATTTAAAACTTGGGAAAGCAGCTGAAGAGATGCCATCAGGGGCCTCACAGCGACCTCGCAGCCATCGAAAATGCAGCCTCTTCTTCCCAATTGTTTTGTTTTTCTTTAACACTCTGAGAAGTTGCATCAGGTTTTAAAATGAAACTGGTCATGCCTGGAAAGAGCAGCTCCAGGGAAAGCTTCGTTCAACACAACTTATGCTTTGCTAATCTCCCCCTCAGCCAAAACTGCTAAAACCCACCCCAAACACCACTTTTTTTTCTTACCAATTATGGAAACGTTTCCTTCCTGCTACTCAGAACCAGGATTTACCTCAAAGTCTTTACTCCCAGCTTTCAGAAAGGCACAAGTCATCCTTTTTGAGCCTCAAAAGCACAACCTTGGGTTAAGGCAGAAGGGGGGTTGATTGTCCCCAACCCTCTGGTTGGAGGTCCTGGGGGGTCAGCTGGGAGGTCTGGCAGCTCTTCCAGCAGCACCCTGTCCCCTTCCAGCTCCTTGGGGACACATTCCTTGTCTCTGCAGTGACGCTTTCCAGGGCTCCACAGTGGGGGTGAGAGTTGACCATGCTTCTGTGGGCGTAAAAATTGCCCTTTGGGCTGGAATTTGCCCTTTGCAGCTCTTTGCCAGGAATGACCTGAGGGCTGCCCCCACCCCGGGCCTCGCTGTCTGTCCCTGTGGCCCATCGTGACAGCATGTTGGTGTCACCCACTGGGTCCCCCCTCGCTGCCCACCACCAGGCAAAATGAGCCCTGCAGCTGCTGCGTGGGGGAGGAATCCAGCCCCGGAGGGGGGGTTATTCCAGCCCTTTGGCTGCCTTTGCGCGGGGTCTCTGAATGCCTGAGTGTGCGACACACACAACAGGGCTCTTTATGTCCCACTGGGAAGCGCTGGGGGCCCTGAAACTGGGGCTCCTCCTGCAGGGAGAGGCAGGGCTGGGCTAGGGGGTGCTGCAGGGGGAGCCCCCCACTCTTCCTACCCACTGCTTTGAGGGACAAAGTGAGATTTTAATCATTTTTCCTTCGCTCGGGCACCGTTCCCTGCCTGCTGCTGCCAGTGGCTCCTGGGGAAGGGCTTCTCCTGCAAGCTTTTATTTGGAAAAGATTTATTTAGATGAGACGTCAGGAAGGAACTCTTCATGATGTGAGTGGGGAGGCCCTGGCACAGGCTGCCCTGAGAAGCTGTGGCTGCCCCATCCCTGGAGGTGTTGAAGGCCAGGTTGGATGGGGCTTTGAGCCCCCTGATCCAGTGGGAGGTGTCCCTGCCCATGGCAGGGGAGTTGGAACTGGATGGGCTTTGAGGTCCCTTCCAACCCATTCCATGATTCTATGAAAGCAGGATCCATGCAGGGTGGGAGGTGGCCTGAGTGCTTCAAGCGTCGGTATCACCTCGTTCAGGGTGGCTGTGATTTGTGTGGATTCTCTGGTGGCTCGTAAGGGTTGTGCTTGCTCCATCCATGTGTTATCCCTGTGGTCTCACTCCCCTTGCTCGGGGCTGGCGTGGTCCCAAGGCTCACAGGGCTGGCAGGGCTCGCAGCCAGAGTGCCTATAGCAGGACGTATGGGTGTGGGGAAGGAGGAAGCACAGGCATGTTTTTTTCCGGAGGAAATCGAGCTAAAATTGGTCGCAGGGAAAAGTGAGGAATTCAGGTTTTACGCCGGGGCTGCTGGGATGGAGGAGGACGACAGTGAAAGGCTCCCAGGCTGCAGCACATGAAGGTTCTGCATGGGTTATGTGGCCCAGGGATGGCCCAGGGCTGTCGCCAACTTGAGTGACAGCTCCAAGGGACATCCCTGCTGTTGAGAGGAAGGTTTGGCTGTGTTCTGGGCTCCTACTGAAGACACTGAGGGTCTTCCCAGCATGTTGAACTGGGGTTTGGTCCTCGCCCAGGAAGTCGTGGCTGCCCTATCCCTGGAGGTGTTCAAGGCCAGGTTGGATGGGGCTCTGAGCCCCCTCATCCAGTGGGAGGTGTCCCTGTCTCTGACAGGGGGGTTGGAACTGGATGGGCTTGAAGGTCTCTTCCAACCCAAACCATTCTATGATTTGATGTCTCCTGCTCTTCCCCAGGAGGTGTCTGCAGGCTGATGGAGGGCTCTTTTGGAGACCTTTCATCCACTACACGTGGAGACAGCTCTTGTGTCTCTGATCTCCTTCCCATCTCAGCCCTTCACTGAAGTCCTGCACCCCTGTGACATTCATGTGTCCCATTCTCCCCTCAACAGCTCAACACCTTCCAGGCAGTCATAGCCTACGATGATGGGGACACCTACACCATTTTCCTCTACCCCAATGGTGGCCTCCAATTCCTGGGAACGCGGCCCAAGGAGTCCTACAATGTCCAGCTGGAACTGCCAGCCAGGGTGGGCTTCAGCTGGGGGGACGGCGATGACCCAAAGAGGGACGGGCTCTTCCACAGCCTGGCCAGCAGCGAGCAGGCTCTGAGGCAGCTGGAGTGGTGCGTGGTGCTGAGGGGCTGAGCAGGGTGGGCCAGGGGAGCAGTGTCACCTTCTCCAGCCCCTGGAGCCTCTTAAAGGCTGGAAGAAGGATGGGACCAAGCTGGGATGATGGGCTGTGTTGAAGGGCTCAGCCCCATGTGTGCAGGATCTTCTTGGGATTTGTGGGTCTGTGTTTGGGGTCCCAGGAGGGGTGGTGTGGGTACAGGACTGGTACCTTTGGGGTGGGTTTCCCACTGTAGGTGTGATGGATGTGCTCTCATGAGACCTCACCAGGGGCCCAGTATTCAGTTCTGAAGCCAAGGAAGGACTTGGATCTGTTGGAGCAAGTCCAGGGGAAGCTCCAAAGATGATCCAAGGGCTGGAGCCCCTCTACTATGAGAACAGTCTGAGAGAGTTGGGGTTGTTCAGCCTGGAGAAGAGAAGGCTCCAGGGAGACCTTAGAGCAGCTTCCCAGTACTGAAAGGGGCTCCAGGAAAGCTGGGGAGGGGCTCTTGATCAGGGAATGCAGGGATAGGATTGGGGGGAATGGTTTTCATCTGGAAGAGGGGAGATTGAGATGAGATCTTAGGAAGAACTGTTTTGCTGTGAGGGTGGGGAGGCCCTGGCCCAGGTTGCCCAGAGAAGTGGTGGCTGCCCCATCCCTGGAGGTGTTCAAGGCCACGTTGGACGGGGCTTTGAGTCCCCTGATCCCATGGGAGGTGTCCCTGCCCATGGCAGGGCGGTTGGAACTGGATGGACTTTGAGGTTCCTTCCAACTCAAACCATTCAGTGATCCTTTGTGTGGATTTGATGGTGCTGCTGTTCTACAGGGAGAGCAACACCGGAATACCCGGAGTGTGGGTCTTCCACGTGGGCAGCACATTCCCCCTGGAACACGTAGAGCCAGGAACTGGTGGGAGAACCCATCCTCACGTGCCGCAGAGCCCCGTGCATGGTGACCCCAGCATCACCGACTACGCCCGCGCGCTCTACAGCCGCGCCGACCACACGGCCACAGAGCTGCTGGCACAGCACGGCTTGGAGGCCACATCACCTCATCCTGCCCACGGGCCCCGTGCCCCTGCGCTGCTGGGTGCTGTCCCCGAGGGGCTGCCCCTGTCCCTGGGGCAGGAACGGAGCCGCAGGCTGCACCCCGATGGGGACATCACTCAGCAGAGCTACTCCCCCAACCCCTCTTCCTACAGCTCCGGGCACCACGGCGTTGGTGTGGAGGAAGAAGTGCATTTCAACCCTGACGGTGAGTGGTTGCAGTCCCTACGATGACCGAACAGGGATGTCTTGTTGCAGTGGCTCCCTAAAAAAGGCCTCTTTGCTGCGAGCTCATCTCTTCCCAAGCAGCTGGGGCTGGAGCTCGTGTGGGCTGGCATCTCTCCCACAGAGCTGTTGCCCTTCCAGCTCCTCAAATCCCAGCCAAATCCTGGTGCCAAGGGGCTGCTGGAGATGTTAAGTCCCTGCCTGATGGGTTTGCTCTGTCCTGCGTTGCAAAGAGGGAAGCTCAGCGATGGGAAGCTTGGGGGACAGGTCCTGGCGTGGGGCCAGGGCTGAGCTTGCTGTCCCCTGCTGCTGAGCCAGCTGAGGAGGCACCGTGGGATGTGCCTGGAAGAGCAAAGCCCCATCCCCAACCAGCTGTTTCCCAAAAATATGTGAGAATTGATCTCTGTGCCCTCTGTCAGATGAAACCAGGCAGGAGGTTCAAAACCCTCAGCCTCCCATGCACATCCAGGCAGGTTTCTCGAGAACCACCACCGCTGGCTGTCCCATCTCCTTGATGGTGTTTTTGGAACCCTGGGGGGGCAGGGTGCCACCACCCCATGAAGGCAGGATTTGTCACCATGTCCCCAATCCTCTCCCCTTGGCCCCAGTGTTCACCTACAACGCAGCCAGCAAGGAGACGTGTGCCCAGCACCACGGGCGCTGCTCCCCGCACGCCTTCTGCACCGACTACGCCACCGGCGTCTGCTGCCACTGCAGGGCCACCTACTACGGCAACGGGTGGCAGTGCCTGCCCGAAGGTACGTGAGGTGGGTGACGGGGACGGGCACCCACTTCCTGGGTGGCCACTGCCAGGCTTGTCCATCTCCCTGCCCAGGGGCCGTACATCGCCTCAACGGGAAGGTGAGCGGGAGCCTGATGGTGGGACGGGCGTCCGTCCACTTCCAGGACGTTGACTTGCACACCTACGTCGTGGGCAGCGATGGCCGGGCCTACACGGCCATCAGTGGGGTGCCCCAGCCCGCTGCCCGTGCCCTCCTGCCCCTCGTGCCCATCGGTGGGCTCTTCGCCTGGCTCTTTGCCCTGGAGGAGCCCGGCTCCGAGAACGGCTTCAGCATCACTGGTGAGTGAGGAGCTGGGATGTCCCCCCATTGCTTCTGGTGGGGTGGCACTGGGAGAGGGGTTCAGGGCATCCCCACAGCTCCTCTGATCACCTCCCTGCTGGGAGCCCTCACGGCTGAGCTGGAGAAGCAGGGAAAGATGCTTTGGGGATGCATCCCTAAAATCCATTGGTGAGGCCACACCTCGAATCCTGGGGTCAGTTTTGGGCCCCTCGCTCCAAGAAGGACATTGAGGGGCTGGAGAACATCCAGAGAAGGGAACGAAGCTGGGGAAGGGTCTGGAGAACAGGGGTTGTGGGAGCAGCTGAGGGAGCTGGGGCTGTTTATCCTGGAGAAGAGGAGGCTGAGGGGAGACCTCATCCCTGTCTCCAACTGCCTGAGAGGAGGCTATGGTGAGGTGGGGGTTGGTCTCTTCTCCCAAGTGACAGGTGATGGGATGAGAGGAAATGGCCTCAAGTTGCACCAGGGCAGGGTCAGATTGGACATCAGGAAAAATTTCTTCCCTGACAGGGTTCTCGGGCCCTAGCAGAGGCTGCCAGGGAGGCGGTGGAGTCACTATGCCTGGAGATGTTTATAAGACAGGCAGATGAGGTCCTCAGGCATCTGGTTTAGTAGTGGACAGGAATGGTTGGACTCGATGACCTCAAAGGTCTTTTCCAACCAAGTGATTCCTTAATTCCGTGATCCCACAACTGAATACCACCTGTTCCCTTTTCCTGCCCAGGAGCTGAATTCACCCAGAGCCTGGAGGTGACCTTCTACCCAGGGGAGGAGAAGGTCCACATCACTCAGACAGCTGAGGGCCTGGGGCCGGACAATTACTTAAGCCTCAAGACACACATCCAGGGCCAGGTGCCGTTTCTCCCGGAGAACGTCACTGTCCATGTCACTCCCTACAAGGAGCTCTACCACTACTCCAGCTCAGGTAAGAGCCCACGCTCAGCCCCAGCTTCTGTTTCTCTGGGAGCAGCACCAAACCACCACTGTGAAACCCAAAATCCAAGAGGCATTGATGCTCAAACTGCTTCCCCCCCATCCCATGGTGGTGGGGGTTTCTCACCATCTGGCAGCTGTGACGTCCTCTTCTCAGCGCGAGTACATCGTGGCCGCGGGGACAGCCAACCAGACCCTGTCCTACCACCTGCACCAGAACATCACCTTCTCTGGCTGCCCATACACCCACCTGCCCGCCCGGCAGCACCTGACCGTGGCGCGAGCCTTCGCCCTCTACGACAGCCAGGAGCACGTCCTGCGCTACGCCCTGGCCGCCCGCGTTGCCCCGGCGCCAGGTGAGCTCCAGCACCCACCCCAAAGTGCCCACCTCAGGGTGCCAGCCTCCACCAGGTGATGCTGCTATTTCCTGCCCAACCCCAAAGCAGGAATGCTTTGCCCCAAAACAGACAGAAGGGAGGGATATTTTTTTTCCAAATAGTGTGAATTGAAGCACTCTGAGCAAGGGCTGGGGTGGCACAGCCACGGGTCCCAGTGTGGGATGTGGGTGATCCCATGTCAGATCCAGGTCAGGAGGGCAACGAGGCCGGGGGAGGCTCTGGGGAACAAGATTTATGAAGAGCAGCTGTGGGACCTGGGGCCTTTTATCAGGAGGCTGAGGGGAGGACCTCATTGCTCACTTCAGCTCCTGGAAAGGAAGTTGGGGTAAGGTGGGTGCTGGTCTCTTTTCCCAAGTAACAAGTGATAGGATGAGAGGAAATGACTGCAGATCTTCAACAATGCCACTCACAGGGTTCTTTTCACCCAGCATCCATTTTTGGTTTTTTTGGGGTTTTTTTTTTAGTAGGGGTTTGATATAGAATCAGCAGGACCAGGGAAGTGGTTGTGTCCTGTACTCAGCATTGGTGAGGCCACACCTCGAATCCTGGGTTCAGTTTTGGGCCCCTCACGCCAAGAAGGAGACTGAGGGGCTGGAGAACATCCAGAGAAGGGAACGGAGCTGGGGAAGGGTCTGGAGAACAGGGGTTGTGGGAGCGGCTGAGGGAGCTGGGGCTGTTTATCCTGGAGAAGAGGAGGCTGGGAGGAAACTTCATTGCTCTCTGCAGCTCCCTGAGAGGAGGTTGTGGTGAGGTGGGGGTTGGTCTCTTCTCCCAAGTGACAGGTGATGGGATGAGAGGAAATGGCCTCAAGTTGCACCAGGGCAGGGGAAGTTTAGATTGGATATTGCGAAAAATGTCTTTACTGCAAGAGTGGTGAAGCCCTGGCAGAGGCTGCCCAGGGCAGTGGGGGAGTCTCCATCCCCGGAGGGTTCAAAACACATGTGGCCATGGCACTTTAGGACAGGATTTAGTGGGCACAGTGGGGTTGGGCTGATGGTTGGACTGGATGAGCTTAGAGGTCTTTTCCGACCTTAACGATTCCATGATTCTATATAAGTGGGAATGGTTGTAACACACTCCCTGTGTCTCCCAGGCCTGTTTGCCCGCCTAATGACCTCATTTGTCTGCAGGTGATGCTGAGAACCCAGTGGTGAACCCATGCCATGATGGCACACACACATGTGAGGTGACAGCGCGCTGCCGGCCCGGCGTGGGGATGCAGTACACGTGCGAGTGCGCGGCCGGGTACCGTGGAGATGGACGGGGCTGCCGAGGTGAGCAGGGGTGGGTGGGTGCAGGGGGAGACTGGTGCACCCCACCCCTTGTGGGGTACCAAGGTGGCCACTGCCATTTGGGGCACTGGGACGTGCCACGGCATCACAGCACTGTCGGTCCCCAGAGCTCCTGGAGCTGCACCAAGGATAAGGGGGGAATTAGAGTCGTAGAATTGTTGAGGTTGGAAAAGACCTCTAAAATCATCCAGTCCAACCATCAGCACAATACCAACGTGCCCACTAAACCATGTCCCCACGTGCCACGTCTACAGGCTTTTTGCACTCCTCCAGGGATGCCAGTTCCACCACCTCCTCTGCCAGGGCTTCACCACTCTTTCGTTAAAGACATTTTTCCTAATATCCAGTCTAAACCTCCCCTGGTGCAACCTCAGATCATTTCTTCTCATCCTTTCACCTCTTACTTGGGAGAAGAGACCAACGCCCACCTCACCACAACCTCCTTTCAGGGAGCTGCAGAAAGTGATGAGGTCTCTCCTCAGCCTCTTCTTCTCCAGTCTAAACAGCCCCAGCTCCCTCAGCTGTTCCTGGTAACTCTTGTTCTCTGTAATTACCTGGGGATACTGAGGCAGGATGCCTGGGGCACCTGGAGAAGCTCTCCAAGAGCATTGCAGGGATGGAAGAAGCAGCAGATGGGCAGGTTGGGGCAGGACATTTCCCAGGCCAGGAACAATCAGACCCCCCAAAATGAGGGTGTCCTACCCCTGTTGGCATGCCTGGTGTCTCCTGCTTCTTCTAGAGGTGGATGAGTGTGCAGAAGGTCTAAGCCAATGTGGCCCTTTCACCACCTGCCTGAACGTGCCAGGAAGTTACCGGTGCGAGTGCCGCAGCGGGTACCGGCCAGTGGAGGACGGGCGGACGTGCGTGTGTAAGTGCCACTCTCACAGTTCAGAGTCCCCCCACCCCTCTGCCCCACTGGTCCCCTCTCACCCCTCTGTCCCCACAGCAAGTGACCCCTGTGAGGACGGGAGCCATCCCTGCGCGCCGGCAGACCGCGCGCGCTGCCTGCCCCACGCTGGGGGCCACCCCACCTGCGAGTGCCTCCCCGGCTACAGCGGCGACGGCATCGACTGCACTGGTACGGGGGAGCGGGAGGGATGCAGGGGTGCCCTGCCCTGGATGATCCCCATCTTCCATCCTGTGGGAGGTGTCCCTGCCCATGGAGGGGAGTCGGAACTGGATGGGCTTTGAAGTCCTTTGCAACCCAAACTATTTCATGGTACTATGATTCTATTGATTCCATGGGTCTGTGATTCTATGGATCCGTGGTTCTATGATTCCATACGTTCATGGGTCTACGATTCTGTGATTCCATGGTTCTATAATTCCATGGTTCTATGATTCCATGTGTTCATGAGTCCATGGTTCCATGCTCTATGATTCTGTGATTCCATGATTCTGTGGATCCATGGTTCTATGGTTCCATGCATTCTTGAGTCCATGGTTCCATGGCTCTACGATTCCATGGGTCTATGATTCCATAGGTCTGTGATTCCATGATGCTATGATTCCATGGTCCTGTGATTCTGTGGATCCATGGTTCAATGGTTCCATGCATTCTTGAGTCCATGGTTCCATGGCTCTACGATTCCATGGGTCTATGGTTCTGTGATTCCATGGTTTTATGATTCCATAGGTCTGTGATTCCATGGTTTTATGATTCCATGGTTCTGTGATTCCATGGTTTTATGATTCCATGGTTCTGTGATTCCATGGTTTTATGATTCCATGGTTCTGTGATTCCATGGTTTTATGATTCCATAGGTCTGTGATTCCATGGTTTTATGATTCCATAGGTCTGTGATTCCATGGTTTTATGATTCCATGCATTCTTGAGTCCATGGTTCCATGGCTCTACGATTCCACAGGTCCTTGTGTTTTTGATTCCATTGTTCTATGATTCCATGTGTTCATGAGTCCATGGTTCCATGGCTCTATGATTCTCTGATTCCATGGGTCTGAGATTCCATGATTCTATGATTGTGTGGCTCCACGGTTCTCTGGCTCCACGGTTCTCTGGCTCCACGGTTCCATGGCTCCACGATTCCATGGCTCCACGATTCCATGGCTCCACGATTCTACGGTTCCATACATTCTTGAGTCCGTAGTTCCACGGCTCTACGGTTCCGTGGATCCATGGTTCTATGGTTCCATACATTCTTGAGTCTGTGGTTCCATGGCTCTACGATTCCACGGGTCCATGTTTTTGTGATTCCATGGTTCTATGATTCCATAGGTCTGTGATTCCATGGTTCTATGATTCCATAGGTCTGTGATTCCATGGTTCTATGATTCCATAGGTCTGTGATTCCATGGTTCTATGATTCCATAGGTCTGTGATTCCATGGTTCTATGATTCCATAGGTCTGTGATTCCATGGTTCTATGATTCCATAGGTCTGTGATTCCATGGTTCTATGATTCCATAGGTCTGTGATTCCATGGTTCTATGATTCCATAGGTCTGTGATTCCATGGTTCTATGATTCCATAGGTCTGTGATTCCATGGTTCTATGATTCCATAGGTCTGTGATTCCATGGTTCTATGATTCCATAGGTCTGTGATTCCATGGTTCTATGATTCCATAGGTCTGTGATTCCATGGTTCTATGATTCCATAGGTCTGTGATTCCATGGTTCTATGATTCCATAGGTCTGTGATTCCATGGTTCTATGATTCCATAGGTCTGTGATTCCATGGTTCTATGATTCTGTGGATCCATGGTTCTCTGGTTCCATGCGTTCATGGCTCTACGATTCCATGGCTCCACGATTCCATGGCTCCATACATTCTTGAGTCCGTGGTTCCACAGCTCTACGATTCCATGGCTCTACGGTTCCGTGGCTCCATACATTCTTGAGTCCGTGGTTCCACGGCTCTACGGTTCCGTGGATCCATGGTTCTATGGTTCCATACCTTCTTGAGTCTGTGGTTCCACGGCTCTACGATTCCACGGGTCCATGTTTTTGTGATTCCATTGTTCTATGATTCCATAGGTCTGTGATTCCATTGTTCTATGATTCCATAGGTCTGTGATTCCATTGTTCTATGATTCCATAGGTCTGTGATTCCATTGTTCTATGATTCCATAGGTCTGTGATTCCATTGTTCTATGATTCCATAGGTCTGTGATTCCATGGGTCTGTGATTCCATGGGTCTGTGATTCCATGGGTCTATGATTCTGTGGATCCATGGTTCTCTGGTTCCATGCGTTCATGGCTCTACGATTCCATGGCTCTACGATTCCATGCGTTCATGGCTCTACGATTCCATGGCTCCATACATTCTTGAGTCCGTGGTTCCACAGCTCTACGATTCCATGGCTCTACGGTTCCGTGGCTCCATACATTCTTGAGTCCGTGGTTCCACGGCTCTACGGTTCCGTGGATCCATGGTTCTATGGTTCCATACATTCTTGAGTCTGTGGTTCCATGGCTCTACGATTCCACGGGTCCATGTTTTTGTGATTCCATGGTTCTATGATTCCATAGGTCTGTGATTCCATGGTTCTATGATTCCATAGGTCTGTGATTCCATGGTTCTATGATTCCATAGGTCTGTGATTCCATGGTTCTATGATTCCATAGGTCTGTGATTCCATGGTTCTATGATTCTGTGGATCCATGGTTCTCTGGTTCCATGCGTTCATGGCTCTACGATTCCATGGCTCTACGATTCCATGGCTCTACGATTCCATGGCTCCACGATTCCATGGCTCCATACATTCTTGAGTCCGTGGTTCCACAGCTCTACGATTCCATGGCTCTACGGTTCCGTGGCTCCATACATTCTTGAGTCCGTGGTTCCACGGCTCTAAGGTTCCGTGGATCCATGGTTCTATGGTTCCATACCTTCTTGAGTCTGTGGTTCCACGGCTCTACGATTCCATGGGTCCATGTTTTTGTGATTCCATTGTTCTATGATTCCATAGGTCTGTGATTCCATTGTTCTATGATTCCATAGGTCTGTGATTCCATTGTTCTATGATTCCATAGGTCTGTGATTCCATTGTTCTATGATTCCATAGGTTTGTGATTCCATTGTTCTATGATTCCATAGGTCTGTGATTCCATTGTTCTATGATTCCATAGGTCTGTGATTCCATTGTTCTATGATTCCATAGGTCTGTGATTCCATTGTTCTGTGATTCCATGGTTCTGTGATTCCATGGTTCTGTGGTTCCATGGTTCTGTGGTTCCATGGTTCTGTGGTTCCATGGTTCTGTGGTTCCATGGTTCTGTGGTTCCATGGTTCTGTGGTTCCATGGTTCTGTGGTTCCATACGTTCATGGGTCCGTGGTTCCGTGGTTCCATACGTTCATGGGTCCGTGGTTCCATGGTTCCGTGGTTCCATGGTTCTGTGGTTCCATACGTTCATGGGTCCGTGGTTCCACGGCTCTAAGGTTCCGTGGATCCATGGTTCTATGGTTCCATACATTCTTGAGTCCGTGGTTCCATGGCTCTACGATTCCACGGGTCCATGTTTTTGTGATTCCATTGGTCTATGATTCCATATGTCTGTGATTCCATGGTTCTATGATTCTGTGGATCCATGTTTCTGTGATTCCATGCGTTCATGAGTCCATGGTTCCGTGGCTCTACGATTCCATGGGTCTGTGGTTCCCTGATTCTATGATTCTGTGTATCCATGGTCCTATAATTCTGTGCGTCGTGGTTCTATGGTTTTATGATTCCATAATTCTATGGCTCCACGACTCCCTGGTTCTGTGATTCCCTGTGCACAGATGTGGACGAGTGTGCCGATAGCCCGTGTCACCCAGCTGCCACCTGCTACAACACTCCAGGCTCCTTCTCCTGCCGCTGCCAGCCCGGCTACGAGGGCGATGGCTTCCAGTGCGCGCACGGTAAGGCTGCCCCCCTCGCCGCGGCGCCACCTCTGCCCGGGGTGGTCGCTCCCATCCTCACCGTGCTGTTGCTTTGGCCCTTCCGGTGGTGGAAGGGAGCTCGCAGCGCCTGACACCCTGCCAGCACGAGCGGCTGTACCCGCGGGCGGTGCCGCCGGGACCGGTGCCCGTTGGCGGAGGTCACGTGCCCCAGTGCGACCAGGAGGGTCGGTACCGGCCCCTGCAGTGCCACGGCAGCACTGGGTACTGCTGGTGCGTGGATGCTGCGGGACAGGAGATCGCTGGGACGAGGACGGTGCCGGGCAGCACCCCACCGCGCTGCGGGAGCCCAGGTGGGTGCCCACCGTGCAGCGCTTGGGGGCACGAGGGGAGGTGGGTTGGGTTCTTTGTCATCTCTGTGATATCCCTGTGGGATCAGCGGGCGCCCAGGACGTGGTGTGTGGGTTGGGCTGGGTGGCAGAGGGTGTGCAACAGGCAGAGCCCTGCCTGTCCTGCATGGCTGGACCACTTTGTCCCTGGCCACCAGCAGCGTGGGGACAGCGGGGCTGGGATGAGAATCCTGGAATGGTTTGGGTTGGAAGGGACCTTAAAGATCATGCAGTTCCAAAGAAGAGGGGACTCTCCGCCCAACCACCCCAGCCAGGGGCTTCGCTGCCATGGCCTGGGTGCAGGGAGTGGCCAAATGGGTGGCTGGGCACCATGGAGGGATCTTGGGTCGTCTTAGGGTGCCCTGTGGGCTTATAGTGTCAGTGGCCATTGGGACACCTCAGGTTTCCCAGAGACGTGGTGGCTGCCCCATCCCTGGAGGTGTTCAAGGCCAGGTTGGATGGGGCTTTGAGCCCCCTGATCCAGTGGGAGGTGTCCCTGCCCTTGGCAGGGGGTTGGAACTGGGTGGGCTTTAAGGTCCCTTCCAACACAAACCATTCCATGACTCTATGATCTTGTAATGGAGAGAAAAGCCATGGGGTGTTGAGAAGATTGGAGAGGGGCATCCCAGCCCCCAAGTCCTAAGGACAGAGCGAAGGAGGTGCTGGCAGAGCCCCACCCAGCATCACTGCAGCCCTGGGTGAAGCGAAGCCAAAACCAGCCACCAAGCGGGTCCAGGGGGGACTGCTTGGCACCCTCTGAGGCTGGGATGGGGGTTTTTGCCACTGGCAGAGTCCATCCAGCAGCTGACGCCCTGTGAACACGAGCGGCTGTACCCGCGGGCGGTGCCGCCGGGACCGGTGCCCGTTGGCGGAGGTCACGTGCCCCAGTGCGACCAGGAGGGTCGGTACCGGCCCCTGCAGTGCCACGGCAGCACTGGGTACTGCTGGTGCGTGGATGCTGCGGGACAGGAGATCGCTGGGACGAGGACGGTGCCGGGCAGCACCCCACCGCGCTGCGGGAGCCCAGGTGGGTGCCCAGGGAGGGGCAGTGCCAACATCCCCCGTCAAGGAGAGTGGAATTTGGGGCTCTGACAAAGCCCTTCCGTGGGGAGGGCGACAGTCACCACCCCTGTGATGGACCCTTAGGGGTTCTGGGAGAGGCTGAGGGAGCTGGGGCTGTTTATCCTGGAGAAGAGGAGGCTGAGGGGAGACCTCATTGCTCTCTGCAGCTCCCTGAGAGGAGGCTGTGGTGAGGTGGGTGCTGGGCTCTTCTCCCAGGCTACAAGGGGTATTGGGGGCACTGTGTTCATTTTTGGGTCCTTCACTCCAAGAAGGCCCTTGAGGGGCTGGAGTTTGTCCAGAGAAGGGAACGGATCTGGGGAAGGGGCTGGAGAACAGGGGGCCTGGGAGAGGCTGAAGGAGCTGGGGCTGTTTATCCTGGAGAAGAGGAGGCTGAGGGGAGACCTCATCCCTGTCTCCAGCTGCCTGAGAGGAGGTTGTGGTGAGGTGGGTGCTGGGCTCTTCTCCCCAGTGACAAGTGACAGGACATGAGGAAATAGCCTTAAGTTATGCCAGGGGAGGTTGAGATTGGATATTAAGAGAAATGTCTTTACTGACAGAGTGGTGAAGCCCTGGCAGAGGCTGCCCAGGGCATTGGTGGAGTTTCCATTCATGGAAACGTGTTCAAAAAATGTGTGGACATGGCACTTGGGGCCCTGGTTCAGCAGGCACGGTGGGGTTTGCCTGATGGTTGGACTGGATGAGCTTTGGCTTTTCCAACCTTGATGATCCCGTGTTCCTGTATAAGTGGGAATGGTTGTTCCCCACTCCCCGTGGGGGTGATGACGGTGACTCTCCCCATGGCAGAGCCCACGGAGCGGCCCCACACCATGTGCGAGCGCTGGCGGCAGAGCCTGTTGGAGCACTATGGAGGCAGCCCCCGCCATGACCAGTACGTGCCGCAGTGCGACACCGAGGGCCACTTCACCCCTCTGCAGTGCCACGGAGACAGTGGGTACTGCTGGTGCGTGGACGAGAGCGGCAGGGAGATCCACGGAACACGCTCGGAGCCCGGCAGCACCCCACCGTGTAAGAGCTCAGCACCCCAAGTATGACCCCTCTATCTAGAATCATAGAATTGCTGGGTTGGAAAAGACCTTTGAGGTCAAGTCCAACTGACCCTGTCCACTGCTGAAGCAGATCCCTGAGCACCTCATAGAATCATAGAATTGCTTGGTCCAGAGAAGAGATCATCACCCTGTACTTGGCTCTGCTGAGGCCACACCTCATATCCTGGGGTCAGTTTTGGGCCCCTCAATCCAAGAAGGACATTGAGGGGCTGGAGCATGTTCAGAGGAGAACAACAGAGCTGGGGAAGGGGCTGGAGAACAGGGATTCTGAGAGCAGCTGAGGGAGCTGGGGCTGTTTATCCTGGAGAAGAGGAGGCTGAGGGGAGACCTCATTGCTCTCTGCAGCTCCCTGAGAGGAGGTTGTGGTGAGGTGGGTGCTGGGCTCTTCTCCCAAGTAACAAGGGGTATTTGGGGCACTGTGTTCATTTTTGGGTCCCTCACTCCAAGAAGGCCCTTGAGGGGGCTGGAGCTTGTCCAGAGAAGAGAACGGATCTGGGGAAGGGGCTGGAGAACAGGGGGTCTGGGGGAGGCTGAGGGAGCTGGGGCTGTTTATCCTGGAGAAGAGGAGGCTGAGGGAAGACCTCATTGCTCTCTGCAGCTCCCTGAGTGGAGGTTGTGGTGAGGTGGGGGTTGGTCTCTTCTCCCAGGTGACAGGTGATGGGATGATAGGAAATGGCCTCAAGTTGTGCCAGGGCAGGTTCAGATGGGACATCAGGAGAAGTCTCCTCACTGAAAGGTTTCTCAGACCCTGGCAGAGGCTGCAAGGGAGGGGGTGGAGTCCCCATCCCTGGAGGTGTTTAAAAGACAGGCAGATGAGTTGCTCAGGGATCTGGTTTAGTGGTGGACAGGGACGGTTGGACTCAATGATCTGAGAGGTCTTTTCCAACCAAGCAATTCTATGATACCTGGCTCTGCATCCTTCTCTGGAGCCAAGGGGCTGATGCTCTCTGATCCACCTCTCTCTCCTTGTCCTCCATCCTGTTTATGTGCCAGGTCTCCCCAGCGTTGCACCGCCCGTTGTCCGGCCCTCGCCCCGGCCTGACGTGTCCCCACCGGCCACGGGCACCTTCCTGCTCTACGCTCAGGGACAACAAATCGGGTACCTCCCGCTCAACGGCACGCGGCTGCAGAAGGAGGCGGCCAAGACCCTGCTCTCCCTGCATGTAGAGTATCTCCAGCGCTGGGGATGGGCTGCAGGAGCACCAGAGGGTGGTGGGGACAAGGTGGTGCTGTGGCTCTGGGTTTTACACCTTCTGGTGGTTTGAGAGTTCAACACTAGGAGGCTGATGTTGGTTTGGGGGTGTTGGCTATGCTGGCTGCCTCGGTGGCCCCACCTTGAGTGCAGTTTTGGGTGCTGAAGTGTAAAAAGGATCTAAAGGTACTGGAGAGTGTCCAGAGGAGGGCATGGAGTTGATGAAAGGTTTGGAGGGGAAGCTGTATGAGGAAGCAGCTGAAGTCCCTTTGTCTGTTCAGCCTGGAGGAGACTGAGGGAGGATCTCAGAGCTGTTTGTGCCTTCTCCCAAGGGAGGGAGGGGAAACAGGGGCTGAGCTCTGCTCTCTGGGGACCTGGGACAGGACTGGAGGCAATGGCAGGAAGATGTGCCAGGGCAGGGGGAGATTGGGCATTGGGAAGAGGTTCTTCCCCCAGCAGGTGGTGGAGCACTGGAACAGCTCCCCAGGGAAGCAGTCAGGGCCCCTGCTCTGCCAGCATTCCAGAAGCATTTGGCCACTGCCCTCAGTCCCACGGGGTGAGTGTTGGCAGTGTCCTGGGCAGGGACAGCAGTTGGACTCCATGGTCCTTGTGGGTCTCTTCCAACTCAGGCCACTCTGTGGTGCTGAGCTGTCCCCCAGCAGAGGGGCAGGGCTGCCAGCAAAGGGAAGGAGCACGAGTGCTTGCAGAGCACCTTGGCCATCAGTCACAGACCCCACACTGCACATCTACTGCAAACTTGCCTTTTCCCTTCCTTGGACTCCTCCTGGAGTGTGGCCATGTGCAGCTCTAGCCAGGCCAGAAAGGAATGCTGAAAGCTGGGCCACGACCCTCCCTGCACGCCGGGGAACTGAAACACCTTGCCAAGTGTTCCCTTTCCCCATCCTGAAGGTCATTCCTTGGGCTGGCTTCGCTGTTGGAGTGGTCTCTCCTTGAGCTGAAGGACCCATCTGGACGTGGGTGTGTGCCTGTGGCAGCTGGGCTAAGAGCTTCTGCTGCAGGGGTCAGCCAGGGGTGTGCAGGAGGGGCCCGTGGGTGTTGGGTTTTCCCAGGGAATCATAGAATCATGGAATGGTTTGGGTTGGAAGGGACCTTCAAGCCCATCCAGTCCCAACCAGAGGAACTCCTTCCACTGGATCAGGCTGCTCAAAGCCCCATCCAACCTGGCCTTGAACACCTCCAGGGATGGGCAGCCACAACTTCTCTGGGCAACCTGGGCCAGGGCCTCCCCACCCTCACAGCAAAATGTTTCTTCCTAAGATCTCATCTCAGTCTAAAGTGGAAAAGGGATCTGAGCATCATTCCCCACTGCTGCATCTGGCAGAGCGCCCAGGGTAGCTCCAAGTGCTGGCTGGTGGGAGAAGGGTGCTCATTGAGTCTCCTGGCAGTGACCCAGGCAGGATTTCACCCTGTGTCCTTCCCTCAACCCTTGCAGGGCTCCATCGTGGTGGGGATCGACTATGACTGCCGGGAGAAGATGATCTATTGGACTGATGTGGCCGGGCGGACCATAAGCCGGGCGAGTCTGGAGCCAGGTGCTGAGCCGGAGACCATTATCAACTCAGGTGAGCTCCCATCTCAGGTGACATCTGCCCAAAGCCACATCACAGTATCACACAGTATCACAGTGTCATAAGGTTGGAAAGGACCTCTGAGATCATAAAATCCAACTTCTAACCCAGCACTAACACCAACCATCATCTAAACCATGGCACTCAGTGCTTCATCCAGTGGGTCCAGCCTAGTTTGTGCCCCACATCCATCCATCCTGCTTCGAGCTCCTTCATCAGTGCTCACATCCCTTGGTTGGGGGTCGGGGTGCTGTAACGGGGCCAGGAGGGACAGGTCCCCAGGCACTGAGCATGTCACAGTATCATAAGGTTGGAAAGGACCTCTGAGATCATCAAGTCCAACCTATTACCCAACACTAACACCAACACTAACACCAACCCATCATCTAAACCATGGCACTCAGTGCCTCATCCAGGCTCCCCTTAAACACCTCCAGGGTCGGTGACTCCACCCCCTCCCTGGGCAGCCCATTCCAATGGCCAATCACCCTTTCAGGTAAGAACTTTTTCCTCACATCAAGCCTAAACTTTCTCTGATGAAGCTCCATCCCTCTGGCAGGACTCATCAGCCCCGAGGGGCTGGCTGTGGACCACCTGCGCAGGGCCATGTTCTGGACCGACAGCGGCCTGGATAAGATCGAAAGAGCCCGCCTAGACGGCTCCGAGCGGCGGGTGCTCTTCGACACCGACCTCGTCAACCCCCGGGCCATCGCGGTGGACCCCGTCCGAGGGTGAGCAGCAGCATTCCCAGAGGGATTTGCACCCAGAGCTTTGCAAGGTGCAAAGAGGAGGACACGTGCGGTGGTGCCAAGGCTGCAGCCTGACCCTGGGAGCAGCTCTCCTGCATTGCACACCCCGTAGGAGGGCTTGGCTCCGTTCCCTGCCTCCCCTTTTGTTTAATAATTGAGGATTTGGCTAAATCTGCTGTTTCAGTGTCAGGATGGATATGGTTTTTAAAAGCTTTGAAACACGCCTGGTGTTTGAAAACACAAGCTGTGCCTCTAGGGTGCTGTTGTGATACAAAATGTGCTGCTCCTCAGGCTCGCCCTCGTCTAGGAGCTGCAGTTTGGGCTGTAAACACGTTTGACATCATTCTGGGTTTCTTTAAAAGACTTCTTTTTTTTTTCCAATCACATAAAGGGTTTATTTCAGGCACTGTTAAAGGGGAAAACCAGGCTTCTCTTCTGATAAGAACGAGGAACGAAGAGAAAGCCAATCAGAGAATCACAGAACGGTTTGGCTTGGAAGGGACCTCAAAGCCCATCCAGTTCCAACCCCCCTGCCATGGGCAGGGACACCTCCCACTGGATCAGGGGGCTCAAAGCCCCATCCAACCTGGCCTTGAACACCTCCAGGGATGGGGCAGCCACAGCTTCTCTGGGCAACCTGGGCCAGGGCCTCCCCGCCCTCAGCGTGAAGAATTTCTTCCTGATGTCCAATCTAAATCTTCGCCCTTCCAATTTAAAGCTGTTGCCCTCATCCTATCACTCCACACCCTTGTAAAAAGCCCCTCCCCAGCTTTCCTGGAGCCCCTTTCAGTCCTGGGAGGCTGCTCTAAGGTCTCCCTGGAGCCTTCTCTTCTCCAGGCTGAACAATCCCAACTCTCTCAGCCTGTCCTCACAGCAGAGGTGATCCAGATGTGCACCTCTTGCCACTCTTACTCATCTCCCACCACTCCTCACTGTCCTGTGTCCTGTTTGTTCATGGTGTAATTATTTCCTAAGGAACCTTTACTGGACAGACTGGAATCGGGAAGCACCCAAAATTGAAACTTCAACTGTCAATGGAGCCAACAGGAGGGTCCTGGTGAATAAGGACATTGGGTTGCCCAACGGCCTGACCTTTGACCCCTTCTCCAAACTGCTCTGTTGGGCAGATGCAGGTACTTTCATCATTAAACTTAATAATTCTATGGTTCTGTGAACTTTACCAAGGATGGATCAGGCTCCAACAGGCTAAGCCTTGAGGGGAAAACCAGCTGTATTTGTCTTTAGCCCATTGCTACCTGCCAATCCTCTCTACCCTCTTCCACTGTCCTGCCCCAAAAGACTTGGTCTGATGGGCTTGGAGGATTTGCAGCGCGAGTTGCTTCTACATCCTTAGGATGAGAAGCTGTTTCAAAAATTAGTGAAGGGAAAGAACATGTTTGGTGGGGTTTTCTTGTCATCCAGTAACTTTCTTGTGTTTGAAAAGGAACGAAGCACCTGGAGTGCACATTTCCTGACGGCACGGGCCGCCGTGTCATCCAGAACAACCTTAACTACCCCTTCAGCATCATCAGTTACGCCGATCACTTCTACCACACGGATTGGAGACGGTAAGGAAAACCCACATCCTCCCAGGGGCGGGAGAGCTGAGCTCACAGTTCCTAGGGCTCTGGCTCCCCAAAGCAGCTGGGAACCAGGCTCTGCAGTCGAGCTTAGGGAGCAGCCTGGAGCGGCTTTGAGCCAGAGAGAGGGAAAACAACCACTGTTCCCAGCCTGCTCCCGAGTCCTGGCACCTCACCAGAGCAGCAGTGCCACGTTCTGCAATGCTCACTCGTAAATCTCAGTGCAGGAACAACCCCAGCTTCCTGGGAAGGACAGAAAGAGCAGTTGGGGTGGGTTTTTTTTAAATAAAACTTGGCCCGAGTTCCTGAATTTAGATTAAGTCAAAGAGAAATCCTGTCCTCAGCCTTTCCCTCTGCCCCCTGAGGCCCTCAGCATCGGGAACTCGCCTCTATTCCCACTCCAGCTGGAAGCTCTCAAATCTTAGCAGATTACAACAAACACTTAAGTGCTTGCCATGCTTGGAGGAGGCTCTCAGGGAGATAATCTCTCCTTGGAAGGCTCTCTCTGGGACTCTGCCTCACCAAAGAGAAATGCACTGAATGAGCTGGACAGGGCAAACTTCTTCCTGCAGGTGTTCAGACCAATCATTTTAACCACCTCTGTTCTTTAATAGACGTAGAGGGGGGGTAAAAACACGTTGCATAGGTCAGTATCACAGTATAATAAGGTTGGAAAGGACCTCTGAGATCGAGTCCAACCTATAACCCAACACTAACACCAACACTAACACCAACCCATCATCTAAACCATGGCACTCAGTGCCTCATCCAGTCTCCCCTTAAACACCTCCGGGGTTGGTGACTCCACCCCCTCCCTGGGCAGCCCATTCCAATGACCAATCACCCTTTCAGTGAAGAACTTTTTCCTCACATCAAGCCTAAACTTTCCCTGACAAAGCTTGAGTCCCTGCCCTCTGGTTCTGTCCCTGGTCACCTGAGAGAAGAGACCAACCCCTGCCCCACTACAACCTCCTTTTAGGGAGTTGTAGAGAGCAATGAGGTCTCCCCTGAGCCTCCTCTTCTTCAGACTAAACAGCCCCAACTCCCTCAGTCGCTCCTCGTAGGGCTTGTGCTCCAGCCCCTTCACCATCTTCATTGCCCTCCTCTGGACACACTCCAGCATCCTGACATCTTTCCCAAACTGGGGGGCCCAGAACTGGACACAGTATTCAAGGTGAGGCCTGACCAGTGCCGAGTACAGGGGGACGATAACTCCTCTGGTCCTGCTGGCCACACTATTCCTGATGCAGGCCAGGATGCCATTGGCCTTCTTGGCCACCTGGGCACACTGCTGGCTCATGGTGAGCTTCCTGGCCACCAGCACTCCCAGGTCCCTTTCTGCCTGACTCCTCTCCAGCCACTCTGTCCCCAGTCCAGAGCTCTGCATGGGATTGTTGTGTCCAAAATGAAGTACCCGACCTTTGGACTCATTAAACATCATCCCATTAGAATCAGCCCAGCTCTCCAGTCTGTCCAGGTCCCTCTGTAGGGCCATCCTACCCTCTAGCAGATCA
Organism: Tapera naevia; assembly: GCA_033556795.1. NCBI lineage: Eukaryota > Metazoa > Chordata > Aves > Cuculiformes > Neomorphidae > Tapera > Tapera naevia. The sequence goes on along the minus strand of JAUMJJ010000157.1, from coordinate 8,433,206 downwards.
ACCCTTCCTCCCAGCTTGGTATCATCTGCAAACTTGCTGATGATGGACTCAATCCCCTCATCCAGATCATCAATAAAGAAGTAAAGCACTTCTCTCCCTTTTCTCACCAGGGATGGAGTGATAGCTGTCAATAAAGAGACCGGCTCCTTCACCGATGAGTACCTTCCAGAGCAGCGATCGCATCTCTATGGAATAACTGTGGTCTATCCCTACTGCCCTGGAGGTAAAGCACCACAAAACCATGGAATCCTATAATCACAGAATGGGTTGGGTTGGAAGGGAACTTAAAAGCCCATCCAGTCCCCCTGCAGTGAGCAGAGACATCTTCAACCTGATCAGGTTGCTCAGAGCCCCATCCAACCTCACCTTGAATGTTTCCAGGGATGGGGCATTCGCTGCCTCCCTGGCAGTTCCTCTCCCCTCTTGATGGTCTGACAGCACTTGAATGCTTGATGTGCTAACAATACCCATTTCTCTCCACAGCAAGAAAATAGCAGTTGCTATTTCAAGAAACAACAATCTTCACACCCAAAAGAACTTCAGACCCAGGAAACTGTCACTGCATACAACAAAGGGGGGAAAAGCCCTCAACCAAGGCCAACGACGTGACCTACTCACCTGCAAAAATTACCAAATATTTTATGAAGTTATACCTCAAGTCTCTACTACTGTATTTTTTTAAAGTGAAAAACATTGCTCTATTACAAAAAAAGAATGGTCCTGTGCATCATAGGCCATTACTCTTAACTCTTGCTTATGCAAGCAAATTTAAAATGTAGCTTTCTTATTCAAACAATTTATTTTATTGGAAGGAGAATGGATTAATTTTTTTAATAGTTTCAACAATCTGACCAACGGGTCCTCTTATCCAAAAATAAGTGCCTATGGGGAGCTTTGGATGCAGTATCTTGCTGGGTCTAAGTGATGTCCAGCCCTGAAGACAGAGACTGTGTGTGCTCCAGCAATGTGCAGAGCAGTGATGGGATATCAGCAAAGGCATTGACATCTTTCCAGGAGACAATTCCCTATTTTCACCACTGCCTCAATGCATGTCTTTTAGTATTTATATTAGAAGAATATGCTAGACTTGATCTGTTCGTGCGTGTTGGTTCTTCTAAGTGCCTTCTTCATAGACCTACCCAGTGTAGACCAATACGTGTTCAGAAATACCAGTTATGTTGTACTGTTTCACTCTTTTTCTAGGTTACTTCAATTATTGAATAAAATGGTTTTCAGTTTCCCTGTGGGTTTAGTTTTTAAGGGTTGCAGTTGTAGGGTAGGACGTGGAGAAGCAGCAAACAAGGCAGGGGTGAGCTGATTATACAGCAAGAGAGGAATCCGCAGAGCCTTTACGCAACACTCCCGTCTCAACACAAAGCCAAACACAATGAAAAAGTCACATTTGCCAGCTCAGACAAATTGTTCTGATTAGCTCTATTTTCCCCAGCTTCATTTATTTTAAAGAAAAATGATAATTCATTAGGAATCAGAATTCCAACTCCTGTTTTCTTTCAAAACAGTAAAATAATACCATTTCAAACTGCATGCCAGAGTTGTTTTACCGAGTTCCTAATCAGACTAACTAAGAGATGAAAAGCTTTGATCTGCTCATCTCCCAACTTTGCCCAGTCTGTGGTCAGTCTTGGGATCAGCAATGATGGCCTGAACTGCTACAATGGCTTCATTGATTTTTGTCTGCAGCTCTCGGAGCTCCTCTATGTGCAGCAGTCGGAGAATCTGGGCAGCTTCATTGATAACAGCATCTGGGCGAGGCGCAGAGAAAAGAAGTCACATCAAGCATTCTCATCTGATGGGAAGGTCTTCAAGAAAAGCTTCATCTAAATTAATGCTCTGCTTGTGGATTACATGCTGGAATAAGGAATAACCCTTCCCTGCTGCTAGAGAGGGATGGGGTGCTCTGGAACACCACAATCAGCTTTCTGCAGCCAAGTTGGGTTGGAGTGAAGCATTCCAAGTATTTGTTTAGGTGTACACGGGGCAAGAGTGAAGCCAGAGAAGCAGAGTCCTGGGTCATCTGGCTGTTCCTCACAAAATAATCTCTTGGGTCACACCAACTCGTGCTGCTTCCAATGAGATTTTAGGTAGGTTAGGGAACTAAAACCCACGGAAGTGGCACAGAGGGCCTCTGCTGGCAGGAGGCAGACTTACAGGAACGAGATGCATTCCTTCTGCTTGCAAATGTGGCTGCCATTAAAAGCTGTTACTTAAACATTACTCTGAAACAACATATTCCACAGCAAAGATCTACGCTCTTCTGTTCCAAAACAAAATGCTGGGGAGTGCTTGTAAATAACAAGCTGGGAAGGAGCAATTCTTTTCTCTAGGAGCTTTCTTACTGTCTGATTTTGACAGTAATACGCTTTGTCAAAGGCAAACATCCCTATTTAAGAGTAACATTAAGAGAACTGCTTACCTCCTGTGTCAAAACCAAGAATGTGCTTTTCTAAAGCAACAGGCAAACCCTGTAAAAAAAAAAAAGAAAAAAAGCATGTTAAATTTAATTAGAAATGTCATTTTGTATGTTTTGGAAACAAAACCAAGTACTACAGCAGATAACTCTGGAGAGAGGACACTTGAGTTTCTGCCTAGGCATGTGTAACAACTCCAAAAAGCCATCACGCTTGATTATACGAGTGCCTTTGTGCCCTGAAACATCAAACCCCACAGCAGTAATAAAGAAAAATTCTTGTGCTTAATAATCCCTACTTGCCAAGTGAGCCCCACTGGATACACGCTGCCCACATTCAATCCTTAAAAGGCTAACACAGCACTGCAAGAGCACACCCAACCCAGCAGCATCGCTACCCAGGCAAACAAAAAGCATGCACAAGTGAGGCTTTCTTAGGAGCCTTTAAACAGCTGCCAGCTCTCAAAGCACTGCCCGATCTCAAGAGTTGTAAAAGTTCTCTGTAATCAAGTGAATTTCTCCAGCACTGAACTTGCAACCTCTGCCAGCATCCCTAGAATCATTTTCTCGAGTGTTAAGCTTAGGAATAGAGATAAACATTCAATTTTCTAAACACTTGGTCTATTAGGACAGTGCAAGGAAGTTTTATTAGTGATAATTATATGCCTTGCTCTCTTTTCTTTATCCTTGTCAGCTGTGGAGGAGCCATCGTGCTGAAGAATCACTCACAGTGGTTTAACAAGCACATAAAATTAACCATTGCAAATCTTAGAACTTGCTTTTACTACCTCTATAACTTTTATCAACCTTTGCCTTGCGTGACTAAAACATTTGAGTTCAATACTATGAATTTCTTCAGTGATGTGGCTGTAAACCTTTCAAACAGGGAGGATTTAGGGGCTGGTGAACAAGCATTATGAGAGGTTGCTGAGGGAGCTGGGGCTGTTTATCCTGGAGAAGAGGAGGCTGAGGGGAGACCTCGTCGCTCTCTGCAGCTCCCTGAAAGGAGGTTGTGGTGAGGTGGGTGCTGGGCTCTTCTGCCCAGTAACAAGTGATGGGATGAGAGGAAACAGCCTCAAGTTGCACCAGGGCAGGTTTAGATGGGATAGCAGGGAAAATTTCTTTACTGACAGAGTGGTGAAGCCCTGGCAGAGGCTGCCCAGGGCAAACATGCAGACGTGGCACTTCAGGATATGGTTCAGCAGGCACAGTGGGGTTGGGCTGATGGTCAGACAGGATGATCTTAGAGCTCTTTTCCAACCCTAATGATTCTATGGTTCTAGGGGTGTTCCTTATACTTGGTCCTACCTAGGATAGACTCACCAGGCAAGGACAGCTTACAAGTCTGTTGGTATAAACCTGACTTCTGCCTAGGCACTGTGTACACTCAATTTCCAGCCATTTAAAATACAATCTAAAAAAATAAGTGTCACATCTTATCTTGAAAACTGCCCTTGACAGCACAACAAGATTAAATCTCATTTAATTTGGTACAGTTAAACCCCAAGCACAGCCCTATCAGTTTCCTCAGCACAGCCCACATACGCATCCTTCAGTCAGAGAACATTTCTGTGTCTGTTTTATCTTCTCCCTGCTCGATATTGCCAAGAATGCACCCCAGGTTGCTCCGTATGGGCAGTTATCTGCCATGAAGCAGTCAAATATTCATAAGCCTTGACCCTGGAAACAGATTTATATATAAAGTGTCACCAGCTGGTATTCTGGCTGATAACAAACCAGCCAAAATCAGCAGCAGAGGTTTATTTTACCCTTCTTTCTGTCCTGCAACCCAGCCATCCCCTCTGCTTTTAAGATATTTTTGTCATTCATCTGGTATAGTGTGATGTTGGTGATTGCTGCTGGCACAGATAAAGCTGCTTTCCTACTGCCAACCCTTGCCTTTTCTCCACCTCACTTGAAATGTAGCATTCCTAACGAGACAACACTCCCAGTGACACAGATCACACTCAGTGACAGTTCAATCTCAGACCCAACCTTGCTTTAAGGACCTATTGAATTGGAACAATCACTCATCATGAAAAAAATCCACTGCCAAACTCAGAAAATCCCATTTTCATCCCTACAAGTCAGCTGTGCAGCAACACAAACAACAACTATAGGCAGCTTTTTAGTAACATTGGTTATAGAACCTGGAATGACTACAGCAGCTTCAGCTACTTTCATGTTTTCCTGCTCTTTTAATGGTTTTATGGATACAAAAAGCCAAAGCTTGGTTTTCTGTTCCAACACTTCTGGCAATCACTGCAGTGCAACCCAGAGCACCTGCGGTCACCACTTAGCAAACACCAAAAGCCATGTTATGATGATAAAGCAGGACTGCTCTGAGCAGCTGCCAAAGAAGGAACTTGCACACTTTGAGCAGATCCAGGTGCTTTAGCAGGGACACTTTTAAACATCCACCTGCAGGCCAGGGGAGGCTGCCTCCCCAAGCTGCACTGACCCCCTGCCAGCAGCTGTAGCACCAAATGCCAGAGAGAGGAGCTGGAGAACTGGGACATTTAAGAAATGATAATCTGAAAAACCACAGTCATCCCCAGGAACATCTTACAAATGTGCTGTGTTGGGTTAGAAAACAACACTGCAACGCCTGAGGTTTGAGTGCAGGAGTTTCCTTCATCATTTCTCTTTTTGGGGAAGGGGGAGGGAGGAGTTGGACATCCAACATCCCATTCCTTAAACACACAAAATAAGCAAAACACTCCATAGAAGGAATGTTTCAACCTGTTTATGCAGTCAGTGCTGCTGATTCCAAGGAAAAGCCAGGTCACACATTTCTTCTCACACTGCAGGCCTGCTGCACTGTCAGTAAGAGCAATCCTCTAGCAAACACAGAATCACAGAATGCCAGGTTGGAAGGGACTTCAAGGATCATCTGGTCCAACATTTTTAGGTGATCTATAGTTTAAATGAGATGGCCCAGCACCCTGGCAAGCTGAGCTTTAACAGTTTCCAGTGCAGAGGAATCCATTGTTTCCCTGGGGAGATTATTCCAATGTTTAACTGTTCTCATGGGGAAAAATTTCCTTCTGGAATCCAGTCGGAATCTCTCCAGGAACAACTCATACCCATCACCCCTCTCTTTTCCACGTGACTCCTCGTAAGAAGGCAGTCTCCATCCTCTTGGCACACACCCTCCATGCACTGGTTCACAGCAATAAGGTCTCCCCTAAGCCTTCTCCTCTCCAGGCTGAACAAATCCAGGTCTCTCAGCCTTACTTTGTAAGGAAGGTTTCCCAGTGCTCTGATCCTCTTGGTGGCCCTTCTCTGGCCCCTCTCCAGCCTGGCCACATCTTTTTTTTTGTAGAACAGGGACCAAAACTGGGTGCAGGACCCCAGGTTTGGCCCAACAAGCACACAAAGACAGCAGAACAGCTCTTTACGTCATGTATCATCTGGGTACACATATTTGTATTCAACCTAAAGAAAAAGTGTTGTATATTCTTCACAATCCTCTGCGTCTTTTACAGTCGAGATGGCAAAGATAAAGCAAGTTTCCACTGCTCTAAGTGAAGTATTTAAAGAGAACTGGTTTTGATGGTGATGGCAGATGTTTACACCCACACCCCTTCACTCAACAGGGAACAATTCACACCAGAGTGATGCTGTGTATATACACACCTCCTTGGACTGACTGGCCTTCGCTATGGCGTCCTGGGTCAGGCGCTCCTGAACCAAAATGCGAATTGCCTAGGAGAAACATTTGAAGAAAAGAGTAATTAATTGATGTCTCAATGCATTTCTCAGCAATGTTATAACCTGGTCTAACCTCAAACACACAGTTCTGTGAAAAGACTTACTGGAAAACTCTTTCAAATCTTAAGCAGTGTCCCCAGGGCTCAGTACTGAGGGCAGTTCTGTTTAATATATTTATCAATGACGTGGATGAGGGAATCGAGTGCACCCTCAGTGAGTCTGCAGATTATACTAAGTTGGGTGGGAGCATCCTTTTGCTTGAGGGTTGGAAGGCTCTACAGAGGGATCTGGACAGGCTGGATGCATGGGCCAAGGCCAATTGCACAAGGTTCAACAAGGCCAAGGACTGGGTCACAGTATCACAAGGTTGGAAAGGACCTCTGAGATCATCAAGTCCAACCTATAACCTAACACTAACACCAACACCAACCCATCATCTAAACCATGGCACTCAGTGCCTCATCCAGGCTCCCCTTAAACACCTCCAGGGTCGGTGACTCCACCCCCTCCCTGGGCAGCCCATTCCAATGGCCAATCACCCTTTCAGTGAAGAACTTTTTCCTCATATCAAGTCTAAACTTCCTCTGACGAAGCTTGAGTCCCTGCCCTCTGGTTCTGTCCCTGGTCACCTGAGAGAAGAGACCAACCCCTGCCCGACTACAACCTCCTTTTAGGTAGTTGTAGAGAGCAATGAGATCTCCCCTGAGCTTGCACTTGGGCCACAACAACCACATGTAGCGCTACAGGCTTGGAGAGGAGTGCCTGGAGGAGAAGGATCTGGGGGTATTGACTGCTAATCAGGTGAACATGACTCCAGCAGTGGCCCAGGGGGCCAAGAAGGCCAACAGCACCCTGGTCTGTGTCAGGAATAGTGTGACTTCAGGAGCAGGAAAGTGATTGTGCCAATGTGCTCAGCGCTGGTGAGGCTGCACCTCGAATCCTGGGTTCAGTTTTAGGCTCCTCACCCCATGAAGGACATTGAGGGGCTGGAGAACAGGGAAGGGAACGGAGCTGGGAAGGGGCTGGAGAACAGGGGTTGTGGGAACAGCTGAGGGAGCTGGGGCTGTTTAGCCTGGAGGAGAGGAGGCTGAGGGGAGACCTCATCGCTCTCTGCAGCTCCCTGAAATGATGTTGTGGTGAGGTGGGAGGTGAGGGTTGGTCTCTTCTCCCCGACAGCAAGTGACAGGACAAGGGGAAATGGCCTCAATATGCAGGGGAGATTTAGCTTGGACATTAGGAGGAATTCCTCTACTGAAAGGGTTCTCAGGCACTGGAAGAGGCTGCCCAGGGAGGTGGCTGAGCTGCCATCCCTGGATGTGTTTAAAAGCCAAGCAGATGTCGTACTTGGGGACGTGGTCTAGTGGTAGACTTGGCAGGGCTGGATGGATGGTTGGACTCGATGATCTTGAAGGTCTTTTCCAACCAAAATCATTCTACAATTTTGTGTAACCTTTCCAAACATCACTGCTCTCTGCGAGCAGCCTCCTACACAGATGAAGTCCCTATGGGAAGCAGCGTAACCAGAAGAGACGAGGACATTACTAATTTCAGCCACTGCTGGGCCAAAAACTGTGGAAGAGTCAAGAAAGCTTGGAATTTCCATAAGCTGATCGTGATTCCAAAGCAGCAGCACCATTGTGATCTTTCTGGGATCTAACATCTTCAGTGGTGCAACAACACAGACTCTTCATTAAGGAAATACCACCATCAGTATCTTTTAGTAGGGACTAAACCATCTTCCACACACAGAGAAACCTGGAGCAAATCAGCACCCAGGCTTTAAACAGACTGAGAGCAGAAAGGGATTATTTTTAGGCACAGGAACATGAACAGCCTTGATTTTAACAATCCTGCTGCTCATCTGTTTTCACTGGCTCCAGCACATAGCCTGAAATCATATCAGAGCTATGAGTTCCTGATACCTACAGCTGCAAATGCCTCTAAAAATAACTGAAGGAATACCAAAGCAAGCAGATTTCCACCAGAAAGAAATGGATCTGTCAAACACATTCCTCAGACATTCCCTGATGAGCAGCCAAATGTGACAGCAGCAGCCTTACTGCTTCATCTTCTCCCTGAACACTTCTCCTGGGTTTGGTGTGACTAAAAGTTGAAATGATACTAGAAAGTTACTGTTGAACACTTCTAGAATCTTTAAAGAGAGCAGTCTGGACAAAAGAGTGATTTCACGACAAGTCTGAATTCCAGAAGTGAAATCAGACCCTGTGTAAGGGAATTATGAGTGCTTTTTACATTAGGAAAAATATCAGTGTTATATAAAATATCAGGCCTTCAACCTGCCAAATTTCAATTATCATATCATAGAATTGTTTGGTTGGAAAAGACCTTTGAGACCATCAAGTCTGTCCACACCTGCCCACTAGCTAAACCAAATCCCTGGGCACCTCATCTACCCAAACCACTGTGCCAGGGGAGGTTTAGTTTGGACATCAGGAAATATTTGTTCCCTGAAAATGTTCTCAGGCCCTGGCAGAGGCTGCCCAGGGAGGGGGTGGAGTCCCCATCCCTGGAGGGGTTTAAAAGACGGGCAGATGAGGTGCTCAGGGATCTGGTTTAGTAGTGGACTGGGATGGTTGGACTCGATCTCAAAGTTCTTTTCCAACTGAACAATTCTATGATATATGAGCTCTCCACTGCTCTTCAAAATTGGTTAAGAGTTCAAAAGCTACTTAGGGAAGGCAAAGCAGGTTATCATATGGGAGAGAATGAGAAAGTGGTTGATGGGATAACTGCAGGCTGTTAATTCATTAGGAGACCAGGCTCCCATGACAATACCATTTCAGTAGACCTGTTCCTAGACCTAAACTCAGTACAGAAACTGCAATACCCACAGTGGTTTAGTTTCTTCAAAACAAATACAAGAAATATCACAGCTTCTGTAATCATGGACATCATCCCTTGTTTGGCACCAAAACGTTTTTTTGCTAAAAAAACCCAATATTTCCATAATCTGACATGATGAAGCAGGAACTCAGGATTGCTGCAGGCTCAGTCCCTAAAGAATACAGTACAAGTCCAATCCCAAAATAATAGGTAACTGTGGAGTTCCACCACAAAGTCACAAATTCTGAAGTCATAAAAAAGATGCTTTAGGAAATTAATTACCCTATATACTACATTTAAAAGCCATGATTAGTTTTAAGGAGTAAATTAAACTGACTTCAGTAATGACAAAGAGTAAACTTCACAGGACCAAAAAAAGGTGGAGGCAGCTTTTAACTATGGCTCTTCCCAAGGTTTTTGTTTTAAAACATCCTTTGCACCACTCAGCCTCCATGTTTTCAAGTTTCTCTTAATTTCTAGTACTGGAATCACAGAATGGTTAGAGTTGGAAGGGACCTCAAAGCCCATCCAGTTCCAACTCCCTGCCATGTGCAGGGACACCTCCCACTGGATCAGGGGGATCAAATACCCCTCTAACTTGGCCTGGAACACCTCCAGGGATGGGGCAGCCACCACTGCTCTGGGCAACCTGGGTGGGAGCCTCATCACTCACAGCAAAACATTTCTTCCTAAGATCTCATTTCAATCTCCCCTCTTTCAGCTGAAAACCACTCCCCCTCATCCCATCCCTGCACTCCCTGATCAAGAGCCCCTCCCCAGCTTTCCTGGAGCCCCTTTCAGTCCTGGGAGGCTGCTCTAAGGTCTCCCCAGAGCCTTCTCTTCTCCAGGCTGAACAATCCCACCTCTCTCAGCCTGTCCTCATAGCAGAGGGGCTCCAGCCCTCAGATCATCTTCGTGGCCTCCTCTGGACCCGTTTCAACAGTCCAATACCCTTCTAATGTTGTGAATTCCAGAACTGGACAACCTTCTGCTTCAAGTGTGTTCTTCCATACTTCTGAGGATCATTAAAAACATGTAAAACAGTACTTCAGCTAAATCTAGAGCACTTCAAATGTGGAGCAATGGTTTCCAGGGCTGGAACTCCAGAAACTCAGCTATAACTGAACTGCTTACCAGGATAATTATGCCTGCATTAATTTCCATCATTTATATTCCGTGTCCTTACCCGCTTGAAAAGGCACAAAGGATGAGTTTTACTATTTGTGCCTTAAAAGTCATAATTATCAGTAACTCTGCACACACAGACAGTCCTTGTAGAAAAGAGGAAGAGCTCTGAAAACAGTGAAACTCACCTTAAGCATTACCAGGTAGTCATCATGCCGCTGAATTTGAAGCAGATTAGCTAAAGCCATCACTCCAGCCTTGAAATCAGGATTATTCACTGTAAAAATAACATCCTCATTAAAAATATAGGCAAGTCTAACTGTCTCCAACTCACAGAACTGGCTCCCTTGTCTGCTCTAAAGCAGGGGCAAGGCCATGGATACAGAGCAGTGAGCAACCACTGGGTCTGGCCACAAAGAGATTGCAGGCTTTGGAATCAGGTTGCAGGACACCATCCAAGCACAAACAGCATTGTTTTCAACATTGCATGTGTCCTACTGCACAGGAAACCTGCACAAAAATCTTGAAAAACAAAGGTATTCTCTTTTCTGAATCTCTGTACCACTGCAGAGCATAACTGTGCTTGCTGGGTGATGGCAGGACTAATTCCCAGCTGTCTTTTTGTAGGAGCACTGAGAGAAGATCTAAGGGGTTTAGGGCTAATTTTAGTAGCTATTTTCCATCGTTTCCATTTATTGTGAATGTGCCTAGCAGTCAAAAAAAACCAAGATTATGAGAGGTACAATTGGGAAAGACAGAGCCAACATTCCATCCCTGGAAGTGTTCGAGGCCAGAGTGGATGGGGCTTTGAGCCCCCTGATCCACTGGGAGTTGTCCCTGCCCATGGCAGGGGTTTGGAACTGGATGGGCTTGGAGTTCCCTTCCAGCCTAAACCATTCCATGATTCTATGAACACACAATACGTGACAGCACTGAAGTAAACAATCTTTCATCAAGTTTCCTTAGATCTTTAAGATATTATAGAACCACAGAATAGTTTGGGTTGGAAAGGGCTTGAAAACCCATCCAGTTCCAAACCCTTGCCATGGGCAGGGACACCTCCCACTGGATCACACTGCTTAAAGCCCCTTCAACCTGGTCTTCAACACCTCCAGGGATGGGTCAGCCACCACTTCTCTGGGCAACCTGTACATGTTACAGTCTATACTCAAGAGGAATCTTGCTATCTCATCGTAACTCACAGTACATGCTCATGTTTTATAGAGCTCTCTGCAAAGCTGTTCAGGTCAACACCCTTCAGCCTCTTCCTCATCACCTGGTAAGAGCCCTCCCAGCTTATTCCTGTCTGATCAAGTCTCTGGGCACCTCATTCTGCTGGGAAAGGTTCTCCTCTCTGCCCTTTCCCTTCCCCAACAGGAAAAGCTCTGCATCAGGACCCACACAGACACCTGGGATTCACACAGAACAATTCCTCCTCCCTTTAGTAGGAACGCAGGCAAAGTGCAAACAACTCAAAGCAACTCTCAAAATACTGTTCACAAAGAGGTTATTGCCAGCAGTAAAAGAACACATGAACTCTGCATTCCTAAAGCCTAAAGTGGGACTTTAAAAAGTTGTATTTATCACAATATTATAACAAAACAGGCCATGGAACACATCCACACCTGATGCCCCTGCACAGTTGGTTGCTGTACACTTACCATCCAAGTTAATCAGCGGTTCTGCATTTTTTGCCATATTGTCAGTGTTTTTACCACCATCAGGGGTAGAATCCTTATACTTGTCAGCTGTTAAATTAAGAAGCAGACATAAATACCGTTAGAACCACCAACAAAATGTTTACAGCCATGCTGTGGTTTGCAAAAGCTGTATTTTTGGGGTGTGGTAACTGTCCAAGAACCTTCTGGGCTTATATGGTGACATTCTGGTTGCTATTCTAGTGAGCTCCCCTAACAACTCCTGTCTGCAGAGGTGATGTGCTATCCCAGAGCAGCAGCAGAGCTTACTCCACATTTATGCAGGGAATTACATTTTTGATTCAGGCTCTTCCTATGCTCTTCATCCCAGAAGGCAGAACAAGCTGCACCTTATGGTTCTGCTGCTTTTAAAATCCATGAGTTCAGCCAGCATTGGCTCCCTGCCTCAATCAGCAGAGCTCAAGAACTACAGATTGACTTTGGTTATGATCAGTAAGTAAAATGCTTCCAGTGAAAGCTTTGCTTTATAGGCTGCAGCGTTTATTTACAGCCCACCCAGGGGTCTTCTAAGCCTTTTGAGAATGGGATGTCCTGGCTCCTCCACCTTCATGTACCCACAAATCATAGGCAGTTCATTTTCCCCACCATGAAGGACTGAGAACCAGCTCTACAGGTAGCAAGTATTTATATCCTGTACCTGTCTTGGGGAGAGCTCTGCCCCACAGGAATTAAAGGTAATGGAAAAGAGTTCTTTGGGTATTATGACATTTGCTACCAGTAATTACATTTGTATCTGCACTCTTGCTATAAGGAAATGAAACTGCTGCTGACTGTTGAGATTTAAGTCAGCTTCCCCATGACCTTGCCCTAGTTCCCAAGGGTTCCAGATCTACTCCCTGTGAAACAAGGGTCTAAGAATAACTCATTCCAATAAACATAGTACTAAAGAAAATGCATTTAATAAGCTTTAGAGTAAGTTCTCATAGAGGCAATCCCACAGGGAGAAGGGTATAAATATATACAACGGGTTTTGCTATATCCAGAAATAAATCCAAGTACGCTTCTGTGCTGTCACACAGGAGCTGAGCTGAATAGAATCAGCTCACATCTGAACATCATGCAAAATTAAGCAGATGATGTTTTTAAGAAATAAAACAATGTAGACTTTTGACATGGTCTTGATTTGACAAATATTTCATAAAATTGAGCAGAAACCCATGTTTCGCTACTACTTTCAAGTATTAAATGACTTTACTCCTACCATTATCTCCATACTCCAGCCTAACTGCTAAGCCAAGAAGCCAGTCCACTGTTTCTTGTCGTTCTTGTATCTTGAAAGGACAGTTTACATCCTTCATATACTGTGGAGTAAAGAGAGGAGAAAGCAAATGGATGTTACTGACCTGAAGGAATCAGCCTGGAGCACAAAATTGGTTTGTAAACAGTCACCTTTCTAAAAACCTTACAGTTGTTAAAAGACAGTTATTAACAAGAAGCATGGTTGTGAAATGTCCTGCTGTGGCATCTGGTTCATCCAAGGTGCTCCAACCCACTGCTAACTTCAGTTTCCCATTTAGTAAAGGCACCTGCTTGTTAATGTTATTGATGTTATTCACTGCCAGACTGCAACCAGAAAAAACAAACCACCTCTTTTGTTTGCTCTCTGTTCATTTTACACAGTATGTGGAGGGAAGGGGAAGGACAGAAAACAAATTACAGCAAAAACTTCCCATCTAAAGCAGGAAGGAGGAATGATGCTACCAAAGGCTTTCACAATACTGGTATCCAAGGACTCTGAGGTGCAGCAGAAGTAATTTTCCCTTTCTTAGTGTACCACAGAGGACAAAACATGGCTAGGACACTGCATCTGCTCTTCCAAAGGCAGAACACAGGACAGAACCCAGCCTGCTGCTATAACCCTCAAAGCTCAGGCCACAGAGATGTTCTGCTGCACCCCTTGGCTGGTGGAGATGAGGGAAGAGCACACAGCCTGTACTGCAGCAGCAGCAGATGGAAGGAAGGGGCACCAGGAGCTGGAGAGCACTAGCAGGCAGTGCTGCCCTGGCACACATGCACAGGAGGACAGTTTGGTCAAGCCAAGAAGACACCACTGATACCACAGCACCACCAGCAGCCAGGAATTCTCATGTCATATACATTTACATATATGATACTGGAATGCTTTAGGCTCCTCCCTGCAAAGCACAAGCACTCCAACTGCCGGGCAGTGAGCAAGGCAAGAGATTCCAGGGTAGGGAAGAGAAAGATCAATGGGCACCGAGCACCATGGAGCAGCATTTTCAGCTCCTCACAAGGCTGTCTGGAGAGAAATGAAATGGGAACCAAAAGGAAAAGCTCAACAGCCCCGTGGTGACTCAAAATGCTCTTGATCACACAGCAGATCACTCAGAAAGTGATGGCTGCTTGCCACACTTCATGCTAGCAGTGGAAAAACATCTCTGAAATCACAAGAGATGAGCTGTGGTAGCTTTCTTCCACACATCTGCAAAGCCTATGAGAGCATTAGACTAATCCATTTTCCTTTTGGGATGTAAAGATCATTAATGTAAAAAAAAAAAAAGCTGTTTATTTGTAGTCAATTTAAAGAGCTGAAATAAATCAGGGAAGAAAGAGATTAGAACGGATACCACCTACTGCAAAACAGAGCTGAGTGAAAATAATGCACAAGACATTCTACCACCTCAACTTCTACAGCTTGGCTTCAATAATATGTTTAAATTCCTAGAAAATTAAAAGTTCAGAGATATAACAAAAATTCAGTCTCATTCTCCCCCATACATTCATTCTCTCTCCAACCCTGGAGGTGTTCAAGGTGAGGTTGGATGAGGTTTTGAGCAACCTGATCCAGTGGGAGGTACCCCTGCCCATGGAACTCAATGGGCTTTAAAGCCCCTTCCAACCCAAACCATTCCATGATTCTATCTGTGGATGTTATGGTTCTGCAGGGAGAGCAATGTGGGGGTTGCTCAGCCTGGAGAAGGCTCTAAGAGCAGCCTCCCAGTACTGAAAAGGGCTCCAGGAAAACTGGGGAGGGGCTCTTGATCAGGGAGTGCAGGGATAGGATGAGGGGGAGGGTTTTCAGCTGAAAGAGGGGAGACTGAGAAGAGATCTTAGGAAGAAACGTTTTGCTGTGAGGGTGGATCTGGGAACTGGATGGGCTTTGACGTTCCTTCCAACTCAAACCATTCCATGATTCCACAATTTATATTCAACAACTACAGCAGCAACTACTCATCATTTACATAAGCAATCTTCATAATTTAAAACTGTGTTTGAAACAATGAAATACCTTCTCAAATGATTTGGGCCAATCATCACTGTGTATGTTTCTTAGATTCCCTCGGTCTTCAATCTTGTAATGCCTGATTTTCTGGTCTTCAAGCCAGACAATAAAATTTCTGAATTCCGTTTCATCTGTTGGGAGAAGCAAACAAAGCAAGAATTAAGGGCAAAATTCCAGTACAAACACTGGTGCTCTAGAGAGCTTTCAGATTTTACCATAAAGATCTATCTTACACTAAAACTGTGTATTTCAGGACATTCTCTGAGGAAAACACAATACTGAGTGTTTTCCATTTTTCAAGTCACTTCAAACTGGCTCTGGTTGACTGACTACACTAAAAAGCAACAGAAAACAGATTGATTTTATTGAGAACATCATTATAATTAATTAAGAAAGAGAAGTGAAACTAATAACGGAGAAATCCAGTTCCAGATTCTGTTATCCAGACAAATACATCAGGTGTGGCACTAACCCTTTGTCTCTTCCCAAGAACAACACACACAACTGGTGATTGTGCAAAGGCATTGTCCTTCTCCACTGTTGACTCAACTTTTCTTGGTTATTGACCCAATACCTTGCTATTTGGGAGCTGGAATTCCACAAGGCTGTGGTCCAAACAGAGCTATTCATATCAGATAAAGCAATTTGCCTGCACCTGCGCTTCACTGACAGAATTCCCTTCTGGATAAATCAGATCACAGCCCTTCGAACCCCAGCAGCGATATCTGGGCTTTGGATGAGCTCTGATATCCTAAGTCAATGAGTTTAGTGTCCTCCTACATCCCAGAGTGGGGCAGGCACGTCAGTTTTGCCCATCAAAGGTAAGAATGATCTGTTTGCTTCTCAAAAGTATCTTCTAAGCGATAGAAGTGCCCTACTTTTATCAAATGTGTTGTAAGAAACAAGAGAAATGGTCACAAGAGGTCAGTAAGGCCTTTTAAAACTTCTACACTGACAAAATGAACGTTTAAGTAAAAAAAAGAATGTTAGTTACAGGACATACAATGAAAAGAATGCCAACAGACACACTGGATCTTGGAAGAGAAGTGGGTCTACCAGAAGCACTGAATGAAAGACAAGTTATTAAACAGATGACTTGAAGCTTATAATTGATCACAATAGATAAATACATTTGTTACAGGGCCTTTTCAAACAAGAAAGTGTTGCAAAAAAGCAAGCATCAAAGACCCAATCTGTATCAGAGTGTTCAAAACCAGCTCTGATCACATTACTGGGCTGTTCTTATTCCCCACATCATGTCTGCCTTGCTTTGTGCCCAGGATGAGCCAAGCTTCAGGGAAGAGAGCAGGTTCCTATAGGGTGCTCCTGTGTCATGCATGACTCTTGCTCCTCGCATCACACAAGCCAAGACTCTTCCAAGGTGGTCAAGCATAGAGCAATGTTGTTCACCCCTGGATCTCATCTCTGCTTTCTCTCTGATCCATACAATGCTCACAGAGCCACTGAGACTGAGCAAACTGCACACACTCACAGCATAGAATCGTTTAGTTGGAAAAGACTTTTGAGATCATCAAGTCCGACTGTCCCTGTCCACTACTAAACCAGATCCTTGAACACTTCATCTGCCCATCTTTTAAACCTCTCCAGGGATGGGGACTCCACTGCCTCTATCAGGGCCCGAGAACCCTTTCTGGTGAAGAAATTTTTACAGGTACCCAATGTGAACCTGTCCTTGTGCAACCTGAGGCCATTTCCTCTCGTCCCATCACCTGTCACTTGGGAGAAGTGTGTTTTTTTCACAGAATCATAGAATGCTTTGGTTAGAAAAGATCTTTGAGATCATTGAGTAGAACTCTACCTGTCCACTACTAAACCAGGTCCCTGGGCACCTCATCTGCCCATCTTTTAAACACCTCCAGGGATGGGGACTCCACCACCTCCCCGGGCAGTCTCTGTCAGGGCCTGAGAACCCTGTCAGGGAACAAGTTTTTTCTGATGTCTAATCTGAAACTCCCTTGGTGCAACGTGAGGCCATTTCCTCTCATCCCAGCACCCACCTCAACACAACCTCCTCTCAGGGAGCTGCAGAGAGCAATGAAGTCTCCCCTCAGTCTCCTCTTTTCCAGCCTAAACAGCCCCAGCTGCCTCAGCCACTCCCAGAACCCCTGTTCTCCAGCCCCTCAATGTTCTTCTTGGAGTGAGGGGCGCAAAACTGAACCCAGGATTCGAAGTGTTTAGAAATCATGTTGTTTTCCTCTGGTCAAATGATCGGCCCTACCTCTGCCTCCCCTCCCCAGCTTTGCAGCCTCACCAGTGCCAAGTCCAGGGGGATGATCCCATCCCTGCTCCTGCGGGCCAAACTGTTTCTTATACAGACCAGGACGCTGCTGGCCTTGTTGCCCAGCTGGGCCAGTCGTGGCTCAATGCAATGCCTGGGGATCTCGATTTTCCCGGTGGGAAGGCAGGATTTTCCCTAAATACCGCTCTGCAGCCCAAACTTTGAGCTGTGCGGACACACGGAGCCCAGCAGACCCTCAACACCCATAACCCTCCCTCCCTTGCCGCAGGGACCGGGGCAAGGGCGGCCACTGAGGGGGGACGGGGGGGGTCGAAGGCGGTCACACGGGGGGGGGGGGGGGCGTGTTGGGAGGAGGGGGGGACTTGAGGAGGCCCCGGGGAAGGGGTGGAAATGTCCGAGCGGCGCCCCCAGCTCCGCTGCCCCTCACCCCTGCAGTTGAAGCCGCCCGGGTTGTGGTAGTCGAGCGCCGAGAGCTTGCGACGGAACATGGCAGGGCCCGCGGCGCCTCCTCCGCTCACAGCCGGGCCCAGCCGCTCGCAGGCCGCGCCGGAAGGACCCACCCCCGCCTTCCTCCCATTGGACAGCTCGACCTGAGCGGCAGGCGCCACGGCCAATCAGAGCGCGGAAACGGCTGCCGGGAAAGGAAGCGGCGCGACGCCCGCGTTTAGTGACGCGCCGAGGTCGGGGGAGTGGTCAAGGCAGGGGCGTGGCTTGGGCACGGAGCGGACCAATAGCTGGACGTGGGCGGGGCTATGGGCGGGGCTTCGTGTAGGAGGCGGGGCCACTGTCCGGGGTCACTGTCCGCGGCTGGGGAGTGGGGGTTCGGCAGCAGTGGGGGCACTGGGCTCTACTGGGGAGCACTGGGCTGGACTGGGGAGTATTGAGCTGTACTGGAAAGCAGTGCAACGTGAGGCTGTTTCCTCTCATCCTAGAACTTCTTTCTTGGGAGCAGAGAACAACCCCCACCTCACCACAACCTCCTCTCAGGGAGCTGCAGAGAGCAATGAGGTCTCCCCTCAGCCTCCTCCAGGATAAACAGCCCCAGCTCCCTCAGCTGCTCCCACAACCCCTGTTCTCCAGCCCCTTCCCCAGCTCCGTTCCCTTCCCTGTTCTCCAGCCCCTCAATGTCCTTCTTGGAGTGAGTGGCCCAAAACTGACCCCAAGATAAAAGGTGCAGCCTCACCAGTGCCAAGCACAGGGGGACAATCCCTGCCCTGCTCCTGCTGGCCACACCTTGGCTGATCCAAGCCAGGATGCTGGTGGCCTTCTTGGCCACCTGGGCCACTGCTGGTTCATGTTCAACCACTGTCAACCAGCACCCCCAGGTCCTTTTCCCCCATCCAGCTTGCCAGCCACTCTTCTCCAAGCCCGGAGCGCTGCACAGGGTTGTTGTGACCCAAGTGCAGGACCCAGCACTGAGCCTTGTTGAACCTCATCCCGTTGGCAGCACCTCATCAATCCAGTCTGTCCAGATACCTCTGCAAAGCCTTCTTTCCCTCGAGCAGGTCAGCATTCCCACCCAGCTCCACAGATCAGTTCAAGCTGGAGGTGGCTTGGCAGTTCTCCACCATCGTCCTGGGAAGTAGCAAAGAGGGTTTCTGGGCAGGGGGGTGGTTGCCTTCTGAGCCTGAGTCCCACCCTCCTTTCTATGCCACACCCAGCTTGTAATGAAACCATTTTCCACCCAACGCTGCTGCCACTCATCATTGGGGTCTTCTTTCCAGATACCTTGCCCAGGGCAGCAGTGGAGTCTCCATCCCTGGAGGGTTCAAAAAGCGTGTGGCCATGGCACTTTGGGACATAGTTCAGCAGGCACAGGGTTGGGCTGATGGTTGGACTGGATGAGCTTAGAGGTCTTTTCCAGCCTTAATGATTCCATGATTCTGTAATTCTAGATTTCAGTCATCTCTGAGGGGTTTCTGCAGTTTATGGGTGGGTAAGGTTCATGCTCTGGTGGCATCTTGGAAAAGGGCTCTGTACAGGCCTTTTAAGCCCTGTTTAAGGTTTATGGGTTTTTTGGGGTGGTTTTGCCTGGAGAAGGAAATGAGTACAGGTTGGGAGTGAGACCACCCCCGTTCTCCCCACCTCTCTCTGGCTTGGGTGTCACTCTGCAGACGTGGTGCTGACAGCATGACGAGGCGATGCAATATTCATCGTGACATTTCTCTCCACGCCAGCCCTTCCCAACACTCCAGCTGGCAGCTGGCACCACCACCGACTGTGATGCTGCGATGGCAAGGTGGTGTGGAGCTGAGACATTCCTCAGCACAGGAAGAACGTGGATCTGTTGGAGTGAGTCCAGAGGAGGCCACAAAGATTATGCAAGGGCTGGAGAACCTCCTGTACAAGGACAGGCTGAGGGAATTGGGGTTGTTCAGCCTAGAGAAGAGAAGGCTCCAGGGAGACCTTAGAGCAGCCTCCCAGGACTAAAAAGGGCTCCAGGAAAGCTGGGGAGGGTCTCTTGATCAGGGAGGGCAGGGACAGGATGAGGGGGAATTGTTTTCAGCTGAAAGAGGGGAGATTGAGATGAGATCTTAGGAAGAAATGTTTTCCTGTGAGGGTGGGGAGGCCCTGGCCCAGGTTTCCCAGAGCAGTGGTGGCTGCCCCATCCCTGGAGGTGTTCAAGGCCAGGTTGGGTGGGGCTTTGAGCCCCCTGATCCAGTGGGAGGTGTCCCTGCCCATAGCAGGGGGGTTGGAACTGGATGGGCTTTGAGGTCCCTTCCAACCCAAACCATTCTATGATTCTGTGGCACCTCAATTTCCCCATAACTGCCATGAAGGAGGAGAACCATGGCCTCCACTGTGCAGCGTGGTGATCACTGCCTTCCCATCCGTTGATCCCTCCTTGTCTTCAGTGGGGGAGCCAGAGCCATCCCTGGAGGTGTTCAAGGCCAGGTTGGATGGGGCTTTGAGCCCCCTGATCCAGTGGGAGGTGTCCCTGCCCGTGGCAGAGGGGTTGGAACTGGATGGGCTTTAAGGTCCCTTCCAACCCAAACAATTCCATGATTCTATGACGAGAGGTCGTGCTTCTCCTCTTCCCACCTCATGCTGCAAATCTAACGAGCTTGCATCTAACGAGTGCAATTAGTGCAAATGGGCTTATTCTCATTAGTGAGCTGCTCAGGGCCTTGCACAGGCATTGAGGTGGGCAGCAGGATGGGGTGCAGGGAGCAACATCTCAACCTACGCTTTCCCCAGGTGCTCCACGCCTCCAGCAGATGCTGCTGGCTCAACACTGCCGCTGCCGCTCCGCAGCTGAAGCCCAGGGAGGTGAGGATGGAACAGAGCAAGCCTTGGAAATGGAGGAGAGCCAGGGAGCTCTGGCAACAGCCAAGCATCGTCTGGCTTGGCAAGCTGAGCAGGCAAGGCACTGGGGGAGCCACAGCTCACTCCTTCACTGTGACAGCAGTGTTATTATATTAAGCTGGCCTGTTGGACACAGCAAGGGATGAGGAGTGGAGAGTAGAGCCAGCCAGTGCAGAAAGGTCAGGGCACACTTATTCCACTTCCCCGGGGCTGGGCAACGTTTGCCACTCACTGAGATGCTCTTAACATGCAGAGAAAACCAAAACACTTACAGGGCGTCCGCGCTGGGCTCAGCAGAGAGGGGGTTTGTTGCAAAAATGAGATTCAGAGATACAATTTCGTATTGGAAAGTTACAGTTGGACTTGAGGATCTCAAAGATCTTTTCCAGCCAAATGATTCTGTGATTCTGTTGAGGGAGCTGGGGCTGTTTATCCTGGAGAAGAGGAGGCTGAGGGGAGACCTCATCGCTCTCTGCAGCTCTCTGAGAGGAGGTTGTGGTGAGGTGGGTGCTGGGTTCTTCTCTGAAGTGGCAGGTGATGGGATGAGAGGAAATGGCTTCAAGTTGCACCAGGGCAGGTTCAGATTAGACATCAGGAAAAATTTCTTCCTAGACAGGGTTCTCAGGCCCTGGTAGAAGCTGCCCAGGGAGGTAGTGAAGTCCCCATCCCTGGAGGTGTTTAAAAGATGGGCAGATGAGGTGCTCAGGGATCTGGTTTAGTAGTGCACAGGGACAGAATCATTCAGAATCATAGAATCATGATTCTATGAAAACCCACAGTGCCACCTTCCTCTTGGCCCCAGAGATGACCTGAGGATAACCAGCGTCAAACCACAGCCATCTGCTTAGCCAGGAAATCATTTGCCCATGAGGATCCAAAGAAACCAGAGTGAAAATTCACAATGTGGTAAATTTGGTAGAGGAGCATCTTTCTGGAATGCACCTGGGATGGGAGGTGGGTACAACGGAGATCGTGGGGAATGCTTTGTTTTGCTGCAGCCCAGGAATGAGCTGGGCATGGGGCTGGGTTGCTGTCCTGATCTCCATCACCCCTTCCCTGGCTTCCCCCTGGGGCAAGGACAGGGCTCAAACTCTCAGAGCTTCCCCAAAACAGCCCCAAAGGAGGCCATTCCTTCTCTGGGTTACGGGTTGGACCACAATCCTGTGCTGGAGATGGGACTGGGGAGAATGTACTCACTACCAGGGTTGGGAGAAGAAGGAAAGCAGGGTTAGAAGGGATGGACCACACCAGGCAGAGCCTGTGCTGGAGATGGCACTGGGGAGAACATACTCCCAGGGTTGGGAGAAGTAGGACAGGAGGGGGAGAAGGGGGGGACATTGAAACTAGAATCTTCAAATGTCACCATGAGTGATGGTGATTTTGCTCAAGGAGCAATATCCCACCCTGAACGAGCCTGATCCTCCCCCCCCGTGGGGTCAGAAAGCTGTGGCTCAGTGAGGACTGAAACCCCAAGAGGCTTCACTTTCCCTCACTGATGGGCACGAAATCTCCTGCTGAACCCCACATCCCATCATGGAAACCCCCCCCCCCCCCCCCCCATCCCAACCCTGCTGGAAACAGGACCCAACCACAACCAGGATGGGAACCCACCTCCCTGAGCACAGCACACACAGAGCATCATCTCCAAAGGCTTGAAACAAATCCAAAGTTTTATTTCCAACGAGTACACAGACCACGTGGGATGGGGATGCGCTACATCACACCGCTGACCTCCCCGCGCTGCCTTTCGCTTACAACCACCCACCACCCCCTCCCCAGAACCCTGGCAGTGGAAGGACCACCTCCCCTGCCCCGTCCCACCAGCATCTGTGGTGGAAAGGTAAAAAAAAAAAGTCCTTTTCCAATACTCCAGGTATTTTTCTTTCACACCCTGGGGGTAGAGTTGAATGGCATTTGATACCACGCTGGAAATACAGCATCGGGATGGAGAGATGACTGGTATTTTGGTTGCAAGAAGAGGGGGGAAATGCTCTTGGCAGGTGATCTCTACTTGGCTAACAAAGGTGTACCTGTGTAAATACAAATACTGGGGTGAAATACCTGGCAGCACATCAATGTCAACACCATTACCAACATAAAAAAAAAAGACCAGCAACATAAAACACCTTCAATGAGTAGTTTAGGTTAATTCAACCCCCCCCTCCCGCTTCATGCAGTTTTATTTATTAAGAATTCGAGTTGTAAAATACACAAGTTGTTAAAAAAATTATTACAAACCACTCTGTGACAGCGTTTGAGAAGGGTTGGGGTGTGAGCCCTGGGTCAGACCGGCCGTGCTTCACTCTCTGTGATGGGAAATCAGCCTTAAAAAGACAAACCATGGGTGGGGTATTTACACATCTGCCTCAGAACACCATGGAACCAGCTGTGGAACAAACCACTTCGTCCTAAAGCTACGTGAGCTGTCTTAAAAGGATGGAAACTGGGGGTCTTGGAGGGGGGGGGGGGGGGCAAAAGCCACAACACAGGCTGACTGTGTCATATAAACATTCCCAGATGC
The DNA here is from genome assembly GCA_033556795.1 of Tapera naevia. Classification (NCBI taxonomy): domain Eukaryota; kingdom Metazoa; phylum Chordata; class Aves; order Cuculiformes; family Neomorphidae; genus Tapera; species Tapera naevia. The sequence goes on along the minus strand of JAUMJJ010000157.1, from coordinate 8,410,046 downwards.
CAAAAGTTTTGAGTCCAGTGTAAGAACAACCGGTCTTCTCTGTAGAAGACTAGAAAAAGAGTATGAAAAGGTAGAAAAAACAAAAATGCACTTGGTAAGGGCTAGAAAGATTCACCAAAAGGTACCTAAAGACTATTGCCCTCTTGAATCCACAGGGATTTTTAAGCTGATACCTGATTCAGAGCTGTAGTTTAGCAGGATCACTGCAGACCCCTCAAAACCCTATGTGACACCCACCTAATTTTGGACACAGATCTCCAAGTTATGATTCCCAAAGACTGTAGGTGAGTGGGGAAAGCCAGGAGGTGTTTAGCAGCAAGAAGGAGAGGCAAGGCATGTCCACAAAAATACCTAATCCGAGGAGGAGCCCCAAAACAGTGCCATTTGTCCCCCAAAACGGTGATGGAGGAACCTGGGAATAATTCCCCAGCTCAGGCTGCGTGTAAACAAGGCATCAGGCACCTCCATGAAGGGATGGCCCCACAGCTCCCCAAACTGTGATGGGGTGGCAGTGAGGATGGGAGAGCCAGCGGGTGCAAGATGGGGCAGAAGCATCCCAGCATGGGGTGGCATCATCCCAGTGTGGGGCAGCAGCCCAGTGTGGGGCAACATCCCACTGCAGGGCATCATCCCACCACAGGGCAGCGTCCCAGCCCAGTCCCAAAGTGAGGAGATGCTGCTGGGAAGCCAAAAGAGCAGGGCAAGGACCAAGCAAGGAGGACAGAGGCACAGAGGTGTAGGAGAAAAGGAAAGACCCGGAAAGAAGTGGTCAATTTTGATTTTCAGTTTTCTAGCTACCCCACGATGCCCACGGCAGGTACCACCCTGAGCCCCCACACTTGGGGATGGGCACCTTACCCTAACGCAGGAGGTATTTCAGGCATGTCTAAGGCATCGTAGGAGCTGTCTTTGCTTTCAGGATCACCTTGGTTTCCTCCCTACAGCCTCTCCCCACCAGCACAAGGGGTGAAACGCTAGAAAAGCAAAGCCTGGAGCGGATGGACAGCGAGAAACTCTCATGCACTACCACCAAATGTCATCACAGGAGTATGAAGCACCAACCACGACCACAGGATTCACATTTACTTGCAGAGCTGAAGCTAAGCATACAGAAAATGGTAGAAAATAGGGTTTGCCAGAAACAGGGAGCTGCCTGCGTCCTCACTAACCTGCGGCGGGGCCGCTCAACCCCTACGCTACCGCCAGAAATTAAGAAAGCACAAGACCAAACATTGAGTAACATCACCAGCACCTAACCTGTTGCTATATATAACACCTGACAACTTAAATAAAAAATAATAGCTTGGAAAGGAACCAACAATACCATTCCAAGAAGGTTATACACATCCTTAGCAATTAACTTTGCTCAAGCACAGCTCTGGTGCTTTAAATATGGAACAACCAAACAATTCCGTGAGCAGAAATGTGACACAAATTTATTCTTTACATATATATATATATTTTTTTTTACTTTCTAGGCAACTCTACAGACTTCAGATCTTTTGCCTCGCAATGCAGATCATCTTATTCCCCCAAAGGTGGCCAGGTTCTTTAAACATGCACATCTCTGTAGCTTCCAGGCTGTGTATTTTACTTATTTTTGTTTAAATTCTGCGGACTAGCAGGTCGTCCCCGTTCCTAAAAACTCTACATCAGTGTTCAGGGTGGCCTGAGTGCCGGTCAGGCTCCTTGAGGGTTTACAGGATGGCACAGAAGAACTTCTTCTCTCTAAAGGGGTTTTCTGAGGCCGGGACAGGGGTCAATAAAGGGTCTTCCTTGGCGTGGGCTTCGCAGTACGCCATCAGGTCTGCTGCCGCTTTGGACACCTGGAATAGAAGGAGCCCTGAGTTAGGGACAGACTGTGCTGGGGACATCTCATCCTGAGAGTTCCTGCTGGTGGGGCTGGGCTGGCAGCATCACCAGTTCAGGGTGTGCACCATGAGACCGTGGGCAAAGACCAAACTGGGGTCATACCCTGGCCAAAGACCCAAAGGTAACTCCTCGGTGGGGATTGTTTTTCATTTCCCGTGAGCATTCTTCTCATCTTTCACCCATTCGCATCCATCACCCAACATGATTCTGCTCCTCTACTCCACTCTTGTGAGACCCCACCTGGAATCCTGTGTCCAACTCTGGAATCCCCAACAGAATGAGGATATGAAACTGTTGGAGTTGGTCCAGAGGAAACCATGAAGATGATGCAAGGGGTGGAGCACAGATCTCCAAGTTATGATTCCCAAGGACTGTAGGTGAGTGGGGGCTGGAGCCCCTCTGCTATGAGGACAGGCTGAGAGAGTTGGGGTTGTTCAGCCCGGAGAAGAGAAGGCTCTGGGGAGACCTTAGAGCAGCCTCCCAGTACTAAAAAGGGCTCCAGGAAAGCTGGGGAGGGGCTTTTTACAAGGGTGTGGAGTGATAGGACAAGGAGGAACAGCCTTAAACTGGAAGGGGGGAGAATTAGATTAGACATCAGGAAGAAATTCCTCAGGATGAGGGTGGGGAGGCCCTGGCCCAGGTTTCCCAGAGCAGTGGTGGCTGCCCCATCCCTGGAGGTGTTCAAGACCAGGTTGGATGGGGCTTTGAGCCCTCTGATCCAGTGGGAGGTGTCCCTGCCCATGGCAGAGGGGTTGGAACTGGATGGGCTTTGAGGTCCCTTCTAACTCAAACCATTCCATGATTCTGTGATCATTTAGACAAACATCCTCCATAAACCTCACCAGAAATGCCACCGCATCCTGGCTCTCCCATTGTGCTTTTGGCAGCTGTTCAGCAGCAGACACCACCTCGCAGCACCCCTGTGAGCCAACAGCCACCCCCTCGAGCCACCCTACCTTTATCCTGTCGATGTTGGCCTCCATCTTCAGCTGCTCCACCAGCTTGCGGGCTTGTGCTATGCTAGCAGTGTTGTTGCTAGCCATGGGCAGGCCAAGCACGCTGTCCGGGTGGGCTGTGGGCAGAGAAACACGTGGGTGAACCCTTGTGCTGGGCAGAGAGCTGCTCCCAACCCTGAAGGCCCCCGAACGATGGGCTGGGGTTGCATGTGTGGAGCTGTTAGAGCCAAGCAACGTGGATGCAGCTGTGAGGATGGGAGATGCAGACCTGGATACTTCAGCCAGCACTTAATGCTGTGTTTGTATGAGGGCAGTGAGCTGCCAGCCTTGGTGGGTATGCAGGGAGTCACACACTGCCAACAATACCCTCCTGTGTCATCTCCATCATCCCCAGAGTGGGGGATTCCCTATGAGCCATGCTTAAAGGACACTGGGACCTTCCACAGGACAGCCTGCAGCAGCAGGGCCTCAGCTGAGCTGTAATTTGGCTTTTGCTGTTATATGAAAAGCTAGGGTGGCCCCAAGGCAAAGGCAAAACAAAGGGGGTTGGAACTGGATGAACTTTAAGCCAAAGCATTCCATGAATCCACAAAACCAGAGAACAGGCTCCCCCTGAAGCAGCCAGGCACCCCCCCCAGAGTCATTTGGCCTCCTTTGCTTTGTCCCTGCCAACTTGAGCATTGAGATGCTAAACAGGATGCTGGAGTTTCCTGTTTCTCGCCTTTCTACCCAGGGCAGGAGAGGATGCTCATTAAGTCCAGGCAGTCTCAATCCTGGATGTTTTCCCCTTACCTTCTAACAGTGCTGAGCTCTGGCACAGCAGCCAGAAACGCTCAGCTCCTCTGGCAGCCAATGCTTTTGTGAGCCCTGCCTGCCTGGGGCTGCCTGTGAGCTCGGAAAAAGGGGCATCTGGGGGACAATCTGCCACAGCAGGGCACAGCGAGCCCCCCACCAGCCCCCCGACCCCTGGGACAAGGATGGCACAGCCCTAAAACCACAGAATCAAGGAATGGTTTGGGTTGCAAGGGACCGCAAAGCCCATCCAGTTCCAACCCCCCTACCACCTCCCACTGGATCAGGGGCTCAAAGCCCCATCCAACCTGGCCTTCAACACCTCCAGGGATGGGGCAGCCACCACTGCTCTGGGAAACCTGAGCCAGGGCCTCCCCACCCTCAGCATGAAGAATTTCTTCCTAATGACCAATCTAAATCCTCCCCCTTCCAATTTAAAGCTATTCCCCCTCATCCTGTCACTCCAGACCCTTGCAAAAAGCCCCTCCCCAGCTTTCCTGGAGCCCCTTTCAGTCCCGGGAGGCTGCTCTAAGGTCTCCCTGGAGCCTTCTCTTCTTCAGGTTGAACGTTTAGGCAGGACATGGGAAAGCTGTGGGCACCTTCACCTCAAGCCCATCTTGATATAAGGGTGTCTAGAAAGTAGTTTATCCTGCAAACTACAGAAAAAAGCAACCTGGCACTGAGTAAGGTGCCCATGCTCAGGGGTGACTGGAGAGTGAGCCAGGCCCAGACACAGTTTCAGGATGAGATCCCCCAACACAGGAAAGACATGGATCTGAGAGATCTTAGAGCAGCCTCCCAGTACTGAAAGGGGCTCCAGGAAAGCTGGGGAGGGGCTCTTGATCAGAGAGTGCAGGGATAGGACAAGGGGGAATGTTTTTGAGCTGCAAGAGAGGAGACTGAGATGAGATCTTAGGAAGAAATGTTTTCCCGTGAGGGTGGGGAGGCCCTGGCACGGGTTGCTGAGAGAAGTCCCTGGAGGTGTTCAAGGCCAGGCTGGATGAGGCTTTGAGCCCCCTGATCCAGTGGGAGGTGTCCCTGCCCATGGTACGGGGTTGGAACTGGCTGGACTTTGAGGTCCCTTCCAACCCAAACCATTCTGTGATTCTATGATCCTTCCCCAGCCCCCCTCAGGTCGTTGGGGAGCATGAGGAGATGGGTTTTGTTACCAGAAGCAGGTCTCTCCGGTGGTTTGTGCCCCTAGGGAAGATCAGCTCCTCTTGCCCGTTTGCTACCTTTAAATAAAGACAATATATATATCAAGAAAGAGCCACGTTAGGTTGCTGTGATGCCACTGAACACAACGAGATCATTATTTATGTCACCAGAAAACCCACAGCCCTCACAGATGCTGTGTCTCATACCCCGCCGGCGAGGCAGAAAGGCTGTGGGTTTCCTTCCGTGGCTCCCCCCTCCCTCCTCTGCTCTCCAAGCACGGCTCTCAGCAACATTATTTGTTTGTATTCAGCGAGGTTTTCAGCACAGGAAGAGGTTTCAACTCTCTGAGGGCTGTTGGCAGCCGGGTTTTTAGCTGTTGCCCAGCTTGCGGAGAGCCCCGCGGCACATCCGAGCGAGAGGGGATGCCAAGCTGAACCGTCTGGTGTACAGAGCACGTGGTGGGGTGGAAAGAGCATCCCCTGGGGAAGGCTGCCAAAATCCTTCCTCCTTCACCACAGCTCTGGTCTAGTGGGAGGTGGCCCTGCCTGTGGCAGGGAGTTGGAACTGGATGATATTTAAGGTCTCTTCCAATCCAAACCATTCTATGATTCTATAACCCAGCTCCCAATGAACATCCCCACCAGCTTGAGGTCCAGCCCAGGTCAGACCTTATCAGGCAAAGCTCTGTGCCATTGCTTGAGGTTTAGCTCAAGCAGCTGAAGGATGGGATGTTATCCAGAGGGACCTGGACAAGCTGGAGAAATGGTCCTGTGTGATCCTCGTGAGGTTCAACAAGGCCAAGTGCAAGGTCCTGCACCTGGGTCAGGGCAATCTGAGGTTTCAATACAGGGTGGGGGATGGTGTGACTGAGAGCAGCCCTGGGAGAAGGACTTGGAGTGCTGGGGGATGAGAAGCTCACCATGAGCCAGCAATGAGTGCTCACAGCCCAGAAACCAACAGTCCTGGGCTGCACCCAAAGGAGCATTGCCAGCAGGGAGAGGGAGGGGATTCTGCCCCTCTGCTCTGCTCTGGGGAGACCCCACCTGGAGTCCTGTGTCCAGGGTTGGAGTCCCCAACATAAGAAGGATATGGAATGGTTGGAATGGGTCCAGAAGAGGCCACGATGATGATGCAAGGGCTGGAGCCCCTCTGCTGTGAGGACAGACTGAGAGAGTTGGGGTTGTTCAGCCTGGAGAAGAGAAGGCTACAGGGAGACCTTAGAGCAGCCTCCCAGGACTGAAAGGGGCTGCAGGAAAGCTGGGGAAGGACTTTGTACAAGGGCCTGGAATGACAGGATGAGGGGGAATGGCTTTAAATTGGGAGGAAGAATATTTAGATGAGACATTAAGAAGAAATTCTTCACAATGACGATGGGGAGGCCCTGGCTCAGGTTGCCCAGGGAAGCTGTGGCTTTTCCATCCCTGGAGGTGTTAAAGGCCAGGTTGGATGGGGCTTTGGGGCTTTAAGGTCCCTTCCAACAAAACCATTCTATGATTCTGTGATTTGTGCTGTGTTTTTTCTCAGCTCTGTCCCACTTTCTTTGCTGGCACCAGGGTGCCTCCCTCCTGCTTTCGCTTTCTGTTCTCTCTGAAAGCCACAAAGCGGATGGTGGTGGTGGTGCCAGCCTGTTTCTGGCATTGCAGCTCTTGCTGGTCTGGTGGGAAAACCAGCAGCCACGTAGATTCACCAAGGCCTACACCACCCAAGGCACCATTGCATGGTTTGGACTTTTCTAATGAAGCAAATGTTATTCTTGATCATTTTGTGCCATTTCAGCTAGAGGACCATGCTCTGTTGCTGTTGTGGTGGCAAGAACACACTTAGGGATAGAAGTTTAGTGTCATGGAAGGAAGCCTGGGAGCAGGAAGGGCTGCTGAGAGCTTCTATATGACTGCTACAGCCCTAATGTGTTAAAAAAATGTGTCCAGCCCTGCCAGCACCCTCAAACACTCCCATGCTCTTACTACATCCAGCCCGAGAGGCACTAAGGTGGAGAAGACAGCCCTCAAAACAAAGCCAGAGGAGATTGAGACCCTCTGGGACAGAAGAGGGGACATCTGTGCGAGCACCCCAGTGCACACCAGGCTGGGATGATGCTGGGGACCCAGGGCCAGCTTGCAGGACCCTGGTGTCACCACGAGCCGGCCACGTGCCCCGGTCACGCTCATATGAAACCTGATGTGGGAACTTCAGCTGTTTTGGTTTTACAGCCTTTCCATGCTATGAGCAACTGGGTGTGCTTCCTTCAACATGAATAACAAAACAAATAGCAGGTGACACTTTGAATTGAGCTCGTGAATATCCTCCACCAAAAAACCAGCAAAGCTGTTCTAACAGCTTCTTTCATCCCAACATGAAGACACCCCCCTGTACACCTGGCAGGTTGTGGAGACACCAGCAGTAAACACAAAGCCTCCAAACCTTTTAGTTTGGATTTAAGCTAAAGCAAACTGCTAAAGCATCATAGAATCATCAAGGATGGAAAAGATCTCTGAGATCATGAAGCCCAACACCACCGTGGCTACTAAACCACATCCCAAAGTGCCACATCTATACCTCTTTTGAACCCCTCCAGGGATGGAGCCTCCACCACTGCCCTTGGGCAGCCTCTGCCAGGGCTTCCCTACTCAGTTAGTAAATAAACTTTTCCTAATATCCAATCTAAACCTCCCCTGGTGCAACCTGAGGCCGTTTCCTCTCTTGTCCTACTGCTTGTCACTTGGGAGAAGAGCCCAGCACCCACCTCACCACAACCTCCTCTCAGGGAGCTGCAGGGAGTGAGGAGGTCTCCCCTCAGCCTCCTCTTCTCCAGCCTAAACAGCCCCAGCTCTCTCAGCTGTTCCTCCTCTCTCACCTGATGCTGTTGTGCTGAAGTTTGTCTCCAAAGTTCAATGGTGCCCATGGATGGTGTCATATTTCAGCCCCCTAATGGCTCATGTGCCTGGATAATGGGATAATGGGATTCCTGCCTTGGAGCCCACAGCTTAATGAGTAGGGATGTGATTTTATTTTCATGCTAATGATGTTTACCATGGACAGAACATAGGTATCATCTCTTTTGGGCTCTGTCATTACAACTCAGGACTTTGCCAGGTCATTTTGATACTTGGCTGCTGCACAGAAGGGCACAGGGTATTTACTGGGTGTGCCAAGAGGCTGAATTCATTTAAAAGGATTCAAAAGCAGTCTGGACTCGAAGATTTTCCTGCTGATTTTTACTGGCTCGTACCTATGCTCCAAAACCTACTTGATTTCCTCTTTTCTCTGTTTAACAAAGAGCCACTGACATATTTGAATCACATCTGCTTGTTTCACCAGCCAAAACAGGCACCAAAAATTGGGATTTAAGTGCTCAAGGGGTGAGGGTTGTCCCTGACACAAGGGCATTGACCCAGTGTTTACAGCTCTGTCTGCTCCTGTTCTACTCACTCCAGCTTTGCCCAAATCTTCAACTTTTACCCATGACAGGAAGCAACAAAACCCATCCCATGAGCGTCTCTCCAGCGCTGTTTCACCACACACAACGGGATGAGACAGGGGTTTCATTTGCTCTGCCTTAAAAGCCACAAGGGCTCCAGCCCAAGGGACAACCAGTTCTCCTCCATCTCACCAAGGTGGTCACATCTATCTTGCTTTCTGCACGTGTTTCTCCTTCCTAGCACATTTAGAGATCCTGCACTCCCTTTAAATATTCCTCTGATCCAGGGGAGAACATTGCCCAGAGCAGCGGTGGCTGCCCCATCCCTGGAGGTGTCCAAGGCCAGGTTGGATGGGGCTTTGAGCCCTCTGATCCAGTGGGAGGTGTCCCTGCCCATGGCAAGGGTTTGGAACTGGATGGGCTTTGGGGTCCCTTCCAACCTAAACCATTCTGTGATTCTGTGATGATTGGTGCTGCTCCTGTGCTCCTCCATCCCTTCACCAGCTGACATGGAGGCACTGACTCCATTCCTCCTGCCAGCACACAGCCCAGAAGTTGGAGACTCTTTTAAGGCAGTCGTAAATTCATTTCAAAGATTCATGGAATCATTAAGGTTGGAAAAGACCTCTATGGATGGAGACTCCCCCTCTGCCCTGGGCAGCCTCTGCCAGGGCTTCACCACTCCTTCAGTAAAGAAATTTTTTCCTAATATCCAATCTAAACCTGCCCTGGTGCAACCTGAGGCCATAAATTTGCCAAGTTGCCTGCTGCTCCCCATCCAGCTCCATCCCAGAGAGCCACTGGCACTGCCACCTGCCACGAGCTGCTTTGCCACAGCCCTGACCAAAGCAAAGCACCAGGTACAACCCAAAAAAACACTGTGAAAGGAGCAAATCTCAACATGGGAGCAATCGAGCTCTCCTGCTAAGCTGCCATCCCACTCCTTCCTCCCAAACTGGGCTCCTATGGGGCCCTGGCATCCCACAGCTGCCAGCCCTGCTTGCAAGAGTAATTTGCCTTCATTTGCCAGCTCCTCGTCAGCACAAGCTGCTGCCTGCTTTGCACCAGCCCAAACCTCGCAAAATCTGAGCCCTGAGCTATTTTTTCCTTTTCCCCTGGTGTTTTATCTTAAGTGTCTTTTGGGTGGAGACCAGATTTCTCCTAAAATTTCAAAAATTGGCATTTTTAGAGGGATTATTTAGTCCAATTTCCTTAAATAGGAGGCTCTCATAACAGAAGGGGGATCTCAAAACATGTTCTGCACTGGCTTAGGCTGATCACTGTTCAAAGGAAGTGCTAAGCCTGGCTGGGACACCACCATCCTTGCAAAGCCTTTCCTTATGTTCTTGAAAGTGCAAATGGGCAATGAGTGAGATTTTAAAGGTGTCACAAGACAAATCCCCAGTCTGGATGGGGCCTTCAGCAGCCTGGTCTAGTGGGAAGTGTCCCTGCTCATGGCAGGGGGGTTGGAACTGGATGATCTTTAAGGTCCCTTCCAATCCAAACCATTCTACGATTCTATGATATATCTTGTATCTCTAGGGGTCTTCAGCCTTTGCCCACCCAAATGTGGTCCTCTGCATTTTTAAAGCTGTAGATCACATCCTTTCCTGTTGCCCAAGTCTTATGAGGAGTGGCTGAGGGAGCTGGGGCTGTTTATCCTGGAGAAGAGGAGGCTGAGGGGAGACCTCATTGCTCTCTGCAGCTCCCTGAGAGGAGGTTGTGGTGAGGTGGGTGCTGGGCTCTTCTCCCAAGTAACAAGTGACAGAATGAGAAGAAACGGCCTCAGGTTGCACCAGGGGAGGTTTAGATTGGATATTAGGAAAAGTTTATTTACTAACTGAGTAGGGAAGCACTGGAAGAGGCTGCCCAAGGGCAGTGGTGGAGGCTCCATCCATAGAGGTGTCCAAAAAGCACGAGGCCGTGGCACCTGGGGACATGGTTGAGCAGGCACAGTGCTGTTGGCCTGATGGTTCGACTGGATGATCTTAGAGGAAAAAGTTCTTCACTGAAAGGGTGATTGGCCATTGGAATGGGCTGCCCAGGGAGGGGGTGGAGTCACCGACCCTGGAGGTGTTTAAGGGGAGACTGGATGAGGCACTGAGTGCCATGGTTTAGATGATGGGTTGGTGTTAGTGTTGGTGTTAGTGTTGGGTTATAGGGTGGACTCGATGATCTCAGAGGTCCTCTCCAACCTTATGATACTGTGAAACTGTGACTTTTGCAACCTTAACAATCCTGTGATTCTATTCTATGATTCCAATTTTCCAGAGTTTTTCCATTTCCCAGGGCATTTTTTCTCTGCTTGGCAGAAAACCGTTCTCCCCACACCTCCCGGCTGAACCGAAAGGAAAAGCGAGCGGCTCTGCAGGAAAGAAACCAAAAGCACTGACACCTGCCAGGGTAAAACCTCCCTGTTCCTCCTTACTAAAGCCTGAAAGCAGCTCTCCAGAGCACCACATGGCATCGCCCACCACTGAGAATGGCTCCTCTTCAGAGTGAAAGCAGGAACCTCCCTGCTTCTCAGTTTCTATTCCAAAGGAGTGTTTTCCATCACTGGTGAACCAGTGTTTTATTGATAAAACAGCACTGATTCTATGGGTTTCCACCCTGTCAGCAGCAAAGTGAGTTGTAGAAAAGAGACTGTGTTCAGTTTTGGGCCCCTCACTCCAGGAAGGAGACTTGAGGGGCTGGAGTGTATCCAGAGAAGGGAAGAGAGCTGGGGAAGGGGCTGGAGAAGAAGTCAGAGAAGCAGCTGAGGGAGCTGGGTTTGTTTGGCTTGGAGAAGAGGAGGCTGAGGGGAGACCTCATCACTGTCTAAAACTGCCTGAGAGGAGGCTGTGGCAGAGCGAGTGTTGATCTCTTCTCTCAAGTGACAGGTGATAAGACAAGGGGAAATGGCCATAAGTTGTGCCAGGGGAGGTTCAGACTGGATATCAGGAAGAATTTCATTACTGAAAGGGTGGTCAGGCACTGGAACAGCTGCCCAGGGAGGTGGTGGAGTCACCATCCTTGGAGGTGTTTAAAAAATAGGAAGTTGAGGTTTTGAAGGACATGGTTTAGCAGAGGATGGGTGCGGTTGGACTCGATCTCAAAGGTCTTTTCCAACCAGAAGAGTCTGGGCTCCAGGAAAGCTGGGGAGGGGCTCTTGGTCAGGGAGTACGGGGACAGGATGAGGGGGAATTGTTTTCAGCTGCAAGAGGGGAGATTGAGATGAGATCTTAGGGAGAAATGTTTTTCTGTGAGGGTGGGGAGGCCCTGGCCCAGGTTTCCCAGAGAAGTTGTGGCTGCCCCATCCCTGGAGGTGTTCAAGGCCAGGTTGGATGGGGCTTGAAGCCCCCTGACCCAGTGGGATGTGTCCCTGCCCATGGCAGGGGCTTGGAACTGGATGGGCTTTGAGTTGCCTTTCGACCCAAACATTTCATGATTCTATGGAATTGGGCAAACCCCACTGGGGCAGCCAGGATTTTGGGGGCAGAGGGCTCCAAGTTGTTCCTACTAAATATCAAACACCTACAAATCCAATCCAAGGGTCACCCAGAGTTTTATGGTCCAGAAAAGGTGCCTGGGATTTTTTCCAGCTCTCATTTGTGCTGGGATTGCTTCTCACATCCCAGGGGTGCAGGACTACTGTACTTCATAGAATCATAGGATACTTAAGGCCTGAAAACACCTCTAAGCTCATCAAGTCCAACCATCAGCCCAATTTACATCAGTTCCTGCAGAGGCAAGTAGGCTTTCCTGAAAACTGCCCTTTCCCTTCCCAAAACCAGGCATGCTGTGGCATCCACAAGGGATAACCAAGCACATGGCCATGCCATCACCCTCTCCTCAGCCCGTGGTGCCAGCTGGAGCATGGGAATCCCTGGCATGGACTGAGTGGCTTTCTAAGCCATCCTGCTGCCTTTGCTAAAAGCCATCACTCAAAATAGGCAGCTCAGCTGAAAAAGAAGTGCTAAATATATACAGATAAATATAAAAATATTACAGACAGAAAGGAAATAGCAACGAGCTGGGTTTCCAGGGGGTGGGAGTTGGTGTAGTGACATTGATCTTGACAACAGTTGCAGACCTGGCTGGGAAAGGAGCTTTAACCCACCTAAATTACACTTTTTTTGTGATTTCCTTAAGCAAAGAAAACATTATGAGCTCGGGTTTTGCCCTTGGGCTCCAGCCACGGAGATTTGCTGGGACACAGGGCTTTAATCCTCAGCAGTGGCTGCAGCCACAGCTCCCAGTCCCAACCCACAGGGGGTTTATTCCCTTCTGCAAAGTCCATTTTTCACACCCAGTGCCCAACACAGTGTTTAAATCACTGAAGAGCAGCTCGCAGGGCGCAGAGATGCCAGCAAATAAATAAATAGATAAATTAAAAGGTGTCAGAGTGGAAAAATGAGCTTGTTTCCATGGAAACGGCTTTGTTATCACACCAGCATCCCATCCCTCCTGCCAAACTGGGGCAAAGTGGGATGGGTGCCTGTTTCAGCCCCGATGCTGGTGTTTCACCTGTGACAGCAGGTTTTGGTTCCTGGCCTCTCAGTGCTTCTGCAAAATCCATTGCCTTGTGCAGCACTATTAAGCCATTTTTCATCCCAGAAGGAGCACTGGGGTCAGATCCTGCCTGCTGCTGGCTCAGCCAGCCCTAGACCCTCCACCAAATCTCATTATCAGGGCAACACAAAGCATACAGAGCGAGAGGGAGCTGCAGCAGATGTTCTTCTTCCCTAATTTTGCTGGGGCATTAAATACAGAGCTTGGTGCTGGAGCTGGCTTAGCAGAGAGCCTGGCTAAGGATGTCCCCTCCATCCACCTTGGGCTGCTGGAGCTGATGATGACAGTAGCCCAGAGCTCATTAATATTCTAGGACAAGAGGAAATGGCCTCAAGTTGTACCAGGGGAGGTTTAGATTGGATATTAGGAAAAAATTTCTTTACCAAAAGAGTGGTGAAGCCCTGGCAGAGGCCTCCCAGGGAAGTGGGGGAGTCTCCATCCCTGGAGGGGTTCAAAAAACATGTGGCTGTGGAACTTGGGGACAGGGTTTAGCGGGCACACGGGGCTGAGGGTCGGACTGGATGAGTTGAGAGGTCTTTTCCAACCTTAATGATTCCATGATTCTATAAAACAAAGAGCTCAGCCCTGGAGCTGGCCTTGCAGAGAGCCCAGCTCACAACGTCCCATCCATCCACCTTGTGGTGCCAGAGCCAACCATGACTGCAACCCAGACCTCATTAATATCTGCAGTAAATAGCACCCTTTTCCATGAAGTCTGCAAGCAGTAAAGGTTTTAGCAACATCCATGGAATGAGAGACTCACAGAATCATTAAAGTTGGAAATAACCTCTAAGATATCCAGTCAGCCCAATCCCACCGTGCCCACTAAACCATGTCCTGAAGTGCCACATCTACATGTTTTTTGAACACCTCAGGGGATGGAAACTCCACCACTGCCCTGGGAATGCATCCTTTTTAAGAGCTGAGTGTGTCCCAGTGCAGCCCACCCAGGCTGAGGCTCCAGGAGAAACCTCCTTCCCAAGAGGCACACAGAGACCCAGAGAGGAGCTGGGCTGGGGGCAGCTGCAATGCAGCCTGGTGGCTCTGGCCCCGTGGGACATTGTGAGTCTCACAAGGCCGTGTCCCTTTAGCCTGGAGAAGTCACCACACTGTGGGTGTCAGGCAAAAGTGAGAATCTCAGCTTTTTATTTTCTCACAGGCACCCTAACGGCTTAAAATGAAGGCAAACACAAAGCAACTTTGACTTCCTTTTTTTTGTTTTTTTTTTTTTTCTCCTCAGTTTTGTTTCTTTTTTTTAACAGATAATTTAGGTGAGAGTCTGGCTGCCAGACAGCACAGCTGGGAATATCTGCTCCTAACACCCTTCATAGGGAATGACGCCTCTCTGCAGCCAGGGACCATGGGGAAAGGAGCACGGGCCTGCTCAGGGGTTGGCACGAGGCTCCAGCATCCCTGCTCCTGCAGGGGGATTGGACTGGATGACCTGTAAAGGTCCCTTCCAACCCAAAGCATTCTGTGATTTTTATGATTTTTATGACTCTGGGAACGCTGCCAGGGATGCCAAACCTTGTGCCAAATGTCCTGAGTTGGAAGGAACCCACAAGGACCATCGAGTCCAGCTCCTGTCCCTGCACAGGACAACCCCAACATTCACACTGTTGGGCTCAGGGCCTTGTCCAAATGCTTCTGGAATATTGTCAGGCTGTGACTGCTTCCCTGGGAAGCTGTTCCAGTGCTCCACCATCCTCTGGGTGAAGAACCTCTTCCTAATGACCAGCCTAACCCTCCCCTGGCACATCTTCCTGCCATTCCCTCAAGTCCTATTATAGGTCACCAGAGAGAAGAGATCAGCACCTGCTCCTCCTCCTCCCTTTGTGAGGAAGCTGTAAAGTGTGATGAGATCCCCCCTCAGTCTCCTCCAGGCTGAACAGACCAAGGGACTTCAGCCACTCCTCACACGACTTCCCCTCTAAACCCTCCACCAACTCCATGCTCTCCTCTGGACACTCTCCAGTGCTTTGATGTCCTTTTTATCAAGTGGTGCCCAAAGTGCCCCCAGTGCTCCAGGTGGGGCCTCCCCAGTGCAGAGCAGAGCAGGACAATCCCCTCCCTCTCCTGGCTGGCGATGCCCTGCTGGATGCCCCCCAGGACACGGTTGCCCTCTTGGCTGCCCGGGAGCTGGAGATTTCCAGCAAGCCAAAAAAACCATGCAACCCCAATGTTGCCTGAAGGCCTTTGGGAATATAACCCTGAAAAGGAAAAGCAACCCCACCATTATCTGGGGGAAAACCCTGGGAAAAAGTGTTTTCAATGCACAGGGGACAAACCCAGCGGTGTGAGCACATCAGGTGCTGGAAGGACCAGGTCCTCTGTTGAGGCCTCCAGAATTGAATGCAGCTCTAGGTCTAGGAAACAGGCACCACCACCACCCAGCTGGCCAGAAAAGAGCTGAAACCCTTCAAAAAACACTCTTTTTCTTTCCATGGAGAGATCTCTAGAAAACCAATTTCACCCTTTAATTAGAAGCATTATCATGCCTATGATTTCTCAATTCCTTCACTTCTTGTTTCCTTCCCAAAACAACTCAAATTGACTCTGAAATAAATTCTTTGTACACAACTTGCTCAGAAATCCCAGTTCCCTGAAGCTTGTCCCGGGGAAAAGATGGTTAAAGCTGCTGAGGAAGCAATGAGCTCCTGTACTGGGAAAAGGACTTCAACATCTGTTCATACGGCGCTGAACTCCTGACCCTTAATTAAGGGAACCAGCCAAGAGCTATTATTCCATTTTAATTAACTGATGCATTCTTGGGTTGAAGTTTTTAACATCTTGCTCTTAGGTAATTGTCAGGGTCAAGTCCTTTGGGGGAAGGTGAGAAAAGAGGTTTGAAAGTGAAGGGAAGAAGAAGGGAACATTTCACCCAGCATCAAAATTGGGTATTTGGCTGTGTCAACAGAGCTCCCCAAGGGACAAACTCAACCTGAGCTTCACGCAAAGTCACCCCGAGTTCAAGGCTGTGGTGATTTACCACCCACCCACCCATCGGCTGGGGATACAGCCATGAACTGGGGCAAGCCCCTCAGTTGCCCTGATTTGGTTAAAATGTTTTAGGGGGCAACCTCCCCGTCACACCAGGAAATGAGAAGAAGCACATGGATCTATTGGAGCAAGTCCAGAGGAGGCCACGGAGATGATCTGAGGGCTGGAGCCCCTCTGCTATGAGGACAGGCTGAGAGCATTGGGGTTGTTCAGCCTGGAGAAGAGAAGGCTCCAGGGAGACCTTAGAGCAGCCTCCCAGGACTGAAAGGGGCTCCAGGAGAGCTGGGGAGGGGCTCTTGATCAGGGAGTGCAGGGACAGGATGAGGGGGAATGGTTTTGAGCTGAAAGAGGGGAGATGGAGATGAGATCTTAGGGAGAAATGTTTTCCTGTGAGGGTGGGGAGGCCCTGGCACAGGTTGCCCAGAGCAGTGGTGGCTGCCCCATCCCTGGAGGTGTTGAAGGCCAGGTTGGATGGGGCTTTGAGCCCCCTGGTCCAGTGGGAGGTGTCCCTACCCACGGCAGGGGGTTGGACCTGGATGGGCTTTAAGATCCCTTCCAACACAAACCATTCCATGATTTTGCATGATTCCATGATTTGGCTCCTGCCATGGTGCCCCCCTGCTAGGCTCATCCTTCTGCAAAGCATTTTTCATCCCACCTAAAATAAACCCAAATCTTCTGATTTGGAAGAGCTGAGCCTCTTCACCCAAATACCTCCTGCAGCACACAAAGCCCTCAGCTCCAGAAATGACTGCAAAGAGGAATCGTTCTCCAATGATTTCACCCAAACCAAACCTTTATTAGTGTTTTATTTTAAGTAACACTCACATGAAACCTAATAAACCTTTCCAGCCGCTGGGAATCACCCAACAAGTTACATCAGCAAAGAAACAACCCCGTTAACCATCCCATTAGTTTAAGCCCCCTCCAGGAATTACCTTAGACTGCTTTAATTAGGTACCCATTGTACAAAAGAATTAATTAATTAGTGATAAGCACCTGAACCACATTACTCATAAGGCTCTATTTCAAGCTTCAAATACAGCAAACAGGTCACAGCCTATCTGCTAGAGTAGAGCAAAGTCCTGCTGCTGCTGCCTGGTGTTTCTCTTCCCATCTCTGACATCAAAGCAACAAGGCTGGGAGCTTTTTTTTTTCCTTCTTTATTTTTAAATTTTTAAATAAATCTTTATTTAAATAAATTTAAATTTTATTTAAATCTTTATATTTTTGAATCCTTAATTTTTATTTTTTACTTCTTTATTTTTATTTTTTACTTCTTTATTTTTATTTTTAAAATATTTTCAGGTTTTTCACAGCATCCAGAGCTGGCACCTTTAGAGCCATTACTTAAATAGTGGATGCACCACATGGAGTTCAGTTTTGGGCCCCTCAGTACAAGAAAGACATTGAGGGGCTGGAGCATGTACAGAGAAGGGAACAGAGCTCAGGAAGGGTCTGGAGAACAGGGGTTCTGAGGGAGCTGGGGCTGTTTATTCTGGAGAAGAGGAGGCTGAGGGGAGACCTCATTGCTCTCTGCAGCCCCCTGAGAGGAGGTTGTGGTGAGGTGGGTGCTGGGCTCTTCTCCCAAGTAACAACTGATGGGATGAGAGCAAATGGCCTCAAGTTGTGCCAGGAGAGGTTTAGATTGAATGTGAGGAAAAATGTCTTTCCTGACAGAGTGGTGAAGCCCTGGCAGAGGCTGCCCAGGGCAGTGGTGGAGTCTCCATCCCTGGAAGGGTTCAAAAAACGTGTAGACATGGCACTTTGGGACATGGTTCAGCAGGCACAGTGGGGTTGGGCTGGTGGTTGGGCTGGACGAGCTGAGAGGTCTTTTCCAACCTTTATGATGCTATGAGATGGGAGAGCTTTTTAATTTAGTGAGTCTTGGGGATGGGTTATGGGGTAAAACCTGTATCTTGAGATTGCAGTTATTGTAGAATCACAGAATGCTTTGGTTGGAAGGGACCTTAAAGCCCATCCAGGTCCAATCCTCCTGCCGTGGGCAGGGACACCTCCCACTGGATCAGGGGGCTCAAAGCCCCATCCAACCTGGCCTTGAACACCTCCAGGGATGGGACATCTTCAGAATTAATAACTTTGAAAAGTCATTTATTGTGGCTTCCACTGGCCCTTACATTTCATGGATGGCAATTTCCCTGCTGGCAAACTTGAGGCTACCAGGGGGGGTTTCTCTGAGCTGGCAGTCACCACCGGGCTGTGGAACCTGGTGGTGCTGCAAACCAGGTTAGCTGGGGCTGGCTGGGGAGAAGTAGGTTTCTCCTCTGTCCTCGGTCGCTGAGCTGACCCATATTATCTCAATTAAATTTCACTTCTGTGGCCCTCTGCTGCCTCTTTTTTTTTTTTATCCCGCAACCCAATGCATTTCGGTCTAAAGTAGGACCCGGCTGCGAGGACACCTGGGTCCTTCCCCCTGCGACGAGGGTGGCAGAACTGGGACAGGGATGTGGAGGGGGACTGAGAGGTGGCAGTGGGCTCCTTGCTCAGCCCTGACCCACCTGTGTTTCTCCTGACCACGATGTTCACAGTATCACAGTATCACAAGGTTGGAAAGGACCTCTGAGATCATCGAGTCCAACCTATAACCCAACACCAACACCAACCATCATCTAAACCATGGCACTCAGTGCCTCATCCAGTCTCCCCTTAAACACCTCCAGGGTCGGTGACTCCACCCCCTCCCTGGGCAGCCCATTCCAATGGCCAATAGCAAAATTCACTTTTCTCCCCCGAGCTGTGCCCTCAGAGTCTTTCCCATGAGCTCATCTCCTTCCTCTCACCGCTTACTGACCTCCACTTACATCTTGGCTTTCCCACGGAGCCCAAAATCCCTGAACCAGCCTGGTTTTGCCTTAAAACTCACACACAAAGCATCCGTTCCACGCTTCCTGCTGAGTCAACGGCCCTGCTTTTCCCACCGCCCGTTATTCCGCCTGGATTGTGGAACCACACATGCTCAGCAAACACCGAGATCGCGCAGCAGGGAGGAGAAAGCCACCAGCCTGGGTGGTGCTTTCACACTTGCAATAGCAAACACTGCCAAAAAAAAAAAACCCAAAAAGGATAAAAATGACATCCAAAGCCAACTGTGGATTAAGAAGCACAAGACGACGTTGCCCTCCCCTCCCCTGCATCGACACCTTCCGTGCCGGAGATCAGTCCATCCTGGTTGTGCTGTGGACCCCACGTGCTTCATTTATTCCCCCCCCCCAGCAATGCCCATTCCAAAGCTTTCATCCTTTCTGCCCAAGGAGCTGCTGGATTTGGTCCCAACTTCCCAAGGAGAAGTGCTTTTCCCTGCCTACCTGGCTGCTGGGGAGCTTCAGCGCGGGGCTGCGCCGTCACTTTCTATCTCCTTCCCTACGAAAATGAACGAAGGAGGCTGCTTTTTAGGGGTTGGGTTTCAGCTCCAGGTAGGATGGAGAAGCAGCAGCAATTCACAGCCAGCCTAACTTCTACATCAATTAACAGAAATGCTTGCACAGGGCTTGGATTTAGGCTTGAAAAAAAATCAGTGCCTCCTTTATTCGCTGCTTGTACCTCCTCACAAGCAGCATTAAAATAATCTTTTTATCCCCCCCCAGCATGGTGTGGAGAGAGGAGGAAGGGTCCCTCCTTTCTGGAAGCACCGGAGGTGGATGCAAACCGCCCCCCAAGTGAGGATGTGAGGCTGAGCAGCAATTATATTAAATGAGCTAATAAATAATTCAACATATTTTGATGGTACCAGCTCTATAAGCCCTGCACAAGCTCTGCAATATTAAAAATAAAAGGGATGGAGCAATCAGGTCGGCGTGACTTGAATAATTGAACCTAAAGCCCTTCTGAAATGCTGTTTTCAGGGCACATTGGAGCTCTGGCCTCACAGAAGGGCCACCAGACCATTGCCTCTTCATAAAGTCCTACACAAACTGATGGGTTCCACCAGACCTGGTCAACGTTCAATGCCTTCCCATCCAAGGTGAGAGACCTCTGCTTGGGCATCTGAATAGGTTTACAGGTTGAGGATGGTTGATGAACCCCCTAAGGACCCCAAACCACCGCAGGCCTAATGAGGGGGTAGGAAGTCTCCAAGAAGGCATGTAGAGATGTGGAGAAGTCCTGGCTGCATGGAGAAGACCTGGCCGTGTTTCTGCTTGACACCCTGGGGGCACCTGGATCCACAGAGACTCATACAACACCCATGGGGACAGGACTGATCTGCTCATGGTGTTGGCCCTGCTCTGAGCAGGAGGTGGGACCAGAGACCTCCAGATTCCCCCTCCAGCCTAAACGGGTCATGATGGTTCATTCCTGAAATCCCTGTTTGCTTGCTGGAAAGCCCCCAAGGGATCCAGAAAACAACATGAAAACGAGGGGGTGGTGGCACAAATCCTTGGGCAGCTCTCCCCATGGCCACCAGCTCTCAGGACTAACATAGCCCAGCCTGGTGAAAGCCAAAACCACGTCTGGAGACTTCTTCCATAACACACCTTTGCTGCACAGGCAATCAACGGCCTGGACTTGATCTCCAAAACCAGCCAGCCCACTCCTTGGTCCCCACTCAAGATGTCAAGGAGATGTGACCATCTCCCCACGCTCTTCATCCATCTCCGGGATGAATAATAAGTCAAATTCAAGAGCTGATTCAAGCACAGGAGCCCTTGTAGCCAATGCAACCAATAATGCAAGTGAGATAAAACTGCACCACGTGGCGATGGAGCATCCTCCAGAGCAGGGAAGGAAGCCAAAACCCTATCATGAGGACAGAACCCAAGCATGAGGACAAAACCCAACCTCCTCATACGTGGAGGGCCGTGGGTGAGAAAACTTCCACCGTGCAAATGTGATGGTCAGATGTCTTCTGCACACCCATTGGGACCCCGGGAAGGAGGGCACATCCCACAAAGGATCTGCTGTCCTGCAGCAGCTTAGAGTTCATCAGAGCCTCGCTTGGGGGTGGAGGAGAAGCTCCATCCTGAGACACCTCCCATGAGTGGCTGTGGTTGGAGCAACAAACAGCAGAGCTCTGCTCAACAGAAAACTGATGGGAGATCATGAGAGGTTTGATTTTGTCAGATAAGAAGAAAGAACAGGAAATGTCACGAGGTTTACTACCAAGCAGCTAAAGATTGACTGTGTTCACCTCCAGGCTGACTAACAGGCTTCCTGCAGCTCCTGGTATGTTCAGGCCACACACCTCAGGGCTTCTCAAGACTGCCTTAGAGAAGACACTCATGATAATCTCCCTCCTAACAGGCACCAGCCTTGGGGCTGCTTGTGCCCCCATAATGCCTTAGAAAAAGGGACACTGAGAATTTCTCCTGTTGCTTTTGGTCCTCAGGACACTCAGGCTGAGGTCTTGGTGATCCTCCATCTGAGATAGCCCTTGCAAGAGGCAAAAGGCAGAGAGAATCTGGCTGGAGGAGGGTTTGGGAGCAGCAACACAGGGAGGAGATTGTCCTCCTGGGCTCCATGAGTGCAGAGACCTCCAGGGACATTTGACCTTTCCCCAAAGCTATAAACCTCAACAGGGTGGATGTGACCTGTACCTAAGGAGCCACTGACACCATATTGACCTAAGAAGATGCCTGCAGTCACTGGGCTCCCAGTCAGAATGGTGTCTGCAGATGTGAAAGCAAAAGAAGCAGCAGGGAAGAAGGTGGTGTCCCCAGCTCACCCCCCCCCCAGATCTCCTGCCCCACAGTGTCCCCTACATGCACTGGGCCTGTTCTTCTCAAGGTCTGCTTGAGGAGGAACACATTGAAATGGAGAATAAACCCTTGCAAGGTGATTTCTGCCTTGAAATGGCTCACGTGCCACCACCCTCCTGCTGACAGCAGTCCCCCACCCTGAATTGGCTGCCACATCTCATTCTTCTCAGCCCATGTGGGTGATGGATAACCCACCACGAAGGGTCTGAGAGGCAACCCAGCCCAACCCTGTGGTGAGACTGAGGCCAAGGCAGCTGTGCCACAGCTCTTCACTTTGGTTTCAGACCTTTCAAGCCCACTCAATGTTGTTGAGGAAGGAAATGGACATACCCAGAGCCCAAAGCTCATCTTGTGAGTCCTCTTCTACCCTAAACCAAGCATCATGGCTGTAAATAGAGCGAAGCCCTAATGATGCCCCCTGTTACACAGAGACACATCAGCACAGTCCTGCCATCCCTTGGTGACAGCAGGTTCCTGAGGACACATTTCTGGCAGCCCTGTTGCGTTTGAGATCCGTTCCCCAACTCCCAACACCTTCTTTGTATTTCTCCCCTCCCTCCTCTGCACCCACTCCAAAGCCAAACCCAACGCCACCGGCACCAAAGAGGAATGAAATCAACACCAAGCATCCCACATCTGCCAGGGCTGGCACTTTCTTACCCAGAATGGTCCAAAAAGTGCAAGTCCTCCAAACTCACAATTAGTGCAATGCACTCAATCTGCAGGAATTCACAGCTATGTAGAAGGCTTTGAGAAGCCTGAAGCATCCCTTCAGCATCCCTCTTACGGGGTTCATGCCTCACATGAGGTTCTCAGATGCCTGGAAGTGTTCCCCATGCCATTCCAGGGGGATGCTGGTACAGGTTGAATGCTCCTGCACCTTCAGCTCCTGGTGCCTCCTCTGGGACACAGCTCAGACAGGAACAGGCAAGAGAGAAAACACAGTTTCTCCATGTCCCTGCAGATGCTGGGAAGTGCATGAGGGCACCCTGCCTGTCCCACCACGATTGCTGCTTTTCCCTGGCTGCAAGGACTCGATGCCATGTTTGCTTATTGGTAAATAAGCCAGGGAAAAAAATGATTAAAAGAGAATTGGCAAACCCAGGTGTCCTGCCCTGGCACAAATCCTGCCCTGGCACAAGGCTGGGGCTGGAGCGACGCTGGCTTTGACCACGACTTGGCATAAAACTCAGGGTGGGGAGGCCCTGGCCCAGGTTTCCCAGAGAAGCTGTGGCTGCTCCATCCCTGGAGGTGTTCAAGGCCAGGCTGGATGGGGCTTTGAGCCCCCTGATCCAGTGGGAGGTGTCCCTGCCCATGGCAGGGGGGTTAGAACTGGATGGGTTTGAGGCCCCTTTGAACCCAAAAACCATTCTATGAAAACCCAAGCCACTGGTGAACCCCTCCCCAGATCCCACACCGTGTGGGTCTCCCAGCAGTGACAGCCTTTTTGTTCACTGTGCCAGGGATGCCACAGGATCTGTCCCTGGCTGTGCTGTCGCCAGAGAAGCAAAGGTTTCCCAACACAGCAGAGCTGACACAGAGAGGCACAACAGAACTGGAACAACCCAATATGATTTAAGCTGAAAGAGGGAAGATTGAGATGAGATCTTAGGGAGAAATGTTTTCCTGTGAGGGTGGGGAGGCCCTGGCACAGGTTGCCCAGAGCAGTGGTGGCTGCCCCATCCCTGGAGGTGTTCAAGGCCAGGTTGGATGGGGCTTTGAAGACCCTGATCCAGTGGGAGGTGTCCCTGCCCATGGCAGGGGGTTGGAACTGGATGGGCTTTAAAGTCCCTTCCAACCCAACCCATTCCATGATTCTGTGATAATTGGCACCCAAACCCACCCAAACCCTGTCACTTTTCTTGCCAAGGTGTCAGTCAGGGGAGCACTGGGGCTGCTGAGCCGTTCCCTCACGAGCCCTCAGAGAAAGGGGCATTCTCAGCACTGACCTCCTCCACAATTAGGTCTGTGTCTCTGCAGAAGTGCCAGCGGTGGCACAGGGCACCGACGTCCCCGTGGTCCCCGCTGCAGCTGGTGGCTTTGTCCACGGGGATGGGCACCAGCAGCTCAGGGAGGCAGCTCAGGCCATGGCAGGCAGCACCCAGGTGTTGGAGGTGGGATTTAGCCTCCAGGGTTGGGAAGATGCTGGAAGTGGCAGGAGGAGGGATGCTGGGCAGCGTGGCACAGGCTGAAACCAGCAACCCAGAGCAGTTTGCAGTGGGAACATCCCATGCTGTGCCAGGGATTTTCTCCTTTGCTGGGATCGTGTGTGGTCCAGGAATGAGCACTGATGCTCAAGATCCCAGAGGACCTTGGGAAAGGCTGCTCCTTCCCACCCAAGTCGCTCCCTTTTACAAACCCAACTGTCCAGGCAGGACCTTCCTGGCCAGGAGAGCCACGGGTAGGGAGCATCATGGGAGGGACAGAGCCAACTTCCCTGCCCAGAGTCTCCAGGAGAGCAAGTGAGGATGAGATGATAAACTTGTTAAATCAAGACACCAACTCAGGTAAAGGAGCTTATCTGCTGCTCCTTCATCCCACACTGTCTACTTGGATGCCACGGCACCTGCTCCCAGCCCTGCCATGCCAGGGACAGCACTTTGGGGTTCACATTGTCATTCTTGAGAGCAACCAACCCCTCCTTGCATCTCAGCAGGCTTTGGCATGCTAGATGGAAGCATCACCCACAACCAGAGTCCTCCCTGTGAAGCCGGTACCCACTGACCACAACCCAACGATGCCTGGACCTTCCCTAATGAGCCCGAGATATGCCAGTGACAGATAACAAGAGAAGAAAACTGCTGTGTGAAGACAAGATAAGGTGAAAACTAATCATGTGTGGTAGGACCAGCAGGTCCCAGGGCAGCTGCTGCCCAGGAATTGTTGAGGTTTCCCCAGTGGGATGAGAATGGCAAAGTGGTGGTTTTTTAAGGTTTTGTACGGTGCTATTTCAGGGATTTTTACTTTTTTTTTTTTCCATTGAGCACATGAAAAATTGGATTTGGTGTTTGAAGCCTGTCTTAGAATCATGGAATGGTTTGGGTTGGAAGGGACCTCAAAGCCCATCCAGTTCCAACCCCCATGCCATCAGCAGGGACATCTCCCACTGGATCAGGGGGCTCCAAGCCCCATCCAACCTGGCCCTGAACACCTCCAGGGATGGGGCAGCCACAGCTTCTCTGGGCAACCTGTGCCAGGGCCTCCCCACCCTCACAGGAAAACATTTCTTCCTAAGATCTCATCTCAATCTCCCCTCTTTCAGCTGAAAACCATTCCCCCTCATCCCATCCCTGCACTCCCTGATCAAGAGCCCCTCCCCAGCTTTCCTGTAGACTCTTCAGGTACTCAGAGGTGGCTCTAAGGCCTCCCCAGAGCCTTCTCTTCTCATGCCTACATGAAATGCAGGAGATTTATGATTTTAGACTTCAACCTCTAGCACAGCTGCATCCTAGCTCATCCCCACCCATCCCAGGCTCTGGCTGCATCCAGCTCCCCCTTCCTCCCAGCCCTCAAAGTGCTGGTGATTTGCTTGCACATCTCTGATAGAAGCTATTAATCAACCCCTGGCCTGACCCAAAGCCCAGGCTCAACAGACACCATCCCAGTGACTTCAGATGGAGCAAGCTCTACTTCTCTGTGGAGCCAGGTCCATGTCCTCTCAGCAGCTGGATCCCATCCTTCTCTCCAGCTCATCCCTGCCTCTCAACGGGGCGAGTGCCAAACAGCTCGTGCCAAGCTGGTGCGGAAAGCCAGGAGAGACAGCCTGCATTCCCCCGCAGCCATCACGTGCTCCCCCAGGAGCAGCAGACACAGGAGGCCCCCCCCCTTTCACTTCTCCCCAAGAGTCTGGAAGGGGAAAAAAAGCTGCTCCTGTGCTTTAAAGGGACTGTTTTGGGGGATGTTTGCACCATGCACGTTCATAGAACCACAGAATGGGTTGGGTTGGAAGGGACCGCAAACACATCCAGTTCCAACCTCCCTGCCATGGGCAGGGACACCTCCCACTGGATCAGGGGGCTTCTTCTGTTGCACACAGAAGGAAAAATATGCATGAGGAAGGGCTGAAGCCCCACTGGAAGTGAGCAGTGCAAGGACAAGCACAAAAATCCCCTTGTCAGTGCACCACGCTGCACCCCATGCCCTACCCAGAGAGCACCTCCCTCTGCCTTTCACCCCATCCGTCATCCCAGGGCCACTGTGGCCACACGAAGCCATTGAGCAAGAAACCAGGGAGGGAAAAACAGAGAGAAAAGAGTCTGAAAAGCAAGAAAAACTGCAAACCCACCCTAATCCCTGGGCTTATTCCTCCTGCTACAGTACCAGCAGTGAATGCACACAGCTATATCCCACTCCAGCATCCCGCTCCGGGCACAGGAGTGAAACACATGGTGAGAACTGATGCAACTCGTGCCAAAACCAGTGCAAACCCCTTATTCCCAACCCAAAACAGGGCAACAGCAGGAGGGAGCTGTGAGTGGAGCCTCCTGGGCAACACGTGTGTCACGAGCGTGCTGGCCTCGAGCATCCCGGCACCAGTTTGGGGATGGGGAGCAGAGTTGCCCCCCTCCAGCAGTGCTTTTTAGGGCTGTGGGGGTCCGTGAGGGTCCATGGGGCTCTGGTGCTGGCTCACCAGCCCTAATTACTATGGTAACAGCCTGCGCCGGCGCCTGGCCGTCCTCCCTCGGTGACTCACTGGGTTTCAAAAGGAGAAGTGGTGCCTCGGATGCTGCCGTTCGGAGACCAAAGCACTGGGAGCCCACTGGGCGCATCTGCAGGGTGGGAAAGCATCACCCACCCTGGCAAGGTTTGGCTTTGTGTGGTGCTTCCTGCTAACCACCACCCTGGCGCAGGGTGGTGAAGTGGGAGGCTGGCTTGGGGATGAAAAATAATAATAATAATTGAGCTGCATCAGCTGCTCGCAGCCATCTGGTGTCCAAGACCAGAAATCGTGGCTGCCCCATCCCTGGAGGTGTCCAAGGCCAGGTTGGGTGGGGTTTTGAGCCCCCTGATCCAGAGGGAGGTGTCCCTGCCCGTGGCAGGGGGGTTGGAACTGGATGGGCTTTCAGATGCCTTCCAATCCAAATCATGCCATGAGTTTATGATTCCATCTATGCATCAGGAATCCCATTGGGTGCTTCACTGCAATTGCCATCTCCTGGTCTCCATAACTCCCGTGCTGTGAGCGGGGCAAAATTTCTCCAGTGGAGACCGATAACCCTCATGCTGTGAGGCAGCCCCGTGCCAGGCCCTGATGTTATCACCCACCTCAGGGCCAGCTGTGCCATGGCACAGCCACTCCTCTGAGCCCACGTGAAAAATCACAGAATCATAGAATGCTTTGGTATGGAAGAGAACTGGTGCTGTCCAGTTCCAACCCCGCTGCCACGGGCAGGGACACCTCCCACTGGATCAGGGGGCTCAAAGCTTCATCCAACCTGGCCTTGAACACCTCCAGGGATGGGGCAGCCACCACTTCCCTGGGCAACCTGTGTCAGTGCCCCACGAGGCCAGCACCAGCTCATGGTTGCAAGGAGCCTGGAGCAAACACAACGAGCATCCTTAACGCTGGCACATTCACTGCTGGGAGCAAAGTTGGCAGCTCCCAGGGTATTTGGGAGAGAGGATGGGCACATGTAGGTACCATGCTAGTGGTGATACTAGCTGGGGATACCATTTCAGAGGTGAGGTTGACTCCAGTCATCTTCCAAGTGATGCTGAGACCACCAAACTCATGCCACAGGTGGGCAGCCAGCAGCACGCTGTGCCAGAGCAGCAAGGAGCAGCCTCTGCTTCCTCTTGCAAGGAAATGCAAGGCTTAAAAAGCCAAAAAAGAAAGCATCAAAACTTGTGCCAAGGGAGCAACCGAGCCTTGTGGGGCCAAAAAAGGAGCTGGGGCAGGATGGGGCTGAGTCACATGTGAGAAAAGCCCCGTTCTTACCCTGGAGCACCTCAAAACATCCTCCCAGAGCAAGGCTTCGCCCCGGGGCTTTCCTGGCAATAATTAATTGAGTCATATTTCAATCCAGCCAGCGGCCATATGGCAGAAAAGAGGATTAAAATCGCATGCTCCAGCTGCATTCAGGGAAATCCAGTTACAAGGAAAAATCCTCCGTGCCTGGCCCCAGTAAAAGCCACTGCCACTCCTATGGCCCCTGCCCCGTCCCTTCTCATGGCTGGACTCGCTGGTGGGGCAAGGGGGATTTGGAATTTGGGGGTACAGAGGGAAGCAGGGAAGTAAAACCCAGCTCAGAGCCGCAGGGATGCCCTGCCCTGCATGTAGCAGAGAGGGCAGTGGCAGATAATGAGTGCCCCTTTGGGGCAGCACACTTTTAAGTTTATCAGTAAATTATAAAGAGTAAATTCTCATTAGGAATTGGTGAGGAATCGCTGTCTTTCATGATTCTCCTTAAATATAAATCCATTTTATCAATCAGGGAGCGCAGGGAGAGGACGAGGGGGAACGGTTTTCAGCTGAAAGAGGGGAGATTAAGATGAGATCTTAGGGAGAAATGTTCCCCTGTGAGGGTGGAGAGACCCTGGCACAGGTTGCCCTGAGAAGCTGTGGCTGCCCCATCCCTGGAGGTGTTAAAGTCCAGACTGGATGGGGCTTTGAGCCCCCTGATCCAGTGGGAGGTGTCCCTGTGCATGATGGGGGGTTGGAGCTGGATGGGCTTTGAGGTCCTTCCAACCCAAACCATTCTATGAGTCTATGATTTTCCATCACGAAGGCAAGAAGGCAAAAGTTCTTTGCTGGATTCCTCTCCCATTGGAACAAGTGAACCCTGGACTGTGTTTCCCCGAGTGCATCTTCCCAGCTGACAGGTGATTTTCCCTTAGTTACCCAAAGTCCTCGCTCCCTGGGGAGCTGTTCCAGGGCTCCACCACCTGCTGGGGGAAGAAACTCTTCCTAATATCCAATCTAACCCTCCCCTGGCACATCTTCCTGCCTTTCCCTTGGATCCTGTCATTGGCCACCAGACAAATAAGGATTTGGAAATGATGGGGAAAGGGCTGCTACCACGGGGATGGTGGTGGTGCCCCCAGAGCCAGGCTCGGGGCTGATCCAGCCCAGCTGAGCTTGCTGCAGGGATTTTGGGATTGGGAAAGTCTCACCCTTCCTTCCTTCCCAGGGAGAGGAAAAAAAAAGGAAAGAAAGAACACTACCTCTTATTCATCTGTGGAAAAAGCCCTTCCTGTGATGGCAAATCAGTTGATTAAGTGAGGATCAAACCCTCTAAATCAAAGCTTTGTTGGAGAGGCTGAACTCTTTGTGCGAGGCACCTTTTTCCTGGCTCCCAGCTCCAGCAGCACCCGCTGGGATGGGGCCCCCGAAGTCCCCCTCCATCAGCCCCCATCACCCCCCGAGAGCGGGGGGACAGGGTGGGGTGGGAGGGTGCAGGAATTTTGGGGGGGGGTTCTGCTGATTTGGAGGCGCTGCGGGGGAAGGTGAGACTGCCAGCCTTAGTCCTCCCAGTGCTCCCAGTGCCCCCCACAACCCTAGTTCCCCACCCGGTTCCCAGCGGTACCTGGAAGCGGGCGGTGCTGCCCCGAGTCCCCCGCGGGCTGCAGGGATGCAGGGATGGAGGGATGCAGGGATGGAGGGATGCAGGGATGGAGGGATGGAGGGATGCAGGGATGGAGGGATGCAGGGATGGAGGCAGCGGGCGGGTGGTCAGCAGCAGACCCGAGCGGCGAGTCCCCACCCAGCTTTGTCTGCGCTCATCCCTCTGCCTACAGGAAGAGGCTCGGCCCCGACTTCCTCCTCCTCCTCCTCCTCCTGCTGCTCCTCCTGCTCTCCTCTCCCTTTTCTCCAGCCCCCCCTGCCCCATCCCTCTCCCATCCCTCTCCCTGCCCTGGGCTCTGCCCCCATCCCTGCTCTTTTCTGCCCCAGTCCCTTTCGCGGTCCCCTTGTCCCTCTCCACCCCACTCAACCCTCCCCAAACCTGCACCCCATACATGCTGCACCCCACACATGCTGCACCCCAGCCCCACAACCCTCACAGCCACCCACTGGACCCCTGGTCTCCACCCTACACCCCCCACCCCGTACACCTGCACTTCCTCTGCACCTCACACCCCCTTGCACCCACCACAGCCCCTGCACCCATCACACTCCCTGCACCCCTCACCCCTTGCAACTGCACCTCCTCTGCACCTCACACCCCCTGCACCCATCACAGGCCCTGCACCCACCACACCCCTACACCCACCACACCCCTACACCCATCGCCCTGCACCCCACACCCTCTGCACCCCACACCCCCTGCACCCACCACACACCCCTGCACCCACCACACCCTCCTGCACCCACCACACCCCCCTGCACCCACCACACCCCCCTGCACCCATCGCCCTGCACCCCACACCCCCCTGCACCCACCACACCCCCCTGCACCCATCACATACCCCCTGCACCCATCACATACCCTGCTCCCGTCACACCCCCTGCACCTGCACTCCCTTTGCACCTCACACCTCCTGCACATACCACACCCCTTGCAGCCATAACTCAACCCCCTGCACCCATCACATATCCTGCACCCCACACCCCTACACCCATCGCTTACCCTGCTCCCCACACCCCCCTGCATCCTACACCCTGCATCCTATACCCCTGGCACCCCACACCCTGCACCCCACACCCCCCACTTCCTGCACCCCACACCCCCCTACATTCCCCACATCCCTGCACTCATCCCACCCGCTGCACCCATCAAACCCTGCACCACACACCCTGCACCCATCACACCCTTCACCCTGCACCCCTTGCACCTATTATAACCCTGCACCCCACACTCCCTTCACCCACCACACCCCTTGCAACCCACACCCCCTGCACCCCCCACAGCCCCTCTGTACTCCACAACTCCCCTTCACCCATCACACCCCCTGCACCCACCACGTATTGTGCACCCCACAGCCCCATTCCTGCAGACACACCCTATGCACCCATCCCTGCCCTCTCTTACCCCCTACACCTCACAGCTCCCTCTTCTGTCCCCTGCAGCCCCAAGCCCTCCTGCACCCACATCTCTGCCCAATCCTGCCACTCGAGGGCACAGCTTGGGGGAGCTCCCAGCACTCACTGATTTGTATTTCCTGTTTAATTAAAGTGAGCCCACGTGCCCAGTCCTTGGGCTTTTAGGTGGGAGGGTTTGGAGGCTGGTTGGGTTTTTATAAGGCGGCCTTTTTATTGGCATTGGTGAGGCTTCACCTCAAATCCTGGGTTCAGGATCAAATCCTTGGGTCCCTCACTACAAGAAAGACCTTGAGGGGCTGCAGCACCTCCAGAGAAGGGAAGGGAGGTGGGGAAGGGGCTGGAGAACAGGGGTTGTGGCAGTGGCTGAGGGAGCTGGGGCTGTTTATCCTGGAGAAGAGGAGGCTGAGGGGAGACCTCATCGCTCTCTGCAGCTCCCTGAGTGGAGGTTGTGGTGGGGTTGGGGGTTGGTCTCTTCTCCCAAGTGACAGGTGATGGGATGAGAGGAAATGGCCTCAAGTTGCACCAGGACAGGGTCAGATTGGACATCAGGAGAAGTCTCCTCACTGAAAGGTTTCTCAGACCCTGGCAGAGGCTGCCCAGGGAGGGGGTGGAGTCCCCATCCCTGGAGGGGTTTAAAAGATAGGACGATGAGGTGCTCAGGGATCTGGTTCAGTAGCGGACAGAGAGGGTTGGACTCAATGATCTCAAACTCTTTTCCAACCATGCAATTCTATGATTCTTTTCCTTTCCTCCATCTTCACCCTGAAACATGCAGAGCCACCCCAGCTGTGTGCTCGTGGCTGCACCTCTCTGGAGCTCTCAACAGCCCCACATCACACAAATACATTCAAAGTGCATTAACGTGTTCCCTGGGCAGGGCTGGGGGCACAGCAGAGCTGGGGTGCAACGCAGCCCCCCAACACCGAGCCCTGCAAACTGTGCTGGTGCCCTCAGCAGCATTGCTGTGGGATGCAGCTCCCCACAAAGAAGTGGCAGTGGTACCCCCTTCAGGACTGGCAGCAGTGGGCATGGGGAGCTGCCTTTCCCCCTCTCCACTGGCCAAGCTCCACAGGTTTCCTGGCAGAGACACTGCCATAGAGTGGGTTTCCCCTCCCGTTTCCACAGCAACACTCGATGGACTGATTTCCATCGCTGCCCTGCAAGCAAGGTGCAGGAGCTCAGCGCCAGCACCCACAGATCCAACTCACCTATAGCTTCCCCCTGGTGCCCTGGCACCCCCCCAGGCAGCACCTGGGTCTTGGGGGTCCTCCCACCCCATAAATTTTGAGCCACTAACCCCAAACATAATGCAGGGGATCTGCGATGCTGCCTTGAGGCATTGCATCCAATGACAGTTCCTCACCCAAAGAGACACCAGCATGGGATATTTGTGTAATTATCACCAATTAGGCACTGGTGCCTGATGGGGGTGATGTCAAAGGTGTGTCAAGCAGTGTTGGTTTTGGAAGGGAAAGATGCAAGGAACATGCTCTGCGTGGCACTCACATCACAGGAGAAACTCCGTCTGGTTTGAGTCAGAGGCAAAATTTAAAAGAAAATAAGGGTCCTACTACAATGTTTCACTGGGGTTTTTTTTAAGTGCATTTTGCAGCTGGCTCTGTAAAAGTGGGATTTGAGTGGTGTCACCCTGAAAATCTCAACTTTTTGACTCTTGGGCTGTCATGAAATGATGGCAGGAGATGCAAAATCTGGGAGTGACTGGAGCTGAAAATGGCCTTTTTGGGAAACCTTGGATTCAAAAAATCTTGGAATCATGGAGTGGTTTGGGTCGGAAGGACCTTAAAAATCAATCCAGTTGTACTCCCTGCCATGGGTAGGGACACATCCTACTGGATCAGGGGGCTCAAAGTGCCATCCAACCTGGCCTTGAACACCTCCAGGGATGGGGCAGCCACAGCTTCTCTGGGCAACCTGGGCCAGGGCCTCCCCACCCTCACAGGAAAACATTTCTCCCTAAGATCTCATCTCCATCTCCCAACGTCTTGCAGCTTAAAACCCTTCCCCCTCATCCTGTCCCTGCACTCCCTGATCAAGAGCCCCTCCCCAGCTTTCCTGGAGCCCCTTTCAGTCCTGGGAGGCTGCTCTAAGCCCTCCCCACAGCCTTCCCTTCCCCAGGCTGAACAACCCCAACTCTCTCAGCCTGTCCTCATAGCAGAGATGCTCCAGCCTTTGGATCATCTTTGTGGCCTCCTCTGGGCTTGCTCCAACAGCTCCATGTCCTCCCTGAGGACTCCAGAACTGAATGCAGGGCTCCAGGTGGGCTCTCACCAGAGCAGAGCCGATTGTGTTGCTGGTGCCACTGCTTTGGGTGCAGCCCAGGACATGGTTGGCATGAGACAAAGTGAGATCCGTGCGAGGCTAATGCAGAGCAGCAGGGCTGCAGCCCCAGGGAGCATCTGAGGGGAAAGGCTGCAAGGCTCCCTGTGGTCACACCAGGATGGGAACTGGAGGACCTTTCCACCCCCTCCCGGGGACCTCTCTCATGGTGAGATGAAGGAGCCAAACCATCAAACGCCTTCTAACAGAGCGGGAATTCATTGAAAAGCGTGGTTGAGGTTATGAGGCTTGGCTAAACACAGGGTGGGAGACCCCTCCCCTGCCTCTGCCCCCGTGCTGACTCACTCTGCAGGCAAAAAAAGAGATTCAACATCTGAGTTGAGGGAAATGTCATTTCTTTATAGACCAAGGATGAAAGCGGGAGGCTGTCCTTAGCATCAGACCACGCATCCTCCCTCTCAGAAGTTGCTCCCTCCTGCATGAGGCAATTAATTGCCCTGAAAATGTCCAGTGTTACAGCAATCAGCAATGGGCACTGAGACCCACAGGTGGCCCCGTGGTCATCACCCGCCTCACAGAGGATGAGGGTTATTTTTTGGAGGACAAAGGGAAATTGCTGGTAATATGTAATTAGTTTTGGAGCCCATAGAAGAGGAGTAGGATGCTCCCTGGCACCTCTCCACCACAGATGCCGAGGGTGGCAGGGAAGGAGGGTAGAAGGGATAACCTGTGCCAGAGTGCAAAGCTCCACATCTCCATTCCTTTCCCTCTTCTAGGGTCTTCTCCCAAGTAGCAAGCAATAGTTCAAGAGGAAATGGCCTCAAGTTGCACCAGGGCAGGTTTAGCTTGGATATTAGGAAACATTTCTTTATTGAAAGAGTAGTGAAGCCCTGGCAGAGGTTGCCCAGGGAAATGGTGGAGTCTCCATCCCTGGAGGGGTTCAAAAAACATGTAGACGTGGCACTTCAGGACATGGTTTTGTAGGCACGGTGGGGTTGGGCTGATGGTTGGACTGGATGAGCTTGGAGGTCTTTTCCTGCCTTAGTGACTCTAATTCTGAATAGGAAGGGGCACAGTGGTGGGCACAGCAGTGGTAGCAGATGGAAGTGCCTGTTCTCCTTGCAGTCAAGCAATGCCTGTGGCTCTGGCTGTGAACCCTGGTGAGCTCAGTGTGGGGCACTCGGGAATTCCCAACTGTAGGAGCTGGAAGGGATGCTGTGGGCTCTGCTCTGGCATAAAGGATTGAGCTTCCCCTTGGTGGCTGCTGGCACAAAGCTGGGTGGACCCAGCAGTCCTGGTGGGAAGGGGGGTGAACTCTGCATGGGGCTGGGGTACCCCTTGCTTGCAGAGCTGGTCCTTCAGGCATCAGTTGGGCTCTGGCATCCCCACGACCCACCAGCCAATGGCTCCCTGCATCCCAGTACTGGCCCTGGGCATGCTTGGCCCTGGCCAAGCTGCTGAGCAGGGGGTTGTTTGCTTTCTCCTAACCATTTCCTCCTCAAAATGCTCCCTCGTTTCCAGAGCAGAGAAGCCCAGCACAGGCCTCACCCCTCTGCCTGGGTGGGTGATGGTGGCAGCAGGGACTGCAGTGGGCTGGGGGATGTCATAGCCTGTCCCCAGCACCCCCAGACCTCCCAGCCCTTCTCCCCCTCAAGCCCAGCCAACAGTGCCTTGGGCAGCACAAGAGGGTGAGGGACAGGCAGGTGAGTTTCTGAGGGACAGGGATGGTTGGACTCGAAGATCTCAGAGACCTTTTCCAACCAGATGACTCTATGATTCTATGAGTGAGGCCGTCCTCTGCCTGCTGCCCTCCACTCATTTAATCCCCCTTTCTCCTTCCTTTTCTTACAAGGACATTGAGGGACTGGAACACATTTGAAGAAGGGGAAAGGACTGGAGAACAAGCTTTATGAGGAGTGGCTGAGGGAGCTGGGGCTGTTTAGCCTGGAGAAGAGAAGGCTGAGGGGAAACCTCATCGCTGTCTACAACTGCCTGAGAGGAGGTCTCTTCATACTAGACATCAGGAAAAAGTCCTT
Source organism: Tapera naevia (assembly GCA_033556795.1). Lineage (NCBI taxonomy): Eukaryota > Metazoa > Chordata > Aves > Cuculiformes > Neomorphidae > Tapera > Tapera naevia. The sequence continues at coordinate 8,375,271 of JAUMJJ010000157.1, read as the reverse complement.
CACCAAAAGGGTCCTTGGGCACTGGCAGAAGCTGCCCAGGGTGGTGGTGGAGTCCCCATCCCTGGAGGGGTTCAAAAGACAGGTAGATAAGGTGCTCAGGGATCTGGTTTAGTAGTGGACAGGGATGTTGGAACTGATGATCTCAAAGGTCTTCTCCTACCAAGGGATTCTATAATCCCAATCCCAAGGCAGAAGTTGCCTCAACCAGTTCTCCAGAGCCAGGCGATGCCGGAGCTGGGAGCACAATAAATACAGCACGGTGGTTAAATTCACACGTGCTTCACCCCTCACTTCAGCTTGGGAGCATTTGAAAGACTCAAAGCAATGCAAACAACTGTCACTTTATTGTCATTTCCAGCCGTACCCCAAAAGGCACACAACAAACTTCACTGGCACAAAATCATTTTGCTGCGGGGTTTCGGAATCGTTTTCCTTGGGGTTTCCTCCTCCAACACAGTCACTGGCTCTCCCATCGCCCCGATGGGAAGATCCTTTCACAGAAAGGACTATTTCGGTCCTGCAGACAGACAGCTCATTATTGCAGCCACCCTGTCCCACCTGCAAAATAAATGACACCTCTGTGTCCCCCCCTCCCAGCTCCTCAGCTTCGCTTTCCCAGGGCTGAGCCCCATTGCAGACTCAGCATTGCTCCAACTCCAGCTGGGATGCTCTGGTCCAGGTTTGGCTGCAGGATAATGTGGGGGGGCTGTGAAGAAAGGGAGAAGCCCTGGTCTAGTTGTGGCCCCCTCCCCCCCCCCCAGCTTTCTGAACAGCTTTGAGTGTTTCTTTACACAATTCACCCTTTTTCTCCCTCCAGCTCCATGATTCTGCAGAGTAGGGGGGTCCCATGAAGGACACTCGGGGTTTGCTGGCAGAGGGACCCCCCAGCTGGGTGCTGCAGCCCCACTGTCTCTTTGAGGGGGGTGGGGAAAGAGTCTGGGGATGAATTTTTGGGATTTTCCTGCCCATGCAGGTTCCAGCACAGCAGGTGCTGTTGCTGGTGCACACACCAACCCCCACCCGGCACTGCAAACCTGGCTGTGGATGGGGGTCTGGAGTGGGGCTGCTGCTGGCAAACCTGGGCATCCCAACCTGGGATGTGATGCCCACAAGAGAGGCTTTTGGGGTACTTGATGGGGTCCCCCCAGCAGCAGAGCAGGGCACAAAGCCTTGTGACCCCAGCAGCACCCCTCTGGCTGCCCCGGCCGGCACTGGGGGGGATAGAGTGGCTTCAGGAGCCACCAGCCTCATGCTGACCCTACCAACATCTGGCTGCCTACATTATTTTCCCATAATATCCCTCGTGCCAGGCAAGACCAAGCTCTGGGGTGGGGATGGGCTGTGCCAATGCCACCACCCTGCAGCGTGGACCCACGGCAGTGCCCGATGCTCCCCCTTTCCAGGTCCCCGACCACAATAACACCCATTTCTTCACATTGTGCCAATAGCTTTGCTCCTTTTCCTTTGGTACCAGCTCCCTCCCCAAACATTTCTTATAAAAATAAGATTGTGCTTAGTTATAAAATAATTCTTCTTCTTAAGAAAAGGTTCCAGTTAAAAAAACAAAAGGTGGAATATCAAAATACAGCAAACCTTTGGCTGTCGATCGCTCAACTCTCATTAAAAATATTGACTAAAAAGGCATTTGTGCTGTGAATATTGGCTGCTGGAATGCTTTACGGATGGCAAATATCACACCTGGGTGGGTGAGCTTCCCTAGGACACACTCAGAAGCCACCCGTGGGGTTTTCCATCACCATCAGCCTTTAGCAGAACTATTCAAGCTGGAAGAGACTTGAAGACGCGTGAGAAGCCTTGGTCAAACACAACGGAGAGTGCGCCGGGAAGAGCCACTCTTGGGATGCGGTTGCATACATCTCCTCGAGAGGAAAGGCTGCTTTCTCACTTTAGTGCTTAGAAAAAATCAGAGTTTTTTATATGGTTTCTTAAAGAAGAGAGGCAGATCCTTTGTACAAAAGGCATTTTAGAGCAGAACTAAAACACAAATGGGTCTATAAGATCCAGACATATATAAACATACATACCTCGATATATTTATATATGTAATCTCTATATATTCAACATTTGGGAAGCACTATTGCAATATCCATAAAGGTGTCCTTTTTTTTTTTTTTCCATTCTCCTTTGTTTTTGGTTTTCTCAGGTGAGTTTTTTTTCTCAAAATAAAAAACAAAATGAAGAAGAAAAAAATCCCAGCTGCAAATGGGTCCCACGCTGGGGTCGCTCTGGCCTGACCTCCAGCACGTGGTTTTGGGTTGATGCTTGGCCATGTCTTCCTCCAGGGCACGTGGAGATCCCAGGCTGCTTATTGCTTAATTTTCCCTTCCCATACTGGCCTTTAAGGGTATTTACATCTCTTTGGCTTGACTTGAACACAACTGTCTGGCACTTTCTCTCCGGCATTTGTTGCCACCAGGAGGATGGGGGCAAAGGAGGAGAAGAAGCCAACTTGCCACAAGGCAATGAGAAAAAGGTTTGGCTTCTTCAAGCTCAAACAATCTGTGCTTCTCCCAGTTGAAATAAGACAACTTTGTGTTTCTCACAAACTCATCCAAGAGGAGAAAGGATGCTGAGGGACCGGGGCTCTCCATCCCACCTGTCACCGTGGTGATCCTCCAAGTGCATTGGTTTCCACCTTCTTGGTTTGCAGGGAGTGGTGCGAGGGAGGACGGCGCTGAGGGCCCTCGGTGGAGGGTAGGGAGCCCCAACTTTCCCTCCCCAGAGGGTGGGCAGCCAGTCCTGGCCCCCCCCTGACAGTGCTCAGACGACGAACTCGGGGACTTCGTCGTGGGTGAGATCCAACGAGAAGTATTTGCTGGTTCTTTTGACGGGGAAGGTGTCCTGGATGTTGATGCACTGCTGGGCCAAGCAGCCATTGCAGTAGAGCCCTTCCTCCTCCAGCCCGTGGGCGCAGCCAAAGGTGTAGCTCTGCGCCGTATCCTGGCAGAGGTTGGCCAACTGCAAGAAGTCCTTCTGGTAGAGCCGAATGTCATCCAGGCTCAGGCTGTGCCGGTCTGTCGACGTCTTCGGTTTCCTGCACGTCGTCTGGATAAAGAAGAGAAGGAGCTCAGGACCCACTGATGAGTCAAGGGGGACAGGAAAAGCCAAAACCCCGGTGCCATCAGGGCTTTGGGCTTCCCCAAAGCTCCACCAGCACCACATACCTGGGGTAAGGAGTCAGTGCTCTGTCCCCGCAGCTTCACCACCGTTTCCGAGGAGCTGGAAGTGGAGGAGCTGATCTCTTTCACGATAAGCCCTGCACAAGGGAGAGAAGAAAAGGAGAGTGAGAAGGTTATTTTGAGTCTTCTCAGCTCTCTTGCAATCCATGCCCATGATTTGGGGTGAAGACACCCTCAGCTTGATGGAGTGTCTTCACCCCAATGGCTCCTTTTACAAGCACTATTACCTACAAAGCATCCCAAATTTCACAGCATCACAGTATCACAAGGTTGGAAAAGACCTCTGAGATCATCCAGTCCAACCTATGACCCAACACCAGCACCCAAATTTGCATCGGGAGGGCATCCAAACCCATCCCCAGGGAGTCTGGTACCCTAGAAACCTCCCAGTAGCACCCAGAACAGAGCTGGAAATGAGGGTGACTCTCCGCATGCAGGCACAGCTCCAGAGAATCATAGAATCATGGAATGGTTTGGGTTGGAAGGGATCTTAAAGCCCACCCATTTCAACCCCCCACCATGGGCAGGGACACCTCCCACTGGGTCAGGGGGCTTGAAGCCCCATCCAACCTGGCCTTGAACACCTCCAGGGATGGGGCAGCCACCACTGCTCTGGGCAACCTGGGCCAGGGCCTCCCCACCCTCACAGGAAAACATTTCTCCCTAAGATCTCATCTCAATCTCCCCTCTTTCAGCTTTTACCCCTCGTCCTGTCCCTGCACTCCTTGATCAAGAGCCCCTCCCCAGCTTTCCTGGAGCACCTTTCAGTCCTGGGAGGCTGCTCTAAGGTCTCCCCAGAGCCTTCTCTTCTCCAGGCTGAACAAACTCAACTCTCTCAGCCTGTCCTTGTATGGGAGGTGCTCCAGCCCTTGGATCATCTTCAAAGCCAGGCTCACACATGTGATAACAGCACCAGTGCTCATGGGAACAAGCAAGGCGTTGCCATGAAAACAAGAGCAGGCACCAGCAATTGAGAACATCACCAAAATTTGGTCCATTGCCTAATGGGCAGCTCCTGCATTTTTCCTCTGGTATCCAAATAAGCTGGCACACACCAGGCACTCACCATGCTACGGGACAACTACTCAGAGTGTAGTCCTGCTTCCAGTGAAACCTGCACCTTTCTGGGCAACCCCTTCTTTTCATGACTCCACCAACTTTACACCATCTGTCCTTCAACCCACAGGGTGAACAGCTTTTCCCGGCAACCCAAGTGGACACCTTGGGCTAATTTCACTCTGCTGAACACCAAAGGTGTGGCTTGCACTGGGGAACTGGCCGTGGCCTTACCTGAGTGCCCGTTGAACTTGCGTGACAGCAGCATGTCCTCCGTGATGTAGACGCACATGTCGGGGCTCACCTCCATCTCGCCAACCTGCTCCAGCTCCCGGGGGTCATCCACCAGCATCTCGATTTCTGTATCACAGTATCACAGTATCACAAGGTTGGAAAGGACCTCTGAGATCATCAAGTCCAACCAATAACCCAACACTAACACCAACACCAACCCATCATCTAAACCATGGCACTCAGTGCCTCATCCAGTCTCCCTTTAGACACCTCCAGGGTCGGTGACTCCACCCCCTCCCTGGGCAGCCCATTCCAATGGCCAATCACCCTTTCAGGGAAGAATTTTTTTCTCATATCAAGTCTAAACTTTCCCTGACGAAGCTTGAGTCCATGCCCTCTGGTTCTGTCCCTGCTCACCTGAGAGAAGAGACCAACCCCTGCCCCACTACAACCTCCTTTTAGGGAGTTGTAGAGAGCAATGAGGTCTCCCCTGAGCCTCCTCTTCTCCAGACTAAACAGCCCCAACTCCCTCAGTCGCTCCTCGTAGGGCTTGTGCTCCAGCCCCTTCCCCATCTTCGTTGCCCTCCTCTTCGTTGTAGGTGAGGAGGAGGTGGAACGAGCCACTGAGGTGCTCCAGAGCATCCCCTAACGACCCGGTGAGACCCAAGCTGGAAAGGCCATGCTCACCTTCATCCTGGGAATCCTCCTCCAGCCGGTCCTTCCCACCGCTCTCCACACCGGAGGTGTGGGAGCTGCCGTGGCTGGTCATGGAGCTGCAGGTCTTCAGCTTGCGGTGGGGGCCAGCGCCCAAGAAGCCGTCCTCGGGCCCTGTCTCCCTGGGTTTGGGGTCGGTCTCGACGCCCGAGGTGTGGGAGCTGCTGTGGCTGGTGGTGGAGTGCCGCGAGAGCCGCTTGTGCCGGATGCTGCCGGCGCTGCTGCCGCTGGCCCGCGAGCGCTTCTCCAGCTGCTCCATGTCCAGGTCGAGGGTGTCGCTGATGTAGGACTCGCGGTACTGCTTCTTCTCTGCCAAAGCCAACCACGCTGTGGGCACGCGGCCCCCTGCACCCCGAGGGCCCTGGGAAGGGCACAGATCCACCCACCCCAGCACCCAGGGGCAACGGGGAGAAGCAACACCCAGTGGGGTGGCACACTGGGAGCCAGCCCTGTCCCGGTGGCATCTGGGGGTGGTGGGGTGGGGAGGATCAAAATTGCTGTGCTGGGCTGTCCCTCCAAAGGGGGAGGAGGAGGAAGAAGAAGAAGAGAAGGAAGAGAAGGAATAGAGGAGGAGAAAGAAAATAAGAAGGAGGAGGATGAAGCAGATGAAGAAGAAGAAGAGGGGGAAGAAGAAGAAGAAGAGGGGGAAGAAGTAGAAGAAGAGGGGCAAGAAGAAGAAGAAGAGGGGGAAGAAGAGGGGGAGAAAGAAGAAAAGGAGCGGGGAGGAAGAAGAAGATGGGGGGAAGGGAGAAGGGGGAGGAAGAAGAAGAAGAAGCGGGAGGAGGAAGAAGAAGAGGGAGGGAGGAAGAAGAAGAAGAGGGGGGAGGAAGAAGAAGAAAGGGGGGAGGAAGATGAAGACGAGGGGGGAGGAAGAAGATGATGACAGGGGGAGGAAGAGGAAAAGGAGAGGAAGAGGAAAAGGAGAGAGGGAGGAAGAGGAAAAGGAGGGGGGAGGAAGAAGGAGGGGGAGGAAGAAGGAGGGGGGGAAGAAGGAGGGGGGGAGGAAGAAGGAGGGGGGAGGAAGAAGGAGGGGGGAGGAAAAAGGAGGGGGGAGGAAAAAGGAGGGGGGAGGAAAAAGGAGGGGGGGAAGAAGAAGGAGGGGGGGAAGAAGAAGGAGGGGGGGAAGAAGAAGGAGGGGGGGAAGAAGAAGGAGGGGGGGAAGAAGAAGGAGGGGGGGAAGAAGAAGGAGGGGGGGAAGAAGAAGGAGGGGGGGAAGAAGAAGGAGGGGGGGAAGAAGGAGGGGGGGAGGAAGAAGGAGGGGGGGAGGAAGAAGGAGGGGGGGAGGAAGAAGGAGGGGGGAGGAAGAAGAAGGAGGGGAGGAAGAAGGAGGGGGGGGAGGAAGAAGGAGGGGGGGGAGGAAGAAGGAGGGGGGGAAGAAGGAGGGGGGAGGAAGAAGGAGGGGGGGGAGGAAGAAGGAGGGGGGGGAGGAAGAAGGAGGGGGGGAGGAAAAAGGAGGGGGGAGGAAGAAGGAGGGGGGGAGGAAGAAGGAGGGGGGGAGGAAGAAGGAGGGGGGGAGGAAGAAGGAGGGGGGGAGGAAGAAGGAGGGGGGGAGGAAGAAGGAGGGGGGGAGGAAGAAGGAGGGGGGGAGGAAGAAGGAGGGGGGAGGAAGAAGGAGGGGGGAGGAAGAAGGAGGGGGGAGGAAGAAGGAGGGGGGTGGGAAGAAGGAGGGGGGTGGGAAGAAGGAGGGGGGTGGGAGGAAGAAGGAGAAAATTATAAGGAGGAGGAGGAAGAATACGAAGAGGAAAAAGAAGAGAAGAAGAAAGAGAATGAGAAGGAGGAGGATGAAGAAGAAGAGGAGGAGGAAAGAGAGGAGGAGGTGGAGAAAAAAGACTAAAGAAAAGAAAGGGGAGGAAGAGCGGGAAGAGCAGGAGGAAGAGAAAGAAAAGAAGAAGAAAGAAGAGCAAGAGGAGGAGGAGGGAGAGGAGAAGAAAGTGGAGGAAGAACAGTAGGAGAAAGAATAGACTAAAGAAAAGAAAGAGAATGAAGAGGAGGAAGAGCAAGAGGAAGAGAAAAAAAGAAGAAAGGAAGAAGAGGAAAAGGAATGATGAAGAGGAGGATGAAGATGGGCACAAGGAATAAAAAGAGGAGGACAAGAAGAAGGAAGAAGATGAAGAGGAAGAATAGGAGGGTAAAGAGGAGGAAGATGCTTGCACAAGGGCTTTCTGAGCTTGGAGATGGGATGTGAGGTACTGGGAAACACTGCATTGAGGCACTGGGAGGAACTGGACCATCAGGGACCACAGTGGGACTCACGCTCATCCCTAAGCAGCTGGGGGAGTCTGGGGGCATCTAGCCCACCTGGGACTCCCATTGGATACAGTAATGCAAAGTCAAGGAGGATGTGGGGACCACCACCCCCAACACAGTCCAAGCCATGGGACTGGCACAAGGACCAAGCGCTTGTGCAGACAGAAAAGTCGGGTGGGGAGCCCAGCACTGGTGGATTTGTGCCCCAGGGGCACATCAGGATCCAGCCTGTGGCATTTGGGGATGGTGGGGTGAGGAGCTTCAAACTTGCTCTGTGCTGTGCAATTCTGTCCCCTCTGAAGAAGGAGGAACAGAAGAAGGAAGAAGATGAGAAGGAGGAGGAGAATGAAGAAGAGAAGGAGAAGAAAGGAAGGGAGGGGGGGGGGGGGGGAAGAATGAGGAGAGGAGGGGAAAGAAAGGAGAAGGAGGAGGGGGAAAGAAAAGGAGGAGGAGGGGAAAAAGAAGAGGAGGAGGAGGGGAAAGAAAAGGAGGAGGAGGAGGGGAAAGAAAAGGAGGAGGAGGGGAAAAAGAAGAGGAGGAGGAGGGGAAAGAAAAGGAGGAGGAGGAGGGGAAAGAAAAGGAGGAGGAGGGGAAAGAAAAGGAGGAGGAGGGGAAAGAAAAGGAGGAGGAGGGGAAAGAAAAGGAGGAGGAGGGGAAAGAAAAGGAGGAGGAGGGGAAAAAGAAGAGGAGGAGGGGAAAAAGAAGAGGAGGAGGGGAAAAAGAAGAGGAGGAGGGGAAAAAGAAGAGGAGGAGGAGGACAAAGAAGAGGAGAAGGAGGAGGAGGACAAAGAAGAGGAGAAGGAGGAGGACAAAGAAGAGAAGGAGAAAAAGGAGGAGGAGGAGGAGAGGAAAGAAGAGGAGGAGGGGAAAGAAAAGGAGGAGGAGGAGGAGAAAGAAGAGAAGGAGGACAAAGAAGAGGAGAAGGAGGAGGACAAAGAAGAGGAGAAGGAGAAAAAAGAGGAGGAGGAGGAGAGGAAAGAAGAGGAGGAGGAGTAGGAGGAGGAGGAGGAGGAAGAAGAGGAGGAGAGAAGAAGAGGAGGAGGAAGAAGAGGAGGAAGAGGAGAAGGAGGAGGAGAAAGGAGAAGGAGGAGAAAGGAGAAGGAGGAGGAGAAAGGAGAAGGAGGAGGAGAAAGGAGAAGGAGGAGGAGAAAGGAGACGAGAAGGAGGAGGAGAAAGGAGACGAGAAGGAGGAGGAGAAAGGAGACGAGAAGGAGGAGGAGAAGGGAAGAGGAGAAAGAGAAGGGAAGAGGAGAAAGAAGAAGAGAAGGAGGGTGAAGAGGAACGAGAGGAAGGGCGAGGAGGAAGAACCTACCCTCGTTCTCCTCCAGCCTGCGGACCTGGCGCAGGATGGGCTGCAGGTTCATGTAGAGCCGGTGGCTGCTGCTGAGCAGCTGCAGGAGGTGCCGGGAGCGCAGCGGGCAGCCCGTGTAGTAGATGAGTTTCCTGGCCGAGGGCAGCCCATCCGGCAGGATCTCAAACTTCTTGCCCTACGTGGAAGAGGGAGGACATCAACCACAAAGAGAAAAGCACTCTACTCCTCTCCCAGCCCTGCTGCATCCCACCTGTTAACCCCCACCCCACTGAGGTGTGTTCAACACCACCCCACGCCCAAATCTGAGCCCAGGAGGGACATGGGCAGGGATGTTCTACCTGGGGATGGTGGCACTCACCACAAACACCAGTTTGCCCACGTTTGTCCAGGGGAAGTCGTAGAGCAGCTGCTTTTCCTCGTCCAAGTTCTGCAAACAGAGAAGGGTCAGGCCCAGGTGACGATGCCAGCAGTCAGCAGGGAGCCAAGCTGTCACCTGCTTCCAGATGCCTACCTGGAAGATCTGGATGCCCCGTGTCGTCAGCCCCAATGTGAGGGAGGCCTCCACCTCCCTTTTGTCCTAATGGGGAGAAAATTAGATGGTTTTAAAGACACCATTTGCAGCATGAAGTGGATAAATCTGCCCCACAGCCCAGGTATCATCTAATCACTCCTTCCCCCATGCAGCAACAACAGCCACGGGCAGTAGGGGCCACATCAACCATAGAATCATTTAGGCTGGAAAAGACCCTTAAGATCATAGAATCACAGAACGGTTTGGGTTGGAAGGGACCTCAAAGCCCATCCAGTTCCACCCCCTGCCATGGGCAGGGACACCTCCCATTGGATCAGGTTCCTCAAAGCCCCATCCAACCTGGCCTTGAACACCTCCAGGGATGGGGCAGCCACCACTTCTCTGGGAAACGCGTGCCAGGGCCTCCCCACCCTTATTGTGAAGAATTCCTTCCTAATGTCTCTTCTAAGTCTTCCCCCTTCCAATTTAAAGTCATTCCCCCTCATCCTATCACTCCAGGCCCTTGTAAAAAGCCCCTCCCAGCTTTCCTGGAGTCCTCTTCACTTACTGGAAGGGTGGAGCTGTAAGCAAAGGTTTAATGTTTTATAAAGCCTTTTTTGACAACCTCCCCCCCTTGCCACACTCAGATGCCCCCTGTACTTGCCTTTCCCTGTGCTCTCCTGAAGGCAAACATCTCTTTAACTTAAGGATGCTATAACATGGTTTGTGAAGCACCAAGTTCCCAGGCAAACAAATTGCTTTGTTCCCAGGAGAAAATGGCAGCACAAATTTCTTAGGGAGGAGATACCAAAAAATCATAGAATGGTTTGGTTGGAAAAGACCTTTGAGGTCAACTGAGTCCAACCATCCCAGTCCACTACTAAACCAGATCCCTGAGCACCTCATCTGCCTGTCTTTTAAACCCCTCCAGGGATGGGGACTCCATCACCTCCCTGGGCAGCCTCTGCCAGGGCCTGAGAAGTCCTTCAGAGAAGAAATTTTTCCTGATGCTTAATCTGAGACTCCCCTGGTGCAACTTGAGGCCATTTCCTCTCATCCTACCCCTTGTCACTTGAGGGAAGAAAGCAGCACCCACCTCATCACAACCTCCTTTCAGGCAGTTGTAGACAGGGATGAGGTCTCCCCTCAGCCTCCTCTTCTCCAGGCTAAACAATCCCAGCTCCCTCAGCTGCTCTTCATAGGAATTGTAAAATAAGATCCCAGAAGCCTCAGGGCTGCCTCCTGCCACCCCAGCAAACCCCTTGCCTCTCTATAACTGGTAGAGAATGGCAAGTCTACAAAAAACTGCCTCTCCCTGCAACTGGGAGCAAAGCACTGCCCTCCAGACCACTCCTCTCCAGCCTTTGAGTGCCAGTTCCAACATAGCTTTTCCCAAAACACCTTAGGAATTGCTGGGCAGTTGCTCCTTTCAGTAAAAAGGAGCCCCACACCCAAGGCCCAGCCTGGACTCGTGGTTGGTGCTCACCTTGTACAACCTGTAGTAGTGCACAGCCACGTCGTCCAGCCGAACGGCCTCCTTGATGTACTTGAGATGGGCTTCCGAGGCCGTCAGGGCAAACTGGTCCTTGTGCATGTTTGGGACGTGCTTCAGGATGTAGTCTTTGCCCCTCTTCGCAACCACCTGTTTGGAGGAGAAGAGGAGCTCATCCAGAGGAAAAACTCCATGCTTTTCCAGGGCTGGTGCTCTCAAACAGCCATGATTTCCAGGGAAAAGGGAAACAGGAGCAATGTGCTCTGTTATAGAGACGTGCAAGCAAAGACAAAATAGATACAGCAGCCAACAACTTGTCCTTCAGTATAAGAAGGACCTTGAGGGGCTGGAGCGTGTCTGGAGAAGGGAACAGAGCTGGGGAAGGGGCTGGAGAACAGGGGTTGTGGGAGCAGCTGAGGGAGTTGGAGCTGTTTATCCTGGAGAAGAGGAGGCTGAGGGGAGACCTCATCCCTGTCTCCAACTGCCTGAGAGGAGGTTGTGGGGAGGTGGGGGTTGGGCTCTGCTCTCAAGTAACAAGTAATAGGATGAGAGGAAACGGCCTCAAGTGATGCCAGGGGAGGTTTAGATTGGATTTTAGGAAATGTTTCTTCACTCAAAGAGTGGTGAAGCCCTGGCAGAGGCTGCCCAGGGCAGTGGTGGTGTCTCTATCCCAGGAGGGGTTCAAAAACCACGTAGACGTGGCACTTTGGGACACGGTTTAGTGGGCACGGTGGGGTTGGGCTGGATGAGCTTAGAGATCTTTCCCAACCTTAATGGTTCTATGATTCTGTAACTCCTCAGCAGCAGGATTTCCCACTTGGAAGTGCAGGCATGCCCATACCATGTGGCTCATACCACTGATGATGCCTGAGTTGGGGCAGGGGGGACAAGACATGAGGCCCCTCTGTGGCTGGGGTCATGGTCCTGGGGTCATCACTCCTCAGGACACGTACAACTAGAAGAAAAGCTGTCAGGTTTGGGGTAAAACCAAGAAAGTATGTAAAGTGGGCAATGGTCCCTAGAGTTTCAATGACTATTCTCCTCTCCAGCATCCACTGGTAGCCCTGGTTGATGGGAACCATGAAGGAAGTTGAGCTGTTTGGAGTCTGAGGGAACATCACATGCAGCTGTGCAGCCCCTCTCTACCTAATATTTACCTGTCTGGTGATAAATAGACTCAGTTTTGGGTACCCTGCAGAGGCTGGTGTCATCTCTTGCTACAGAGAGGGGTGTCCCTGCCAAATGGGGGGCCCTGCTGAAGTGGGGGTCCCAACCAAGAGCTACCTGTGCCACTACCATGCCAGATGGGATTGTTCCCTGCTCTGCTCCTGTGTAAAGTCATCAGGACAGCATCACCCCAGCGCCCAGCATTGCCTGCTGGTCAGAGGTGACCTCAGGTTGGATGTCACCTTGCCTCCGTTTCCCTTCAGGATCATCCCAGGAGCTGCCTACACCCTTGGCCACTGCTGGCGTGGAGAACATCAGTTCCCAAAGGGCTGCAAAGCCCAAGAGGGTGCACATGATGATGGCTGGGGAGATGCTGTGATGGCACACGGCACCCATTGGATCATAGAATGGTTTGGCTGGAAAAGACCTTTGAGATCACCGAGTCCAACCGTCCCTGTCCACTGCTAAACCTGACCCCTGAGCACCTGTTCAACCCATCTTTTAAGCACCTCCAGGGATGGTGACTCCACCACCTCCCTGGGCAGCCCCTGCCAGTGCCTGAGAACCCTTTCTGTGAAGGAATTTTTCCTCATGTATAGTCTGTACCTCCCCCAGTGCAACTTGAGGCCATTTCCTCTCATCCTCTCACCTGTCCCTTGGGAGAAGAGCCAAGCACCCACCTCAACACAACCTCCTTTCAGGGAGCTGCAGAGAGTGATGAGGTCTCCCCTCAGCCTCCTCTTCTCCTGGCTAAACAAAGCCCCCACAAGCATCTGGAACAGGTTGCCTGGAGAAGCTGTGGCTGCCCCATCCCTGGAGGTGTTCAAAGCCAGATTGGATGGGGCTTTGAGCCCCCTAATCCAGTGAGAGGTGTCCCTGCCCATGGCAGGGGAATGGAAATGAGTGGGCTTTGAAATCCCTTCCAACCCAAACCATTCTGTGATTCTCCAATCCCTGTTGCACACAGGGAAACCCCAGCAGCTGCATGGGCTGCCCCAGCCACCACACAGACCCCAACCCTCTGTGCCCACAGCTATTTACATCCCTGCAGTTGTCACAGGTTATTAATAACCAGGATTAAACCAGAAATGCTTGGGCAGGGACTCAAGCTTCGTCAGGGAAAGTTTAGACTTGATGTGAGGAAAAAATTCTTCACTGAAAGGGTGATTGGCCATTGGAATGGGCTGCCCAGGGAGGGGGTGGAGTCACCGACCCTGGAGGTGTTTAAGGGGAGACTGGATGAGGCACTGAGTGCCATGGTTTAGATGATGGGTTGGTGTTGGTGTTGGGTTATAGGTTGGACTTGATGATCTCAGAGGTCCTTTCCAACCTTATGATACTGTGATACTGTGAAATAGAGAGACAGCAGAAACATTGAAGCCTCCGAGCAGCCCGGCACCAGCACCCTCACAGGGTTTCACCCGAGCTTAGAGCAGGGACCACGTCGCAGGGCACTTACCCAGGAGGGGAAATAGGCTTCGGGCTCGAAGTACTTCCCGTAGTGCTTGTTGCGCTTGAAGTCACCCAGGTCTGCTTGGAGGGCGAAGGCAGTGAGGAGGAAATAAGCCTCCTCGCGCAGGACGCACTGCGAGTGCAGCACTTGCTTCCGTAGGTGCCAGTAGTAATAGTAGCGCGCGGTCCGGTCGCTGCCGGGGAGAGGGGACATGGGTGAGGAGACCAAAGCCAGGAGCCTGGGACACAACTCCAGCACCTTCCTCCTGGTGGGAAGCTCTGACAGAGGGAGGGGGGCTGGAGGCCAACTTTTTTGTTGTCCCTTTTCCCCCATTCTGCAAAGCCAGTGCTCTTTCCAGTGCTGAAAGGGGGTTGATAAGAAAGATGATAGGATCCTGGAATGGTTTGGGTTGGAAGGTTAAAGCCCATCCAGTTCCACCCCCCCTGCTATGGGCAGGGACACTTCCCACTGGATCAGGGGGCTCAAAGCCCCATCCAGCCTGGCCTTTATAGACTCAGAATCTTCCAGTTGGAAAAGACCTTTGAGATCATCGAGTCCAACCGCACCCATCCTCTGCTAAACCATGTCCCTCAAAAACTCATCTCCCAGTTTTTTAAACACCTCCAGGGATGGTGACTCCACCACCTCCCTGGGCAGCTGTTCCAGTGCCTGAACACCCTTTCGATAAAGAAATTCTTCCCAATATCCAGTCTGAACCTCCCCTGGCACAACTTGAGGCCATTTCCCCTTGTCTTATCACCTGTCACTTGAGAGAAGAGATCAACACTCGCTCTGCCACAGCCTCCTCTCAGGCAGCCATAGACAGTGATGAGGTCTCCCCTCAGCCTCCTCTTCTCCAAGTTAAACAAACCCAGAACACCTTAAACACCTCCAGGGATGGGGCAGGCACCACTTCCCTGGGCAACCTGTGCCAGGGCCTCCCCACCCTCAGTGTGAAGAATTTCTTCCTAATGTCTAACTTAAATCTCCCCCCTTCCAATTTAAAGCCATTCCCCCTCGTCCTATCACTACAGGCCCTTGGAAAAAGTCCCTCCCCAGCTTTCCTGTAGGCCCTAACAGAAGGATGAGCTCTTCATAGAGTCATTTAGGTTGGAAGAGACCTTTAAGCTCATCCAGTCCAACACTTTTGGGTGGACGAGCAGCACCCCAGAGCATCTCAAGGCTGTGCATCCCAGCGAGTGGTTGCCCAATCCTAGGGCATCATGAGGTGCTCCCCTGCCAGTCGTTCACCCTGGGTTGGGTGCCCACTGTGGTTGGGACAGGTGGGTGCACCCTACCTGATCAACCTGCCGTTCTCCACGTAGTACTGCACTCGGAAGTGGATGATCATCGGAGGGCCAAACTGGTCGATCCCCTGGAACAGAGGAGATATTCAGGGCTCCTGTAGAGATCCTGGCACTGCACCCCAGCCCCTTGAATTCCATCACGACCACCCTCTTGCCCTCCATGGGGTGAAATCTGCAGGGAAGTGTTCACTCCCTAATGCTGAGGGCATTCTGTTTCCGAATGGGAGTTTGATACTCATATTTTTCCCCTCAATGCGCTGAAAGACAAAGGGGATTGGGTTTTAAATAAGCAGGTGGCTGGGTTTGAACCCCCCCCAACATCATTGTCCCTCCCCAGCCCACCTCCCACTAGTGACAGCACAGGGGCCTTCACACCAACCTCCTTGGCACTGAAATAATTAAAAGGTGCTTTGGGCAGGGGAGAAACCCCAAGTGCTTGATTTTAGAAAATGGAAGAAGGGATGCTTTAAAAATAAGGGAATAAGGGAGAAAAAAAAAAAACCCAAAAAAATGTCACAGCTCCTGGGTGGAAAACAGGTCCCTAGAAGGGGGAACATGGTGGTGCTCTGGGTGTTGGCCACCCAATACCACCCATGTTTTGCTCTGCGCGCCCGCCGCGCCGCTCCGCGCTGCCTAAGAGCCAAGTGCTCCCCTCCCCATTGCATTCCCATGTCCTGGAAGTGACCTGCGATGGGGACAGAGGTGGCCTTACTGCAGTCAGCTCTCCATGCAAGACCTCACCGCTGACCTTGCTGGCCTCCTTCTTCCACTCCTTGGGGCAGTATTTGTAGAGTTTCTGGGCCAGGTCCATGTACACGTGCTCATTGTCTGGGTGGGACAGAGGTGGCATCAGCATCCCCAGCGTGTCCCCAGCATCCCACCAAGGTACAGGGGAAGTGCATCACCCCCTTGTCACCTAACAAGAAGCCACCGAAGGGCTGGGTGAATCTGCACCCATCTTTAGGCAAAAATGCACCCTTGACCTGGTGGCACTGAGCCAAGCCAAGCTGTGATGGGCACCAAACCCATGGTTTCAGCCCCTGACTTACTCTGGATGACGCTGAGCCCGAAGAGGTGACAGTCCTTCAGCCTCAAGAGGTCACACACTTGCACCAGTAACTCGTGGCACAAAATCTTCACCTGCAAAAGAACCCCACACATCATCCCCACTGTATTCTCTGGTACTGAATCCCACACCAGATCCCCGAGTCGGACCAGGGGTGACCAGCTGGGCTGGTCATTTTTTCTTGGGGTCAACATGGAAGTCCCCAAAAGCAGGGTCCTACCCTGGGGTGCAGGACCAAAGCTCTCAGAGGGGGTGGGATGCACTGGGGACCATGGGGAAGCTTGAAAATGGAGACCTTGCTGCAACCAGCCTGGCACCGGGGAGACAGTTTTGGGGTAGAAAACAGAATATTGGGTAGTGGGGAATTAATAAAACAAAAAGTGGGGGAATTTCATGAGTCATCAGAGCCAAAAACCCTTCCTGCTTCTTTGCCATCCTGCTGAATTGCCATCCACATGCATGGAAAGAACAAGGAGGGATTGCCCCACTTCTCATCATGCCACCCCATGGGAGGACACATGGGAGTCCACCTGCCAAAAATGACAGTGCTGCCAGCAGCACATCAAGTCAAAAAGATGCAGGAGAGCATAAAACGTTACCACAGCCTTCAGGGGCAATAACTTGTGTTGATTTCTCCAGCAGGGTGAGAGCAGGCAGGCTCAAAATGAAAAGCAGAGCTTGCAAATGCACCCGGTTGGGAGCCCTGGGTGTGATGGAAAACGTTGGTGCTCAAGGGGTTTCCCTGGTCAAAACGCAGCCTTACGTTGATGATGATGTTGAGGGAGTCGTCGTTGGGGAGGAAGATGCAAACGCTGCGGCGGTCCTGCATGACTCTGTTGTTGTGGAAGGTCAGTTTGTTCATCGTGGTCCAGGCTCGGGGCTCGGGGCGGGCGCTGGCACCTCACCAGCGGGCCGGGGCGGCCTCGGTCCCCGCGGGTGCCATCCCTGTGGGGGACAAGGGGGGGGTTGAGCCCTGTGCGTGGTCCTCCCAGCTCCCCACACCGCGATACGGGCATTCAACAAGGCCAAGGGCAAGGTCCTACACCTGGGTCGGGGCAATCCATGGTTTCAGTACAGGGTGGGGGATGATGTGAGTGAGAGCAGCCCTGAGGAGAAGGACTTGGGGTGTTGGGGGATGAGAAGCTCAACATGAGCCAGCAATGAGTGCTCACAGCCCAGAAACCAACAGTCCTGGGCTGCATCCAAAGCAGTGGGACCAGAGGGTGAGGGAGGGGATTCTGCCCCTCTGCTCTGCTCTGGGGAGACCCCACCTGGAGTCCTGTGTCCAGTTCTGGAATCCCCAACATAAGAAGGACATGGAACTGATTGAATCAGTCCAGAGGAGACCATGAAGATGATCCAAGGGCTGAAGAACCTCTGCTATGAGGACATAGAGAGAGTTGGGGTTGTTCAGCCTGGAGAAGGCTGCAGGGGGACCTTAGAGCAGCCTCCCAGTACTGAAAGGGGCTCCAGGAAAGCTCTCTGATAAGAAAGCTGGGGAGAGATTTTTTCAAGTGTCTGGAGTGACAGGATGAGGGGAACGGTTTTCAACTGGAAAGAGGAAGATTTAGATGAGATCTTAGGAAGAAATTCTTCACGATGAGGGTGGGGAGGCCCTGGCCCAGGCTGCCCAGAGAAGTGGTGGCTGCCCCATCCCTGGAGGTGTTCAAGGCCAGGCTGGATGAGGCTTTGAGCCCCCTGATCCAGTGGGAGGTGTCCCTGCCCGTGACACGGGGCGTGACTGGATGGTCTTTGAGGTCCATTCCAACCCACAACATTCTCTTATTCTATTATCCTTCCCACTCACCCATTCCCATGTCCCCTCCAGAACTGGGGTGTCCCCCCCAAACCCCTGAGTGCACCCCACCACAACCACCCCACATCCCAACCTCGGCGCCGCGGTTAGGACAGCACAAGATCTCTGCCGAGCCCAAAAATCCTTACCCAGCAGTTTTATTGTCCCAGCTGGGGTTCAGAAAAAACCTCAGGAAAGGCTTTCCTGGCATAATTCAATAAAACACAAGTCTATCTGCTGGGAACAAACGCAGCTCTCCTGCAGAGGAGCACCGTGGGTGGTTCTGCTGCAGCAAAAACATGAGGGGCCAGTGCAGGGTTCCATGGCAGGACCCTGACATCCCTTCCAGCATCATTTCCCCGACTCCAGCTCTTTATGGGGGTTAAATCACAGAATCATGGAATCATTAAGGTTGGTAAAGACCTCTCAACTCATTTAGTCCAACCCTCAGCCCAACCCCACTGTGTCTGCTGAATCCTGTCCCCAAGTGCCATGACCACAGGTTTTTGAACCCCTCCAGGGATGGAGACTCCACCACTGCCCTGGGCAACCTCTGTCAGGGCTTCTCCACTCTGTCAGTAAAGACATTTTTCCCAATATCCAAGCAAAACCTCCCCTGGCACAACTTGAGGCCATTTCCTCTCATGCTATCCCTTGTTACTTGGGAGAAGAGACCAACACCCACCTCACCACAACCTCCTCTCAGGGAGCTGCAGAGAGCAATGAGGTCTCCCCTCAGCCTCCTCCAGGCTAAACAGCCCCAGCTCCCTCAGCTGCTCCTCATAACATTTGTAATACACACAGTAAATACAACCAGCCAAGCACTAACAGTGATTTGCAGATGGGAATCACTGCCTCTTGCCATTTCCCAGCATTTGTCTAAATCCATCCGGAGCCAAGCGGATCTGTCCTAGCAGTCACCCCTAGCAATTCTTATTTTCAAAGGTAAATATTCCTTAAGCACTGCTACCCCACAGCTGTCCCCAGGGACACAAATACAAACACGACACCATGAGCAAGGATCTTTAAAGTCTAAACTGGTTCACCCTTTTTCTAACCCATAGATTTATGCTGGCACCGAGGACGGCAGAGTGTCTCCCTCTTCCCCAAATATTTGCTTTGGTCTAAATGAAAATGCCTTTGGCTTCCAAAACACTTTACTTTGCGTATTTGTACAGTAAGGGGAAAAGAAAGTGCCCTGAGGTGACTTTCTGTTAGGTAGTTACTGGGGTTATGCAGGAGTTAGGAAATCCAGAGGTGATTCTGTCTTGCCAAGCAATCAGGGGCTGTGCAGCTGCACCACGTGGCTGTGATTGCATCCATGCATCCGTGCTGGGCATCCTGGCCATGCATTGCACCTCTGCATTGCATCCCTGCATCCTGGCCATGCATTGCATCCATTTATCATAGCCATACCTTTCTCATTCAGCCTGGAGAAGAGAAAGCTCCAAGGAGAACTTAGAGCAGCCTCACTGCACTGAAAGGGGCTCCTGGAAAGCTGGGGAGGGATTCTTGATCAGGGATTGCAGGGACAGGATGAGGGGGAAAGGTTTTCAGGTGAAAAAGGGGAGATTGAGATGAGATCTTCGGAAGAAATGTTTTCCTGTGAGGGTGAGGAGGCCCTGGCATTGGGTTGCCCAGAGAAGCTGTGGCTGCCCCATCCCTGGAGGTGTTCAAGGCCAAGCTGGGTGGGGCTTTGAGCCCCCTGATGCAGTGGGAGGTGTCCCTGCCCATGGCATGGAACTGGATGGTCTTTAAGGTCTTTTCCAACACAAACCATTCCATGATTCTGTGATTGCAGAGTGGTCCTTTCCCCTCCATCTCCAAAGCCCCATCCCAGTGGGACCAGTGTTGACACTGGGGTCCCCTGGGCTTGCAGAAAGAAAAAGCCATGGCAGTTACAACCCCTGCTCAGCAATTCTCAGCCATTCAGCTGCTTTAAATCCATTGAGACACAAAGCTGGGTGCTCTTTCATAGCACAGGCTCCATCTTTATGATATTTCATGACCAGTAATTTCCCTGCTGGCAAACTTGAAGCTACCAGGGGGGTTTCTCTGAGCTGGAAGACGTGGCTGGGCTGTGGAACCTGGTGGTGCTGCAAACTGGGTTAGCTGGGGCTGGCTGGGGAGAAGTAGGTTGGAACTGGATGAGCTTTAAGGTCCCTTCCAACCTTAACCATTCCATCATTCTATGATCATGGCCATGCCTTGCATCCGCGCATCGTGTTCGTGCATCGCGCCGTGCCCAGACACGACTGATCCCAACCGAGAGCAAAGAGGGCCGCGGATGGCTTGGTTTCAAGGTTCATTAAAAATCACAGTGCTGAACAAAAGGAGGGTGAAGGTATTTGGCAAAAATCCTGGCCTGGGCCGGGTGCCTGGCAGCTCTCGTGCACCAACGTGGGGTTGGGTGTGAAGCGACTTGTGCAGGCTGTGGCAGGGAGGGTGCTGTGTGCCCGGCCAAGCGGCCGTGCCCTGGGGCACCCTTCTGCATCCACACCCTGCTCCCACCCAAAGCTCTCCTGCAGCCCCAACGTGTGCACCAAAGCATCTTCTCACCGTGATGAGGGCACTGGCCCAGGTTGCCCAGAGCAGTGGTGGCTGCCCCATCCCTGGAGGTGTTCAAGGCCAGGCTGGATGGGGCTTTGAGGCCCCTGATCCAGTGGGAGGTGTCCCTGCCCATGGCAGGGGGAGTGGAACTGGATGGGCTTTGAGGTCCCTTCCAACCCAAACCATTCTGTGGTTCTATGATTCTATGATTCTATGATTCACAGCCCTCCACCTGCTTGGAATTACCATCACAGGCACAAAACACCCCATAGCTACTGGGAAACCCATCACCAGGAGGTTTTTCTCTGCCTCCAGCACCATAGCATCAGCCCTGCACCCAGGGCCTTGCAGCATCCCTGCTGTGGGAACAAGTCCAGAGCAGCCAGTTGGGAAAGGTCCCCTCCTTGGCCACAGCCTCCTGCAGCAGGATCCCCAAGGAGAACCCCTTAAGTGCACTTGGAAATGAAACCAAGACTTCAGGGCACTGTCAAAACCTCTGGTGTCACAGCTCATCATCTCACTGCCTCCAAACTATCCTTAAAAACCAGGCAGAGGCTGGGCACTGGGTCCCACCATGCAGCTTGTGTGTCCTCCAGGAGACTTCCATATGGGACAACACAGCTCTTGGCATCTCAGGGCTGTTCATCCTGCTGGGAGCCAGGCCAGTCAGTGTATTTACTCCTCGCCCTGCAGCCCGAATTGGTCCCTGAGCATCAGGGATTAGAGCACACGAGCTGGCGTCAGCGGAACACGGGCATCAGTGGTGACGGCACTGCTGGAGTCAAAGAAAACATCTCTCCCAGCAGCAGCTCTGCAAGATTCTACCTCTGAGAGCAAGCAAAACACCAGAGGGAAAAAGAAAACCCATATATTTCGGTATTTATACAGAAAATGCTTCAATTCCTGCTGCTGCCTGTAACAGCCCATGGGATGACCACATAGGACACCACAGGGGTGGCCAGCAGCTTTGTGAGACCCCTCTCAGCTCCAGGAGTTTCCCCCAAGCCTCTGCCAGCTCTCTGTGAGCCAGAGCTGTGGCAGATTTAGCAATCAAACACAAAAAGCCCTTTCCAGGGTGAAGTGCCTCCAGCAGCCTCGGCCAGACGCCGGCAAATTCTTTCCGAGCATCTGCTGCTCATTCCTACAATGTCAGCTTTGATTCCGCGGGACCCTGCACTGCTGCCCTTGCCCAGCAGCTCCTGCTCTGGTGCAAGAGCTGACATCAGGCATGAACATGCCCAGCTCCAAGCTGGAAAGAGCCTGGGTTGCAGGAAGAGCCTCCTGGAATGCTGTGCCAGGGGGTGACACGGGTCACTCCACAACCTGAGGGAATCATAGAATCGTGGAATGGTTTAGGTTGGAAGGGACCTTAAAGCCCATCCAGTTCCAACCCCCTGCCATGGGTAGGGACACCTCCCACTGGATCAGGGGGCTCAAAGCCTCATCCAGCCTGGCCTTCAACACCTCCAGGGATTGGGCAGCCACCACTTCCCTGGGAAACCTGTGCCAGGGTATCCCCACCCTCATCGTGAAGAACTTCTTCCCCATGTCTAATCTAAATCTTCCCCCTTTCCTCCTTAGCCCCAGGCAATTTTCCAAGGGTTTTCCATTCAGAGAGCAAAACTGGCTGAAAAAAAATCCACTGGGAATGAGGATTCAGGCATGGATTAGCCCCACAGTGCTGTGATACCCAGATCTTCCAACCGTGCTATGGGGAAATGAGCATTAAAACTCCTTAGGAAGGCACTGCAAACCCTTTACGTGCCTTGTAACTCCAGGGTAGTGTGGAGAAAATCATAGAATCACAGAATGGTTTGAGATGGAAGGGACCTTACAGCCCATCCAGTTCCAACCCCCCTGCCATGGGCAGGGACACCTCCCACTGGATCAGGGGGCTCAAAGCCCCATCCAACCTGGCCTTGAACACCTCCAGGGATGGGGCAGCCACAGCTTCTCTGGGCAACCTGGGCCAGGGCCTCCCCACCCTCATGATGAAGAATTTCTTCCTAATGTCTAATTTAAATCTTCCCCCTTCCAATTTAAAGCCAAATTCCTTGATCCACTGTGTTTTTCAGCCCAGGCTGCTGTAATATCATCTCCCTCCATCCTTTGTATCAATTCCATGGGATAACACCCCATTGCAAAGCTCTGCTGTACAGAAAACATCACTCAATGGACTTGCAGGCTTGGAAAAGCAGCTCGAGTTGTGGCTGCTGACTCGGCGGGGGATTTATCCAGCACGGGATCTCACAAACACAGCTGAGGGCAGGCAGGGGCTGGGCTCAGTTCAGACAGAGGTGCAGGAGCAGCGTGCCAGGCCCTCACAGGAAATAAATACCATTTTGGTTGCAATTCCAAGGTTGGGGAGATTTAACATCACTTGAACTTGCTGGCTGAAGTGGGGTTTTGCTTCCAAAGGAGCAAGGGTCCAGCTTCTGTGCTTGCAAATTGAGGCTGGTTTGCACGTGCAGCATTTTTCCCCTCCTCCAGGTATTTAATTGCATTTAAAGGAAGCAGCTGAGTCCTGTGCCCATGGTTTTGGGTCTGGTTTGAAGCCCTGTGGTACCTATCAGACCATCACAGCGTTGACCATGCAAGCCAGCCACAATCCCCACTCTCCAAACACACCCAGCCCATTTCCCCGTCACACAAATTCATCCCCAAAATGCCAAAATATCCATTTTATAACAAATCCTGCTCTATCAGACATCAAACCCATCACCAGGGTTTGGTTCCAGCCCTCCTAAGCCCCAACAGGGAGGAGGGAAGGGATTCAGCATGGGGCCCACACATATAAAACCTATCATAGAATCATAGAATGGTTTGGGTAGGAAGAGACCTTATTCCATCACCCAAATTCACCCCTCCTTGCCAAAATGTCTATTTTTTAAACAAATCCTGCCCTATAAGACCCAGAACACACCACCAGGTTTCTGTTCCAGCCCTCTCAATCCACAATAGGGGTGAGGGGAGGGATTCAGCACGGGACCCACACATAGGCATGGGCTGTCCTGCAGCAAGACACAGCCCACAGCACCGAGCGTGATGGGAAGATGAATTCACAGGGCAGGAATTTCTTGTTTTTAGGAGTTTAGAGTCAGTTTTACCCCACATCACAGGGCACAGGTATGCGTGAGCTGTTATTACAAGTTTTAAAACCGTCACTTAATGCAGCTTCTCCTAACCCAAAAGCTAGATTAATTCCTCCTTGTGGTTGCCCCGTAATTAAAATCGTCTCCAATTCTTCATGAACTCAACAGTTTCCTCATAATGAAGAGAGGCAGATGAAAGAGACCTTCACTGGGAAAAAGGACTTGGTTATAAATATTACATTACTTCATCCGCCACAAAAGCTATTTGGATGCTGGAAACAGCCTGGGCAGCCGAAGGCCAGCCCCATCAGCCCCACCAGATGCCTCCAAGTGCTGGAGGTCTCCAAAAAGCCTCTGCAGGGAAGGTCCCCCCAGGAGCTCACCTCTGCAACCCAACTCCTCTTTCTCCCCTTCGGCTGCTGCAATGGGACAACAGCTTTTTGGGGACACCCAGGGATGGGACGTTGTCCCCAAACTGTCAGCTTCTCCATCACCTCCTATTTGCATCACAGCTGTAATCACAGCCATTGCCCTTGGGACATCACATCAGGGCATGGGAAAAAAACACAGGCAGAGCCACAGCAGCTCAGGAAACCGCTTCCTCCTTCCATGCACAGAGCTGAATCCAGCCTGGAAGCGCTGGTTTTCCACCCGCCCGCGCCCCACGGCACAGCCATTCCAGGCCTCTTCATTCCCTCGCTTCAGCACACTGAAAAACCAAATAAAGCTGCCAGGGCTCTGCTGAGGACACACAGAGAAATGGATCTCGCCTGGCAGAGGCTCCAGCGAGGGAGGGACGGCTCCTGCTCTTCCTCTTCCCTCTTCTGCTCTTGAACCAGCCCCTTCCATCCTATTTCCTTCCGGAAAACTTTGCCTTTGGGATTAGAGCAATAAGAGTTGCAACAAGACTGGGTTGGGGGGGACCATGTTCAGGACAGAAGGATCCACCTGGCTCTGGATCCCGTTCCCTTTTATTCCCAAGTGGTTCATGAACCATCTCTTGGTATCACCAGCAAAGCCCAGACCTCCCAGTGCTCAGATACAGTTTCCAGGACTGCAGGCATTGCTCAAAGGATGCACGTGGACATGATGGCCTTTGCTCCCCTCTCCATGGCCAGGCTGCAGCATCCATGAATCCACTGGGATTTGACCCTGGGCCTTGGTTGTGGGACCTTCTCCCTGGACCACAAAGCAGCTGTAAGGGCCAGTGTCACCACCCCACACCCACACACTGCAGAGAGCACCTCATTCCAAACCAGGCACATCTCTATATAATAAACCCCCCTCCAAGATGCTCCAACCTGGGCAAACCCTTCCCTCCTGTGGGAAAGTGTTTCTGGGGAGCCCCATGTCCGGTGCCCCGTTCTTGGCCACCCTCTGTGATATGGGATCAGCACCCAAACTGGGAAATGCCCAGCACTTTGTGCACGTGGAGAGGGAAATGGAATCATGGAATGGTTTGGGTAGGAAAGGACCTCAAAGCCCATCCAGTTCCACTCCCCCTGCCATGGGCAGGGACACCTCCCACTGGATCAGGGGGATCAAATCCCCATCCAACCTGGCCTTGAACACCTCCAGGGATGGGGCAGCCACCACTGCTCTGGGAAACCTGGGCCAGGGCATCCCCACCCTCAACGTGAAGAATTTCTTCCTAACACCTCATTTAAATCTTCCCCCTTCCAACTTAAAACCCTTCCCCCTCATCCTATCCCTGCACTCCCTGATCAAGAGCCCCTCCCCAGCTTTCCTGGAGCCCCTTTCAGTACTGAGAGGCTGCTCCAAGGTCTCCCCAGAGCCTTCTCTTCTCCAGGCTGAACAACCCCACCTCTCTCAGCCTGTTCTCACAGCAGAGGGGCTCCAGCCTTCGGATCATCTCCGTGGCCACTTCTGAACCCGTTCCAACAGTTCCATATCCTTCTTATTTTGGGATTCCAGAACTGGACACAGGGCTCCAGGTGAGGTCTCAACAATACTCCAGGTAGGGTCAAACCAAGTTACTTTTTTAATCCTGCATCGGGCAGAAAGGGATTTGCCTTTCCCCAGCAGCGCTGCTCTCCGCTGCTCCAGCTGGGTAAGCTCCTTGACCCCACCAGAGCTTCCAGAACCTTCCACGCCCCAGCGGCAATGGGGAAAAGCTTGTTTTGTTTGTTTAAAATACACCCTAACCCCGCTTTTCAGACAAAGAGGGGGAAAAAAATGGCATAAAACTCAATTAACAAGCGCTATTTCCCCCATCACCATCGTTTGTGTTCTCCATCTGGAGTCCAAAGGCTGCTGTTTTTTTTTTTTTTAGCAGGAGGGAGCTGACATCATCTTCATTTGAAATTCACATTTATTTTTACATCTGGTCTGAATTAAATCTTTTTTTTTTTTTTCAGCGTCCCAACTTTCATGTAATGGTATAATTGCTTACAGACTCGGTGTTTAAAAAGCCTGGATAAACCCAGTTTAAAACCAGAAAGGACAGTCAAAAACCAGAAAGGACAATCAAAAACCAGAAAGGACAATCAAAAACCAGTACCTATAACTGAACCCCAACGCGCCTTCGGGACTGGGAGTTTTCAACCAAACAACAACGCTTTCAAGCAAAAGAGGTCGAATAAATTCCTCCTCTATCCAAGAATCAGAGCCTGATGGAAAAACACAGACACAACCCAGCCCGAGCAGCAAAGCTCCACACGCCCAGCACCATCAGCGCTGAAGCATCTCTGGAAAAGCAGAATTTGGCTCAGAGGGAAAAAAATATCTTCATGACCATGAGAAGAGCAGAAAAAAGCTGATTCAGGACCACAAGATGTGGGTTCCGGTGCCACAGCGGGAACAGGCACTGCTTTACTCCCACATGTGCGTCAAAGGACGTGGGAACACCAAGTATGGTCCTGGAAAACCTCAGCTTGGTCCTAGGAAACCTGATTTCCTCGCTGCCACGAGGGCACAGTGTCAGTTAAAGCCTGGTTTAAGAGCTGCGTGGGTTCATCCTCATGACTTCCAGAACCTGGTGGGGATTTGTATCCCCAGGGGGAAGCACAGAGAAGACCATTAGTGGCACTACCAGGGAGTGGCTTCTACCCTGAGCCACAGCACCTCCACAGGCCCATGGACAATAGGGTCCCCTGTGACCCAGACACGGGAGGATCCATGGACGAGAGGACTCATGGGTGTGGGGACCAACAGATGACAGGATCTAATGGATGACAAGGTCCCATGGGCCTTGAGGCCAAGAGGACCACAGATGGGACCCAGTGGATGATGGGACCCACGCGTGAGGGGTCCCATGGGCAAGGGGAGTTATGCATGAATGCAACCCATGGAAAAGAGGCCTCACAAATAGGAGCCACGGGTGAGAGGACCCATGGGTGAGTGTGACCCATAGGTGAGCGGTATCCCCAGGCAAGGGGACCCGTGAGGAAGATGATCCAGAGGGGAGTGTGACCCATGGGTAAGGGGATCTGTGGGCAAGCGTGACCCACTGATGAGGTGACGCATGGGTGAAGGGTTCCGTGGGCAAGTGTGATCCATGGGTGAGGGGATCCATGGGTGTCATCCACAAGAAAGGGGTCCCATGAGTATGGGTATCTATGGGTCTGTGTGATCCAGTGGCAATGGGTGCCACAGGTGAGGGGACCTGTAGGTGACTATGACCCACAAGCAAGGGGATCCCATGGGTGAGGGGGAATCCATATGTGAGTGCGACT
Organism: Tapera naevia; assembly: GCA_033556795.1. Classification (NCBI taxonomy): domain Eukaryota; kingdom Metazoa; phylum Chordata; class Aves; order Cuculiformes; family Neomorphidae; genus Tapera; species Tapera naevia. The sequence goes on along the minus strand of JAUMJJ010000157.1, from coordinate 8,348,380 downwards.
CAAAGGCAAGGAGACCCATGGGTGAGGGGAATCCCTGGGTGAGTGTGACGTAGAGGTGAGGGTGCCCATGGGTAAGTGTGACCCAGGGGTGAGGGGTCCCATGGGTGAAGGTGCTCATGGGTGAGTGTGACCCATGAGCAAAGGGATCCACGGGTGAGGGGACCTGTGGGCAAATGTGACCCAGAGGCAAGGGGACCCATGGGCAAGTGTGACCCAGGAAGGAGAGGACCCAGGGGCGAGTGCAATTCAGAGGTGAAGGGTCCTACGGGCGAGTGCAATTCAGAGGTGAAGGGTCCTACAGGCAAGTGGCCCCATGGGCGAGAGGTCCCATGGGAGAGGGGACTCAGGGGCGAGTGTGACTCATGGGCGAGGGATCCCATGGGTGAAGGTGCTCATGGGCGAGCGCAGCCCAAGAGCAAGGGGTCCCATGGGTGAGGGGACCTGTGGGCGAGTGTGACCCGGGGTGAAGGGATGTGTGGGTGAGGGGCTCTTGTGGGCAAGTGTGACCCATGGGTGAAGGGTCCTAAGTGTGAGGGGACTTGTGGGCAAGTGTGAGCCAGGGGTAGGGGGACTTGTGGGTGAGTGTGACCCGGGGTGAAGGGATGTGTGGGTGAGGGGGTCTTGTGGGCAAGTGTGACCCATGGGTGAAGGGTCCTAAGTGTGAGGGGACTTGTGGGCAAGTGTGAGCCAGGGGTAGGGGGACTTGTGGGTGAGTTTGACCCGGGGTGAAGGGATGTGTGGGTGAGGGGGTCTTGTGGGCAAGTGTGACCCATGGGTGAAGGGTCCTAAGTGTGAGGGGACTTGTGGGCAAGTGTGAGCCAGGGGTAGGGGGACTTGTGGGTGAGTGTGACCCAGGGGTGAGGGGATATGTGGGTGAGGGGACCCAGGGGTGAGGGGATGTGTGGGTGAGGGGACCCAGGGGCGAGGGCAGCCCAGGGACGAGGGGGTCTCCTGAGCGAGTGCGACCCATGGGCGTGGGGTCCTGTGGGCGAGGGGATCCACGGGTGAGTGCGACCCAGGGCCGAGGGGTCCCACGGGCTGGGGTCCTGGGGAGAAGCCCAGGCTCTGTTCGCCTCCCGCTCCCGGCGGGCGGAGGAAATGACTCGCATTCCTGCAGCTGGAGCCCTGCAACGGCCCCGGCTCAGCCCGGAGCAACAGGCGGGGCAGCCGGGACCAACCGGGCTGGGATGAGCGGCGACCAACCGGGCTGGGCTGAACCGGGACCAAACGGGCTGGGATGAACGGAGAGGAACCAAGCTGGGCTGAATCGGGATCAACAGGGCTGGGTTGAACCGGGCTGAGATGAACGGGGCTGGGCTAAGCCGGGATCAACCGGGCTGGGCTGAGCCGGGATCAACAGGACTGGGATGAGACGGGAGGAACGGGGCTGGAATGAACCAGGCGGGGATGAGCCGGGACCAACCGAGCTGGGATGAATCGGGCCGGGATGAGCCGGGTCGGGATGAGCCAGGATGAGCCAGAATGAGCCGTTCCGAGCACGATGCGAAGCCCCGGGCGCGCACCTACCTGCGGCTGCGGGGACCGCGCTGACAGCCGCGCCGTTCCGAGGCGTTTCCAGCCTAACGGAGCCGTTCCGAGCCGTTCCGAGCCTAACGGAGCCGTTCCCAGCCCAGCCCAGCCCATCCCGCCGCCCCCGCCCCTTCCCCAGCCCCGGCACCGCCTCCCGGCTCAGCGCGGTCCCCGGGACGGGGCCGGGGGGGCGGGGAACGGGCAGCCCCCGTGGAGGGGGGTGAACAACGGGTGGAGGGGGAGACCAACGGGGGGAAGCTGGGCATCCCCCTCCCATCCCAGTCCCGGAGGCCCCAGTTGCCTTGGGAGATCGAGAAGCTGCCCTGGAAGGGAGCTCGAGCATCATTTAGGAACACGAACCTGAGCATCCCTTGGGGACACGAACCTGAGCATCCCTTGGGGACACGAATCTGTCCTGGAAGGGACCTGGGAAGATTATCCGAGGGCTGGAGCCTCTCTGCTATGAGGACAGGCTGAGAGAGTTGGGGTTGTTCAGCCCGGAGAAGAGAAGGCTCTGAGGAGGGCTTAGAGCAGCCTCCCAGCACTGAAAGGGGCTCCAGGAAAGCTGGGGAGTAGGGACTTTTAACAAGGGAGTGGAATGATGGCATTGAGCACCCTGATCAGGTGGGAGGTGGCCCTACCTATAGCAGGGGGATGGAACTGGATGGACTTTGAAGTCCCTTCTGACCCAAACCATTCTATGAGTTGATGCGCAAACGCGCACACGGGTGTCTCCATAGGTGACCCAGGATGGGAACAGAAGCAGCACCACTACCATAAATTAGCAGCAAAGCATCTCCGAGCTGCTCCTTCTTCAGAAGTCCCATCTGGTGAGGTTGTTTTTGCAGCAGTTATTTATTCCTCACTTTTAAGAGTCTATAGGCAGTTTTTTTGGGATGACCTGCGAGGCCGGCTCTGCCCCCGCAGCCTCTGCGAGGCTCCGGGAGAGAACAGCCGCTTGTTCCCAGACCTAAATAAAGAGCAGCTCTGCTGTGAATACCCTGACTCTCCTTCCTGAAATCCATTTGCAGCTCAACAGATCGTGCTGGGTAATTACTTTATGCGAGTGCGCGGTATCAGCAGTGGGAATCCGACGCACTGCTCTCCTCATGGAAAAAACCAGCATGGCTTTCTGCAGAGCTGGAAAACCCTCGGCTTTGGGCTCGCTCTTCTGCTCCAACCCATGCCATGTGAATCCAGAGAGTGATCCCACCCAGCAGCTCACTCCTTGAAGTGTAGTCAGTAGGGTAAGGGAGGGGATTCTGCCCCTCTACTCTGCCTGCAGTCCTGTGTCCAGCTCTGGAATTCCCAAGATAAGAAGGATATGGAACTGATTGAACCAGTCCAGAGGAGACCACAAAGATTATCTGAGGGCTGGAGGACCTCTGCTATGAGGGCAGGCTGAGAGAGTTGGGGTTGTTCAGCCTGGAGAAGAGAAGGCTCTGGGGAGACCTTAGAGCAGCCTCCCAGTACTGAAAGGGGATCCAGAAAAGCTGGGGAGGGGCTTTTAATAAGATCCTGTATTGATAGGACAAGGGTGAACAGCTTCAAATTGGAAGGGGGAAGATTTAGATGAGACATTAGGAAGAAATTCTTTATGATGAGGTTGGGGAGGCCCTGGCACAGGTTGCCCAGAGAAGCTGTGGCTGCCCCATCCCTGGAGATGTTGAAGGCTGAGGACTTTGATCCCCTTGATCCAGTGGGAGGTGTCCCTGCCCATGGCAAAGGGGTTGGAACTGGATGGGCTTTAAGGTCCCTTCTAACCCAACCCATTCTATGATTCCATGTTTCCATGATTGTGTCATGCCGAGTCGCCACGAAGCCACCTCTGCCAAATGCCACCACAGCTGAGGGCATGGGGAGCACCATGGCTGAGCAAGGGTAACAACCCCAGCCAGAAAGGTCTTTTTTCCCTCCCCTCGAATTCACTCTGGAAACACCCCTCACACAGGTAACACGAGGGTAGAGGTGGGCAGGGGCCAGGCGTGTGGCAGAGCTGCCGTTCAGCTCATTCAATCCAACTCATAAAACCTGTTAGGGGTCAGGGCTGGCTTTGCACGTGGCTGAGGGTGAGTCAGTCCCACTGAGAGTGTCCTGCACGGCCCCTGCCCCATCACTTGCAGCCCCCCTGGCCTCATGGAATACAGAAACCCAGTCACACAGCGCTCGCCTTGCCGCAGAGGCTAAATAAAGCAGCAGGAAGAGCTCTCAAATACCAGCAAGGCGATATATAAACACGTAGGGGGATGGCACATATGCTAATGCTATTATACAGCCCAAGAGAAATGCTGAGCCTGGAGAAGAGGTGATTTTTTAGCATGTCCCACCAGGAAAATCCAGCAGCACAGGGACCTCAGCATCCTTCCGCGATGGGGTGCATTTGGGGACAGAGGTGTCACTGCTCTTCAGTGGTGGCTGGCACAGCACCAGAGCCCTGGCTCAAGCTGCAGCTGAGATTTAGAAATTCTTCCCTGGACAAGATAGGAAAACAAATCTCAGCCACTGTGAATGTGCTGTGCTTGGGCTTGGGATGGTTTCTCAGCCCATAAGGGGAAGAAATAAATAAAGAAACCCCGGCACAGAGCCACAACAGCCAGCACGTTGCTATAAACGCTAGCAAGGAGCTGGACCTCGTTCCATTTCTTGCATTACACAGGGGATTTCCAAGGAAGCTCTCCCTCATCCAGGCTGGGGTGGACACATCCCCATCCAGCACTGGAGCAACTGGGATAGAAGGACCCAAAAGCACATGCTGGGCAGAAGGTGCTTCCTTTGCTGTTTTCTGGGCCCTTTAGAAGACTGCTGTCTACTTTGGGGCTGGAAATATCCACTTCACATAACCAAGCCTCTGCATTAATGTGGTTTATGGTTTAATGCCTGGGTACACACTAGGACCCCTCCTTTTTGCCCCAATGCTGCCCCGCTTTTGCTATTTGCCTGGGTGAACCCACCTGGGGCAGTGACCTCCTGACACCCCAAAGCCATCCAGCCCAGTCCATCGCAATTGAACAGCCAGGGATCTGGGAAAGCCAGAACCCAGCATGCAGGAGCCAGCCCTGGATGATGCCCAGCGCCCTCCGGAACGGGTCCAGAGAAGGCTATGAAGATGATGCAAGGGCTGGAGCCCCTCTGCTGTGAGGACAGGCTGAGAGAGTTGGGGTTGTTCAGCCTGGAGAAGGCTGAGGGGAGGGCTTAGAGCAGCCTCCCAGGACTGAAAGGGGCTCCAGGAAAGCTGGGGAGGGACTTTTCCAAGGGCCTGGATTGACAGGACAAGGGGAACAGCTTTAAATTGGAAGGGGGAAGATTTAGATTAGACGTTAGGAAGAAATTCTTCATCATGAGGGTGGGGAGGCCCTGGCCCAGGTTGCCCAGAGCAGTGGTGGCTGCCCCATCCCTGGAGGTGTTCAAGGCCAGGTTGGGTGGGGCTTTGATCCCCCTGATCCAGTGGGAGGTGTCCCTGCCAATGGCAGGAGGGTTGGAACTGGATGGGCTTTAAGCTTCCAGCCCAAACTGCTCTATGATCCTCAGCTGGCTCCAGGGAAGGAGGGGATCTTCCCAGGCAGTTACCCAGGGACATCCGAGCTCAGAGCCTGGGTGGTGGCCAGGATGACCACTGTGGGATGGCTGGAGGTGGCACACAGCCATTGGCACCCGAGCAAGAATGCCAGCAATGCAGAACCACCCCCGGCTCCCAGGCTGTCCCGCACACTGGGGACCCCGGGGATGCTGGCAGAGCGGGGGGGTGCTGTTTGTTTTTGCCTAGGGAATGTGTTAATATATTTAACTGGATCCCCAAATCTCCCTCTCTGTTATTACCCTGCTGTTTTCCCTCTTTGCTTGGGAAGTCAGCAAGGATAAAAATAAAAAAAGGATTTTCATGAGATCTAAGTTGAACAGGGCTGGAAAGAGAGAAAACCCAGCCTGAATAGACAAGTATTGGAAAGATGGAGCAAATCTAAGGGTGCATCCTGGCAGGGAGGCATCCCCCCTCCTTGCTGCTCCACCAGTAGTGCTGATATGGAATATTCAGCTCATCTACCCTGCAGTGTTTGCAGCTGCCTGTAACCCAGGATCCTCTTTAACACCGAGTCGCAGCGGCCGGATGCGATTTAGAGCCTGTGAGATTCCTCAGGATGGGCAGATGGAAAGGCAGGATCACCTCCTTCCGCTGGACCCCTGGCCCCTTGCCCAGCCCAGCACCCTGAGCTGGGTTTGATTACCAAGTTCTTGATAAACTTGGGCTGAGATGGGCAGGTTTTGCTGCAGCCTCTCTGTCCCATTGTGGTACACAAGCTGCACTCAGCATCTCAGCAGCCCCCTTCTCCCATCCCCACTCCTCCATCCATTCTCTTTTTGGGGGCAATTTTGGAGGGCTCTGGACACAGAAGTTATTCCCAAGGTTTGCTCTCAGCCTGCCCAAGCTGCTGAAAACCCATGGAAGTTATAAAGCAGGAAAGGCAGAGGCTGGTGGGGAGGGGCAGACAGAGAGGAAAGATCACAGAGGCGGGGGGAATATTTTTAGCCCATCTGTGTGCCCGCTTACCAGCGAGATTCAGAGCAGCCAGGCTGACTTCAGTCAGATCCAATGGTGGGACAGATGACCCAGAGCTGCTCCTGTCCCCTGAAACAGGAGAGAAAACCCCAGCTGGGGCCCCTCTGGGGCAGGGGGTGGTGGTCAGTAGCTCCAATGCTAGAAGACATCACAGAATCCACACCAGCATGGGTGGGGTGGGAGGAAGACTGGTCTGTGAATCTCTCTGATGAAAAATAAGGGCAATTTGCTTGAGGACAGGAGGGATCTGGGCAGGCTGGATCTGTGGGCTGAGACCAGTTCTATGGGATTCAGCAAGGCCAAGTGCCAGATCCTGCTGTGCTGGAGAGGGTTTAGTCCTCTGGCTTGCACACAGCTTCAGACCCGCTCCACGGTCTCCTTCATGGAGGACATCTCCTCCACAGGCCAAGGGAACCCCTGGTACCTGCTCAAATATCTGCTTGAGGGAAGGCAGGAACTACACAGGGACCTGGACAGGCCAAGGCCAACAGGATGGGGTTTAACAAGACCAAGTGCCAGGTCCTACACCTGGGTCACACCAACCCCGTGCAGTGCTCCAGGCTTGGGGAAGAGCAGCTGGAAAACTGCTTGGCAGAAAAGGACCTGGAGGTGCTGGTCAACAGCAGCTGAACATGAGGGAGCAGTGGCCCAGGTGGCCAAGAATGCCAACAGCATCCTGGCTTGGATCAGCCAAGGTGTGGCCAGCAGGAGCAGGGAAGGGGTTGTCCCCCTGTGCTTGGCACTGGTGAGGCTGCACCTTTTATCTTGGGGTCAGTTTTGGGCCACTCACTCCAAGAAGGACATTGAGGGGCTGGAGAACAGGGAATGGAGCTGGGGAAGGGGCTGGAGAACAGGGGTTGTGGGAGCAGCTGAGGGAGCTGGGGCTGTTTATCCTGGAGAAGAGGAGGCTGAGGGGAGACCTCATTGCTCTCTGCAGCTCCCTGAGAGGAGGCTGTGGTGAGGTGGGGGTTGTTCTCTGCTCCCAAGAAAGAAGTTCTAGGATGAGAGGAAACAGCCTCACGTTGCACCAGGGCTGGTTAGACTGGATATTAGGAAAAATTTCTTTACTGATAGTGGTGAAGCCCTGGCAGAAGCTGCCCAGGGCAGTGGTGGATTCTCCATCCCTGGAGGGGTTCAAGCAGCGTGTGGATGTGGTACTTTAGGACACGGTTTAGCAGGCACAGTGGGGCTGAGCTGATGAGCTTATAGCTCTTTTCTAACCTTAATAAATCTATGTTTGTATTAATTCAGACATTGAAAGCCTACAAAGGCCCAGGGCACCCATCAGGACCTGGGGTGCAGAGGCTCCTGCAGAGGAGGGGGGTGTGGGAGGTGCATCCCACCCTCATCAGCCCATTGATGTGGTTCCCTGCTCACTGGTATGCACTTGCTTTCCATGGCAGCCCTGGGCCAGCTGGTTTTGGTTACACAAGCTTGCAGAAGCCAGGTAATCTCCAGGACTGGAGTTATGAAGCTGTGCTTTTCGCTGCCAGCTTCATCTGGGAGCAGGGGGAAAGGGGTAAAACCAGGATAAGGAGCCAGCTGGGTCAGGGAGCAGGGCTGGATTTGCCCTGTCCCTGTGCAAAACGCAGTGACATCAGGAATGAATCGTGCAGGAGGGGCCATGGAGCAGCCTCCCATTAGCACTGGGGGAACTGGAGATGCTCCAACATCCTTTCTCTGCTGGAGTGACTCCAGTTGCACCCTGGTGCCCTAAGTCTCACAATAAATGTATTTAAACCAGCCATAACTCCAGTGCAGGAGGACACAAAAGTCCCCATTGCACGGGGCAGTGTAAGCTCAGCATCACCTTCATCCCCAGCACCAGTGCTTTTCTTTGCACAGCATGGTTTAAACCAACCCACACCCTCCTGTTGCCCACACAGGTTTCAGGCTTGCATTGCAAGGTGGGTGATGCTCTCTGTATCCCAGCCAGGGATGCAGGCAGGCACCTCTTTGCCCAGGGAAGCTGGATTCTGGCCTCATGCTTCATAAATACACAGAATTGCAGCAGGGAAAACCCTGCCCAGTCCCATGGACAAAGCACCCGGGGAGCCGGAGGCAGCGAGAGGCTCGGCCGTGGCCCGATGTATCCATCACCCATTTATCAATGATTTACCACCACTGTGAAGTGCTGTTTGTGCTGCTGGGGCTGCCTGGAGGCCCCAGCCAAGGTCAACGCTCTGCCTGTCAGGGGGAGAGGGGATGGGAGCCTGCACTGTGCCAGTGGGCACAAAGCAGAGCCCCACAGAATCACAGAGTGACCTGAGTTGGAAGGGACCCACAAGAATCACTGAGTCCAGCTGGTGTCCCTGCACAGGACAACCCCAACAGTCACACCATGGGTCTGAGGGCATTGGCCAAATGCTTCTGAAGTACTGTCAGGCTGTCACTGCCTCCCTGGGGCTCCAGTGCTCCACCACCCACTGGGAGAAGAACATTTTCCTAATATTCAGCCTAACCCTCCCCCTGGCACATCTTCCTGCCATTCCCTCCGGTCGTTGGTCACCAGAGAGGAGATCAGTGCCTGGCTTCTCCTCCTCCCCTTGAGAGGAAGCAGTAAAGTGTGATGAGATCCCCCCTCAGTCTTCTCTTCTCCAGGCTGAACAGACTTTTCATCCACTCCTCATACGAGGAGCACGTACCACGTGCAATGGGCTCATCCTGAGCATCCCTATTGCTGCTGTGCTCAAGGAACCTCAGGCAGCTGGGACATCCACCTCACCTCGCTCTTGCACTCCAAGGGTTATGGAACCCATGCCAAAGCCCTTTGCTTCATGGAAGGGCTGGAAACCCCCTTTGGAGGCAGCAGCTGCTGGAACCAAGGCTGGGAACCACTTCCCACTGGGGTCAGCGACACAGTGGCCATCACAGCCTAAAATGTCCCTGTGATAACCAGCAGCCACGAGGTGCTGGGGTGCTGGGGCTGGGCCGTACCCAGTGCTTTGCACGAAGGATTCCAAAGGTGCCAGCAGTGCAGAGCAGGATTTGTGCAATCCCTCAGCATTTTGAAGCAGCCATAAGTGCCTGACTGAATGCAAATTGATTTTAAAGAAATGGACTGAGCACATCCATAGCTTGGCTAATATTTACCTAATGGGCTCCCACGAACAGCTCATCAATCCCTTTGTATTTAATTCATAACACGCAGCACCCAGCCTGCTGCAGCTGGGCTCCTCAGGCAGGGTGCTGGGGTCCCCACAGCCCTGATCCCATCGCTCTGGCCACCTCCTTTTTAATCTCTTTCCAGCTGGTGCCTCTCCTTCCCCCTTCCTCACTCCATCCCACCCCTATCTGATGCTCCAAACACCTCCTCCATTGTCCCTTGGGGCCACAAAAACCATTTGTGGGGCCAAAGGGTGAAGCAGCACTGGGCACCAGCTCAGAAACAACTACAGCCTGAGCTCTTGGCATCCCAGGTTGGTTCCCTGAGACATCTCATTGGAAGAAGGATCACCACCAAGACCCATGGGAAAGGATGGAGAAAGGCACCATGACTGTCCCTGCTGTCCAGGAAACTCTGAAACCCCCTGGCTTTAGGCATCAATTGCAAATACCTCTGAATTACAGAATCATGGAATGGTTTGGATTGGAAGGAACCTTAAAGCCCATCCAGTTCCACCCCTTCTGCCATGGGCAGGGACGCCTCCCATTGGATCAGGGTGCTGATTATCTCAGCAACTTGAATTTCAGGTTGCTGAACAACTTGCCTGTTGCAGCAAATGTTTTATTTATCTGTTAACTTATTTCTCTATTTATTTCCTTATTTAGCTATGAATTAACATTGGAGACTTGAGGGCACTCTTGTAAATGTACAATGAGTGAGCAAATGCATCACAGGGGTTGAAAAACTGCAGTGCATTATTTCAGTGCATTTGTCAAGGCAGTTTTGGGCTGCTCCTTTTGCAGGGCACTGACGTGCACGTGTATAAACACACAGATTGATGCACACACAGAGATAAAGCCCAGGGAACTCTGTTTCACAGGCAGCTCGTGCCAGTGTGCTCAGATCTCTGCTACCATGAGCTGAGATCTCCCAGCCCACACCTCCCCAAACCCCTTTTGCCCTTCGGGGTACCCTCCCCTCCAGCACAAACGGCTGCTTTGGGGTGCAAGGAGAGGGCTTTCCATCCCATCATAGAATCATGGAATGGTTTGGGATGAAAGAGACCTCAAAGCCCATCCAGTTCCACCCCCTTGCCATGGGCAGGGACACCTCCCACTGGATCAGGGGGCTCAAAGCCCCATCTAACCTGACCTTGAACACCTCCAGGGATGGGGCAGCCACCACTGCCCTGGGCAACCTGTGCCAGGGCCTCCCCACTCTCAGCATGAAGAATTTCTTCCTAATGTCTAATCTAAATATTCTCCCTTACAATTTAAAGCCACTCCCCCTTGTCCTATCACTCCAGGCCCTTGTAAAAAGCCCCTCCCCAGCTTTCCTGGAGCCCCTTTCAGTCCTGGGAGGCTGCTCTAAGGTCTCCCCAGAGCCTTCTCTTCTCCAGGCTGAACAACCCCAACTCTCCCAGCCTGTTCTCACAGCAGAGGGGCTCCAGCCCTCAAATTATCTCCATGGCCTCCTCTGGACCTCTTCCAAGAGTTCCATAGCCTTATGTTGGGGATTTCAGACCACAAGGCTCCAGGTGGGATCTCACAAGAGAGAAGGCAAATGGGGCAGTTGGGATGCTGCTTCAGGGCAGCCTCACTTTTTCCTTTACCAGCTGCCCAATTTCTTGGTGTGATGCTGCCCACAAACCATTGCCTGGCACAAAGGCAGAGGGTGCTTGAGATGGGAGCCTGCTGCTCCCCCTCCCTTCCCTGCAGCACCAGCAGCAGAGAAACAGAGTGGTTTGTTTTGGTTTGAAGGGCAATTCTCAATGGAAACATTTCCCAGTCGTGCCATTTCCCTGGGAAGCAGCAGCTGTGCAGTCTCCATCCCGTGTTTCCCCAGCCAGCTCACACATGCAACTCCCAATTAATCACACAATGGAATAAAACCATATTTAAATGGTGAGTCAGGCACTGCCATGCCAAAATGATCATTTCCTTTCATGTCTGGGATGCCCAGATGGCTTGGGGGTCACAAAGGCTGGACTGATGGGGGGATGGAACTATCTGATTTTAAGGTCCCTCCCAACCCAACCCATTCTATGATGTGCTGGGGATGAGCCTGCTCAGGGAGGACCAGGTGGGTTCCATCCCAGATTCCTCCAGCATTGGCTGATGAGGATGGGAGGCAGTGCTGGGGTCACCCATCACTGGGTGCTGGGGCTGCCCTGGCATCCCACTGATGGAGAAGTGGACTCAAACCTGACACCCACTCAGCATCCTACATCTCCAGCAGGTAGTTTGCTTGGTTTTCAGACCCCTGCAAACTCCCCTCCCTCCCTCCCCAGGGTCCTTGATTGCTCTCAAGCTGGAGGAAACTGGGGTGCACGGTGGGAACCCAGGCTCTGCTGTCATTAAACTAAAACTGGGAGGGGAAATAATGGGCTCACCCTCCCCTAAGGAGCTGGTGTGAGGCAGGAGCAACCATGGCTTTGCAGGACCCAGTTGGGCCACCCCAAAAATGCCACATCACCACCTTGGCATCCCCCCCTCCTTTTTCGGGGTCCCAAGTCAGCAGTGGGTGTTGCATCCCCGTTTCCCTGGACAAATTGTTATCAATGCAAGCCACAATTAGCAAAACCCTGACCTGCTCTCATCATTGCTCACATTTTCCTGAACACCCCCAAAATCTCTGGGAAGCTTTGGGGGTGCAGCACGCAGCCAGGTTCCCACCTCAAACACCCACCCAGGAGCCAGCAGGGTGCTGCTGCCCCGAGTGCTCTCAGCTTCACAAACCCAAGCTGTTTATGAGATATGTGAGCACAATAAAGCAAAAGCAGCTGTGGCTGCTCCTTCCTTTTATGTGATTTTTCCTCCCCCCCCACCTTCCATTGAATTTTTATGATCCAGGGAAATACAGGTTTGGAGTAGAGTGCTCACATGCATTAACGTAGGGGCTGGAAATGCAGTGCCCTGATTCCCATCCATCCCAGGAACTGGAGGTAGGGATAGGGATTACAGCAATTCCCACCATGCCAGCGTGCACAGGGAGCCCCCATGCCCCAGGGCCCTTATTGCCAATTATTTACTTTTTTTAAAAGAAAATACTTCAAATAAATGACTAGAAAGTAGTAATGGGCAGCAGGGGAGAAATTGCAGAATCACAGAATGGTTTGAGTTGGAAGGGACCTCAAATCCCATCCAGTTCCAACCCCCTGCCATGGGCAGGGACACCTCCCACTGGATCAGGGGGCTCAGAGCCCCATCCAACCTGGCCTTGAACACCTGCAGGGATGGGGCAGCCACAGTTTCTCTGGGCAACCTGTGTCACTGCCTCACTAGAAAACATTTCTTCCTAAGATCTCATCTCAATCTCCCCTCTTTCAGCTGAAAACCATTCCCCCTCATCCTGTCCCTGCACTCCCTGATCAAGAGCCCCTCCCCAGCTGTCCTGGAGCCCCTTTCAGTCCTGAGAGGCTGCTCCAAGATCTCCCCAGAGCCTTCTCTTCTCCAGGCTGAACAACCCCAACTCTCTCAGCCTGTCCTCATAGCAGAGGAGCTCCAGCCCTCGGATCACCTCAGCAGCCTCCTTTGGACCTGGTCCAACACATCCATGTCCTTCCTGTGACTCCTTTCCATGATTCACCTTCAAGAAGGGAAGGATTTGACCCATAACAGTGGGGCACGATGGCTCTAACCAGCACTATTGAGTTTGGGGGAGCTCCCAGGGTTACACTGAACCTGCCACTCTGGCTGATCATCTACAAACCAAAAAGCCCCCAAAAATAAAACCTGAAAGCCCTTAGTTCTATGCTCCATATATAAGGAAACAGCAGCAGCTCCTGTGCCTGGCACAAGCTGCATCCCTCCAGGCTGTGCCAGCGGCTGATGGCTCTGCCAGGGTGCCTGTCCCTGGGGCAAAGGCTGGTGCTGCCTCTCCTCAAACACCCTCTCACCCAACCAGCTGTGTTGGTGGAGACGTGTTGGTGCCAGGAGGCTGTGGGCATCCCTGGCAGAGGTGGGGCTCCACCAGCTCCATCACAGCGCCAACACCAGCTTTCAGGTTTCAAGAAGAGCCTTTTCATCCTGGCACCAGTGCAGGGAGCTGGGGCAGCACAGTCCCTGCCTTGGTGGGACCCCTTGGCTAGAGCTTGGCTGAGGCTTTCTTAGCTTCCCTGATCCAGTGGGAGGTGTCCCTGCCCATGGCTGGGGATGGAACTGGATGGGCTTTGAGGTCCCTTCCAACCCAAACCACTGTTTGATGCTATGATTCTTCAGGACTTTGGGTTGCTGCTGCAGATGTGCACCTGCCCAGGCAATGGTCACAGCAGGTGATCAGGTAAACAAAATAGAGAAAATAATGCTTACAATATATTTTTTCCAAGTGTAATTCCCTATTTTTCAGGTATAATCAGGCCAGTTGCCACGGCACAAAAAAAGCCTTTTCTGTTTTCCCTGTCCCTGAGCTCAGCAAACAGCTCTACCTGTGGAGTAGGGTCAGATGCTTTATCACATTCCTCTGCTTGTGTTTATGGCAAGGCTGGCTCTTAAGCTGTTGCATGAAAAATACCAGGCCTACCCTCCTTTGCATTAGGCTTCACACCCAGCCTAAGCTGACACCGCGCCTCCTCCTGCCCCTCCATCCACCACCCCACTTACCCTCAGCAGGGATTGCTCAAGGCTCTCCTGTTGGCACACGAGCTCGTGCTGCTCCTTCCTGACCCAGAACACCTCACTCACCGAAAGCAATGGAGAGATGTGTTCACCCACGGGCACCCCAGTGGCACTGGGAAAGGATAACACACCTGTGGGACCAGCAGCATTCCATCCCAGCACGCCTGGCCGGTGCTGTGGGAAGCTTTAGGCCAGCTGGGTGGGGTGAGTGTGGAGGAGATTTAATTACACAGCACCAGGTGTTTTTGTAGTTGTGGAGGGCCAGCTGCAACCACTCTACCTGTGCCAGGTGCCATTAGTCCTCCTTGACAGCTAATTGGCCATTAATATCTTTCATAGACTCATAGAATCATGGAATGATTTAAGTTGGAAGGGACCTTAAAGCTCATCCAGATCCAATCTCCCTCTTCCCTGGGCAGAGACACCTCCCACTGCATCAGGGGGCTCAAAGCCCCATCCAGCCTGGCCTTGAACACCTCCAGGGATGAGGCAGCCACAGCTTCTCTGGGCAACCTGGGCCAGGGTATCCCCACCCTCACAGCAAAACATTTCCTCCTAAGATCTCATCTAAATTTATCCTTTTTCAGCTTAAAACCCTTCCCCCTCATCCTATCCCTGCACTCCCTGATCAAGAGCTCCTCCCCAGCTTTCCTGGAGCCCCTTTCAGTCCTGGGAGGTTGCTCTAAGGTCTCCCCAGAGCCTTCTCTTCTCCAGACTGAACAACACCAACTCTCTCAGCCTGTCCTCATAGCAGAGGTGCTCCAGCCTTCAGATCATCTCCGTGGCCTCCTCTGGACTCACTCCAACAGCTCCACGTCCTTCCTGTGCTGAGAACCCATCTTTGAGTTATGCAAATAAGGTGTGAATGTTCTGCAGATCGACTTTACTGATGCCTTTGCATTTTCTTCTAAGTACAGTGGTGCTTTGGGGCTTGGATTATGTATTTTTCTGCTATGAACTAGAAAAGTGGGTGTTTGGAGATGCTAAAAGTAGGTAATCCTTCCCACAGCACCTGCAGCCACAGGATTGCTGGCACAGGAGTTTCCATGGCTGACCCAGCATTGGGTGAGGATTTCAAGGCTGGGCTGAGCCCACTGGCAGTGATGCTACTGCCACTGCCTGGCTGGTGAAAGGCCACCAGGAGATACATCTGCCCACCCATAGATGCAGCCAAGAAGTGCCAGGCTGGCCTCATCACTACTGGCAGCGCCGTGGCGGAGCAGGAAAGAGCATTAAAAATAGCCTCAAATACCAATAAGAGCAGCAGCTTAGTGCAATTGAAAAAGAGCTTGTAGACAGCATCCAGGCAGCTTAGCTTTGCTTATGCTAATTAAGAAGGAGACTGCAAACAGCTCGAGGTGAGAAGATTGGGCAGTGAGGAACGAGCTGGGACTTTCCATGAGCAAGCAGCCAGCCTCATCCCTTTGATCTGCCCTTAGGAGCATCTGGAGGGGTGGGATGCCCGGTGGGTGCCATGCCCAGGGCACGCTTGCTACTCAGGGAGATGCACCCTCGTGTTGGTGCTGGGGTTTGAGCTGTGTCCATGGCCCACATCTCCTGGGTTGGGGGGAGCAACGAGGTCTGGTGGCTCCCGAGCATCTTGTACCTGCGTCTGTCTGAAAGAGGTTGGACAACCAGTAGAGGCTCCACCCAGAGTCCTCTGGTGGCTTTGGAAATGCTGCACATGGGTTTTTCTGGGAAGGGGGCAGGAAACAAAGGGCTGTTTCTTTAATTTTCTATTTCCAGGGCCTGCTCGTGTGAGACCCCACCTGGAGCCCTGCATTCGGTTCTGGAATCCTCAGCATAAGAAGGATATGGAGCTGTTGGAGTGAGTCCAGAGGAGGCCACGGAGATGATCTGAGGGCTGGAGCCCCTCTGCTATGAGGACAGGCTGAGAGAGTTGGGGTTGTTCAGCCTGGAGAAGAGAAGGCTCTGGGCAGACCTTGGAGCAGCCTCCCAGGACTGAAAGGGGCTCCAGGAAAGCTGGGGAGGGGCTTTTAATCAGGGAGTGCAGGGACAGCATGAGGGGGAATGGTTTTCAGCTGAAAGAGGGGAGATTGAGATGAGATCTTAGGAAGAAATGTTTTCCTGTGAGGGTGGGGAGGCCCTGGCCCAGGTTGCCCAGAACAGTGGTGGCTGCCCCATCCCTGGAGATGTTGAAGGCCAGGTTGGATGGGGCTCTGAGCCCCCTGATGCAGTGGGAGGTGTCCCTGCCCATGGCAGGGTGAAGAAACTGGATGGGCTTGAAGGTCCCTTCCTACCCAAACCATTCCATGATTTTGTGATTGCAGAGTGGTCCTTTCCCCTCCATCTCCAAAGCCCCATCCCAGTGGGACCAGTGTTGACACTGGGGTCCCCTGGGCTTGCAGCAAGTAAAAGCTGTAACAACCCCTGCTCAGCAATGCTCAGCCATTCAGCTGCTTGAAATTCATTGAGACACAAAGGTGGGTGCTCTTTCATAGCACACGCTGCTTCCTTATGCTCAAAGCTGAGCTCCCTCATTGCCATTCTCTTTAATTTTGAAGGAGCAGATAGTTCACATCAGCCCTGCTCACGCTGCAGCTGCCCAGCAAGTGTTGCTCAGGGCTTAGAGAGGCATCATTAAGAGAAATAAGGAAGATAAAGTATTTAAACCACTTGAAAAACCAAAAAGAAGTGGCATGCCGAGCGCAGAGTGAACACCTGCACTGTTGTCTCCCTGATTCCACAACTGGTTTTGTAATCAGACCTCCCAGCACATGAACTTACATAAAGAAACACGGAAAACCAGCAAAGGCCCCATTTTTTTTCCCATTCTGGGCAATTCCCAATGATACATTTGCAAAGCCAGAGAGCAGGAAAGTGTAAGTCACTCATAAAATTGGCTGCATGGTGCTGTCAAGTGCTCAGGGAGATCTTTCACAGGAGCAGAAAGCTCTCTGGGGAAAAAAAATGGCAAAGTACTTTTTCCCTGCCTCTGCCCAAATTCTTTGCCTTTCACTGAGCAGACACTCCTCAGAGAAGCACCTCAATAAATGCTTTGCTTTCCAGGCTACACACAAACTTCTTAAAAAAACCAAAACAAACAATCCTCTCTCTTCCTTTGATAAATTATTTGCATCCAAGATATTTAATCAGTTATCAGGGAGTGCAGGGATAGGATGAGGGGCAATGGTTTTCAGCTGAAAGAGGGGAGATTGAGATGAGATCTTAGGGAGAAATGTTTTGCTGTGAGGGTGGGGAGGCCCTGGCCCAGGTTTCCCAGAGCAGTGGTGGCTGCCCCATCCCTGGCCAAGGCCAAGGATGGATGGGACTTTGAGCCCCTGATGCCCCATCCCTGGCCAAGGCCAGGTTGGATGGGACTTTGAGCCCCTGATGCAGTGGGAGATGTCCCTGCCCATGGCAGGGGGTGAGAATTGGATGGGCTTTAAGATCCCTTCCAACCCAAACCATTCCATGATTTTGTGAAGATAATTGAACTTTAATCAATCAAATCAAATAAACTGAGATTTTTCAACAGCAGAGATGAGATAGAAATGGACATAATTACGTCTCAGACCTAATAAGCCCCATTAAAGCTGCCCAACTCCCACAGGTCTCTCCTTCCCTCCTGTGGTGTGAAACAAGATGAGGAAGAACCAAGGGCAGGGAGAAAACAGCAGGAAAATTCATGCATTTTCCAAGTGAAATGACATTGCTTACTTCATGGGGATAACTATTACCTGGTTGTTCCTGTCTGCTTTCTTATGTCTCAGTTGCAAACACCTGGTGCTGGAAAAATCCTCCCCACCCAGGTGGGGAAGCTGAGGTGCAGCAAACCTGCTTATTACCTGAGCTGGGTGAGCCAGTGAGCAGGCAGGACTGGGGCAGCCTGCGTGCTGTGGGCAGTAGAGTACTGCCTTTCTCCATCCCTGTCCCCTTCCTCATGCCCATCCCCATCATCTTCTAACCTTATCCCTACCTCTAACCCTATCCCCGTCACCTTCCTCTTCCCTTTCCCCTTCCTCATTCTCATCCCCTCCTATTCCCATCCCCATCTTCCCCTTTCCCTATCCCTGTTGCTTTCCTCTTCTCTTTCCCTTTCCTCATCCCCATCCTTGTCCCCATCCCCTCCTGTTGCCATCCCCATCATCTCCTATCCCCACCCTCATCTCCTCCTATCCCTATCCCCATCATCTCCTACCCCCATCCCTATCTCCATTCCCTTCTATCCTCATCCCCAACACCATCCCCATCCCAATCATCTCCTACCCCCATCCCTATCTCCATCCCCTCCTATCCTCATCCCCAACACCATCCCCATCCCAATCATCTCTTATCCCTATCCCCATCCCCTCCTGTCCCCATCCCTATCCCCATCCTCATCCCTAACACCTTTCCCTTCATCATCTCTATGTCTATCATCCCTATACCCATCCTTATTCCCTTCCCCATCTCCTTCCCTGTGAGGGTCAAACTCTTTCCATCAGCAAGATTGCAGTTTTTTCAGTCAACCTCGTTTTTTATCAGTTTTTTTTTTGCTAAATTCCAGGGTTTTGTGGAGAGGATGAGTCTGGATGATGTGCAGGGCTCAGCCAGGCTCCCACTTTGTCTATAGGACCCAGCACATGGGTGACAGCCCTGCTTGGCCACTTCCCCAGGGATAAAACCTCCCGAAAGCAGAGAAAATCACAGAATCATGGAACGGGTTGGATTGGAAGGGACCTCAAAGCCCATCCAGTTCCAATTCCCCTGCCATGGGCAGGGACACCTCCCACTGGATCAGATTCCTCAAAGCCCCATCCAACCAGGCCTTGAACTCCTCTGGGGATGGGGCAGCCACGACTCTTCTGGGCAACCTGTCCCAGGGCCTCCCCACCCTTATTGTGAAGAATTTCTTCCTAATGCTTCATCTAAATCCTCCCCCTTCCAGTTTAAAGCTGTTCCCCCTCATCCTCTCACTACAGGCCCTTGTGAAAAGCCCCTTCCCAGCTTTTCTGGATGCTCCTTTCAGGCACTGGAAGAGTGAAACCAGCCCTGAGGACAAGCTGTTTGTGAAGCCACTGAGCATTTCTCCTCAATCCTGCAATCCTTAACACATGTCTGTCCCTGCTAATAACTCATTGGGAGGGCAAAAATAGCAGCCTGCACCCCCTCTGTGGCATGGGACACGCTGACTCCTCAGCCAGCATCCTTCTGCTGGAGAACAGGAGTGATGAGAAGGGCCAGAAAACAATGGCCTGAAAAACAAGTTAAATCACAGAACCATAGCAGGGTTTGGGTTGGATGGGACCTCAAAGCCCGTCCAGTTCCCACCCCCCCTTCCATGGGGACACCTCCCACTGGAGCAGGCTGCTTAAGACCCCATCCAACCTGGCCTTCTACCCTGGGCTCTTTGAAGGGCCAAATGTGGGTTTCAGTGGGGGAAGAGATCCTGGATGCTCCTTCTGGGAGCAGCAGGGGTCCTGCCTGCCACCTACCATATGGGCAGGGGACCAAGAGCCCATGCCCTGGGTCTTCTCTGTGGGAAGCCAAGCCCAAGGGTGATGCTTTTGGAAGGGGATGCTGGGGCACTCATAGAATCATAGAATGACCTGAGATTGAAGAGACCCACAAAGGTCATCCAACTCCTGTCCCTGCACAGGACACCCCCAACATTCTCATCGTGTGTCTGAAGGTGTCCCCAGGGCACAGGGTTTGCTTTGTCTCTCTGCTGTGAGAGGGACAGGAGAGATGAAGAAGAGGGAAGGGAAGAGAGGAGGAGGAAATGAAAACTAATTAACTAATGAATGTGTTGGGTTGGCTCAGGGTAGCAGGAGAGCAATCCAGAGGGCTGACTCACTCTGACTCAGTCTGCAAAGAGGGGGTTGAAAGCTGGCGTGGGTGCATCTCCTGCCCTGGCCACGCGGCCGGGCTGCAGGCACCAAGCCCAGAGCCGTCGGGGCCCGAGCATCCCCACGGGGACCCACCTTGGGCAGCCACCTCGTCTTGTCCTTTGCAGGAGATAAATCACTTTCTTGGAGGGAAAGCAAAGCCAGATTCACTGGTGGGAGCAAGCAGCTCACACAGAATCATAGAATGGTTTGGGTTAGAAGGGACCTTAAAGATCATCCAGTTCCAATTGTTTTTCTATTTTCACCTTAAAACTGGCCAAGTGCAGGGTGAGTGGGAAATCCCCACCACACAGCCAAAGCTGTGGGAGAAGAAGATGTTACCATCAGTGCAGGAATTGCAAACTCTGATCCCAAAGCTGGCAAGCACATTCAGAGCCAATGTGATGACTGAAGGGATGGATTGAACGGTGTCCACCTTGCCAAGCAGGGTAAGGGTGGTTCAAGAAAGGCAAATGTGGGGTCCTGCACCTCGGGAGGAACAATCCCATCCACCAGTCCAGGTTAGAGGTTGACCTGCTGGGAAGCAGCTCTGCAGAGTAGGACCTGGGAGTCTTGGTGGACAACAAGCCACCCATGGGTCAGCAATGTGCCCTCATGGCCAGCAAGGCCAATGGTGTCCTGGGGTGCATGGAGAAGAATGTGACCAGCAGGGCAAGGGAGGTTCTTCTCCCACTGTACTCTGCCCTAGGGAGGATCCGTCTGGAGTCCTGTGTCCAGTTTGAGGCTTCCCAGCTCCAGAAAGACAAGGAACCACCAGAGAGAGTCCAGAAGAGGCCACAGTGATGATGAGGGGACTGAAACATCTCTCTCACGAGGAAAGGCTGAGACACCTGGGTCTGTTCAGCCTGAAGAAAAGAAAGTTGGGAGGGGATCCCATCAATGCTTACCGATAGCTAAAGGGCAGGGATTGGGAGGATTGGGCTGGATCCTTCTCAGTGGTGGCCAGTGACAGGACAAGGGGCAACAGGCACGAAGTGGAACATGGGAAGTTCCACCTGAACATGAAGAAAAATTTCTTTCCTGTGTGTGTGACGGAGCTCTGGAACAGTTTGCCAGGGAGAGTGTGAACTGGAGATCTGCCTGGATGTGCTCCTGTGAAAGCAGCTGGATATGACCCTGATTTAGCAGGGGGGTTGGAGTGGGTGGCCTCCAAAAGTGCCTTCCAACCCTGACCAACCTGTGATCTGGTGGGTGGGAAATCCCCCTTTGCACAACCAAAGCCACTTGTGGTAAAGAAGACTTTACCACCAGTGTGGGGGATCCCAAATACTAACCTTAAAACTGGAGAGCTTCCCTCCCTGGAGGTGTTTGAGGCCAGGTTGGATGGGGCTTTGAGCCCCCTGATCCAGTGGGAGGTGTCCCTGCCCGTGGCAGGGGCGTGGAACTGGATGGGTTTTAAAGTCCCTTCCAACCCCAAACATTCCATGGTTCCATGAGTCTAGCTTGCTGTCAACCAAAACCCCCAGATCCCAACCCTGGAGGTGTTCAAGGCCAGGTTGGACGGGACTTGGAGCACTGATCCCGCGGGAGGTGTCCCTGCCCCATGGCAAGAGGTGTTGGAACTGGATGGGCTTTGAGGTCCCTTCCAACCTAAAACAAAACGGTTCTAAGTGCATCCAGAGCCAACACGATGGCCAAGGGGAGGCTCTGTAGGCAGGGCCTGAACCCTGCCCACCTCACCCAGGCAGGGAGGCAGCGCCGGTGGCGGCGGCCGTGCTGCCCGGCGTGTCGGTGCACGCCAGCGGGGAGGCACTGCCTTCCCCGGCGTTCCTGCCTGCCCCGGCTTCGCCTCCTTCCTGCTCGATGACTGCGCAAGATTGCTTCACTGCACAGGCCTTGCCCATGGCGAGAAGGTCCCCTTTCCACTCGTCCCTGCTCCCCAGGGTGCCGAGGCACTATCTGGGTGCGTGGCAAGGACACGAGTGCAGGTTTAGATGGTGCAGAGAGCATCACCCAAGGCTGGTGGGGTCCTGACATCACCTCCTTGCATCCCCATTTCTGAGGGGCTGTGCCAGAGGTTTCAGAGGAGTCAGGGCTCCTCATAGAATAGTGGAATGGTTTGGGTTGGAAGGGACTTTGGAAGTCATCCAGTTTCAACCCCAGCCAAGGGCAGGGACACCTCCCACTGGATCAAGGGTCTCAAAGCCCCATCCAGCCTGGCCTTGAACACCTCGAGGGATGGTGCAGTCATGGCTTTTTTGGGCAACCTGGGCCAGGGCATCCCCATCCTTGCAGGGAAACATTTCTTCCTAAGATCTCATCTCAGTCTCCCCTCTTGCAGCTGAAAACCATTCCCCCTGGTCCTATCCCTGCACTCCCTGATGAAGAGCCCCTCCCCAGCTTTCCTGGAGCCCCTTTCAGTCCTGGGAGGCTGCTTTAAGGTCTCCCCGCAGCCTTCTCTTCCCCAGGCTGAACAACCCCAACTCTCTCAGCCTATCCTTATGCAGGAGGTGCTCCATCCCTTGGATCATCTCCATCACCTCCTCTGAACTCTCATCTCCCCATTCCAACCCACCAGGGACTGGCTTTAGCTGACATTCTGCTGTTGGAGATGGCTGAGTTGGGCGAGACAAGTCCCTCCTCCTGCACAGGCACGAAGGAAAAATGAGAGAGAAAAAGTTCTGCAGTCGAGTTGGTTTTTCCCCACCCCCGGAGGCTTTGGCATAAACTGAAGGACTTTGTTTTTTTGTCTCATTTGTTCTTGCTCTCTTTTTTTCTTGTTAAATATTTTCAGCCAATGCGTTACTGAAGTCTCTTGCCTCCTGACAAAACCCAGGCTCCCTGCCAGCACATAGTTCTGATAATTCATCCATTATTAAATGAAATCAAAGATAGAAGTTTAAAAAACCCCAGACTGTTTGCATCCAAGAGCGACTGTTTACAGCTGGGCTGGGAGTTTCTTTGACTGCAGAAGGATCTCTCCAAGGAAAACCCACCCAAAATGCTTGCCCTGCTCCTCAAATTGCAAAATCTCCATGTGGCCTTGCCAAAACTCGTGGGTCTTATGGTTTTCCTGCCTGGATAAGGGCAATTCCCACCCTTCTGGGCTGCTAAAAGCCCTAACTTGGCAGGGTTATGTCCCCTCCCCGGGGTGAGCCTGCAATCCATGGCCAGAGACAGCCTGACTGGATCAGCCAGTCCTGTCCAAACCAGAGAGAGAGGAAAATCTGATGGAGAGGGAGGGGCGCAGCAATTACAGCCTTTTCGCTTTAATAACCCTCGCTGCTTCCCCGAGTCCGTATTTACATCCTTCTCTGCACAGAAGTAGTAATTAAAGTCTCTCTGCTCACATCTAAACAACAGCAGACCCTCCTGTTATTAAAAGCAGAGAGGCAAAGATGAAAATAAACCTCATTTTTGTGGCTGGGGAGCCTCAAATCCTTCTCTGTGGGCTGGCGAATCAAGAGGGGCAGCGGGATTTAGGGCCACTGCTCTGCCAGGGCATCACTACACTGCATTCATCTCCATGGGATGCCACTTGGGAAGAGCTCCATGCTACGGGTGCCTTCTCACCCTCTTTTTGACCATTTCCACCACTCATCGTGGAGTAAATAGATCTGGGGGTCTGCAGGCACCAGCTAATGGGCAAAGCTGAGGTGGTGCAGGAGCTGCTCGGTGCCTCACCAAAGCAGCTCCAGCCCTCCTCTCACTTTAAAGAAGCTATCAAAGAAATTGGAGAAAATTAATTATTCACTAAGACAGCTAATTAAACTGAATTCCTCTGTGAGGGCATGGAAGGAAACGAACTGGAGAAGCTCTTAATTGTTTAAAAAGTGCCGTCCTACAGGCATTCCTCCCAGGATGCTCTGTGTTCCACCAGCTCTGGAGGAGTTCGTAGGCATCGAAGCTAGCCTTGCACCTTGTTGATACTTCCAAAGAGGCAAAGGTCATCAGAGAACCACAAAGTGCTCCTAAACCACCATCCTCAAACTGGTGCACCCAGCATCAAGCAGGGACTGTAGGAGGCTCCATGAAGGCACTGAGAGAAACCAGTCCAGAACAGATAGCAACTTCCTCATGTAGGGTTATTTTTAGATGCCCCAAGAGCTCTAGGAAGACCTCATCCTGTCCTAGGTTCAGCACAATGTGGCACTGGCTGCTGGGCAGCCAGAAGAAGAGAGCGGGTCAGGTCTGCACTGTGGGCATCTCTGGTTGCCATGGCTGAGTGGGATGCCCCATCCTTTGCCCTGGTCCCAGCACCATGTGCAGGTAAACTCTCTGCCCAGGTGAGCAGGGTGCCTGCAAGAGGGTTGAAACCACAAAGGCACAGTCTGCAGGACACTCAGTTTGCCCATGCCTGTGAGCAGAAGGAAGCCTGAGCACCAGCTGTCCATGTCATGATGGTTTGGGCAATCCAGAGGCAATGCCTGCCAAGAACACCCGAGTCACGGCTGCCATATATATAAAACCCAAAGCTACAGACAGCTTAAAAGTCCAGCAGTCTGCAATCCCAGCTCATTTCCTGGGTTATGGTTCATGCATGAGCTGTTGGCAGCAACCAGCACCAAGAACTCACCACCACTCCCAACCTGACCCTAAGGCAGAGCGCTGCACCCACTCCTCAAGAGCACCCTTGGGTGGGTGGATGGGGAAGAGTGAACACTCAGTGCTCTGTGCCAAGGGAACCAGCTTCCTCCTGGAACTAAAAGTAGGAGGGGAGATGGCCAGGGATAGGAAATCTCCAGTGGCTCCCAAGGACAGCAGTCTTCTAGAGGACTCCAGTGTCAACAGTCCTCCAGTGGTCCCCAAGGACCAGAATCCTCTGGCAGACCCCCGGGATGGCAAACCTCCAGCAGACTCCGAGCCCTTCACCCAGTCTCCCACTCAAGGAGCTGATGCCATGCCTTGCCTTCCCACTCCCACCACCATTTCGTTCCAGTCCCCCTTTACTGGGACTTTCCATTCTTGTCCAGTAGGGGTTGATGGAGAAAAACACTCTGAGATCTCACCATGGCGGGGAAGAAGAGGAGTTATTTTAAAACAAAGGGCTTCGTCCCCAAAGTGCCTCACCAAGAACAGAGTGATGCTACACCAAGCCTCGCTTCTGGTGCAGGCATGGTGGGCTTGTGGCTGGGGTCCACATCCCCTCCACCCCACCCCTTTCTCCTCCAGCCGCTGCCAGGATGGGACAAATGTGGGGCTTGGCACAGGCAACTGTTGAAAATCATGCAAACAAAACCCTGGAAAACCAAGTAGTTCCAGCCAAACGGCACTGCAGCGGGAGCTTGGGGTTTTCCCAAGACAGCACCGTGCTCCACAAGCATTCCTGAGGAACCGTGCTGTACCCAGCACAGCTCTTGTGCCAAAAGGTCATGATAAAGAAAAATGCAGCCCCAAGGAGCACAGCTGCCAATTCTTTGGCCAACTGTGTCCTCACCAGGAGAAGACACCACGATTGCCCTGAGATCCTCCTGGAAAGCGATCACCAGTCATTTGTTGGCCAAGAGTAAGGCATGGACAGGCCCTTCTTGCCAACACCGCAGCCCCACAGCTCACCTGGGAGCTGGATAAGATGGCCCCTCCTGAACCAGGTAACCATCTGCACCACCCTTCTTTTCCCTTCTACACTCCAACGACATTAAAAACCAGGCACTCGTTTTCCTACCTGGTGCTGGGAACATCTACGAGTCAGGTTCTGTTGGAAGTTCCATGGCAAGCTTGGGGGAAACTCAGTAGAGCTGGAAGACAAAGCCACCAAGAGAAAAGCTCAGTGTCCTTGCAGTGGTGGGACGCTTCAAGGCAGGTTCCTCCTGCACAGCCTGTGGGAGCCCATCTCGTGGGAGCTGGTAGGACTGTGGGGCTCTCCACGTCGTCCCGTGCTGGTGAGGCACCAGGATCCCTGGGAATCTTGCTCCGCTTGGAGGGACCTACCCTTTTTTGACTGGTGTCCAACCCTAAAGCGCGTGTTCTTACCTGCTCGGTGGAAGATGGGGGAAGGCTTAAGCACCTTGGCGAGAAACACATGGGTCTCAGGAGGATGTGGATCTCATCCAGCTCCTCCTGCTCTTCAGCCAAACGATGGTTAGGAAAAAAGGGGGCTGCAAAGTTGCAGCAAGGTGGAGAAAAGAGGCTGGTGGTGTGGACGCTCCCCGCAGCTGGTGTCTACACAGCTCTGCTGGTTGGTTAACAGTGGAGCTCTGATCAACAGGTACATGGATGTCAAGCTGGGACTTGTCTCCTCAGCGAGGAAAGGGAACAGCAGAGATTACTAAGCGATGCAGGAATGTGGTTTGTTTAATATGAGCCATCAACACAGAAGAGTAAAATAATGACAGATGCGTAATCACATTTCCTGAGTCTAAAACCATGAGATAGAGAACTTAAACACCACTTTTCCCAAGATCAAGAAGAGGAGCCGTTTGGCTAAGAACTCATTTGGTTACTAATTTCCTCGGCATTAAATCAGCTGTTTCCCAAATCTCTTGGAGCCGAAGCGCTCCAAGGACCAGGCTGCTCCCCGGCTCTCTTTGATGTGAGGGTAAGCAGGGCGAAAACATGCTTTGGAAACATGGCTACCCTGGCTGACCGAGCTGGCCTGGATCAGAGGCTCCTGAGCATTGCTTAATTGGTTTATTTTAATGAAAGATGGTGAGATAAACTTCATGTGGCTCTTTACTGGGGGAGCGGCGAGTGGTGGGAGACAGAAAGCGAAGGCAGGCTGATGGGGAAACGGAGATCTTTCCCCAAGAAAAGCCTGGAAATCGTGGAAAAACAGAGTTTGCTCTTGTTTGAAGTCTCCTGCAAGGCTGGTCTGCATAGGATGTGTGGCCAAGGGACACCAGACCCAAAGCCCACCAGGGTCTGGTGGAGGAAATTGATGCTCAGCCTCATTCTTTGCCTCCAATCGTGGCAGTTTCCCAAAGGTCATGAGTGCAGGACCTGAAGGGGAGCAGGTTATGTGCTGTCCCTCTGCTGCAGATGGTGGGAAGGACTGGGAGGGAACGGTGTCATTTGCTTGTCAGGTTTTTCTATTTGTCTCTTAAGATCAAAAGTGGGAAAAGCACCAAGACAAGTGGGAAAGGCGTGACTGGGTGCAGGAGTCAGCTGCAGAGAGACCCTGGTCTGGCTCTCTTCAGCATTTAGAAACAAAGAATCATGGAATCATTAAGGTCAGAAAAGACTTCCAGTCCAACCATCAGCCCATCACCACTGTGCCTGTCCCAAAGTGCCACATCTGCGTGTTTTTGGAACCCCTCCAAGGAAGGAGACTCCACCACTGTCCTGGGCAACTTCTGCCAGGGCTCCATCACTCTTTCTGTGAAGGAATTTCTCCTAATATCCCATCTACACCTCTTCTGGCACAACTTGAGGCCATTTTCTCTCATCCTATCACTTGTCACTTGGGAGAAGAGAGCAGCACCCACCTCACCACAACCTCATTTCAGGGAGCTGCAGAGTCATGAAGTCTCCCCTCAGCCTCCTCTTCTCCAGGATAAACAGTCCCAGGTGCCTCAGCTGCTCCCAGAACCTCTCTTCTCCTGCCCCTTCCCCAGCTTTGTTCCCTTCTGTGGACACACTCCAGCCCCTCAAGGTCCTTCTTGGAGTGCGTGGCCCAGAACTGAACCCAGGATTCGAGGTGTTTAGGAAACGTTGTTTTCCTCTGGTAACGATCAACCCTACCTCTGCTTCCCCTCCCCAGCTTTGCATGACCTGTGCTCCCAGGCTGCTTCACTTATGCATCCACAGGATTTCTCTAGTGGCTTCAGACAGCTGCAGAAACAGTGCTGGAGTGAAAGAGCCCCTGTCCTCCTGCCCCACAGTTGCAGTGAAGGGCAAGAAAACAAAGCTCTGCAGACCCCACAGCAGGCTCTGCTGAGAAACGAGGGCCTCCAAAGCATCCCTTTCCACGGTGGTGGCCACAGAGGTGTCGCTAGACCAGCCTGAGATGATGGGGAAGAAGGCACCATCAACATTAGACCAAGGTCAGGTGTATTTTTTGTGTCCAGGAAGAGGCCAGGGATGCATGGTGAGCCAGCAGAGCAGTGCAACACCTCTTGATCTTGGACCTTCCAAATTCAGCTTCATTTTCTGGATACTCAGATCTTGTATCTCCAGGAAACCCTGACTGGTAACAGGTGAGGTTTGCAGCTGGGCCCCACACCAGCTCTCCACATCAGCACAATCCAGAAGAAGCTCCTGAACACTCATCTAGAGAGCCTGGAGAAAATCAAGAAAGCAGCTAGGTCTTGGTAGTCCTGTGACCTTTACAAGCTCCTTTCTGGACTCCAGGAGGGTGTCAGGTCCTGCCTGTTAGCTGTTCCAGGGGAGAGGTACCCAGATGGGCAGGGAATTTGCATGGCCCATACCTGCTCCAGAGACACCCTGGCACCCAGATACCAGCAGAGATGCCCCAAACCGAAGATTAGGGAGCCAGGAAAGCAAAAAAAGAGGTATCCAAGGGTGCAAGATCACTCTCCCAGGCCGTAGGAGACCCTGCAAATCTGCAGTGCACTGGGGCCACTGCAGTACATAGAGAAAATACATCTCCTAACAGGGACCTTGGCCAAGACATTTATATTGCCTTTGCCCTCATGTCCCTGGGTTGGAAACCCTCGCTGGTACTGACAGGGATCCTTCCCACTCGTTGCCAGAGGAGCTCCACTGATCATGAAGGTGATGTCCTTACAGACCAGTGATGCCATCAGCTCATATCTCCCCAGCGTGAGCTGAGAAATTGTCCTTTACTTCCAGACACTTGAACATACCATGGTTCCTCCTCCAAAGGCACCTAACGAGTGGCATCCCCACAACCGTGACCACGACTGTGCCTTCCTCCTCAGCTTCACCTGTGCACACTAAGCTGCTGCCTTCTGCCATGGGAAAGGCAGCTCCATCCCCTAAATAGACTTTAATTAGCCTGACCGCCTGCCAACAGCTATTCTGGTGACATCCATGCTCCAATTAAGTCTTGATTTCACCCCAAATTGTGCAGAACCCCAGCATGGCTTCTCCCTGACCAGCAGTGCAGAGCAACACCCAAGGCAGTGTTGGTAGAGCTCAAAGCACATGTTCAACCTGGGAAACTGGGGGACAAATCCCACTTTGACCAGATGGAACCACCGCACACAACGCAAAGGGATACGAGGAAAAGAGCCAATGTGGTGACTTTGGGAGCCCATGGAAGCCTTC
The DNA here is from genome assembly GCA_033556795.1 of Tapera naevia. NCBI lineage: Eukaryota > Metazoa > Chordata > Aves > Cuculiformes > Neomorphidae > Tapera > Tapera naevia. Next base: position 8,319,595 of record JAUMJJ010000157.1, on the reverse strand, counting down.
AAGGAGCAAGAGCAGCCATCAGAGGAGCTCACCTCATGCCTGAGGCATAGATGGGTTCTCAAGCGCATCTCACAGCCCTGTGGCTTCCGTTCAGGGCTGCAATTCCATCACCACTTAATTTATGAAGAGTCACCCTGGGCGGGATGCAGCCACCGGCTGGGAGCTGGGCTGAATCACACCCTCCCAGCCGGTCCTGTCCGCACAGGGAGTCTAGACAGCTGGCTGCTGTGGAGACACCTCCTCCCCGAGATACCTGCGTGAGGTCTGGGGCCCTCCCCACATCAAAGGGACCCATAGCTACTCAAGTGAGGTTATAATTAAGCCACCCCGGGGCAAGAGGGAGAGAGAGTTTCTCCCAGCACTGGTTGATCTCCCTTTCACGGCTCCATCACATGGGGTGGTGTCCTCTGCTGCCTTCCAGGAGGTTTTAGTGGCTGTAGCAGGGGTTCTTGTCCCACGGCTCACAGGTTTCATGCCTGCTTCGTGCTGACCTTGGTCTAAAAACCAGAGAGCCAAACTCTCCTTTGCAAGTGGATCAGGCTCCACCGTCAGCTTCTTGCCTACAGGGAAGGGAGCTTGGAGTGAGGATGGGGATGCAGATGCATCAGGACCTCCTCATACCAATTTTGCTGTCAAATTGCCCCAAAAGCCAAGGCAGCCTGGGCCACCATGGACAACAGAAAGGGCTGTTTCAAAGAGCAAAAGGAAGATGAAACCCTGGCAATCCTTGCAAACAAACACCACCACAGCCTGACAGCAACTCGTGCTGCAGGTGACCAAGCATTGCAACGTAGTAAGGTGCAATTTTGACTTCAGAGAAAGCCCAGGAAAGCAGCCATTTAATTAACCAGAGGAACCTGCTTCGAGTCACTCCTTGCTGCAAAGTGCACTGGAGACTCATCTTTAGCTGTGCAAAACACCCCTTCCAGCAGCCTTTCAGTACTTAAAGGGGGCTGGGATCCCATACAAGGACAGGCTGAGAGTTGGGGTTGTTCAGCCTGGAGAAGAGAAGGCTCTGGGGAGACCTTAGAGCAGCCTCCCAGGACTGAAAGGGGCTCCAGGAAAGCTGGGGAGGGGCTCTTGATCAGGGAGTGCAGGGACAGGATGAGGGGGAAGGGTTTTCAGCTGAAAGAGGGGAGATTGAGGTGAGATCTTAGGGAGAAATGTTTTGCTGTGACGGTGGGGAGGCCCTGGCCCAGGTTGCCCAGAGAAGCCGTAGCTGCCCAATGCCTGGAGGTGTTCAAGGCCAGGTTGGATGGGGCTTGGAGCCCCCTGATCCAGTGGGAGGTGTCCCTTCACATGGCAGGAGGATTGGAACTGGATGGGCTTTGATGTCCTTCCAAGCCAAACCATTCTATGATTCTATGAAACCCAATGCCTTACAGGTGGGAGATGCTGGATAATGGTTCCCCTTTCAGAGGGGTTTTGTCCAGCTGGACCATTCCACAGAACCACCCGGCGACCACAAAAGAAGAGAAAATCAGCACAAGCAAGAAGAACATAAGGTCTGGTGGGCAAGGAAAGAGGAGCCAACCACTGATCCTGCCTACCAGCACCAGGAGAGCCAGGTGTAACATTGCATTAACAAAAGCAGGGACGCTCTCCTCAACTCACCGTTACAACCTGAGCTCTATAGAGCATCAATAAATTCCCCATTAAAGGATTAAAATAGGCAAGGATGAGGTTATCCAGCAAAAAGCCTCCATGACGTGGAGCTTTGCTCCTGAGGGTTTCCCCATGCCAGGCACCGAGCCAGCTCACCCAAACCAGATGGAGGATTATTTTGTGGGGAGCTTAAAAATAATGGAAGTATAAAGAAAATGATGGATTAAAAGGGGGATCTCTCATCCATCCAGATTCCATAGACACAGCCACTGGCTGAGTCTTAAGCAGTTTCTCCAGTATCACCACATGGCAGCCCCAAAGCTAGAAGTCAAACCCAGTGGTCCCAGCACATCACAGTGTGTTCTCCCAGCACAGCTCTCCTGCCTCAGTGACAACAACCTCAGCTCCGAGACACTGCCCGTTCCAGAATGCAGGGTTGGCTGCTCAGGCTGTAATTAATATCCACGCAGGGAAAATTGTCTCCCTGTTATTGACTGGCCATGCCCAACCAGGCACACCAAGATGCACCAGGCAAACTGTTTGTGCAGAGCAATTAAAGCTATCCTGCTGTCCCTTCACAGCCCTGATGGCTTCATGGTAATCTTAGAATCACAGAATGGATCAAAGAGTGGTTTGGGTTGGAAGGGACATTAAAGCCCACCCAGTTCCACCCCTTTCCATGGGCAGGGACACCTCCCACTGCATCAGGGGGCTCCAAGCCCCATCCAACCTGGCCTTGAACATCTTCAGGAATGGGGCAGCCACGGCTTTTCTGGGCAACCTGGGCCAGGGCCTCCCCACCCTCACAGGAAAACATTTCTTCCTAAGACTTCATCTCAATCTCCCCTCTTTCAGCTGAACACTGTTCCCCCTCATCCTGTCCCTGCACTCTCTGATGAAGAGCCCCTCCCCAGCTTTCCTGGAGCCCCTTTCAGTCCTGGGAGGCTGCTCTAAGGTCTCCCCAGAGCCTTCTCTTCTCCAGGCTGAACAACCCCAACTCTCTCAGCCTGTCCTCATAGCAGAGGTGCCCCAGCCCTTGGATCATCTCCATGGCCTCCTCTGGACTCGCTCCAACAGATCCGTGTCCTTCCTATGCTTCTTCTCACCACATCATTTACAGTCTTAACTGTCTTGGAATTGACTTTCTATTTTCCAAGAGAACAGTTTTCACTTTGTTCTTTCTTTTTTCTTATTGGCTGCTAAAGCCAAAGGCTGTTGAGAACACAACGGCCTCATTTTGCAACAGAGGCAATTGGGGAAGGCTCACCTGGGAAACAAACTGGGATAAGAAAGGAAGAAACACCCCTTTTAAGTGTGGAAAGCTCGCTTGAAGCTGAGTAAGATTTTAAGATTAGTAATATGCAAGGAGCAAGCCAATGCAAACTGACTTTCATGATTCACTGTGTCTCCAACTTGGTCTCGAAGCAGTAGAGTTGTTGGGTCGTAGACACAGAAGATCAACAACATCCTCCCACGGCTTTTGGAGAATTTCTTCTCTTATGGCAATGGCTGGTTTGAATTTGAGGCAAGAGAAATTACCCAACCTCACCACCCTGAGCAGCTCCGGGGCAGTGGGTAAATGCAGGAACTTGTCAGCGCTGCAGTGGATTTGCAGATTATTTATTTGCTTATTAGATCACATTTGGCTAATAGTTGCTGTGATGCTTCATAATGCAAGCTAATAAATCCTCCCTCAGGATCCACCAGCATCTTGCTTGACGGCCAGCTTGAAGGCATCCCTAATTGAGCCAGTTTTGCCTTCCTAATGGAGCCCTAGAAGTCAGCCAGCAGAGCAGGAGGCGTTTACCTGCCTGCCACCCTTGGATGACATGAGTGGAGGTGAGGAGGAGGAGGAGAAGGAGGAGACTGGCCTGCCTGATGCCTCACCATGGATTTAGTCACTGCTCTGACCTGCTGAGACCTCTTGTGGTACCTGAGCTTGGGCGTGTGTGGGTGTGCTGCACGACTGTGGGAATGGGTCCTTCAATGCCTGCTCCTATCCAGGCACCTCTTCTTGGGGTGGTTGGGAGAAGGTGGAAGAAGCTCTTTGTCCACCTCTGATGCCTCAGGCACCCTCTTCCCATCCCGGCTTCTCCCCTCTTACAACACCACAATAGGGTCTTCTCCTGGGACCCGATGTCCCTTCCAAAATCCTGCTCTTCTCATCCCACCAAGACCTTTGTTTTGGCTCCTCTTGCTTCATCAAGGCACCCACCCCACTGGCATGGGAAATGCTTCCTCACACATCTCAAGCATTGCAAAAATGCACCCCAGCTGGCTGGGGCTGAGCGAGCTGCACACCCTGAGCAGGCATCCCAAATCCACCTCTTCTCCTGGCCGTCCCATGGTCTCTCTCCTCTTCCTCTCTCGGCTCTTCCACTCTCCTCTCCCACGTGTGTGAAACAAGAACTCTGTCTGCTCCCCCTGCTTGGAGGAGCACGAATGGCTTGAACTTTCCCTGAGTAAGTTTTTCCCCAGGAGCAGGACCATGTGCTGTGCCAGTGCCAGGTATTAACTAAGAGGATGACTCAACAAACCGGTTCAGACCAAGCAAGAACAACCCTTCACTTTTCTTCCAAGACTCTGGCTCAGCCCAGCACAGGCTGTTCTGCAGTGTCAGAAAATGTTAGTTAACTTGAAATATGATTTTTTAAATGGTTTATTACATCTCCCCTCCCTCGGGTTGCAGCTGGTGTGGGAGGGTGTTGGAAATGTAATCAAGGAGATCATTCCAAGGTAGATGTTCCCCTAAATTTCCCTGTCTGGTTTCAAGTTTTCCCTGCGAGATCTTGGTGTGTCTTTCACAAAAGAGATGTCTTACACGGCATGAACTATGAGAAGTGGCACGTGCCATGGGATGCAGAGGGAGGGCTTTGGGAAATGTGAGCTCCGTGGTTTGTGTATATTCAGGAGATCAGCAGGGACTCCTGAGCACCTAAGCAGCACCCTAGGGCCCTGAGCTCAGCAGGATGGCTGTTGCTTGTGGTGGGGCAAAACCTGACACGGAGGTGCTCAGGGATCTGGTTTAGTAGTTGGACAGGGACAGTTGGACTCGGTGACCTCAAAGGTCTTTTCCAACCAAACCATTCTATGATTTTTTGGTATCTCCTCCCTAAGAAATTGATGGTGGCTTTTTCTCCTGGGAACAAAGCAATTTGTTTGCCTGGGAACTTGATGCTTCATAAGAGCCAGTGCCACCAAGTGGTTTCTCTTCCCAGTTCCTCCTTCAAGGCAAAAGCCGAGGCGCTGCCTGGTGCCTGCATGTTCCAGGTGCTGTGAGGCAGGAGCCGGGGTGCCATCCTCCTGCCTCTGGGCACGCTGCGCTTCCCGCAGCACAGCTCAGCCTTCCAGCACGTAGGCATCGTGTTTGTACAGCGCTCCCTGTTCCAGTGCCGCTCGTGGTGACAACTGGTTGGTGCATCAGTTTGTGTCGTGCTTTATAATGACATCTCTGTGACTTTGTGTGAGATCTTCAGTCACAATCCACGCACCTCACACACATTTGTTCCGTGGAAGACGTGACCGTGTCATTAAATGTCTAATGCTAATCAAACTGTGCATCTTAGTTGTGAGAAGTGCCAGCTCACAGATAGAATTTTAGAGAGGACAAAGTCTTAGAAGCAAAGAGATTTATTTATAGCGCTGGGTGCATAAGAGGATGGACCCTCCTCTATGCACACCGTTTGGTCCCAGTCATGTACATTTATTTAGGGTACTTATACATATTCATTTACATTTGTTACTTTCCCCCCCTTCACATGCATATCACCTTCAAAGGAAAGGAGACCGTTATCTACACAGTTCTAATTCACAGAGAGAAGATGTTACATATTCACTCCATTCCCCAATACACCTATACATATGCATTACCTGTCCTTGCTTCGTATTAAAACGAACTTTAAAAGGTTATTTCCATATTCTCCTCCCACTGGCGCTTGCGCACCGCCTCCTGGTGGTGGTCCTGGGGGGGTCGTGGAGATGGAGAGCGACAGCTCCTCATCATCACCGCGAGTGACCTCTGGTTCTTGCGCATGACCAGTGCCTTCTGGTCTTCTCCCAAACCGCAGAGCTGGACGAGACCGGTCCTGCTCCTCTTTATCAGTGTCCAGTTCCTCCTTATCAGCACACATTGCTGTAAAACCTTGCTAAGCTTGCAACAGCCTGCGAAGCTCACACAACTTCGATCGTCAAACCCCCCTTCTTGCAGAAATGTCCAAGCCTGACTAAATCCCTAAACTATGACTGAGCAATCTACACAAAGGCTTAACAAAGGCTTGCTAAAATCCCACACGCTTTGCTTACTTATTCTAATATCTTGCTAACGACTCTTAAAGGTTAAAAGTCCTCGGGCTACACCTAAACCTTATGCCTGTTAACTTTGAACCCCTATCTCCCCCCATCAGTCCCCCCTTTTCTTTACCCCGGGCAAATTCTTTTGCCCTATTTTATAACCACTATTGAAATACACATAACTGACAATAATTATTAGTAATGTGGTCAAGGTCTGGTATAGCTTTTATCTCCACCACTCACGCCCATTGGGTTGCAGCCAACAGCTGAGTAAATGCTCTTCTCAGAGGCAAATACAGAGGCGAATCCCGTCTTGCCCTTGGCCCACAGGTTTCTTATGCCTTTTTAGATTAACTTTGAAACAGTTTTAACAATTATTCAGCATCTCTAACTTCTACGATCCTTTAAACAGTTTTAGACTTATCCAACTTCTACAGTTCTGTTTAACCATAACAATTTTAACACATAACAACTTTCAAACAATGATAATAATAACATCATTTATACTGATGTTTCAAGGAAGTCGGGAGCAGCGGAAGTGGAGATGACGAAGCTGTACACCTACGTGGACAACTGCAAGGGGGACAACAGAGAAGTTTAGCCAAAACAGCCACTGCAATAATTAAAAAAGCAGACACCAAGTAAAATAAGATTATTATCACGTGAATTTCCTTGTCCATGCTGTGTGGTTTCTTGAGCGAGATCGGCCTCAGTGGTCCGCGTGCTCTGTTCCCCGAATCCCGCTGCTGTCCAACCCCTGCCAGCCCAAAGCGCAGGCGCTGGTTCGCTCTAGAAACTTCACTCTGGAAATATTGTCTAGTTTTTGATTTTTCCATGGTTGGTGCATTTCCACTCCTCGTAACTATCACCAGTATGGTTAAATATCCACATAAAATTTTGCAACATAATTTTGCAATCAGTATTCCTGATGCTTCCATGATTACACGTGTCATAAATGATTGTCCCTTTTCCTTTAAAGTTAGTAAATTATTTTACTGTAGTTAATATGAAGATTCTTGTTCTAATTGTTTAAGAAAATACTTGTTAGACTCTACCTTTTGTCTTAGTAGGTGTCTCTTCCATGCACTATAACTGTCTCTGGTATTTTGACAACACCAGTGGGCACATCTGATTATGATACACAATACTATAAATAAAACAACTAAAATTACTAAAGTTACAAACCATTGTTTTAACCATGATAAATTCGGAAGCCAGAAAGTCAGCTTCTCCTAAAGGTCACTGAAACCAAAGGAGGTATCATCTCCTGCCACCTGATGGAGAATTTTATTCTTTTCCCAGATTTTTTAGAGGTTTGTTTCCACCCATTTTTCCTGATTAATGTAGGTAGAACAGGTTTGGTTAATAATTGTACATAACCCCCCTTCTTTTGCTAAAATCATGTCACTACTTTACTCAAGGATGTAATTTCTTGCTGTAAGCCAAATAAAGCAATCTACTCTAGGGTTGCAGAGTGGAATTTTTCTGCTAGGGGTGGAGTGGGCATATTTCCACCTTTAAAAGTGAGTAACTCATTTGACAATACCCCTGTTATATGGTGATTCTTCCCCTCCTCACACACCTCCCTTTCTTCTTTACTTTCACCTTTTAAACACTAATTTTAAAGGGTCACTTCCCTGTATTACAGTCCCTTCCTGAGAAGGTGGATTCATCAGTCCTTTAATATGAGTTACATCCCTTTTCTGCTGTTCTAATGGCCGTCTCTGTTGTCAAGGGCACTTGGAAAGGTCCTTCCCAAGCCGGCGTTAGGGTCTTCGATTTCCAGCATTTCACCAGCACCCAGTCTCCTGGTTTGCTCTTATGTAGATGGAAGTCCAATGGAGCAGTTTGAGAAAGTAACCCCTGGTTCCTCAGCTCTGTCCCTTGAGAGGAAACGAGCCCTCATTCTTTCCAAATTTTCCCAAAAGAGTGTACTACTCCAAAGGCATATCTTGAGTCAGTAGAAACCGTCCCCTCCTCTCCTTTAAGCAGTTCCAGGGCTCGTTTTAAAGCATCCAGTTCACATGTCTGAGCTGCCCAATTACTAAGTAACCTTCTCTTTTCAATTACTCTGTTTTCCTCCCCATTCACGACAGAATAACCTCTGTGGCACTTTCCATCTGTGCCCTGTGATGAGCCATCTCTAAAGATCCCCTTACTGTTTGGCAAAGGGGTCTCATACAAGTCTTCCTGAACTTTGGTTTGATATTCAATGATGCCCACACAGTCATGTTCAGGTATCTCTGTCGCTATTCCTCCACACAAAAATTGAGAAGGATTCATGCAACTGAAGCTCCCCCAAAGGTTAATTTTCTACTTTCTTCTACTAACAGGGCTGTAGCTGCCACCACGTGTATACAAGTTGGCCACCCTCTTGGTACTGGATCCAACATTTTTGATAGGTACACCACCAGCTGTTTCTGTCCTCCCTGAACTTGGGCCAATACTCCATAAGCCACCTCCTCTTCTGCGTTGACATAAAAGTGAAAGGGTTTTTCTAATGAGGGCAGAGCTAATGCTGGTGCTTGAACTAGTTTTCTCTTCAGTTCCTCAAATTGTTCTTTCTCTCCTTTTCCCCATTCAGGTCTTTCAACTGTTTCCTGCAATTTTTCATATAGAAACTTCACATGCTATGTAAAGTTCTCCCGGAACCCGTGGCGACCCCTTGCTCTTCTGCCACAGCCCCGCGCCGTTCACCACTCGGGTAACGGACTTCCAACTCCTTGGAGGACGACGTGGCCAAGGAGGCCCCAACACCCTTCCCCATCTCCTGGAGAGTCATGTCGCAGGGTTCTTCTCCCTCAGGAACAACAGAGGTGTTGGCATTAAATCCCACTCCTCATATATCTAACTCAAGACAGATGTCATACCTGGCTATCGTGTCTGTGTGCATCAACGAGGAGAACTTATGGCAGCCTTCCAGTAACTGAAGAGGGATATAAGAAAGCTGGGAAGGGACTTTTTACAATTAAATACATGCCAGAAAACAGCAGCACTATGTGTTTTAGCTCCTTGAACTGTTTGTGTCACAGCTGTTTAACCTCCAGATGCTGACCTCCAGCCATAGCCGTGCCAATACAGCTCTTGGTCTGCAGGATTCTGCTCTCTTGCTTTCAAAAAGCCTTTTAGATAGGCACCATATCCTGCCTGTTGTTGCCAGACATAAACAACAGGTCCAGCAGGGCACCTTCCATGGTTGGAAAGTGGTTGAGTTTCCGTCCCTGGAGGTGTTTAAAAGATGGGCAGATGCTCAGGGATCTGGTTTAGTAATGGACAGGTACAGTTGGACTCGATGATCTCAAAGGTCTTTTCCAACCAAATGATTCTATGATTCCTTGGGGCTGCAAGTGAAGGAGGGGACACAGAGAGAGGACACAGTGCATGTTTTGAGCAATACACCTCACAAATCAAACGATAGCTGTGAATATTGCAGGGCAGTTTTCTGTAGGAATTGCCAAAATGCCTTGGTAGCATGCTATGAGGAGAAATGGAAGTGGCAATACACTGAGGATTGAATAGTAAGGAGGGTTTTAAATGTGATTTGTGCTGAGTTACAAAACAGGGAACTTACTTTCCTACCAGACAACCAGACAACTCATAACTGATGTCTATCCAGCCCTTTTATTTTTGTTTTGCATTTTCCCCTGTTTTTTTTTAAGCTGTATCATTGCTTTTATATCCAAAACTTTCCATCTGGAAATACTTACCAGCTTAAAACCTTAGGAAGATTTTTTTTACTCCTATTACATTACAGGATTTAGCAGACAATGGTGTTTAAACTGTCCTAGTGGTCTGTTTGCACAAATAAGAGCTGTGTTTTCTTTGGGGTGTGGTTTTATTGCTTGCTTTGGTTTTGGGGGGAGGTATCTGTGCTGACTTTGCACTCCACAAGGAACAGCTGTAATCTTCAAGTAGGCATTCGTCACTGAGTGGCCGTAGTGCACTTAGGGGTTTTCTTTAGGTTGGGCTTCGTAGTGGCTCATTTGGACTTGAGTCTCCCACTCCTAACTATAAATCCACTGTAGCTGCTGAGTTCTTGGCAAGGACTGGAAGTGCTGGGTGGCGACATTGGTCTTGAGATGACTTCATGGGCACAAGTACTTGGGAAGGACATGAAGCGTGGTCTTCACACGGAGCTGTTCTTGTGTTTGAACAGGACTTTGTTAAGAAAAAGGAAGGAAAAAGTTCTTCACTGAAAGGGTGATTGGCCATTGGAATGGGCTGCACAGGGAGGGGGTGGAGTCACCGACCCTGGAGGGGTTTAAAGGGAGACTGGATGAGGCACTGAGTGCCATGGGTTAGATGATTGTTGGTGTTGGTGTTAGTGTTAGTGTTAGGTTATAGGTTGGACTCGATGATCTCAGAGGTCCTTTCCAACCTTGTGATACTGTGATACTGTGATAATAACTTGAGATCATAGAATCATAGAATGATTTGGCTTGGAAGGACCCTTAAAGCACATCCAGTTCCACCCCCACGGGCTCCTCAAACCCCTTTTGCCCTTCGGGGTACCCTCCCTCCAGCACAAAGGGCTGCTTTGGGGTGCAAGGAGGGGGCTTTCCACACCATCACAGAGACATGTTTTGGGATGAAAGGGACCTCAAAGCCCATCCAGTTCCACCCCCCTGCCATGGGCAGGGACACCTCCCACTGCATCAGGGGGCTCAAAGCCCCATCCAACCTGGCCTTGAACACCTCCAGGGATGGGGCAGCCACCACTGCTCTGGGAAACCTGGGCCAGGGCCTCCCCACCCTCTCAGGAAAATGCTTCTTCCTAATGTCTAATTTAAATCTTCCCCCTTCCAATTTTAAGCCATTTCCCCTCCTCCTATCACCCCAGTCCCTTGTAAACCGGGTGGCGACCTTGGTCTGGAGACATCTTCACGGGCTTCCCGTTTGGTTTATTTGACTTCTTTACTTTCCCGTGTCTGATGACGTTCCCCCCCCCCCCCCTTCATCCAGAGATGCTGCGGGAGGCTCCCAGGAGCCGAGGGACCAGAGGCGCAGGGGATGCGCGGAGCGGCGGCCCCGCCCCCTGGCGCGGGGGGGCGGGGGGGAGCAGGGGCGGTGCCCGGCGGCGAAGGGGCGTGGCCCGGCGCGGAAGGGGCGTGGCCAGGCGCTGAAGGGGCGTGGCCCGGCGCTGAAGGGGCGTGGCCAGGCGCTGAAGGGGGCGTGGCCGCGCGGGGGCGCGGCCCGGCGCTGAGGGGGGCGTGGCCTGACTGTGAAGGGCATGGCCTGACTGTGAAGGGGCGTGGCCCGGCGCTGAAGGGGCGTGGCCGCGCGGGGGCGCGGGCCGGCGGTGAGGGGGGCGTGGCCTGACTGTGAAGGGCATGGCCTGACTGTGAAGGGGCGTGGCCCGGCGCTGAAGGGGCGTGGCCCGACGGCGGAAGGGGCGTGGCCCGGCGGTGAAGGGGCAGGGCCCGGCAGGGGAAGGGGCGTGGCCCGACGGCGGAAGGGGCGTGGCCAAGCGGGTGCCGCGCGCGCCGGTTCCGCCCGCCCCGGACAAGATGGCGGCGCGGCGGGTGCTGGTGGCGGCTCTCGCGTTGTGGCCGTGGCTGTGGCCGTGGCCGGCGGCCGCTGCGGGCGGGCAGAGCCCCGTGAAGGTGCTGTCGGACGGGCTGTGGCGGGAGCTGCTGCGGGGAGAGTGGATGGTGGAGTTGTGAGTCCGGGAGGGGTCCGGGCGGGGGTCGCGTTACTCCTGCGGAAAGGTGGGGGGTGGGGGGGGGGTGTCTGGGTTTAGGCAACAGGAGGAAGAGTTTTGCACAGAGCTGAGTTGGAACAGAGGCTCAGCAAGGCTCAGTGCTGGGTCCTGCCCTTGGGGCACAACAACCCCGTGCAGGCTTGGGGAAGAGCAACTGGAAAGCTGCCTGGGGGTGCTGGTCAGCAGCAGCTGAGCGTGAGCCAGCAGTGGCCCAGGTGGCCAAGAAGGCCACCAGCATCCTGGCTTGGATCAGCCAAGGTGTGGCCAGCAGGAGCAGGGATGGGATTGTCCCCCTGTGCTCAGCACTGGTGAGGCCACACCTGGAATCTTGCGTTCAATTTTGGGCCCCTCACTCCAAGAAGGTTATTGAAGGGCTGGAGAGCATCCAGAGAGGGGAACGGAGGTGGGGAAGGGGCTGGAGAACAGGGGTTGTGGGAGTGGCTGAGGGAACTGGGGCTGTTTATCCTGGAGCAGAGGAGGCTGAGGGGAGACCTCATTGCTCTCTGCAGCTCCCTGAGAGGAGGCTGTGGGGAGGTGGGTGCTGGGCTCTCCCAAGTGACAGCAAAAGAGGTAATTGCCACAAGTTGCACCAGGGCAGGTTCAGATTAGACATCAGGAAAAGCTTCTTCCCTGACAGAATTCTCAGGCACTGTCAGAGGCTGCCCAGGGAGATGGTGGAGTCCTTTTCCCTGGAGATCTTTAAAATATGGGCAGATGAAGTGCTCAGGGATGCAGTTTAGTAGTGGACAGGTACAGTTGGACTTGATGATCTCAAAGTTCTTTTCCAACTAAACGATTCTATGATGCTTTTTTTGTGATTCATTTAAATAACTGTATTTTTTGAAAGTCAAGACAGATGTCCCTCTGACAGCATGCTTTCTTATAGCATGTTTTTTCTTTTTCCAAACAGCATTTTTCCAGACACTGCTGTTTGAGATATTATAATGCCTTGTGTTCAGGATGATATGTGCTATACAGATGTGTCTTCTATAACCACATCTATTCACAGTCTTTATATAAAAATGAAATGTCACACAGAGAACTGGCTCCATTTAGCAGAGATTTTGCTGTTGTGAAGTTCAAAAGAACATTAAAATTAGTCCTTGAAAAGTTCATACATGTAAGTGGGAAATATCTTCTGTCCCAGCTCTTGTCTGGTTACGTTCAGGTGATGGAATCATTCCCTCTTGCATCCAGGGCTGTAATAGAGGCTGCTGCTTTCTAAAACTCCAAAATGAGTCTTAGAGGGTTTGTTTGCTGGCATTTTTGGTATCAGGGGGACCAAGCAGGCCCCACCACTGACAGACTTTGTGGTGCCCCCAGCTACGCCCCGTGGTGTCCTGCCTGCCAGAGCCTGCAGCCCGAGTGGGAGAAGTTTGCCGAGTTGGGCAAGGACCTGGAGGTGAACGTTGCCAAAGTGGATGTCACAAAGCAGCCAGGTGAGGATCTGGGGGTCCCAGGCTGCCTCCCCCATGCCCAGGGGCTATACCCCACCACAGTGAGGCAGTCAGGGCGGGCTGGGGGCTGCAGGGAATGTGCAGCATGCGCAGAGGATTGTTAATTAGAAGGCAGCTTGGTGTCCATGGGCTGAACACTATGGTATTGCTTAATAGATAAAAGGAATAAGAGGAGTGGCTGAGGGAGCTGGGGTTGTTTAGCCTGGAGAGGAGAAGGAGGCTGAGGGGAGACCTTATCACTCTCCACACTCCACCTCATTGCTGTCCACAGCTGCTCTTTCTTAACAGTTAAAGAGAACAAGAGATGCAACTTGTGAGTAGCAGCTGAGGAGCCTGGGGCTCTTTATCCTGGAGAAAAGGGAGCTGAGAGGAGACCTCATCACTCTGCATCTCCCTGAGAGGAGGTTGTGGTGAGGTGGGTGTTGGTCTCTTCTCCCAAGTGACAGCTGACAGGATGAGGGGGAAATAGCTTCCAGTTGTGCTAGGGGAGATTTAGATTGGATATTGGGAGAATGAGTCCACATGCAGATGATCCAAGGGCTGAAGTACCTCTGCTATTAGGACAGGCTGAGAGAGTTGGGGTTGTTCAGCCCAGTGAAGAGAAGACTCCAGGGAGACCTTAGAGCAGCCTCCCAGGACTGAAAGGGGCTCCAGGAAAGCTGGGGAGGGGCTTTTGATCAGGGAGTGCAGGGACAGGGTGAGGGGAAATGGTTTTCAGCTGAAAGAGGGGAGATTGAGATGAGATCTTAGGGAGAAATGTTTTGCTGTGAGGGTGGGGAGGCCCTGGCCCAGGTTGCCCAGAGAAGCTGTGGCTGCCCCATCCCTGGAGGTGTTCAAGGCCAGGTTGGATGGGGCTTGGAGCCCCCTGATCCAGTGGGAGGTGTCCGTGCCCATGGCAAGGGGCTTGGAACTGGATGAGCTTTAATATCCCTTCCATCCCAAACCATTCCATGATTCTGTGAAAAGTTTCTTCCTGGAAAGAGTGCACTGGCAGAGACTGCCCAGTGAAGTAATGAAGTCACCATCCCTGGAGGGATTTAGAAGCTGTGTAAATGTGGTGCTTATGCACATAGTTTAGTGCTGTCTTAGCAGTGTGAGTTTAAGTGTTGGACTCGATCTTAAAGGTCTTTTCCAACCTAAATGATTCTGTGATTTCTCTGGAGAGTGATCTGGAGGATTTCAAGGAGATGTTTGACCTAACTGTATGAGCCCCCTACAGTACAGAAATGTGCTTTCTGCCTTCCCTGTGTTGTACCACCCTTTGGAGTCCCAGACCTCCTGTGTGGGATTTGTGAAAATGCCCTTCTCACTGCTGGTGTTTTTATCCAAAGTCACATAGGAACTTCTGAAACTTGCTTCACCTTGGGTTACTTTCTGCAAATACCTGAGGTTTCGGATCACATGGGTAGAGAAGAGCATCCATGAAGAGCTACAGCCAAAACAGTCAAGTTGAGCAGTTATCCTCCAACATCTCTTTCCCTATGGAGTAATTGTCTCACACTTGGTGCATGAGCTCCTCTTTTAGACTGTGTTCAGCACTTTTATACACACAGATTTGTGTTTGGTCACAATTAAGGATTGATAGCTGGGAGCAGTTGTTTTCATTTCAGTGCATGATAAGCTGGCAGCCCGTGGCCTAGATGGGAGCACTCTGTGCTGGGTCAGGAATTGGCTGGATGGAGCCCAGAGAGTGGTGGTCAATGGTGTCTCATCCAGTTGGTCACCAGTGGTGTCCCCAGGGATCGGTGTTGGGTCCAGTCCTGTTTAATATCTTTATTGATGATCTGGATGAGGGGATTGAGTGCATCATCAGCAAGTTTGCAGATGATACCAAGCTGGGAGGAAGGGTTGATCTGTTAGAGGGTAGGATGGCCCTACAGAGGGACCTGGACAGACTGGAGAGCTGGGCTGATTCTAATGGGATGATGTTTAATGAGTCCAAAGGTTGGGTACTTCATTTTGGACACAACAATCCCATGCAGAGCTACAGACTGGGGACAGAGTGGCTGGAGGGCAGTCAGGCAGAAAGGGACCTGGGAGTGCTGGTGGCCAGGAAGCTCACCATGAGCCAGCAGTGTGCCCAGGTGGCCAAGAAGGCCAATGGCATCCTGGCCTGCATCAGGAATAGTGTGGCCAGCAGGACCAGAGGAGTTATCGTCCCCCTGTACTGGGCACTGCTCAGGCCTCACCTTGAACACTGTGTCCAGTTCTGGGCCCCCCAATTTGGGAAGGATGTCAGGATGCTGGAGAGTGTCCAGAGGAGGGCAATGAAGATGGGGAAGGGGCTGGAGCACAAGCCCTACGAGGAGAGACTGAGGGAGCTGGGGCTGTTTAGTCTGGAGAAGAGGAGGCTCAGGGGAGACCTCATTGCTCTCTACAACTCCCTAAAAGGAGGTTGTAGTCGGGCAGGGGTTGGTCTCTTCTCTCAGGTGACCAGGGACAGAACCAGAGGGCATGGACTCAAGCTTCATCAGGGAAAGTTTAGACTAGATGTGAGGAAAAAGTTCTTCACTGGAAGGGTGATTGGCCATTGGAATGGGCTGCCCAGGGAGGGGGTGGAGTCACCGACCCTGGAGGTGTTTAAGGGGAGACTGGATGAGGCACTGAGTGCCATGGTTTAGATGATGGGTTGGTGTTAGTGTTGGTGTTGGGTTATAGGTTGGACTTGATGATCTCAGAGGTCCTTTCCAACCTTGTGACACTGTGATTTCTTACCTTTCCTTACCTGTTCTGTTCTGAAGGTATTTGTTTTCTTCCAGGATTAAGTGGGCGATTTGTCATAACAGCTCTTCCTACCATCTATCAGTAAGTAGGCAACACAGTGGGATTTTTTGGAGGGGAGAAGGCTGTTTTCCCATTTTGGGGAGGCAAATTAATGAGATTCATCACGCTTTTTCACGCTGTGAGTCACTTTACACAGAGACAGCCACTGTCTTACCTGCTGTAAACTTATGGTACTGCCAGCTGATATTTTTCTTTTCCCTTCAGGCCTTGTTTGTTCTGTCTCTTCATGGCTGTTTCCATTTTGCAATCTTCTCTCTGTAGGTTGACCTAAGAGACTTGATGTTAGGAAAAAGTTCTTCACTGAAAGGGTGATTGGCCATTGGAATGGGCTGCCCAGGGAGGGGGTGGAGTCACCGACCCTGGAGGTGTTTAAGGGGAGACTGGATGAGGCACTGAGTGCCATGGTTTAGATGATGGGTTGGTGTTGGTGTTGGGTTATAGGTTGGACTCTATGATCTCAGAGGTCCTTTCCAACCTTGTGATACTGTGATACCTTAATGCAGTTGTGTGGTAAATGTGTTAGGAAGATTGTTCCCTTTTTATGGCATCACAGCCTGAAGCAAGCCAAGATACACGTGGAGTTGAGATGCTAGAAATAGTTGTAGTCAGGATTTCTGGAAACCATTTTAGAGCCAGTATCACCTAAAGAAAAGTAAAACAAAAAAGGGAAAATGGACAAGGTGGTGGGAGGGAAGATGTGGAGTGGAAGCAAATGTTGCACTGGGTGAAATAAAGGGCTTTTTTGGTTCATTTTACAGCTGTAAAGATGGAGAATTCAGGAGATACCAGGGTGCAAGAACCAAAACTGCTTTCATCAATTTCATTCGTGACCAAGAATGGAAATCTATAGAACCGGTGTCATCATGGTTTGGGCCTTCCTCTTTGCTGTAAGTTTCAGTTTCATTTCTGTAATTGTTTGTTGTCAAACCTGCAGAAGTTGGGGACAGGTCCTTAGATGTGTCACTCCTCGTTAACAGCTCAGGCAGCACCTCTGTCCAATAGTTGAGTGGCTGTTCCTACTTCCTCAACTGCAGGAGGATCATGTGTGTGAGCCCAGCAAGGATGTCCTGAGCAAAGTTAACTTCAAGGCTTCAAATAGTTCTGGGTACGTGTAGGTAACTTGGTGAAACTTGAGGTTTTCCTTTTGATCCTGTGGCAGAAAGATGTTTTGTCCAGCTAAATTCCTGGAAATTAGTAATAAAAATTGGAAAAAGATAGCAGCAATGTGTTTGTAAGGTGTGAGCTGGCCGTTTAGGAAAGTGTTAGGACACCAACTGTATCCTGGTCTGCAGCCAAAGAAGTGTGAGCAGATGGCAAGGGAAGGCATTCTGCCCCTCTGCTCTGCTCTTGTGAGACCCCCACCCAGAGTTCTGTATCCAGTTGTGGAGTCCTTGGCATAGGAAGGACATGGAGCTGTTGGGGTGAGTCCAGAGGAGGCCACAGAGGTGATCCCAGGGCTGGAGCCCCTCTGCTATGAGGACAGGCTTAGAGAGCTGGGGTTGTACAGCCTGGAGAAGAGAAGGCTCCAGGGAGATCTTAGAGCAGCCTCCAAGGACTGAAAGGGGCTCCAGGAAAAACTGGGGAGGGGCTCTTGATCAGGGAGTGCAGGGATGGGATGAGGGAAAACAATTTTCAGCTGCAAGAGGGGAGATTGAGATGAGATTTTAAGAAGAAATGTTTTCCTGTGAGGGTGGGGAGGCCCTGGCCCAGGTTGCCCAGAGAAGCTGTGGCTGCCCCATCCCTGGAGGTGTTCAAGGCCTTGTTAGATGGGGCTTTGATCCCCCTGATCCTGTGGGAGGTGTCCCTGCCCGTGAAAGGAAGGTTGGAACTGGATGGGCTTTAAGATCCCTTTCAGCCCAAACCATCCCATGATTCTGAGGTCGGTAGCAAAGCTCAAAGAAGAGCGTAAGCATGAAGATTCCTTCACTGAAAGAGAAGTGAAGAGGAGAAACTCTGATTTGAGAACAAGTGTGCTCTTTGGAATTCTTTCTAGATTTCTGGCTTTGAATTGCTTTTATTTGTTGCTGCATGTGCTGTGTGGTGGTTTCAGAGTAGTTGAGTAACTGAGTGCTGAAGCCTGCTGGGGTCACTGTTGGTTGAGGCAAACAGACCCAATTGTTCATAGCATTTCTTCTGTTGCAGCAATGGTGGTTGGAATGCCCCTGTGCTAACTGTGCTGTAGCTGTGTTCCATTTATGAACTGTGACATTAGACCAGAATTTTACAGGAGAAAGCTTAGGGGAGACCTTATTGCCATGTACCAGTGCATGGAGGGTGTGTGCCAAGAGGATGGAGACTGCCTTTTTGTGAGGAGTCACATAAAAAAGGGGTGATGGGTATGAGTTGCTCCTGGGAAGATTCTGGTTGGATTCCAGGAGGAAATTTTTCCCCATGAGAACAGTTAAACATTGGGATAATCTCCCCAGGGAAGCAGTGGATTCCTCTGCATTGGAAACTGTTAAAGCTCAGCTTGCCAGGGTGCTGGGCCATCTCATTTCAACTATGAATCTCCTACAAAGGTTGGACCAGGTGATCCTTGAGGTCCCTTCCAACCTGGCGTTCTGTGGCTCTTTAGGAAGCTCAGCATTGTTGTCTGCTTGCTGTGCTGTTTGAATCTTCAGGCTGGGTGGTTGATCTCTGTCATATCCACCCACACTGTGCAACTGTGCTAATTTCAGCATTAATAAGTTTTCTATTAGAAGTGTTTGATCCAGCTCCATTTCTTGTGCACTCTGCAACGGTGTGTGGGCTTCGTTTGTGGCTCGCTCGTTAGCAACTGAGGTTGGCTTTAGTGTTTCAAGTTCTCCTTTCCTTCCAGATAGTGAATATTTAATGCTGAAGTGTCAGAACCAGCAGGATATGAGTGGCATATAGCGTGGTCATAGAATGTCCTGAGTTGGAAGGGACCCACAAGGACCATCCAGTCCATCTCCTGTCTGTGCACAGGACACTCCCAACATTCATTCCGTGGGTCTGAGGGTGTTGGTGACATGTTTCTGGAATGTTGTCAGGCTGTGACTGCTTCCCTGGGGAGCTGTTCCAGTGCTCCACCACCCTCTGGGTGAAGAACCTCTTCCTAATGTGTAACCAAAACCTCCCTTGACACATCTTCCTGCCATTCCCTCAGGCCCTCTTGTTGTCCTTCTTTTCTTGTGTGTAAAATACATCTAAACTTAACTGTCTGAAGATCTGTCCATTCTTATATAACCTGTTTGCGTTTTATAAGGTTATGTTTTTGTTTTAATAAAACTTCCAGATGTTGAATTCTTAACATCTTGAGTTCCAGCTGGCTTTTCATAGAGTTTTGGCCCAAGTATAACTCGGAACATAAACAGAAATGACTGAAATTCATGTGTCAGCAGCTCCAGGTTGAGGAAGTCTTTGAATTCATCGTTGTCCATATGTGGAACATGAGAGAAGCTGATGCTGTATTTCATCATGGAAAAGGAGCGTTTCCTGGAGTAAAAAGACCAAACAGGAGATAGAAGTCAAAGTAGTTAGAAGGGGAACCAGACATGAGCAGAAAGTTGTCCAGCATGGGACTGGTGAGACAAGTCAGAAGGTGCAGGTGTGTGACTGGCTGAAAGGTGTTTGCAGTGTCTTCTTTCTGCTTTGTTCCAGGATGAGCAGTGTGTCAGCCTTGTTTCAGCTGTCAATGTGGATCAGGGTATGTACTGAGATCAGCTTTATTTATTTTATCCTAACAGATGTGATATTAACAGATTCTTGAAGTGATTCTTTTGTCTTCTATTCCAGCAGTGCCACAATTACTTAACAGAAAATGTTGGAATACCGATCTGGGGCTCGTATGCTCTTCTTGCGTTGGCGACTCTGTTCCTGGGAGTGATCCTGGTTCTTGTAAGTGAGACACTGGAAATGGGTTGGCTTGTGACTGCTGTTTGCCACCCTGATGCCTTCTCTGCCTCAGGCTTACACAGCAAGAGCAATTGTTCTTGGGGTACCCAGCCCCCTGAGCTGGAAGACAGGGACAGGAAGCAGAATGGAGCCAAGGGTAAATTGTTGATGCACCCGGATCTGTGGCACTGGGGTACTGAGGAAACACTATTGCTCACTGAGCCACCTTCCATCATCCCACCAGTCCTGGCTAACTGGGGAGGTCCCTCTTGACTGGAAGGCAGCAAATGAGATGCTCATCTACAAGAAGGGCTGGAAAACAGGGTCTGGGGAACTGCAGGCCTGTCAGCCTGGCCTCTGTGCCAGGGAAGGTCATGGAGCAGATCATCCTGAGTGCCCTCCTGTGGCAGTACTGGATAAGCAGGGGATCAGGCCCAGTCAACATAGGTTTAGGGAAGACAGGTCCTGCCTGACCAACCTGATCTCCTTCTGTGACCAAGTGACCCACTTGGTGGATGAGGGAAAGCCTGTGGCTGTTTTTGTAGGCTTTATTAAAGCTTTTGATAGCATTTCCCTGCAGCATTGTTCTGGAAAGACTGGCTGCTCGTGGTGTGGATGAGAGTACTTTTGCTGAGTAAAAAATCTGGCTGGATGGCTGAGCTCAGAGAGTTGTGATCAACAGAGTCAAATCCCACTGTCAGCTCATCACAAGCCGGGTTCCCCAGGGCTCCGCGTTGGGTCAGTTCTGTCTAATCTCTTTATCCATGATCTGGATGAGGGGATCGAGTGCTCCCTCGGTCGTTTTGCCCATCACACCAAGTTGTGCCAGAGTGTTGATCTGCTGGAGGGTGGGGAGGCTCTGCAGAGGGATCTGGACAGGCTGGGTCAGTGGGCTGAGGCCAATGGGATGGGATTCAACAAGGCCAAGTACCGGGTCCTGCACTGGGACACAACAGCCCTGAGCCTGGAGCACTGCAGGGAAGAGCGGGTGGAGAGCTGCCCAGTGGAAAAGGACCTGGGGGTGCCAGTCAACAGGGGCTGAACATGAGGCAGCAGTGGCCTGGGTGGCCAAGAAGGCCAACAGCATCTTGGCTTGGATTAGCCAAGGTGTGGCAAACAGGAGCAGGGATGGGATTGTCCCTTTGGACTCCATGCTGGTGAGGCCACACCTCGAATCCTGGGGTCAGTTTTGGGCCCCTCACTCCAAGAAGGACATTGAGGGGCTGGAGCACATCCAGAGAAGGGAACGGAGCTGAGGAAGGGGCTGGAGAAGGGGCTTCTGGGAGTGGCTGAGGGAGCTGGGGCTGTTTATCCTGGAGAAGAGGAGGCTGAGGGGAGACCTCATTGCTCTCTGCAGCTCCCTGAAAGGAGGTTGTGGTGAGGTGGGTGCTGCTCTCTTCTCCCAAGTAGCAAGGGATGATACAAGAGGAAATTCCCTCAGGTTGTGCCAGAGGAGGTTTAGATCAGACATTAAGAGATATTTGTTTATTGACAGAGTGGTGAAGCCCTGGCAGAGGCTGCCCAGGGCAGTGGGGGACTGTCCATCCCTGGAGGTGTCTGAAAATTGTGGATGTGGCACATGGTTTAGTGGTGGGCTCGGCAGTGTTAGTTTGAGGTTTGATCTCAATGATCTTAAGGGTCTTTTCTAACCTAAATGTTTCTGTGATGCTAATGAGGAGGATGTTTGGGTGAACAAATATCTCTTTCTTTGATTGCAGATGGTGGTGTTCTTAGCAGACTGTCTCTTTCCATCCAGAAGGCCCAGACCACCAGAGAACCATCGCACAAGGAAGCCTGGTGTGTGCTTCTTGTTTGGTGAAGTCATTTAATCAACATTGCTTTGTAACTTGTGTTTGTGGGACATGAGAGTTGGTGTAGAAGTTCACACCTGTGGGTGATGCTGGGCTTTACCTGCAGCTGTTTGCCCTTAGGGTTTATACTGGATTTGTATTTTTTAGCTAAAGCAGTTGTAAAATTTTCTTAGGAGCTAGAAAAATGTTTGTCCAGCGTTTCCGTACGTGCGAAATAGGAAATCCCACATGTGCAGGGAGGTAAAAGTTTTGACTGGTGCTCTGTGTTGCTGACTTGGGGGTTTACCTAAGTTTTGGGGACAAAGTCAGGATTAAAAATGAACTCCTGTTTCTGTGGAGTGATTCCTTTGGGATTAGTCCCTGGAATTTTTGAAGGTGATGGTCAAAGAACATTTGAATGCTGATTGATGCTTTGTAGGAACCTGACTCTCTCTTTCAAAGCAGAGGAAGTTTGATATCTTGTCTGGGAAGTCTGTAATCTGTTAGTTCTTGACTCCTGCAGAGGGACCTGGACAGACTGGAGAGCTGGGCTGATTCTAATGGGATGATGTTTAATGAGTCCAAATGTCGAGTACTTCATTTTGGACACAACAATCCCATGCAGAGCTACAGACTGGGGACAGAGTGGCTGGAGAGGAGTCAGGCAGAAAGGGACCTGGGAGTGCTGGTGGCCAGGAAGCTCACCATGAGCCAGCAGTGTGCCCAGGTGGCCAAGAAGGCCAATGGCATCCTGGCCTGCATCAGGAATAGTGTGGCCAGCAGGACCAGAGGAGTTATCGTCCCCCTGTACTGGGCACTGGTCAGGCCTCACCTTGAATACTGTGTCCAGTTCTGGGCCCCCCAGTTTGGGAAAGATGTCAGGATACTGGAGAGTGTCCAGAGGAGGGCAACGAAGATGGTGAAGGGGCTGGAGCACAAGCCCTACGAGGAGCGACTGAGGGAGCTGGGGCTGTTTAGTCTGGAGAAGAGGAGGCTCAGGGGAGACCTCATTGCTCTCTACAACTCCCTAAAAGGAGGTTGTAGTTGGGCAGGGGTTGGTCTCTTCTCTCAGGTGACCAGTGGCAGAACCAGAGGGCATGGACTTAAGCTTCGTCAGGGAAAGTTTAGCCTTGATGTGAGGAAAAAATTCTTCACTGAAAGGGTGATTGGCCATTGGAATGGGCTGCCCAGGGAGGGGGTGGAGTCACCGACCCTGGAGGTGTTTAAGGGGAGACTGGATGAGGCACTGAGTGCCATGGTTTAGATGATGGTTGGTGTTGGTGTTGGTGTTAGTGTTGGGTTATAGGTTGGACTTGATGATCTCAGAGGTCCTTTCCAACCTTGTGATACTGTGACTCATGGGTAACTTCATGCTAGCAACCATTCTACCTCTAACAGCAGTGTGACTCATATTTTATGATATTTGACGTTCAAGAACATGTATTGGACATCATAATGGTATGTATTTGTGTATCCATGTTTTCTTTTCTCCTTAGCCTCAGATGGAGATCAGCAGCTGTGCCCAGAGCAAGAAGCAGATGAGGAAGGTGTCTCAGATGATGGAACAGAGAGTAGAGAGGAGTCCAGGGGACGCTCACCCCAGAATGCTGTAAGGCAGCGCACGGTGACTGCTGGTGCCACAGGGGATGATGCATCTTAGCTTTGTTTGCATGGATGATATATTTAAGTGTAGCTGTTAGAAAAGCAGGGTTTTCTATGATATTTTTTCAGTTAGTTCAAGACTTGTTTGTTCAATATAGGAAGTAGATCCTGAGAGCTTTTGGCTTTTAAGAAAACAACCAACCTTTTTTGTCTCGCTGGACTTAGAGCCTCCTGGTCTAGCAAGAACTTCTAGCTCTGATGTACCTTTGCCTTCTGCACTCCTACCAAATTCCAAAACTGCCTTGTAGGTGTTCCAACTTGCTGGAATCCAGCATCTGGTTGTGATTATTGTTACTGTTCCAAATTTTGTTTTCAGTATCCATAGGCAGCTTGTGTTTGCTGTTCGCTGTAGATCTCACTGCTCATATTGTTAAGGATGTTATGATTTTTGTCCTGTGAATATTTAAGTTCTTGATATTTTTTAAAAGCCTGTGTTCCAAAGATGTTTACTGAGGCTGAGCAAAGGTTGTGATGTAACAGATGTGTGTGAGAGGCTGTGCTTTGTGTGTGCGGGTGATGCTTGAATAGCAGTTCTGTACAAGTCAGACTGCCTGTTCTGTATCATCACCTTGACTGATGATTCTGTCCAGTTTAATCCCAGGAGGAATGAATAATCTGTAAGAATAATTTTTTTTTAAGTTTTGGAGCATTTTCAAGTAAAAAAATAACCACCAGCTTTGGAGTCTCGTGTTCGTATCTCTTTTTATTTAAGACAACCTCTTGCTCTGCCTGGCACAGAAGGACCTGGGGGTGCTGGTTGGCAGTGGCTGAACATGAGGCAGCAGTGGCCTGAGTAGCCAAGAAGGCCACCAGCATCCTGGCTTGGATCAGCCAAGGTGTGGCCAGCAGGAGCCAGAGAAAGGACCGTCCCCTGGACTTGGCACTGGTGAGGCTGCACCTCAAATCCTGGGGTCAGTTTTGGGCCCCTCACTCCAAGAAGGACCTTGAGGGGCTGGAGCACATCCAGAGAAGGGAAGGGGCTGGAGAACAGGGGTTGTGGGAGCAGCTGAGGAAGCTGGGGCTGTTTATCCTGGAGAAGAGGAGACTGAGGGGAGACCTCATTGCTCTGTGCAGCTCTCTGGGAGGAGGTTGTGGTGACGTGGATGCTGGGCTCTTCTCCCAAGTGACAGGGGATGGGATGAAAAGAAATGGCCTCAGGTTGTGCCAGGGGAGGCTCAGATGAGATGGCCCAGAACCCTGTCAAACTGAGCCCTAAAAGTGTCCAATGTAGAGGGCACTTGAAGCAACTGCAGCTCTAAAATACCTGTGAGTCTCGGAGAGTTAAATCTTCTGGGTGTCTCTTTTAAAAGGTTCATTTAGAAGTTAAATTGTGCCTCCTATATAAAGAAGATTTAAAAATGCTGGAAGAGAAACCATTACTGCAAGATCTTCATCAGAGATGGTATTTTTATCAGCTGTGCTTTTTCTTTCAGATTCTTTTTGCTTTGGTGAGCCTGCACTTTCCTGTCCTTTTAGCCCTTGTGTGACTGGTAACTCCTCAGAAAGATTATGTCTTGGAATCTTCCTTTAAACTCCTTGGCACGTGGTTTGGTGACTCCTTGCTGTATTGAGGCTACCAGCTGAGGGGAAAGGGTATTGAAAGTAAAGATTTCCTCCTGACTTGTGGAAATGACATCCTGTATCCCTGTGATTTGAGACACAGGCCAGTTTGGTCCTTCCCAGCACAATCGTGGGCACAACAGTGACAGGGAAAGGCTGGCTGTCACTGCACAAGAGTTGTTCTGGTTCCATGAGGCTCAGACCTTCTCTCAGCACCGTTGCTGTACGTCTCTTCCCTGTTACTCTTGGATCTTGTTCACAGATGGACAGGTGTGGATTTGTCTTGGAATTGTGGTTTGATCTTTTGAAAACCCCAAAGAGGTGTCCTAAGCTCCCTCTGTGTTGAGTCACTGGGGGGAGCCAGGAGCCACCAGAGATGCCCTGTTACCCCGGTGCCTGGCAAGGTGTGGTTCACAGCTGTGCTGGTGGAGTAGCTGCAGGAGTAAGAAGGACAAGAGAACATGTTTGGGTGTGATGCTGTTACTCCCTGAGAATGAATGCTGATACAGGGAATATTCTCTAAATTATGCTTTGGCCAAACACTTGGGCTCTGCTGAGGCAGTGGAAGTTGTTCTGATATCAGAGGGAAATCTTTTGGCATCCCTATAAAACTTTTTCCCAAATCTGGCCAAGCTCTGTGGGTCTCAAAAGATTTTAGTTCACAGGTGTTTAGTTTGGCAGCTAAATTCTCTGAAGTTTTCATCTCAGCTGAACAAATCCAGTTTGCTGATAATTCCTTTGCTGATAGTGCTGTCTCTGAATTATATAAAAGGGGCAGGGGATTGGAACTGGATGATCTTTAAGGTCCCTTCTAACACAAGCCATTCTATGACTGTATGGCAAATAAAAGGAAGAAGGACTTAATGGGAAGCCCAATGGAGCGAATGGGAGGGAAATAGAAAGTGGAGGTGGTGGGAAATAGAAAGTGGAGGTGGTGGGAAATAGAAAGTGGAGGTGGTGGGAAATAGAAAGTGGAGGTGGTGGGAAATAGAAAGTGGAGGTGGTGGGAAGTAGAAAGTGGAGGTGGTGGGAAGTAGAAAGTGGAGGTGGTGGGAAGTAGAAAGTGGAGGTGGTGGGAAGTAGAAAGTGGAGGTGGTGGGAAGTAGAAAGTGGAGGTGGTGGGAAGTAGAAAGTGGAGGTGGTGGGAAGTAGAAAGTGGAGGTGGTGGGAAGTAGAAAGTGGAGGTGGTGGGAAGTAGAAAGTGGAGGTGGTGGGAAGTAGAAAGTGGAGGTGGTGGGAAGTAGAAAGTGGAGGTGGTGGGAAGTAGAAAGTGGAGGTGGTGGGAAATAGGAAATTATCTGAGTGAGGGCTACTAATTCTGTTCTCACACGTCTGTTGTGAGGACTTCTTACCCTATGTGAAGCACTTGGGCACTGTGCCAATAGGACTATAGGAATGCCTATGAAGAAATGAATGTTTCTGTATTAATTGCAGAGTGTAAAGGCCATGTTAAGAAGAACTCTTTTCCTTTTTTGTTTTTTTCTTCACTAAAGGGCTGGTTTACACCTTCTAGATGTTGCTCACAAAATTGTAGTGGCAAAATAGGGCTACAAGACTCCTGGAGAGGTTCTTGATAGCAAGGGTGCGCAGCCTGTGATCCATGGGTTGCACGTTGCTGACTCAAACCAGATTGCAACCTGCTCTTTCTTTTCAGGTGGCCACTCAGGAGCACATTAAGGGTGGACTGTTGCCTTCTGGAGTTGATTGGGTGGTGGAAGCTCTATAATCATGTCCTTTGTTTTTCCTTGTGGAGTTTCTAGACTTGCAATCTATGAGGTTCACAGTGCCAGAAGTGAGCTCCTGTGAAGAATGT
The DNA here is from genome assembly GCA_033556795.1 of Tapera naevia. NCBI lineage: Eukaryota > Metazoa > Chordata > Aves > Cuculiformes > Neomorphidae > Tapera > Tapera naevia. Next base: position 8,293,078 of record JAUMJJ010000157.1, on the reverse strand, counting down.
CAGTAAAATGTAGGCTGCCACCTCTGGAGCAGCTCACCTAAGAAGGGTATGGAACTGTTGGAATGGGTCTAGAGGAGGCCACAAAGATGATCCAAGGGCTGGAGCCCCTCTGCTGTGAGGACAGGCTGAGAGAGTTGGGGTTGTTCAGCCTGGAGAAGAGAAAGCTTTGGGAGGACCTCATAGCAGCCTCCCAGTACCTGAAGGGGCTCCAGGAAAGCTGGGGAGGGGCTTTTTACAAGGGCCTGCAGGGACAGGATGAGGGGGAAGAGTTTTTAGCTTTAAATTGGAAGGGGAAGATTTAGATTAGACATCAGGAAGAAACTTCATGCTGTGGGTGGGGAGGTTGTGGCCCAGGTTGCCCAGAGCAGTGGTGGCTGTTCCATCCCTGGAGGTGTTCAAGGCCAGGATGGATGGGGCTTTCAGTTCCCTGATCCAGTGGGAGGTGTCCGTGCCCATGGCAGTGGGATTGGATCTGGATGGGCTTTAAAGTTCTTTCCAACCCAAACTATTCCATGATTCTATGTTTCTATGATCTGCTGTGCAGTCTCCATCCTCCCCATGCTCCTTCTGAGTAGAAGGAGGTGACTGTGACCAGGCTGTTAAGCAACACTTCCATGACTTTACTTTTTCCAAGGATAAGATGAGCTGCTTAGAGCCTTTCCTGCATGTGTGTGTGTGCACAAAAACTGAGAGACCCCAGGAAGTGTTTTGGACACCCTGGATCTTGTAGGACAGGAAAAAACGGTCCAGCTACTTACCCAGTTCACTTCTCTCCCAAGACAGGATCAATTATGCCTACATTTTGCCTGAGAGTCTCATGTTTATACAAGGGGTTTTTTTTGTCATTTTAAAATAATTATTGTTTTTTTAAAAATAGTATCTCAAAACAAAGGGGTGACATCTTCCTCCTGTCTATAAACACTCACTGGTGCACTGTGTCAAGGCACCATTATTACTGTGGGTGTTTTATGTTTGGACAACAGACCGTCAATCTTCATGGGAAGTGGCACAAGGGTTTTCCACACTATGGAATTACATATTGAAGAGAGTTGTCTGGAAGGTAAGATCCTCCCAGAATGTACCAATAGCCTGTCAGGTTTTATGTTTCCTTAGGTTGCTTTTGAATTCCTAAAATGTTCTGAGATAGAGTCATAGAATCATGGAATGGTTTGGCTTGAAAGTGACCTCTAAACCCATCCAGTTCCAACCTCCCTGCCATGAGCACGGACACCTCCCACTGGATCAGGGAACTCAAAGCCCCATCCAGCCTGGCCTTGAACACCTCCAGGGATGGGGCAGCCACCACTGCTAATAATCTCCCCAGGGAACTGGTGGATTCCTCTACACTGGACGCTTTAGGGCTCAGCTGGGCAGGGTTCTGGGCCTGTTATTTAAACTGTACATTACCTAAAAGGTTGGACCAGATGATCCCTGAGGTCCCATCCAACCTGGCATTCTGTGATTCTCTGGGCAACCTATGCCAGGGCCTCCCCACCCTCACAGGAAAATATTTCTCCCTAAGATCTCATCTCAGCCTCCCCTCTTTCAGCTGAAAACTGTTCCCCTCATCCTATCCCCGCACTCCCTGATCAAGAGCCCCTCCCCAGCTTTCCTGGAGCCCCTTTCAGTCCTGGGAGGCTGCTCTAAGGTCTCCCTGGAGCCTTCTCCAGGCTGAACAAGCCCAGCTGTCTCAGCCTGTCCTCATAGCAGAGGGGCTCCAGCCCTCAGATCATCCTCTGACCCAAATTTGGTTTTTAAAAATGTCAGCTGAAGGGAAGAAGCTTTTCCCTCCAAATTTTACCAGAGGCTGGGTTCTGTTTGTTGTTCTGTTTGCCTTTCCCATTTGGATAACCCAAGTGAATCAGGTGAGCAGAACATCCCTGCAGGACTGATTTTGTATTTATTCTGTCAGCAGAGTCTCTGTGAAGACCTTGCTGAGGATGTTGGTGGTGTAAGTGTCCAGATGCTAAAATACAGATGTTGCACAGCTAAACTGGATTGATCCGGAGTGGTATTTCACTGGCAAGGTTTAGCATTCTAAATGCAAAGTGAACCCTCATAGCAGGGCCTCTTATACTGTAGGGTTTGTACTTTAATGAGGTAGATATTTAATCAATTTTAGGGTGTACTGGTATCTGTGTTTTGCATATGTTTCAAATAACAATGAAATTTATACGCAGATGAAGTAATTGAAGCATTGCCTGATTTCAGACGGGCCCACAGACCTTCCTGCAGTGTAATTTGAAGAGACTGGGGATCAATCAAAGTGTTTTAAAATTAAGAGTTTTCTGCAGCTGGGCCACTCCCAAGTTGAGCTACTTTAGTTTCAGTTTATAGCTCAACTTTTTTCTTTTCCCCGAGTCAAATGGTTTATTGTACCCAGGATTTTTTAACTGTCACATCTGAAAATAAAAAGTATCTTTAAAAACATGATATTCTGTAGAGATCTAAACCTTCATTGAGCTCTGTGACCCAAATACACCCTGAACTTTAATGGCAAGAAGTTTAAAATTTAAATCCAAGGCCACCCTTCACATGAGTTCCTATCCTTACATGTCAGAATTTGAATGCAATATTCAGCTAAAATACCTTGGAATTTGCCTTTACTTAACTGCTCTCGCTTGGGTTACAGCTCTGGCAATTATTTATTGCTTCTTTAGCCATTGTTTAACAAATAATCCTTATCATTATGGTGGTCCATGCCACAACATTATACCTGTTGCAGCCCCATCTGGGACATCAGAGGTGGGTCCTGGGTCCCTCCTGTAAATTTAGGGACTGCCCTGGCTGATTAAGGTAAAAATTAACACCAACCACTGGTCTAAAATGTATTTATTCTCGCAGGCAAAAGTCTTGAGAATAGAAAAAGCACTGGCTTATCAAACCCTTGGTAGGAGCAACAAGGAGGAGGAAAAAGAAGGAAAAGCAAGAAATAAAGAGGAAATAAAAGAAAAATAGCAAGTCTTTACCACCCCAAGGCTCCAGCACTGGAAGGATCATTCCAGGAGGGTTGGCACTCAAATAGCCCCTCTTCCAGAGCTTTATTTATCCTTTGTTTTTGGTGGGCCTGCACAGTGCTTCTTCTAGGAATGTTCTGGAATCTGGGGGAGCTGCTTCTTCCAAGGGGGCTCTTGGGACAGCAAACTCAGCTGGGTTTCTTGTGAGATGAAGTGTTGAAGGACACTGCCTCTGCTGCAGCCTCAACTGTGATTTAAGGCACCCAAACCAAGCGGTTTAAAGCAGCCGAAAAGAATCAGTCTCTTACAGTTCTTCTATGTGTAAACTCTGGAGCATCTGAAATTCAGATACAGATTGGTGGGCTGGAACCATGACCAGATTTTCACAGTGTGGCTTTACAGATCATCATCCTTTTGTAGGGAGGGTATTTTCAAGTCTTCCTCTGCTAGGAGTCTGTTAGGGAGTTCTTCTCTGAGGTCCAGTTTCTCGCAGTAAGTAACACCGTGTTTTGTGGGGAGTTCCCTGTGGGATGGGAACTGCTCATTCTGGGGATAAAAAAAGCAGACTTTGGCCATAAATATCTGATCCAACACCTGTGGAGGACGGTGGAGGTGTCTTGTTGCTTAGCAGGGCTTTGTCTGTGGTGGAAGAATACGACCATCAAGTCATCAGAAGTAAGAACTCAGGCAAATTGAATTTATCTTTATTTAACTGTAGCTCAAAATGTTACAGATTGTTCCTGTGCTGGATTTTGGGTTTTATAGTTGCCAATTAACTCAGAATGTTTCTAAGCCCCATCTGAGTGAATGATGAGTCTTAAACACATTGCTCTAATATTCCTAGGTGGGTACCATTAAAAAATTCTGATATTTCAATAGAGACCAATACTCCAATATATATTCAGACACATTTGATTGACTTTATTAATAGGTGCCTATAAAGGATATTTTGTTTATAGCAAAAAAAAAGGGCAGTAAAAGCATCTTTGTGGAAAGAATAAGCCAAATACAATGCCAGAAGTGGATGGAATGTAATATGTTAAGGATTAAGCAATGGGTACTTGCAGGGGAGTCACTACATTGTCAGGTCCTGCAGTGCAGATTCTGTAACAGTCAGATAGAAATAAAAATGTATTGAAAGAAAATAATGAACAGAAAAAGCATAGTTTAGTGTTAATGATACTTTCAATCAGTTGGAACGAAACGGTGAATGGATTTTTTTGCAAGTTTTTACATGATTTTCTATTAAATTTTTCTTTCCCATTTGAAATAAGTGACTTAGCATCCTTCATATTAATTAGGAGGGCAACGAAGATGGTGAAGGGGCTGGAGCACAAGCCCTACGAGGAGCGACTGAGGGAGCTGGGGCTGTTTAGTCTGGAGAAGAGGAGGCTCAGGGGAGACCTCATTGCTCTCTACAACTCCCTAAAAGGAGGTTGTAGTGGGGCAGGGGTTGGTCTCTTCTCTCAGGTGACCAGGGACAGAACCAGAGGGCAGGGACTCAAGCTTCATCAGGGAAAGTTTAGACTTGATGTGAGGAAAGGGTGATTGGCCATTGGAATGGGCTGCCCAGGGAGGGGGTGGAGTCACCGACCCTGGAGGTGTTTAAGGGGAGACTGGATGAGGCACTGAGTGCCATGGTTTAGATGATGGGGTGGTGTTGGTGTTGGGTTATAGGTTGGACTCAATGATCTCAGAGGTCCTTTCCAACCTTGTGATACTGTGATACTGTGAATTCAAACTCTTGTCAAGTAGAGTTTCAGTAGGAAAGGCTTAAAATGATAGAATCATGGAATTACTTGGTTGGAAAAGACCTTTTAGATCATCGAGTCCAATTGTCCCTGTCCACTGCTAAACCAGATCCCTGAGCACCTCATCTGCCCATCTTTTAAACACTTCCAGGGATGGTGAGAATACGTATCAGGCTCTGTAACGGGCCATAGCAGCTGGCAGCTAGTGTGGCACTGTGCTGATCACTACTGCTTTTGTACCCTGGAGATATTATGTAGTTGTTTTTTTCTCCCTCACCTGCTTCTCCTGCAGGTCACGGGGGCAGCTCCCAGGACAGGCTGGTTTTGCACCACGCTTGTATTCCCTCCCTGGTGCCTGTAGGGCTGTGGTGGCCCTGCACCCTCTTCTGTCTGCTCAGAACAGACACATTGTGGTTTTGAGCCCTTCTGGAATAACACAAAAGTGTAAGAGGTGGAATAGAGTCATAGAATCATGAATCCAGTTCCAACCCCCTGCCATGGGCAGGGACACCTCCCACTGGATCAGGGGGCTCAAAGCCCCTTCCAGCCTGGCCTTGAACACCTCCAGGGATGGGGAAGCCACCACTTCTCTGGGCAACCCAGGCCAGGACCTCCTCACTCCCAGTGTGAAGAATTTCTTCCCATTGTCTAATCCAAATCTCTCTCTTTCCAATTTAAAGCCATTCCCCCTCATCCTGTCACTCCAGGCCCTTGTAAAAAGCCCCTCCCCAGCTTTCCTGGAGCCCCTTTCAGTGCTGGGAGACTGCTCTAAGGTCTTCTCAGAGCCTTCTCTTATCCAGGCTGAACAACCCAACTCTCTCAGCCTGTCCTCTTAGCAGAGGGGCTCCAGCTCTCTGATCATCTCTGCAGCCTCCTCTGGTCCCATTCCAACCATTCCATATCCTTCTTCTGTTGGGGACTCCAGCCCTGGACACAGGACTCCAGGTGGGGTCTCCCCAGAGCAGAGCAGAGGGACAGAATCCCCTCCCTCTCCCTGCTGGCAATGCTCCTTTGGGTGCAGCCCAGGACTGTTGGTTTCTGGGCTGTGAGCGCTCATTGCTGGCTCATGTTGAGCTTCTCATCCCCCAGCACCCCAAGTCCTTCTCCTCAGGGCTGCTCTCACTCACACCATCCCCCAGTCTGTTTTGAAACCACGGATTGGCCTGGTCCAGGTGTAGGACCCTGCACTTGGCCCTCTCCAGGTATATTCTCTAAATCTCCAAGTTCCTGAGGCGCTGGTGGCTGTAGCTTAGAAACTCTTACCATGAGCAAATTTCTCTTTTAGAACGTTATTCATTACAGTGCAGTTCCGTAGGGAAAAACTTAAAACCACAACAAATTATTTAACAAAATATGTTTCTTTAAAAATTGATCTAAATTGTTCCATTTTGAGCAGCATTAGTGGTGAACAAGGGTTTAAATTCCTATCAAACTCCAATTTAATAGTTTTAAATTAGAAGGGGCGATGTTTAGATTAAACATTAGGAAGAAATTCTTCACAATGAGGGTGAGGAGGCCCTGGCACAGGTTGCCCAGGGACTGGGTTGCCCCATCCCTGGAGGTGTTCAAGGCCAGGTTGGATGGGGCTTTGCATGCTCTGACCCAGTGGGAGGTGTCCCTGCCCATGGCAGAGAGGTTGGATGGGCTTTAAGGTCTATTCCAACCCAAACCATTCTATCATTCTACAGAAACAACTTATGAAGTTCTTCCAACTTTTAAAGGTGAAAGAGATGTAGTTTTGCTCCTGTGAAACACCTGACAATAACTGCTTATCATGTACATGAGGAAGACAAAGGTGAGGGATGCTGCGTGCTTTAGATTCTCTGTATTTTGCCTTTTATAACAACAAATTAAAACAGAATTTTGTGTTTAGAATATGGTTTTAAGTGCATAGATAAGAGCCCCAGTAAATACTTGCTCTCCTCCATTCCTGAGGGAAGCCTGGTGGCCTGCCCATATAATTTGCTGATAAAGTCCCATCTGTTAAAACAAAGTGCAGCGCGAGTAATAAATTTCAGGCAGAGGCCATGAGAAGTTATTTTTGCAAGACAGTCTTCGCTGAGCTTTGCTTTAAACCAGGAAAAGCATTTGAAACTGAAATAGAGATTCTAATATTGGCTTTAAGTTAGCTTTGCGCTTTTACAGGGCAAATGAGAAACCCTGCTCCGCTTTATTTCCCTGGCAAACAGGGTCGAATGATCAACTGCTCAGAGAATAAAGTCATAAGGAAAACTCTGCTTCACAAGTGACATACGTAGGAAAACAGCAGATGTTTGATGAAGTAAAGAGCCGACTTATTGCCAAGTCTTTGGAAAACAAAATTAATTTCCTTTCGTCTTTGATAATGATGATGTAATGTCGTTAATAGGAAGAGCCTGGCCATGCTCATGGAGTTATTAAAGAAGAAATGTTAGACATGCAGCAGGTTTCCTGACCAGTGCCATTTCCATGAGAGCATTTATAGACGTGGAGGAAAAAGAAAGATGAAAGTGGTTGTAGGATGTTGCCTTTTGCCTTTTTCGAAGCATAAGAAACGGGTGATGAAACAAAACCTGTGAGTTTCCTCTTAAGGAGTTCAGAATTCTGGTTGTTTAGTGCAAAGAAGGAAACTCTCTTTGTGAGGCAACTTTATTTCTGCTGAGATCTTACTTCAAGGAGGAGAAAATGCTCTTTTTAGAGCAAAATTAAAAAATAAATAACTTCTGTATTTCCCCAGCAAGAGTTAAACCGAGTGAAGATGGGGATGAGCGGGCACAGCTTTGGCTGTTTTACTGGGTGGAAAATATCTCAACAATAATGAAATAGAGCGTGTTTTTCTTGATTTGCAAGCAATTAATTTTGCCCCTTTGCTTTTAACAGAATTGTGTAGTCGCGGGAGGTAGTGATGCGTTTATTTGCAGTATCTCCTTGGGTCACTAGATGTCCCTGCACGCTGTTGGAGAAACTGCGAAACAAAAAAGGTGAAGTTGAAATGAAAGCCAGGCAGATTCCTCGAGGGAATGTAGGAAGCTGTCCTGTTTGAGGACCTTTTGTCATCTTTGTTTCTCTTAAATGGTGGGGGAGGTAGAGCTGGAATGTTCTGTGCTTTTACCATAGGTATAGAATGAAAATGAGGTCTGTTCGTGGGAAGTTGTGATGAGCTCCTTACTTGGTTGAAGCAGTCAGAGCACTGGTGACTCAGTCTCATCCCCAGTGATAAATACTACAAGAATATGAAGGTGGTATTTAAACTTGGAGCTTCATTGCTGAGACGTGAGGATAATGTATGAGAGAGACCCCACGGTCATTATAACCAACGTTGGTTTTAACAGTGCCACAGAATCATGGAATCATTAAGGTTGGAAAAGACCTCTCAGCTCATCCACTCCAACCTTCAGCCCAACCCCACCGTGCCTGCTGAACCCTGTCCCCAAATTCCACGGCCATGCATTTCTTGAACCCCTCCAGGGATGGAGCCTCCCCCACTGCCCTGGGCAGCCTCTGCCAGGGCTTCACCACTCTTACAGTAAGGAAACTTTTCCTAATATCCAACCTAAACCTGCCCTGGTGCAACCTGAGGCCATCTACTCTCATCCCATCACTTGTTATTTGGGAGGAGAGACCAACCCCCACCTCACCACAACCTCCTCTCAGGGAGATGCAGAGAGCAATGAGGTCTCCCCTCAGCCTCCTCTTCTCCAGGATTAACAGCCCCAGCTCCCTCAGCCACTCCCATAACACCCATTCTCCAGCCCCTTCCACAGCTCCATTCCCTTCTCTGGATGTGCTCCAGCCCATCAAGGTCCTTCTTGGAGTGAGGGACCCAAAACTGAGCCCAGGATTCGAGGTGTGGCCTCACCAGCGCTGAATCCAGGGGGACGATCACTTACATTGTTGTCATGGCTGATCCAAGCCAGGATGCTTTTGGCCTTCTTGGCCCCCTGGGCCACTGCTGGCTCATGTTCAGCCCCTGTTGACCAGATCATCGATGTCATCATGTCCATGGTAACACTCTTGGCAGTGAAGTTGTGTATTATACTGCAGGTTATATATTGTGTGGCAAGGCTGGGAGTAGTAGTAATTAACCAGACACCTAATATTGACCTGTCATGTAGAAAATTTACATCTATTTCTAATTTTTTTCCTCTTTGAGTGCAAAAATCCACACATTTGGATAAACCTGACTGCTAAATTCTGCCCTGGTGCGAAGACACACAATGCTGGTGCCATCACTGCAGCCTCGTTCTCGTGCAGGTTGTAGAATTGGGTTTTGTCTTTCGTGTGACCTCTTTGCTACCTATGGAAGCCAAGACTTGCTTTCTGGAATGTCAGCTTCAAGGAGAAACTGGGACAGATTTGCTATCATCTAAATGATTTAAAGTGTCTTTCTGAACAGCATGATGTGCCTTGACTTTAAAAATGTCTTTTCTCCGCTATTAAAGGTTTGTCAGCCGAGTGCAAATCACCAGTACAGAAACAGAGTGAAACCCTGCAGAAGTGATTGTGGTTTCCAATTAACAAGTTGAAAATAGTGCCAGCATTTAGTGTAAAACACCAAACATAACTCTCCAGAGAAAAAGAACACATGACCAAAACAGTTACCTTCAGCTGAAATGAGGGCAGGGGGACCAGTAAACTGCTTTTATTGCCTCAATTTCATTTTTTGCATATATGGCTAAAAGTTTATGGACATTAATTTAAACGTTAGGCTGCCCCATTCCCTGTTTGACTTGTTATAAAAATAAAATTATTCGGGGTTTTTTGAATACCTACAAAACTCTTACAGTGATTAAAACACACACAAGCTGATAGACTGCATGTTTGTTAAGACTGGATGCTCGGCCATTTAGAGCCCACCTGCCAAGGACTATTTCACTCCAAAAGAATCAGTTCAAGGCCAACAAATTCACTTTGCTGTGGGTTGCTCATGCAGAGGTGAACCCTGCTAGGATGGATGTTGGGGTTTGAGCCTCCTCTAAGTAACTTCATTTTCTGGTAGTTAACTTCATGTTTCTCAGGCAGTATTTCATAGAATTATCTGGGTTGGAAGCGACATCCAAGATCATCAAGTCCAATCCTTAATCCAACACTATCATGATTATAGATCATGGCACTAAGTGCCACATCCAGCCTTATTTTAAAAACCTCCAGGATGACTCCACTCCCTCTCTGGACAGGCCATTCCACTGCCTGATTGCTCATTCTAGGAAGAACTTTTTTCTGATATTCAGCCTAAACCTTCCCTGGCAGAGTCTAAGCTCGTGCCCTCTTGTTCTGTTGCTGGCTGCCTGGGAGAAGAGTCCGACCCCCACCTGTCTACAGCCTCCTTTCAGATAGTTGTAGAGAGTGATGAGGTCACCCCTGAGCCTCCAGGGTGAACAACCCCAGCTCCCTCAGCCTCTCTTCATAGGAGTTGTGCTCAAATCCCTTCACCAGTTTTGTTGCTCTTCTCTGGATCCACTCCAGCCCCTCAATATCTTTCTTGAACTGAGGGGTTTGTCTCTAGGAGTGATAACATGGGGCACTGGGATGCAGAAAGGTCGTTGTTTATCCTTATTCCTATTGGAAACCAAAGCCATCCTCGAGTTGGCGGAGCCATAAGGGAAAGGGGAAGAAAAGGGTCGCACTTGCAAGGAGGGGCAGAGAGGACAGGTGACCCCAAACTGACCAACAGAGGATTCCACCCCATAGACATCATACTTGGTATAAAACTGGGACATCATGAGGGTCTCACTCTGTCTGAGATGGTTGATGTCCAGTGGGGACCTCGTCTGTCTGTTTGCCCTGGTCTCTGATCCGTGCATTCCTGAATCCAGTTCCTGAGCCCAGATCCCTCCTCGCCTTGGACCCTTTCCCTCATGTCTGCTCTGCAGCATCTGCAGTGACGAATAATCATTGAGCAGTGGGGCATGATTTCATATATTTGTATATTGTCCTTCTTCCTCTTCCTCTTCCTCTTCCTCTTCCTCTTCCTCTTCCTCTTCCTCTTCCTCTTCCTCTTCCTCTTCCTCTTCCTCTTCCTCTTCTTCCTATTCTTCTTCTTCTTCATTGTCTTCCTCTTCTTCCTCTTCTTCTTCTTCTTCATTGTCTTCCTCTTCTTCCTCTTCTTCTTCTTCCTCCTCTTCCTCTTCTTCTTCCTCTTGCTCTTCTTGCTCTTCTTCTTCATTTTCTTCCTCTTCTTCCTCTTCTTCCTCTTCTTCCTCTTCTTCTTACTCCTCTTCCTCTTCTTCTTCCTCTTGCTCTTCTTCCTTCTCTTCTTCTTCTTCTTCTTCTTCTTCTTCCTCTTGCTCTTCTTCCTCTTGCTCTTCTTGCTCTTCTTCCTCTTCTTATTATTACTCTTCCTCTTGCTCTTCTTGCTCTTCTTCCTCTTCTTCTTCCTCCTCTTCTTCTTCTTATTCTTCTTCTTATTATTATTATTATTTTATTAAAGCTGCCATTTTCATTTCCAGCCCACAAGCCTTTTCCGCTCATTTCCCTTTCCCTGGGGGTAAGGAGGAAGGGAATTGGGAGCCCAACTGCTTGATTTTAGCTGCTGAAACTGGCCGGCCCAGGTCTAAACATTGACAAAATGCTGAGAGCAATCCTAGTTTGCTTTACTAAATTCGGTTTCAGGAGTGAAATTTATTGGTGTTGCAGACTCAAGCAAGTGCCATGTCCTGGAAGGCTTCTTTTCTGCCCATGAAATCTCTGAACTCTTTGGGAAATGAAAATTTGAAGGTTCTCTGCCATGTACCAAATGAGTCCAAACCTCTGGGTCCCCCTGCCTTTCCATCCAAAAATACTGTTCTGTGGGGAAAACAAGTCATAGAATCATTAAGATTGGAAAAGACCTCTAAGCTCATCCATTCCAACCATCAGCCTGACCCCACCATGCCTGCTGAACCATGGCCCCAAGTGCCACGTAATTTCTACTTTGCATGTAGTATTTGTTCAGATTAGGGGAACCACAGCAATCCAGCTGGCACAACAGCTCCTAAATATAACTGGAATTCTTACATCGAGTACGTTTGTTCTAATTTCACCTGGATAACTAATTTTTTTATTGTGCTAATGGGCTGTTATGCATATGTGGAAGCCATTTACTGCCTGCCCTAGATGGAAAGAGACTCATATTTCAACTCTGAATGTTTAGCACTTAATAAGGTAGCCACCTGCTTTTAAAGTTATTCCAACCTATTTGAATGGCCTTTCCTGCTCATTGTGAACACCAGGGGTATTTTTGATCTCCTGCAATGAAACAAATAACTAAACAATTTGAAATGGTAAATAAAAAAGAATTCTAGTCCCTCTATTTTTCAGAATTTCAAACAACTTTATAACAGCACTTTATAAATCACTTAGTAAGAGATCTATAACTTTAAAAACCAGGCCTGCATACGCTGAATGTTTGTTCTTCGCAGCACGACACAGTGAAACCACGTTGGGCAGGTGCTGAGCTCTGCTCACCACCCAGCACTCCTTGCTCTCTCCAACCCTGCCCAAAACTGTCTGGAGCATTCCCATTGAAACCTCAAACCAGGAGAAACGATTCCGTGCATCTGTTCCACTTTGCCCCCAGATTTTGTCATGGCTCAGGAACCTGCATCTGGGGAGCATGAGGTACAAGCCAGAAATTGGCAGCGAGGTATTGCGAACGTGGCTTGAAGCCATGTACTTCTTAATCCTCGTGCTGGAACCGACTCCTCAGGACTTCAAACAGCTTGAGAAATCATCTCATTTACAAGGGCTGGCATGGCTGCAGGGACAGAGTTAGGGCTCTGTGGTGGTTTGTGTGGGGGAAGTGTTACCTTGAGTCAGCAGTTCCTGTTTTGGTAGGTTTTGTGGTTTGATTTCGGTGATGAGTGTACAGGACAAGAACATGAATAATATTGTGAGGGTTCAACGAGGCCAAGTGCAGGGTCCTACACCTGGGTCAGGCAATGAGTGGCTTCAGTACAGGATGGGGGACGATGTGACTGAGAGCAGCCCTGAGGAGAAGGACTTGGGGTGCTGGGGGATGAGAATCTCAACATGAGCTGGCAATGTGCACGCACAGCCCAGAAACCACCGTGTGCTGGGCTGCACCCAAAGGAGCATTGCCAGCAGGGAGAGGGAGGGGATTCTGTCCCTCTGCTCTGCTCTGGGGAGACCCCACCTGGAGTCCTGTGTCCAGGGCTGGAATCCTCAGCACAGGAAGGAAATGGAGCTGTTGGAACGGGTCCAGAGGAGGCCATAGATGTCTGGAGCCCCTCTGCTATGAGGACAGGCTGAGAGAGTTGGGTAGTTCAGAGAAGAGAAGGCTGCAGGGAGATTTTAGAGCAGCCTTCCAGTACTGAAAGGGGCTCCAGGAAAGCTGGGGAGGAGCTTTTTACAAGGGCCTGGAGTGATAGAGTGAGGGGAATGGCTTTAAATTGGAAGGGGGAAAATTTAGATGAGACCTTAGGAAGAAATTCTTCACAATTAGAGTGGGGAAGCGCTGGCACAGGTTGCCCAGAGAAGCTGTGGATGCCCCCCTCCCTGGAGGTGTTCAAAGTCAGGTTGGATGGGGCTTTGAACCCTCTGATCCAGTGGGAGGTGTCCCTGCCCATGGCAGGAGGGTTGGAACTGCATGGGCTTGGATGTCCCTTCCAACCCAAACCATTCTGTGATTCTATCATGCAATGCAGGCTTTTTTCTTGTCAGAGATGGTAGGGAGTGTTTCTCACAGATGTTGCTGTATGAGAGCACAGAATCAAGGACACAAGAAAGCTTCCAGAACACGAATTCTCTTGATAATCTGCAATGCTTCTTGGAGCATTTGCCTCTACCCACAAACATAACCTCTCTCCTGCTGAGTCTTCACTTCAGCCAGCTCCTGCTCTTCCATGTGCAAATTTTGGCGAGACACTGGGACAACTGAACCTGTTGTATTATCTTGGGCAGTGAACAACAGACAAAGAAATGTGTCATCTACAAAGGCTCTAATCCAAACAGTGGTGTGAGCACCCGAGCCCTGTTGGGAACACTTTTGTAGTGTGTTAGGCACGGGGAGGGACAAAGGACGGTCCACGTGCCAGATATCTCTAGCAGAGACAAGGCTTAGACACGTCTGTTGGACAAAAGCAGAGCAGCAGTGGCAGAAATACTTAGTAAAGCAGCTTGAGTCACTTTGGCTTAGAGCATCTTTTGATGCAGATAAGGAGAAGAATATTCTTAAGAGAATGGTTCCCCTTTGAGGGAGCTGATGAATGTCAGAAGAGGCTGGTAGTTGTGAGGAACTTGTTGAGAGTCATCGATGATGCCAGCAGAAAAAAGACTTTGCTGCTTTCTGCTGTTCTTTAGTTTAAAATTCCTCTTTTTGTTTCAAACTCAAGATTTTAGTGAAAAAAAAACGGTTTTATGGTCTTGGAATTTGCTGTCTGCTTCTGGAGCAAAGCAGTGCATTTCTGAAGCAGGTGAATTATGTCAACTCCTAGGTCATGTTTAGCCTTTTACCCTTAAAATAAAAAGATTGAAATCTGGGTTTTGTACAGCAGACGTTACTAAAACAAGGAGAAAACTTGGTTCTTTTCCTGAGTTTTGGAAGAAATCTGATCCGTAATATTTAGGAATTTATTTCATGACTGTGCCTTTCTTTAACCATCTGTAAAATGGGAACAATACTGGCTCTGCTGTGTCAGGTGTTTTAGGATGTGTAGGACAATTGAGCCAGGGAACAAGTCAGAAGCTGATGGTATTGGAGAATCTGACAAAACCCTAACTGCCCAAGGATCTGTCATCCTCTCTCATTCCCAGGGTCGATCCTGAGCGGAATAATTTCAGATTCTGTTTTCATCTGGACTTTGTGCTTGGTGGTGTTGAATGGAGTTTAAATCCAGTTGGATTTAGATTTAACAAGACCTGTTTCCCAGGGTTCGGTGTTGGGTTGAGTTCTGTAGAGCAGTTGTGGCTGCTCTCTCCCTGGAAGTATTCAAGGCCAAGTTGGATGGGGCTTTGAGCCCCCTGATCCAGTGGGAGGTGTCCCTGCCCATGGCAGGGGGGGTGGAACTGGATGGGCTTTGAGGTCCCTTCCAACTCAAACCATTCTGTGATTCTGTGATTCTGTGATCAATGATCTGGATGAAGAGTAAGTTTGAGGATGACACTAAGCTGGGCAGAAGTGTTCATCTGCTGGAGGGTGGAGAGGCTCTGTGGAGGGATCTGGACAGGCTGGATCCATGGGCTGAGAACAACAGGATGGAGTTCAACAAGGCTCAGTGCCGGGTCCTGCACTTGGGACACAACAACCCCATGCAGTGCTCCAGGCTCAGGGAAGAGAAGCTGGAAAGCTGTCTGGCAGCGAAGGACCTGGTGGTGGCTGGTTGACAGTGGCTGAGCATGAGCCAGCAGTAGCCCAGGTGGCCGAGAAGACCACCAGTGTCCTGGCTTGGATCAGCCAAGGTGTGGCCAGCAGGAACAGGGAAGGGATTGTCCCCCTGCACTCAGCACTGGTGAGGCCACACCTTGAATCCTGGGTTCAGTTTTGGGCCCCTCACTCCAAGAAGGACACTGAGGGGCTGGAGAGTGTCCAGAGAAGGGAACAAAGCTGGGGAAGGGGCTGGAGAACAGGGATTGTGGGAGTGGCTGAGGGATCTGGGGATATTTATCCTGGAGAAGAGGAGGCTGAGGGGAGACCTCATTGCTCTCTGCAGCAACCTGAGAGGAGGTTGTGGTGAGGTGGGTGCTGGGCTCTTCTCCCAAGTGACGAGTGATAGTGCAGGTTTACATTGGACATCAGGAAAAATTCCTTCCCTGAAAAGTTTCTCAGGCACAGGCAGAGGCTGCCCAGGGAGGAGGTGGAGTCCCCATCCCTGGAGGTGTTTAAAAGATGGGCAGATGAGGTGCTCAAGGATCCGGTTTAGTAGTGGACAGGGATGATTGGACTTGGTGATCTCAAAGGTATTTTCCAATGCAGTGATTCTATGAGACTATGATTTATTAATTAGCAACATACCAGCAGTGCCCTAAATGCCTCTTGGCCATTAAGAGGTATTTTCCTATAGGAGTGAAGACTGTTCTGATTCTATAGCATTGGATGTCACTTATTTTATTTTTAAATGACTCAACCCTGTCTCTGATAGGGAAAGGATTATTTTGAGCAGCATGGCAGTTTATGTATTTTCAGCATATTCATCCTTCTAGGGAAGACAGACCTTGAGTTTTTAAAGCAAAAGCATACAACATGTGATTGGAGTCTTCAATAATCCTGGTGTGCCCTTTTTTCACACACCAGCAGTTCTATTATAGGTATCATAGATTCACAAAATCATGGAATGGTTTGGGTTGGAAGGGACCTTAAAGCCCATGCAGTCCCAACCCCCGTGCCATTGGCCAGGGACACCTCCCACTGGTTCAAAGCCCCATCCAGCCTGGCTGTGAACAGTTCATCTCCCTCTTTCTTTCATGAGTCACGAAGAAAGGCCAAAGCAAACCTCAGGTTGGTCAGTGAAGCTTTTGTATGAGATCAGCAAGCAGCACCTTGCTCTCCTGTTTATGGGGCACAGAGCAAAACATGAGAACTGGTGCCCTGCTGCTTGGCTTTGCTTGGTGGCAGGATTCTGCACAAAATACATCCCTAAAGCTCACACCTAGAGTTGATTGAAAGGATGTGATGAGCCCAGAGATATACATGGTGAGCATAACACCTCACTGCTTCCTCTGCTCTGTCTTCCTCTGCATCCATAGACTCATGGAATGGTTTGGGTTAGAAGGCACCTTAAAGATCATCCAGTTCCAGTTCCCCTGCTGTGGGCAGGGACACCTCCCACTGGATCAGGGGGCTCAAAGCCTCATCCAACCTGGCCTTGAACACCTCCAGGGATGGGGCAGCCACCACTGCTCTGGGCAACCTGGGCCAGGGCCTCCCCACCCTGGCAGGGAAACATTTCTTCCTAAGATCTCATCTCAATCTCCCCTCTTGCAGCTGAAAACTGCTCCCCCCTCATCCTGTCCCTCACTCTCTGATCAAGAGCCCCTCCCCAGCTTTTCTGGAGCCCCTTTCAGTCCTGGGAGGCTGCTCTAAGGTCTCCCCAGAGCCTTCTCTTCTCCAGGCTGAACAACCCCAACTCTCTCAGCCTGTCCTCATAGCAGAGGGGCTCCAGCCCTCTGTGGCCTCATCTGGACCTGTTGCATCAGTTCCATATCCTTCTTATGTTGGGGATTCCAGAAGTGGACACAGGACTCCAGGTGGGGTCTCACAAGAGCAAGTAGAGGGGCACAATCCCCCCCATCACCCTGCTGGCCACGCTGCTTGTGATGCAGCCCGGGACACGGCTGGCATTCCGTGAATGCCGTAGGAGAAGACCTGAAGACGTGTGCTGCTAATGCCATGTGTGCATTGCACAAGCCCTACTGCAGGAATGCTGACACAAACAAAAAGAAGATAACTTGGAAATTCTATTGCCCCGTTTATGTTATTATTGTAGTTAATGGTCTGTCAGCCTTTCCATTATAAATCCCTATTTTCAAGGTTTTATAACTCAGCCGTAAAAATTCTCTCCAGGCTGAATTTGGCATCTGTGTTTTCAGCCTGAGAGCACATGTGTTGTTTTTTTTTTAACAGTTTTTCTTTTAAAAAAATAGAATTACATTCACAATTTTTCAGATATAACATTGCCAAAAAAAAAAAAAACAACGAAAAATAGGTGATTGGTTACAGATGCTTTCTTTGCACTCGTATAACTCAAAAATTGCTGAGTTATTTCAGCTGTAATTGTGGGTGTGTGTAAGGTTAAAATGGTGGATTTAGTGCTATTCCTTTCTTTATGCTGTTGGTATTTGACAAGCAAATAGAAAACAGACCCTGATACTGTACACAGTCCCGTATGAGCTGGCCCGTGTGTAAACTGACCTCCCAAAGTGGCCCCACGCTCCCCTCCTCTAGGCCAGGTTGTTTCAAAGTCACAAGGGTGGGGATGCAGGAGTGGGGGCAACAGTTTAGACTGTGGTGACTTTCTTTTTCTTATTTCCATTGAATCATAGAATGATTGAATTGCTTGGTTGGAAAAGACCTTTGAGATCATTAAGTCCAACTGTTCCTGTCCAGTACTAAACTGAATTCCTGAGCACCTTGTCTGCCCATTTTTTAAACCTCTCCAGGGATAGGGACTCCACCACCTCCCTGAGCAGCCTCTGCCAGGGCCTGAGAACCCTTTCCATGAAGAAGCTTTTCCCAATGTCTAATCTGAACCTCCCCTGGTGCAACTTGAGGCCATTTCCTCTCGTCTCATCACTTGTCACTTGGGAGATGAGACCAACACTCACCACAACCTCCTCTCAGAGAGCTGCAGAGAACAATGAGGTCTTCCCTCAGCCTCCTCCAGGATAAACAGCCCCAGCTCCCTCAGCAGCTCTCAGAACCCCTGTTCTCCAGCCCCTTCCCCAGCTCTGTTCCCTTCTCTGGAGGCACTCCAGCCCCTCAAGGTCCTTCTCAATTCGGAACTGACTCCAAGAGCAGGCTGCAATGAAGACCATAGGCATTTTTCTTGCAGGTAGGATGCTTTCTGCCTAATATTTTATTGTGCAGAAGAACAAAACATTGCAGTTCTTCCCTAGAGTGAACAGTTTCTTCATAGAATCATGGAATTGTTTGGGTTGGACAGGACTTTAAAGATCATCCATTTCCAACGTCCTTCCATGGGCAGGGACACCTCCAACTGGGCCTGTTTCTTTCACACTAAGGTAATTCTATGCTGTAGTGATTCCTGCCATTATTGTACCTTGGCATGGTATAAGCACTGCTGTCTATAAAAGTGTGTACAATTATAATTAGAGAAAAACATAATCTGATTTGATTTTTTTTTGCATCTTATCAGATCTTTTTGTATTCAATTCAATTTTTCTCTCCATTTTGATTCCTCTCCATGATGTTTTTAGCATCCCTTGATATATAGCATCCCATCATATCTCAAACATTCCTTTACATCAGTATGAAAGGTCATGTACTTGGACTGTTTTTCATTTCATGAACATCTGGGCTTATGAGATCAACAGAATAATGTGCCATTGCCTTCTTCTTGGTCTCTTTTATTAGTAACTCCTGAATGACACTTGTCTTCTGCCATGCGGATTGTACTTCTGTTGGGGTAATTTCCTTGCTATAATAATGGCTGCAGGTTAACCCCTTACTGACAACTGCTCCTTCAGAGAATCCTGGAATGGTTTGGGTTGGAAGGGACCTCAAAGCCCATTCAGTTTCAACCCCCCTGCCATGGGCAGGGACACCTCCCACTGGATCAGGGGACTCCAAGCCCCATCCAACCTGGCCTTGAACACCTCCAGGGATGGGGCAACCAACACTGCTCTGGGCAACCTGGGCCAGGGCCTCCCCACCCTCACAGGAAAACATTTCTCCCTAAGATCTTATCTCAATCTCCCCTTTTTCAGCTTAAAAACATTTCCCCTCATCCTGTCCCTGCACTCCCTGATCAAGAGCCCCTCCCCAGCTTTCCTGTAGAATAAGTAACTTTGCACATTTCCATTCTGCCTGAGCCTCACTCCAACCCTCTGTTGTTGAAGAGCCAAGGAAAAGCTGCCTTTAGCAGGAGTTGCTCTTGTGCTGAGACTTTCCTTCATGACCTTCAAGAGGTGATTATTCACCTCTTGGTGCACTTGATGGTACGAAACCTCATCCTTGTGAATTTTAAAGAGCAGATTTTCAAAGAGCACCCAGCTCCAGCTAAAAATTTCTGAAAAGTACTGATTCTCTTACCAAGAAGGGCTGTCTTTGGCATGGAGAAAGGCCAAACTCTTCCATTCCAGGTCTTAAGGAGAGAGATTACTGCAACAGCCAGGAGCTAAGGAGAGCTATCCACTGACACCTCCATTTTCAGCTTTTCACATGTGTCTAAAGGCGTTATGACATTTTTGCCTTTACACCTGCCTCATTAACTGTTGGCTGCAGCCAGTGGGGAAAAGAGACAGTGATTTTCATATGCTTTTTTATATTCTCATATAGAAATAAGGGGAATACTTTCTAAAATATACTGTATGAGTGTTTCTTTTGCACCTCACATATAAGTACCTCCAGGTTCTCTGCAAATGGGTGGTGAGGCACTGGCACAGGCTGCCCAGAGAACTCATGAATGCTGATGTTTCCAGGTTTGTTCTGCTTGTCTCTGCTTCCAGATTTCTTGTGCATGGAGAGAGGGCAGAGATTGGGGATATCCCCCTGGAGCAACAGCTTGGGGTGCATTGCTTCTCTGTTCTCCACTCCTGGGATTCTCTAGGCATTCTGGGACAGAAGTGGCAAAAGGCTTTCTTGTCAGCATCCCTGGAGGTGTTCAAGGCCAGGTTGGATGGGGCAGTGAGCACCTGATCCAGTGGGAGGTGTCCCTGCCCGTGGCAGAGGGGTTGGAACTGGGTGATCTTTATGGTCCCTTCCAACACAAACCATTTTACGTTTCTATGACATTGTAATCAAATTGGTTGTATAAAGGTTCTTCTCCAACCTAAATGATTCTATGATTGTGTGATTCCATGATGAGAACATTTAAAGAATAAGAGGAAATGGGAGATCAGCTTTTATTTCTCTTATGAATCCAGAGATGAGCCCATATTCTTTTCCTGCTGAGCAATGCGAAGTTGCTGTTTTATTCTGATGCAATTGAAATATGAGGTGGAACTACAGTTTATCCATATTCCTGTTATCCTGCTAATGTGCTCAAAATATTTGGGAAGATATGCTTTTTGCAGCAGAACTGGAGCCTTCATCTAAACAGAATTTCCCCATCCAAGCAGGGTACCAAGTGGGGAAGGAGGATGTTCCTCTATTAACCTCCTGCATGGCTTATTAAAATCTCTGGGATTCTTCTGTTTGACTCTCCCACATCAAATGGGAAAACTTTCATACCTTCTACTTCACACTTCAATCCCAATCCCAAATTTCCTGCCACGTATGCTGCCTTTCTTGTACCACGTTGTGGACCAGGGAGATGTGAGTTGTGTGCTTGTGCTTTATTATCTCACCTACTCTCACTTTGACAGCTCAAAACAGGCAAATGAGGCAGAGAAGCAGCTCTCTGGAAAGGCTCAAACTTTTGAAACCTGCAGTGCTGCTGAGCTCTTTGGCAAGGCCACAGTTCCATAGGGAATCAGTGACTGCCAGACACTCTGAAGATGCACTGAGAGCATCCTCTTTGTGCAACAGGTTCACAGTGACAGCGATGCTTTCTGCCTCCAGCATGCTTCATGCCATCCACCCCCATCAAGCTGCTGCAGAAACCTGTAGCTGTTTTGTAGGTTTTGTGAAGGCAGAGCAAATCTTACTGCTTATATAAGGAAAAAGGGCTTTTTTTGGTGTTGGAGAGGAGTTTGGTAATTTGGGATAAAACACGCATCTCAGTAACATTATTTGTGAGTCTGTTCAAGGGATGGAGATACTGGCATCATTTCTAGAAAGAGCATTTTCCACTGAGCCTGTGATTTCATAGCAGTTCAAGCCACAATGAATTGGTGTGCTGTGTTCTAGCAATACCTCTTCTGCTTGCAACTTCTCGCTCCCATCTGACAGGGAAGGGATCATCCCCTCTGTGCTCAGCACTGGGGAGGCCACACCTCGAATCCTGGGTTCAGTTCTGAAGTGAGAAGGATCTTGAGGGGCTGGAGAAGGGAATGGAGCTGGGGAAGGGGCTGGAGAACCTTGTGGGAGTGGCTGAGGGAGCTGGGGCTGTTTATCCTGGAGAAGAGGAGGCTGAGGGGAGACCTCATCCCTGTCTACAGCTCCCTGAGAGGAGGTTGTGGTGAGGTGGGGGTTGGTCTCTGCTCCCCAGTGACAGGGAATGGGATGGGAGGAAATGGCCTCAAGTTGCAGCTGGGCAGGTTCAGGTTGGATATCAGGAAAAATTTCTTCACCAAAAGGTTTCTCAGGCACTGACAGAGGCTGTCAGGGAGATGGTGGAGTCTCCATCCCTGGAGGGTTTTAAAAGACAGGCAGATGAGTTTCTCAGGGACATGGTTTAGTAAGCGGACAGGGACGGTTGTACTCAAAATCTCAGAGGTCTTCTCCAATCAGATGATTCTGTGATTCTATGTTGAAAAGAATATTTAATTCCTCTCACTCTGAAGTTTATAAATCTTAGAGTACATGTCAGGAAAAGATATTTTCCTGCATTCTATCACTTGTCAGACTATGGGTAACGCCACTTCTGTCCCCAGGTAAGAATTATTGAGATTGAGGGAAAAGGTTGCTCATAAACATGCCCACATTTATAATTTCTTTTTTTTTAAGTGAGAGGGGAAAAATGATGTCCCAGGGAATCCAGAGTGTAAACCTCTCTGGGCTCTGTGGCACCAGACTTGTTCAAATCTGAAAATCAATGAGATTCAGTATAGAAAAATAAGCTCACAAGAAGAGCTCAGGCCAAGCCCCTCTGCTGGTCCCAACTGCTGGAGTTTATCAGGGACTAAACCCCGTCCTTGGATCTGTAATCCACATGAGGAAAGGCCAAAAAGGTGACCAGCAATGAAAATACTCAGGAAAGTGGTATTGTTTCATATTTAAATGTTTATATTCTTGCACTTGTGCTGTCAGTGAGTTTCCCTCAGAAGCTTCCTGCTGCATCTGGGGTGACCATCTAGGAGTGAAGAGAGCAGGCTGACAAAGAGCTGAGTATTATCCTGTGGATAAATGAGTTAACCCATCGCTGCAAACACTGTGCTGGCAGATTTGAGTGCAATTAGCTCCACAAATACCAAGACATGCAGTCTGCAACCAGACTAAAAGGTCTCCTAAACAATTAGGGGACCACGGCCCCACGGACCCCTGTCATGCACATTAATGTCACTGGCCTTAGCAAAGGGTATGTGTGTGCTTTGATGCCAGGGCAATCCAGAGTCTGACAGCCCCATAAACCTCATACTGGTTTTGGTCCCACGATTCAGTGGCATTTTATTTACTGCACCTCATAACGTTTAGTCAATAAAGGAGTACAGGGTCCAGTGTGAGCTTAATTACCTCAACTCTCTGCCTTCTCTTTTGTTATGTACATCATGGATACTTGGCAGCATTAACATTCCTGGAATTGTATCTGCCATCCTCTGTAAAAGGATTGAATACTATGCATTAGTTCGGGCTGTGGGGCATTTGTGTCTCCAACAACAGCTTAATTATGGACATTGTTTACTAATCAGTATTAAATTGACAGACTATGAGGGCTAATCTGGAGATTAACACAATAGCTTGTTTTCATTTTGTTCTTCTAGCAGTTTATTGAATGCAAGATTTAAAACAAGACCCTTTTGTGAGCCTTACTTTCCACATCCTGGCTTGGTTGACCATAAAGAGCTGTATATTTCCTTTCTGCAACACATTTTCCTTATATATAAGAACAATCATAAAAATCCACATTGTAATAGCAATAAAGGGTGTCCTTTCTGTAGGATCAGCAGCTCACAAGTCTTTAGGCTCCTTTAAGCCTTTTACTTGTTTTGTTTTACAAGCTACACCGGGTATCATCACCCAAACACCAACAGATTGCAGGCCCCGAGTGGTAATTGTGTAGTGAGGAGATCTGATGTCCCTGGGTGCAAAGTTCTTCTGGATGCAGCTCTGGGGCCTCTGTTTTACCCATACAAATGATGGGTAAAACATAATTTGCCCTGCTAGTTGTGGTTTTTCCTATGAAAGATTTCCATCATCGGCCACAAACACTGCTGGGAAGCCAAATGACCATTCTGCATCAGCAGGTGCCTGTTTGGTGATGAGAAATATGAGGGTTCCTTTAGGGAAGGGCACAGGTCATGTGAAAGAGTCTTACGCACGTGGTGTGTCTGTCTGTCTTGTCTCACTGCAGCCCTTGTGATTTACAGTCGTGACAGAGACAAGGCACCTCCTGTTTCCAACACATTCACATCTGTATTCAACTCTGACCGTAGAATCACAGAATCATAGGATCACCCGGCTTGGAAGGGACCTAAAAGGACCATCCAGTCCAACTGCTGTCCCTACACAGGACACTCCCAACACTCACCCCGTGGGACTGAGGGCAGTGGCCAAATGCTTCTGGAATGCTGGCGGAGCAGGGGCCCTGACTGCTTCCCTGGGGAGCTGTTCCAGTGCTCCACCACCCGCTGGGGGAAGAACCTCTTCCCAATGTCCAATCTCCCCCTGCCCTGGCACATCTTCCTGCCATTGCCTCCAGTCCTGTCCCAGATGCCCAGAGAGCAGAGCTCAGCCCCTGTTTCCCCTCCCTCCCTTGGGAGAAGGCACAAACAGCTCTGAGATCCCCTCTCAGGCTCCTCTTCTCTGGGCTGAGATTTTTTCAGACTGCAGAAAATACCATGGGTTATTTAGCTGCTTAAATAAAATGGAATGAAAACTCACGTGATGATCCTTTCCAATTCTCTTACTTTCTCAAAAACTGATTTAGAGCAGGAGGAAGCGATGCTGCACTGTAATTTCACAGCAATGTGATGGTGGGAGAGTGAATAAAACAGCCAGAAGCACGTTCCTGCCCTTTTGATAACGGTGTGGCACTCGTGTTAGGGAGCAGCAGTCATTTTACCTGTGGCAAGAAAGGTGTGAAGCATTTCTGCACCGAATTGCCCAGCAGAGCATCTCCAAAATCACTGCTCCTCTGGTCCTTGAGTTCCTTTTGCTGGAAGGAATTAATATAAAAACCCCAATCTTTTTTTTTGCATCTGAGCCACGCGGTGTAATCCAGCCTTTCAGAAGGATAAGTCAGCATTTGTGAGCTCACTTGGATTTAATGTAAACAATAAAGGGCTAATTCAATAAAATGGCTTTGACCCATCAAAATCTACTTTCAGGAGCCCACATGGTGGGATGTGCACGCAGAAATCTCCAAACCTGCCTGTTTGGGGAGCAGCTGACAATGTGGATGTACCAGCCCCAAGAAGAGCCACTTGTTAGAGACTTTGCACCTTGATTTTTGGGGTCATATGCCTTCACTTGTAGAGAGCTTGTTTGTCAAATGCGATATGACAGCTTTTCCGATTTATTCACAGGTCTTAGAAAAAACAAAGGAAGCAAAGGAAAAGGAAAACAAACAGAAAAGACAATTAGCTGGGACAAAAAAAAAGTGACTTTTTTTCTTGTTTTTAAATCTTTGTGTTTAAGATTCTTCACAGGGGGGTTGTTTTCAGGAAACTGACTGTTTCTACTGATTCTTCTCCTGAAATTAAAAAACAAAACAAAACAAAATCCCAACAATGCTGTTAAAAATTAAGGCATCAAAACACATCTGTCTGCTTCTGAAAATTGAAGCTGGAGGTTTGCAGATATTTTGGGCTTGTTCATGGGATTGTTCAGCGTGGAGCAGAGAAGGCTCTGAGGAGATTTTATTGCAGCTTTTCAATAAAGGGGGTTGATGAGAAAGTTGGGGAAAAACATTTTAGCAGGATAGGATGAGAGGTGATGTTTTTAAACTAAAAGAGAAGAAGTTTAGACTGTATATTAGGAAGATATTTTTTACACTGAGGGTGGTGAAACAGTGGCACAGGGTGCACAGAGAAGTCGAGGATCACAGTATCATAAGGTTGGAAAGGACCTCTGAGATCATCAAGTCCAGATCATCAAGATCTGGTTTAGCAGTGGACTGGGACAATTGGACTCGATGATCTCAAAGGTCTTTTCCAACCAAGTAATTCCATCAGTCTATCATTTTAAGCCTTTCCTACTGAAACTCTACTTGACAAGAGTTTGAATTCACAGTATCACACTATCATAAGGTTGGAAAGGACCTCTGAGATCATCGAGTCCAACCTGTAACCCAACACCAACACCAACACTAACACCAACCCATCATCTAAACCATGGCACTCAGTGCCTCATCCAGTCTCCCCTTAAACCCCTCCAGGGTCGGTGACTCCACCCCCTCCCTGGGCAGCCCATTCCAATGGCCCATCACCCTTTCAGTGAAGAACTTTTTCCTAACATCAAGCCTAAACTTTCACTGAAGCTTGAGTCCCTGCCCTCTAGTTCTGTCCCTGGTCACCTGAGAAAAGAGACCAACCCCTGCCCGACTACAACCTCCTTTTAGGGAGTTGTAGAGAGCAATGAGGTCTCCCCTGAGCCTCCTCTTCTCCAGACTAAACAGCCCCAACTCCCTCAGTCGCTCCTCGTAGGGCTTGTGCTCCAGCCCCTTCCCCATCTTCGTTGCCCTCCTCTGGACACTCTCCAGCATCCTGACATCTTTCCCAAACTGGGGGGCCCAGAACTGGACACAGTATTCAAGGTGAGGCTTGACCAGTGCCGAGTACAGGGGGATGATAACTTCTCTGGTCCTGCTGGCCACACTATTCCTGATGCAAACATTCAAGACCAGATTGGATGGGGCTCTGAGCAACCTGATCGAGTTGAAGATGTCCCTGCTTACTGCAGGGGGGTTGGACTGGATGACCTTTATGGTCCTTTCCAATCCAAACCATTTCTGTGATTCTAAGATTTTGGCTCGCAGATGCCAACAAGCCCCCTGCACAGTGAGTTTCAGACCGTGTCAAACAGGCTGTCTTTTATTGCTGTTCTGCTGGCTCCCTAAAGATTGTCTGATCACAGGTTGAAGGTTGGTGATGTAAATGATTGGTTATTGTAGCAAAGTCAGGTTTCACTTCAGAGCAGCTGCTCCTTGCAGCTTATTTGCTCTATGGGTTGTTCTTTTATGCAAGAGCAGCAGGGTTTTATAACCAGACTCACTTCATACATGTGAACATTGATACATAAACCATGTGCTATAAGTCTTGGGTGCAAAGGTTAACCACTCTGGTCTCTTGCTCTACTTTTTTGTGGTTGCTCATATTCAGGTCCTTTTTAAGCAACAGCCGTGAAAGGGTTAGCGCTCAAATGTTTTCATGGGACTCTTGGGAAGCTGATAAAGTTTTCTAGATAATCCAATAAAGCCAAGTCTGTTGTATCAGACCACATCAGTCAGATCAGTTTACACTCTGGCTTTTAAAGTGGGCCTTTGTTTATTTTCCTAAAGAAGTACCTGCTACCTGTATGGAGGCTCTCAGGGCAGAGACCACCCCACCAATCACCTGTTTCCAACCCCCTGTTTCTGTAGGCCACACCTAAGATGGGTTAAAACATTAAATGCCTGGTCCTGCTTCAAGCCTATGAAGAGCAAAGTTAACCAAATCCTGCACTAAGGTGTTTCCACTATTTAATAATGCGTATTACGAGGAAGTTAGTTTTTATTTTAGAGTTAAATTCATCTGTCTCCACTCCATCCACCCACAGGATTATGCTGTGCTTTTCTTAGATGAAGCTGTTCGTGGTTGCCAGCTCTCTTCTCCATATTATGCTCAACAGAGTGACCTCCTTAAGCCTCATATTATAAGCTTTTCTTTTCAATACTTACTTAATGAGCTAAACTTTCACATTTACTCTATTTTTTTCCTTGCTTTGAATGTTTTCTGAGAATATCACTTAAACCCCCTTTTGTGCAGTCTGTCGAGAGCTCTAGGATGGTGCCTGGTGTCAGGCCATGGATGTCAAAATAGATTGTAACCAAAGAAGTCCTTCCTGAACTCGGAATCTTTCTTGTTCATTGCAGTAATACGTTGCTTTCACTTCTGGAAAACTACTAACTTGTCTATTGTCTGTCTTTTCTCTCTTGCAGATCATCTTAATCAGTTTCCTTCGTGGAGTTCTTGGACAGGACAATCTATCAAGTTTGGCAAGTTGAGCTTTGAGTCTTTGGTCTGAAGTCCATCTGGTTTGAAGCAAGTGGCAATTCTCAGTCGGTTCCTGCAGCTTATTCTTGCACAGCAGTCTCTTCATGCGCCTGTGATGTCAGGTACAATTAAATACACCCAGGGGTAAAGATTTGGGGCTTCCTCCTTGCTGTGACATGTTTTCAGTCATCTTCTGTTTCCTTGTCTATGCATTTTATACGATTCCTCCAGGAGAGCGTGTGAGAGTCCCTGTGGAGTGATTTAGATGTGTCTATTGAAGAAAGATGTTTCCCCTCCACCTGAACTATTACCTTGTACTTCAGAAAGGCAAAAATACATCTTTTTTTGAGGGAGGAACTGAAGTTGGGCACATCCAGTGTAGTTGCCCATAGCTGATGACCCACTGTCCATCTGTGTTTCTGATGGGAAGCTGCACTACAAAGCAAGGCCCCAAGCTCAGCTCTGGGAATATTCTCAGAAATTCCACTGCCACCCACTTGCTTTTCACAATTTATATTCCCTCAGTACCATCCTCTTGTAAATAAACTTAGGCAATCAAAGTCAGAACCCACAGCACTGATGCAAACTACTCAAGAATCCTAAAAGCAGTCACACAAACCTTAAAAGACCCTGAGGGTGGGCTTTACACAGTCTCTGCGTGTGATACTCAGGGCAGGGGCAGCATAGAACTCAGCCCAGTGCCAGCTCACACCAGGACTCCTTGGCTGTGGCTGTTTGCTTGAATCACTGCTCACTGTTAGGAGTCAGGGTGGATAATTTGGTTTCTAGTAGGCAGACCCAAAGCCCATTGTATGCTGCTTTTCTTAAAGCTATATTTGTGCCTAGATGGAGTCAAACCTGCTTAAATTACTGCCAGTCATAGAGATACTCATCAGGCTTTTTATTGGCCATCCCTACCATAGCTCCACCTCGTGCTTCAGCAAAGGAAGCGTTAAGGGAGGGCAGTAACTGGCCTGTGTTAATTAGAGAGTTCTCTTCTGCTTTTGCCAGTGACAGCCTCTCAGTCAGTAATTACAATGCATCAGTGACCCCCCACTTGGCTCTGATGCTGCTGCTTGGTGAGCTGATGAGGGAGAGAGGACGTGCTGCAGTCAGAGGCTGGCATGAGTGGGTTGAAGTTGTGTAGGGGAGCATTTACTTCACTTTAAAAATTGAGGTTGAACTGTGTGATTGGTGTTTACAACAATAACACTGATATAGAATCGTAGAATGGTTTGGGTTGAAAGGGACTGTAAAGCCCATCCAGTTCCAATCCTTGCCATAGGCAGGGACACCTCCCACTGGATCGGGAGGCTCAAAGTGCATCCAACCTGGCCTTGAACACCTCCAGGGATGGGGCAGCCACCACTTCTCTGGGCAACCTGGGCCAGGGCCTCACCACCCTCATCTGGAAGAATTTCTTCCTAATGTCTAATCTACATCACCCCTTTCCAGTTTAAAGCCATTCCCCCTCGTCCTGTCACTCCAGGCCCTTGTAAAAAGTTCCCTCCCCAGCTTTCCTGGAGCCCCTTTCAGTACTGGGAGGCTGCTCTAAGGTCTCCCTGGAACCTGCTCTTCTCCAGGCTGAACAACCCCAGCTGTGCTCTGAGGACATAGTGTGAATGGCCTTCTCTTCCAACTTGATGCTGGATGTGCTACCAAGGCTACATTTGACCAATACACATTGCAGGTTGTGCTTGTGTGCTTCAGAGTGGAAAGAGGTCTCTTCCAGTTCCTTGCTCCCCCTCATCAGCCCTGCTGTACTGGTTGGTGTGCTGGGAAGGGTGATCCTGCAAGGTCCACCCATCTGAAAGGGGTGCATCTGACAAGACTGCCATCTCCCCTTTCTCCAAAGGAATCGATTCGTGCCCATCTCAGTCCTCTGATCAGCCCCTGATGGAAGTTTAAGTGAAGCTCTGTCTGCTTTAGCTTTGTAGAATCATAAATATAAAAGATTTCCGATTCTTAATAATCAGATGAGCTGGATGAAAACCACCTCTTTCCTAAAAGATAATATAAATAACAATCTAAGGAGGGAGCTAAAATACAACGCTAACACTTTGTTGGAATTCTCTAATCTAACTCAGCCTGCAAAAACTGATGTTTGAATAATGTGTGATTACAATTCAAGACATTTTAGTGAATTTTACCAGATACTGTGGTTAAAACACATATACCATCTCTCCTCTGACACCAGTGAGATTTGAGGATGTACTCAAAGGCACTGCAATATTTTGCTGAACACTGATATTTTAAAATGTGTCCTTAAATTAAAAATATTTGTAATTCTTAAAAACTGAGCTAAATGCCTTTGATTAGTGTCTGTTAGAGCTGATTTGGGCTCACTTGGTACCATTAGAAGGGAGAAACACACATTTGGTGGAGACCCAGAGCAGCAGTTTTCAGGGTGAAACGAACTTCTCTTGTATGTAAAGCAGTTGTGAAAGTCTCAGTGAGAGACATTTGTACTGGGAATGACGTTGGCATAGTGATAACTATCAAACTGAATGCACTCTTGGGAAGAACAACACTTGATAACAGCTGTGTTTGCATTAAGCATTTTTAGAGTTCAGTTCAGAGCAGTTCTGCACCATATATGTCGAAGTTTCATGCAGAATTTGCATACAGAAAGCATGGAATGCTCTTTGCTGGGTAAATTATTTGCTCCTGCTATTTATTACGCTCCCTCCATCCCCTGGGCATGCGTGGCTGCAAGGATTTGAGTTAGTGGAGAAAACAGGTGTGCCTGGTCAGAGGAGCAAAAAGCAAGTATTCAAGGGAAAAGTGGGATTTTTGTTTGGAACGAGATGTATAACACAGTCTTCCCTCTGGGTCCATCTGAACTGACCTCTGGGGAAGAATGAATTCAGGCGTAGATACCACAGCCGAGATTTAGAATCACAGAATGGTTTGGGTAGGAATGAACCTCAAAGCCCACCCAGTTCTAACCCCCCTGCCATGGATCAGGGGACTCTAAGCCCCATCCAACCTGGCCTTGAACACCTGGAGGTGGAGCAGCCACCACTGCTCTGGGAAACCTGGGCCAGGGCCTCCCCACCCTCACAAGAAAACATTTCTTGCTAAGAAATCTCAATCATCTCAATCTCCCCTCTTTCAGCTGAAAACTGTTTCCCCTCATCCTGTCCCTGCACTCCCTTCAAGAGCCCCTCCCCAGCTTTCCTGGAGCCCCTTTCAGTACTGGGAGGCTGCTCTAAGGTCTCCCCATAACTTTCTCTTCTCCAGGCTGAACAACCCCAACTCTCTCAGCCTGTTCTCACAGCAGAGGGGCTCCAGCCCTCTGATCATATCCGTGGCCTCTGGACCTGCTCCAAAAGATCCATGTCCTTCTTCTGCTGAGGGCTCCAGAGCTGGATCGATTCCCTCTGTCGCAGCTCTTCTGCTTGGCCTGACTGCACAGTAAAAGCAGAACCAACTCACCAATCTGGAAGAAAATGACCCTTTTTCTTTGGTGAGGTGAAGCAAAACTTTGCTGCAAGGTGAGTGAACTGCATCACTGTGCACAAGGAACACACAGAGAATACTGCAATGTGAAGGATTCTTCCCTTCCAGCAGAGCTCCCCTCCGAATGTTTGACTCCCTGTTTCCCAAAAGGCCAAGAACCACAGCACAATACTCTTCAGCCTGTGAGTCTCACCTCATGTTATTCCTGGGTTTGGATTTTGAAATGTAAGAATTCAAATGGTCTCAAATTGCACCAGGGGAGGTTTAGATTCAATATTAGAAAAAAAATCTTTACCAGAAGATTGGTGAAGCCCTGGCAGAGGCTGCCCAGGGCAGTGGTGGAGTCCCCATCCCTGGAGGGGTTAAAAAAACCTGTAGATGTGGCACTTTGGGACCTGATTTAGTAGGCACGGTGGGATTGGCCTGATGGTTGGCCTGGGTGAGCTTAGAATCTTTTCCAACCTCAATGATTCTATGACTCTGTAATATCCAGAGGTTCTTGTGTTGGTTGTTCCTTGTTTTCTCAACTGGAGATTCATTCCATCTTATTTCTTTAGTTTTCCTTCAATGCCACTTAGAGTTGGAGGTAGCAGAGGGGTCTGTGAGCCCTGGAATTGAGACATTCTCTCTTCCATATGGCTGAACACTGGTATATAATCACATTTCATTTGTGGAGCCAGGGTAAACTTATCTACCATGTTCCTCCTTTGTATGCAACATATAAAAGGCTTCATTGTTTTAGAAGAAAGGTTCTAGGCTAAGGGAGAGCTCTGCAGTGTTGGAAGCATCTTTTTTATTTTCATTTGGGCTAAGAGCAGCATTCATCTCTTAAGGCTGCACTTCAGGTGGAGGAAGGCAACCTGAAAGGGAAAAGTTTAGACTTGATGTTAGGAAAAAGTTCTTCACTGAAAGGGTGATTGGCCATTGGAATGGGCTGCCCAGGGAGGGGGTGGAGTCACCGACCCTGGAGGTGTTTAAGGGGAGACTGGATGAGGCACTGAGTGCCATGGTTTAGATGATGGTTGGTGTTGGTGTTAGTGTTGGGTTATAGGTTGGACTCGATGATCTCAGAGGTCCTTTCCAACCTTACGATACTGTGAAACTGTGTAAAGGGATAGAGTACCTATGAGGTAGGACCTCCCCACACTCCTTGTCCTCCTGTGCTTCCCAAGTGCTTAGCATTCCTTACAAATTACAGTCTTTTGTGGTAGGGAATACTGTGCTATTTTAACAAACTGGGGGGAATATAATAGCCTGAGAAGTATTTTCTTAGTGTGCAGGATGGATTGTTCAGGCTTCCATCCTGCAACTGAAATGGAAGAGGAGTGGTTACCACCACATCCTTAAGTGTGGCTTCATGTGTAAAATCCACTGTCAGCTGTAGCACCTCCGTGCACTCAAACTGCTCAAACAGTGTAAAGGAAAGGAGATACCAAATACAAATCCCAGAATGCTGACAGGCAACTGAGTTACTGAGCAGTAGGTAAGTGCTAGGATTCATTTCAGAGTGATTATTGAATCCCAAATCGCTTGAATCCAATCGGAAATGTGAAAAGAACCAATAAGGGAACAGCTTCCAAGATGAAAAACCTTTAAGGTTACACTAGAGAGGCAATAATCAAATTATTGACTTCAAGAATCCCATTTTCAGGAGGCTGTGAAAAGTGTCAGGAGAAGGCTCCAGAGATCAAAAGGAGACAAAAACGATAACAGATCTTCCTGAGAACAAGAATGTGGTGGTGGGAGAGTTGTCAGAGCCATCTAGGGGTGACAGCACAGAGGGCAGAGAGAGGTACATACTCTGTAAGGTCTTCTAAAGAAATTGGCCCTCCCTGCTTGAAGCAAGAAGAGCTGTGAGGGGCAGCAAGCACCAGTGAGCCCTGGGGAACCACCCAACAGCTGTGTTGCACATATTGCTTTTAAGATTTGTTTCCTCAAAATAGATCTGCCCAGTTTCTGTAGATGCAGGCTTTTCACACTGACAGTGGTAGGAAACAAATAGCACCCTTGGAGCAAAGTATTTTTAATTAGAACACGAGTCCATGTAGAGAAATAATCTGTGGATCAAATAGTATTTTTCTAACTTAAAATAAATTGACTTCGACATCCAGTGTTTGAAAACTACAGTGAATTCTCACAGCTTTGCCCACAACCTTGAGCACTGGGGGCAGTTTTGGGCACCATGGGATAGAAAGGATCTAAAGCTACTGGAGAGTGTCCAGAGGAGGCCACAAAGCTGGGGAAGGATCTGGAGGGGAAGTGTGTGAGGAGAGGCTGAAGTGCCTTGGTCTGTTCAGCTGGAGAAGTGGAGCCTGAGAGGGGATCTCAGAGCTGTTTGTGCCTTCTCCCAAGGGAGGGAGGGGAAACAGGGGCTGAGCTCTGCTCTCTGGGGACCTGGGACAGGACTGGAGGCAATGGCAGGAAGATGTGCCAGGGCAGGGGGAGATTGGGCATTGGGAAGAGGTTCTTCCCCCAGCAGGTGGTGGAGCACTGGAACAGCTCCCCAGGGAAGCAGTCAGGGCCCCTGCTCTGCCAGCATTCCAGAAGCATTTGGCCACTGCCCTCAGTCCCACGGGGTGAGTGTTGGCAGTGTCCTGTGCAGGGACAGCAGTTGGACTGGATGGTCCTTTTGGGTCCCTTCCAACTCCGGTAATTCTATGAACTGTGTCACTGACTGCAGTGGGACCTCAAGGAGGCCCTAATCTGTTAAAGAAATAACAGTGACACAACTGTTTTCCCTCCTGGCCCCCACTCTTGGCTATTCTGCCCTTCACAGTGTTTATACTTTCTCAAGCTGGGCTGGTTTGATTGCAGCAGCACAGACAGACACTGTGGTTGCCTCTGACCCGGGGAGCTCTTAGAGCAGAGAAAGCATTGTGTTGCAGCTTTTTGCTCAGGCAGCTCCTCCAATTATTAAGGGAATAACCTCAAAGAATCTCAGGAATCACAGATATTCCAGGAGAAAAAAAAAAAAAAAATCTGTTGGCTGAAAGTGACAGTGGAGAGAGAGAAAAGAATGAAGTAGTATCTTGATTCAACATGTCTGTTATATCAATCAAATTACTCTGAGTGGGTAGCAAAGATATGATCTAATAGGTGCAGGATTCTTATTTCCTGCAAGGAGCTGAGCGTACCTTTTGTGTGAGATCAGAATGTTTTTATTTTGCTTTATTCACCAAATGTTTTCATCAGCACATTTCAATGGCAATGTGGCAAAAAGCATACAGGCCATGATGTTTCAGGCTGTATAAATCTCTTTAAGGTCTTTTTGCTCTTCTACAAAGCTTTATATTTTGAAAAATGTCTTTACTGACAGAGTGGTGAAGCCCTGGCAGAGGCTGCCCAGGGCAGTGGTGGAGTCTCCATCCCTGAAGCGGTTCAAAAATTGTGTAGATGTGGCACTTTGGGACATAATTTAGTAGGCCCAGTGAGGTTGGGCTGGTGGTTGGACTGGATGATCCTAGAGGTCTCTTCTAATCTTAATAATTCTGGGATTTTATGATAGGAAGTATTCTTCAAACCTTTCAAGCCTTGTGCTTTCTAGGGATGTGCTGATTTTCTCCCTGTGTTGCCGGAGCTGAGGTTCACACTTAGGTGTAAAAATCATCTTTTCCTTTGAGAAATGTACAGTTAATGACAGCACAATCCCCCTTGGAGTTTACTCCTCTCACATTCAAGAAAACAGATAAATTAGAATAAAATAGCAAGTGCCATCATCTGCTCTAGAAATCAGTGATGTGCTCACAGTGATAAGCAGCTGGATCAATATCCACATTGATATCTAACTACCCATGGATTTCACTGGGAATTCAGACACTTAATTAGGATTTAGTTTGAATATCTCTGTGCACCTGGCTCTTTGCCTGGTATGAAGTGTTAGCAGGATCAGCCCCCTCAGCTCATACGCTCAAATCTGCCGTGATCCCTCTGTAGGCAAGTCCATGCCCTCCCCAGTGACTTCAGCGCAGTCAGGAGAGCCTGGAGGCTGCTCCTGTGGAGCTCGTTTTAGAATCTGGGTCTAAGTTTTATGATGAATGAAGAGCTTTCCATCTTTGTTTTTTTTTGGTCTGTGTGGTGATTTCGTTGCCTCTCAGGTATTACAGAAGTAAAAGAAGTAATTGGAAAAGTGAGCAAAATACAAGACACAAGCAAGTAATTGTTTCAGTAGTGAGCTTCAAAAGGCTGGGATCCTGAGTTGCCTTCAAGGCTGGTTCATTTCTCCTCTCTGGATTTAGAACCAGTTAGTGTTGCATGCAGGCAGTGCAGACAGTGTTAGGACAGGGTAAACGTTTCTACTGGGAGAGTACTGGAGTGACTGGCCTTGCTCAGGAGGCAAAATAGAAACTAGTATATCCCAAGCAGGAATGAAAGTGCTCTTAATGCCAAGACAGAGGGGCAAATTTGACAGTGTTTCCTATGTTTATCACTGCTGTTGACTTCTATTTTGTGTCTGCATTGACCCTCTCAAACCAGCCCTTTGGTTTCCTGTAGCAGTGCAGTGATGATCTGCACTCTGTGTTCCTAAAATACACGTAGGACCTTGCATCTGGTTGTGAAGAGGCAAATGAGCTTCACCTTTCAAACAGGCCATAAGAAACTGAAGAATTTATGTGCCCTTGTTGTTATTCACCCAACTTTGTGTCATTTGCAATCTTTATCAGCAGCAATCCTGTCTGTTCCCTGAACTCTGGCATTGTCCACAGCGAGGTCCCACTGCCCGTGCTCTGCCTCTTGGAGCTCCCAGACTGTTTTCTTTGCACCTGTGGACTCAATTTCCCATACAGAGTGATTTCTTGTCCATGTTCAAACCACAGACTTGGTGCTGAATCAGTTTTCATTAGGTACAAGTTTAAAATAGACATTTTGTGACATGTACCCTGCAGATTTTTTGATTTATTCTCTCAGTTCCACTACTTTTTACCGATCAAATTTGTAACATGAAAATTTTCCAAGCATTTAGGATGTGTATTCCAGTTCATCGAGAGGATTGATGCTCTCTGAGTTGTGACCCTTTGGCTTTATAACTGATTGCATCTCATCACAGCCTTAAAAGCTGATGCTGCGTTGACCCTTTTGTAGTTACCCACAATTCACTCATTTTGTAGATATGTTGGAACATAAAGTATTTCCTGCAAATCCTCTGCTTTTGGAAGATATCTTCAATGGAAACGCTACAAGCTCAGATCTTCTTGGAGAACTCTTCAGAAAGTGTAGATTACCTACCAGGAGCACAAGGAAGGAGCCTGCACACGCACATTTATAAATACATCACCTAACAGTGGGCATTTTACCCATAGAACATGGTTGTGGATTCAGCACTGAGACTGTGGGCTGAAATCATGGAATCAGAGTGGTTTGGGTTGGAAGGGACCTGTACAAGTCATCCAGTCCAACCCCCCTGCAGGAGCAGGGACATCTTCCACTGGGTCAGGTTGCTCAGAGGCCCATCCAATCTGGTCTTGAAAGTTTCCAGGGATGGTGCATCCCATCCAATGTCTCCTTGAATGTTTCGAGGGATGGGCCATCCACCACCTCTCTGGGCAACCTGTGCCAGTGTTTCACCACCCTCAGTGTAAAAAATTTCTTCCTAATATTGACTCTAAACTTTTCTTTTAGTTTAAAACCATCACCCCTTGTCCTGTTGGTACAGGCCCTGCTAAAAAGTTTTTCCTCATCTTTGTTATCAGCTCACTTTATGTTTCCAGGGATGGGCAAATGTACCTTGGCTTTGTCCTCTCTGGGTTGTTTTGAGGGCTGCAGCAAGCCCTGTGGTAACTGAAGGGGGATCAGGGAGCTGCCTCCACGTGTAAGAACCCTGCATTTTCTCCTGTTTTCTGCTCCACATCCAGAAATCAGAACAATTCCAGCAGAAGGTGTTGTAGCCTTAACCTGCTTCTGCCAGGCTTCCCTCTTTGTGCCATGGCTTGAAGAGGACAATGCACAAGACTGACAAAGACTGCACCAAAGTGGTGGTTTCTTTAAATATCTCCAAGGCTTAGAAACCAAAGTCTGCCATAAAGTAAGAAGCTGTACATAAGAGAATTCTTTCCTGCATTTTCTTTGTGCTTTGGCAACGTTTACCAACTCATCCTTTGTACTTTGAGACTTAGAAGTCCAATTCTTGTGCTGGTTTGGTTCTTTCTGCAAACAGTAAGAAACCAGACTGCAGATGGATCTCCAAACAGTTAAAGCACTTTGCTAGGGAGAACGACTGAGAGAAAGGTGCCCTATCTGTATAAAGAAAAAAATAAATAAAGGAAAAGCCCACTCAACGATTACTTTTCAAGACAAACCTTCGGGCAATTTGCCAGAAACCTATAAAATGCTGTCCATCATCTGCCATGATGTGCATCTTGCTCTTGTGGCTTCTCCCAGTGACTGCTCTCAAGGCTTTGAATGAAGCCGAGAAAAAGCTGTATTTCAAGGAACAGCCCTGGAAAGCTTGAATTCATTGCTTTTGTGCAGGATTTGTGAGATGTGCTATAATTGCATATGTTATTACTCTTGCAATATTTTGTGTTACGTTACTGCATGTTTATAGACCACAACTTTATAGAGAGATAGAAAGCGGTCTGAGAAGGAGGGGAGACATAAATCAAGGTATAAAACTGCCCTGAATAGTATTTTATGTTTGGCTATATTGACCTGGAATTACAGGATAAAGACGTTTTCCACTGGTGCATGGTTGTTTTCCTGCTCTCTCTGTGTGTCTGCTTCAGGCTTGTTAGAGTTCTTCATTAAATCCTGAATCTGTATCAAATGGGCTGCAGCACGTACGGGTTTCAAAGCAACAATTACTCTATTATTTCTGCAGAGATTACCTGTTTGAAATGAAACCCACACTGAATCCTTTCTGACCTGGTCCTTATTGTGATACTGATAACAAGCCACACTTTCCAGCCTTTATCTTACCTCCTATGGGGTAATCTTTTCTTCTGGAGCTTAATTCTGCTAATAGCACCCTTGACTGGTTGCCAGCCAACAAACACAAGCAGGTGAAAAATGAACGGCTCCAGTCTGACAGCTGATAACAGCCAGAGACTTTTTATTCTCAGAATTCCCTCCAAAATATACAAATTGACTGGTGGGCAATCGATTACATTCCTCGTATGCTTCTCTCTCCTTTGGATTGGTTATTCTTTGAAAGAAATTGTGATGATTTTTTCTACAGTTTCAGATTCCTCCCCCCCCCTCCCCCGCCAAACAACAATAAATAGTAATTCCAGATGGTAGAAATTACTTTTAAATTAAACCAGTTAATACAGGGAATGTATGCTTATCTAATTCCCCTGGTTTTAAGTGGTAATGATATGATGGAAATGGGTAAAACTGATGCGCAGCGAAGCTATGCAGAACAGTTTGAGATTGTAAAATGCTTCCCCCCCCCGCCCTTTTCTGATTTACTGTCCATGAAAATGAGTTATAGACTCGTGAAGAAAACAGAAGTTTTTATTTGCTGAACTCAATAGGCTGCTTTCTGGAGACTTAAACTCTGCAAAGTGCTGAAAAAAAAGATTCCTGCATTCCGCTGATGCTCTTTCTGTTTGAACCGAACGGGAAGGATGACAATGTACTGGGCTCTGCCTTTCCTGCCCAAAGGAAACCACAGGGCTGTTCACTGTTCCTTGGCTGTGGGCATAAAAGGCAAGCCCCAAAACACGTGCTTATAAACCTTAAAATCATGCCTTTGAGCCTGGATTTAGCAGGAGATCCTGAGCACCTTGCAGGTTTGGACTGTGAATCAAAGCCATTATCGTAAGGAGGAGGGTGCAAATGGACCTCCCTTCCCTGAAATCAGTGACCATGCATTAATTTACACCAGCTGAGGGTTTGGTGTGGGACTCATTTGTTTTTCTCCAAACTGATTTTGCTTTTACCATTTTGAGTGTGTGATGCTAAGTTAACTACTTAGTGCTACGGGGAAATGTGGTTGGCTTCCCTGGAAAATATAAAAGTATCCACTGTTCCTTCAGGGAAATCATTTTAATAGATAACAGCATGTTGTACAATGTTTCATCAGTGATATTTAGATCTAAATTAGGAGCAGTTGTGAGATGGGTTGCCGATTTTCTTGTGATAAAAGGGAAATAGTTCAAGAAATATAGACCAGATGTTATCTTAATCCGATCCTCATGTACAAGAGCACACTATGAGACAGTAATAATAGTCCCTTCTACCTGTTTCTAATTTCCCCGCTCCGAAACACCCCCTGTGAAAAATAGATTAAACCAACACATCATTTATGAATTGGCACTGGGTGGATTTGAGTTTGTATGGAATGCAGGATGCGTGGCACAGACCGGGGGTGCAGCCACTGGATTTTGATGCATGTTTGAAAACGCTCGTTTGACAGCAACGTTTAAGACAGCAGCTCTCAATGATTTAGAAGGAGAGCAGCCAGTCTGGGTTTGAATCAGGCTTTTGGTTCAGCATATCCCTACGCAGTTTCAAATTTGTCATCGGTGTTTCTAGGCAGTCGATGTTATACAATCCTCAGAGGGCCAGGAAAAAAAAGAGGGGCCTGATCCTCAGCTGCTGTAAATCAACACTGATCCATTGATTTAGATGGAACTACACTGATTTGTACCATCTCAGGGCCTGGACAAAAGTGTATTAACTTTCCCCAGGAAAATCCTTCCCAACAAAAAGCCCCATTCACAGCCCCACTGGATAAGCAGTAAGTAATGTGTCTCTGTTCTCGTAATAATGTTTAATACCTGCATCATTTCCTCCTTGCCGGGGCAGCCGAAACATTACTCTTTGCTTTGACGTAAGAAGTCGAGTGCTGCGCATTTGTAATATTTGGGACAGCTTTTTTCCATAACTCCCTGTCTGAGCTAAAAGGTTTTGCTAGAATATTCATATCTCTTGGCATCGCTATGCCAAAGAGGCCTTTGGGCAGCTGTCTGGTGACTCAGGAAACAAGACTTTTATTTTCCTTTGAGGAACAGAGGCATATGAAAATACTTTATTCAGCAATATTCAGAGCTGTAGGAGCTACTGGGGTTTATTTTGTTCACTGGAGATAGCAATAATTGTGAGGCCAGCGATAACACCAACAGTGTTAATAGAACTGCTTTATCTAGAGTAGACTTCTTCACATTTTGGATTATTCCAAACCATTTTTTTTTGAGCAGAATGTAATCCTGCTTTCCAAATTTGATATTTTCATATTTCTATGAAGAGAGGAAGCAAGAGAAGGTGATCAGACACTTCATTTTCAGGGACTGCCCACACAGCTGGCTGGCTGGTGCCAGGACTGCGTCAGAAAGGAACCAAACTTCTCCTTCTGAAGAACTCTTCTTGGCTCTTCACTATCTGTAAACAAATGTGTAGCGTTACCAATGGATTCACCCCTCTGTTGTTGTGTTTTGTTTGTTTATTCCTGTTGCAGCCTTTCAGTATTA
This sequence comes from Tapera naevia, assembly GCA_033556795.1. NCBI lineage: Eukaryota > Metazoa > Chordata > Aves > Cuculiformes > Neomorphidae > Tapera > Tapera naevia. The sequence goes on along the minus strand of JAUMJJ010000157.1, from coordinate 8,252,893 downwards.
AAGGGTGCTGATAAGAAAGATGGAGGAAAACGTTTTAGCAGAGGGACAAGAGGTGATGGATTTAAACTAAAAGAGGAAAGGTTTAGACTTGATATTAGGAAGAAATTTTTTTATGCTGAGGGTAGTGAAACACTGGCATAGGTTGCCCCATCCCTGGAAACATTCAAGGTCAGGTTGGATGGGCTTCTGAGCAGCCTGATGGAGTTGAAGACGTCCCTGCTCACTGCAGGGGGGTTGGACTGGATGACCTTCATGGTCCCTTCCAATCCAGATTGTACAATGATTCTATGATTCTATTCAACAACTTTGAAGATAAGTGGGCAAATCTGTGTTAACCTGACCCCTCTGAAGGGCCAGAAGAGGCTGTAGGCTCACTCTGGAGAGCTGGAATCTCCTAGATTCTCACAGAAGATTCATAATCTGACTGTGCATCTGTAACGAGCCATAGGTGGTGTATCAACACATTAGAGGAAAAGCATTCACTCTATGCAGGGGAATATTTTTACTGTGTTTTAACCTGCTAATGCATCAGCTGTAATTTTATTTGTGTCTGTACCTCAAGGCCCACTTACCTTTTGAGGGTCTAGTTTTGTTCAATTCTGTACAAATGCATGCACTGAAATTCATAGAAATATGGAATTGTTTAGATCGGAAGGGACCATAAAGCCCATCCAGTTCCAACCCCTCCTGCCAGGGGCAGGGACACCTGCCACTGGATCAGGGGACTCCAAGCCCCATCCAACCTGGCCTTGGACACCTCCAGGTGGGGCAGCCACAACCTCTCTGGGCAACCTGTTCTGTTGAGTCAGGCAGTGTAGTGAGATAAGACAGGTGGATGAACAGGAAAAGGAGGGGATGGGATCATTAAGGAACGGCACAAGAAGAAGCAGAAATAGAGTCCAGTGCTCTGGAGTGCTCACACCAGTGGGAAAGGTGTCATTTGGGGTAAGAAATATAGCTGGAAAAGTTGATGGATTTAAGTAGTTAATGAGAGAATAAAACGAGAGGAAGAAAAATCTGGGGTGGTTGAAAATAGTTACAGGAGGAAGAATCCACCTGGCAGACAATTGGTTGGCTGGGAAGTTTTGGAATGCTGCAGCAGCAGAGATGAATGCACAGATCTGATCGAAATGCAAAGTGCAATTTAGAGATCTCAGTGCTAAAAGACACTCGTGGTGCTGATAGTGGTGTATATAGGTTAATACTAAAAGTGTGTTATTAGTAACGACCAAAGACCTTTAGCCTCCTGTCCAAAATCCTTTTTTACTGTATAGAATGGGAAAGTAAATTCTATCATGTTGGGCTATTTAGTAAGCTATTAGTGCATTCATCTTTTCATCATTTGACAGGTGGAAGTAGTAGTCCAGCTTTTAGTTTTAATTATAAGGGATTCCAGATGTAGAATAGGACATAAATTAAAACCAGATCTACTCATATATCTTTTCAAAGTAAGCCAACTTCAAGGTATCTGCTTTTCATTTCAAAATGTTATTAAAGCTATTACTAAGAAATTCATAGTCTTAGCATGCTCCAATAATTGACACCTTTAAAGTGACTAAACAGATTTAGAGTGTGCAGAAAAGTAAATTTGTCTTAGAGAATGACTCTAATCATCCATTTACATAGAATGGACAAATCAGTGTTTGCCTCGTGAGAGGCTGGGTGAGCAGGCTGGCTCGAGGCTCTTCCTGACTCCTGGCCTGGCTGCTGGGTGTTAGGTTATTTCTGTGATATAGAAAGATAAAGAAGATAAAGAACTAAGGGCTGATCCCAAGCCGGTGAAAGTCAATGGGAGCCTTTTGATGAGCTTTGCGTCGTAGCCTCCTCCTCTCATGCTGACTCGGGCTAAGTTACATTAGGTTGGAGCTAAGTTACATTAGGTTGGAAGCTGCATTTTTTTTTAAAGCAAATTAAATCCAGAACCAATTTTTTTTTTAGTGATAGTGTTCGTAAACCCCTAACTGTGCAAAGAAACCTGCGGATTCCTTTCTGAAAAGCCTTTCTTTCCCCAAGACCTATTTATCTGGCGATACATTACAACCATGCAAATAATGCTGTACATCTGACTTCATAAAAAGCCTGAGCTTTCCAATAATTAGAATGATAGCTGGCAAGTCTGATAAATTAGAGAAATAACTTGTTTGGTGTAAACTGAGCCTGTTTCTGAGGCAGAAATGTTGGGCTTTTATCCTCTGGAGTGTGATTGAAAGGGTGAGAAGTTAATTTGGCAGCTTCGCTTCTATGGTTTCATAATGTTTCTCCTCCCCCCTCCCCTCAGCTTCAGGGAAGGACTGTGATTTCAGTACTTTGCGCCTGCCCTCATACAAGGCAAGAGCATGACCCGAAACGAAACCCCTCTCCCCAGGGCACATCCTGAGCAGTAACAGCTTGGCTCAAGTGTTTCTTATGAACAGCCGTCCAGAGCACTTGATCTAAATCATGCCATTTCCTTCACAGTATGGCACAGTTAACAAGTCAGTGCATCAACACAATCTGCAGATGGCAGTTCAAAAGGTGCACGTTCCCCAGCAAGATAAAGGGCAATGAGTTCCATGGGTTAGCTCATTACTTGGATTCAGGCAGGGGCTCCGTAGGGGTGTGAGGGAGGAAAAGGGGGCAGGCAAACCTTGAGAATGCATGTCTCCACAAATAAAGGCAGTGTTGCAAGAAGCATGTTATTGAAGTAAAGTGCAAACAGCTTGCAGGGCACGGTTTCCTTCAGAGGTGGCTTGTGTCACCCTCCGAAAAGCAGGAGGGATGAGGGGAGAGGAACCAGTGGCTGTGCAGCTTCATTTATCCACAAGGCCTGGCAAAGAGTATCGTAGAGTCATTATTGTTGGAAAAGACCTCTAAGATCAAATAAAATGCCATTTCCTAAGCAAAGCCCCAGCTTTCAGAAGAGGCAAGTGAACTGCAGCAAGGGTGGGACTCGTGGTTGCTCCGCATCCTGCTTGGGGAAGAACCTGTTTTCTGGAGCGTCACGGAAGAGCTTCTAGAGAGCAGCGTGGACTCCTGCACAAATTACATTAGAGCTAAACATCCAGTGAAGAATCTCTGAGACATATTACTCCTTTAGACTTCAAAACAAGCTTAAATTGGAACCATATTGCTGGAATACTTCTTAGCTAACATTTATATTACTTCAGTTACCAAATCCAGACTAAGTCCCAAGACTCGGCAGGGGAGGACATAATATATTAGGAAGTAAGATGGGGGTGTGCACTTCTGGCCTCCTATTTTATATAAATGCACAAAAAGTTTCCTCACACTAGCAAGGAAATGACTACAAGGCCCTAAAATGCTGATTTCCAGCGGCAAAGGAGGGAAGCGCGCTGCCCCTCCTCCCCTCTTTCCCCTGACCGTTCTGTGCCTGCCATGCCTTGGGGATAGTTTGGGTTACTTGGAGTAGGACTGTTGCATAGAAGCTCAGGTATCAGAGCAGATAATTATACACATATAGCTAAATCCAGCAAAGGTCTCAGTGAATTGTCAGAGGATGAGATACATCTCGGGAGACCAAACAGGCCTCCCCTATACCGATCTTTGTAAATGAATCTCTTTGGGAACTATCAAGATGGTGCTTTACCACGATTTTCACTGCTGAGGAAAAGGAATTCTTCCAAGCTGTTTGTTTTCCAGGTTGTTTCAGAACCTGGCGAGTGAAGGGTTTTTAGGCTTTCTGAGCTGGTGTCAGTATGAACGCACTGAAAAGCGCGAGCGTGTGTGCTGCTCTCTGAGTTCCTGAAGCAGAGATGTTCAGGGCACGTTAGGCAAGACAGGAATCATAGAATCATTAAGGTTGGAAAAGACCTCTAAGATTATCCAGTCCAACCCCGCCTTCCCCTCTCTGTAACTTCAAATCTACAAAGGCTGACTTTCTGATGAACTCTCTGGTCTACATAGGAATCCTTTTGGAGAAGGAGTGCTAAAACTCGGAAGAGCAGATCCTGAGTGGCTGCTGGGCAGAGGTGTGTTGGACTAAGTTAATTCCTTGTGTCATTTGATTGATTTAGTAGAGTCATGCCAGAGAGAAATTTGGCTTCAGGCTCTCTGGTGATGTGTCATGTTTCTTTATTTAACTTATCAAACAGGTGCTTAGCAACAGCATCTTCCCCTGCTTGATCCAGAAATCTTCACTTCTTTCATTATCCGTTCTTTAATATCCTTCCAAGATGTGCTGAGTTAAAAACTAAGCCAAGACTTCAGGCTCTGCCCCGCTGGGACACGCAGGCATCCCTTTCTTTCTTACTGGTAATTAGTAATTGCTGTTTTTCTCAATTTAGTGAGATAAATGACATACAAAGACCTGTGAGTCTCAGAGATTTTTTCTGGATTTGGTGGTTCCAACATTAAGCTAAAGCAGCTGAAGAGGGCTTCAATGGTAAGGAGCTGATCTTCATTTCATCAGAAATGTTCCAGCTTCTGCTGAGGTTAGCAGAAAACTGTTGTGTGTTGTGTTCAGTTCTGAGCTCTGCACTCCAGGAGGGACATTGAGGGGCTTGAGTGTGTCCAGAAAAGGGCAATGAGGTCAGTGAGAGGCTGGAGAACAAGTCCTACGAGGAGTGGCTGAGGGGACTGTGGTTGTTTAGCTTGCAGAAAAGGGGGCTTAGGGGAGACCTCATCACTGTCTATGGTTGCCTGAAAGGAGGTTGTAGCAAGGTGGGTGTTGGTCTCTTCCCGCAAGTGACAGGTGATGGGACAGGAGGAAATGGCCACAAGTTGCACCAGGGCAGGTTCAGACTAGACATCAGGAAAAATTTCTTCACAGAAAGGGTTATCAGCACTGTCAGAGGCTTCCCAGGGAGGTGGTGGAGTCCCCATCCCTGGAGGTGTTTAAAAGACAGGTTGATGATCTTCTTAGGGACATGGTTTAGTAGTGGACGGGTACGGTTGGACTTGGTGATCTCAGAGGTCTTTTCCAACAAGATGATTCTGTGATTCTATGAAAACAAGAGAGCCCCAAGGACTCCAGACCTGAGCTGACGAGCAGCAGCCTTCAGCAGTGATTCGGGTTGTTCACAGCCGCTGCACAGTGTGACTTCTCTACACAACATTTTAAAAGCTGCAGTTTCCGTACTGGAAGTTCCTTTGCCCAAACAACAGGTCTAGGACGTGCACACGTCTTCAGACACTGTGAAACAGCTGTTTATTGTTCCCTGTTGGGTGGCAGCCTTCCAAATATTTTCTCTTTACTGTAGAGTGCAGTGCCCAGGGCACTTCCAGTGAGGTGGCTTGAACGCAGTAGGGCTCTGCTTTGGCTAAATAGATCCTGCTTCTTTTCCAGAGATACCTTTGATGTCTCAGCATGGTATCCTGTGGTGCTGTGCTGCATGTTGTGCCAGGACTGTAAGAAATATTACTTTTCTATCCCTTTTCCAGTCTCTCTCGAGTTGACAAGAGGAAGGAGAGATGAGCATCCCTGCTCATTTAAGTGACAAAGCCACTTGCCCTCTGTGCCTTTGGTGTGGGGCATAGCTTGCCATCCTGTGTAGGGGGTGGAAAGCCTCATTCATGAGATCTGCAGCAGTGACAACCTGCCTAATCTCTTATCTCTGTGGCTGTATCCTTCACAGCTGTTGCTTGCAGAGAAAGTGTTATTTGCTTTCTTATGTTGCACCTTAAGTTCAACCCAGCAAGATGCACCTGACAAACAATTGAGTGTGACTTTATGAAAAGGATTATATGACGTGGTTACTTGTAATTGTAGGAAACAGAACTTACTTAAGTCATTTCCATCTTCATCTTCCTGTGTTTTCCCTCCTAATGATGGATGTCAGAGAAGACTATGGTTTATTCTGGTAGTTTTGACTGATCATCATGCTCATATTTCTTAGAACTACAGTGGAGATCTCTGGTGTTGTGTTGGAACGGAATCTCAGACTCTCGCAGTGCCCCAGTCTCCCAGAAAGAATTCTGCATCTTTGTAATGAAACATCACTGTTGTGACAGCACTGAGAAGCCCTGAAGATGTGGACTCCAGTGTGCAAAGAGGAGATGGATCTCACCCAGGCACTCTGCAGCAGGGCTAAACGCACAGACCAGGGTCTCTTGCCTCCCAGTCCCATGCTTTCATCATGAAATCACTCAGTTCTTTCAGCTGGATCTCCAGGCTCTGCTCTTAGCACTGTAGTTTCTCTGTCCCTTATGGAAACCCTGGGGCTGGGCTTTACAGACTCTCTGCAACTCTATCCCTTTGGACTGTAATTGATTTGGAGTCAGGTGGTGGTGTAACATAACCCGTATGGAATCTGTTGGGGAAGTTTATGGCCATTCAGTTAAAAAAAAAAAAGAAAGAAACAAAAAAAAAAAAAGGGAGGAGGAATATAGAAGAAGAGTAGGAAGTGAATTGAGTTTGAGTTCTGGGATGTGAAGCTCTGATGTTTTGCTGCCCAAGAAAAAAACTTGGGGAGATCTTGGGTGTGGGGAAATCTATTATCAACTTGTGCACCCCTGGCCGTTCCAGGAGAACCTACAGAGAAACCCCTGTCCCCAGCTCTGGGCAGCCTTTGGGCCAGTGTGGAAAGGCAGAGAATTGCAGGGCAGAGAAGACTTCCAAAAACTCAAAAGGAAAAAGCAGTGCCCTGATGCTGGTCCTGCAGTACCTGGCTCTGTGGCTGCAGTAAATCTCTGAACACCCACCTCTCCTTGCCTAATTTTCCAGGGCTTTTGTGTAGCAGAGGAAAATATTCCAGACTGGTTCCCATGCCCCCTGAGGTATTTCAGGAAGCTTCATGTTATTTGCAGATTTGAACAGCTGATTCCTTACTGAAAATCTTGGAATGAACTGGGAAAATCTCTGTTGGCAATACAGGATTTTTTTTATTTGGCAACTTCATCTGGGATGAAAGAGATGACAGACCAAAAAAATTGTTCTTTCCGTGACATAAGGACCATTTTCACAAGGTTTTGTAGAAGTTTGAAGGTATTATTTTAAGTGTTAAAAGTTCTGGAGAAGATGTTTTGCCCAGCTGATGAGCTTCAGCAGGAAATGCCAACTGCATTCTGTGCCAAACCTTATGGGGCAAATGTGGATAAGGAAGGCCAGAACCTTATACAGGTATTCCTGAAATCAAAATAAGCAGAGAGAAAAAGGATGCTGTGAGAGCTCAGATCATGATTATATGTGAAGAATTGTGGGATGAATACTCGTAGCTTTGCTGCAGCCACGGAGATTCGCTGGCACGAGGGAAACAAAGTCTGTGTGAAGCAGTAATATTTCATAGAATCATTGAGATTGGAAAAGCCCTCTCAGCTCATCCAGTCCAACCAACAGCCCAACCCCACCGTGCCTGCTGAACCATGGCCCCAAGTGCCATGTCTACATGGTTTTTGAATCCCTCCCAGGGGTGGAGACTCCACCACTTCCCTGGGCAGCATGTTCCACTCTTTCAGTAAAGAAATTATTTCTAATATCCCATCTAAACCTCTGCTGGTGAATGTTTGTCTACAAGTTCATTGGTACAGCTAGAAAAAATGGGCAGGCTTTTGGACACACAGTCCAGGGATTACTGTATTGCTGTAATCTAGGATCTTGCTTTTGGAGAGGAAGAAAGGAAGGCAGTTCTCAACCCAGACTGTAGGCAGGCTGCTCCTGCCTCTCTCTGGGCTGTCGGAGCAGCCCTCATATTACACAAAAAGCTGTCTTATAGTGGCTCAGGATGGCTCTCCATCCTGCTGCTGCCACAAGTGGAAATGTCACTCTCATTTGCAAGTGAATTGTGAAGGATAGGAAGAAGCAGTTAGAATCATAGAATCATCTGGTTAGAAATGACCTTTGAGATCACTGAGTCCAACCGTCCCTGCCCACTACTAAACCAGATCCCTGAGCACCTCATCTGCCCATCTTTTAAATGGGACTCAACCACCTCCCTGGGCAGCCTCTGCCACAGCCTGAGAACCCTTTCAGTGATGAAATTTTTCCTGATATCCAGTTGAGGACAAAGAGGTTTTGCCTTTAAGCACTTTAAGCCCAGAGTAAGGAGTGATATCTCTTCAGCTGCTCAGACAACCTAGGAGACCGAGGTCCTTGATCGCTCTCTTGTAGCACATCTGTTTCCTTTGCCCCTCAGGGGCTCCTTCAGCCAGTGACTGACAAAGGGAGATTTTCTGAGGAAGGTGTAAGATGTTTCAGTCTCTCTGCTAAAATGACCCCATGCAGCATGTGTACGGGTCAAATGTCCCCCATAAGTTCATTGTCTTGCTGATTCCTTTCCGAGGGACTCTCCTGGTCCCTCTTGTCAGCCCCACTCTGTGAAGTCACTGTTATATGTACTGCACACACAGGTATCTTGGCACACAGCAGCCTTTGCTGTGATCTCTGTGCCCATGGTGTGTGGATGCCTGTGTCCAAGAGCACTCCTGGACTGTGTACCCTGTTCTGTACTGTTACTCTGCTCTGCCTCAGTGGAAAATTGGATGTAACAAGGTGAAACAATCAATTTGTAATGAAAAATAACCTCCCACAGAAATGTAGAGATCATAGATAGTTTGGGTCAGAAGGAATCTTAAAGCCCATCCAGTTCCAACCCCCTGCCATGGGCAGGGACACCTCTCACTGGATGAGGGGGCTCAAAGCCCCATCCAACCTGGCCTTGAACACTTCCAGGGGTGGGGCAGCCACCACTGCTCTGGGCAACCTGGCCCCACCCTCACAGGAAAATATTTCTTCCTAAGATCTCATCTCAGTTTCCCCTCTTTCAACTCAAACCTGTTCTCCCTTATCCTATCCATGCACTCCTTGATCAAGAGCCCCTCCCCAGCTTTCCTGGAGCCCCTTTCAGTACTGGAAGGAAATCAGTAGATGAAAACAGTAACAGGGACTTCTGAGTTACTCTATGGCTCTCATGACAGAGCTTCTCATTTTCCATTGCATTTTGTTGGTTACTTAGCACATCTGTAGGATGCTGCTTCTCCACTATTAAGCTCTACCAGATTCTTCCACAGGGATGATATTTTTTTTAACGAGAGAGTACTGAAGCCCCACATGAAAACAGGAAACCCTATGATTTTTTTAGAGTAAAATTTTTCCACTAGGGAAGCATCCATGTTTTACAGTTTGCAAAATGTGTGGGACCATAAACTCTAAAACCACTTGGAGAATCACAACTCCTTTGTATTTTAAGAGTAGATATAGAAACGATTTCTCCAGAAAGAAGGAGCATGTTTGGAAAGGTGAATATTTGTGGGGCTGTTGCTGGAAATGAATGCTAGCAGTGGCCCAGGTGGCCAAGAAGGCCAATAGTGTCTTGGCCTGTATCAGAAACAGTGTGGCCAGCAGGAGCAGGGAGGTGATTGTGCCCCTGGACTTGGCACTGGTGAGGCCACACCTCAAATACTGGGTTCAGTTTTGGGCCCCTCAGTACAAGAAGGACATTGAGGGGCTGGAGCGTGTCCAGAGAAGGGAATGGAGCTGGGGAAGGGGCTGGAGAATGGGTGTTATGGGAGTGGCTGAGGGAGCTGGGGCTGTTTATCCTGGAGAAGAGGAGGCTGAGGGGAGACCTCATTGCTCTCTGCAGCTCCCTGAGTGGAGGTTGTGGTGAGGTGGGGGTTGCTCTCTTCTCCCCAGTGACAGGTGATTCATGAGAGGAAATGGCCTCAAGTTGCACCAGGGGAGGTTCACAATGGATATTAGGAAACATGTCTTCACCGAAAGGATTCTCAGGCACTGGCAGAGGCTGACCAGGGAGGTGGTGGAGTCCCCATCCCTGGAGGGGTTTAAAAGATGGGCAGGTGAGGTGCTCAGGAATTTGGGATAGTGGACAGGGATGGTTGGACTCGGTGATCTCAAAAGTCTTTTTCAACCAAGTGATTCCATGATTCTATGATCCAGTGTGTGAGTGGGAAAATGGAGTGGTGGGGATCCTCCAGCATCTGACACTGGTTCTGGATCTCTGTTGATGAGATGAAAAAACAATGGCAGATTATGTTCCTCAGCACCTTATCTGAATATTGAATTGGACCAGGGCGTGTTGTAGCTCTATGCAAACGAGTTGTCTTGGAGGGGGCAGATTCCTTGGTCCTGCCGCCTGCTCTGTGCATTTCAGGTCTCTGGAGAGCCAGTGTTTCCGTTGCTGATTTAGCAGAGAAGTTGGGGTATGTGCAGGAGGTGTCCTTTCCCAGCAGCAGCTATCTTAGAATCATAGAATCAATCTGGTTGGAAAACACCTCTGAGATCATCAAGCCCAACCGTCCCTGTCCACTACGAAACCAGATCCCTGAGAAACCTGTCTTTTAAACGCCTCCAGGGATGGCGACTCCATCACCTCCCTGGGCAGCCTCTGCCAGTGCCTGAGAACCCTTTCGTTGAAGAAATGTTTCCTCATGTCCAATCTGAACCTCCCCTGGTGCAATTTGAGGCCATTTCCTATTGTCCTATTGCTTGTCACTTGGGAGAAGAGAGCAGCACCCATCTCATCACAACCTCCTTTAAGGTGATTGTAGACAGTGATGAAGTCAGCCTCATCTTCTCTTGCTGTCCTTTCCTTCTCCCTGAGCATCAGGAGCAGGAAGACTTAATTTTCACAGCTCTTTTCCCTTTCCCTTCCTCCTTGGCTTTCAGCTCTACCTCTGTTTCCAGGCACGAGGGCCCAGTTCCTGGCATCACCTCCTGTATGGGAGACAACATCCACTCTTGGCTGTGAGGCAGAGGATGCTTTATCTGACTCATCAATTGATAATGACGACCTGTTTCTCAAAGTTTATCCTCTTTCATGTGGGCAGGAATGTTCTTTTCCATGTGCTGCCCAGTCCTAGTGTTGTTGAATCGTGTAATATTCTGGTCCGCTGTTCGTTTACAGCTGCCTTTCATCTTCAATTATCCACTATATTTTAGCAGTGGATAACTGACTGATTCCTGTATTCAGGCCAAATCCTACTTGTTTGGCTCATGTGAGCAATCTAAGTCTGACACTTTGTTCTCTGATCTGTCTGGGAATGCTTGCATGGGACCATGGTCCCCCAGGCATGGGACCCATGAGCAGGAGTGGAGTCCTGAGGCTGAAACCCATCTTGAGGCAAACGCACCAACCCCAGGGTGCGACTCCAGCTTTAGAAAGTCCTCCTGATCATCCTCAGCTGGGTGATAAATTTTACAGGCTGTTGGTACATAGTGTGGAATATACCAGCTGCCTTTCCATTTTCAGGGAGGGGTCAGACGAGGCCTCGGGCCGTTCCAGTTGGACAGGACTCCTGAAAAGGGCAACTCGATGAGCTGGAAACATGCAAAGTGAAAAACGTTCCCAGTTCTTCTGTGCAGCTGTCTCCGTTAACACAAACAGGCTGGTGCTGCCAGAGCTGCTGGGCTACCCATCCTGAGACTCATTTTATCCAAAATCACCGCCCTGCTCTGCTGAAAAATGTATTCCTTGTGGATGCCTTCATTTAACTGAGCACCAGGGTCTTGGTATCTCAGGATGGGGTTGCAACCGCTTCATTTTTCCTTCCTTTGTGAATGCTTGAAGGAATCTGGGATGTGATCCCTACAGAGCTCTGAGCATGGACCAGGGTGTTGAAGGTGGCTGTACATGGACCATTAGTTTCTTTCTGTCACGTGCCACCACCACTTCCACAATGGAGTCACCACCCGAGATATGTCCATGATAAGAGCAATTCCTTTGGACCTGGCAGATGTGGGTTTGGTTTTCTGCTCTGTCACAGATTTTTTTTTTTTCTGTGTGAACCTCAGAAAGTAACTTAGATGCTGATTCAGTGTCAGGTGTAAAATAGTTGTAAAAGACTGACCTTTCATCACCAATGCACATAAAAGAAAATGGATTAGAGAAATGTTAATTCAGCCATTATTATGTTGAGAACCAAGGGGGATCTGCCCTGAGGAGGTAAACTAATTTGGAAGGACAAAGTGAATTTAATGACACCAAGGTGAGTGGTGAGGTTGATGCCCTTGAGGGACAGGATGCCATCCAGAGGGACCTGGACAAGCTGGGCATATGGAGTTGTGAAAACATCATGAGGTTTAACAAGGCCACGTGCAAGGTCCTGCACCTGGGTTGGAGAAACCCTCAGTATCGATATAGACTGGGGGATGGTGAGATTGAGAGCAGTGCTGCCAGGAAGGACCTGGGGATTGCAGTGGATGAGAAACTTGACATGAGCTGGCAATGTGCACTCACATCCCAGAAGGCCAGCTGGGTCCTGGGCTGCATCACAACAAGTGTTGCCAGCAAGGTGAGGGAGGTGATTCTCAGCCTCTACTCTGCTCTGGTGAGACCCAGCCTTAAGTCCTGCATCCAGCCCTGGAGCTCTCAGCACAGGAAAGGCATGGACCTGTTGGAGCAGGTCCAGAGGAGGCCACCAAAATGATCAAAGGTTTGGAACATCTCCTCTGTGAAGAGAGGCTGAGCGAGCTGGGGTTGTTCAACCTGGAGAAGAGAAGACTCCAAGGTGACCTTATTGTGGTCTTTCAATACTTAAATGAGGCTGATGATAAGAAAGGTGGAGAAAAACTTTTTAGCAGGGCCTGTAGTGATAGGACAAAGGCTGATGGTTTTAAACTAAAAGAGGAGAAGTTTAGATTTGATATTGGGAAGAAATTTTTTACGTTGTGGGTGTCCCTGAGAAAGCAGGCAGTATGGTCAACGTTCTTGAAAGAACAGTGTCTCATTTGCAATTGGAGGTAACAGAAAATATCATTGCTTTTGTTTTGGGATTAAACTTTTCATAGAATCGCTTGGTTAGAAAAATCCTTTAAGATCATTGAGTCCAGCCGGCCCTGTCCACTACTAAACCAGATCCCTGAACACCTCATCTGCCCATCTTTTAAATATCTCCAGGGATGGTGAGTCCACCACCTCCCTGGGCACCCTGCTTTAGCTGATTGTATCCTGGCCTCTTCCATCAGTGGAGACTGGAAATGCTATCAAAATACCCTCCAGTTCCTCTTAATTCAGAAAGTTGGCACAAGAACATGCTAAGAAGATTTGGAGAGCCTTTCTTAGTCAAAACAGTATTGGTATTCTGATCTGTGAAGAAGAATGATGATCCATCTAATGCTGGTTCTTTTCATTGAGGCAAGGTGAGTCTGTTCTTGAAGTGAATGAAATATCTTCCTTAGATGGAAAGTCTGGAACAGTGGGCCTCCAAGATAACTAAAGACCATATTCTACCCAGGCATGTTGTCACCTGCCATTTCCATCTAGAAGGTGGATTTAAACCATCTGAGAATACCTGCTGCAATGGTAATGAGCCTTTGTGAATTCAGTGTGATTCCAGCTGGCAGCTCCTTGAGAAATGCTCAATATTTTCACACCTCTCTCAAAAAGGTCAATAAAAGCTTAATGAGGACTTACTTACCTGCAAAGTAATCAGTCTTCTGAGCTTTACTTGAGTTCTGACAATTCTCATGAGACTTTTTTTCACCTGTTACTCTTCTATTCACTTTTCCAATTGTCTAGCAAACCTAATTTCTTCTAAGCAACAGCATGGAAGGATGTAGGGGAAATCACTGATGGTAGATCTCTTTAATTTTGCTTTTTTTTTAAGGAAGACACTTTACCTGTTCAAGGAATTAATGGATTTCTACCTTAAGTATTCAACTAATGAGTATGTTGGTTATTTTTGCTGGAGCTATGAACCACCAGGGACAGGAGTAAGTTTAATAAACTGAATATATATGAGACACCATCACTTTAATTAACTGGATTATGCAGTTAGGGTCATGGAATGATAGAATGATTTGAGTTGGAAGGGACCTTAAAGCCCATTGAGTTCCAACACCCTGCCATGGTCAGGGATACCTCCCACTGGATCAGGGGGCTCAAAGCCCCATTCTACCTGGTTTTGAACACCTCCCCAGAATCACAGAATGACCTGAGTTGGAAGGGACCTGCAAGGATCATTGAGTCCAACTCCTACCCATGCACAGGACAACACCAAAATTTACACCATGTGTCCAGGGATGGGGCAGCCACAACTTCTCTGGGCAACCTGTGCTGGTGCCTCACCACTCTCAGAGTGAAAAATTTTGTCCTAATATCTCATCTCAATCTCCTCTCTTTCAACTTAACATCCTGTCTTTGTTTACATCACAGAAACACAGAATGACCTGAGTTGGAAGGGACCCACAAGGATCATTGAGTCCAACTCCTGTCCCTGCACAGGACAACCCCAAAATCCTTTGTTAGCACCTGTGCATATTTCCTATTGGAAAATAAGGAAGATGAAGCCCTTTCAGTACTGGCAATCTTGATTTTATCTTCCTTATGTGTCTAGAGTAGATGTTACATGTCAGACTTCCAGACATCCAGAGAACATTGCTGCTTGTTTCACTAGGAGGACTTTAGGCCATCTGGGAAGAAAAATTTGGGAAGAAAGTTCTAGTTTTGTTCCTTTGTCAGTTTTAATACATTCATATATATCATCATAAAAGCATCCAGGCTGCTAAAGACCTGAGAAGAAAGTTATACAACCATGGTAACACTTGGGAGTAAGCAGAGGAATATATTTGTGATTTATAATCACTAGAAAAAGAGGAAACAGTTCCTTACATGTACAGTAACTGTTACTCTCAGCAATGTGCTGGGCACAAAATCTGTCTACAGCTTTCTCTCAGTTGTCTCCACTGTAGATTCTACTAAAACTTACAGATCTAAAGGAAGTCCCCTTGCAATTTACAAAAAGGACACTTTTTTTTTCCCCATTCCTGCTATTTTTTTCCCTCCCAAAAAAGAAAACTTACCGTCCCCTCTCTGGATACTGAATATCTCAACAACTTTCCATGTCTTTTCAACACTCCTCCCTAATATCTCATTACAGAGTTGGTGGCAAGATACTGTCTTTCATCTCCTCATTCGTTCACTTTACAGAATGTACCTCAACTTCTCGGTAAGGATATCTCTCTATGAGTTTTTCTCTTTGACCTTCTCACAGGCCTGGGGCATTCACCAAGTATTTTGTGGTCATGATAGCTCATCTGAAGAGACAAGAAATACAGTTCCAGCCGTAAAGGTGCTTCTTTAGGCACTGCTGTCCAAGAGACCTCAACTGCCTATATGGAAACATGAGAATCCATGTGGACAACACATCTTGAACTATAATTACCATATGGCAAATAGTCATTCTTTATTACATTGTCAACAGTCAAGGAACCTGCTCTGATGGGGAGGCTTGGGGTATTGCTGACAGAGTTAATGGATGAACCTTGGGGGAATACTCTTTTTCCCACTTGGCACTCGAGTCACTTTTCTTAATTGTAAAAACATCTGTATGAAGAACTGAATGAGTTGTAGATTTGACAGCTGATCTTCCCATGACTCATTCCACAAGGACAAACTTGTCTTATGCTTGTCCTTTGTCTTCATCCAAAGCATTTGCAAAGAGGAGTGTCTGAATTTTGCTCAAATTATAATACTCAATTTCAGATTTTCCATCGGAAGCCTTGTTCCAGGATGTGAAGGAAAGCTTCATGTTGTGGCAATAATGAGGTTTTAAGAGTTATTCTGGATCAAATCAGGGTATTTAGGAGGGCACTTCAGGCTTTTCCACCATTGTGCGTAAGTTTTAAACCTGGTTTTACTGGATTTATCTTGATACAGATTAGCTTCTGCGTAAGGAGATGCAATTTTTACTTGGATGTTAATAGTTACAATGGGGCCACGTGCAGATGTTAACAGCAAGTTGTCTACACCTCAGCTACTTGTCCAGCTTCCAAAATAATGAATGAAGGGAATAAAGGTATATCAGACTCTTACTGTAATAGTTCCCTATAATAACTCAGACTGTACATTCCCTAAGTTGTCTATTGTTTCATTCATTTTCCTGACAAACTCAGAGATCAGGCTCTACCTGAAAGGAGGTTGAAGCAAGGTGGGTTCTGGTCTCTTCTCCCAAGTAACAAGTGATAGGATGAGAGGAAATGGCTTCAGGTTGTACCAGGAGAGGTTGAGATCGGATATTAGGAAAAATTTCTGTACAGAAAGAGTGGTGAAGCCCTGGCAGAGGCTGCCCAGGGCAGTGGTGGAGTCTCCATCCCTGGAGGAGTTCAAAAAACATGTAGATGTGGCACCTTGGGACATGGTTTAGCAGTCACGGTGGGTTTGGGCTTATGGTTGGACTTGGTGATCTTGGAGGTCTTTTCCAACCTTAATAATCCCATGATTCTGTGGTTCTGTGATTCAATGTAGGTGTCTAAAGTGACTTTAATAACCTTCCTCCATTGTGGACTTCAGTAGATTTTGTTCTTCAGAGCCTTTTCACTTCATTGCTGGGAGGCAGCTCTGCAGTCTTTCCCAGTAGGCATAAATTGATACAGGGTTTCCTAATATCAATTAGATAAGCTTGTCAAAAGAAGATTGAGAGTGTATGGTCTCATAAATACCTTCAGAGATATAAAGTATTTAGTAGTGTTTTTTAATGCATTGGAGAACTGCCTATTGAAACATGCTAGCTCGAAGCTAGAGGTATTTTAATAGAAAATGAGATCTTTTTTAATGAAAGGGTACTTAATCATTAAAGCAACCCAAAGATTGCAGCAGAAGGACTGATAGCTTCTCCATCATCCAGCAGTGTGCCCAGGTGGCCAAGAAGGCCAATGGCATCCTGGCCTGCATCAGGAATAGTGTAGTGAGCAGGACCAGAGAAGTTATCGTCCCCCTGTACTCGGCACTGGTCATGCCTCATCTTGAATATTGTGTCCAGTTCTGGGCCCCCCAGTTTGGGAAAGATGTTAGGACACTGGAATGTGTTCAGAGGAGGGCAACGAAGATGGGGAAGGGGCTGGAGCACAAGCCCTATGAGGAGCGACTGAGGGTGCTGGGGCTGTTTAGTCTGAAGAAGAGGAGGCTCAGGGGAGACCTCATTGCTCTCTACAACTCCCTAAAAGGAGGTTGTAGTCGGGCAGGGGTTGGTCTCTTCTCTCAAGTGACCAGTGGCAGAACCAGAGGGCATGGACTCAAGCTTCATCAGGGAAAGTTTAGACTTGATGTGAGGAAAAAGTTCTTCACTGAAAGGGTGATTGGCCATTGGAATGGGCTGCCCAGGGAGGGGGTGGAGTCACCGACCCTGGAGGTGTTTAAGGGGAGACTGGATGAGGCACTGAGTGCCATGGTTTAGATGATGGGTTGGTGTTAGTGTTGGTGTTAGTGTTGGGTTATAGGTTGGACTTGATGATCTCAGAGGTCCTTTCCAACCTTGTGATACTGTGATCATTGATGCTGTCACATGAAGATTGGCTGCCTTTGTGAGAGGTACTTGTCAGCCAGTTACACGTGATGCTCTAGTCAAACACAAATTGTTGGGTTCAGCACAGGGATAACCAGTGGAAGTTAATGACCTGTGAGGTATAGGAAATCACAGTAGATGATCTAATGGTATCTTCTGGCCTCACACTCTATGAATCTGTGAATATGTATGTGCTGAGGTTGACTGCTAATTATATTCCTAAACAGGGTAATGGGCAGAGATTGCTTCAAAAGAAGGATTTAAATCTATTTATTCTTCTTTAGCTACATATTCAGATGGTTCACACCCAGCTTCTCTCTTTTTTTAATTTTTTTCCTTTTATTAAGGTCTGTGAGAGGAGCTGGAGCTCCATTCCCGAAGGGCACTGCCTTCCAGCCCCTTACCACATCTTGGCAGCATTTTAAGGGCACCCTGTAAGCTTGAAAGGCAGAAGTGGTGATTCAGAGAGCCACAGTAAGAATCCCTTCATGGTGGAATATGAAAACATGATGATACTTCTACTTCCTGCTCTACTCTGTTCTGGTGAGGCCCCACCTCAAATATTGTGTTCAGTTTTGGGTGCCACAGGATAAAAAGGGCATCAAATTACTGGAAAGTGTCCAGAGGAGGCCACAAAGCTGGTGAAGGGTCTGGAGGGGAAGTCGTATGAGGAGTGTCTGAAGTCACTTGGTATGTTCAACCTAGAGAGGAGACCGAGGGGGGATCTCATTGTGATCTAAGGCTTCCTCACAAGCGAAGGAGGAGGAGCAGGTGCTGATCTCTTCTCTCTGGTGACCAACGACACACCTGAGGGAATGGCAGGGAGATGTGCCAGGGGAGGTTTTGGTTAGTTATTAGGAAGAAGTTCTTCCCCTAGAGGGTGGTGGAGCACTGGAACAGCTCCCCAGGGAAGTAGTCAGTGCCAATTCTGACAATTCTCCAGAAGCATTTGGCCAACACCCTCAGACCCATGGGGTGAATGTTGGGGTTGTCCTATGCAGGGACAGGAGTTGGACTGGATGGCCCTTGTGGATTCATTCCAACTCAGAGCATTCTATGTTTCTATGACCTACTTGTGTTCAGGGCTATTCAGAAAATCCAGGGAGCCTTCAGTTACTGGGCTTCTCTCTGTATGTGTGGAGATGGTTGGTTTGGCTGCCTTTTTAGCAAAGTAAGGCTTTCCCACACATTTATTTTCTGGAAGGACTTTGGGAATCAGAAGAACTCTTAGAGCCTGGGAGCCATCCTTGTGCCATGCTGGGGCTGCCCATGTGTACTTACAGAATCAGGTTCCTGGTTTTGTTTTTTGTTTTGTTTCCCGATTGGGTGGGAATGTTATCTTTAAACAGACAAGAAAATGAAAGCAACTGACTTAAAATT
Source organism: Tapera naevia (assembly GCA_033556795.1). NCBI lineage: Eukaryota > Metazoa > Chordata > Aves > Cuculiformes > Neomorphidae > Tapera > Tapera naevia. Next base: position 8,234,341 of record JAUMJJ010000157.1, on the reverse strand, counting down.
GCTTTCAAAATAATAAGGAAGCAAGGATGTTCACAGGAGAGAAAGAATAATAACTGATGAAGAGGACAGCAATCTGAGGGTTCTTTCCCAGTTCTTTCCCACTTCTTTGTGGCTGGATTCGGAGAATGCCGGGAAGTTCCTCCTGTTTACAAGCCCTGTTTGTCCACACCTGTGGGTTAGAAATGCTGTCATCTGAGAAGTGGCCCCATATTACAAGAAGGTCAAGCACCAAGCAGACCTAATTAAAAGCTCATTACAAGAGACAATCTCCATTAGCATGCCAAGTTTCATGCAAATCCATTAGCACCAGGGCTCTCTTCGGAAGCTTTAAATTCCAGTCCTGTGCCCCAGGGACTGGAAACCGTGGTCAGTTAATTTGCCATTCTCAGTCTGTGAACATTAGGCACAGTCCTCTTACTTTCTGGATTATTTCACATTCCAGCAAATTAGTTTTATCCGTTCTGAGAACATTTTAACAAAGAAAGTTCTTTTGGCATCACATGGATAAAATAGCAAGGGATAAAAGAATGAGCAGTTCCCCCCAATCAGGAACAAATAACTTTAAATCTCTCCTGAAAATGCAGCCTTTCCTGCTGTTCCCCCTCCACCCCCCTTTCCTTTCATTTATCTTTCGGCAGATGGATTTTTTAATTATATTTTGGGAGCTGGATTCCCCTCCCTCTCTCTTTATGATGGTGTTCTCAAGAGTTTTTTTTCCTTTATGCCATTGTAGCAGAACTTGACTAAAGATCTTCAAACTTGTTAAGTATAAAAGTTGGTAAATGATACTATTGTTGGAGGGAAAAATAGGGGGAGAAAGGGGGAAGGCAGTTTATCTGGGGTGGCTGTGGGGAGGGGGAAGGCTGGAAAAAAAAAAAGGAAAAGAGAAAAGGCTCAAATGAACTGAAATGGATCAAAGTAAGCAGAGACATCTAAAAGCTTTTGTAAGCTAAAAGTGGCTATCTGTTGCAAGTCCTGCCTCATTAACTACTGATAGAAGCACTGTCTTGGCCTTCCAAGATATCTAACGCTGGCCGCCTCTAACGAGATGAACTCTGGGTTATTCCCTCTCCACCATTCCCTGTGTTCCTGTTCACAACTGCTTAAACTCAGCCTCTCCACGCACGTTTTCCCTCTCCATTAGGCACAGCAATGGGAAATTCAGTCCCCAAATTTCAGTGCTCACTGAGAGGAAGAGACATACGCTGGGAGAGGAGGAAGAAGTGGGAGAAAGAGGGACATAACCTCACAATCAGTGCCTGGGTGCCTGGTGTGCACCATTTCAATGTAATGTTTTTGAGGAATGAATAGTGAGAGGTAGGGCTCAGCCTCCCCTGTTCTGGGTTACAGTATCCCCCAAACCATCCCCCTTTGGTGGGGGAACCAAGCTGAAACTGAGAGGCTTGGCTAGGGAAGCAGGGAGAGTGAGGAGGGATGGGGAGGGGGGAACACGATGGCTCTTTGACTAGGACCAGATAGGCCTCTGTGTAGAGTAATATTACAGCTCACTCTCTCATAAACAAGCTGCATGCCGGCTTCTAAAGAGCCCATCTGGCATAGCTTTGAGAATGGCAATAATTACAAGCTGATGATGGACATGGAAGAAAAGCCCTGCTGAGTTAGCTCATAAGGAAGTACAGGCCAGGACTGTAGGGAAATTACAGGCTAAACCCCTTTCTAGTTTAGGCCTTTTGGTGTTCTTAATCACAGACTTTAAATGTTGTAATAAACACTGTTGCATTTTATTGACCAACTCCCATGACAGGCAAATCTTTTTTATTTTATTTTATTTTTACTATTTGTTAGCTCAGAAGGCAGTCTGAGAATGACTGTTCCTTGAGGCTGAGTCTGTAGATTTACTTCATGAAAAGTGATCCAAACAGCAAGAGTCCCTTTTGTTACTTTGCAGTTAAAAAAGAACAAAAAAAAAGGAAAAAGGGATATTTTAGTGTTCCCCTTACCCTTATGCAGTTACTGGGTCACTGATAACTCTTGCTTTGTCTTGAGGTTATCAATGAGGAATAAAAGATCTAACATGAGTTGTTGTTAATATTTTAAGTGAAACTTCTGTTGATTTCACTGGTTGTGGCATTTCACAGGAAAGAAAGCAGGTTTTAGTTATGAGAGGGATGGGCCTGATCCTGTGTCCAGTGATGTTCATGGCATTCTTGCTGACTTCAGTGGTCTAAACCAGTGGAAGTGGAAGCGTAGAGGCCTCACCTCTGTCTGCATTTAAGTGGACTCTTACTATTGTGAGTGTTTCTGAATAAAAGGGAAAATTCCAGACCCCTGGGGTCACCAGGACTCTGTTCCAGTGTCCTTTCCAGGCACCAAACATTGCTTTCACAGTGAAAAAATGTGAAATACATTTTCACAGTGGAACATGTGAAAAGTGGAACACGGCAACATTGATGCCCAGCTTCGGGTGCCTGATGGGGCTGTGATTTTCAGAGGAAAGTGTCTCCAGCACCAGATTTCCCAAGTGTGGAGTTCAGAATAGCTAAACTTCTGAGAACTTCCCCACCTCTGTGTTTCTAAAATATCTGTGCTTTGGATAAATGTGTATATTTACTATGTGGCTTTCTATGCACAAGTGTGTGTCAGTGCCATCAAAATGGACTATAGGTGGATGCAGACTATTTATATGGACAATCTATATGGCTACATGAGCAGAGTGCAATGGAGCTGTGACAGTTAACACCAGCTAAAGTTCTGCTTCAGAGACCCTACTTGTTTTCCCAGACTAATTTTCATCTCCTTTTCCTTCTACGGAGTCTAGAAGATTGAGAGTTAAACAGATCTGTGAGTTTTATTTGACTCGAGTGCAATAAATCTCCCAGGGTGACTGATGGACTGATAACTCTCAAAACCCATTCAGTACTTTGTGTGCCAACTCAGGGGTGAAGATGGAGTGTGGTCAGTTGTTTTAAATAATGTTGTTTTGACAGTGTGTTGTTTATTACAATTCAACACGTGTCATTTGTTTTCTTGGAGGAAATCTGCCTTTATTTTACATAGTATTTTTTTAGTTAAAAACATCAGCCACGTATTAGAAATGCTTCATAACACGGTGGGTTGGGTTTACTGATCCAGTTGAACCTTGGAAATGTATCTCTGTTTTTACAGGACACTTTCTCATGTGAGACTCTAAACAGCAGAACGTTCTGTTCCTTCAGATAAACATTTGCCTGCAGGTAGAGCTTTTTCTTGTAAATTGTTTCATGTTGGTCCTGTTTCTGCTGTAGTTCATTTAAAGGTTTTTATTTTACTTGTAGTTGTTCATATCCCTGCATTCCACAACACAGACCACTGCTTAGTTTTCCAAATTACTGTTTGATTCCTTGTTCAGGCACCTGATTTTTTTCTCTTTTAGCTGCAAAGCTGAAGGAATGTGGGGTCAGGCAATGGAAATCTACCTATCCGGATGCGGCTCTTTTTTCTTTCATAAACTCCCTTTGGCTTCTTAATCTGAAACTTGCTTGTCAATGTGCAGTGATTTCTTTATATTTAACTGTCTCTTTCCAATACAGACCAGAATTGTTCCTAACAAAAGAAGCATGAATTGGTGGAAACTATATATTAAATGCGGGACTATTTGACTAGTTTTCATTAGGTTGCTGAGTGAGAAGCCCAAACTCCTCTCTTTTCCCAAGGTACTCAGATATCCATGAAGTGCCTTCATCCCATGGCCTTGTTTCCTCTCCCAGTAAACCAGCTTTCCAAAAGAATGCTGTGCTCTCTGCTCTTTATACTGTCAGTAGTGACAGCAACCAGCAACGCTGACATTTCTTATTGTTTACAAAGGATGAGCGCCAACAAGGCATCTCTGATCATTTGATAAACTCTCCTAACCCTCTCCCCCCGCCCAACCCTCCGCTCCGCTGACCAAACTAACCTTTTCACGGTACACTGCCTGTAATTACCAGTGCGAGACGCTAACCAGAAAGGATCAAATCTTCAGCTAAACACAAACAAACCAGCAAAACAGCTCTGAAGATAAACTACTTGCAGCTAACGTTGCTTGGCAAACACTGTAGGCCAGGAGAAACTGAGCAGCTGCAGCTGGTGGGGTGGGGGTGGAGAAGGAAGAAATCTAACCCTAAATTCCTTACGCGCATGTATTTTTCATATGAATTTTAAAATTGCTTGAAATAACACCCTAGAATAACATTAAAATAACCTTATTGTTTATTATCATAATGCTATATAGTTAATATCCTTTTTCCCCTTCAGCTCCCCCTACTCCTGCAGAAAGTCCCAACCACACAGTGGTCAAACGAAGTTCATAGCTCTTCTTAATGAGCCCAGGACCAACATCTGTATCAATATGAGTTGCTTTTCAGTAATCTCATGAATTTTACTTTTGCTCACCCCTCCTCAATTTCTAGTGTGACAAGCAGATACTGCGTGTTTCTTTCCCCTCTGTTTTCCTGGAGGTGAGAAGCACCAGCACATGGAATCTTCTCTCATCCTTCTCCAAGAGTGAGTTGGTGAGGAAGGCAGTATTGGTGGGCTTTGTTTGCCAGGAGTGTTGATGTATTATATAAAAATGGTTTAAAAGACCTTAAAAAATTGAATCTGCTGCTCCAGATTCTACCTGAATTAGCTGGATTACAGAACTTTTGCTACTGGGTTTTCCAGTGCCAAAGAGTCAGACACACTTTTGATGAGGGTGTGATTTTCTTCCCATGTGCTAAGCTATGTTGGTTCACTGTTTCCTTTTCCATGATAAGAGGACTGTTACATGGAAAACAACAAGATTAAGTTTACATCTCCAGCAAAAATCCAAATCTTTAAAATGAAGATTTATTTTAGGTGTCCTTCTGGCTCTGTAAAATCCCTTCCTGTTCTTGTCAAAGTCTTGTCTGCTGGGAACCCAGTCCTGCCACATTATTTCAGCATGAAATTAGTATATTCAGTGATAAAATAATTTTCATTTACTTGTGTTACTTCTGCAGATGACATTGATTAAAACCTCTCGAGGAATAACCACAAAGGAAGCCCTGACACTCTTATGGTCTTTGGACAGGCTTTGTCATCAGCTGGATACTGAACGCCTGAGACCTCTCTTCATCTTTCTTTCTTTCATCAAATTGTTGTTGTGTTGTGATGGATGAAATAGTTTGCACCTTAGCTCTAAACCCCTGATCCTTGGCAGGAAGCTTTAGCTGAAACTTCAGCACAAATAACCTGTTGCTAAATTGAAAGTGGCTGAGATCTGTCCTTGCCTGACTTTGCAGAGCTTCCATGGTCATGGAGGGTCTCCAAGAAACGCCACTCATGTCAGCACAATTGGTCAAGGTAGTACACAGTGGCTTTCCTTTCATTTATTTGAATGTCAATTTTTATGGTTCTCTCTTGAATTTTCATCTGTTTCAAGGAGATTTCACAATATTGTCAAGCTGGTAAGATGTGCAAACTGAGCCTACGCAAGCAGGCTTGAATGCCTGTGTGGTTTAAGAAGCATGAAATCCTCCTTTGGAAGCATGCTCCAATTAACAATATTGGCTTTCCTGCCTTCCCTCTATATCAGTATGACATTTTTTAATCAGAATGTTCTGCACAAAAGTGGCTATTCATGCACTTAATGACGCTTGAAAAGTATCCATAGATCTGAGATGTAGTGAATTTTCCCAGAATGGGGCGTGTGCTCGTGCATGTGATGTGCCTTTTGTGCCCTCCCAGCATTTCTTGTCACAGTGGGTATAGCCCAGGGAATCTGTTTGTTCCAATACCCTTGCAAGAACTGAGTGAATTGCTGTAATGAAGCTGAGTGCTGCATAGACAAACGCTGTTCAATGGATTGACAAATAGGAACAGAATTAAAAATTGCAGGTATGCATAGTTGAGGGCACGAGCTTAAATATACAGAAAAATGTCCACAAGTATGAGGCATATTTTAATTTCCTAGCCTAAACTATTTATGAAAAACAAAGTGCAAAAGCTGTGCAAAATACCACTGCTATTTACTTTTTTAAACATCCGCAAATAGAAAGTGCCTTGTGTCAGTCTTTATTTTGTCCAATACCCACTGGCCAGTGAATGCAGATGCTAAATGCAAAGCAGAATTGTTTTTAAGCAATTTAATGCAGTTGGTATGGGAAAACTATAAATTTGCCTTAAAAGAGAAAGTCTTAACCGTTGATAAACTGCTTTCTCCCCATAAACATAGGGAGGATTCATGGATCATAAGGGACAATCACGGGCTATGCTGTTTCTAACATGTAGCGTGTTGGCCAGTTTTGGGTATTTCCAAAATTGGATAAAGGAGAACCTATGGCTTGAGCCAGGGCAGGTGGTGGCACCACTATAATCAACTGTCTACATTGGGCAGAGATGGAACATATAGCATGTGCTTGTCAGTGAGTTATACAGTCACTGCGAACCACTTGGGTTCCTTTTTCCTGTTGTTAATGTAATTAAAGTTCACAAATTTCCCACTACTGAACTTCTATCTTGCCTCTCTTTCATGTTTCGGTTTCTCACTATCACCTTCATGCTAATGAGGTCCTCCTTGGCTGGTTAAACACCTGTGGTTACCTTAGTCTAGGTAAGAGGGCTCATTGGATCTGCAAGTCTTACCTGTTCTGGATCAACAGGGCATTTGATTGCTGTGCTCTGTGAGTAATGTGGTGTCAATGTGTTCATGTATTCCCAGAGCTCAGGGTTGTGGTCGAGGGGGCTACACAGGGAAAGGCACTAAAACAAAAATGTTATGAAAATAATTCTTCTCTGCTTGTTCACATGTGCTTGTACTGTATCAGCTAGACTTGATGGCCTTAGAGGTCTTTTCCAACCTCAATGATTCTATGAGTTCTATGAAAAAGAGGAGCCTGAGAGGGGATCTCGGAGCTGTTTGTGCCTTCTCACAAGGGAGGGAGGGGAAACAGGGGCTGAGCTCTGCTCTCTGGGGACCTGGGACAGGACTGGAGGCAATGGCAGGAAGATGTGCCAGGGCAGGGGGAGATTGGACATTGGGAAGAGGTTCTTCCCCCAGCGGGTGGTGGAGCACTGGAACAGCTCCCCAGGGAAGCAGTCAGGGCCCCTGCTCTGCCAGCATTCCAGAAGCATTTGGCCACTGCCCTCAGTCCCACGGGGTGAGTGTTGGGAGTGTCCTGTGCAGGGACAGGAGTTGGACTCAAAGATCCTTTTGGGTCCTTCCAACTTGGGCCATTCTATGATTCTAATAAAGATGAGGTGAAAATGTCAGCAAACCCTTCCACTGTAATGAAGTCACATCTTGCTGTTTAACTTTCATGTTACAATTGAGATTCTTACATCCTCATGTGATTCACTGCAGGGAAAGTGGATTCAGAATATTTTTTGAGGGCTAAAAGACACTAGTCAGAGGAGCAAGTAGGTGGAAATGGGAGTCTTACTTGGATGTGTTGGAGCAAGTGCATAGGAGGGTTACAAAGATGATCTGAGGGCTGGAGCCCCTCTGCTATGAGGACAGGCTGAGAGAGTTGGGGTTGTTCAGCCTGGAGAAGAGAAGGCTCCAGGGAGACCTTAGAGCAGCCTCCCAGGACTGAAAGGGGCTCCAGGAGAGCTGGGGAGGGGCTCTTGATCAGGGAGTGCAGGGATAGGATAAGGGGGAAGAGTTTTCATCTGCAAGAGGGGAGATTGAGATGAGATCTTAGGAAGAAATAATTTCCTGTGAGGGTAGAGAGGCCCTGGCACAGGTTTCCCAGAGAAGCTGTGGCTGCCCTATCCCTGGAGGTGCTCAAGGCCAGGTTGGATGGAGCTTTGAACCCCCTGATCCAGTGGGAGGTGTCCCTGCCCATGAAAGAGGCGTTGGAACTGGGTGGGCTTTGACGTCTCTTGCAACATAAACCATTCTGTGTTTCTATGATTCTGTGGTTCCAAGTTGTTTATTTCCAAGTCACATTAAAAAGATCTGTAAGAGCAAGTCCTCCTTCCATCAACATGCAGTGACTGGAAATAAGGTATTCTTGAGGCATTATCAAAAGCCTTAGGAGATGATGGAGTTAGGAGAGGGAAATGTGTGAGACAAATAAAGGTCAAGCACTTAATTATTGTTTGAGTCCACAGATGTCTTTCTGTTTTTTGAATCTGATATTTAAAAATGTGAGCTCAAAATTCATGTCATTATTTCACAGAAGTATTTTACAGTGAGAGCTAAGAGAGTAATAATCATATTTGATGTCATTTGTCATGGAATTGCATATAGATGCTCCACCTAGCCTACCTAAAATGAAGTGGCTCTGGTAGACAAAGCCAGTTGTTCCCTGGACACTGGATGATGTAGCTTTCTGCTTTGTAGATTTTTCCTCTATTGCATTTGCAGGTGCTTCATATTTAGTCATAGAGGGCAAATAATCAGAATTTATCTGAATAAAATTTTCCTGACTCTTCTGCCTGAATGTTCTCATTGTCTGTTCCCAGGCCAAAATGCCTTTCCAGTTCTTTTCCCTATGCTTCTGCAGAGTTCATTGCCCTCATTCTACCACTGCATCCTAATGGTTTTGCTTCAAGCCTTTCTTTGTCTATCCTCATCTATTTAAGCCAGTGGCTTTCAGACCGTGATGCAGGGAGTCTCTGTGCAGGAGGGGAGGTCACCACAGTTTATGTCCATGGAGTTCTATGAGATGTCACTAAGGAAAGCACAGCTGTAATTATTAGGTTTAGATTTGCTAGTGCATGGCCTGCATTCCCATGTGAAAACCTTAAAGGGCTGGAAATCCAAAAAGCTTTACTGCAAATTGTGTTGTGGAGAAGAGGAGACTGAAGGGGGACCTCATAGCCACCTACTGCTTCCTCACAAGGGAAGGAGGTGAAGGAGGTGCTGATCTCTTCTCTCTGGTGACCAATGACAGGACCAACCTCAATGATTCTATGAATTCTATGAAGAAGAGGAGACTGAGAGAGGATCCCAGAGCTGTTTGTGCTTTCTCACAGGGACGGAGCGGAAACAGCGGCTGAGCTCTTCTCTCTCTGGTGACCTGTGACTGGACTGGAGGGAATGGCAGGAAGATGTGCCAGGGGAGGGTTAGGTTGGACATCAGGAAGAGGTTCTGCCCCAGGGGGTAGTGGAGAAGTGGAACAGCTCCCCAAGGAGGCAGTCACGGCACCAAGCCTAACAATATTCCAAAAGCATTTGGACGAGGCCCTCAGACTCACGGTGTGAATGTTGGGGGTGTCCTGTGCATAATTTTCGAGGGCTAAAAGACACAAGTCAGAGGAACAAGTAGGTAGAAATGGAAGCCTTATTCAGATCTGCTAGAGCAAGTCCAGAGGTCACGAAGATGATCCAAGGGCTGGAGCCCCTCTGCTATGAGGACAGGCTGAGAGAGTTGGGGTTGTTCAACCTGGAGAAGAGAAGGCTCTGGGAAGATCTTACAGCAACATCCCAAGACTGAAAGGGGGCTTGTAAGAAAGATGGGAACAGACTTTTTAGCAGAGACTGTAGTGATAGAAGGGGGAAGAGTTTTAAACTAAAAGAGGGAGGATTCATCAGGATTTAAGGTAGAAATCTTTTACGATGAGGGTGGGAAGGCACTGGCACAGGTTTCCCAGAGAGGTGGTGGCTGCCTCATCCCTGGAAATGTTCAGGGCCAGGTTGGATGGGGCTTTGAGCATCCTGGTTGAGTTGAAGATGTCTCTGTTCACTGAAGGGGGGGGGTTGACTGGACGGGCTTTAAAGCTCACTTCCAGCACAAATTCTATGATTCCATAAACGTCAGCGTTAAAGCCCAAATTCATTTTCAAGCAAGCAGCATTTCTTTCTGGGGAAACGCTCCAAGGAAGCATAGCAAGAAATGGAAAAAAAGAAGTCTCTGAAACAGTGCTCAGGGAAATTTATTTCCAAAAAGTTACTGATCTTGTTGGATCGATATGGGGGAAATGGGAACACCCCTTGCTGATCTTGGTTAACTGTATCTATACATATCGTGGAGCAGGATTTTCATCAGCTAAGAGTTGTGTCACTGCAGGAGTCTCCTTATCTTTTGGCTTTGGGCTCCACTGCTGCTTTGCAAATACCCGATGCATCCTCTCCACCTGATTATTTCTCCTTCATTTGTGTGCCTGGTCATTGTAACGAACATTGTGTTGTACTGGCTGTCAAAAAGAGTCTTTCTGGCTAAAGAAAACTCTAATGGAGTAAACTGTGCCAGGTACAGACTGTTACTGATTCCTTATCCTTAGGTTACGCTGAATCAAGGACCAAGATATGAGGCCTTACAGTACCTGAATGGCGCCTACAACAAAGTTGGGGAGGGGCTTTTAACAAGGGCCTGCAGTGATAGGATGAGGGGGAATGGCTTTAAACTGGCAGGGGGAAGATTTAGATGAGACATTAGGAAGAAATTCTTCACACTGAGGGTGGTGAGACCCTGGCACAGGTTGCCCAGGGAAGTTGTGGCTGCCCCATCCCTGGAGGTGTCCTTGCCCATGGCAGGGAGTTGGAACTGGATGAGATTTAAGGTCTCTTCCAGCCCAAACCATTCCATGATTCCATAATGAGGCTGTAGGGCTCCACATCTTTGTCTTGCCTTGTTCTTAGGGATGCCATATTCTGCCATGGAGCTCTATGGAAATGGTCTGTGGTGCTGGCCTGGCATTTTCTAGATACCATTCTTCCTACCAAACCTGGTCCCCTTCCACATTGTGTTCAGACCTATTAATACTTGGCCTTCCACTTCCCCACCTCTGTCCTTAGGAAACTGTAGGGGTTTCTCCTTCATCAGAATCAACCAGTTACCCCCATACTTGTGATGTTTGTAACTGCCATGATTTTAAAGGTTGCTTAAAGCAGAGTTTGCTGGAGTTGTATAAAACTTTGCTTTAAATCCACTGTGAGTGCCTTACAGAATCTGCCAAACATGCATTAAAATATTTTACTCCAGATATGCCTATGTCTAACGTTTTGGTTTCTAAAAGAGCTTTAATCAGTAATCTTCAAGTAGGAAGTTATTCATCTTTATTGCCAGGCAGTTCTCAGCGGTGGTCGTGGTAACAATCTTTTCATTGCTTCTGTGTTTAGTTGTTCTTTGACATGATAGAAGTCAGCTGCAGTTCAATGAGCTCACTATTTGTGCAATTTAATTGCTTGCTTCCTTTAATATGTACTCAGTTTTTCCTTTTATGAGCAGGATTGTTGGAAAAATTAAGCTTAAGGATACAGCTATCCACTGTTAATTAACCTCCTTCCCAAACACATTAGCAAAATAGGTCAAATGACTGTTGAGTGTTAAGTGTACCATTACTAAGGTATTTCTCAGCTGGAAAATGAACCCTATATTGGAGAAGACAGGAGTTTCCAAAGGAGCTTCAAGGATTTAGGTGCCCATATCGCTCCAAAATTCAATTAGATCCGAGTGCCTAATTCCCTTAAGCTGGATTTTGCAAAAGCTCTTAGGAGCGTATGTTAAGGAGTTTTGATTTGGTGCTTGTACAGGAATGTTTAAAAATAGACTGAAACTGCTTCCTTTTGCTGCTCTTTAATTAAGTTTAGTGGAATCTTGGGTTCCACTGGGATGTGTCATCCATCCATCCATGCCTGGATGTACGCGGATGAGCAGGCAAAAAGAAGGAATTGGTTTCCTCTTAGATATTTGTACATTGCATTAAGAAGGGTACTGCATGTGTTTGTCCTTTCAAGAAAGACTATTATTATTATTCAGACTTAGAATTCCTAGAATAGCTCTGGTATGTGAGGATGTATAAATAGTTTTGATGAGTATAAAATATGCTCAGTGAGGGAACTGATCTATCAGAACAGCTTTATACAGCAAGAGTGTCATTTCTTTCCATGTCAGGGATATATTCAGATGGAAAAATCACTTTAATTGCAGTGGTGATAGCTTGATTGGAGTTTTGCCAATTTCCCCTTGCAGAATTGTATGTGAATTTTAAAATCACATTTTGAAATGTGTGTTCAATTGGGAACGTCTTCATTTTTTAAAATATATGTCTTTTACAAAGGAATGGAGAAGGCTGAAGAGAAATGGAAGCTGGAAGTATTCCCACTGGGAGATAAGGGCTGTGCTTTGTTATGATTACATCTCCCAATCACAGCTCCCAGGCTAAGTCAGGAGACTTATTCTAGAAGCCAGAGGGACCTCCCATATGAATATATCCAAATATTATTGAGTGTTACAGCAGCAGCCGGCCAAGATCAGAGTCCACTGTGCCAGGCATGGTCCATATGTGTAGGAGGCAATCCCTGCCTCGGAGAGTTTCCTACCTGAAGAAGCAAATAGAAAGAAATGAAGACTCTTTCTTGATTTTATAGAGCAGGGATGAAATGCCCATGGTGGATACATGGCCTCCTCACAACAGCACCAGGAGGAATGTGGTACCTTTGGGTTTGAATTGCAAACGGGGGGATTGCACACTTCTCCTTCATGGCATGCTTCTGCAGACAGAGGGGTTCTTGTCTTTGAACACCCCTTCTCCAGGCATGGTTTTCCAAGGCCATGCCCAGTTACGTGGCACGGGCTGTGCAAGGGTGAAAGGGCTGGGAATTGGTGCAATGCCCCAGACTCCTTCTGGGCACCATAAACATAACGGTTGGACTTGGCGATCTCCAAGGGCTTTTCCAACAAAATGATTCCATGATTCATGATATCCAGTCCTTTACAGCACAAGTTCTGCTTCTGCTGAATTACTTTTCCCTTTTATTCTGATATAGGTTTGTAAACAGCTTGATAGGTGCAAGGCAGTGAAAACCATGGTGTATTCATAGAGGACAGGCTCTTGATTTGGAATACCTTCCCAGTTCACCCAAGCCAGGGTCAGTGGAAAACTTCTAGCTTCCAGGATGCAAGCTGGAGCTGTAAAGCTGTCTATCTGCCTTTTATACCAGATAAGAATGCTGTGAAAAGGATATAAGCTGGGCATGAATGACATTTCTGCCAAGAATGAAGGCCCCTTTAGCTGCTGCCAGTGGTTTAATGGGGCTTATAATAAATGAGAATTAAGTCCTTATTTAGAGAGATGCACTGAAATGCTGCCAATGTGATACAAGCATCAGAAAATCACATTCTGGAATGCCCAACATGAGAAGGATATTGAAGTGTTGGAACAGGTCCAGAGGAGCACACGAAGATGATCTGAGGGCTGGAGCCCCTCTGCTATGAGGACAGGTTGAGAGAGTTGGGGTTGCTCAGCCTGGAGAAGACTCCAGGGAGACCTTAGAGCAGCCTCCCAGGACTGAAAGGGGCTCCAGGAGAGCTGGAGAGGGGCTCTTGATCAGGGATTGCAGGGACAGGATGAGGGGGAATGGTTTTCATCTGCAAGAGGGGAGATTGAGATGAGATCTTAGGAAGAAATGTTTTCCCGTGAGGGTGGGGAGACCCTGGCCCAGGTTTCCCAGAGCAGTGGTGGCTGCCCCATCCCTGGAGGTGTTCAAGGCCAGGTTGGATGGGGCTTTGAGCCCCCTGATCCAGTGGGAGGTGTCCCTGCCCATGGCAAGGGGAGTTAGATCTGGATGGACTTTGAGGTCCCTTCCAACCTGAACTGTTCTATCATTCTGTGATTCTATGATCTTCCTTTGGAGGAAACCAAGGTGAGGATTCCCAAGCTGATCTGCATGGAGCTGGAGAAAAGGGTGGCACTTGTTTAAGCCTCAGGGAGACGAGTGGGACGTGTCAGAGGAGAGGCTCGTGTTGCATCTCTGGTTTTGGGTGCTCCGAGCTTTTTCTTCTGGTGAACGGGTGTGCCTTGGGGACCCCTTAAATTGTGACCTTGCCCGTGGCTCTGGAGCTGGTAGCCACAGAGGGGACAGGAGGATTGGGAAGCCCTTCTGCGGCAGGAGCTGGCTGGGTGGCTGGGATTCGTGTCGTGGGCCAGAAGGTGGCACTGCGGATACTGCGTTGGAGAGGTCCCATCTGCTTCTGGCAGGGGAAGGAAAGTGGGAAACACTGCAGGGAGAGGACACCGTGAACAGGTTTAGCTGGAAGGGAGCGGAGGGTTTGAGAGAACTTAAAAGCGAGCAGCAGGAATGGACAAGGCAGCAGTTTGGAGGTGAACGGTGTGAGGAACATCCCCTGGTGCTTAACCCTCCACTTGCAAAGTTTTGATCTGATTCAGCACAGAATCAAACTGGTGTAAAATACTGAAACTCGTGTGTTTTTATTGCAGAATCCCAATGTCAATGAGGCTGACAGAATAAGCATCGCAGAGGGATTCTTGTCTTCAGCTGGACAGTATGGATAACTTGGTGAGTTTGAGCTGAAAATGGGTGAAACTTCGACTTTTCAGCCCTTCTGCGCCTGACTTGGCAGTGCTGGGTTAAGGGAACCACTTGTACCTCCTGCATTTATTTCTGTAGGCAAATAAGCACATTTTTGTCAATGAACATTCAGTAATAAAGGACAAACTGATGGACTTTGGTTTATAGAAAACAGGAGACTGCCATCAGAAGCAAAGAGGAGATGAACAACTGGCTATGAGCTCTTTGGTGATACAAAGCCCACCTCTAAGTTATACACCTGGCTTCCTCACCCTGAAATGTATATTTTGAAGAGGATCTTGTGCTCTGCTCTGAGGGAACCCTCCTAAAGACAGTTTGATTGGAAATGGCTGTGGAACGCCAGTAGGTGATTCATCATCCAAATGACTTAGCCCTCCTCTATACAGTTTCCTGTCAGAGCTCCTGTGCCCTGAGGAAAAGTGCTTTTTCTTTTTTTAATTCCCTCGCTCTTTACTAGTAACTTGTGTGGGTGAACTGGGGTCTCGGAGAAGGTGGTGCTGTGCTTGTATGTATCTCAATTTAGAATCGTAGAATGTCCTGAGTCAGAAGGGACCCACAAGGATCATCGAGTCCAACTCCTGTCTCTGCACAGGGCACCCCCAACATTCACACCGTGGATCTGAGGGCGTTGGCCAAATGCTTCTGGAATATTGTCAGGCTGTGAGTGCTTCCCTGGGGAGTTGTTCCAGTACTCCACCGCCCTCTGGGTGAAGAACCTTTTCCTAATGTCCAATCTAACCTTTCCCTGACACATCTTCCTGCCATTCCTTCGGGTCCTGTCATTGGTCACCAGAGAGAAGAGATCAGTGCCTCCTCCTCCTTCCCTTGTGAGGAAACAGTAGATGGCTGTGAGCACCCCCCATCCCCAGTCTCCTCTTCTCCAGGCTGAACAGACCAAGTGACTTCAGCTTCTCCTCATATGATTTCTCCTCTAGACCCTTCACAAGTTTGTGGCCTCCTCTGGACACTTCACTCTGCGTCCATCCACCCCAGAGCGAATCTGGAGTCACTTATTAATGTTAATGGTGATCTGCTCACGGCCAGACTTAACAGACACCTCTGTTGGGTGGGAGCTGTAGCCTTCCCCAGAGCATCTCACAGCTGCACCCTCTCCACTGCCACATGGAGACACACAGGTGACAGGAGAATGAGGATCTCTGGGTCCTAAACCTGCTAAGAGTTACTGTGGGTCAGGTTTAGGGCCGGCCAGGATTTGTACCTGGATATGGTGCCCAGCTCAGGAACAGAGCAGAGCCTACGTGGGGATGCTTAGACCTTGCAGCCCTGTAGGGACCAGCTGGATTAAATCACAAAAGGTGGCAGGTTTTCCTTCCACTGTCCTGCTGTGAGTAGGAACATTAGTAAGGAGTTGAATAGAAGAGACTTGCAAACTTGGAAGGAAGGGTACACAAAAGCTCAGTGAAGAGATGAAGTTCAGTGTTTTGGCCAGGAGCATCAACCCTTTACCTGCTGCAAGGGGGCAATAATTCCATCTCTGTTCTCTGCACTTCACATGAAAGCATGAGAAATTGCTTCTCCACAGAGGGCAAAGCTCCCAGGCAGCAAGAGGCTTGTGCAGAGGAGGTAAGGTCTGCTGCATCCTACCCTACTCCCTCTTCCCCTCTGTGGGCAGACAGGGTGGCTCACAGTGTGACCAAGCGCAAATGGTGCGGCTCTCAGAATTGGCACAGAGTGGACCTTTTTCTGCTTTGGATTTAGTCAGGGTTGCACTTGCAGTTTACAGCGAGCTGCTCTCTGCTGAAAGACTGATGTGACTTTGCTGTTCTGAGAAGCCAGCCTCTGTCCCTCCTCTTTCAGCCCCAGTACAGTGCTGAGGCAGGGAAGGCTGTGTGCAGCTCCGAAGGGCACACGTTTCCTGTCTCTCTGCCCCTGGCAGGTTTTGTCCCCAGACACTGGCTTGAGAACCCCATAATTACATTTTTGCATTTTTTAATATAGTAACACATGGCTGGGCTTGTGGTAGAGAGCCAAGTGATGTCTTTGGGCCGTGAGGACTATAAATAACCAAAGGGATCATTTTATTTGGCTATGGAAGGAAGGAGGTCTTTCTTCAGCAGTTACTGTACAAACACGGCTTCAGAGCTAATAAAGAAGGGTTCCTTTTTTTTCTATATGTTAGGGAGATGCCCATGGAGTCAGTAGAATTCCCTAAAAGACAACAATTCTTTGAATTGCTTTTCTCTAACAGCTTGAATTACATTTCTTAACGGCTTTAAACTAGAAGGGGGGAGATTTAGTCTAGACATTAGGAAGAAATTCTTCACAATGAGGATGATGAGATATTGGCCCAGGTTGCCCAGGGAGGCTGTGGCTCCCCCATCCCTGAAGGTGTACAAGGCCAGATTGGGCGGAGCTTTGAGCACCCTGAGGCAGTGGGAGGTGTCTCTGCCTATGGCAGGCGGGTTGGAACTGGATGGGCTTTGAGGTCCCTTCCAACCCAGCCCATTCTGTGATTCTATGATTCTCTACAGAAGCCCTTCACGTACTGTCAAGCTGTCCAAATTATAGCTTTGTTTTCATTTCAGTTCTGGCAATTATTGTCCTTTTTTTTATTAAAAATACTATTCTGTGTCAATTCTAAGCTCTTGGTAGCAAGGACTGTCTTAAAATAAATGTATGTACAGTGCCAGGCACAACAGTCTTCGTCTGTGCCTGAGACCTTGAGGCACAGCTGCCGTATATAACAGCAAATAGCTGCTTTGTGTAACAAGATGCAGCTTCTCAGGTCTAAATCTTGGCACTCTGAACCTTGAAATCCATGATTCCTCCTTTCCCTCCACAGTGTGTTCCTCGGCACGCCGGCGTAAGGTGTATCAGGTCACACTCTACTGTCAAGCAGCCTCCCTGCCTTGCTCCCCAGCCCTTATTTTCCCCCTGCTGTGGTGATGTCCCTTGTCCTGGGTGGCACCCTGCTTTCCACATCCCGGCAGTCCCTGGATCTGTGGCCACAAGTGCTGAGCACCAGCAGGGTGGTGCTGCCCTGCTGCCAAGGGAATTCCTCAGCAGCAGCAGCTTGGTTCTTCAGCTTTGCTCTGCTGGCTGCCACGGCCTTGTGTCACACCGTGCTGGGACGCACCCTGCTCTGGGGCTGCAGCCCAGGGATATGGTTTAGTTGCTCAGGGATCTGGTTCAGTAGTGGACAGGTACGGTTGGACTCCATGATCTCAAAGGACTTCTCCAACCAAGCAATTCTATATCCATCATGCTGGATGTTGTGACTCCTCTGTCTTGTGGACTTTGCTCAGGGTGAGTGACTTCATGCGAGGCTCGGGGCTGGAACGTTTATGCCTGTTATGTATTATCACAGTATCACAGTATCATAAGGTTGGAAAGGACCTCTGAGATCATCGAGTCCAACCTATAACCCAACACTAACACCAACACTAACACCAACCCATCATCTAAACCATGGCACTCAGTGCCTCATCCAGGCTCCCCTTAAACACCTCCAGGGTCGGTGACTCCACCCCCTCCCTGGGCAGCCCATTCCAATGGCCAATCACCCTTCCAGTGAAGAACTTTTTCCTAACATCAAGTCTAAACTTTCCCTGACGAAGCTTAAGTCCCTGCCCTCCAGTTCTGTCCCTGGTCACCTGAGAGAAGAGACCAACCCCTGCCCGACTACAACCTCCTTTTAGGGAGTTGCAGAGAGCAATGAGGTCTCCCCTGAGCCTTCTCTTCTTCAGACTAAACAGCCCCAGCTCCCTCAGTCGCTCCTCGTAGGGCTTGTGCTCCAGCCCCTTCCCCATCTTCGTTGCCCTCCTCTGCACACACTCCAGCATCCTATAGCTTTAGTTCTGCTTTTGGAATGAAGCTGCCCTGACCTAGGATGTGGGCTGAGTGCTGGATCTGCCATAAACAGTTTGTAGATGTTTGAACACAGGGTTCTCCTAACAGGAAAGGAAGATGCTGGGAGGGGTCACAAAGGTATTTTGTGCATCTGCAGAAGTTACAACACAGAGTCCTTTCTGTGCACATGAACCAGGATCATAGAATCATAGCATCATTAAGGCTGGAAAAGACCTTTAAGATCATCATGGCAAACATCAGCCTAACACCACCGTGCCAACACGTGTATAATAAATTACCAAGTCCTGAAGTGCCACTTCTACACATTGTTTGAACACCTCCAGGGATGGACACTCCCCCACTGCCCTAGGCAGTCTGTTCCAATGCTTCACCACTCTTTTGATAAAGAACCTTTTCTTCATATCCAATCTAAACCTCCCCTGGCACAACTTGAGGCCATTTCCTCTCATCCAATCACTCGTTACTTGGGAGAAGAGACCAACACCCACCTCACCAACAACCTCCTGTCAGGGAGCTGCAGAGAGTGATGAGGTCTCCCCTCAGCCTCAGATACCTGGTGCACCTACGTATTTCTTAATGTATGTGGCAAAAATATAACAAGATACAATGATGTCATTTCTGCCCCAATTTTGTGGATACAAAATGTGATCAAAGCGCTCTGACAACCGATCAGGTGAAGAATATTTACCACAGCCTTTCCCATTTCCTTTTGGTGACTGTTTTCTCCTTCACGTGATCCAGCTCTCAGTATAGACAAGTGTCAAACTGAGAAGTTTCATTCCTGGTGTGTGTGCAAACTGCTGTGTTTCCAGAGAGAAGGTGCTGTTCCTCCAATTGCACCATTATGAAGAGGCCATGGTTGCACATTTGCCCTCTATTAGTGGTGCTGCCACATCATTCCTACTATGTTTTTAGCTCGGCCCAGCAGTGCAATGAATCTGATCGTGTGTATGTTTTCTGATGGGGTGCATTGACAGCAGCAATGTCTATGAAGAACAACAACCACAGATTTAATAGCAGGGTGCTTTCTCCATCACGATGGGGCAGTTATGGGGGGGAAAAAGCCCTCATTGTTTCCACAGCCATATCGACCCAGGCCTACACAAGGCCCTCTTGATTAAAAGAACTGGCAGCAGAACAGCAAGTTCTTGTTAACCATACATGCCAAAAGCCCCTAACACAAACAATCCCCATTATAAATTAGGCCTTTTACAAACAATATTTCAAGAAACTACTTGTCAGTTTTCCATGCCATTATGCATTTTTAGGATGATTACATGTTTCTGCTGGATAATGGCCTTTTGCCAAAGGCAAAATGGAGTTTCAATAGGACTCATTATGAAGTGAAAAGTTTTTCTATTCCTACCCCCTGGAAGGGAAAAGGCACTCACAGATAAAGCTTGTGATATAATTACGTTGCTTTAGATAACCAGCAAAGTTACTTCCCCAATGATAAGGACTTGTTTTTATCCTTCCTTAATCTCCCAGGCTTCTTGAAGGCTTTTAATAGGAAGTAGTGGCAGCTGTGAAGGCCACTTGATGGTTTGGGTCCGAGCAGAGTGTAAGGCTGTCCTGCTGATAAAAGTCAAGGCAGCTCCAGCTACCAGGCTCACTATTAGAGAAGGAAATGCTCTCTGCAGGGGCAGACTATGCCAGGCAACTTTTCAATGCTCTGCTAAGTAATTATGTTCCTTTATAAACCCTGTTTGTCATTCAGAGCCTCATCTTCCCTTGAACTAAGATGTTGTTCATATCTGTGAGGGATCAAGAAATGCTGAGCTTTCAGGCTGGGGATGTCAGGTTTTAATCCTGCAAGGGGTTGAGTGACCATCCCGGTGCTTTGTGCAGGAGTTCAGCGGTGCTCAGGATCACAGTATCACAGTATAATAAGGTTGGAAAGGACCTCTGAGATCATCGAGTCCAACCTATAACCCAACACTAACACCAACACCAACACCAACCATCATCTAAACCATGGCACTCAGTGCCTCATCCAGTCTCCCCTTAAACACCTCCAGGGTCGGTGACTCCACCCCCTCCCTGGGCAGCCCATTCCAATGGCCAATCACCCTTTCAGTGAAGAACTTTTTCCTCACATCAAGTCTAAACTTTCCCTGACGAAGCTTGAGTCCCTGCCCTCTGGTTCTGTCCCTGGTCACCTGAGAGAAGAGACCAACCCCTGCCCGACTACAACCTCCTTTTAGGGAGTTGTAGAGAGCAATGAGGTCTCCCCTGAGCCTCCTCTTCTTCAGACTAAAAGAAGGGTTACAGAGCAGCTTTGTGGCTGGGGTCATGGCAAAGGCATGGGGTTTGAAAAAAAAAAAAAAAAGGGGGTCTTCTAGTTCAAACCCTGATCTGGCTCTCAGGACAACTGGTTTGGAGTCCTCCATTTTGATCAGTCGCTCACTGCCTTCGTTTCCCATTTGTTACTTGTTGAATGGAAAGGATTCCACCTCGAATCTGTGGTTCAGTTTTGGGCCCCTCACTACAAGAAGGACACTGAGGGGCTGGAGCGTGTCCAGAGAAGGGAACGGAGCTGGGGAAGGGGCTGGAGAACAGGGGTTCTGGGAGTGACCAAGGGAGCTGGGGATGTTTAGTCTGGAGAAGAGGAGACGGAGGGGAGACCTCATCGCTCTCTGCAGCTCCCTGAGAGGAAGATGTAGTGAGTGTTGGTCTCTTCTCCCAAGCAACAGGTGATAGGATGAGAGGAAATGGCCTCAAGTTGCACCAGAGCTGGTTCAGACTGGACATCAGGGAAAATTTCTTCATGGAAAGGGTTCTCCGCACTGGCAGAGAAGAGGCAGTGGAGGAGGTGGTGTCCCCATCCCTAGAGGTGTGGACAAGGATGGTTGCCTTAATGACCTCAAAGGTGTTTTCCAACCAAGCGTTTCTATGATTCTATGATCCTTTTGGCCAACCCTTAGGATTATAGGATCTTAAGACAAAGACTGTTGTCTGTACAGGATATCAGGATCAACAGGCTTTCACTATCTTAGTGGAGATATTGAGGTGTTACTGTACCAGAAACCCCATTTCTCTGATCTATGGCTCATGTGACCAACTTTGTTTATGAAGATGCCCTTCACTCTCCATTATGTGCTTCCCTTGTGGTTATTGCAGGAATTTCATCAAGAGGGCAAAAAATAATTTGGTGACTGTGAGAATAAAAATCCATTGTGAGGTGGCAAAGGTAATTTCTTATACCTGTATAGCAATTATTGTCAACTTAATGATTCCAAGATTTCATTATTATTGGTAAAAAGACAAGGCATTCAAAGTTTAGTAGTCTGAAGTCTTTAGGAACATTAATAAGAGCTTTTCAGCACTCCTGGAAGGGAGGAAGATCTTGTGCAGGATCAAATCAAATTCACTAGGAGGGGAGTAAGGAGTTAAGTCAGTTACCTGTGTGACAGGGAGAAGTCTATCCTGACAGCTAAGGAGTTAGGAGACTCCTCCTTGGCTTTGTTGCCTGATTCATCCCATGGCTTTTCCAAGGAGCTATTCTCTAGGCTTCCCTGGAAGAGGAGAGGAGAAGGCACCTTCAGGTGGCAGCTCAACCTCCTGAACATCCACACTTCCACTCACTAAAAGCAATTTTCAAAGACCCTAACCAAGGTGCTGCTGGGAAGTTACGAAAGTCAAATGAGATGAAGCTGGGCTGAGGCCACCTCGTCCTCATTCTTCTTCCCTAGCTGGAAGGAGCCAGGAGAGCAGAAAGGAGGAGTAACCCTCGGGGAGGTATGTACTATCCAAATGGGAGTCTGGACAGTGAGACATGGAGAACTGTGAAAGGAAAGGGTGGTTCTGGGATTAAGGCAGTGAGATGCATCTCTGGTGTTATCACTCGGGTCCAGTGTGAGGTGAGATGCTTTCACTGAATCATTGAATCACTTGGTTGGAAAAGACTTTTGAGGTCATCGAGTCCAAACATCCCTGTCCACTACTAAACCAGATCCCTGAGCACCTATTCTGCCCATCTTCTAAACTCCACCAGGGATGGGGACTCAATCACCTCACTAGGTAGCCTCTGCCAGACAAGAAATTTTCTGAGATGTCTAATCAGAACCTCCCCTGGTGGAATTTGAGGCCATTTCCTCTTATCCTATCACCTGTCACATTGCTCTTTTGGCTGGAAGCCCACAAGTCATGTCTTTTTGTTTCTGGACACTCATCTGAGCTCCATGTGTGTTGCAGGTGAGCTTAGTGCTCCGAACTGTGTACTTGAAAATGCTGTAAAATGCAAAGTACTTTGAAATATGCTCCACACATGCAATCCTTTTGACCTGGGGTGATGTCATCTTCTCATTTCCCTGCCTGAGAGGGGAATAATTGTATCTGCTTATACCACAGAGAAGAGTGAAGCACAAAAAGCTCCTGTGGGATTAGGGTGATGGGCCAGAGAAAAGGATGATAGTGAGAGTTTGATAGGGGGGTGTTTGATGGGCGTGTAAGGAAATGCACAGCCCAAGCAATTCTTGTACCTGTGCATTACAAGAGAAAAGAGAACAGGTTGTTATGGGCCGTTCCTTACTGCTGGAGTCACACTTCAGCTTGTGCTCCAGGTACCACGGTGCATTCATGAGGGCAAGAGAAGAGGAGGAAATCCTTTCACAGTCCTGGGAACTGTCAGCTCCATCCTCTGCCCTCTGGAGATGGTGGAAAGCCTCATTGTTTTCTTTGAACTTGGCATGGAGAGAGCATGAGGCTCTCCTGCAAAACTCATGGGGAAACTACAGGCCAGAGGGAGGGCCCATGGCTGGAAAACTTCCTGAGATATCAGGAAGAAGGAGAAGCACTGCTGTCTGGGTGGAGAACAGCCCTCTCTGTTCTACCAGCTCCTACTGGGGCATCACACCTACACACTTCTGATGGAGGGCTCTGTCCTGCTCTGCAGAACATAGAAACCCTCACCCAGAGCTGTGCATGAAGACTCTTTTGGCATGGCAAAATTTAAAAGTCTCCAAGAGGACATTCTGGTAATTCAGGTATATAGATACTATACTAAAAACACCAGGGTTCTCTCCCTGATTTGTCTCCAATCAGTGCTGGCGAGGCTGCACCTCAAATCCTGGGTTCAGTTTTGGGCCCCTCAGTACAAGAAGGAGACTGAGGTACTGGGTGCATCCAGAGAAGGGAACGGAGCTGGGGAAGGGGCTGGAGAACAGGGGTTCTGGGAGCAGCTGAGGGCCCTGGGGTTGTTTACCCTGGAGAAGAGGAGGCTGAGGGGAGACCTCATTACTCTCTGCAGCTCCCTGAAAGGAGGTTGTGGTGAGGTGGGTGTTGGTCTCTTCTTCCAAGTGACAGGTGATAGGATAAGAGGAAACAGCCTCAAGTTGCACCAGGGGAGGTTCAAATTAGACATAAGGAAAAATTTCTTCCTGGAAGGGGTTTCTCAGGCCCTGGCAGAGGCTCCCTAGGGAGGTGGTGGAGTCCCCATCCCTGGAGGGGTTTAAAAGATGGGCAGATGAAGTGCTCAGAGATCTAGTTTAGTAGTGGGCAGGGGCGGTCGGACTTGATCTCAAAGGTCTTTTGCAACCAGGCAGTTCTATGATTCTGTGATACTTAAGCCAGATGGTGGAAAGAAGGATATTGTCAGAAAAATAAATTTTATCAGGGAGAAGCAAGAAAAACTGAATAGAAAACAGATTGATTCAAGGCACTTGGATTCTATGTTCTTTTTTGATGTCAAAATTACCTAAAGGATGTTGACAAACTAAGAAAAGCTTGGAAAACCAAACCAATAATAAACCCTCGATGAGCAGCAAGTTTCCCCCGAACCCCTGTGTGCCTCAGGAAGGGGAATTCCAGTCAAAATCACCACATTTCCAAAGAGCTGGTTTTAGCGTTAATCTTCTGGAGCTGTTTTTAAACAAGGTCTGCAGCAGCTTATGTGGCCAGCTGAGCAGATGATGTGAATAAAAGAAATGAGCCACAGATCAAAAAAAAAGTCTCCACAGTTTGGCTTTTAACTTTACCTCTCTGTCTTTTCCCCAGATGTGGTTGTGGGTAGGTATCAGCCAAGAAATTGCAGGTGGCATGATTATCTTGCTATTTACTGTGCGATGATGCTGCTACCAGCTATTCAATAATAGGAAATGACTAATGATGTGGTGGAAATTATGAACCAGGATTAATAAAACTTGAAAAGGAACAGTCTGGTCCGTTTGATCCTCCGAAGAGGAAGTCTGTCTGTGTACAAGTCTTTTCCCTGAGGTGATGTTCTTATTAGTCTGATCTGAGTAGGGAGCGAAGGGAACCGAGTTTAGAAGTGGCTTAGAAGGGAGTAAAAGAGGATGTGAAGTATTGTTGAAAAACACCCCTGGGTGACAGGCTGCTCTCTAATGCTGCCTTGCAGGAGGGTGGTGGGACGTCATAGGAAGGCAATTCAAGTCTGTGTGTCGCTTGCAAGGAATAAAAAGGGATTTCTTGGAGAGCTGTGTTTGACTCAGGTCAGATTTTTCCCGTTCTTTGTGCTGCCAGATCCTTCTTGAGTAATTTTCCTTGATGAGGGACTACAGCGCTGGGCTACTTCCAGCCCTGTGGACAGGAGGTGCCATTTTCTGAGTGCCATAGCAGTGACATGAGTAATTTCCTGGTGGAGAGCTGGAGGCAGACTGCCTTCTACAGGGCTGGTGCAGGTGGCATGATTTGAAAGCAAAAAAGTGCCCTCAAAAATCAGGTGGAGCACCTGAACAGAGTAAAATCCTGAACTAAGCCTAATCCTGGACATATATCCTAAAATGAGTGCATGTCTTGGAGAACTTGCCAACCATATCCTGGGCTGCATCAAAAGAAGTGTGACCAGCAGATCCAAGTAGATGATTCCCTTAGAGTTCTGCTCTCATGAGACCTCACCTGGAGTCCTGCATTCAGTTCTGGAGTCCTCAGCAAGGAAAGGACATGGATCTGATGGAGTGTGTTCAGAGGAGGCTACAGAGATGATCCAAGGTTTGGAGCACCTTCCATCCAAAGACAGGCTGAGAGAGCTGGGGTTGTTCAGCCTGGAAAAGAGAAGGCTTCAGGGAGACCTTAGGGCAGCCTCCCAGGACTGAAAGGAGTCTTAAAGGGAAGCTGGGGAGGGGCTCTTGATCAGCGAGTGCAGGGACAGGATGAGGGGAGACGATTTTCAGCTGCAAGAGGGGAGGTTGAGATGAGATCTTAGGGAGAAATGTTTTCCTGTGAGGGTGTGGAGGCACAGGTTGCCCAGAGCAGTGGTGGCTGCCCCATCCCTGGAGGTGTTCAAGGCCAGGCTGGACGGGGCTTTGAGCCCCCTGATGCAGTGGGAGGTGTCCCTGCCCACGGCAGGGAGTGGAACTGGATGGGCTTTGAGGTCCCTTCCAACCCAAACCGTTCTGTGATTCTGTAACCAGAGTTTTCCTGGGGAAAACCAGCACCACCTGAGATGGCACCAAGATGGAAGCATATTTGATGTGGCAAGGCTGGTAGCTAGGACACGTGGTGGACTCCAGACTGTTATCACAAACCAGCAGTACTTTCTTCTGGTGTCTAATAGCTGTGTAGCAGAGGTCCTAGATCTATTGTAGGTCTATAACTGACAAGGCAATGTGTCATGGTAGGAGGATCCATATAGATCATGGTAATGAGGATATAAGGGAACTCTTGCCTAGTGGCTGGGGAAGCTGGTCATCCCTAAGCCCTCTTCCATTTCCTTCTCCTTTCTCCAAGGCCAGCTTGGGACAGAAAGTGAGTTTCAGACTCTTATCTGTCATTATAGTGGTTCATTACTTGTTGACATTTTCTGTGTAGTCCCCAAGTATCTCTTGTCATGTATCAGGCACTAAATATCATCATGTAACCAAAACTTGGGCCACTTAAAGGGAACATGATCACAGGATGGCAGAACCACAGAATACAGAATACTTTAAGTTGGAAAAGACCTTTAAGATTATCAATTCCAACCAGTCACAGGAGAGGATTGTTCATGTTTTGTGTCCCAGGAATGCAATGGAGTGCTCATCCTACCCCATGATTTACTCACCACCTGGCAGAAAACATGGCAGGAGCATGTCATGGTGGCCTTGAACCTTGGTGAGATAAGACCATGCAGCTACTGTGTCCATCCACAGGGCACTGATGCAGCCTGCACTGGCAAAAGTGAGCAGCCTGGTCTAGTGGGAGATGTCCCTGCCCATTGGCAGAGGGGTTGAAACAAGATGATCTGTAAGATCCCTTCCAACCCAAACCATTCTATGGTTCTATGAAAAGCCAGCAGTCGTTTATCACTTTTAGAGTGGCACCATGAGCACTTGGAGCTTTACCTTCATGATAGTCTTCAAGTTCACCAAGTTCATAAAGTTAGTTTAAATCACTTGGATCCACTCTAGTTGTATTTGTAGGAGGTGGGGGTCTGGCTTCAGTCTTGTCTGCTTGGTCAGTCCAGGCAGACTGATCATTACCTGGTATTCACAGCTCAG
Source organism: Tapera naevia (assembly GCA_033556795.1). Lineage (NCBI taxonomy): Eukaryota > Metazoa > Chordata > Aves > Cuculiformes > Neomorphidae > Tapera > Tapera naevia. The sequence goes on along the minus strand of JAUMJJ010000157.1, from coordinate 8,207,857 downwards.
GCCTTTCAAAGCAATGAACATTTGGTTGCATTTCACTGTAGTTTGTGAGAGGCTGCACACTCCTCCTCCTCTCCCATCTCCTGTGTTGTCTCCTAGTTCTTTCCCTTTTGCCAACTTTCTTTTTCTCCCTCCTCCTCTGCTTTCCTCTCATTCTTTCAAATAATTTACCTCTTAAAGTGAAACTCAGCTATGCAACTGATTTTATATCTATAAACTGTATTGGGCTGACCCTCTCCTTACCTCTGAGCTGGTATTTTTAAAAGCCCCATTGTTTCCTACTGCTTCAAAAGGTTAAAAGTCCAATCTCATTACAAATGCTGTGCATATGTTGTTATTTAGTGTTATATCAGTGCATTACCTAAAACCCCACAGCCAATCACAATTCTGATGGGCTGCGTCTCACGTCATCAAACGGGTGAGATGGAGGCACTGATGTTTTTTAAAGACATTAAATCTGGTCCTTGCTTTGTAATATCTGAGGATCTTCCCTTTGGCCTTTTGTTATCATAAAGCAATTCCACTCTCTGCTTGGGCAACACGAAGAAACATTCAGGGCTTGAAATCCCTTAATCAGCTTTGATCATGTTGCTTTTGGGAGCCTGTGGGGTGGCTCCTGTGGCAGGAGGACCACAAACCACCCTCCTCTGGGGGGAGACTGAGCCTCTTCCATTCTCTGGGGGGGGGGGGGGGTGTCACAGGGGTTGTGGGGTGGGACAGATCCCCTGCCCTCCTCTGGGGGTCACAGGGATCCCCTCCTCTGGGCGGTCAGAGGGGCTGTGGGGTGGGACTGGATCCCTTCCCCTCCTATGGAGGTCACAGGGACCATGAGGGGGGACCAACTCCCCTTCTCTCTGTGGGTTCACAGGGGTCATGGGTTGGCACTGATCCCCTTCTCTCTTCTGGGGGGTCACAGGGGTGATGAGGTGGGATTGGATCCCCTTCCTTTCTCTGGGGGGCTACAGGGGCTGTGGGGTTCGACCAGCTCCCTTTCCTTCCTCTGGTGGTTCACAGGGGCCGTGGGGGTGGGACTGACTCCCTTTCCCTTAGGGAATGCTGTGGCATTAATGTCAACTTGATCTTTGGTAAAGATGGAGCCAAATTCCCAGCCCATCTCCCCAAAACTGCCATGAGCAGGGGGCCACGTCTGGTCCCTGCATCAGCCCAGGTGGTCACAGCAGGTTTGGGGTGTGGCTGCAGGGGGGATCCTGTCACTCCTAGCATCAAAGGGAGAGAGCATGGGGTGTGGGAGCAAAGGGGTCCCACATTGCCTTTGGATCCCTGCTGGCAGCCCAGTGGTTTCCTATGGGTGAGGTGTAAGCAACAATGCAGAGCTATGGGTGATCCATGTGGGGCTGTGGTTCTGTGTGTGTGTGCATACATATATATATATGTATGTATACAGTTATATAACTGTTAAGGTTATGGAAAGGGATGGCAATTAGAGGAAAGATGAAGACAGAAATGCCTGCATTACATTTAGAAATAATTATGGACAGTCACTTTTCCCATTGCACAGTGAGTGGAATGAATATAAACACAGTGAAGAGGCTGGAACACAAATCTTGGGGAGTAGCTGAGGGAGCTGAGGTTGTTTATCCTGAAGAAGAGGAGGCTGAAGGGAGATCTCTACAACTGCCCAGAAGGAGGTTGTAGGAAGGTGGATGTTTTTTTTTTTCTCCCAAGAAACAAGTGACATGATGAGAGGAAATGGCCTCAAGTTGCACCAGGGGAGGTTCACAATGGATATTAGGAAAAATGTATTCACTGAAAGGGTTCTCAGGCCCTGGCAGAGGCTGCCCAGGGAGGTGGTTCAGTCTCAATACATGGAGGTGTTTAAAAGACAGGTAGATGAGGTGCTCAGAGATGTAGTTTAGCAGTGGACAGGTACGACTGGACTTTATGATCTCAAAGATCTTTTCCAAACAAACGATTCTATGAATGTTCCTCCTTGCAAATGCTTTTGAGGTTCTTTTTCATATTATTTCCCTCTTGATTTAAACCAACCTACTAGATTTTTGCTGCTGTTCTCTTATTCATAAGGTATGCACCAAGTTGCTGCTTTTCTAAGTTCTTCTGCCAAAAGAAGGTTTTCTTGATGCCAAGTTCTTTCTCTGCTAAGGTGAACAGAAACCTGCCTAATACTTTGATCAAATTAAATTTACAGTTTAATCTGTACCTTTTTCTATTTCATTGATAGCTGTTCTCAATACTGAATCTTGAGTATCAAAAGACTTTGCTTGTGTTTAGAATGCACCTGATCCTGTCCTGCTTGAGTAAGTTGGCTGAACATGAGCCAACAGTGGCCCTGGTGGCCAAGAAGGCCAACAGCATCCTGGCTTGGATCAGCCAAGGTGTGGCCAGCAGGAGCAGGGAAGGGATTGTTCCCCTGTACTTGGTGCTGGTGAGGCCACACCTTGAATCCTGGATTCAGTTTTGGGCCCCTCACTCCAAGGACCTTGAGGGGCTGGAGCGCGTCCAGAGAAGGGAACAGAGCTGGGGAAGAGGCTGGAGAACAGGGGTTCTGGGAATGCCTGAGGGAGCTGAGGCTGTTTATCCTGGAGAAGAGGAGGCTGAGGGGAGACATCATCACTCTCTGCAGCTCCCTGAGAGGAGGTTGTGGTGAGGTGGGTGCTGGGCTCTTCTCCCAAGTAATAAGGGATAGGATGAGAGGAAACAGCCTCAGGTTGCACCAGGGAGGTTTAGATTAGGTATTAGGAAAAGTTTCATTACTGACAGAGTGGTGAAGCCCTGGCAGAGGCTGCCCAGGGCAGTGGGGAGGTCTCCATCCCTGGAGATGTTTGAAGAAGTGTGGCCATGGCACTTTGGCACATGGTTCAGCAGGCACAGTGGGGTTGGGCTGATTGTTGGCCTGGATGATCTTAGAGGTCTTTTCCAGCCTTATTGATTCTATGGTTCTATAATTGTATCTACATCAGCATATTGGAAATATACTGTAGGTGCTCCCCAGAAAGAAAAGAACAGATCAGTCCTTGGTTGTGGGATCATACTGCAACTTACTATAAGCCAGAAAGAAAGAAAGAACGAATATAATGCCTTGACCCCATCGCTGTTGATATTTGGCTACAGGAGATTCAAGCCCAAGTCTGTCTACATGGAGTGAATCTGACCTCTAAAGGTACTGATAAAGGTGAGGCTCTCACGTACAGCCTTGGTGTGAATTTTGTATGTGGTAATAACGTAACGTAACGTAACAGTAATAACCTCTTTGTGTTTCTGCTTCATCCATAAAAGCAACCCAGGCTCAGCAGTGGTTCTCTCTCTTTGCTCTTTCCATAGAACCAGAGCAGTATTTGCAGAAGTATCCACTCTTTGCCGAAACAGATGCTCAAGCTATTTGTTGCCTTCTCTTTTTGCACTAAGCTAGATGAATATGATGTTCTCTTGAGTTGTAAAAACTGTTTTTGTATCTCACAGTCACATTTCAGTATCAGCAAATATTTTAGATGTGAGTTAAGAGAGGTACCCCACTGACAGAAAAAGGCTGGCAGAGCTTGTTATATCACATCATAAATTCCCTCTTCTGCTATGAAAATGTAACAGAATACTTGGCACAGCAGATTTACAATGACAATTCTGCTGCTGTGTTAAGGCAACTATTTTATCTCTTTGTTTTAAAACACAGGTTTTACTCTACTACACACAATGAGTACTTCCACCAAGAAACAATGCCTCCAAGCTTCACATTAGGTTAAATATGATCTCATAGCGACGCTTCGTCAACTTGTTACACCATTATCTCTCTGCTGCTAATAAATTTTAGGAGCTAAAATTTATATGCAAATGTTTTATTTCAGCTATCATTATGCTTAGCTTATCATGAGCTTGGTAGTGCCCCCACCCAGTTACATCATCCTTGGAAAAATCTGGTTCAATATGCCTATTATAGTCTTACTGCAATGTTGTATTTGCGAGCCTGACCACACACATGTAATGGGCTTCCCAGCTAGAGACAGACAGGTCCTATCAGGTGATGCAGGTAGGGAGGGTCCTGCTTGCCCTGGGGGCTGTAATAATTAGGGTTGGTTTTGCATAGAATGGTGGTAGCATGGGATTGTGTCAGAAACAGAGTGGGCAGCAGGAGCAGGGAAGTGATTGTGCCCCTGGACTCAGCACTGGTGAGGCCGCACCTCGAATCCTGGGTTCAGTTTTGGGCCCCTCACTCCAAGAAAGAGACTGAGGGGCCGGAGAGCATCCAGAGAAGGGAATGGAGCTGGGGAAGGGGCTGGAGAACAGGGGTTCTGGGAGCGGCTGAGGGAGCTGGGGCTGTTTATCCTGGAGAGGAGGAGGCTGAGGGGAGACCTCATCACTGCCTACGCCGGAAAGGAGGTTGTGGTGAGGTGGGTGTTGGTCTCTTCTCCCAAGTGACAGGTGATAGGACAAGAGGAAATGGCCTCAAGTTGCACCAGGGGAGGTTCAGATTAGACATCAGGAAAAAATTGTTTCTGGAAAGGGTTCTCAGGCCCTGGCAGAGGCTGCCCAGGGAGGGGGTGGAGTCACCATCCCTGGAGAAGCGTAGGTGAAGTTCTCACAGATCTGGTTTCATAGAGGACAGGGACGGCTTCACTCAATGATCTCAAAGGTCTTTTCCAAACAATCAATTCTATGTTTCTATGGTTCTATGATTCTATGATGTGTTGGGCTGTGAGTAAAGTGGTCCACATCTGCAGGTCCATCACTTCACTTCTCATCTATTCTCTCTCCGTGGTGTTCCTGGCTGCCTGTTTGCCAGTGCCTTTTCCAGGCATATCAGTGTTTTCCTCCTCCCTTCCTTTTCTGCTGTTGGGTTCTGACTCAAAAAAAGGAAAGCTGAGATGACAACCTTTTATTAATCACACTTAAAGGCTTTGTCTCCCACTGTTAGACTGTCACATAGGTGTCAGAGCTTGTCTGATGCTGCTGCACATCCTAATTCAACAAAGCATTTAAACCTCTGCTTATGTCTCCTGCAGTCCTGTGAGCATTCTTCCTACAAACTGCAGTCAGGATTGAGGACTTCCAGTACTGAAAGGAGCTACGGGAAACCTGAGGAGGGGCTCTTGATCAGGATGAGAGGGAAGGGTTTAAAACTGAAAGAGAGGAGATTCAGATTGGACATAAGGGAGAAATTTTTTATGATGAGGTTGGTGAGGCACTGGACCGGTTGGCCAGAGAGGTGGTGGATGCTCCATCTTTGGAAGCATTCAATGACAGGTTGGATGAGGCTCTGAGCAATCTTATTGAGTTGAAGATGTCCTGGCAGGGGGGTTGGAACTGGATGACCTTTAATGGTCCTTTCCAACACAAACCGTGCTGTGATTCTGTATTTCTCTGAGCCTTTGATTCTATGATTAGAAATATGTGTTATTTTGGCAGATGTGTGATTCTTCATCATTTCTACATGGTTGGGAACCTCACCACGAGGGGTGAAGGAGGTATTGTTGGAACAGTAGAAGAGGAACATAAAATCTGAAGTCAAAATCACTTGTCTGATAAGGAGAGCTTTCTACTGAGGAACACTGACAAGGCCCTGAGTTATGAAAAGCACATCTCTTTCATATTTGCACCAAAATAGCTGTGAAGACTTGTATTTAATTATTTTCAAAATGAATTTCTCTTATTTTCATATAAAACAAAGTAGGTATTTTCATTTCTTCAGTGGTTACAGCCCATTGCTGGGTTACTGGACCCATCTGCTGCACAACTATCAGGATTTAGGCACTTCAAGAATATTACAACTACAACTGCTTCTAAATCTTAGTTATTTTCTTCCTAATACTTAAGAGACCAGTGAAAAGTAATGGCTATGTTGATGTTTCTGCAAGCAAAAAGCCTTGCTCTATCTTTGGAGCTATCAGACTATGTCATAGAAGGACATCAATGAAAATGAAAGGAAGAGTTGAAATGGCTTTTCCAGGTCACCAGTGAAGGCTCAACCAACCAGTGATTTAAGATTAACACATGCACCAATACATATGGACAATTCCAGTCAAGCCAGGAATTGTTTTTTCTATGGTCATGAGGGAAATTAACTATTGTATCTTAAGTCATCTGACATTTTTTCCCAAATACCAGAATTTCCTTTCTTCTTCTGGAGAACTTTGCATTTTGAAAGGGCGCGTGTTTATGATAGATTCCCACATCAGAAGTGGTGACATCAATGATTCCTCTTGCAATTTCCCATCTGTACACTGGAGACAGGGCTGGCCTTCCTTTGGAGGGGAGAGGAGGGGAGAGGGAGAGGAGAGGAGAGGGAGAGGAGACCTTAGAGTAGCCTTCCAGTACATGAAGGGGCTCCAGGAAAGCTGGGAAGAGACTTTTTACAAGGGCATGGAGTGATAGGATGAGAGGGAATGGCTTTAAATTGGAAGGGGGGAGATTTAGATAAGACATTAGGAAGAAATTTTTCATAATGAGGGTAAACAGGTTGCCCAGGGAAGTCGTGGCTGCTCCACCCCTGAAGGTGTTCAAGTCCAGCTTGGATGGGTCTTTGAACCCCCTGGTCCAGTGGGAGGTGTCCCTGCCCATGGCTGGGATGGTGAAACTGGGTGATATTTAGGGTCATGTCTCAGACTAAGACTCTAATGATTAATTCTAAACTATTACATGAGTTTCCCAAGGAGACACCCCTCACCAGAGGGCCTTTAAAGTCTGTTACAGGGATGATTGGAGGTAATTAGACTGAGATTGCTTGGGTTGAAAGCCTGTGTGTTTAAATATCTCCACATACCATGTGTTTCTCTTCTGTGTAGTCAAGAAGCAGATTTGTCCTCCTGCCAGGTACACTCATCAGGTGTTACCTGACCTCAGATCCTACTTAAGGAAGCATCTAACCGAGGCTGGTGGAAAATTTACCTGAGTAATGGCATCATCAACAGCACCTGTGATGTAAGTCACCCGTGGTGATTGCATGATAGCAGAGATGTCTGTAAAAACTGTACAAAATTAACCACAGCTGCACAAAAGGTGATTAAACTGGTTTTCTCATTCTGTAACTCAGCCCTCTTTAATCCTTATTTAGGAATTCTTTCTCTTTTATAGGACTGCAATATGCATGAGCCCATTCCTTTCCACCCTTCTTATTACTCTACAGCAATTCCTTATTTAATACCCTACTTTTATTTTTATTGCTTCTTGCAGTCAATCTCCTCTCCTCAGCATCTGTCCTGGGAAGCTTAGCCAAGCAGTGGGGAAATTCTTGATGGGGAAAGTGATGGAAAAGGAACAGAACCATACAAATTTTGTTATATGAGTCCTGCAGCAGGAGTAGCTTTCCCAGAGAAAGCCTGGCACGGGGTGGATTCCTCTCCTCCTGTTTCTATCTTCACACCTCTGAACCTGCCTATGTGGATTCCATGTGGGACAAGATTAAGTCACTTCTTCAATCTCCTCAGGTCCTGTTGTGGGATAAGAGGAAATTCCTCCCAGGCCTTTGTGGAGCTGGACCGTAACCTCCATAAAACCTGGGAAATGGGAGGGATGAGGCTTTCTTGCAAACATGCTTGGATCTGGTAACCACTTCAGGAGCTCTTCCTGAAGGAGATGAGAAATTGCTAGACCTGTTTTAGGTAAAATCCATATGTAGTTCATCCCAAGTCAACTGGATCTGTTGGCTGAGAAGTAAGGATCTATTTCTTATAAAGTGAGATAAGTCCTGTAGAAAGGGGCCATAAACAAGGCAAGCTTTCAAAGGAATTGAATGCAGTGTATGAGCATGGCCAGGGTACAACATTCAAAGCTCTTGAATTTGTCACCACAAGCACAAAATCAGACTGCATTGGGTTCTGTTCCCATCAGTTGATGCTCTGTGGTCCTCAGGTGGTTGTACTTCTCTAATTTGATCAGAAAAGTATGAGCCAGAGCATTTCATTGGGTGATTTTTTGGTAGAGCTCAAAAACTCATGTGTCTGCAAGACAAAAGCTTGCTGCCTCCAAGAGGAAGTGTTTTGCCATCTTGACTTGAAGGTTTCAAATGAGTAAGAACTCAACATATCTGAAAGTTAATTGTTCCAACAGTTAACAGTCCTCTCTGCTAAAATACACCTTCTGCTTTTTGCCCTAAAGGACTCAGCTTTTGAAGATTTTCTTCTCCACTGTGAGTAATTGAGACCTGTTTTAATTTTTAATGAGCCTGGAATTCTTATATAACAACAAGCTGCTGGGAGATGGGGCTTTGAATGAAATATTTAGTAATACAAGACCAATAGTAGAACGGGTAGGTGAAAAGAGTGATTCCACTAAATTAACTGGTCTTTCCAGCAGCAGAAGGTAGTTCTTGAGTTGTGTTGGTTTTACTAGCAAATGACTGAAGATGTTTTTTTTGGAAAATGGATGCAGCCTGATCAGAGAGACTCCTTGTCTGGTGAAATCAAACAGATGAGATGCTGGCCCAGGTTGCCCAGAGAAGTGGTGGCTACCCAATCCCTGGAGGTGTTCAAGGCCAGGTTGGATGGGTCTTTGAGCCCCCGGATCCAGTGGGAGGTATCCCTGCCCATCGCAGGGGGGTTGGAACTGGATGGGCTTTGAGATCCCTTCCAACCCAAACCATTCCATGATTCTATGATTCGATGATATTTATCCATTAAGATATTTCACTAAGCTTCTCTTGGTCCCTACTGGGCAGAAGATGCCTATCCCAGTCACTCTAATCTGAGAAGCTCATCGTGTCTACCAGACCTATTTGCAGCGAGACCCTTGCGGGAGACAAAACCTTGGCATGGGGGTGTTGCTTGTCTCCGAGGGCTGTTGGAAGGGGAGCAGAATTCCTTGTCTGCCTCAGTCCACCCACGCAAACAGGAAAGGGGCCGTGCCAGATGATAAGTCCAACTTACCATCCAGGGTAACTACATGCCAGAGAGGATTGTTTTCATTTCCACGGGATTTCTAATTAAGGGACATGCTTTAACTGTGTTTTCAATGGCTGGGCATCCAAATGACAGTTTGATATGAGCAATTTGTCTGGCAGGCTGGATAAATTCATACCAAAGCTAAAGGATTTTCCATTTAAAATGGGTACACATCCTTAGCTGCCAATCGGATCAAACATTCCTGTAACTAAAGAATCCCCTTTATGTAACAACTTCTATTTGACTTCCATTCTTTGCATTGTTAATCATCAAAGTCTCTCTCCTGATTTGTCCCCAGTCATTGACTCTGCCAAGTGCTTGTTCTTTTTTTTTTCTGAGCTCTCAATCTCGTTCCAGTTTGATGAATGAAGGGAAATGTCTATTCTCATTTCTCCTGTCCCACCCAGCCCTAATGAGCAGTAGCATTGTCTCGCTGCCTCCTGGGGGAATTTGCTACCTGCATAACTCTTGGGCTCTTGGGCTGCTGCAGCTGCATTTATTTTGATGCTTTGTTTTCTGGAGATGTCATCCAGGGGTCTTGAGAACAGGTAGAGAGGAAAGGTGCTGCTGTCTGTCAGGGGAAAATAGGTGCACTATGAATAGGCTATTAGCTGCCATTTCTTTCTGGAAGTGCTGGGTTCTGCCACTGAGACACAGCAACCCTGGACACACGGACAGCCTGGGGTGTGAGAAGCTGGAGAGCAGCCCTGAGGAGAGGGACCTGGGGGTTCTGGGTGATGGCAAGTTGGACATGAGCCTGCAGTGCCCTGGCAGCCAAGAGGGCAACTGTGTCCTGGGGGGCACCCAGCAGGGCATCGCCAGCCGGGAGAGGGAGGGGATTGTCCTGCTCTGCTCTGCACTGGGGAGGCCCCACCTGGAGCACTGGGGGCACTTTGGGCACCACAGGGTAAAAAGGGCATCAAAGCACTGGAGAGTGTCCAGAGGAGGCCCCAAAGCTGGGGAAGGGTCTGGAGGGGAAGTGTGTGAGGAGAGGCTGAAGTGCCTTGGGCTGTTCAGCTGGAGAAGAGGAGCCTGAGAGGGGATCTCAGAGCTGTTTGTGCCTTCTCCCAAGGGAGGGAGGGGAAACAGGGGCTGAGCTCTGCTCTCTGGGGACCTGGGACAGGACTGGAGGCAATGGCAGGAAGATGTGCCAGGGCAGGGGGAGATTGGGCATTGGGAAGAGGTTCTTCCCCCAGCGGGTGGTGGAGCACTGGAACAGCTCCCCAGGGAAGCAGTCAGGGCCCCTGCTCTGCCAGCATTCCAGAAGCATTTGGCCACTGCCCTCAGTCCCACGGGGTGAGTGTTGGCAGTGTCCTGTGTAGGGACAGGAGTTGGACTGGATGGTCCTTTTGGGTCCCTTCCAGCTTGGGTGTTTCTATGATGCTATGATAAGATCAGAAATCCACCCTGTCATGAAAGATGTTGCTTTGGTTGAGGACATTTTATCATGTCCACAGAAATAGATCAAAGACCCGTCCATCATCTACGTGGCCAGCAGAGGTGATATGGGCACACGTTAAGTGGGTTTGCTCCTGTAGGAGTCCTAATACAGAACTCTCTTGATAACTTTTGCAGGGTCAGCTAGAAAGACTTGGACGTTTTGTGTAGGTTCATGAGGACTGTGAGCTTTGAAGGTTCCACGACTGGATGTTCTCCCTTCCCCCATCATCGCATGACACCATTCAAAATCTGTCTGAGTGGAGAATACAGTTATTTTTGGTACTGGCCCAGAAACTTATCAGGTGAAGTGCAATTAATGAATCAAGTGCCTGAAAAATATCTGCCCAGAAGCAGCAGGTACCCTTTTAGTGACCGAGTACAGGAATTTCATTCAGAAGGATGGCAAGGGAAAATCTTTTCTTACATGGTTTCTTCACGGTGTATTTGTTCTGCTGCTTCCAGGGAAGTTATATTTTTGCTATACCAATAAAATCTGCCTTTACCTTGGCAGATCCCACAACTGAAAAATTTCAGTTTGTATGTGCTCAGTGGAGATTTAGCTGAGATCCTTAAGGGGTTTTCCTGCCCTGAATGTTCCTGCTGCCCAGGCAGCTGCAGAAGTGACTGCTCTTGGTGGGGAGATAGAGATTGGCTTCAGAGCTTTTTTTGCCTGTGCCCTTCTTTCCTGGCTTACCAAATGCCAGAAAATGCAGAGGAGGAATCTATGACTCAAATCCAGAGGGGTCCAGGGCTAGCGCAAGGATGGGGAAGATGGGAGCAAGGATTCTTCCAAGGTGAAGGAAGGTGTGAGGAGACTGAAAAGGGCTGGCAGAGAGATGGGTGCTGATAAGCCATGGGAAATGAAGAGTGAGTACCAATTATGGAATAAAGTTGGATGGCTGGGAAAGGACACAAAGAGCTGGAGACAGGGCATTGCATGGAGGTGATAAAATCAGGAATGCATGGGACAGAAACAGTGGTCTGTCATACAGAAAGGGAGGAGGAAGCAGAGACAGAGAAGCAATGTGTGTGGAGGAGATACATAAAGAGGACAGAGGGGAACCAGCTGACCAGGCAAAACCAGACAAAGTGTTATAAGGAGGGAAATGAGAGCAGGCATGAACTAGGAACTCGAGTGAGTTGACTCTGAGAAGTGACTGGTGCTTGCACAAAAGGGAAAGAAGCTCTGAAGAGGGATCTGGACAGGCTGGATCCATGAGATCAGCCAATGGGATGAGGTTTAACAAGATCAAGTGCAGAGTCCTGCACTTGGGGCACAACAACCCCGAGCAACGCTCCAGGCTTGGGGAAGAGTGGCTGGAGAGCTGCCTGGAGGAGAAGGACCTCGGGGAGCTGATTGAGAACCAGCTGAACACGAGCCAGCAGTGGCCCAGGTGGCCAAGAAGGCCAATGGCATCTTGGCCTGTATCAGGAACAGTGTGGGCAGCAGGACCAGGGCAGTGATTGTGCCCCTGTACTTGGCACTGGTGAAGCCACACCTCGAGTGCTGTGTTCAGTTCTGGGCTCCTCAGTATAAGAAGGACATTGAGGGGCTGGAGAGCATCCAGAGAAGAGCAATGAGGCTGGTGAAGGGGCTGGAGAACAAGTCCTATGAGGAGTGGCTGAGGGGACTGGGGTTGTTTAGCTTGGAGAAGAGGACACTGAGGGGAGACCTCATCACGGTCTGCACCTGCCTGAAAGGAGGCTGTGGTGAGGTGGGTGTTGGTCTCTTCTCCCAACTGACAGGTGATGGGATGAGAAAATGGCTGGAAGTTGCCCCAGGTGAGGTTCAGACTGGACATCAGGAAAAATTTCTTCACTGAAAAGGTTGTCAGGCATTGGAACAGCTGCCCAGGGAGATGGTGGGGTCTCCATCCCTGGAGGTGTTTAAAAGACGGGCAGATGAGTTTCTAATGTACATGGTTTAGTAAAGGGGACAGGTACGTTTGGACTTGATGATCTCAGAGGTCTTTTCCAATCAGATGATTCTATGATTCTATGGAAAGCTACAGGTGGTTTTCACACAAGATTCGTTTGAAAGGAGTCAGGCTTTGGGAAAACAGTGGCCAGATCCTTGCCCATTTGACTACAGGCTGGAATGAGGGATGGAACCAAGCGCACCCCACCCCACCGTATGTGAATTCCTCTCCATGGTAGAGCATGCCTAAGGCCAGTGAAGAAAAATAATGGGTTGAGCATAGAAAGAAGATGTGCACATCATTGTCTGCACTCCAAGGACTTAAGGCACAGGCGGTCTTGATCTTTGCATTTTCTAAGTGTGGAGTGATTGAATTTCCAACTGTACAAACATCCTCTGAACATGGCCTCAGTGAATAATACAGAGCAATGGGTTAAGGAAACAGGGAAAGTTTGCACTGTTCAGAAGGGAACAACTTCAGCAGATAAGCAGAGATAACAAAGGTGGAGAGCACATCATGGCTGAAATACACATGTTTTTTAGTAAAGCTAAGAGGGAAGGACTGTCTCTGTGTTATTATTTTCTATAAATGTTTGGTATTCCCATATGAGGACAAGGCCCCCGTGCTGGGTACTCAACACTGTTAGAGGAAGATGGTATTTGCATTAAGGAGCCTGGAGTTCAAACAGACAAGGGCAGGGAGAGAGTGGGAGAGGAGCAAGAGCCCTGAGAGGTAAAGCAGGTGGCGATGGTTTGCAGCAGAGCTGGTTGCTGAGCTTCTGAATCCTGCTGTGTCTGTTAAATTGTGCTGCTGCTTGCAGTCGTACTGAAGCCAAAAGGAGGTCTGAGTAAATGTTCAAGGCTAAAAGCACTATGGGATTTCTGCCCTAGAAACCAGTATCCAAAATGGGTTGCTTTTATTTTTAAAGCAAAAACCAAATGGGTCAGTTCCTATCCTCCTGCTGCCACCAGAGCACACAGCAAGTACTCTGTTAGGAGAAATCCCATTAAAATGAGTAGGACTAAAGCCCTGGTGGGACATGCAGACATACTGAAAGCTGTTTATGTTGGCTAGGAAATACACAGGTTAATAGCAGTTTTAGCATTTACACAGGACCAACGTCCTCAGTGCTTTGCACAACAAATAAAATAAGTTGTTAATTACTTGTCCTAAAGATTTATGTAATGCAATGCCAGTCCTACACAAGCAAAGTTGGAGCAGCAAAAACAGAAGGTTTGATTGCAGAGCACATGAAGGCACTTAGACCAGGAAACACACCAGCTCTGTGTTCTCCTTACCTGGACCAGCCCCTCGCTCCTGGGGTATCGATTTGCCCAATGTTTGTGCAGTCAAATTTTAATTTATATGGCTTTTCTTGTATGCAAATCCCAACCCCTCTTCCCTCCCATCAAAAATAGCTACAAGTGCCAATATGGTATCAGATTTTTTTCCAGCATTTTGCTGGTTATTTAAAAAAACAGAATCATGGAATGGTTTGAGTTGGAAGGGCCCTCAAAGCCCACCCAGTTCCACCCCTGCCATGGGACAGGACACCTCCCACTGGATCAGGGATGCTCAGAGCCCCATCCAACCTGGCCCTGAACACCTCCAGGGATGGGGCAGCCACCACTGCTCTGGGCAACCTGGGCCAGAGCCTCCCCACCCTCACAGGAAAACATTTCTTCCTAAGATCTCATCTCAATCTCCCCTCTTCCAGCTGTAAACCCCTCATCCTATCCCTGCTCTCCCTGATCAAGAGCCCCTCCCCAGCTTTCCTGGAGCCCCTTTTAGTTCTGGGAGGCTGCTCTAGAGTTCCCCTAGAGCCTTCTCTTCTCCAGGCTGAACAACCCCAACTCTCTCAGCCTGTCCTCACAGCAGAGGGGCTCCAGCCCTCAGATGAAAATGAACATTTTCAAATTAATGTAAGTGCTTAGTTGTCTTTGCATACAGTGATATTTGACTACCAGCACTAAAGCCATCAGAAGAAGCGAATCCAGATAGTTATGTCACAACTGAAAAAGGGTATGACAGCATATGTTTTAGTTGATTTTATTTAGGACATCCTGCAGCTAAAATCAGCCTACAGAATGGTCAGATTTCCTAAAAGTAACATTCAGACTATTTGTACTCAATTATAAGTTTATTTAAAATTTCCTCTTGGTTTACTGATGTAAATGTATTGTTCATTTTTCACATACCAAGCGCTGTTGTTTAGTCTCAAGGGAATTATTGTTACAAATTTAACAACTGTGACATATTAAAAAGCACATTTAAGGAAGAAATTAAGGGCTGAGAGGATGTGACCAAATGTTTCCACGGTGTTTTGCCAAAATGTCATTTAAATGCCAGCTTGATTTTAATAGGAGTTACTCTCTCAGAACTCATCTTGCCCACCAAAAAATGAAATAAACCTTGTCCACATCAGTAGTGGGCACAGTTTCATTGCGCTTGCCGGGAAGCAACTTTTAACTCCTGGGTGTTTAATACATTAGTTTACTGCACTAGGCAGCTGATTAGCAGGGAGGAAGTCGATAGCTCAGAGCTTGGAAGCAAAAATGTTCGAATTAGATGCCTCTTGTAAGCACCTGCGTCCCTAATTAACAACTCGCCGGTAATGTCAGGAACTGATTTCCAGGAAGTTCTTTGTTCTTTGAAAGTCAGGCCCCAAAGTGGGCAAAGAAAAATAGAAACCTGGAACATTGATGATTGCTTCTGAGAAACTCGAGCTCTACATCAAAGTGCATTAATGATGGCGCAAGTCTAGGAAATGCTCTCTGTGCTTATTTTTCGCTGATTTTGATTGCCTTTTTAAAGTTATCACAGTGAGATTGATGCAAGAAGTAGTTTCTTGTGCATGGTTTTCTATGAGCAGAGTTTTCTGAGGGAAGCTGGGATAGTAGTAGGAGGCATTCCTGGGGAAATAAAAATTGGTGAAGAGTTTAGAGGGTAAGCTGTGCGAGGAGTGGCTGAAGTCCCTTGGTCTGTTCAGCCTGGAGAAGAGGAGACTGAGAGGGGATCTCAGAGCTGTCTGCAGCTTCCTCACAAGGGGAGGAGGAGGAGCAGATGCTGATCTCTGCTCTCTGGTGACCTGTGACAGGACTGGAGGGAATGGCAGGAAGATGTGCCAAGGGAGGGTTAGGTTGGACATTAGGAAGAGGTTCTTCCCCCAGCGGGTGGTGGAGCACTGGAACAGCTCCCCAGGGAAGCAGTCAGGGCCCCTGCTCTGCCAGCATTCCAGAAGCATTTGGACAATGCCCTCAGCCACACAGTGTGAATGCTGGGAGTGTCCTATGCAGGGACAGGAGTTGGACTCCATGATCCTTATGGCTCTTCTCCAACTCAGGACATTCTATGAGTCTATCTATGATAACCTAGAGTAAGATTTCTGGACTGTTTTTCTAGCTATGTGTGAAATGCCATGGTCTAAAAGCTCCATATGTGATCTCCTTCCTGAGAAGCTCTACAAAGGTGAGATGAACTGAGCTGCCACCCAAGCACCATCTCCTGACCCCCTTCTTCCAGCTGTCTGCTGCTAGTGCCACACCTGCTCTGAGCTCAGGCTGGGGCTGGTGGCCTTGGCTCATCTCCTGGGCCCATGGGTGAGGGTGTGAAAGGGAGCCCAGTCAGGGCCAATAAGGCCTATGGGTGCCCTCAGGGCCCTGATAGAGAGAAAGAGTCTGGATGCTGGTGCAGATCTAGCGGGGCAGTTGAGTTTGCTTTGAGTTTTGAACCTTACAGGAGATGGCTCACTTCAAGATGATTAAGATGGCTTATGATGGCCTTACTGAAACACAAAACAGTAGCACTGAGGGAGCAGACCTCAGTGTTTTCATCTTCCACTCTGGTGGTGTATATCCAGGAAAACAGAATTTCTTTCCTTTTTGTCTTGAAACCATTCATTGTTTTCAGTTATATTAAAAAATACTCAGTGTAGGATAAAAAGCTGTCTAAGAATTACAATTGCCAGAGCCTCTAGGTTTCTCCTGGGAAGAGCTTGGTCCTGCCACTTGCTGGAATGCATTTACCAAATCCTAAATGCATCTGGATGGGACGTGGGGGCACATGCAGAGGACTGGTCTGCCTGCAGGAGGGACAGCAAGGCAGCAGCTCCTTCGGACCACTCAAGGGCACATTTGTGATGTGGATGCTCTTTGCAAGCTGTGCATCATTACAGAGACCTTAGGACCAGTGGCTTGGCAGCTACTGTGACATTAAAATGTGTAAGACCTTACCAAAGGAAGCACTTGGCAAAATATTTTCAGCTTCCCCAGACACAAACAACAAATTTGCTCAGCAATGGTAGGTTGTGACTGGAGTGAGTCACTAATGTATTGAGAAAGCTGTCCTCTCCTTGCATGGAAGAGACCACAACTGGCTAAATTAAGCCAAGATAGGGTGACCCTCATGGTTTGAGGGGCACACTGGGGAATTCCCAGATGGCTTTCTAAACCCTTTGTTTTACACACCACTGCTGTTCTGCAGCAGAGCTCTGCAGGCGCTTTCTGAATCTCTTCAGGACAGATTCTCCAGTGCTGAAGATTCATGTGGCCCTTTGGTATCTGCACAGATAATCTGATTTATACCAACTGAAAGGTCCTCTTTAGGAGCAGACTCTGGTTTCAGCTGCTAGACAGAAGCTGACTTGACAATTTCTGGCATTTCTGGTAGTTTAAGTGAGGTACCTGCCATGGAATTGCAAGGGGACTTCAAGCATCCTGGGGTTATCTGGACATAAAATGTAGTCTTTGTAACTCATAAACCATTTATGCAACTTTTATTTCCACTTTTGAATTAACCTAGCACTCGTGAGCTTTTATGTGTGGCCCAAGCTATAGAATAAGTTCTTTATGTTCTATCTTATGTTCAAAGAGAAAGTGTGGTCAAGATGCAGCATCACGATCAGTACAGAAAAGACCCACAGAGAAGAGAGCAGCTTGGAGAAGCAGATCTTCATTCCTGGATGATGTAGTAACAGTTTAGCTTGTACAGCTGATTTTACAAAAATATTTATTTCAGTTAAATTAATTCCAGCTCACTTTTAGTTTCTTCTTTTAGTATTTTTCCTTCTTCCTTCATTTGGCTCTTGATGAGGTGAGAGTTGCAGCGATGGCATGTAGAGACTCTTGTTTGCAATAACATCACTCTAACAGTGCAGTCTTCTGAGGAGCACCCTAAGGCTCCCTGCGACCATATGCACTGACACAGCAGCACCAGGAGGTCGAAACTCAAGTGGGAAAGACTTCACATCTGCCTGGTAATGTAACAAAGCAACGTTAACATTTTCATAAAGTGTTCTGGAGTCAGTTTGGTTTGGCTCACCGTTCGGATGCTCAAGCCAGAGAGAACGTCCTGAGAGCGGTGTAAGCAGAGAAGCAACACAGAGCAGTAAGTGAGGCTGCAGGGTCTGAAGTGCCATTTTAATGAGGCAGTTAAAGTGGCAGAGCTTTGGAAAAGCCCTTGTTTTTCTGGCTGTGCCTACATACTTGCAAAGGTGTAAGAAAACCCTGCATATACCACTGTACACTGTAGGGACACTGTATTCATCCTGATATTCCCTAAGAAATTCCTAGAATCATCATAGAATCACAGAATAGAAGGTTAGAAGGGACTTAAAGCCCATCCAGCCCTACCCCCTGTCATAGGCAGGGACACCTCCCACTGGATCAGGGAGATCAAAGCCCCATCCAACTTGGCCTTGAACACCTCCAGGGATGGGGCAGCCACAGCTTCTCTGGGCAACCTGGGCCAGGGCCTCCCGACCCTCACAGGAGAACATTTCTCCTTAAGATCTCACCTCAATCTCCCCTCTTCCAGCTGTAAACCCTTCCCCCTCATCCTGTCCCTGCTCTCCCTGATCAAGAGCCTCTCCTCAGCCTTCCTGGAGCCCCTTTCAGCACTGGGAGGCTGCTCTAAGGTCTCCCCAGAGCCTTCTCTTCTCCAGGCTGAAGAACCACAACTCTCTCAGTCTGTCATTGTATTGCTGGTGCTCCAGCCCTTGGATCATCTTTGTGGCCTCCTCTGGACTCACTCTAACAGATCCCTGTCCTTCCTGTGCTGAGAGCTCCAGAACTGAAGGCCGTACTCCAGGTGAGGTCTTGTAGAAAGTCCATCCTTTATTTGCTATCTGTCCTGAAGCTCACCTCAACTCTCCAAAGTTTAGAGAGAGTTGCTGTTTAGAGAGAGTTTAGAGAGACTGTCTGTAAGACAGTCACTGTGAGAGTTGAAAGAGGAAGTGAAGGGTGAGCTTGACTGCAGTCTGGCCATCACAAAAAGATATCGGCAGGGATTTTTAATATAGCAGCAAAAAAAAGTGATGTGAACTGATAGGTGGGAACCTGAGGGTGAACATTTCTGAATAAGAAAATGTAAGGAAGTAATAAGGTTGAGTAATTAAACATTGATGCATTATACTAAGTAGTTTGCTACTCAAAGCCTTAACAGCCTTGCAGGGAGGGTGCTCTAATTCAGCTGGTTTAGTGAGGTCGGTGTAGGAATTGGAGGTTGAATTCCCATTGCTATTGGGACAGAAGTTGAATCAGAGTGGCTGTAACAATCCCATTAACCCTTGATACTTTTTACTGCAGCTAGGCTTGAGTCTGTTGAGCTCCTTTAGAACTCTGTGTCTGCCTGGACAGATTTTTATTTGCAGGCTGGTTTGGGAACCTGTCACTCTTTGTATATGGACGTGTATTTACATGTGAAAAAGAATATTTGGTTTTCATCAGCCTTTGTTCTGCTATTTTTAAAAGGCCTGCTCATCCTCTAAAAGATTAGAATCAGCTCATCTGATTTAGGTGACAGTTCTCACCCCATGAGCAGCAAGAAATCAAAATGAACTGTTTCTGGAATGAGCCATTGTTGATCCAAGCTGTCCAACAAGTACTTGAATAACAAATACCTCTTACCAAACCAATGCTGGTTCATCCACAGAGAAAAAGAATGAAGCTCATTGGATTGCTTATCTGCAAAACACAGTTCAGCCTTTTCTTTGCTGTCAGGAACTAGATGCTTAACTGCTATAAACCACCTCAACTATTCGACTTCAGAGGTGACAATTTAAGTGATCATCCAACCTCAGAAGTACAGCAGGACAGCAGTGTGAAAAAAGTGAACAATGGGGAATGGTAGCTAAACATTTCAGAATAGCCAGAGAGATTTCTGGGATAAATTGCAGATATGATCTGTTTTTTTTTTGCAAATATAGGGTTTTTTTGGTCTCTTACTTCCTGTGTTGCTTAGTGCTTGCAAAGATCAAATGTGAAGCAAAAGTTGTGAGGAGGGATAATGTTAGCACAAGTGATGCAACTAAAGGGAACTGACATTTTTCAAGAACAAAATCTCTTCCTCTTGACAATGTTTGGCTTCTTTATATCAGTTGGTTCAATAAAGACTATAACTCGCAGGTAGAAAAATTGCTGTGTTCATGCCGCAGGGCCATCACCAGAAACACCATCTGATCAAATAAATAAGATTTTCCACTGAGGTTGTATTTATGGGCTTAGTAGTCCAAAAGACTTGAGTATGAAAATCCTGGTGATTTCCAATTTTAGAACTTGAATCCTTTGCTTTATCTGCTCTTCTGTGGTTTGGTCATGAGGCAGTTGTCTAAGGAGGCATCCTGCCCAAAGTAGGAACATTGTGAAACAGTAAATTCTTCAAGCTCAGTGAGCATTGTGTAGTATTCTGCACCTGCACAGCTGTTGTGACTTTAGAAATGGTCATGTTTGACTTTTGGATAAATATTCTGGGGAAATCGTGACTCCTTGAACTCAAAGCAGATTTGAAATGAGCCAGGCTCGGGGGTTGGGTGCTGCCTCTGCTGATGGATGTAGAGTTAGTGCTAAGTCAAGCAACTGTGCCAGGAAGATCCAAATCATAGAATCATAAAATCATTTAACTTGGAAAAGCCCTTTAAGTTCATCGAGTCCAGTTGTAAATGAAACAAACTTGAGGAGTAAAGCAGGAGTTAAGCAACTAAAATACTATTGCCTTATATTGAGAAAGGGTCTCTGAGTGTGTGGAGGTGACAGGGTCTAAAAAGTGAATGGGTGACCTGTGGATTCAATTGCCTGGAGAGGAAACTTAATGGAGAAATTCCCCTCCTGTCAGAATGGTGGAAAACATCCTTCAGTATTAAGGAAGTTTCTGTTAACATTTTTAAAGCTAATTTGCTATCATTTAGCATGTTGTATTCATGGCACTTGGAAACAGGAATTCATTAAGGCACATAATTATGGGTTATTAGCATTATTTATTACCAGTGTTGTAGTGTTCAGAGGCACTTCTCGGGTTACTATTTACTACAGCACCTACAAATACATAAGAAGAGGCAGTTCTTCTCCAAAATATTTCCATTTAAGAACAGTGTTATCATTAATGGAAATATCCCCCCAAAAACCAGAAATACCCACAAAATGTAAAGCAAAATCTCTTTTCTAAGAGGTCTTTCTCCAAGAACTACTCAGGGTATGCCAGTGACTTAACTTTTTCCTCACTTGCTACTCATGTTTCATGGATAAAAAAAAATGCTGGTATGAGATTTCTGAATGATTTCTGCAGCAGAAATATTTTGAAAGAATTAATCTGTGAAATTATGTAAATGCTGAGGCATATGTTGCATGTTTTAATATTTAATGGGTTGGTGAATCCTGTAGCTGTTACCTTGTTCCAGCTATAGGAGGCATTTCTAACAAGCTTTTGTGGAAGATAGCAAAAATCTGCAAATTAGAGTTGTAAACCATCTTAAAACAAGCACATTAGGGAATAGCTTCTCTAATATCCTGTTAAAGTTCAGGAGTCTTTCAGTGTCTGTGAGTGGGAATAGCCTGACTCACTCCAGCAGAGCCACAGCAGCTGAAGATTTGGCCCAGAAAATGTATCCAAAATACTGCAGATTCCTACAAAAAGGAATTCTTTGTCTCCATTAGCATTTCAACACATACTCACTACAGAGATCTCACTGGGGGTAAGGCATTAAAACCCTTTCAAAAATGGTTTAGTTGGCTAATTAGACAATAAGCATAAACCTGATGCATCCAGCTGTACAAATAAAACGTGACTTTAAAGTTTAATGTCCTGTGCGCGCAGAGTAGTCGTGAACTTGGAGCCAAGGAAGGTGGCTGGCTTAAAGCTCAGTAGTGGTGTGTCTGAAGGCTGAACCCTTTGGAGAACTAAAAGAGAGTTTATTTTAAGTGTAACTAAAAGGAACTAAGTACCAGTTGCCACAAATAGGGTGATCTTTATCTTCCTTTGTTGGCTTGCGGAGGGAAAAGAATCTTAAAAGACTTGCTCAGCTGCAGGCTTCACAAAGAGGATATCTCCCTCACATTGCTGACATGTCTCTCATTTTTTGGGTGCTGCCTTACCTTGAAGAAAATTAACAGGTCATTCCAATGCCCTCTTAGCCCTTGGCTCCTGGGTAGGTGTGCTCAAGTAGCTAAACACTTACATAACTGACATTTCTCCCCTCCTCGCTAATGCATCCGATCCTGCAACTGTTTAAGGAAAATTAGGCTCCTCTTGTGCAGTTTTCCACTTTGGCTATCTCACCGTGGCACCTGTGAGCCCTCACTTTGAGAGATTGCTAATGTGCTAATTACCCAGGACCCAAAAATGCAAGCTGTAAACAAATGAGGACTGTATTTATAATCAATCAATTTTATGACCTACTGATGGTGATGATATCAGTGGAGTTTACATTGGGAGCCCTTGTACTCCTCCAGGGCAGCTGTGCCCTTATGTTTTAGTTACAGCTGAAAGAAGATTTTGCTAATTTACTTTATAGTAGGCGTACTTAAGAAAAATATTACTTTCCCTAAACAGCTGAGCCCGTTACCAAGCCTCATTTTTAAATAATGCAAACACATGGACTGTCAGTACCTTCAGGGTGTAATTGTCAGGTGATGAGCTGTTTTCAAAACATCCGTGGCAGAAAGCTATGACTTCAGAGCAAAATATTGTTCTCATTGGTATAAGTTGCTGTGAGACAAATCCCACACCCTCTGATGTCAATGGAAAGACTCTGTTGGACTTCAAAGAGGACTGGATCAGGCCCTAAAAGAAACGTTGCCGTCGTAAAACACCGTATTATGCTTTATGGTTCTTATATTTAAAAAGTGCTTTACTTGCTGGTCATCTTCTCTGCATCTTACCTGGCTTCATGTAAGTTGGAATTTGTATGCCTTGCAATGGATTTATGATAGAAGAACGCCTGTAAAGTCTGATTTGTGAAGTGTTAAAATGATGTCCTGGAAAGCCACACAATGCCAAGGTATACAAGATGCCCTGTAATGCCTCCAGGAAGGCTGTCCAGCTTTCCTGGTGTTACTAAGTTCTCACAAAGAAAAACAACATCATTTCACCATGGGCAGATGTGCTAAAAATAACTCAATTTTGTGCCCATGTTCTTTTATTGGCATCATTAACTTTTTAATCTAAACTCAGATTTCAAGGACAAAACCGTTTCCTGCATTTCCCAAAGCTTTGCTTGAGCAGTTGTTCATGTGAGGAACTTTTAGAAATGGGACAGGATGAAGGCCCTTGATTTCCATGATTATGAACCCCTGGAGCTGGAAGACCAGAGATAACTTTAGTAGCTCAAAACCAGCAGCAGTTGGAAGCTATTGAGCATAATCCCTTTCTCTTGACATTGTATCTTGATTTAGGTGTGATTGTAAGTGAAATTTGTTCCACAGGGTTGTTGAGGATGTGACTCTGCAGAAGATCAGAGCTCCTTTTCTTCCCACATTATGTCTCCTATGATCAGATGCCTGAGAGGACCACTCTGGAGCCCTGATGCTGGGCAATCAGTCAAAGTAGTCATCTAAAAGGTGCTCTGGAGCTCTTCTGAGTTGCAGTTTGGGAGCTTCCTGAATGCCTTTGCCTCCTCAAAGTCTCTGCTGAGTGAGAATGAGTCACAGAATCTAGAATGGTTTGGGTTGGAAGGGACCTTAAAGATCAAAACAGTGTGGCCAGCCGGGTGAGGGAAGGGATTCTCTCTCTGCTCCTGTGGGACCCTACCTGGGGCCCTGTGCCCAGTGCTGGAATTCCCAATATAAACAGGATATGGAACTGTTGGAACGGGTCCAGAGGAGGCCATGGAGATAATCTGAGAGCTGGAGCACCTCTGCTATGAGGACAGGCTGGGAGAGTTTGGGTTGTTCAGCCTGGAGCAGAGAAGGCTCTGGGCAGACCTTAGAGCAGCCTCCCAGTACTGAAAGGGGCTCCAGGAAAGCTGGGGAGGGGCTTTTGACAAGGGCCTGGAGTGACAGGACAAGAGGAAATGGCTTTAAATTGGAAGGGGGAAGATTTAGATGAGACATTAGGAAGAAATTCTTCATGCTGAGTGTGGTGAGGCCCTGGCCCAGGTTGCCCAGAGCAGTGGTGACTGCCCCATCCCTGGAGATGTTCAAGGCCAGGTCGGATGGGGCTTTGAGCCCCCTGATCCAGTGGGAGGTGTCCCTGCCCATGGCAGGGAGATTGGAACTGGATGGGCTTTAAGGTCCCTTCCAACCTAAACCATTCCATGATTCCCACAACGAGTGTCGAACCCCCCTGTCTGTGTGAACAGCCCATAACAACCTGTTCACTTTTCTCCTGTAATGCACAGGACACAAGAATTTCTCGGGCTGTGCATTTCCTTACATGCCCATCAAACACCCACCTATCAAACCCTCACCGTCACCTTTTTCTCCCACCCTTCACCCTAATTCCACAGGAACTCTCCGTTCTACGTTCTAAGATGTAGTTTTAACCCCCCAATGAGAGCTGCTCCTGTCCATGGGGTGGCATTTCCAACCAGAGGGACAGAACCACAGGGGTGCCCCACTTCTCAGGGCTTCAGGGAGGCAGAGGGCTCCGCGAGCCCCTGGGAGAGTGCTGCCCTCATCTTAGAAAGCTGAGCCTTCGTGGCCCTGTTTGCAGGGCAGGCAGTGGGCCAGACAGCTGGATTGCCATGGCCAAGACAGTGTCTGGCCTTTTTAAAAGAGAAACTTGCTAGATTTATGGGCGGGAATGGATGTAGCCCTTCTGGAGTTGAGGTCTAATGAATGAGATGGGGAGTAAAATACTTTATACTTACTATCAGGGGTTAACGACTCCTGCCCTCTCCATTTTCCCCTGCTTATGTCTCTCCCTCCTCCACTCCCGGTCCCCCCTCCTGCTGTGTGTCTGTATTTTCCAAGCATTGGCACCACCTGGTTTGTTTTCTGTGTCAGGTATGTTACAGACTGTCTGCCAGAGGTTAACAGCCACAGCCGCTCAGCCTTCGCTCTCATTGTACCTGGTCTAAACTCCCTCCCTGCCTGGATGCCTCTTGTTATGCATCGGTGCCTGGAGAAAGCAGCTTTTCTGGTCCTTTGTAGTTTCTCAGTGATTAACAGGATGATGTCTCTGCCTGCTTGTGGTCTCGGGAAGCCACCCTGTGTGCTTCCATCCTTCTGTCCACGTGCTGGAGCCTGGAAGATCCTACAGCACTGAAGTGACACATTAGGGACTGTGTTTGCCTTTTCTGCTCTCAAAGAAAACACTGATGTGAGTTTTCTTCTGTTGATGCCGACTCTGGCTGTGTCCCCAGTCCATATCAAAGAGGTCAATAACCCTCCCCAGCTGCCTATGAGGAAAGAAAACTTCAGCTTGGAGCTCAGATGGGAGCTCTGGAATGGGTGTACAGGTCCTTGGCCTTAACCCTGAAAGAAGCAAGGCCTTCTGTTCTCAGCCAAGAGTAAATCTGGGCCCTGGAGGAGTTACAGAAAGTCCTGGCTTCTTTCAAGTTCGAGGCCAAGCCAAGAGGACGGTAGGAGGAGAGTCAATACAACTGTTTGAGGGGCAGCTATGAAGATGATGGGGTCAAACCCTTGATGACAGGTGATACAATAAGGGGCAATGGCCACTGATTGCCATGTGGGAGAGTCACGTTGGATATTAGGGAACACTTTATTTCCTGAGAGGGGGTGCAGCACTGGAACAGGCTGTAGTACGGGGAAGGAAGGAAGGAAATCTTCATCCTGGGGAATTTTTAAGGCTCAGCTAGAAATACATCTTCTTGCACGTGGCTTTTCCTGAATAGACACTGGCACAAGCCCAGGCACACAGTTGCTCTCAGCACTGTGTCTCTCTTAACAGCCTCGTAAACTACACACAAACCCATCCCCACAGGAAAATTGAGCACATTTTACTGCAAATATAAAAAGTCAACCCAAAATTTCGCTTGTATCAACTCTCCAAACCATGAAGAAAATATTGGTGCAAAGCTGCCCTCGATGCAACCCCCCTGTACATCTGCAACGAGATGGAGACTTTCATTGCATCTCCACAAGTTGTTTTGCCCTTGGACCACTGCCTTGTTTTGTAGATGGGAGAAATACCTGTATGAACAATTCCCGTTCTCCTAGTAATGCGGTTATTGTCTGCGAGATTCCTTTCTCTGCTGGTGCAGCAAGTGGGAATTGTCTGATGAATGGTGGGCTGAATGATCCCAAAATTAAGATGTTATAATTCTGCCTGGGAAAATGGGGCTTCTGTGCTCCTAGGTGGGGACATCTCTTAATGGGACGTTTCCTGGGGTTCACTGTTTGGATGCTGCTCACTTTCTGTATCCCTGACTTACGATCCTGCAAATTTGATATGCAGAAGTGCAAGAGACCACCAGCAGCTGCTTTATCCAACAAGAGTAGTAGGCTTAATGCATAAAGTACTATATAATGCTAAGTACCGTGAATAATCATGTCCAAAGCATATCAAATTGGGCTCTGAAAATTAATGGGCACTTTTGACCCCCTTTCTGTGCCTCGGCTCCTTGCCTGTAAAATGGGACGTGTACCACTTTCCCATTTTGCAGGGTGAGCAGTAATTGATTAATTTTGGATAAGCACTCATGTATTACATTGAAATGCTCTTTAGGAAAACATAGAAATTATTAATCCTGCTTTTGGAGCAGGGTTTGGGTTGCAAAAGAAGGCATAGAGAGCCTTAGTGCATAGTGAGGGAGGAGTAAAATATTGAACAGCCGCTCGTTCCTTCAACACTGTTCACTGTGTGTGAATAAGATATGTAAAAATGGTCTGAAATGATGCTGTAATTAAAGACCCCATCATGAGACATAAATGCAAGGGAGCTGTAGTGAGATACCTGCTTTCTTTAATTGGCAGTTCTCAATTTTGAAGTCTAAATGCAGATTATTTTAAAACATCATTTTAAAAACAGTTCCTCAGGACAGAAAGCCGATGTTCAAACAGAAGTCTTTGATTTGATTAGCTGGGAATTGCATCCTTTTTTTTTACTTTTCAGTCTCTCAGATGAATGAATTCTTAGAAGACAGTGCCCAGAAATAAAATGTTTGCCAGTCCAGGTACTAAAGCGACTTCAGAGAAAGAATCAAATCGTAGGAATTTTGGGAATAGCCTTCTATTTATATTGCTTCAATCACAGAATGAGAAACAGTGACTACAACAAGTGACTCTCAGTCCACAGCAAATACAAATATCTGGGTTAAAAGATGCAGGGATGAGCTAAAATCAAACCTGTAATTCAAGTGCATGTATTCAGTACATGGGAAAATTTCAATAAACAGCAAAATCTGAGTGCAAGTTATTGAGATTAAGGTTACATTTGTTCCAAGTGATTCAAGAGGAACAGAGGATCCTGAACACAATGCATTAACTGTTAAATACTAGAGTTAAATTTCCTCACTGGAGCAGTAGGAGAAAGGATGGAGGTTTGTGATGCAGAACAGCACAGATGAAATAGGAATTGGAAACACTTCTTAGCTCAAAAGTATCAGCAGGACTAGAGTTGACAATAATAAACAATACTGCTGTTGACATCCATTTTACAATGATTAGCCTTAATTTTCCTCACTGGAAATATTTTTCCTTTGCCCTCTATTTGCTGCATTTTTCCCCCAAGTATTTGTGTTGCTTCTTAGCCTATGGAACTCTAGGGCATCCCTAGCATCACCGAGTGTCTCTTTGCCAAGTTCCAGGAATAGAAGAATGGCTACCAAATAAAAGGTCATTTTTTTTCTGGTATTCCAGCTTGCACAGTGAAATGCAAAGTATTTGAAAAAATAAGTCTGGAAACTTGGCTGGAGATCCTTTGGGTTTACCCATCCATTACCCATTCCCTCTCTTACAGACCAAAGGGCAGAACCGAAATGGGAAGGTTCATACTTCAGTGTGGAAGAAGAACATCTCACTCAAATGGAGTCTGATGCCAGATGACCTTCTGCCATCTTCCTCCCAGGCAAACATTTCACAGACACTGCCTTAGCACACACGAATCTCAGAATGGTTTGGGTTGGAAGGCACCTTAAATCCCACCCAGTTTCAACCCCCCTGCCATGGGCACGGACACCTCCCACTGGATCAGGGGGCTCCAAGTGCCATTCAACCTGGCCTTGAACACCTCCAGGGATGGGGCAGCCATCACTTCCCTGGGCAACCTGTGCCAGAGACTCCCCACCCTCCTCATGAAGAATTTCACTGGCAGAAGTAACAGCATTTTCTAAGACAGGATGCTTTTGCCGTGCATTTTGGGTCTGCTTGTAGCTTAGAAGGGGAAGAGATGAACTTGTTACAGTAGGTACATTTTATCCTTCTGGCTTTGATCCTTTCTGCCTTTGTTTTGTACTTTTGAGTGCTTGGTGGGCTGGGAGCTTCAAATTTTTCTTGACAATTTTACAACCAGGATTATTTCTTTGGGCTAAAGGTGATACCAATCTCTGTAAAGATGTGAACGGTAGTGATGAGTTAACTTTATCTATATTTTACAGCTTTTTTAATGGCTTTAAACTGGAAGGGGGAAGATTTAGATTAGAATTTAGGAAGAAATTCTTCAAGATCAGGGTGGGGAGGCCCTGGCACAGGTTTCCCAGAGTGGTGGCTGCCCCATCCCTGGAGGTGTTCAAGGCCAGGTTGGATGGGGCTTTGAGCCCCCTGATCCAGTGGGAGGTGTCCCTGCCCATGACAGGGGGGTTGGAACTGGATGGGCTTTGAGGTCCCTTCCAACCCAAACCTTTCTATGATTTTATTTCTGCTTTACTTAGAGCCCTGTGGGTGCATTGTGATTGGTCTTTGGATCGCAGGTTACACAAAAGTGCCTTCAGCCTGGATGGGAAGGCAGCACGTACTATAAAGGGGGAAAACAAATCCATGAGCTGAAGGCTGTCCATTCAAAGCATGGTTCTTTGTGTCCTCAAAGGGATATTGCTGGAGTTTTCAGTTTGCATGACATTGGCAAGAAAAAAAATCCCTTTTCCATATTTTTCCTTGCTAACCTGTTCCAGAGTCCTCCCAGGGAAAGATGCTGATTTACCTCAGTGGTCCTCGTGGCCTTTCAACTTAAATAACACTGCAGGCTTTTCCAGACACCCTTAAATAACATGACCCATGAACTGAACTAATAAACACAACCAGCCAAGCTCCTTAAGATCAGACTTCATTGTCTCAGTTTCACCATCAGTTTTGGTTACTCCAGGCTCTCAGAATCAAAGTCCTGATTTTTTTCTCCCTTGCTCTTATTTCTCTGCTGTGTTTAACCAGCCTCTCATTAGGCTTCAATGGATATTCATTTTTCATGGGAGCTAATTTTTGTGACCCATGCAAACAATTAATGGTTATTCTTAGAGCTGGAGAGTAATGCCTTGCATGCAGCTGCCTTTCATTACCATGTTTCTGAGGCCCCCCTATTATTTTGCCTCCTCAGTAAAGCCTTAAGTGATGGTATAGTCACAGATAGCACAGCAAAAACTTTGGAAGTCTGAAGGAATGGAGTGGAAATAGTTGTCAAGAGCTGGAGGTTTCAGTCCTGTAGCGTGGTTGCTGCTTGCTGGCCTCTGACTCCTGTAGAGCAGGAACTGGAGTTCAGTGACAGTGAGAGACATTCTGCTGATGGATCTGGAGTACTGGTGGCCACCAACATTACTCTTGAGTGTAAATCATTCAGCTTTTCCTTTTCCCACATTTAACAGATTGTGAGGTGAGGTTGTGGGTCTAATACATCAATTCAAGTGGCTGGGGAAGGGCAGAGCTCACTGGGATGGGTTTAGATGATAGCGTGAACGCAAATGCTCTCAAGTTGCAACAGGGGAGGTTTAGATTGGATATTAGAAAAAAAAATTCTTTGCTCAAAGAGTGGTGAAGCCCTGGCAGAGGCTGCCCAGGGCAGTGGGGGAGTTTCCATTCCTGGAGGTGTTCAAAGAACATGGTGCTTTGGGACCTGGTTTCATAGGCACAGTGGGGTCGGGCTGACGGTTGGACTGAATGATCTAAGAGGTCTCTTTCAACCGTAATGATTCCATAACAAGGAGCTACCACTGCCTGGAGCAAAGTCCACCTTGGGTCAGTGATGCACAGCTACAAATCGTGGGTAGCCTCTACCAGTAATCCTACAGCTGCATCCTTCTCTGCATAAAGCAATTTACTGAGGAGTTAAAACAAGTCCACGTCATTCCTGAAGTGTGGTTTTAAAGTTTGCTTCAGATATGATACATTTAGTTTTTTAAGAACAGCATTTCAGCTCTAGTTCTGCAGAGGCTTCCCTTTGTGGCTTGCATTAAAAATACTCGGATCTTTGCAGAACTGATGCTCTCAGGAAAGCTGGCTGCATGATTTTCTATTACAACAGTTTTCAAATGGTTCAATGACTGCTAAAACCCAACAACAACCATTTACAAAAGGATAATTTTCAATTTAAAACAAACCCAGGAAAATATTGAGGAAAAAGAATTCTTTTTGCATTTGCCTCTAATTTTTTCATAGTAAAACAAATCATTTCCTGAATAGTTCCAGCTTTAAATAGTTCCTTTAACTGTCTTGGTTTGTTGAGTCGAGAATATAGCAAGCTAAGGCTTTTGGCTTGTTTTTTTTCTCCAAGCAGGCACATGTTCATAGAGATCAGAGATAGAGATACTATGATACATGCACATATTTGGCAGATACCACTTCAGCCACTAAAGAGCGTAAAACTACAAAGTAGTTCTGTCAACTATAGAAAGCCAAATGTATTTTTTAAAAAAAATCAGATATTTTAAGTGTATTTAAGCCAGCACATGGCTGTTGATTTTAATGTCAAGGGTGTAGCCTAGTTTTTAAAATGCTCATGTTAAAGTCCCCAGTCTGTGAGCAGTTGCATCTACAAGTGGCTTTGCATATTCATAGCATCATAGAATGAATTGGGTTGGAAGGGACCTCAAAGCCCATCCAGTTCCAACCCCCCCCTGCCATGGGCAGGGACACCTCCCACTGGATCAGGGGGCTCAAAGCCCCATCCAGCCTGACCTTGATCCCCTCCAGGGATGGGGCAGCCACAGCTTCTCTGGGCAACCTGGGCCAGGGCCTCTTCCTACCCTCACAGGAAAACTTCCTAAGATCTCATCCCAATCTCCCCTCTTTTATTTTAAAACCATTCCCCCTCACCCAGTCTCTGCATTCCCTGATCAAGAGCCCCTTTTCAGCTTTCCTGGAGCCCCTGGGAGGCTGCTCTAAGGTCTCCCCAGAGCCTTCTCTTCTCCAGGCTGAACAACCCCAGCTTTCTCACTCTGCGGTCACTCTCATAATTTCCATCCAGCGGGGAATGCACAGCTTTTGGTTTTGCTCTGTCCCCTCCCTGCTTTCCACCCAGGTGGCTGTGAACCATAGGGGATGTCATGGAGGGAGCAGAAGGGCCACCTGCAGTGTGTCCCTTCCAGATGTGATTTCTGGAAATACCTACCGTGCTCAGGGTTTTGAACCTTTTTACTCTACCTGTGCTGTCTTTTATGGGTTTTAAAACAGGGGAGATCTCTTACTGTGCAGCAGACTCAGCTTTGCAGATCATACCAAGGGCCTCTAGATGCTACCAAACTGCAGATATTGAGAATGGTTTGGGCACCAAAGTTTGTTACAACACTTATTTATTACCAGTCTCATATAACTCATTCATGGTAAACAATGTAGGTTTTATTATGTGTAAGTAACAGGAGACCTTTGCTTTTTCCACTAACAAGAATGCCATGGGTAATTATTCCTGTATTAAAACGAGATGTGGACGTATTTGTGACATGCAACAGTTCCATTTCTTTGAAGGGAAGTATTATTCTAAACAAGGTTGGCCACCATTTATTTTGAGGGCCTCTTGCATTTCTGTGTTCGAAGCGCTTTGCGGCTTTCCCTGTCTATTTGATAATCATTAACATCTTCCGTCGTTAACCTTCAAGCAGCTTTGCTTGAAACTTTAGATGCAACTCCTCAAACATTTGTCTTGCATTGCAGACTGTGGTTTGCTGGGGCTGTTTTTATAATCGCTGGTGGTAAAATCAGGAAGATGAAAAATGGGTGTGTATTGAAGAGCAGCGTATCCAGCATCCTAAGTCTCAAATTAGAGTGATGAGCATAAACACTGCAAACAGAGCTTTCTCAGCCCCATTGCAATTATATTTGAAATTACCTACAATTACCAGGAACCATCTCAAAGCTAGAAATTAACTTTGGAGGCTCTCCTCCAGATGGATCAGCTGTTAAACGTGCCGTCTGCTGCGGCCCAATGGAGGGCAGGGAAGAGAGTGAGGAGGCATCTGAGTGGCAACTGTGGTGTCTTCCAGCTGAAGCAGGGCTTGTGCTGCCTGTCATCAACGTGAGTGCTTTCACTTTGAAATGAACTGCTGCCACGTTTTTGGAGACACAGTTTGGGAAGCTGTGGCTTTGCTGACCTCAGTGGACTCTAAGCCTGGAAGGCAGTGCAGAAAGTGACCCTTTCTTTTTTTGCTGTGAAAACTGGCAGAGGTTCTTCTGCCCCTTCACTGTGTAAGGCTGTGTGGGGAGGCTGGGAAGGAGTCAGCCCCTGGCTGCTCCCCCACTCCCTGCCAATCCTGCGGTTAAAAGGCAGAAGCAAAGCTCCTCTGTGACACTTGGGCTTCTTTGTGGGATGACCCTATCTCTCCAAATGGGAATCCTATCCCTCCATGCCTTCTTGTGATGGATGCTGTGTAGTTGGGCCACAAAGTTGGTGAAGGGTCTAGAAGGGAAGTAATTTGGTGTGGGTGAAGTCGCTTGGTCTGTTCAGCCAGGAGAGGAGGAGACTGAGGGGAGAACTCTTCAGACTCTGCAGCTTCCTCACAAGGGGAGGAGAAGGAGCAGGCACTGAGCTCTTCTCTGGTGACCAATGACAGGATCCAAGGGAATGGCAGGAAGATGTGCCAGGGGAGGGTTAGGTTGGACGTGAGGAAAAGGTTCTTCCCCCAGAGAGTGGTGGAGCACTGGAACAGCTCCCTAGGGAAGCAGCCACAGCCTGACAATATTCCAGAAGCATTTGGCCAATGCCCTTAAACACATGATGTGAATGTTGGGGGTGTCCTGTGCAGGGACAGGGGTTGGACTCAACGGTCCTCATGGGTCCCTTCCCACTCAGGTCATTCTGTGATTCTCTGATTCTGTCTGCAGAATCCAACACCTAGGGGTGAATTAGTGGGAGCAGAAAAATGCCCGTGAGCAGACACCAGAGAAATTAATCCACTTCACAGGCTCTCCTGGGTTGAGCAAAGAGCCCTCCCTTCCTACATGGAGCTTGGTGAGCTGTGCTGGTGGCAAGCAGGCTGTCCATGTCTCCTTCCCCTTAGTCAAGTAAGGAGCAAAAGGTTACATTTATGGCATATCCACTTACTGCCTGACCAGCTAGAAAGTAATATTTTCTAATTCCTTCTCTGCTTGATGTTTTCCTGCTGTTATTTCTTCAACTTGTCTTCATAATTCATTTGGCTGACTCTCTACCAATTTCTTCTGTAGCCACTGTGGCCAGAGAAGTTCAGACTCTTCTCCCTCTTCTTCCAGAATCCATCACTGCACAAGGATGTTGCCGTGGCTCCGTGGCTGCAGTGGACTCACTGATTTTTTCAGCTGGTGGAGCTGAGGGAGATATTTTGCCCAAAGCATCTCAGAAATGCTTGTGATTTTGGTTTCCAAAGTGACTCTGAGCTGGGGAATGAGAACGTGCCAGGAGTGTCAGTGACAGCTTTAGAAATGGATTGTTTGCATAAACTTGAAAACAGTACAAGCATAAATGTATTTCCTTTGTTTAACTTTTCACTCTTGTTTACTCATCTCTGCTTCTAAAAGGCTTTGCAAGTAAACTCTGCAAATCTTTAGGTTTCATAGGCATTAATGGGGGCTGGGAATTCTGGGATCATTCCTCAACCCTGCCATCTGGGAGCTGAGGCGCAGGGTAGGATCCATCAGAACCAGCAGGATGATTTTTAATCAATTTGCCTTGGAAACCTCTGTATCCTTGGGATTTCTTGGTTCCCCAAGGACAGCACCCCCCTCCTTGGGGCTGGGAAGTGATGTCTGTAAAGCTCTGTGAGTCCCAGTCCCTTCTCTGTGTGCTACAAGAGTGTTTGGGCAATGCAGAAAGTGACCTTGAAAACAAGACAGGCTCGGGGTTTCCTCAGTGCAGCTGAGGGAAGAAAGAGGCTTCTATGGAGGGTAGTGTTTGTTCCTTGCTAAACTACTTATGTTGTGAGGTTTTGAGGGAAATAAGTGTTTTATAGCCCCAAGTTTTACAGAAACAGTGCAGTGAAGTTCTGGTCTGTGTACACTGGGGAGGAGAGAGAGGAGTTTCAACTCTACTACACTAGGGAGTGCAGGGATAGGATGAGGGGGAACGGTTTTAAGCTGCAAGAGGGGAGATTGAGATGAGAAATATTTTCCTGTGAGGGTGGGGAGGACCTGGCACAGGTTGCCCAGAGAAGTGGTAGCTGCCCCATCTCTGGAGATGTTGAAGGCCTGGTTGGACAGGGCTTTGAGCCCCTTGATGCAGGGGTTTTTGAACTGGATGATCTTTTTAATCCTTTCCAGCCCAAACTATTCTACTATTCTGTGAATCTACATTAACAATTTCAGGTGCATAAAACGATTTGGCATAACAGTGTGGTGGTTGTAGTTTTGCCTGATCCTGCCTCCTTTATCTTTCTGTACCACCAACTGCTCTGAAAACTCTGCACCAGCTGCTCAACCCCGGTTACATTGGATGAAGCCTTTCCAGGGCTCCACACTGGATCATCCAGTGGCCACATGGGGCAGCCTAAGAAGCAAGGAAAGCCCTCTTCATTCTACAAGGTCACTGCTTTCTCTGCTGGATTACAACTCCAAGGAGAAAAGCTGCCTCTAAGGTTGGATTGTGCATGTAATGGTGTAAAGCTCAGTTGCTATCATTGCTTGTGAAGGATGACTAATGTGGAAGTGCTTTCCTTGAGCCACCCTGTAGCTCCACATTTCAGCTTTCTTCAGTAAAGCACTTAAGCATGTGCTTAAAATTAAGTGTGCTGCTGACTTGAGGCATTGGACAATAAATATGCTACTAGAAATGTATCTGGACCATACATTTATTAGGCTGTCTAAAAGCCCTGTTATTTCTTCTTCAGTTCTGAAGTAAATCACATCTTTCAAAACCCACAGTTGTGGGTTTTTGATAGGCATTGCACATTGCAGCTATTGCTGATTTTAAATAAACTTATAGATGCTCAGGACATCTGCAAATGAGACTCAACTTGGCTCCTTTCAGTGGTTTTGTGTTTTTTTTCTGAGAAATTTCTCTTTGAACTACCCATCTGCAGGCTTTTCCCTTTTACTGTTTGTGTGGCCATCCTGCAATTACCTGTGGGTTTATGATCCTTCTCTAGAGAACAAGTTGGTCGGACAGTCTGAGGATAAAGAATGATGGGAGTGATAAAGTGGGGCAAGAGCATGATATCTATTACAAGTGTCACATGAGTGTCCCTCCAGGTTTACTCAGCTCTGGATCTGGCTCCAAGATTTGCCATAAATGGCCATTCCAATAATTCTGGAATTTAGTCTGTTGAATAAAAATGGACCATCAAGGGTTGGGAGGGGGGGCTCTGTGATGCAGTGAAGAGACAGGAGTGAACAACTCATTGGCAAAGAAATGGAAGATAAATCTGTGGAAGTGGGAGGAAGAAGCTAAAACATGTTTTTAAAGGGTTTATGGCTAGTAATTTATTTCCCTAAGCTGTGGTTCAGTGCTGAGCAACAGTAAACGATGAAGGAGCCACA
The DNA here is from genome assembly GCA_033556795.1 of Tapera naevia. NCBI lineage: Eukaryota > Metazoa > Chordata > Aves > Cuculiformes > Neomorphidae > Tapera > Tapera naevia. The sequence goes on along the minus strand of JAUMJJ010000157.1, from coordinate 8,172,616 downwards.
GTTGCCTCTGAAATGGAATTGACCAAGCAAAGAAAGGTTGTAATTCCCCAAAGTGGCAAGAGATTTGGGGAACCTGCTTAAAACGCTCTGGCAGGGCTGGGGAAGTTCAGGTGAGTGCTTAAGCCCTCTTGGAAAATGGATTTCTATGAGGTGGAGGGAGAGCAGATCTCCAAATCATTGTATTCTTCTGCATTGCTTGTTCATAAATACCAGCTCTGGTTATTCCTGTGGGAGGTCAATTGTTCAGTTCTGTGAAAACCCCTGAAAATAAACCAGTAGAGGGGTGAATGCAGGAGCTGAAGTGAGCGCACACAGGTCAACGTGAATCAGTGGCATTGCCCAAATCTGAAGTCAGTGCAGAGCAGAGCCTTAGATCAACTATTTTTAGCAGTGCAAAAGCACAATCACTCTGTGTTTAAATCAGATAATATTTGTGTTTAGTATGTAATTTACCATTGACCCTGTTTACGTGTATAATTAACAGTTTGGCAACGCATCCTGCTGGGCTGACATCTGTAGAATTCAAAAGAAAGGGCTCAGGATCTCCAAAGAGTGCTTTTGTTTCGGGTCTGGTTGTCTAAATTAAAGACATGTCAAACCACATGAAAAGTTCAGGACAGAAGGTAACCACACAGGACGTGGCGTGCGGGCCAGGTAATCGCAGCGCTGGAAAGAACGGCCACACTTGTGAGGAGCCTATTTCTCTACAGGCTCTGGAAAACAAAAAAATACTCCTTTTTTTTTGGTTTTAGTAGGAAATAAAAATTAGTAAATGCAACCCCTGGCTGCAAGGAAGCACAAATAAAGCAAACCAGATGTTCATTAGCTAATCACTTGCAATTTTTCCCCCTCTTATTCTTCGTGGAGGGAAACAAAATAGAGCATGTGGGAACTTGCCTGTTGAGAAAACATTTGGATCTTCAGTCATTTATCTGTTTCACCTCTGACTCAGCTCAGGCCTCCATTAAAAGGCAGGCAGGGTGCTATCAGAAAGAAAGGTCAGCGGGGATCACTGCAGATGCTTTTCAGCTGGGGTAACCCTTGAGGCTATCCTTGCTTTTCACGGGCACGGAGAGTCAGTTAAAAACAAAACAGAAACCCAAGCCAAACCCCAGTGAGTGCAGCAGAGCTTTGAACTGCATCACTTGTGTTTGTCTTATTCCTGAATTACAGTGTCATTTTTGTACAGCGCTCGTTTTAATCACGTACATCCATCAGGAAGTGTGTTTATTGCACTGAATACCGATGAATCCAGAATGGCAAGATGCTTATTTCCCAGTGTTATCAAAATAAAGTAACATAACCTTTATTTCCCTTGGAATGATATCATTTTGTTTTCTTCCCTGCTTAAGATGAGACAAAAATAGGCACAAGTTCGTACTGCAGTGGGTGGATTTTATCAATAATAAAATGCTGGTACATATAGCCTTCTACGTGCATAAGCATCAAAGCACACTGCCTGTAACACTGCTATTACATCAGGCAAAATTACAGTAACTCAGCCAACACCTGAGTTGGGAGGTGGTTGAGTCCCCATCCCTGGAGGTGTTTAAAAGGCTAGTAGATGTGTTTCTCAGGGACCTGGTTTGGTAAGGGGACAGGGACGGTTGGACTCGATGATCTCAGAGGTCTTTTCCAACCAGATGATTCTGTGATTCTATGATTCTATGATAATGACCTGTCGTGATGCCAGGAACCTGGCACTAAACAAGAGTTTGGGTAGGTGGACTGTCTTGCCTCAGAACAAACTGAACCACCCTCATCATCTCTCAGTTGTCATACGAAAACTGTGAGCTGATTTGCTTGAGAGACTTGGTCTGGGGGAGTTCAAAAGTCTTGCTTTCTAAGAGTGAGGCTTTTTTGGGTTTTGTTTTCCTTTCATGGTGGTAGCACTGAGGTTCATGGTGGTTGTTCTCCTATGGGAAATGAGCTCCACAGCCATGGGCCAGCTGGCAAAAGGACTGTTACCAGTGGGGGTCTCCGTTGAGGCTATCAGAACCATGATTCCCAAGGGAAGTAGATGTCAAGAGAAGTCACAGTCAGAAAGAGTGAGGTGGCATCCTGAATAATTTGTGTGAGTCATGCCAAACCTGACAGAATCACTAAGGTTGGAAAAGACCTCTCAGATCACCAAGTCCAACTATCCTTAGATAGCTGGGCTTTCTATTCAAGAGGAACGCAATGGACCGTACCTGTCTGGACACCAGTAAATCACTCGATGTTGTGCCATTTTCATGTTTATCACATAAAGTGGAGATGAGAACAAGTACTGTTAAGATATTTGAAGAACTGACTGAGTGACCAGAAGAAGCAGTGTTAAAAGGGAAACTATCTGGCTGGGTATATGAAGTTTCATCTGGAGGTTTCATCTCGAGGACAGTTCTCATTTAATATTTTCATGAACGACCTTGGCACAAAGCACAGCCCGTGGCTGAAGTCTGCTGATGACACAAACTTGGGAGGCGTGCCATTGAGCAAGAACTGGATGACCTTGAAGACTGGAGTAATAGAAATGAGATGGAATCCAGTAGTGCAAAATGCAAAGTCATGAGTTTAGGGAGTAGTAAGGATTTCCACTATAAACTGGAAACTCGTCAGCTGGAGATGACAAAGGAGAAGAATCGTGTGGAAAGCTCAGGCGCAAGATTGGCTCTGAAAAAGGTATACACAGCTTCAAATATATCCTGGGAGGTGTTTCTTCCTGGAGAAGGTAGGTATTCCATTTCCCAGGAAGTGGTGGAGCCACATGTGGTATCCTATGGACAATTCTAGTCCATGTGATCTTGAAGTGTGATTTTGAACTGGACTGTATTTAGAAAGGGATGGTGAAGATGCTGCGAGGATGGAGAGCTCATCCTTTGAGAGAAGAATGAAAAAGCAAAGTTTCTAACCCAGAGAAATTAAAGCTGAGAAGAAGGATGGTGATTATACATGCATACATCAGGATGGTAAACATCAGAGAGGAAAATAAGTTGAAGAGCACAGGGCTAAATAGGTACAAATTGGCCTGAGCACACTATGCTTCAGCCAGAGGAAGGTTTGTGACTGTGCTGAACAGAAGGCTCTGGAAAAGCCTTCCAGTAGGAGCTAGGAACAAATAACTGGGGAGGGACTTTTTACAAGGGCCTGTAGTGATAGGATGGGGGGAATGGCTTTAAATTGGAAGGGGGAAAATTTAGATTAGACATTAGGAATAAATTCTTCCCGATGAGGGTGAGGAGGCCCTGGCCCAGGTTGCCCAGAGAAGTAGTGGCTGCCCCTTCCCTGGAGGTGTTCAAGGCCAGGTTGAATGGGGTTTTGAGCCCCCCGATCCAGTGGGAGGTGTCCCTGCCCGTGGCAGAGGGTGAAACTGGATGGACTTTGAGGTCCCTTCCAGCCCAAACCATTGTGTGATTCTATGATTCTGTGTTTGTGGAAAGGATTATAACACCTGGGCTTAGAGGATATGGATCCTGGAAGCTGTTTCCTGGGGAGTGCTGAGCCTTGGGTGACTTCACTTTCGGTGTGATTCAGACCACTGGTCATATCAGAAGACTTTTTGTGGCTATTAATTCCCTTAGCTGGACAGGACCTTGTTTTCAAGGAGCTCACATCGTACTTGGTAGGGGCAGCAAGCCAGTCATGTCTCAGGGTGCTTTAGTATTTACTCAGGTTTGTACAGTTATAGGCTGATGGGAATCAGATGTTTTCCGTTCGGACTCCCTTAGTGTGTATGTGATTAATCTGCTTCAGTTAATGGACCCTGCACTCAATGCTGTGGTTTTGGTGTGTTGATTCTGAGTGCAGGGTGTATCTTTTGGGTGTTTGAGTTGGTTGACGTTCCTGGGTGTCTACATGACCTGATTAATACTTCCAGGTTAATGCAAATGCCAACAGAGACCGGAAAGGAAGACCTGGCCAAAAATTGCATATTGCACAGCATATATCTGGCTGTCACTGTGTTCCTCAGATAAACAGGAAATGAGATACATTGACACAGCAATGATCAGGGAGTACAGGTGTTAATCTTGTCATCAGCAGCTAAAAATTAAGAATTTAGGTCTGGAGTACCAGTAACAGATAACTATAACTACTGCTATTTTCAACCTCTCCCAAGTAACAAGTGGTAGGATGAGAGGAAATGGCCTCAAGTTGCACCAGGGGAGGTTTTGATTGGGTATTAGGAAAAATGTCTTTACTGAAAGAGTGGTAAAGCAGTGGCAGAGGCTGCCCAGGGCAGTGGGGGAGTCACCATTCCTGGAGGGGTTAAAAAACTGTGTGGTCGTGACACTTATGGATTTTGTAGGCATGTTGGTGTTGTGTTGATGGTTGGACTTGATGATCTTAGAGGTCTTTTCCAACCTGAATGATTCTATGAGTCTAACTGCTATGCAAAACCAGCTCTTTGTCTTTGTTGTATCTGTGGTCAAACCTCCAAACAAGTTTTCTGTGAGGCTCAAAGTGATCCTCCATCCTGAAATGTAGGCATTTTTTTTTCTCCAGAGCTGAAAAACTCCAACTTAAACAAACCTATCTATCCTCTAAACTGCATTTCCCAAGCCAGATTAAACCCCCCCACATTTGCTGATCAAAAAACAAACTGAAAGAGAAACTGAGAGAGATTTCAGTGAAGTTCAGGCTCTGAAAAAGCTGTCAGAAATGTCTTCAGCCACTCCTACAGGGATAAATTTCATAGGTACTTTTTGAAAAGCTGACTTCAAAAGAGAAGAGGATAAATTGGAAGTCATTAGAAATAGTTTCAGAATAGGAGATTTCTGTCCCTGCGTGTAGCTGATGCACTGACCTCACACAGCCTGGGAAGGTGCTGGAAAGAGAGATCTCCTTCTGGAAAGGTGGCCTCGTCCCACTGTGGTGACTCTGTCTTACAAAGCACTACACAAGCTCAGCTTGGATCAGGTGCTCAAATGTCCATGCAAGCTGAGGGTGTGGATTGTTCCATCGATTTCAGTGTCTCTCTCTGAGTTCACAGAATCACAGAATATCCTGGGTCAGAAGGGACCCACGAGGATCATTGAATCCAACTCTTGTCTCTGCACAGGGCACCCCTAACATTCACTCCGTGTGTCTGAGGGCATTGACCAAATGCTTCTGGAATATTGTCAGGCTGTGACTGCTTCCCTGGGGAGCTGTTCCAGTGCTCCACCACCCTCTGGGGGAAGAACCTTCTCCTAATGTCCAACCTAACCCTCCCCTGGCACAGCTGATGTGAAACATTTGCTTAAGGGCATTGCTGGATCAGATCCAGCCTAATCTACCTTGCTAGATGCCAGCCCCAAGCAATTCCTGAAATATTCCTTTCTTTCCATCAGCCAACACCTTGACTATCAACTCCCAGGATCAGCTTAGGCTGTGTGTTATTTTCTGGTACCTTACAGTTTCCTACAACGCTGTGGTTAAGAACTTGTGCAGATTCTGTTCCAGTGTTTCACTTCTGGAGTCCTCCACTGTGGACATTTCTCTAGCGTAGCCCAGCACATCTGGCCTCTTTTAATAACTCTAGGAAAAGCACATCAGTTTAACACTCAGGTCTCTCTTCCTTTACTTTGAAGGCTGAAGTGTTGAGTTCCACAACAAGATCCGAAGGAGCAGCTGATGCAAAGAGTATGATTTGCATAATGTGAAGTAAAGAAGAAGTCAAAGGAAAGCTGAAGGAAGCTTTCTAACTTGCAGATTTCCTCTCACTTCATCTAACCTGAAGTACAGTGAGTACTTAGCATTGCTGTGGAGGTGGGTGAACACTTTCTTCTGTAGATGACAACTCCTGTGGGTTCAATGGGTACTCACACTATGTTCTTTCAGTGTACGTGGAGTGGAGACTAAAGTTACACCAGGGCAGATTCAGATTGGACATCAGGAAACATTTCTTCACTGAAAGGGCTCTCAGGCCCTGGCAGAGGCTGCCCAGGGAGGTGGTGGAGTCCCCGTCCCTGGAGGGGTTTAAAAGATGGGTAGATGTGGTGCTCAGGGATCTGGTTAACAGGGACAGTTGGACTCGATGATCTCACAGGTCTTTTCCAACAAGATGATTCTATGATTCTATGAAACAATGTGGATTAGGAAGTGAATCAAGTTGGATGTTTTCATTAGGTACAATGCATGGCAGAAAGACTGGGTGAAAAGAAGTAGATGACAACAAAAAATAAACCTGGATTTTTCAGTCATCCAGAATTGCCTTCCTTGCAGGGAAGTGAGGCCACCTTACCTACCCATAGCCATCAGTGAGTGGAGAGTCAAAGTTTTTCAACCCTTTCCATACAGGTTTTAATGAACTCAGGTCCTACATCATCTCTAGGTACTCCAGGAGCTGCCATTTGTAAAATACTGCTAATTAAGAAGATGAGTGTGGGTACCTGCTGAGGGAGAGCTCACAAAGACCTGCTGTCTCTGCAGGATCAGCTCCTTATAAAGATGTGGCAGATCTAATCCGTAAAGACCAGGAGGCCACCAGTTCATTGCTGAGAGGCCACCACTTTCCTCCAAGAGACTTGGCTGAGGGTTCAGAGGGGAAGCCATGACAAATCTGTGGCATTGTGATACCCTGGCTGAGGAAATGAGAAGGGTGCTAAGGAGACCAGAATTTACTGTTCTGCTGAAGCAGAGAGGGGCAGTGTATCCACCTCTGCCTTTGCCCAGGGCGTATTGGCTTTTTGTACAGGTTTTGATTGCACCCTTCATTAAAAGAGCCGTTCCTCCCTCCAAATTAGGTGGAATCCAGCACTGAAAGAATCCAGCCCAAGTCCCAGTTTATTTCTCCGTAAAACATCTGTATTGTTCTTAAAGGATGGCTCTGCCAAATGAGTCCTCAATAAACCCCAAACCTGGCAATAGACAAAACGCTAGAAAGCGCCTTTTTAATATGGAAAAGTATCCTGGAGTGTCGCAATCTTCCAGTGGAGACCACCCCTACCCCTGAGAAATGCAGAACAGCACCAGGCCCACAATTTGCCTGGGGTAAAGAAACAGAGCTGGGCTTGTGCTGGTTTACTCCAGCCAGAGGATCTGGCCTATAGTTTCTTGGGGTTTTTTTCCTTTTGTTTTTTTTCCTAAAGATCTTTAACTTCTTTCCCCCCCCCCCCCTTTTTTTTTTCCCCTGTGGATAGAAGCTTTGCAAGTTCCTTCTTTTATTGTTAGCTCATTTGGCAGGAGCTGCCAAGCAACAAAAAGTGTTTTATTTGGAAATAGTTGAGGGAGAAGTCGACAATGTCCGAGCTCTACACTGATTGCGTGAGCTCTGGGAGGTTTTCACCTCTGCTTCCAGGCTGCACCAGGCTGGGATTATCTCATTTGATTTCATTGGATCTGTGTGCAGTTAAGAAGTGGGGAAAAGTCAAGGTTAGTGAAGTTTGCCTTTGTGTCACACGAGAAGCTTTTAGTTATTCAAGTGTAAAGCACTTGCTCTCTCATCCTTCTCTGTGGACTGAAGTACCATGCAATGTTCTACTTTGCTGATTTGAACTGGTAAGTGAAATGTGACTTATACACCTTATATTCTGTTGTAGAAGAGGTCCTGAGAAAGAGGCACAATGGAGATGGCTACATTGGCTAAAGTGGGAAAAAACATAATGTGTGAAAGGCACTGATGGCTCAATCTCCCCCATAGAATCATAGAATGTTGTGGGTTAGAAGGGACATTAAAGGTCATCCAGTTCCAACCCCCCTGCCATGGGCAGGGACACCTCCCACTGGATCAGGGGGCTCAGAGCCCCATCCAACCTGGCCTTGAACACCTCCAGGGATGGGGCAGCCACAACTTCTCTGGGCAACCTGTGCCAGGGCCTCACCAACGTCACAGCAAAGCATTTCTCCCTAAGATCTCATCTCAATCTCCCCTCTTTCAGCTGAAAAACCCTTCCCCCTCATCCTATCCCTGCACTCCCTGATCAAGAGCCCCTCCCCATCTTTCCCGTAGGCCCCCACCGAGTATCACGCTCAGAAATGCTCGCTCTTTTATGACCAGCAATAATACATGCTCTTATTTTGATCTGTGATGTTGCCTGTGACTGTTGATTTCTTTCCAAATATTTAAGACCCCCTTCACAAAAGCTGCACTCAGCAGAGATTAAAGGCTCCGCTCAGCAAAGACTCAAAATAAACCAGAAACAGTGCATTAATGCAGGCAGTTCTTTCCTCATTTCTTCCACACTTGAGGCTCCTGTGAGCCGGTTGGGGTCTGCCTGCCTTTTGTGCAGTGCTAAGTGCACACGAGTTGAGGTTTGTCTTCCCTGCTGTTGCTCTGCAGGGCCAATCCAAAATAGCTCAGGGCCAGATTTCTATGAATTCAGCACCCGCAGTCAGGGCCGAGTGAGGAAGTCAAGAGGGATCTTAAGGTAATGAGTAGGTAAGGAGTTGTGGCGTGGGGAGGAGTTGTGAGTCTGGGTGTGTTCATGTGAGTGTTAAATGATTCATCCAAAGCCAAAGAGGCCCTCAGTGTCGGCACCAAGATTACCCTTTCAGAGTATGGTTTCATGAATCCAGCATTCTGGCCTGGGAGTAGCTTTTCAGCCCCTCAATTCATAGAATCATAGAATTGTTAAGGTTGGAAAAGACCTCTGAGATGATCCAGTCCAACCATCAGCCCATCCCCACCATGCCCACTAAACCATGCCCTGAATTGCCATATCCAGAGACTTTTTGAACCCCTCCAGGGATGGAGACTCCACCACTGCTCTGGGCAGCCTCTGTCAGTGCTTCAGTAAAGAAATATCTCCAATAATCAATCTAAGCCTTCCCTGGCACAACTTGAGGCTATTAATTTCCCACCAGGACAGCTGTGATGGGATTTTCAGAGCTAAGTGCACACAGGCAGGTTCTTCTGAAAATGTGGCCACTTTTCATGGTGACTCAGAGGGAATAGGGTTACTCAGGGAATCTTACCCTCTGCCTAAGTACTGAGTTCTACAAAGCCAGCCCTGACCCTGATAGCCTCAGTGGCCTGGCATTGGGACACAGAGCTCTATGCATCACCAGCTCTTCCTCAGTCACCACCTGGAAACATGTTTCCTTCTTCACAGAGGAGTAAATTAATTGATGCTTCTAAGATAATGCGATGGTAGAAAAGGCTGTTTACCAGATAAATATTGTTGGTGCCCTGAGGGCATTTGCAATTCTAATGTGCCATTCCCTGCAGGGACTGACTGTGTCGATGCTACAGTGTCATTACTGTAGAGCTGATTAGATGCTTGTCAAGTGACTTCTGCCACCAAGAAACAGATATTGTCTTCAGAAAATGCTCCTTCCCAATCAGTTGTTGGGTTTGCTCAGAAAGCCAACTGTATCTTGGGCTGCATCAAAAGAAGCATGGCCAGCAGGTCGAGGGAGGGGATTCTCCCCCTCTGCTCTGCTCTCGTGAGACCCTCACCTGGAGTCCTGTGTCCAATTCTGGAGTCCTCAGCACAGGAAGGACATGGATCTGTTGGAGTGAGTCCAGAGGAGGCCATGAAAATGATCCAAGGGCTGGAGCCCCTCTTCTATAAGGACAGGCTGAGAGAGTTGGGGTCGTTCAGCCTGGAAAAGAGAAGGCTCTGGGGAGACCTTAGAGCAGCCTCCCAGTACTGAAAGGGGCTCCAGGAAAGCTGGGGATGGGCTCTTGATCAAGGAGTGCAGGGACAGGATGAGGGGGAATGGTTTTGAGCTGTAAGAGGGGAGATGGAGATAAGATCTTGGGAAGAAACATTTCCTGTGAGGGTTGGGAGACCCTGGCTCAGGTTGCCCAGAGCAGTGGTGGCTGCCCCATCCCTGGAGGTGTTCAAGGTCAGGCTGGTTGGGGCTTTGAGCCCCCTGATCCACTAGGAGGTGTTCCTTGCCCATGGCAGAGGGGTTGGAATTAGATGGTCATTAAGGTCCCTTCCAACCCAAATAATTCTAAAAATCATGAAGGGTTTAGTTCTGTGTCTGCTGCTTTTAGCCTTTAGCCGATGTTCTGGCCATCAGGAAAGTTTCCTCTTTAAGACTTGGGAGGAAGCAATGTCAATCCAGCTCTGAACACTGAAATAAGTAGCTTATGGAATTGCAAATCTGATGAGAAGGTTTATTATATTGAAACTGGTATCTTAGAGAAAACCATAGAATCATGGAATCACCCAAGCTGGAAGGGACCCACAAGGACCATCAAGTTCAGCTCCTGTCCCTGCACAGGACACTCCCAACACTCACCCCGTGGGACTGAGGGCAGTGGCCAAATGCTTCTGGAATGCTGGCAGAGCAGGTGCTGTGACTGCTTCCCTGGGGAGCTGTTCCAGTGCTCCACCACCCGCTGGGGGAAGAACCTCTTCCCAATGCCCAATCTCCCCTTGCCCTGGCACATCTTCCTGCCATTCCCTAGGGTCCTAACAGTCCAAACAGGGAGGGAAAGACTTCAGCATGGGGAGCTTGTGCCTTTGCACCAGCTTTTGCATCCAAACAAGCACTGTCTGTATCGAGTCAGGCTTTTGGGACACCTGGGAAAGAAGGCTGGCTTTGGAGAAAAAGATCCCAGCTTGCTTTTAGGAAGAGATCTTGAGCACAGGAGGTTCTCTCTCTATTTTGAGGACAGGATGGCTGCTGTGCTGCAAGGACTGCCTTGTGCACTTTCCCTGCTGCAATACCACATCACAGTGCTTCCCGGGGTCAGCCTGCCAGCATCCATCCAGCCGGCACACAAGAAAGTGCAGCTTTTGGAAAAGTGAACACAATTTTAAAGTTGGCCTTAGAAGCCTTCATCTAGTTTTCAGGGTTCCAGAATGTTGTTTTATTAGGATTACAGTCTTGTTCTTCTTAGGTTTCAGCAGGCGTTTATGACTGTTACAACAGGAATGAAAAGCTGGGGCTGGAATCGGCATCGCTTTCTCCTGCCAGGCGCAGGGTTCACGGAGGAGGCCAGACATATGTCTTTCTCCCACAGATGCTACTTTTTTTTTCTGGATGGGGAGGTGAGCCCTATGCTCTCCCTGGAAGAGAGAGCTGGCAGCAGCTCTGGGCAGAGACGTGAGGGCTGCACGGGGGCCCGTCTGCCGAAGGTAATTGCCCTGTTGGTTCACATCATTTCCCCTCCGCCCTTTGCAAAGAGGAGAAACCAGGTCCTGGTGGGTCTGTTGGGAAGGTCGTGTCTGTGTAGGATGCTGTAGCCTTGTATTGTTCCTGTGTCCTGTCTCCCAGGCACCACTGACACGTTTCCTTAGAGGCTCTGATGTTAGCAGAGGGGTCAATGAGGGAGAGAGCACTTCAGGGCTAAACCCATCTCCACCTACAGACTTTGCCCCTGCCCTTTTTTTTCTTATTATTCCAGACCTTGTCCCCTTCTTCTACCCATATTTCTCTCCATGCAGGTCAAAACCTCTCCTCAAGGGCTCCTGAGCTAGAGCTGTCTTACAGGTCAGAGGCAGGATGATAAGGGTAAAAGCAGATCTCACCAGCCTCCACAAGTCCCCTGCTCTCCTACTAAGTCTTATGGCTGTCCCAGTTTGAGGAGCTGAATCCTCCACATTTTCTGCAGAGCTGAAGGAGTTCAGCCTGCCCAAACAGGGGGGGAACAACTCAGCCCTCTGCTTGGGTTATTCCTGGCTAAGGGATAGTTGGGCTCCCTGCACAGTAATAATTAGCAGACAGATCCTGCTGACTTGGGAAACTCATCTGAGGGTTTGTTTGTGTGTTTGTTGTTTTTATGAGAAGGTCCATATGCCTTTCAGATTTTGTTATTTTCAGAGAGCTGATGATCTGAGGAACAGAATGAAGAGCTGACATTGCTGGTTGTTTTCTTGGCCTGCTTTAAATAACAGATGTAGGTTTGGTAGAACAGCTACAGCTCGTTACTTTATACTGCTGGAATTCAAAGAGTTTTATTGCAAAGACAATAGGGCAGCTCATGACAGCACTCAACCCAGGGAGAAAAGAGAAGGCTTTGTACCTGGTGGGTATTGATCATCCACCGGAGCACCCCTTCGTGGTTTGGACCATATCCAGGAGGCAAGATTTCTGCATGTATTTAAAGTTTATGAGACTGCCTGCCTGAATGAGTCCTGCACTTGGGACACAACAACACTGTGGAGCATTACAGGCTTGGGGAAGAGTGGCTGGACAGCTGCCTGGAGGAGAAGGACCTGGGGATGTTGGTTGACAGTGGCTGAACATGAGCCAGCAGTGGCCCAGGTGGCCAAGAGGGCCAATGGTATCTTGGCTTAGATCAAGTGACAGGTGATAGGACAAGAGGAAATGGCCACAAGTTGCACCAGGGAAGGTCCAGAGCGGATATCAGGAAAAATTTCTTCCCTGACAGGGTTGGCAGGCCCTGGCAGAGGCTGCCCAGGGAGGTGGTGGAGTCACCATCCCTGGAGGTGTTTAAAAGATGGGTTGGTGATCTTCTTAGGGACATGGTTTAGCAGTGGACAGGTACAGTTGGACTTGATGACCTCAAAGGTCTTTTCCAAATAGATGATTTTATGATTCTACTGCATGCGTGTGTGCAGCAGCACGAGGATCTCTAGCACAATACTTAGTAAAAATCCAGTTTCACCAGTGGGGTAAGAGAGCTCAAGCACCAACAGAATGTGATCCTCAGGGTGTGCTCCTACAGCTTAGACTGTGTTTATGGCAAACACTTTAACTGCCAGTGCACATGGGATAGGAGTCCCTCTGAAACCCCGAGTCTGAGCAAGTTTTTCCAAATCAGAACCTTGTTGTGAATCTTAACAGCACCTGGTAATTTGTGTGTTTGCTGATCTCAGAGCAGTTCTAGTTCAGTGCTGGCTTCTTGTTATGGGATGGAAATCCTATCTAACGTGTAGAGCCTTTTCCATCTGATTGTTAGGCTGAAGTATGTGTTCATTCATGGTGTTTAAGAAATGGGCAATAGAGTTTGAGCCACGACTTTATCAGCAGAGAGCACAGATATTCAGCTCTAAGTGCTTGCTAAGTTGTGTTCCTTCTTTCAGCACCCTCCTCCTCCTGCTGAATAACTCATATTTAGTGTTGGTTTTATCAGTTTTTGCAGATTAAGTCTTTCTCCCTTTTGCTAGCTGAGGTGCCTGTATATGAGAGCAAGCAGCCTCATTTTATAGCTGTTTCTAACTGAATCAGGGTGCAGCTTCAGAATTTGGTGCTCATCTTGGAGTCCTGTTTATGAACTCTGCTACCATGATCCTTAGAAAACTTCCTCTCCTTATTCCTGGCCACATTTGCCAGCACTGAAATTTCATTTACTCCGTCCTTCTGTTGTCATGATCTTGACCCCTGAAGTGACTTCTCCAAGTCTTTGATCCACCTGACTTCACCAAGCTGGCCTGCTGCATCTGAATTTTGCCCCCTGTATCCTGATCAGCCTTTTTACCTGCTTTGCACTCTTATCCCAGTTGAATTAATCTATTTCCAAGGTGAAGGAGCAGAGAAACCTTGACAAAGAATCAACAGTGCCCCGTGCAACATCAATGACTGTCATGTGATGTTGTATTAGCCCCTGAGGGATCTTGTGGTTTGTATGTTGTTTGGGGCTTTGAGTGACCTGATCCAGTGGGAGGTGTCCCTGTTCATGGCAGAGGGGTTGGAACTGGTTGATCTTTAAGATCCCTTCCAACCCAATCTGTTCTATGATTGTATTCTATACCATTTCCTCAGTTATGATATTCTGATCTTCCTGGTATGATGTCTTTTAACTCAAATTCACTTAGAAGTACTTCCATGCTTTGCAGCACCACTAGCAGAAGCAGTGTTAAATGCAATCATTCCACAGCTGATGCTGAGAATTCCTCCAGTAACCTCCCTTTAGTCCAGTTGTTCTGTCAGTAAAACTTGATGTCATCTCCATTTTAGCCAATATATTAGCAGCCTTACAACACTTGTCTTATCTCTGTCTTCTCCAGTAATTCTGTGTGCCCATATATCAAGGGTTAATCTAATATTTGGGTACCAAAGCCCTCCATCATTATACCCAGACTGAAGTTTGTCCCCTATGTCAGCTTTTGCCACAGCTTTCTTTACCCTTTACCCAGTGTTTCTTCAGAAGCATGTATTGGTGTGGCTACTGATGATATGAGACTACAAGCCATCAAGTTGATTTTTTTCTCCTTGGTCTGTTCAGCTGGAGAAGAGGAGCCTGAGAGGGGATCTCAGAGCTGTTTGTGCCTTCTCTCAAGGGAGGGAGGGGAAACAGGGGCTGAGCTCTGCTCTCTGGTGACCTGGGACAGGACTGGAGGCAATGGCAGGAAGATGTGCCAGGGCAGGGGGAGATTGGGCATTGGGAAGAGGTTCTTCCCCCAGCAGGTGGTGGAGCACTGGAACAGCTCCCCAGGGAAGCAGTCAGGGCCCCTGCTCTGCCAGCATTCCAGAAGCATTTGGACATTGCCCTCAGTGACATGGGGTGAGTGTTGGGAGTGTCCTTTGTGGATACAGGATTTGGACTTGATGATCCTTGTGGGTCCCTTCCAGCTTGGGTGATTCCATGATTCTATGGTTTTCTCTAAGATATCAGTTTCAACATAATAAACCTTCTCACCAGATTTGCAGTTCCATAAACTACTTATTTCAATGTTCAGAGCTGGATTGACATTGCTTCCTCCCAAGTCAAGCACATCCAGGATTTAAGTTTTATTTGGTTGGGTGAGTAACTTCTATGTTTCTCCTTGAGGGACCACTGCATATGTTGTGTTCTGGGATGTACCAAATGCAGCTAAAAGATGGAACTTCAGCTTTGTAGATACGGAGCATTCGAATTCCATCTTGGTTGTACAGGCAGGTCTTAGATATGGGGTTTTCTGCAATCAGGTAACACCTCCTCAGCGTATCCACTCTCACCAAGCTTGTGCATGGAGTGTTTTCTGGAACAGGCTCAGATATACAGCAAATGGACATAACATAGTTCTGTTTGCTCCATGTTTAGAGAAAGAAACCTTTCACTGTGTAAGGAAGACAAGCTGATGTTAATTTGAAAATGTGGCTGCAAAAAGCCTCCATCCTCATCAGACCTCTCGAGATAATAAAGTGTAATTTGCTGTGCAAGGAGGGAGTCTTTGTCATGAATTGGCTGACAGAATGGCTGTGATCCAGGGCAACCCTTCTGCAGACACACAGAGGAGTCCATAACCACATGAATGCACTGGAGTTATCACGGAGGTGCAGGGATGCTGCCCCTAATTCATAGAATCATAGAATGGTTTGGGTTGGAAGCAACCTCAAAGCCCATCCAGTTCCAATCCCCTGCCATGGGCAGGGACACCTCCCACTGGATCAGAGGGCTAAAAGCCCCATACAGCCTGGCCTTGAACACCTCCAGGGATGGGGCAGCCACCACTGCTCTGGGCAACCTGTGCCAGGGCCTCCCCACCCTCACAGGAAAACGTTTCTTCTTAATATCTCACCTAAGTCTCTCCTCTTTCCACTCAAAACCATCCCCTCATCCTATCCCTGCCCTCCCTGATCAAGAGCCCCTCCCCAGCTTTGTTGTAGACACCCTTTAATTGCTTCCATTATTTTAAGAAATTGTCCTGACTTTGTATGCTGGTTTAGTTTCTTTTAGCAGATGAAAGCTGAAGAAACTAGTCCTGAAGGACACAACATTCTCAGCTGAATGAATGGTGGCTTTCTAGAAAGGATGAAAATTGTTTAAACTTTTGCCTGGTTACTAGCATCTTCCAAGCTAATTTCACATGGAAGTGTGTCAGAGTAGAAGGCTCTGAGTATGTCACAGGCACCAGGGTTGAAGTCTCTCATGATGCTTTCACCTCACTGACATCACACAAATCTTGCACCTCTGCTAGCAGTGTCCCTGAACTAACAAAATCAGTGTATCCTTAGCTTTTGTGGGTGCTTTCTCTGATGTTATCCTTTTCCTGACTGTATTTTTTTTCTAAACAATGATTAAAAAGAGGAATCCTCTAAATGTGGAAGACTGGAAGTGAAATTCAGATTTTGCTATCCATTTTTTTTTAGCTTGTTCTCTCTTTTGTACAGCAACTCTTTGCCAATCTCCTCCCTGCCTGGAAAGTGGTGCTATGGATGCCTGGCTCCCTGCAGTCACACCATTCCATTTTTACCTAAGTACAAACAGCAGTTTCACAAATGCTTGTAATCTGGCAGGGGAAAGGAGTTGGGGAAGGGTCTGGAGCCCAGGGGTTATGGGAGCAGCTGAGGGAATCAGGTTTGTGTAGCCTGGAGAAGAGAAGCTGAGGGGAGACCTCATTGCTCTCTGCAGCTCCCTGAAAGGAGGTTGTGGTGAGGTGGTTGTTGGTCTCTACTCCCAAGTAACAAGTGACTGGATGAGAGGAAATGGCCTCAGGTTGCACCAGGAGAAGCTTAGATTGGATATTGGGAAAAATTTCTTCACTGATAGAGTGGTGAACCCCTGGCAGAGGCTGCCCAGGGCCATGGGGGAGTCCCCATCCCTGGAGGGGTTCAAAGAGCCTGTGGCCATGGCACTTCAGGACACGTTTAGTGGACACGGTGGGGTAGGGCTGATGGTTGGGCTGGGTGATCTCAGACTTTTCCAACCTAAATCCTTCTATGATTCTATAGTTCTTTGATTGGTTGCATTTGGGGACATTTTCACAAGTGAAAGGTCTGTGTTTTATCCAGAGACTCCCTTGCTAGCAATATTTAAGCCCCCGTTGCAAAGAATTAGGATGCTAGAACGTTTCAAACCAAAGGGCTCAGGGATTGCTGGAGGAAACCCTCAAGCAGTGTTGGTCTCCTCTGAAACAGGTGAGTCATTCCAGCTGATATTAAAGAATAAAAAAGAATCCTCCCCACCCACAAACCAGCCCTGAGGCCCATGATTATCCTGAGTTATTTCACCTGAATAGCTGGAGTAGGGCAACATTTTAAGCCACTTAAAGCCATATTCTTCAAATAGGAAGTACTTAATAATTTTTATAAAAGACAGTAATGCAATCTCTGCCCTTAACAAAGCTTTTGTTCTGCTGAGGCTTATTCACAGGCTTTATCCTAAGAATATATGTTAAGTGATGGCAGGACTGGTGACCCAGGGAACTGTAACGCAGTGGGTTGCTATAAAACAAGGGAGAGAATTCAAAGGTTTTATCTTGGTACAGTTAGGAGAAGTGAAATAAGTGAATATTCTGGCTGGAGCTATGGGAGTTTTGTAGGAAAAAAAAAACTTGTAATTTTCCCATTAGAAATTTGCTGTAGGAATGTAATTTTCAAAAGATCTGGAGGAAAATTCTATTTTTTCATCCATTTTGTTAAGGTTTTTTCCAGTTTTTCAGCTTGATTAAAAATGAAAAATAGAAAAATTAGTTCCTTAATATGTTTCTTGTTGACTTTCTTGTTTTTACTGGAAAAAAATAAGTAAGTGAGGTATTATTTGTGTTACTTAGGGAGAAGGTTAACATTATTTTTAAATGTGACAAGCAAAACTTTAAAAAGCATGATTAAAGCAAGTCGAAACACTTAAGACTTAAAAAGCAAAGTACTTTCTCTTAGACATATTTTTGAAACATGGCTCACTCATGAGGAGGAGTAATTTTTTTGAAAAGGACACACTTCGAACAATTATCAAATTAAGATGCTCATTTTTTTTTCCATAAAGCCTTTCATTTTGAATTTAAAAAACCTATTTGGCTGAAAAAACTGACTTTCAGATAAAAGAATTGCCTTCAATAAATCCCAGCTTGTCAATGAAGAAACTTCAAAGTCTGCTTGGGTTAAGGACTCAAGGTGTAAAATACAGTGTAGAGAAATTGAGGGTGGCAAAAGCTGACCTTAAAAATTTGCTAGAATTTCTAACCGTACGACTTTTCCTTCCAGGCTGTTTAAACACAGAGCTGCAATATGAAGGCACAAGGGGTGAGGGAAATGTGAATGGTGACAGTGAGTGATTTTATAGGAGGTGCTGAGCCTGCTTAATCTGTCTTTCGTTCAGATTTTAGCAGGCATCGTGAAGTTTTATTTATGTATTTGCCTCCTATTCCCCAGCATCCTTTCAAACACAAACCAGTGAGACTGAGAGAGCTCGAGGTGGCCTAAATTGGCTGGGGCAGATGCTTTTTGCTTACCAAAAAGGGGATTTTGCAATACTATGCTATCTCTCCCACCAGTCCTCTCTGTGGTCTGGGTGAATGGGGGGTTGCTTGCTTGGAGGAAAAGGTGAATATTCATTTTGCACATCCCATTGGTGTGCTAAATGGCCGTGGTATCTTAAATCAGGCTACAGAGGCAATTAAAATAATGAGATACAGAAAAGACACCTGCTTTAAATAAATACAGTAATCTGCCCAAAGCTCCCTGAATGGACTGGCATTCAGTGAGGGCCCTGAACCTGCAGACATACCTATGCTTAACAACATAATCATTAAAGAACAGAAACCTTTCCTTCTAATCCCCCTCATACAGGACAACATGTGGATGTTAGCATATTTGGACTGCTTTGCATTCCTTCTTGCCTGCTTTTGAGAACATACTACATTTTAAAACTTGTTGGGTTCTTTCATGTTTTATTTGACCCTATGTAATTGCATTCCTGAAGGAATAACAGGCTCCCACAGTGATTTATACCCTGTATTAAATGTCAGTTTTGAAGAGACACAGTTAGCAGTTTGGTTTAACCTCCTGCCTTCCTATGGAAGTTCAAAACTGAAGTGGAGCTCGGGATCCAAGGGGGGAAAAGTGAAAAAAAGATGAAAATGGACTTAGAGGCAGTGGAATGAGACTTATGCGTTCCTGGCCCTGCACCTTTAGAAGCCACCGGAATGAGATTCTGTAAAGTATCTCTATTTTTAACTGTAATTCATATATTTCATTGATGCCCTTGACCAGCCAGGAAGGCTGTAAATTAGCACTGCGAAACGCTCTGATTTCTCCAGGCAGACAACTCCAACAATGGGCCAGAGCATTTTTTTTTTTCCTGCAAAATCAAGCAAATCAACCAACAAACCAACCCCCAGAGAGTTTGGCATGTGTCCCAACGAGAAGGTCAGCAAAATAAATTGTCCTTGTAATTAAGAGTTGCTCCTTTGTTTTTATGTGTTTAACTGTGCATAAATAGCAAAGCAGGGTAGGTATGTTATTACTGTTTTAAATATTTCATTCCCTTTGTAGATTTCCTTACGACACAGTTAACAACTGCTTAATCGTACCTTATGACCTAATTATGGGGGATTCAGTTAAATAAATCTTGATGTAATGCTATATTCTTGATGTAATGGTGCTCTGATGGCTGCTTTTATGTGCATGTGTGCACTTAAATGTAAAAGTAAATGCAGCCTAGGTTAGGGAATGACACATGACTTCAAGGGTCATCATCTTTAGAATCACTGGTGAAACAAGGCACAATGAGACTTCTTCTAAGCAAGAAAACTGTACATAAAGTTCTATTTCCTAAACCCCAGGAATGAACATCCGAGTGATCATTTTCTTTAATGTGCAACTGAAACGTTTCATTTCCCAGAAAGGAGATTTAGCTGGAGCTGCTCCAAGGAGGATTCTGTTTTCACACTGAAAGCAGCAGATTTGATCCATCAAAGCTTTGCTCAGATTAGTTTTCCCTAAATATCTTTGACAAAAGTATTTAAGTTAATGCAAAGCTTTTGTAGGATCAGGCCGGGGCACCGCTGGAAGTTGTTCTGACACAGGGAAATGACTCGAGGTTTTCAGCTCAAGTTATTCAGGGCATTTCCATTGCCTTCTCCAGAGCCCCACTTGTACATCAGATGAATGATGAATATGGATCTGGTCTGCTGTTTGCCAGGTGGGAAGGCTGTCTGTGATCTTCTATTTTGAAGTGAAAAATGTAGGAGATAATGTTTTCTTAGGGTTGGATTTATCTTGCCAAAGACAGGTGTCTTAAAGTCATGGAATAAGTTGCCCTCTGGAAACACATATCTCTGTTGACTCCTCAGGGAGCTGATATGACTAGCCTGGACCTGATGCTTGCCTTTCAGGTGGATAGAGTTAGGTAAGATGAATCCTACCATGTGATGTATACTCCGTATTGTGTGTCAGCTTCCTGACTTCTAGATGTGCTGCCAGATCACAGTAAATGTTTGTGTCTTGATGTGAGAGAGCAGTGGGGCGAGGGAGGGGATTGTCCCGCTCTGTTCTCCTCTGGGGCAGCCCCACCTCGAACACTGGGGCAGTTTGGGCACCATAGGATAAAAAGGACATCAAAGCACTGGAGAGTGTCCAGAGGAGGCCCCAAAGCTGGGGAAGGGTCTGGAGGGGAAGTGTGTGAGGAGAGGCTGAAGTGCCTTGGTCTGTTCAGCTGCAGAAGAGGAGCCTGAGAGGGGATCTCAGAGCTGTTTGTGCCTTCTCCCAAGGGAGGGAGGGGAAACAGGGGCTGAGCTCTGCTCTCTGGGGACCTGGGACAGGACTGGAGGCAATGGCAGGAAGATGTGCCAGGGCAGGGGGAGATTGGACATTGGGAAGAGGTTCTTCCCCCAGCGGGTGGTGGAGCACTGGAACAGCTCCCCAGGGAAGCAGTCAGGGCCCCTGCTCTGCCAGCATTCCAGAAGCATTTGGCCACTGCCCTGAGTCACAAGGGGTGAGTGTTGGGAGTGTCCTTTGTAGGAATTGGAGTTGGTCTTGATGATCCTTTTGGGTCCCTTCCAACTCAGGTCATCCTATGATTCTAAATCAACCTGAAAACCAAGAATTTCATGGCAATCTGAGGGTACAAGCCCACAGAGTGCAATTAATATCTCAGGAACATAGGATGAGATTTCCATTTCATAGCTTTAGATGGCAGAATGAGAGGTATCCATCCCTGCACTCATCACATTTTGTAATCAGAGGAGGTAAGTAGTTCTGTCTAATGGGATTATTCCCCACTATAGTATCAGTCCAATGTCAGAGGAGCCAGTCTGGAACCTGAAAGCCTGTGCTTCATGGCTGTGAGACTGATTCCCCTGTGTTCACTAGGATCACCAACAGTAGATGTCCACATTTCTGGATCGTGAATGCCCTGCCCTAAACTGATTAACATTTCCTCTCTGGTCTTTGTTTTGCCATTTGTGCTGCTGAACCTGGGCTGCAGGTTCCATGGACAGAAGATTATCCATTCATACAAAAACTGAGAGTGGAATTCAGCTGTGCCAGTTACAGAGTGGGAAAACTTAAAGATGATCTTGAGTCAAGGCCCTCATTCAGTGGGCTCTGGTTTAAACAAATGCCAAGGCTGTTGGGTTATTGTGTGACTTGGGTGGTGATGCTGTAGAGGTTCTGCTCTGGATATAAATCTGTTAGTCTCCCTCCTAGGTTTGATCCAAGAAGGAGGTTAAGCAATAGCAGAAAAAGAATCTTAAACCAGTGTGAGTTAATAAAATTGATTCCTAATCAATGTATCAACATGTTTTTATTTAATTGCACTCAGCCCTTCAGCCAGTACTTGGTCTCAGTAATAATAATTTGGTATTAGAGAACTGAGTGAGGAATGCCATGGAATCATCACAGAATCACAGAATGGTTTGAGTTGGAAGGGACCTCAAAGCCCATCCAGTTCCATCCCCTGCCATGGGCAGGGACACCTCCCACTAGATCTGGGATGCTCAGAGCCCCATCCAACCTGGCCTTGAACAACTCCAGGGATAGGGCAGCCACAATATCTGCTGGATTTCTCAAATCTTTTAGAAAATATTAGTATTTTCCAGCCATTCAAGACACTAAAAGCTAAACCAACACCAGCAGAGGGAGACAAACCCTGGTATCAAACCAGTCCAGTCTAGCAATTCCTGTAGGATTCACTGCTTTTTCATAGGAAGCTAAATTGGGAACCTGAAGAAAGTTGACCTTTTGTGAAATGTGCTATTAATGTCTGCACATGTGTAATAAGGCATGAACTTAGAGATAAAGGAAGTTCTCTTAAAAAAAAACCCTCTTGGTACCATACTTCATGTTTCATTGGCCTGAAATAAATTGTTTCATTTACTTCTCTTGTGTTGCATGTGGATGTGACTATGCATAAAATAGATTAAAATGCATTTAAGCTAACAGTTTCAAAAACTGGTTTCAAATTAAAAATCTGAACATTTAAAAAAGATTCACCCAAATTTCTTGCCTTTTTCTGATTTTTTTTTTCCTTTTTGTGGAGAGTAAACTGTCACTGGACTTGGCATAAGTAAACCTCCAGGACTGACCACTTTAAACCAGTTTTCTGGGGTAGCTATTTGAAATACTTCCATTGTGATTGTTGTCCTCAAGTAAGAAAGCAACACAGACTTCCACAGGTAACTTAATTTTATTGCTGTCTGAAAATAAATCAAAATAATGAAGAAACTGAATGACAAAAGCTTCCTTAAGGTGTAAATGTTAGAAGATAATCCCTCAGGTTCGCTAATTTTGCTCTTCAGATTGCACAAAAAAAGTCACAAGTGGATCCAGAACCATTTTGCTTCCATAAAGTTTACTATCAAAAGGAAACGTTTCTGTTGATGTGGACAGCCTCAGCCTGAGTCTCTGAAAGAGTGGAGCTGGAGGGAAGATGCCAAGAAAGATCTGACAGTGAATGAGGGTCTTCTGCTTTGCCACATAATTTTTAGCCTTTTCATTTTCTGTTAGGTTGGGAAGCAATTTTGGTTTATTTGAGGCTGATTGAGAGGGAGATTTCTTTCACCATCGAATGATTATATTTGTATTTTCTTCAGTGGTCAGAGAAGTTGTTTTATCTACTCCTCTGACTATGTGTTGAAGAGGATGATTGTCTTGAACCAATGAGGACAGGTTGAGAGAGTTGGGGTTGTTCAGCCTGGAGAGGGGAAGGCTCTGGGTAGACCTTGCAGCAGCCTCCCAGTACTGAAAGGGCCTCCAGAAAAGCTGAGGATGGGCTCTTGATCAGGGAGTGCAGAGGGGGAATGGTTTTAAGTTGAGAGAGGGGAGATTGAGATGAGATCTTAGGAAGAAATGTTTTCCTGTGAGGGTGGGCAGGCCCTGGCCCAGGTTGCCCAGAGAAGTGGTGGCTGCCCCATCCCTGGAGGTGTTCAAGGCCAGGTTGGATGGGGCTTTGATCCAGTGGGAGGTGTCCCTGCCCATGGCAGGGGGTTGGAACTGGGTGGGCTTTAAGGTCCCTTCCAACCCAAACCATCCCATGATTCTGTGATAGTTCATGGAGAAGCATTCCCTTGTTTGTGTATAATGAATATTACAGGTGCTCACTGAGGGACTCTCTATGGCAAAGGATTTTTGCAATGGCAAATGGTTTGTCCTTTGCACTGGAGATGAACTGCACGGGTTGAAAGAGCTGGTGCCATGTTTTCTGCGAAACTCTCACTCTGAGCAGTGCCTGGGGTGGTGGTGGGGAGGGTGGTGACGTGTGATTGTGGCTGTGATAACCAAGGATGTGAGGTGGAGGAAGTCCTCTCAGTCAGATGTTCGTGGTGACTGGTTCTGCAGGCATCAGTTCCAGACAAGACAGGGTCTTGTTGTCTGGAAGTTCCACATCTCTTATCTGGAGGAAAGCTTTTAAATGGGGTTGAGATGTGTCATTTTATAGTATGAACTGTAAGAGAAAACGTGCAGGGGGATAGGTCTGTAAAAATCATCCTTTAATTAATTATTTAAACGGAAATAGATGTGTATGCCTTCAAATACAGATAAACCCAGCAGTAAAAATCTCTGGCAGTGTTGAACAAGGATTTTCTCTTTTCTTACTATGAAACAAAGATACTTGTGATGCTTTTGACTGTTATAAATAGACACCAGTAGGAATAGGGGCAGAGGAGATCTTGAGAAACCATCTATCCTTCTGCCACAAGGCAGGGTTTGCCAGGTCTGAGCCACTCCTGGCAAATCTTTGCCTTACCGGTGACAGAGAGTGAGCAGCTCCTTGACTAATTTACTCCAGTGCTCACCTGTCCTTCCTCTTAGGAAATGTGTCTAATGTTTGACCTAAATCCTCCTTGCTGCAATTTAAACCCATTATTTCTCGTCTTATACCCAGCGGACACAAATAACAATTTATTACCTTCCTATCTGCAACAACCTTTTGCATAGTTGAAGGCTGTTATCATGTCTCCCCCTCAGTCTTTTCTTCTCTAGACTAAACAAACGCAATTCTTTCAATCTTTCCTCATAGGTCATGTTTTCTAGACCCCTGATCATTTTTGTTATGGAAATAAACATCCTTTAAATCAAGTTCTGCGAATCAATCTTGTGTAGAAAGGAAGGGAAACACAGAGGTTAGAGTTAGCATTGGGAACAGGAATCTGGTGGTGAAAGAAGTGAATTTTCTGAGGTCTGTGGAGAGTGCAGCCTTCCATTCTTCTTCGGGTTTGGGAAATATATTGAACAACATTTTCTTTCCCCAAATTTCCTTGGGCAACTCTTTTACATATCTGCTACCAGAAGGAAGACAGTATTTCATTTCCACAAGTTGTGTGCATAGTGGTCTCTGGGAAAGCATTGGGCAGGGTACCAGAGAGAGGTCATTTTTAATCGTATGGCATGTCCTTCATGTAGACTTTCTAAAATCCACTTGCCTCCAGTGATACCAAGCCTTGCTCTCTGCACGAGTAAAGCAGGTCATCCTCAGAATGTAGTTTAGAATTGGATCATAGCTCTTGGACATTGAGTGAAACCAGAAACTCAATATGGAAGATGCTAATGAGTATTTACCTTCTATTTTGGTTGTAATATTCTCCTTTATTACATGAGCTGCTTAGAGAGTGTTGGAAATGCCAGTACAGCTGTTTAGATTGCAAAACAAAAGACCATCCAAGGCTGTAGTCCATCTGAAAATCTTCGTAGAAAGGAATGCTCTAAGGATTGTCACCATTTCTCTCTATAAGGGTGATTTTTTTTGACAAGATGGGTGGCTGCTTCATGTTCAGCCACCCATCAGCACAGACATCTATCAGAGCCCAAAAGCTTAACCCTTATCTGCTTTGTCAGCTCTGTGGAGAATTAACCTCTGTGTAACATCCCAAACGACTCAGGTCAGGTTCTCTTAAAAGCTTAGTTCTCTACATCATCCTTGACCACTGATTGGATCATGGAACTGAGGGAAGAGAGAATTGCTATCCCAGGTGAAGCATACGTGGAAGTTTTGGATCAAGATATTGATCCAGCAGGTCCTAAGCAACCTGCTGTATCTCCCCTTTGAGGAGGGGCTCGAAGTAGGTGACCTCCAGTGGTTCCTTCCAAACTCACTAAATACGTAGTTCAGTAACCAGAATGTTATGCTTGTGCAACAGGTGATTTAAGAAAATACCTCATAATTTAGAGGCAATGGCTGAAAAGGCATTGTCATTAGATGGGCATTCTGAGCCCTTTTCCTTCAGATCTACTATTCTGGGATTCAGAGAAAGTGGTTCTAATGCTTCTTACAAAAGTTTCACCTCTTCTGTAGAGGTGAAGAATTACGATTGTGGAGACTCAAGATGTCAAGTAGATTGCCATTCTTAACTTTAAAACTGGGGACTGCAGAAGGATCCAAGAGAAGTTTCCTGTGCTTATCCTCCTTTCCATCCTCAAAGCAGCATAGGCTGTGTTGGAGCTATTTTAGGTGTTTTTCTAGATCGTGGATTATGGAGGGCTATGCTGCCAATGCTTCTAGAGAAGCAAAGTCTGCAGCATCCTTTTGTTCTTTGTGGTTCAGATCAGTGATGCATTAACTTGTACCGTCCCTATTACTCAAAGGTAAGTGTGAAGCTGTGGTAAATCAGGTTTCAGATCAAAGACACTGCAGCCACATGATGTAAATCATTCAAACAATCACTTTTCTTTTAAAAAATATTCTTCTGAAGGCTTTATGCTGGGTTCAGATATCACCTGTCTTTCCTCAGCCTGTATAAACAGTAAAGCCAGCAGGAGCACCAGACTGCGTGCTTTGGCTAACTTGAGAGAAATGTTGTGTGCTGACATCTGATTCAGATTCCTCATTAATGGACATGGGAACATGGCCTCATTGCTCAGCCTGCAGAACCATGAACCTAGAAACGTGGGACAGCAAAAAAATTTAGAGACACCTGAATGGCCAAGAGCATCTTGAAGCAGAGTGCAATGATGCACCTTGAAAAAGGAGTTCAGGAAGATATGTTAAAAGAAAAAAAGATGGAGTGTAGAAGCCACAGAAGGACAAGTTTCAGTCCTTGGACAGGATGTACTGAAATAGTGAAAGGTTTCATAGAGTCACAGAATCATAACATGATTTGGTCTGGAAGAGACCTCAAAGCCCATCCAGTTCCAACCCCCTGCCATGGGCAAGGACACCTCCCGCTGGATAAGATGGCTCAAAGCCCCATCCAACCTGGCCTTGAACACCTCCAGGGACAGGGGAGACACCACTTCTCTGGGCAATCTCTGCCATGGCCTCCCTACCCTCACAGGGAAACATTTCTTCCCAAGAGCTCATCTCAATCTCCCCTCTTCCAGCTTTCACTTGAGCAGATGTGTGATACCTATGTGATATGAACTGGTCAGTAGAAAGTGCGAGTGGTTTTCACACAGGAAAAACTCTACTGAAAGATGGTTTTGCAAAGAAACTTCCCAAATGTTCTCTTGTCAGAGACAACAATGATTTGACCTGTCACACATGTTGAATTTCAGGCCTTGCCTGCAGTCAGGATAGCTGAGAGTTCTAATGTTCTTTAGCACAGATCCAAAATAAACAAGGAGCAGAGAAGAACAATGTTCTTTTCTCTGTGCAGGTTACTGGGAATGGTCTTCCTTTTGCTCTCTGACTCAATGGTGAAGACTTGCTTATCTTCCAAGAGCCAGACTCTAGAGGATGCATGAGTGTTTCCTTTAAGCAAAGCGAGGGAGGCCAGGGACAATATTTTGGCTGAAATGAGATGCATTTTCTCTTGAGATGCCAGTAAACACACACATTCCAAGAAGCAGTTTTACTTTGATGAGTTTGATCCTCATGATGGGACGGTGTTGCAGTAATAGCCAAGAAGAGGCTCTTGGTTTAGGTAGTCTTATTTTTACAAATACCTAAGAAACTTCTATTTCCTTTAACTAGTTGTAAAAGGTATTATAACAGAATCAGTCTTACAGCCATTAAAGACAGGCTTCCAACATGAGATACAATACTAAAAGTTGCACTTCTGTGATGGTCTCCATGTAATTTCTCCCATATGGACCCTAAAAGCCCACATGCTCTAAGACGTGTTTAGGTCCCTGTAAGACACAAGGCCTTCATTAATTAGCAAAGACCCTGAGCACGTGTTTAATTTCAAGCATGTGCTTTTCTCTCCCAGGAGTCCACAGAATTTAAGGACTGTAAGTGAATGAGTTTAGGGATATACTTAAAGATAAGCATGTGTTTAGGTGCTTTCTTGTGCTGTGGCTTTATTTGTTTTTACAGAAATAAGAGAAATGAAAGATCTTATTACAGATCAAACACAAATAAATGTCCAAAACACAGCAGGAAGGGTTTAGGTCTTGGTTCAGAGCCCAGTGAAGTCAATGGAAAAACACCCCAACACCTCAGTGGACTTTGGAGCAAAGTCCTTGGAGAACTGATGATGAACCCAATGCAGAAACTTGTTGAATACCTCATGTTTCTTTACAAGGTCCCCTTATCTTGTATCCAGATGTTGCTAACAAGGATTTTTATTAGCTGCTGAGAAGTACAAGAGTGACAGGTTTTCAACTCTTAAAATACATGCACATATAAATGAGGTAGAAATAGTTTGCTCTGCAGTAGCAATCATAGCCTGTGGAGCTGTGACTGTATTTCCAAAATTTCTCAGTTCTCGTTGGTAGAACCATTTCTTGGTCCCACTGACCTTAAAGTGTTTGTTCTCATTCTTTCACAAAGTGCAGTGGGGCAAGGACACAGTCCCTAGGGTAAATGTTGCCTCTTTGTAGGGAGAAATGTTTACACAACAGGAACATCAGGTTCCTTTGAATAGCATTTATCTTTTCTGCCTTTGGACCTCCACCCTGTATACAGCAACACCCAGGTTTCTAATTCAAATTCCCTTTTCAGGTGTGCGAGAAGATGATGCTTAAGATTTCTCCATTTGATCAGCTGATTTTCCACCCACACAGATGGATTTTGATCCTACGGTTCAGGCTTCTTCTGCAGAAGCTGCCCCAGCAATGCCAGCAGATCCTTCTGAGCCATCAGCTAGCAGGGAAATGACCATGCACATTCTTGTCAGGCTTGTCATGAAGGTAAGTGTCATTAGAATAGGAGTCATTAGAACATATGTGTTACTGCCTCATCCTCAGAAGTCATTTGGGTCACAGTCCCAGAGCCATGGATGGGTCAAGCTTCGTCCAAGCTGGCAAGCAGAGTGCCCATCTAGAGCCCCTGGAGAACTGGGAAGCTGTTAGCACTTGCTCAGCTGATATTACTTCCTCTTCTATTATTGTGTTTGCTAGGTCAAATTGACACTGGCCTGCAAGGATGTGCTGTGGCCACATCAGAGTACCCATCCTGAGCCTCCAGAGGATTGTTAAGCTGTTAGTACGTGCTAAACCCATGCCATTGCATTGCCTATTATTGCCTATTTTTGCTAGGTCAAGTGACACTGATCTGCAAAGATGAACTATGGTCACACCTTCATTTTGCTCTGGAGGAAATATCCTCTGTCATTCTGGGCCTTACTTCCCCATCAATAAAAAACTTCTGGTGGTCTCCACTGACAGTAGTTCTCGGATTGGGTATCCTGGGAAAGGGTCCCATACCAACTGCTCAGCACAATGGAGTTGTACCAGGTTTAACAGAGCAAAAGATAATAAAGAATTATTATCTCACTGGGTGAGTCCCACAGATTTTCTTTGCTGATTTATTCATAATTTAATATCTTGATCTTTAACTGAGACCTCATTTTAAGACTGGAGGAAAAAAATGCTAATATTCACCAGATTCTAAAATGCAAAATCAAAATGTTGGCTGTGCATTTTCTTTAACTTCACAGTTCAGAGGTTGCAGGGAAAATTATTTGAACCTTTTCCTCCTTTTAACACTGTGCTAGAGCCTGGATTTTAAATAAAAAGAGGAGTGTTTCTATTGAGTGCTGAGAACTGTCCTTTTCTTTCAAAGCATTTCACAGTGCTGGAATATACAAATTAATAGGTAAATGTGCAGCACTAGTACTGTAATTGTTATTTCTACTTTTCTTACAATTATGTTGACAGGAAACATTTCTTACTTGTTATTTCTTCTATCCTGTCCTAAGTTTTTGTAGTCCTCTGAACAGAACCTGCAGCCCTTAATCACATAAAAAAAATCCCATTGGCTTGAAAGGATAATGTTAACTTTTTCAATGAGTGGAAAAATACTTCTGTTGCTTAACCATAGGTAATTAGACTGAGGACTTTCTCCAAAGTAAACCCTGACAATCTAACTATCATCTTTGGCTTTTGCACTGCATGGAGTTTCTTTTACATTGTTAAATGCATTCCATGTTTCAGTAAATGACACCAGGCTCACCAGCAGTGACTGAGTGATTAGTTTATCATCCTCTTAGTGCAGCCATCTAGATCTTTAACTCTTTAAGCAGTGGCATTTAAGTCTTGAGAACACCCAGGATCATGCCTGAGGCTTTAGACATTCACAGTTCAAGCAAGTCTTGGATATCAAGTGAAAATGAAGGAAAGAAAGTAGGTGGATGCATTCTGATAACACTTTAAACAAGTCAGGAAAGCTAAATTGCAAATAAACACCAGTTTGGGTTTTTTTGCAGAGGAAGCCAATCCCCCTTTCCTGGGACCACTTATGTCATTAGGTGTCTGAGCAGCATAAAACTACACAGAGTAAATACAAAGAGAGTGAAGGGTAACAAATCTACATTTTCTAAGACTCAGGGATGTGGGGCTGAATTTTTTTGGCTCAATTTATTCTCTTACAGGGCAGCAAAATGAACAGTTTTACAAAACAATTTATTATATAAAAATGATATGAGCTGAAACATTGTGTGCCAATGCCCTTGTGCTGAAACCTTGCCCATGCAGAGGTGTCTAAGTACATAAACCTTGGTAGCAGTAAAAGTCTTTGGAGAATGAAGGGCCTCTACTTATTTTGGAAAACAAAGGTGGGGAGGATTTTCAGACAGAAGGAAAAGAGTTTGACCTGTGAGCTGCTGCCCAGCTGTGCCTGCTGCTCAGCATCACGGATCCTCACCCACCATCTGATCCTGCTCAGTAACGCGAGCCAGATCGCTGCGTGTGCCCTCTGCCACGGGAGACAGGGAGCTGCTCGCCCCGTGGACACGAAGGGCTTGGGGAGCACTGTTGCTGGGAAGAGTCTGAAATGGATGAAAGCTGCATTTACGTCCCTCAAACTACAGAACAGAGCCTGCCCTTTGTTTATTTTTTATATTTAAGATGCTTTTCATCTGCTGGCCTAGGTTTTTAGTTTTGTTTTGTTTTTTTTTCCAGACTAGATTTTGAATTTTGTTGGTTTGGGTGAAAGGAGTTTTTGGCCAGCAGGGCAAGAGTGATCCTGTGTGGAAAAGAAATGGATGATGCTAGGTGAGATAAATTTCCCGTGTCATAAAAAGGGTTGAGAGTGGATAAGGAGACAGCAGAGCTGTGCACCTCTTGCAAACACAGGCAGACTAGTTATGTCTCCAATTTTCTGGTGACTATTGCTTAGCCCCCAGGCCAGAGCCATTCTTAACCCTGTAGATACATTCAGGCAGCTGCATCAAGGGTCAGGAAGATGATCTGAGGGCTGGAGCCCCTCTGCTATGAGGACAGGCTGAGAGAGTTGGGGTTGTTCAGCCTGGAGAAGAGAAGGTCCAGGGAGATCTTAGAGCAGCCTCCCAGTACTGAAAGGGGCTCAAGGAAAGCTGGGGAGGGGCTCTTGATCAGGGAGTACAGGGATAGGATGAAGTGGAACAGTTTTCAGCTGCAAGAGGGGAGATTGATATGAGATTTTAGGAAGAAATGTTTTCCTGTGAGGGTGGGGAGGCCCTGGCCCAGGCTGCCCAGAAAAGTGGTGGCTGCCCCATCCCTGGAGGTGTTCAAGGCCAGGTTGGATGGGGCTGTGAGCCCCCTAATCCAGTGGGAGGTGTCCCTGCCCATAGCAGGGGGGTTGGAACTGGGTGGGCTTTGAGGTCCCTTCCAACCCAGCCCATTCTGTGATTCTATCCTTCAGGTACTTCTACCTAACAGATAACATGATGGAAATGATCTAATTTTGCCATCTATTTCAAGGTGTCTCCTCTGAGGTGGTCTCATCTTGGGCTCTTGGTAGCTTACCAGCTGGAGAACTTCTGATAAAGTGATGATGACTGTGCTGGTGGCCAGCAGTCGTCCCAAGAGACAGAAACGGACCACACAACAGCTTTGCAAATCCAAACTGTCCTCATGGAACCAGACTGAGAGAAAGATTCTGTCAGGCTCACCTCGGATGGCTGCTGTTTTGTGCTTTAGATCTGGGATTTGTCTACACCACCCCGACTCAAGTCAACGCCCATCCCTGGAGGTGTTTAAAAGATGAGTGGATGAGGTACTGAGGGATCTGGTTTAGAAGTAGACAAGGACGGTGGGACTCGATCTCAAAGGTCTTTTCCAACAAAATGATTCTATGATTCTATGACTCCAAGTCCTCTTTAACCTTCTAATTTTATCCTCCACTCTTCAAACACCTGTCTTAGTCTACTTCATTTTCATCTTGCAGGCCCTCAAGCCCTAACCCCAGCCTCTTCTTTGTAATTTCCATGCTCAGCCTGGTCTGAAGTGGACAAGCAGCAGGATTTCCCACCCCATTGTGCCTCTGCACCTGACTGCTGTGTGGGGAAAGAATGATGGGAGATGGAGCGACTTGCTGAGGGCCTCTCAAGGCACAACAGATGACTGTGGTTTTGGCAGCTGTGGAGTTAGCTCAATGTGGGTCTCTGTGAGGAAAGTTTATAAGCTGATGCCACTTTTGTAAAGGACATTTTCTCTGTGCAGTATTTCTTAAAATTGGGGTGTGGTGTCACCCCTGATTCTGAGTCTTGTTGCCTTTTCAGTTATGTGTACAGAGGGTGGGAAAAGGTAGCAGAGTCAGCGTGGACAGAGGTGGAACAAGCAGGAATGCAGGTGCTACCAGGGGAACAAAGAGGTCCTCAGGGAGATTGCTGCATCTTCATTCTGCTTTCTGTGCCTCAAATGTGTAACCCCAGAGCACCCCAGGAGAGAAAACAGCGTCACACCAACCCCAGATCCTGCACGACAACGACTGCTGGTTCAAACCCTTCATCCTGAACCTTCTGTTCAAAAATCTAGTTTCAAGCCTGTTTCTCTTGGTGGCTGGGTGATGCTGAGCACCTGCCAGTGGTGTCATTCTGGGCTGTCTTTGCAGACCATCACTAGCCTGTCGTGACACCTTGGTGCCTTTGGCTTCGGGCCCGTTTTCTAGAATTGCACTTGGCCCTGCCTTGGCCCTATGCCCAGACTGAATTTGCCATCTTAGTTTTCACTTCTTTCCCATATCAGTTTTCTCTCCTGGTTTGCCTTCCTGCTGATCCTCTGGGGTCCGTAAACCTTTCTGCCCAGGTGGACCCCCAGAGTGGGTGAGCAACCCCTCACTTCCAAGGTCTCTTCATACCTAAGAGAGTGAGACATGGGATGTCTTCAGACTCACTCCCTTTTGGCCATTTCATTTTTTTTCTTCTTCAAACTGATTTTTTAGATATTCCTCTCCCTCTTCTACATTTTTTTTGTATGAGCCCAGTTCCTCAGTTTTACTCCTCTGCAAGCTGTTTGGTGACTGATGTTTTGAAAAATAAAACAAGTACATCCTGCAAACAGCCTTTAATAGGAAGCCTGGTTTGCATGTGGGATTAGACACGCACGTTACACACGTACAACGCTGGTTTGCCCACATCGTTTGGATAAGGTATCAGAGAGTACAGACTGTCTTTACACTGAAGCCTCCAGGTCAAGAAATTGGCCTCACTTCAGTTTATGGGCCGTGTGGCTGCCAGCCAGTAATCTAAAGCCCTGATGACTATTTCTGGAAAACGCTGGAAACCCACCTCCAACTACAATGTGTTTAATTCCTACTTTCCAGGCATATTCACTCTTGCTTCTTTCTTATGGAGGAGAATCTGCTTCTGCAGTTTTTGAAACGTCTCACAGCAATGATTCCCTTCAGCCTGGAGAGGAGGGGGCTCCAGGGAGACCTTAGAGCAGCCTCCCCGTACTGAAAGGGGCTCCAGAAAAGCTGGGGAGGGACATTTAACAAGGGCCTGGAGCGACAGGAAGAGGGGAAATGGCTTTAAACTGGGAGGGAGAAGATTTGGATGAGACATTAGGAAGACATTCTTCACAATGAGGGTGGGGAGGCCCTGGCCCAGGTTGCCCAGGGAAGTGGTAGCTGCCCCTTCCCTGGAGGTGTTGAACACCAGGTTGGATGGGGCTTTGAGCCCTCTGATCCAGTGGGAGGTGCCTCTGCCCGTGGCAGGGGTGGTGGAACTGAATGGAGTTTAAGGTCCCTTCCAACCCAAACCATTCTATGATTCCATGGTTCTAACATTCTATGATTATTCGCAAGTGGGTGCAACAGGAGAAAGAGCCCACCCAGGTCCTTCTTCTGGAGATGAGATGTGAATAACTTGGTATTTCTCCACGATATGTGAGGCAGCACAACTTTTGTTTCAGGTGTTGTAAATGAGAGATCATAAGCAGTCTTTGTGTAGGGTTACTCTTCCATTATATTGCCAGGGGCTGGAGCCCCACTGAAATGGTTTGAAACCCTTCTGTTTGGTGGGTTGGAATTTGAAGATCTGTTTGGAATGAACATTTATTTTTGCTTTATTTCTGAGAATGGTGTGAAATGCTCTTGTTCTTCCAGAATGGGGGCTCTGACATGCCTTTAATCCTAATTGCCCCCTTGCCTCGTTCTTTAATTACTCTTCATTGTTAAGCATAAAGTAGGTTCTTGATGCTTAGGGACACGGTTCAGTAGTGGTGTTGGCAGTGTCAGATTTATGGTTGGACTTGATGATCTTAAAGGTCTTTTGCAACCTAAATGATTCTGTAATTCTGTAATTCTGCCAGTGCCACAGAAGCACAAAGCTGAATTTCTGAAGTCTGAATCAACCCCTTCATCATTAGGCCAACTTCCTTTGGGCATCCCAGTACTTGCAGCACTGCACCAGATCTGTTGCCGTTGAATTTCCCACCTATCTAAAGGTCTTCTTTGAGCTGCTGAGTAGTTGTCTGTGTATGATGGAAGCAGTGAAGGGGAAAATAAATAATAGCTTATGTAGAAAAGAGCCAAAAATGAAACCAGATTTCACTTCTGTTGACAGAAACTGTGCCTGTGCTCAGGTGCTTTGGTGTTTTAGTTGTTTGGGAGAAGAGGTGAGCTTTGATTTTGCTTAAAAGCATTTTTTCTTGCTCCAGAATGGAGCAGAGGTGGTAACAGTAAGTAAGAATGTCTCTACCTTGAAAATAAACCCAGCTAACACCTCACTTGTTAGCTTGCTTTATCAATAATGAAACAGAGTCCTGATGCATAGTAGTCAAGTAGGTCCTGCTGAAAGGTTTGCCAGAAAGAACTGCAGGTTCTTTTAGCTTCTTTCTTCTGCTCACAGAGCATTACTCCTTTCATAAGGATCAAACCTGTTCTGAAGTGGTTTGTCCTGACAAAGCCACTGCACTGACATGAGTTGTTTCGTACTACAACAAGCCATCAAGTTCCCACCTTGGTTAGGATTGTGCTGCTCTTAGTATGTTTTAGCCAAATGTGACAGAAATGTGTGTGTCTGTGTGTGTACACACATTTATATAAACACAGGTTTAAAAAAGTACCTACAAGAGTGAGTGAAAAGTAGGACAGCAGCTTGACAAGGAATACCTGCAAAGCCCATACAACCTGCAGCCTGAGGTGCCGGCCAGCAGGAGCAGGGAAGGGATTGTCCCCCTGTGCTCAGCACTGGTGAGGCTGCACTTTGGATCCTGGGTTCAGTTTTGGGCCCCTCACTCCAAGAAGGAGACTGAGGGGTTGGAGCGCGTCCAGAGAGGGAACAGAGCTGGGGAAGGGGCTGGAGAACAGGGGTTCTGGAAGCAGCTGAGGGAGCTGGGGCTGTTTATCCTGGAGGAGTTGAGGGGCGACCTCATCACTCTCTGTGGCTCCCTAAAGGAGGTTGTAGCAAGGCAAGTGCTGGTTTCTTCTCCCAAGTAACAAGGGATAGTGATAGGACAAGAAGAAGTGGCCTCAAGTTGAACCAAGGGAGGTTAGATTGGATATTTGGAAACATTTCTTTACTGAAAAAGTGGTGAAGCACTGGCAGAAGCTGCACAGGGCAGTGGTGGAGTCTCCATCCCTGGAGGGGTTCAGAAAGCGCGTAGATGTGGCACTTTGGGACATGGTTTAGTAGGTACGGTGGTGTTGGGCTGATGGTTGGACTGTTTGAGATTAGAGATCTTTTCCAACTTTAATGATTCCCTGAATCTATGATTCTGTGTGTGTGGAGAAGGAGGCTTTCCCTCAGAAATGAACTTTTTCTTGCCACCTGTCCATGAGAGACTCAAGCTCTGGTCATATTCATTGTGTAAGGTTATTCAGTGAGTACTTTCAAAGAAGGAGCCTTGGTCTGATGATTATTTTTAAGCATGCACTCTGCCACCAGGCAACTGGCACAAATGAGCCCCTCCAGGTTATTATTGCTGGAGATCGAGGCTGCAGGTCATGTCCCTATTTCCTGACAGGGAATCCCTGGCAGGATCCTTTCTCTCTGCTTTCAGATGAGGATGTTCACATTAAAGAACTCAAAATTCATTGATGTGCTGAGATTTCCCAGCATATGTGACAATGCCTACAAGTCCTTTGCTATTGCTGAAAATCAGGTAGAACTGCTGTGAGCTGTTTTCGCAGCAGTTGTCCTGCTCTGTTTATTTACACCTTCTAGAAGGGTTTGGAATCATCAAAGCTTCTGATGATAGCAGATCTCAAGATACAATTAAAGGACAAAGACAAATGTTGGCACCCCAGAGGTGCCACGTGGCTGTGTGGGGGGGTGGGTTCTGGCAGGGTTGCTTGATAATGAGGAAAAGCGTTTGAACTACTGGAGCTGCATCTGAATGTAGAGAAAGCCACCTGTCAGTGCTACAGACACGCTGTAAGGGAACCACCAGTGCTCCTGGTGTTCTCAAAAAGCCTTCGTGACTCAACAGATCCAAACCGGATCTGCTTATCTTAGACAGCTGTATGGCCATATGGCCTCCGTTAGAACGATGGTCTTTATTAGCAGCAGCTACAATTTTAGAGCAGGAGGAATGTGTTCTTCATCTTCTGGAGGTCCTTCTCAGGGATGAGGCTTTGGTGGAGTGGGGAGTAATGGAGGGCAGAAGCAAACATGTGCTAAAGGCAAACCTGCATGAGATCAGTGCATGTACTTGTAACTTTGATCAAGGATACCAATCCATGGATAGATGATTTGGCAACAGGCGGTTTGAAGAGGTTTCTCTAACACAGTTCAAGAGAATTTCAACAGCAGACCATCAAAATGGCTCTGCCTTTAATTTGAATCATAGAATCACAGAATGCCCTGAGTTGGAAGGAACCCACAAGTACCATCGAGTCCAACTCTTGTCCCTGCACAGGACACCTCAACATTCATGGGTCTGAATGCATTGACCAAAAGCTTCTGGAATATTGCGAGGCTGTGACTCCTTCCCCGGGGAGCTGTTCCAGTGCTCCACCTCCCTCTGGAAGAAGAACCTTTTCCTAATGTCCAACCCAACCCTCCCCTGGCACATCTTCCTGCCATTCCCTTGGGTCCTGTCACTGATCCCCAAAGAGAAGAGATCAGCATCTCCTTCTCCTCCTCCCCTTGTGAGGAAGCCATAAACCACAATGAGGTCTCCCCTCGGTCTCCTCTTCTCCAGGCTGAACAGACCAAGTGACTTCAGCCACTCCACAAATGACCTCCCCTCTAAACCCTTCTCCAGCTTCGGGGAGTTGTATTGCAGAAGCACTTCCTGAAGACTGAGGCCTCCCAGTTTTGATGCACTGCACAAGAGTCTCTTAAGGAACAATACTCAGCAGCAGAGACCTTGCACTCTGATGCCATAAGATGGACAACGTATGTATGAAAAGTGGGTGAAATTTCTAGGCTTACTCAACACTTGAGGATATTTGAAAAGGGAAAAAGTGAATGAATCAAGTAAAAGCAACAAAACATTTTCCCTGTGTGGGACAGTCAACATTTTCGTGGCATTTGCAAAACAATAAAAATCATCGTTAAAAACTTAAAAATAGAAAAAGAGTCAAGCCTACTGTTTCAGCTGCTGTGTATCTGATTGCCAAAGACTGCCTTTTTATAACTACATTTTTTTAAATGTTCCCACACAGTGGTTTTGTATGTATTTGTAAAAAAAACTACTTGGAACAAAACAGCAATCCTGACCCTGATTCTCTTCTTAGCTCAGGAGCGGTTCTAGATGACACCTCCACAGAGACATGTTGATGTAAAGCAGAAACAAAGTCCAAGCTGGGCCCAGCTCTCTGTTTCAGGAGATGTTTGAATTTCTTTATTCAAGGGATGGTAGGGATTTCTGGTAGAACAGGCCAGCTCTGAAGCATTTGGAAATATCACGACAATCTCAGAGTGGCTGTAAAAGATGTTGCTTTTGCCATTCGAGCAGCTGCCCTTGTTTTCACCGGTTGTAGTCCTGCTCTTTAGTGAAGAGCTGCTTTGGAAAACGTAATCCCTTGGAGCTGTTTGTTCAGTTCCTTTTGTTTTAATTGACAGGCTTAGGCAGTTGAAAGGAAAGAGTAGGAGGGAATTGATCTTAGCACACTTATGGGCATCTCCTCCTCTAATTCGTGTCATTAAAACGTCTCTGACATATGACTTTATTTATTTATTTATGGTTTTAGGCTTGTTTCTGCTCAAGCACAAATGTGGTGAGACAAGTTCTTTTTTTTTTTTTTTTCCCAAGGCAGGTTGTTTGCAAACTTTGGAGCCCAAAAAGGTGCAGCTGCTCTAAAAATAACATGGGATGCAAAAACTGGTTTGGGAAGGTCTCTCTCGGGCCAAGTCCAGAGCCATCTCCTGAAATGCTGCTGTTAGGGGGAAAGTTTGCCTTGTAAACAGAGCTGGCTGAACATTCTAGAGGTGCTGAACATCAACCTGCAGTGCTTGCTTGTAGGTCCTGAGCACACGAAAACTGGAGGTTGGTCAAATGTTTGTAGCTGGGATTTTATTAGGAACACGTCTGGGCAAATCCACAATTACCAAGTTGGAACAAAAGCAAAAAAATAATTGTCCCTTGGCTAGTGATCTCTGCAAGCAGAGCTGAGTATCCAGAGTCAAGGAGTCCTACCAGCTCCTGTGCTTCTTGCTGCCACCAACAAAGTCTTCTGTCACAGTCAAGGCCTGTCCATACATGAACCTGCTGTTTCTCCAGCAATTCTTTATAGGGCGATGTTCCCAGTGACCTGTTGTTTAGCTTCCAGAGGAGACCAATGACCTTGATGTCCAGATGCAGAGATCCCCAGAAGGTTTTTTATGGAAGTCAGAGAGGAAAAAACTGGCAGCAGAATCCTGAATACGGCTGGGACTGGATCACAGGCAAGAACCACACTAACTTGCACAAGGCGTTGTTCAGGGGGAGGTGTGTCTTGCATTGAGGTCAGACAGAAGAAAGATATGGAACTGTTGAGGCAAGTCCAGAGGAAGGCTATGAACACAGCTGGAGCACCTCGGCTGTGAAGACAGGCTGAGAGAGTCAGGGTTGTTCAGCCTGGAGAAGAGACCTTAGAGCAGCCCAGGGAAGTTTTAGATGCCCCATCCCTGGAGGTGTTCAAGGCCAGGTTGTGTGGGGCTTTGGGCAACGGATCCAGTGGGAGATGTCCCTCCCTGTGGCAGGGAGGTTGAAACTGGGTGGGCTTTAATGTTCCTTCCAACCCAAACTATTCTATGATTCTGTGATTTTTGATGTGCTGAGTCTTTAAAATGCACACAATGTTGTATCTACTGCTGAATTAAGCAGTGTTTGCTTTTCAAGCCTTCCACATTTGTATTTTTAGCTCCATTTTGGCATTGACTTTTTTGGTTGGAGTATATAACACACTCGGCTGTTCAGCGTGCCTGGACCAGATTCAGCCCATGTGTAACTCCACAGACTTGAGCAGAAGCTACGTTCAAGGTGAATTACTCTCTACGGAGCGAAGGAAACGCAGCTTCTGTAGAAATGCATTTCAGCTCCCTCAGTAAATGCTACACTATTTCCATCCACGGTTATTCCTTTGTGGTTTGGGTTATGTATTTACATTTTAGGGAATAAATACTACAGCTTTCCCCATGACTAACACTTCTTAGTAACCAAGAAGCTACTCAAATACGCTATTGCCTCCTCCAAGAGCCTAAACCACAAGGCTCTCCACCAGCTTTCTGTCCCCAGCTGGCCACCTCCTTGCAGAGCCAAGGTTAACCAAGGAATTTTTCTGGATCTTGGTTTCACGGGAGGGCTTACAAGAGCGGGCAGTGGATGTCGTGGGACTGAATTCCTCAGTGACAAACATTTCAAACACGGCTGCTCTCTGATCCTAACAAAATCCGAGCGAGGTCTTCAGACAAAGAGAGCAACGTTATCGCTGCTGCTCCCACAAAGAGGGAGCGAGTTGCTTTTCCAAACCCCGAGGTCTGTTTTAAGAGCAGGGCTATACAGGCCCTTGCACAAACTTTGTTTATAGACTGGAGTATTTTCAATGAAAATGTTATTTAACTTTAAAAAGTTGCACAGCAGCTACTCCAAAAATTGTTTTTCCTTGTGAAGAATAACACACAGTGTGATGCATTTGAAAAGGCGATAGCAATATTTCACAAATTTTGATGGATTCATAGCCCAAATACCTTGCTAACAGATGTTTCTTTTAAACTCAGAGTGGTATAGGAATAACTCAGAGATATTACAGTGTCAGCACTGCCTTTTATCTGTGCGTGTCCTTTCAGTGACATCCCTGGGCTTTTCTAATGCACGGGGCAGGTCTGAGCTTAAAAAAAAAAAAAAAGTGAAATATTAAAAGGAGTCGTATTGGATCGTGTGTGAGTTTTGGGGCAGTGCTGTAAGAGAGCCAACGCGCGCCGCCGCGGGCTCGCTCTACGCTTCGGCACAGCGGGCTGGTGGTTTGTGGGAACGCGCTCTTTCACAGTCATCGTTTCTGAGCTGGCTTTTGGTTGTGGTTAATTGATGAACTTTGAGGAGTTCCCATGGCCACTCCATGACCACATCTTTTGGTCTCATAAATTAACGGGCTTTTCCCTCCCTGGATGACAGTTTGCCCAACACAAAGGGATACTCCAGCAGAGCAAAGGGACAATATTTAACGCCCTGGTGGAGTTTGCTTTATTTATTATGGGGTTGCTCAATCTACTCTGTCTCTCCGAAGTATGTGGCATCCATCACTCTTCCTTAGGGGGTCTTTCCTAGGAGCTGCCTTCTCCACCCCTCATTTGCACATCACCCTCAATATGCCCAGTTGATGGGTGCTAGTGGCAGACCGTTCTGTCCCTCAAAGCCCACCTGGAAACAGTCTCAAGCCCTGGGAAGCCTGGCTCTTGCTTTCAACCCCAAAGCTGGCCCAGGACAGTGCTGGGGTTGAACTGTGGGGCACAGAGCATCCTTCCTCCAGGAGATCTGCATTTGCACCCCTCTGGAGCAGCTGGTTGTGGCCATATCCAGCCTGTGCTGGCTTGGGAAGGTGCCTGCTTTGCATCCAGGTGGGCTTGTGGGAACCTAGTCTGACAGGGAGTGGGAAGCAAGTGTTGTTCTGGCAGCCAGGGAATCAGGAGGAGAAAATCCAGAGGATGGGTGGGAATCGAGGGCAGGGAGCAGGGACAACCCATGGGACTGGCAAACAGGACCATATAAGGGTTTCCAGGAGTGCAGCCTTGTGCAGGTGGCATGAGCATGGGAGGAACCAGGTCTCACCATCACTCCCTTCTCGCCGCAGCTGCTTCTCATTCCCAAACACTCCTTCCCTGCTTGTACAAGGGAGAGGCGCTTCCCTTCCTGAATTCTCCTTCCCAAGCCGGACCCTTGGTGGGTCTACCAGCTTGGCAGTGCCCGGGGTGCTTAGCAGGGTGAGAACAGAGCAGGAGGACACCCCACATTCTGCTCATTCCTTGGGGATGCAGCTGAGCTGGGGAGCAGGGGACACCCAGTCCCAGGGTGCTCAGCAGGGAGAACGTGGGGATCCCGCATTCTGACCATCCCCTGGGAATGCACCTGGGGAGAATGCGGGGCCGGGGGGGGGTAGGGGGGACACCCAGTCCCGGGGTTCTTGACAGAGAGAGTAGGGCAGATGGGCAACCTAAATCCTATTAATCCGCTGGGGATGCAGCCCCGGTCTCGGGGTGGTTGGCAGGATGGGACCCCATATCCTGTCAGTCCCTGGGAATACACTTGAGTGGAGCACGGGGGACTCATTCCTGGGGTATTCAGTGTGGAAAGAGCAGAGCAGTAGGGGACCCCATATCGAGCCCGTCCCCCAGGGATGCACCTGAGTAGGGGCGGGGGCGGGAGGGGGCGTGTCCCAGTCCCGGGGTACTCGGCGGGGAGAAAGCAGGGCAGGGGGGAACGCCGCGTCCTCCTCATCCCCCGGCGGTGCACCCCCGGTCCCGGGGTACTCGGCGCGAGGGGGCCCTGCATCCTGCCCGTACCCGGGGATGCTCTGAGCAGAGCGGGGATTCCCAGTCCCGGAGTGTTCAGCGGGGAGAGCATGGGCACCCCGTATCCTGCCCATCGCCTGGGGATGCTCTGAGCGAGCAGCTAGGGACCCAGTTCAGGGCTGTTTGTGGGGGACACAGTCCCGGGGTTCTAGATGCAGAGAGAGCAGTGCAGGAAGGGACCCCGTATCCTGCTCATTCCCCGAGGATACTCTGAGCAGAGTTTTGGGGGGGTCTTTGTCCCGGGGTGCTTGATCGTGAGAGAGGAGGGCAGGAAGGGACCCCAAGTCGTGCCCATCCCCCGGGGATGCTCCTGGGGAGAGCAGGGGGTACCCTGTCCCGGGGTGCTCGCCAGGAGGGGACTCCGTATCCTGCTCATCCCCTGGGAATGCTCTGAGCGGAGCGGGGGTGGGTTGTGTCCCAGTCCCAGGGTGCTTTTGGGGACCCCGCATCCTGCCCAGCCCCCAGGGATGCTGTGAGCGGAGCGGGGTCTCAGTCCCGGGGTGTTTGGGGGGGGGACACGACTCAGTCCTGGGGTGCTCGATGGGGAGAGAGCAAAGCAAGGGGGGACCCCTCATCCTGTCCATCTCCCGGGGATTCTCTGAGCGGCTTTGGGGGTCCCCCTTTCCCCTCGTCCCATCCGTGTCGTGTGTCCCCGGTTCTCCCCCGATTCGGCCGGGCTCCGGGGCGGGCCGTGCCGCCCCCCGGGGCCGGGCGGGGGCTGGGGGCGGGCCGGGGGCGTTGTGCCGGGCCGGGCCGTGCCGGGCCGGGGTGGGGGGGGTGTTGCGGCTCCACGTGACCGCGGGGCCGGCAGAAAAGCGGAGCGGGCGGCGGGGGGGGCTGCACAGCGCCGGGACGCGCTCGGCAGCCGCTGCCCGGGGCTCTCGGCGCGCCGGGACCGCGCTGGCGCTCCAGAATCATGGACTGTGCTGATATGCCTTGCTTGCTGTCAGTGAGTACAGCCTCTTCTTCCTCCGCCCCGCTCGCAAACCGCGCTTTGGGGGGGCGGCGGCGGGGGGGGGGTAACAAAAAAGTTTTAGTTTTTTGGTCTTGTGTCTTTGCGGTGGCACCGGGACCCGAACCCACTCGGAACCCGCCTTAGGACCGGGACTCGAGCCCGCTCGGGACCGGGACTGGGATCCGGACCATCAGTGGGACTGGGGACCCGAACCCACTCGGGGCAGGATTCGAACCTGCGGGGGATCGGGGAGCAGAACCCACTCGGAACCCGCCGTGGGACCGGGACTCGAGCCCGCTCGGGACCGGGACTGGGATCCGGACCATCAGTGGGACTGGGGACCCGAACCCACTCGGGGCGGGACTCGAGCCCTCAGTGGCACCGGAATGCAAACCCAGCCGCAGCAGGACCCAAACGTGTGGTGGGACAGGGATCTGAACCCACTCGGGACCCGGACCCGCTTTGGGACCAGGACTGGAACCCCCTCGGGACTGCAGCCCGCAGTGCAGCGGGACCCGAACACCCTCAGGGCAAAAATTGAACCCGTGCTTGCACGGGGACTTGAACCCACTTGGGGCAGGACCCAAACCCACCCACAGTGGGATCCAAATCCACGGTGGGACCAGGACTTGAACCCACCTGCTTTAGGACAGGGACCCAGACATGCTCTGGGACAGAGACCTGAATCCACCCGTGGCAAGACCTGAACCCATGGCTGAACCGGGACCTCAACCTGCCTGGGGCAGTAACCGGGACCGAGACCCAAACCCGCGGCAGAACCAGAACCTGAACACGCTCGGGACAAGAACCGGGACTGAGATCTGAACCCAGGGCAGCACTCGGTCCCAGAACTGCTTTGGGACAGGGACCTGGACCAGAACCCACCCGCGGTGGGACCTGAACCCTCTCGGGGAAGGACTTGATCCCGTGGCAGAATTGAGACCTCAACCCCGCCACGGCAGGGACGAGGACCCAAACCCACTCCTTGAGATACTCAAACCCGTGACTCCCCCAGCCCACTGAGCCGAGCGCCCCTTCCCCACCACCACTCCAGGGTGCACCAGACCCCCCTCTGCCTTTGGAGCGCATCCCAGGGCGAGCGGCTGTCCCAGCCACCGCTCAGGACCTCATGAGTGTCCTTTCCCCATTAATTATTAGCATTATTTTTAAGTTTATTCATAAGAGGAGGAGAAGGAGGGGGGGGGTTGCTTCTTATCCTGACTTTCCTTGTTGTT
Organism: Tapera naevia; assembly: GCA_033556795.1. Taxonomy (NCBI): domain Eukaryota; kingdom Metazoa; phylum Chordata; class Aves; order Cuculiformes; family Neomorphidae; genus Tapera; species Tapera naevia. Next base: position 8,128,946 of record JAUMJJ010000157.1, on the reverse strand, counting down.
TGTTGTTGCGTTTTTTACACCCCAGAGACACCATGGTTCCTGGTAACCGAATGCTGATGGTCATCCTACTATGCCAAGTCCTGCTAGGAGGTACTAACCATGCTAGCCTGATTCCGGAGACCGGCAGGAAGAAAGTCGCAGAGCTTCAGGGACAATCCGGATCCGGACGCCGCTCTGCCCAAAGCCATGAACTCTTGCGGGGTTTCGAAACGACTCTGCTGCAGATGTTTGGGCTGCGAAGGCGACCTCAGCCCAGCAAGTCCGCCGTCATTCCTAGTTACATGCTGGATCTCTATCGACTCCAGTCTGGAGAAGAGGAGGAAAGCCTCCAGGAAATTAGCCTGCAGTACCCAGAGCGATCGACCAGCCGGGCAAACACCGTGAGGAGTTTCCACCATGAAGGTCAGTGATGGTAAATTCCCAGCCCTGGTAGCAGTCGGGATTTCCTTATGTTTGGAAGCTCACAAATGCATTTGGAAGCTCATAAAAGTGTTTAGCAGCAGAATGTGCCCATCCCTAAATTTATGAGAGGAAACCCACCCCCCCAAGCCTGCTGTGTGTGGGTGACAGGCGTGCTCCTCTGTATTTTTTCCAGCATCCTTGTGCTTAACCCAAGCTTGACCATATTTTGAGGGGGCTTTTTCTTCTGTTGACAACAGCGAAGTTTCCTTTGGTGCCTCTGCCTCGGGGTCACTCTCTGGGCTTGCGTGGATTTAATAGCTCTGGATCGGATGCGGGAGTAAAGTGAGGGCGGGATCTCGCCCCCGGTGTGTTTCTTTTGAACTATCAAAGCGATTGCTGCCTGGTTTTGCTCTTAAGCAAAAAAAAAAAAAAGAAGCCAAAAAAACCCCTACTTGAATTTAATACTTACAGCTGTGTGTTTATAAGGTTTATTCAATAGGCCCTTGTAATCTGATCCAAATGTTTCCTAGCGGATGTTTCTTTTCCAAAGTAAATCTGAATTATTAATCCAGCCGCATCATTACGGCGTTGGAATTTGCTTCTCTTTCTCCCCCTGCCCCCTGTGCCCCGTAACAAGGCACCTCTGTGCTCCGTGGCGCCGTGCCTTGCCGGGGAGATGATTTTTGGAGAGACTGTAAGGAGAGGGGGAAGTGAAACGGCACAAGCCTCCCCAAAAGGGGAAGGAAGATGGGAAGGGGTGATGTGGTCCGAACGGAGGGTGAGCAAGCAGCGCCGGGACAGGAGCTACTCTGGTTCTGGGATAAGTTGGGGAACTTTCAGGCAGGTGAAGCGTGGGTTTGTGCTGAGGCTGAGTGCCCTGAGGCTGACGTGCTCTTGTTTGCTTTTTCCTACCGCTTCCCCTCCCTGCCCTGCTCCCCTCCAGAGCACCTGGAGAGCATCCCAGGTCCCAGCGAAGCTCCCCGGATCCGCTTTGTCTTCAACCTCAGCAGCGTGCCAGACAACGAGGTGATCTCATCGGCGGAGCTGCGGCTGTACCGGGAGCAGGTGGAGGAGCCGAGCGCGGCGTGGGAGAGGGGCTTCCACCGGATAAACATTTACGAAGTGATGAAGCCGCTGTCGGAGCGCGCCCAGGCCATTACACGCCTGTTGGACACGCGTCTGGTGCACCACAACGTGACGCGCTGGGAGACCTTTGATGTGAGCCCGGCCGTGATCCGGTGGACCAAGGACAAGCAGCCGAACCACGGGCTGGTGATCGAGGTGACCCACCTCCACCACGCACAGACTCATCAGGGCAAACACGTCAGGATTAGCCGATCTTTACCTCAAGGGCGCGGGGACTGGGCGCAGCTCAGGCCGCTCCTGGTCACTTTTGGGCACGACGGGCGAGGCCACACGCTGACCCGCAGAGCCCGGCGGAGCCCCAAGCACCAGCGTTCCCGCAAGAACAAAAAAAACTGCCGCCGCCATGCCCTCTATGTGGATTTCAGTGACGTGGGCTGGAACGACTGGATCGTGGCACCGCCGGGGTACCAGGCGTTTTACTGCCACGGGGACTGCCCCTTCCCTCTGGCCGACCACCTCAACTCCACGAATCACGCCATCGTGCAGACGCTGGTGAACTCTGTGAACTCCAGCATTCCCAAGGCCTGCTGCGTGCCCACGGAGCTGAGCGCCATCTCCATGCTCTACCTGGATGAGTATGACAAGGTGGTCCTGAAAAACTACCAGGAGATGGTGGTGGAGGGGTGCGGGTGCCGCTGACCCCCTTCCCCGCCGCCCTCTCCTCCCCTTCTTTCTCCCTCCCGTCCCACCTCAGAACTGCTTGCTATAGCTGGACTCTTCTCTAAACTAAACATTCACCTTGACCTTATTTATGACTTTATGTGCAAATGTTTTTTTGACAATAATGATCATATATTTTGACAAAATATATTTATAACTACATATTAAAAGAAAAAATAAAATGAGTCATTATTTTAAAGGTAAACGCATTTTGTGTCTCGCCTCTCAGGGTGCTGCTGAGGCTGTGCTGGCTTGGGAGGGCAGCAGGGAATTGATCTTCTCTCCTTATCTTCTCCTCCACCTCTGCTTCCCTCCCTTCCCCTCCCCCGGACAAAAGGCTTTGCAAATTTTAGTCTTTCTATTTCTCGCCGAGGTACCGCGGATCCCCCTGTGCTGGGGCTGCGCCACGTGGGAGATGAGGGTCCCTGGAGACTAAGACCTGCTTCTCCTGGCTGCTGGGAATAGAGCCGACCTTGCTAACCTGGCCAGAGCCGTTTGCAAAGCAACCCATCAAAAAATGCATTTGAAAAGAAGGTGAAGGTTTACCTGAGGGCTTTATGCTAAACCCACGGGATTTTTATACCCCTCGTTCATCTTCAGGATTCCCCAGGTTTTAGAACTATTAACATTTCCCCCACCACCACCTCCTCCCCTCCTCACTGGAGATTGGCTTCTTTGGGAAGCTTCAAAGGTTTGCACGGGTCCTTTGAAGATCAAATCGCCCCATTACAATGCCAAAAAAAAAAGAGAAGATATCTGGAGCAGTTAAATATGTGTTAGTTAATAGCTACCTGTGCTGTGTCCTTTCCAAATTGCTTCCGAGCAGGAATGTGATTGGAGCCAAGGAGGTATCGTTGGAGGTATCTCGGGCCTGAAACCCCTGCCTCAAATGCATCAGATGGGCTGTGTTTGATTTGGAAAATAAGGAGCTGTGCCGTGGGGTGCGTGCGTGGGGCCGGCGTCCTCGGTGACAGAGGCAGTGGGAAGGGAGCAGGGTGAGAGTGCATGAGGCATTTAGGTTTTTTTTACCCCTTTTTCTTTTCCTTTAATGATTGAAGCTTTCCAACCCCCCTGAAAGGGGCAGCTTAGTTGAAACCAATAAAAACTGGTGTGGAAAGCTTGCCAAAAGCTTTGGCTCCCTGAGGAGTGCAGGTGGAGAGAGGAGATGGGAGCTGCGGGGGGAGGCCAGCATGGCCCTGCGTTTCTCTCAGAAACAACAAGAAAAAGAACAGCCTTCAATCTCCTCTGTTCCAGTGAGGCTTTTCCACCCCGCCATCCCACCGGGTGCTGGTGCGTGGGAAGGGGTGACAGCACCTCCTCTTCTGACTCTGTGCCTTCCCAGCTGAGTGCTGTGGGGTCCCTGCCCCATCGGGCAGTGACCGAGCCCTAGCATCGCAGGGCTCTGTGTGGGTGCTTGCAGGGTTCACCCCAGTGCTGGGGAGCCTGGCATGGGTTTTGGGGTCGGGGTTATTCCTACAGTGTCTCTGGGGCCTCCTGGCCCCAAGCTGACACTCATTCCTGCCTTTAGAAGGGGAAATGTGTGGCCTGGGGCATCGGCGACCTGCTGCCTCCCCTTTGATGCCTGCATATCAGACATAGCCGTGCCAAAGAAAGAATTTCATTTTGAAGTGGCATCAGCTAAGGGCGAGCAGCCTTTCAGCTGCCTGACAGGGCAATTACACACATCTCTGTGGATCTGCCCTGCCATGATAACCCCGCTGCTGCCCAAGCAGGGCTGTGGGGCAGGCGCTGCAGGAGGATGCCTTGGGGAAAAAAAAAAAATCACAGTGCTTTTTGTAAGAGAGAGAAATTTAATGAAAGAGGCTTCTCCCAGATTTGCTTCCCTGTTTGTCGCTGCATCCTGGATTGTCCTGGAGGCTGAAGGCTGTGAGGATGTTCCAAAGCTAAGCAGCATGAGCACAACCAGCTCTTGGGTTTAGATCATTCTTGTTGCAGAAATCTCCAACTGCTTTGCTGTGTTCCTGCTGCTTTATGGATCTGTTTATTTTGGTGCTTATTTTTGCATTGCGTTTATATTTTGAAATCAAAGCTTCAGCCCCGAGGAGGCAGAGGGACCTGCTTTTCTGTAGGTGCTGCGAGGGGAGAGGCTGTCCTGGTGCATGCGTGGCCTTTAGGAGAGTTTCCTTTCCTCTAATTTTCCTGCCCTGGCACTTGGCTGTGGGTTGGTGAGATCCCGTGTGGGATGTTCTGCATAGAAACTGTAGGAAAAAGACAACTGTTTTTTTTAAAAAAAAATCATAGCATTTCAATTTTGTAAGTTTTATAAGATTCTAAACTGTGGATATAAACCAGCTGAGAGTAAAAGTGATGTGTATAACAAAATATTCATGGAGGCATTAAGCAGTTTTCTTAGTGGAGCAAATCTAAATTTGGGTGTTTAACGCAAAGTGAGTGCAAGGGCTGAGGATTTCCCACCCTGGGTTTTTACATCCCTCGGTCCTACACGGGTGGCAGACTGCTGGATGGCCTCCTGCCATCAGAGAGGCATTTAGCACAGTTCTCAATCCAATAAATTCTTTAAAAATAGGAAAATACAACCAGATTGCCAGGGAAACTAGAACTGGGTCCTTTTCTAGTTTCCAGCTGGTAATTGGTGGTGGGTTTTTTCCCAACTGCTTTGATTTGTACTGGGTTTTGCTGGTGATAATCAGAACTTTCTTCACTGCTCCTGCAAGGGGGAGAAGGCGTTGCTTTTGGGAAGCTGTAAGTTAAGAACTGGTGTGGAGGGCCCTAGGAATTCCCTGCAGCATTGCTGGCCATTGTTTTGTGCATTTGTTGCAGTGGTTGTGTGGTTTAATCCTGCACTCTGGAATTAATCCTGTGCTCTGGAATTAGCATGATGACCGGTCCTGTCTGAGTGAGAAACCATCTTGCTGGTGCAGCAGAGAGGAGCTGGAGTGTTGGTTTGGTTCCAGATAACCAGTGTTTAGCTTTGCTTAAAGGTATGACAGATCTATCTGCTTTATAAGTGACCATAGAACATGCTATTTGCAGATGTTACTTATTTCACAGCGAGTGCTTTGTTTGTGGTGGCTGCCACAGAATTCCCTGGCAGGTCTGAGATAAGGCCAATCAGTTTAAACCTCCCCTTAGAGAATTGAAGCTGTGAATGAAAGAGGAATGGGCTGAAGGTGAGTGTGCAGCCACTTTCCCCACCATCCAGGTGTCCTCCTGGCAGCTGTGGCCCATGGTCCAGCATCCCAAGAAGCGTGAGTTGGGTGGGAGATGCTCTGCAGCTCATTGTGATGAGACTTCATCTTTGTGCCAACTGCAGGAAGGCTGTGACTTTGATAACTAAAAAAGTACTGGTGTACTGAAGTCTGTGTGGCTCTTATGGATATAGGAACCAAGGAGAATGTCTCGACAGGATTTAATAATCTCCTGTGGATCCAACTGAATTGTTCACTGTGGTTCTTGGTGAGAGCCACTAGGTGTTGCGGAGCCCTGGTGAGGGCACCGGGTAAGGTGTGCTGGAAAACAGGATCCCAGACTCTGCCTTGTGTCAGGAGCTCCCCCCGGAGACCTGTGGTTACCCTGATCCCAACCCCTCCTCTCTTGGCTTGTAGTTTTCTGACGGGACTTTCTTCTCCCAGGTGAAAATTTGCCCCAGGGCAAAGCTTACAGCATCGTTTAGAGGAAAGCTGCCATCCTGGAGATGCCGTAATTGAGGAGTGTTGCTCAGACAGCCAGGCTTTGCTCGTAGCCACAGGGTCCAGGGCTTTGCAAATTAGTTTCTAAAAATGCAGATTGGTTTGGAAGAGAAGCACCGAGGTTTGCACATTGCTATTCTGGGACAAACACAGAGGCTTTGCTACGGAGCCAGCAAAGGAAGACGGAGGCCCTTCTCGTTTTCACTGCAGAGCTCGGACACCCCTTCTGTTAAAATGGCAGTTAGCACAGCTGAGCTCTGATGGCTTGAAAAACTGGGGAACCTTGGCATCAAGGGATGCTTTGTTCTCTTTATTTTGGGGTTTCATTGCACGATAGTAGGTCTGAAGCTCCTCCACTCTGCATAGTCCCTATCTAAAATCACAGGACAGGAGATAGCACTGCTCTTCTGTAGATAAGGATCTTGGGTACAGTCATATATAGGGAGCAGGCAGAGCCAGTAGAAGTATCTGACCACCTCACACCCTGTCCTGTGAGAGACATAAAACGCTTCTCTGGTCTTGAGTCTGTCCATCTGAAAATCCATCACTTAACCTCAAATCAGTGGTGGATTCCTGCACAACCTGATGAGGAAGGAGGCTGTGACATCCGTGTCGTTCTCTAGGCAGGCACAATAATGACAGGGAGTATCAGAAATGACCCAGATACTGGATATTCCCTTCCCTTCATGGATCCTACATTCAGATTTGGAAGGGTAAAATAGGATTTTTAATAGAATCATAGAATTATCTGGGTTGGAAGAGACCTCCAAGATCATCAAGTCCAACCTAATACCTTCTTTTCATCTGGTTACTTAAAGAAGCACCTAAAAGCTTGCTCCTTACTTGACAGCAGAGCATCCCCCTAGACACAAGCAGTGAAAGGAAAAGTCCATCAATCGGTGTGTGCACCTTGGCAGACCTAAAGGAGGAGGGATGAGGCTGCCATGAGCTCTGGCTCTGTTGGATCAGCTGTGACACATTTCTTTTACCCAGCAGATGAACACATGTACTGGGACTTTGGTTTTGCATGGTCCATCCAAAATTTGACCTGACTTGGAGCTCTGTGCTGTTTTTCACTCTGTCAGATGCACTTGTCTTCTGCCCATGCCTCGGTACTGTGTTTTATATGAGAATGAGAATACAATTATCTTTAAGGTCCCTTCCAAGCCAAACCATCCTATGAATAGCTTTGGGTAGGGCATGGCCCCATCAATCCCTTGTGTCCTCCCAAGACTTGTCTTTGCAAAGAGCTGCTCTAAACCCGTTTGCTCAGAAACGGCAGCAGGATCAAGGAGAGAGTCCACAGCCTCTGTGTCCACCAGAGGCATCATCCCCTGCCCTAGGTGTGTGGCAGAGAGCAAGGGCTGCCGGGACTTTTTTGTGCAACCAAAAGCCATTATCAGTAGGATTTCACCCTAAAAAGAACCTGTAATGAGCTGCCACTTCCACAACATCAGGAAGCCAAGGAAAGGTTTTTCCAAACCCAGCTGTACGTTTTGGATCTGTTCATATGCTACAGATGTGGCTACATACCATGGTGCTCACCTGCCTTTGGTTCTCAGTAGCTGTCTGGTTCTATTTACACCATCAGCATTTCTTCTGCTCCTCCCTTTGTTCAGGTGCTGGCACAGGATGTGTTTAGAAGTGTAAAATTTCCTTTCCACTCTTGGTCTCCTCCTTTTCCTGAAGATCGCAGGTGTGCACATCCAGGGAGACCACACAGTTCCCAGAGGAAAAGTTGGCTCCCAGTTCTAGCAGACTCTGAATGGAAAATGTTGATGTTACCCTAGGTTCACAAAAATAAAAGCCTGTGCTAATTCTCTCCAAAGATTCACCTTTGCTGTAGGAGAAAGCAGGAACACAGCAAGCCTATAGCAATGGTTTCTGGATTACCCACAAGCCTCCAGCCTTGTGGGATGATCTTTAAGGTCCCTTCTGACCCAAACCATTCTATGATTTACAGGTCAGAACCTCCTGAGCCAAAATTAGGGTCACTGTATTTAACAGCCCAGCAAGAATTTTACATCCAGAAATTTATAAACTGCTTATATATTTTTCAGATCAGCATTATCCTCTGTCATGATTTCCACAGTTTTCCTATCCATTTCTTTTGAACTGCTTCCTTTTATTGTTTTGAAACCATCACCTAGAAGGTCACAGTTGTGCCCAGTAGTTCTTGTGGGTTTTGGACAGAGTGAGCCCCTGTTTGTCTTTCTCGACACCAGAGACTGCATCTCTGCTCTGCCAAATCTGTCACCCTTGTCCTCTGCTGTGCCCTCACCAGGCTGAAGAGGCCCTTAGGTCTGTTTGCTTTGGTGGAAATTGGTCCGTGTTGTTGCTCACCCATCTTGGTGCTATTTCCAAAAGTACCATCTCCAGGAGGTTAGCAAGGTTTGGACAGTAGTGGTGGAGGATGTGGAAGGGGTGATAGGATCCCTTAGCAAGTCAATAAGCTCACTGAAATTGTAAAAAATATATTTGTAAAGCATGCATCACTTTACATCTTAAGGTATGGGAAGGGTCTAACTGACTGATGGCAGCTCTGTTGCAAACAAGTATGTGCACCTGCACATTGGGACTCCTTTGCAGCACCCTAAAGGATTTTGCATCCCTTTTCCTCTCCAAGGAGAGGTGCTGTTTGGACCTCTGCTCCTCCAGGCCCCTGAGCAACGTGGGCAGCTGCCTCCCAGCCTCCCAGCTCAGTCCCCAGCCAGTCTGGGGCTGGGCAGGGACCACGTGCCCTACACTCCAGCCAGGCTTGATGTTGGTACTGGTTGCACTTGCAGGAGATGCTGTTGGGTGGGTTCTGGCAAGAGCAGGGCTCTCTGCACCACCCTCGGATAATTGCTGCATTTAAGGCAAGGATTTTAAGCCCTTCTGAGCTTCTGTGTTTTAGCTCTGCCTTTTGCTGATTAAATAACCTGACACCTTGTGAATGTTTTCAGCAATGTGAATTACTCCCCACGTGGTTGAATGGAGACCACAGGCTTCTTGTCAGTGACAACTGAAGGTTTGGCTCAGTCTGGAGTCCCACAGGCAAAGTGCAAGTGCTTTTCCAAACAATCCACCTGTCCCTCACCTTCCCTTCCAGTAACATGAGATTGCATGTTATGAAGTAAGTGCTTCAAACAAAGTGCACTATTTCACCTGTTAGATTATATGGAAGACAACGGGTATTTTTGCATTGTTTTATTGGCTTTCCTCGTTGTGTCTGCAACTGTGATGCACACCTGCTATTTAATACCAGAAGTGGTAAAAATCCCTCATGCCAAGATTGAATCAGACATCCTAAATCTATTCTGCGCATCTCTTGGCGATCCCTGGAGATGGATGAAGGGAGTCATGAGGGGCTGCTCCTGCTCACTGGTCTGGGTGCATCATTTTTAATAGGGAATTAAATAAATAGAAGCAAACCCTCCACTTGGATGCCACACTAAGCGTCGGGAAGCTCAATGAAGAGTCATCCAGGTACTTTCTTTCCTGTCTTTTGGAGTTCATCACCCAAACCTTTCACCTTGAGTACGTAGGGACACATAGGTACAATGCTGTATGTATGCAATACGTAGTTTCAATACAGGATGAGGCACAATGTGATTGAGAGAAGCTCTGAGGAGAAGGACTTGGGGTGCTCATTGATGAGAAGATCAACATGAGCTGACAAAGTACGCTCACAGCCCAGAAACCACCCATGTGCTGGGCTGCATCACAAGAATCATAGCCAACAAGGAGGGGCTTGTTGGGAGGGGATTCTGCCCCTCTATTCCGCTCTTGTGAGACCCCCACCTGGGGTTCTGTGTCCAGCTCTGGAATCCCCAACATAAGAAGGATATATGTTGGAACAGGTCCAGAGGAGGCTACAAAGACGATCAGAGGGCTGGAGAACTTCTGCTATGACTGACTGTGAGGGTTGGCGTTGTTCAACCTGGAGAAGAAAAGGCACCAGGGAGGCCTTAGAGCAGCCTTCCAGTACTGAAAGGGGCTCCTGGGAAGTTGGGGAGGGGCTTTTTATAAGGGCCTGGAGTGACAGGATGAGGGGAATGGCTTTAAATTGGAAGGGGGAAGATTTAGATTAGACATTAGGAAGAAATTCTCCACTGTCAGGGTGGTGAGGCCGTGGCACAGGTTGCCCAGGGGCGTTGTGGATGCTGCCTCTCTGGAAGTGTTCAAGGCCAGGTTGGATGGGTCCTTGAACAGCCAAAACAGGTGTTGAACAGGTAAGAGGTGTCCCTGCCTATGGCAGGGGGTTGGAACTGGATGGACTTTGAGGTCCCTTCCAACCCAAACCATTTTATGTGCTTATAATACTCTACTCAAATGACAAGTGCTTCTGTGTGGTGCTGAGAGCTTTTGCTGCTGGCCGAGGTGACAGAGCTGGAGCTTGTGCCTTTGCTGGGGGTTTCCTCACAGCTGCTGGGTCCTGCACAACTTTGCTGAGATAACCATGCAGCATCCACCAGCCACAAAGACATTGCCCACTGCAGCTTTCAGTCTGAGGTACCTGTGGAGAGAGTCGATGGGTATCCTGATGGGATAAGTGTTAAGGAAAGGTAAAATTATTCTCAGGGCTGGGAAAAGCTCTTTGTGGAGCAGAGGGTGAAAGGCTGAAACTGTGGGTTCGTATGGGACTGGTGGAAGAAACATGGCCCCATTAGTGTTGCACTGGCTGCTCATGTGGTTGGGCTCTGGGGGTGTGCCCTGTATCGTAGAATTATCTGGTTGGGAAAGACCTCTGAGATCATTGAGTCCAAGCATTCCTGTCCCCTTAGTAAAGCAGGTCCCTGAGAAACTCATTAACCATCTTTTAAACAACACCAGGGATGGAGACTCAGCCACCTCCCTGGGCAGCCTCTGCCAGTGCCTGAAAACCCTTTCGGTAAAGAAATTACTGTTAGAGGGGAAGCCCACACTGTTGGGTTGGTCCTGAAGGAGGATTTCTTGCTGCTGGTTTACATTGAAAAGGAAAATGGGGGTCTCTAGGATATGCCCTTATTCCTGTTTCAGTTCTCATGGACCCAACAGCCAACCTGAGCACTAAGTGCCTGCAGTGGTGAGATGGGGGTTGGTTCCTGCCTGGGCAAAAGCTCTTGAGTAAAAGAGTCACAGTGCTCCTGTTCATCACAGAAACCCTTGCCCAAGGACCTTCAGGATATGAACGGGTCTGGCAGAGACAATGAGCAAGATATCCAGTGAAACATGCTGATCCTTCCCACTTCTGGACTCAACACATCAGAAACAGGTATTTCTAGGTATCATCTGAAGAGCTCTAACATACACAGCTTGAGTAGTGGCTATTTATTTTGATATTTAAAAGTATTAAAAATAATCACCGCAGTGTTCCTTGAAAGACATATTTTGACAGAGTTGGACAGTTTCCCAGTAAGAGGCTGTCCCCAAGGATCGTTTGCAAAGATAATATTTTTAATTTGATTAACTGACAGTAGCACTAAGAGGGACCCACGTGCGCCTCAGTAGCAGGATGAAATTCAGGAGCAAAATTTGGTGGTACAAACAGCAGAGTGTAGTGAGAATTGTATGGTGTGCTTGTCTTCGGGAACTGGGAAAGAATTTCACCACAGGAAGCACATAGGTCTGTCAGAGCAAGTCCAGAGGAGGCCACGAAGACGATCAGAGGGTTGGAGCCCCTCTGCTATGAGGACAGGCTGAGAGAGTTGGGGTTGTTCAGCCTGGAGAAAAGAAGGCTCTGGGGAGACCTTAGAGCAGCCTCCCAGGACTGAAAGGGGCTGCAGGAAAGCTGGGGAGAGACTCTTGATCAGGGAGTGCAGGAACAGATGAAGGTGGAAGAGTTTTAAGCTGAAAGAGGGCAGATTGGCTTTAGATCTTAGGAAGAAATGTTTTCCTGTGAGGATGGTGAGGCCCTGGCACAGGTTGCCCAGAGCAGTGGTGGCTGCCCCATCCCTGGAGGTGTTCCAGGCCAGGCTAGTTGGGGCTTTGAGCCCCTGATCCAGTGGGAGGTGTCCCTGCCCATGGCAGGGGATTTAGAACTGGATGGCCTTTGAGGTCCCTTCAGACCCAAACCATTCTATGACTCTGATTCTAAATTCCAGCTATCAGAAGTAAGATCCCAGATGGGCCATTATGACAGGACTATCAAGGACAAAAGTCCATACTTGTTTGGAGGTGACTCCTCTTTACCAACTGGAGAGCAAAATGTGATCCTCAAGACAGCAGAGAGCAGCTCTCCTCTCCGGGGTGATGGGAGGTCCCTGCAACTTTGGATGCAGGATGTTAGATAAACACCTTGCAAGGACCCAAAGACACGACGATAGGACCTACAGTTCCAAGTGTCACCATGGCTGTCACCAGCCATGGTCCTGCTGAGGAGGAGTGACCTCAGAGAAAATAATTTCTCCTTGGCAGCATGGGGATAGTAATGCCCTTTTGCGAACTGATGGGTAGCAGGGGGGACATGGAGAGGGGCAGTCCCATCCCCAGATAGACAAAGAGATTTGGAGGTGGCAGATGGAGAGAGAAAGAGGGTGGGGAGGCCCTGCTGTGACTCTCTTGGGTGCTGGAAATTGCTAGGATTATACAGCACGCTTCACAAATTTCTTTTGCTGTAGTTTGAATAATGGCTTATAATAACATGGCTTGTGTGGCCTTGGGGCAGCACGGCTGCTGGATGGGGAAGAGGAGGGCTGGATTTTCTTCCCACCTCCATCTGTGTGGTCCAGGGTGGGTCAGTAAATGACCTCATGCCTCAGTTTCCCCCCTTGCAGGCCAGGAATGCACTCATCCTGCTGACAGTAATGGCGATAAATAGTATCTCACAAGCAACCACTATTTAAAAAATCTTTTATGGCTTCCCGTTAAGCTGATGACTGTTAATGAGGAGAATCAAATCCACTGCCTTGCTGCCATTAGACAAATATGTGCTCCATCTCCATCCGAAAACCCCATTGTAAATAACTGTGGAGGAGTGGAATAAACATCGTCCTTCCCAGAGCTGAGCAGCAGGAATGAGCAAACACAGGTGTGGAAGATTTGTACGCTTTAAAGGAGATTGGGGATATTTGGGAATCAAATCTGGTTTTGGTTTGGAGCATCTTCTGTGAAAAAAATCCCAAACCACCAACGAAAGAGCCCACAGAGGGGATGGTGACGGCTGTCTGCAGCTGCAGGCTGGCTGGGATGGCTGGGGCAGTGGCAGCATCCCAGCATACTAGAATCATGGAATCATCTGGTTGGAAAAGACCTCTGAGATCATCAAGTTCAACTGTACCTGTCCCCTCACTAAACCATGTGCCTAAGAAATTCATCCACTTGCCTTTTAAATACCTCCAGGGATGGGGACTCAACCACCTCCCTGGGAAGTCTCTGACAGTGCCTGAGAACCCTGTCAGTGAAGAAATCAGTCATCCTGGCAACAAACAGGATGCAATGATCCTGGCATTGTTCCTGCCTCCCATCATTTTGCCACTTGGCATCCCCAGATCTTTTCTCTATCCAAAGCTCTGTGTGGGGAAACCCTTTTGCACTGGGTCAGCTCCTCGTGGGTTGGTGTCATTCAGCGCAGTGTGTAATTGGGGCTAAGCTGCTTGCTTTATGTAGCAGGCTTTCTCCTTTCACTTTGGAAGGTGAAGGTTTTATGTGTCTGAAATGTGTTAACGAACCCATAAAAGTAAGTGAAACGCAAGCAGACGTTTTGTTTTTTTGAGTACAGATGTGATTGGTTTGGGCCCGATCCAGAGGCTGAAGAATGACGATTAGCAGTGCTAAGGAGAGGGGTCAGGAAGGTTTTTCTGGAGGAAAGTGTCATTTGTGGAGAAAAATGTGGCATCTAGGAGAGACAACTTTGTACCTGTGCTTTGGGGACCAGTTCCTCCCTTCCCTGCTCTCACAACCCCACTCTCATGCCACAGCAGGACACCTTAGAGCAGCTTTCCAGTACTGAAAGGGGCTCCAGGAAAGCTGGGGAGGGGCTCTTGATCAGGGAGTGCAGGGATAGGATGAGGGGGAATGGTTTTAAGCTGAAAGAGAGGAGATTGACTTTAGATCTTAGGGAGAAATGTTTTCCTGTGAGGGTGGGGAGGCCCTGGCACAGGTTGCCCAGAGCAGTCGTGGCTGCCCCATCCCTGGAGGTGTTCAAGGTCAGGCTGGATGGGGCTTTGAGCCCCCTGATCCAGTGGGAAGTGTCCCTGCCCATAGCAGGGGGAGTGGAACTGGATTGGCTTTAAGGTCCCTTCCAATCCAAACCATTTTATGATTCTGATTATTTCTGCTGCAGAGTTAGTTTTTCCGAAGAGCCCTTGATACCAAGCTCAACCCATCCAGCAATTAAGGCTACCCAAACAAGATTGCAGGACAGTTTTTACATCCTGAAGAGGTTCCTGATGCAGTGGAAGCAGAGGTGGGACGGTTCACCCAGCGTCTGCTCTGATGAGCTGTGTTTGTCCCTATTGCTTTACAATTCAGGGGCCAACAGGATGTTTTGCACAGAGCCCATGTCTTCCTGCACACATCCGCTGCTCTTGGTTTCTTATCTTGTTCTGAACAACTCATTTCAGACTCAGCAAAACCAGGAGCAAAGATGAAATAAGTATTTCCTGACCTTGCTCGTTCATGATGACACAGGGCTCTTCCCTTTTCTCCCTGGAAAACGCATGGCCAGATAAAGTGGTGCAGGAATCTGCCATCAAAATGCTCCCAAATCTTCTTCCATCCCCACCTGGAGGAGTCACCACTTGTCTGTGAAAGGCTGTTGGAACTCCATCATGCCCTAAATTCCTTGAGGCTGGGTTGTGGCAGCACCACTTTCCCCATCTGCTTGGGATTTGTGGTGAGAAGCATCTCCAGATGATGGGTCTTCTGCCTGGCTTTGGAGACCACTATCCCCGAGGCACACACAGAAGAGGGAGGCCAAGTAGGATATCCCACAGAGCTGCTGGAGTGTGGGGCCCCAGGGAGGCTGATGGCTGCCTGCAGCACTCAGCTGCACCGTGCTCTGTGCCCATGGGGCTGAGCTGAGCAGAGTGCACCAAAATGAACATTATTTGGCCTATAGTTATCAAAGTTGATATGAAGCCAACGTTTATGCAAAGGTGAGGCAGTGTTATTTATTGATGGTTCCCTACTGCAGCTCTGGATGTCCTTTGGGGTGTCTCCCCATCTTCAAGAGGAGAAGAGAAGGCTCTTTGCCCCACCTAAACTCTTGGAAATCAGCAGTCATCTCAGCTTTCAGTGGTGTTTTGGGGAATGCAGTCAGGGTTTGTAGCACCAACACATGGAGTGAATATGATGGAAATGTGCCTGGCGTGCTTTCCGTATTTCCCATGTTCTTCTGAAACATGGAAAAAACCCATGGCAGTAAACCTCAGACTTGCTTGGAAAACCTTTCCACTGCTCTAAATTCATGCAAAATCCCAGCATCCCAACAGCAGATGGCTTGGCTGCTTCCTTAAAGGTGGGTCATTCATGCAGATGCTTGTTTTGCAGGCAGTGCCATCCTGCTCTTATCATAGAATCACAGAATTACCTGAGCTGGAGGGGTAAAAGATGAATCCAAAAGGATCATGGAGTCCAACTCCTGTCCCTACACAGGACAATTCCAACACTCACATCCTGTGACTGAGGGCATTGTCCAAATGCACCTGGAATGCTGGAAGAGCAGGTGCCCTGACTGCTTCCAGGGGACCTGTTCCTGTGCTCCACCACCTGCTGGGGGAAGAGCCTCTTACCAATGTCCAATCTAACCCTGCCTTGGCACATCTTCCTGCCATTCCCTTGGGTCCTATCATAGGTCAGAAGAGAGAAGAGATCACACATCTCTTCACACATCTCTTCCAGAGGAGGAACTTCATTTGGGAATACCTCAAATCTGAGGCCTACAGTGACAGAGCAGTGGCTTTAGCCTTTGTTGAGGAGCTGTCAGACTCAGACATTTTGTCCATGAATGTCCTGTCTCCAGGACTGTGCGTGTGAAATATGTCCCTTGATATTTCAGCCTCCAAACTAACTGCTCAACTAACAAGGGAGACATTGTGTAATGAGCAAGAGCACAGGAGCGTGAAAGAAATGGATGGCCTTGCATCACCACAAGTGCACAAAGTGCCAGTGATGTCCAGGGCACTGAGCCAAGCTGCCCCATTTACATCCCGGAGGTGGACACCTCTCCAAAAACATCTGCAAGTGTCTCCGTCCGCAACTCCTGCACCTGCAGATGAAAGGGCGTGTCACCACAGAGCTGGAACGGCTTTGAAAATCCCTCCTGTGGCTTCTGGGATCACATAACACTTCGGCCCAGGTGGCCCAAGGAGCGTGTGGCTGGGTGGGAGGAGGTGTGGAGTCGCCTGGGCCAGCGGTGAGGCTGCTCTCCACCGTGTGCACCTGCACGACTTGGCAAAACGGGCCCTGCGGCCTGGCAGAACTTTCTGTTGGATATTTTGGCTGGATCCATGAACTTGTGCGGCTTTCGTGGCATGGAAACTGCCTATAATTTAGGCTGAATACAGCCCCATATATTACGTTGACAGTTCCAGAACATTACAAGATCATTTAGTCCTTTCTCACGAAAAGCAATTTCAAACCACAGGGTAATCGTTTAATGATCAGTAGACGAGCCTCACGTTAAGACCACCAGTTAAGGAAAAAAAATCCAAATAACAACATTTTTCTCCACCCCCAATCTCCAGCAAATTAAAATCGATCACCTGTCTCACCTGCTGTTGCATCCACTGTCTTGAAATTGCAAAAAACCCCGTGGTTCATGGGGAAACAGCAGTGTGAGGTCCCAGCATCCCAGCCCAGGATGGGTGTGTGGCCAAGGTTGCCCAGCCTGTGACGAGTTTGGGTGCAAGTTGAGGAAGATGCACTTAGAAATGTGATTTAGGAGTGATGAGCCCGGCTGGATTTAGCTGGGTCATTCCCTCAATTTGCCCTGTGCTGGGAACAATATCCATATGGCATTTCACCTGTCCCTAAGTCCAAAAATCCTCTTAAATTTACATAAATCCAGAGGAAATAATAATTAACCAGCCTAAGGATGCTTCAGAGAGCCAGTAGAGATCCAGCCTTTTCTCTCTCTGACACCTCTTGAATACATCTGGGGAGAGAATATTTTTTCCAAAGGGAAAAATCCAGAGCCTTAGTGGTGTAAAACCTGCTTAACCCTGCTGAAGCCAATGGCACTCCAGTGATTCATGTCTGCTGAGGAAATGGTTCAAGATCCTTCTTTTGACTCAAGGCTTTGTTAATATATAGAAGAAAAATCTATACTTCATGCAGGTCCTTCTGGAGTTTCCATCCTCCAACAGGTTGTGGATGGGGAAATCTTAGCAGTTTCCTAAGCAAATTTTCCATGCATCCAGAGAAGTCCCAGGTGCATGGATATCCCACAGTGATTTATTTGCTATCCATCTATTCAGCATGGATGGGTTTACATTGCTTCGGAACTTCTCCTTGCAAGATTTCTGGATCTCCCCAGATTGCTGAGTGGTGCCCAAGCTCTGAGCATTCCAATGGGTGTCATCTCCCACGCCTCAGCCCCGCCAGCCTGCCTGTGTTTTATTTCCTTGTCCTTCTCAAGAACCGGCTGCAGGTTGTGCTTTTCCTCCATCAACATCACTGCTTTTATCTGCGCTGGTAGCAGCGATCCCCACCACGCAGGATTTATTTACATTGAAGGGTAAGTGGGAGGCTGTAATTGGGATGGGATTTGAAGAGGTCAGAAGGAGCCTGTGCAAGAAAACTGCAAATGAGGGAGGGCTGGGAGTTTGCTGAAGTCATTACGCGCAGATAATTCCAGCTTCCACTCAGTGCCATTAGCTGGGGAAAACGTGTTGCCCAGGGACGTATGTGTATACATTAATGGGGTTTTTTAAACAGACAATTAGTAATGAGCTGTTAATGTTTTCCAAGTTGTCTTTCAGCCCCATGCTCTGAATTCCTTTGGCTGCGCAGTGCACTTGAGGCTTTTGGATCTCTCAGTCCCTCTATGAGAGCAGCTTTCTGCACCAGGATTCTGCTCAGTCTCAGCCCTCGGTGCTCTATCCTTGTCCACCTCAGCTGCCTGCAGCACTGTGACAAGCCCTGGGGCTTGGGAGCCCATGAGAGGAGCAGAGGAAACCCTTCCCACCAGGAAGAGGAACTGGAGCTCCCAGCTGCACCTAGAATAGAATATTTAAGTTGGAAGGGACCTACAATGATCATCTCGTCCAACAGCCTGCACGGATTTGCTGTGCAGTGGGTTGATGTGCCCGCTGCGAATGCAGCCAGGAGGAAGGTGTAGGATGAAAATTCAAGGAATTGTCTTTCCAGGAAACTCACTTAAATCATGAGCTGAAAACTCAGGGCTTGCAGCCTCAGACGTGCTTGGAAAAACAAGAGCTAAGTCTCTACACCCCCTTTCTTCCCACCCCTGGCTCATTTCTGGGACACCCTTGGGAGGTCACTTGAAGAATCACAGCAGTGATAGAAGTGGTAATTGAGGAAACTGATGCAAACGTGATCTCCCAAAAGGTTGTGTGGGAAGCAAATTTGGGAAGGATGCTCAGATAAGTGGAATTTTTGCTTTTGTGCCTTTTTTTGAGCAACATCATCAGACCTAAGGGTTTCCTGTTTATTTACTCAACGATCACCGCTGTATTACACACATAGGAAATCAAGAAAAATACCTTTTTTTGAGGACAGGTGAGGTGGAAAACAAGGCTGCTATTTAGGCTGTGGGATATTGGCTGAGCATCTTGTGAGGATATTCACACATCAGCAAAGTGAGCACAAACACATCCTGCGAACATCTGGCTAGGAAGATGCCTCAGCTGTGCTGAACAGTACCGGTAATAAGGTTGGTCTGGTATAACTTAGAGCAGCCCCAAAGCTGGGTAGCAGAGAAGCTCCTACACTGGGCTCTGGGATGAACCGTGACAGAAGACAGATGTAGAAATGGGTTTATACCACCTCGTGGGCTGTGTTTCGCTGGTGTGAAACGGCTGTAGTAAAGCTTGGAAGCTGGAGTGGACAGTGCTGCTTGAAAACCAACAAGATAGGAACATGTCATCAGCATCTGTTCCCCCTGGGGAGCCTTACATCCAACTGTTCTCCCAAGCCAGCTTACCACACAGCCTCCTCTTACTGCAAAAATATGTTCAGATGACTTAACTTAATGACTTTGCTAAATTGAATGGTTTCCAGTAGCACAGTAATGTGTTTGGAAAAGGAAGAGCTTTCAAAAGGAATCCATTTGCCCATCTAACCCAAACAACTTTTCGTTGTTGATGGAGAGAGAGGAAAGTCTGAGCACCTTGCGCAGTGAGTGCAGGGTACCCATGACTTCATTCCCATAGCACTTGGCGAGAGAAGCACACATCGGGCAGGGAAATCCAGTAATTTGGCTCTTCCCCACATTCCGTAGCTGTGGGGCAACCAGCAGTGGGAATCTGCAGTGAGTCAAGATGCAGTAAGATGGCTTGCAAAGAGCCTGCTGCGTAGCTGCACGTACCTGGCTGTCACCCAGCAACGCCAGCAGGGCTGGACTCCCATTCTATGGGACTTTTTCCCTTTCTCAGGACTAACGGGATTGCCTTGTTCTCCCTGGTGGATCACAAATATTGGAGAGGACAAGGGGTAATGGTTTTAAACTGAAAGAGGGGATATTCAGATATAAGGAAGACATTTTTTACAATGAGGGTAGTGAGGTTGTCCAGACCGGTGTTGGATGCCCCATCCCTGGAGTTGTTAAAGGCCAGGCTGGATGGGGCTTTGAGCACCCTGATCCAGTGGGAGCTGTCCCTATCTCTGGCAGGGAGGTGGAATTGGTTGAATTTGAAGATCCTTTCCAACCCAAACAATTCTACGATTCTCTGGTTTGTTTGAGGAAATAAGGAATAGATGGGCTGATTCTGTATCCTGGGGCCGAGAAGGTTTTAGGTTCTAAAAATATGTAACTTCAAATGCTGCTTAAGTCGCTTGTAATTGCTGTGAGCTCCATAGGACTGTGAACAATGGTATTGTTTCAACTTTGTTCATGTGGGGTCCAAATCACAGTATAGCAGATTCACTTACAACTTTTGTAACTGGCATTTTCTCCAGCAAAAGACAGGATTTGGTCAAGAAAAAAGGGTAAAAAATTATATTGCTTTGCCTCCTGAAATTCCAGGAAGCACGAATTGTTTCAGTGTAAAATTAAAAATTTTAGTTCTTTTTAAGAACATGCATTGTCATATAGAAGCTTCTCCAACATTTTCATCCTACTTTTTTTGTGGGTTTTTTTTTTTTTTTAAATTTTAACCAAACAGGTGGCACAGTATTGTAGTTGTTCTATACACTGCAATTCTGACTTCTGTTCAAACCCACCTGATGCTTTGAGGAAGTGTGATATTGCTGTGAAAAGACTCCGGGTAAAAACAGAGATCAGTTGTTCCTGTTGGCATTTTCTTCAGATCAAAGCTTCAAAACTACCTAATACACAAGCAAATGCAAGCGTTTGTTTTTTTCCTGTCTTCTTTTTTTCTCTCTTTTGTCTTTTAACAGGATCTCCCTCATAAGAACTGACCTGAAGTGAAGGCTCTGGGGAGACTTCATAGCAGCCTTCTAGTACCTGAAGGGGACCTACAAGAAACCTGAGGGGGGACTTTTTATAATGGCAAGTGGTGATAGGAGGGGGAATGGGTTTAAACTGGAAGGGAAAAGATTTAGATTAGACATTAGGAAGAAATTTTTCACCATCAGGGCGGGGAGGCCCTGGCCCAGGTTGCTCAGGGAAGTGGTGGCTGCCCCCATCCCTGGAGGTGTTCAAGGCCAGGTTGGATGGGGCTTCGAGCAACCTGATCCAGTGGGAGGTGTCCCTACCCGTGTCAAGGGGGTTGGAACCAAATGGTTTTTAAGGTCCCTTCCAACTCAAACCATTTTGTGATTCTATGATCTTGTGAAGTGCCTGGTACTGACTGCCCCCTGCTCCCCATACTCAGCCTGTTTAATGTGATGACTGTTGCTAGTGAGGACTGAAATCCAGGAGTGCCCTGGGCACAGCTTCATACTAGAAGCACTGTTGACCAGCACATCACTCTTGTCATTTAACAGGCTTGATTTGTTGGAAAGAAAAAGGGGAAAAAAAATAATCCCATTGCGACGCCACGATGCAGCAGTTGTTTTATCTCACAGGGAGGCTGAATGGGACCTCGTAATTGCCAGATGATTTATGAGACTGGAATTACGCTCGGCTGTTGCTGGCTAATGTATCCTCAGCGTGGATGTTGTGAAAGCACCTTATGAGACAACATGTAAGGAAACTTCAGAAGGTGTGTGATCTCTGGGGGCGAAATGAAAGAAACCCACACCCTGCAGTAGAGGCCGATTTGTAAGTGGTGTTGACAGGGAGCCATCGTCCGCCATGGCCAAAATAAAACCTCTGGTGCTGCATCAGATGAACAGTGGTAGGGTTAGTGTTCGCATTTCAGGCTGCCCCTAATTCTCCAGGGCTTTCATGTGCCAGGGGATTGTGTGTGAGTTATTAATAAACTTCTTTCAAAGCAGAAAGTATTGAAATAGCCACGTGGTTTTCTTCATTCAGTGTTCTCCCTGTCAGCGTAACCGGCTCCTTTGGGAAGGACTGATGTTTGGGGGTCCAGATTCCTCCTTGGTGGAAACAGAGTGGGATAATCCAGAGCCACGTTGGCACCTGGGAGGACATCAAGGCACACAGCTTGTTCAGAAAGTGAATGTTTTCCCCTGGTGACTTCAGGGTGACTTCACTGCAAGCCTGTTTTGCATTAATCCCATAGCTCAGCTGCAACTACATCATCACTGGATGCATTTACCCTACCACTCCATCAAGGCCTGACCATGTACTTCAACATTTTAATGCCAAAAGTGTCGCTGTAAGAGAATGGGTGCTGTTTTGTGCCCTGACCTCTTTGCTTTAACCACAGCACATATTTAACAGGCTTGGCCTGATCTCAAACCTACAGCATTCACCAGATTTAAGACTTGTATCTTCTAATTATTTTTATTTTTGCACTTCTCTGAAACCTCTTTTCCAAGCTTTTCTTCCCTGCAGCCTTGTGCAGCTCTACCCACAAACTAACAGAGATGGTGACACCCTCTCCGCGCTGTGCATAGAGCGGGGTGCTCAACACATCTTGCAAACCTTTCCCTGATCTTTCTGTGTCTTCTTCTACTGCCTGTGACTTCTCTCTTCGATTTTTTACTTTACGAGGTTAGAGAGAACTTCTCCATGGAAGGTTTTCAACAAGGTGAAAAAAATGGCTTGCAGATGCTCAAGGAGCTGCACTCATGAAGAATCCATCCATTCGTGGGACATAGGGGAATTCTGGCTGCTGTTTGGTGAATCTGTCATTGCAATAAGGACCTGGATGAATCAAAAGCAAAACTTAAAACAGATAAGTGTCTGTAATTAAGGTATTTTTATAAATGTGAAAAAGGACTACATGATTTTTTTAAGCACAGCACTTTGCATCCTCCATAATTCTCCTTGCAGCTAACTGAGGATCAACAATAATATTTTCACGTCCTTTAGATGCTCTTTTCCCACGGGAGGGAGTGCCAAGTGTACACCTTGCCAGAGGACAATGACATTTCAGCTCCCAGTTGCCTTCTCTGTCTCCAAACGTTCACAGACCTCCCCAGCCATCACCCTCCCATTCCCAAATTCTTAATAAACAGACTCTTTCAGCCAAGTAATTCCAAAGCACACCCTTGTAAGCCAAGACAATTATATCTGCAAATACTAACATATTATGTGCCAGGTTTGGCACCTCTGAGTAATCTAGAGGTGCAGGATTTTTCTCCTTTCTTTCCTGGTCTTTAAATGATTTAACAATAGATATTTCAGCAAGTTAGCTTGGGTTTTTGTCTTTATTCTGTATTAATAATGAGCTTCTACAAGTGGAGAAGTGCCTTTCTCCAAGGAAAGGAACAGGTTTCTGGTTTTGCTGGTTACCCAACACCTTCACACCTTGTTTGTGAGATGTGTCTGGAGGCGTTTGGTTTAGGGTTGGGTGAGGATATTAGAAATGCTTGAAGTATGTATTTGAGTGGAGGCATAGCCTGGAGGAGAGGATGAGATAAGTGCTATGGTTTTGCACAATACAGGTGAAATCTTTGTTGCCTGGAAGATGGGAATATCACTGAGAACATGGAGAGATACAGTGCAACAAAACCTTAAAGCTGATCTCCTTGTATTTTTGTCTTATGAACTTT
Organism: Tapera naevia; assembly: GCA_033556795.1. Taxonomy (NCBI): domain Eukaryota; kingdom Metazoa; phylum Chordata; class Aves; order Cuculiformes; family Neomorphidae; genus Tapera; species Tapera naevia. The sequence continues at coordinate 8,105,895 of JAUMJJ010000157.1, read as the reverse complement.
GAATTGAACTTCTGCACCAGATCTGATCAGGATGAAATATCATATCTGAGGCTGATCCTTATCTCTTAAACCTTTCCTTTGTTTCTTTGATTCTTTGGGCTTTACCCTCTTGTTTTATTGTGAGTGGCCCAAAGCTTTGATCTCGCAGTGAGCCCCGGCGGGCAGCACAAACCTTTGCTTTGGTGTGAGACACACAGAGGGACATTGGGATACCCAGACAGTCTAAACAGACAAGAGGTTACTTCTTCTGCAGCAAAGTCCGAAGGCAAACGGGGTAACTTCAGAATTTATTGTCTCCTCCTACCTAATGGGAAACTGGAAATTCACACGGGTATTTCCACAGTAGGAAAATGCACCTGTGGGAATTTGGTTGTTGTATATCTGTTTCCAATTTTATTTACAATCCCTTTTATTTTTTTAAAGAGTCTGGGCAATTTAAACTTACCTATCCTTTAATATGAAATAATTGAAAGCAAAGCTCTTAAATGCTTTATAATCTCTTTTTTTTTTCTCTGTTTCTTACAGTCACAAGCAGAGGTTTTATTCTTCCAAAGTATCTAGGTTGCTAAGCTTGAGTTATGTTTTACCTTTTTGGGAAATTCCTTTACTAGAAACAAACAGCTGGTCTTAATCTGATCCGATGATACCTGCTGATCCATACAGTAAGAGCGAAGTGAGGCCAACTGTGTTGGAAAACATCGGCAGCTTCTCTGCAAATATTCATTCATTGTTTTGGACTTCTTTTTTATAAAGTAATGATGTAGAGAGACACTTCAGGCTGACTCCCCACGTTTTCCATTAGTGGTAATTTAAAACTTTGAAAAATGTACAGTAACTTGCCTAGGTCAGCTGAGTATCAGCATGTAGCTTTTCATTCACATTTTTCATTTAATCCGGTGGCTTTGAATTCCTTGCCTTGTAAGTTCCTACATATGAAGATTAGAAACTGCTTCTGGCTATGGAGAATTACATGCTTTTAGATGAAATTTAATCCCTTGTAAAAGGTTTTGTTCATGGTGATCTTTCCTGTTTGCAGCAATGGGTTGCCTGACTGAGAGGGAATGACACAGGTGAAGACATCAGCAGACAATAGGCAAGGTAAAAAAAGAACTAATCAAAGCCTGCATTTAGGATCAAACCTTTATCAGAGGTTTCAGAGACCTGGCAGCTCAGAGGCTTCTGCCTTTGATTCCAGGAAAGCAGCACAGCAAAACGAAAATCTGCAAAACCTATTGAGAATAAATCGGATGCATCCAGACCATCTGTGTTTTGACAGGGTTTGAAGTGGGAAGTCTTGGCTTTGGAAAGTTTTGGTGTGGGATCCATGGTCCAGCTGGGACTTCTGCCTTTGTAGCAGGATAGAGACCTTTCCCCGGACTTCTCCCACAGAGATCTCTGCCAGGCGGGGAGAGCCCAGACTCACCTCCTGCATGGAGCCAGCTGAAAGGAGAATTTCTTCTCTGAACAACTGGAAATTTACACATCTTGTGATGCAAAACCTTCCAGCAGGGTCTAGGGCTGAACGGGGTATTACTTCAGTACCTTTCTTTTTTCCGGTAACTGATCAGGCTACCCATAAAAACAAAATAGAGGCACAGATTGGAAAGCTCTGCTTAGTGCGAGTGACCTTCTTGCATTTGGCCTGGGAATTTGTGACAGTCAAAACCAGAAAATAATTTTCTTCTTTTTCCATACTCCATATCCATCTGTGCAATTCCAGTCTTCCATAAAAAACATGACGGGCTGAGAATTGGGTTTGTTCAGCCTGGAGAAGAGAAGGCTTCAGGGGAATATTAGAGTAGCCTCCCAGTACTGAAAGGGGCTCCAGGAAAGCTGGGGAGGGTTTTTTTAGTACGGCTTGTTGTGACAGAACAAGGGGTAATGGTTTAAAACTAAAAGAGGGGAGATTCAGACTGGATATAAGGAAAAAAATTTTTACAATGAAGGTGATGAAACACTGGAGTGGCACAGGTTGCCCAAAGAAGTATTGGAAGACCCATTCCTGGTAACATTCAAGGTCAGGTTGGATGGGTCTCTGATCGAGTTAAAGGGAGGTTGGACTGGATAACCTGTGAAGGCCCCTTCCAACACAAAGCATTCCATGATTCTATTGTTCTATGAAAATCAACCTGCAAAAAGCCAGCTGGTTTCCTTTCCCAAGGCTGTACTTTGTATCCTGCCTCAACTATCCCTGGTATCAACCCTGAAAAGAGGTGGCAGGATTCCACATGGGATTGGCCAGAGAACGGTCCTACTCAGCACCGAGGAGCATCCATGGGACATGCCAGAAGAATATCTTTGGAAAAAAAAGGCTTATGGATTCAGAATGGGGCTGTGAATCGTGTTTTCATGAGCATATTGTTGGGGCACATTGAATTCTCCAGTGGAGGATAAAATAAAAAAAAAAACAAAGCCAGATGAATTAGGTGACAAATTACCTATATTAAATCACAAATCTGGCAATAAGTGCTGGCTATCAGTGAATGGTAGTCCTCCTGGCTGGGATGTGCATACAATCTTTATGAAAAAGAATTGGTAAAACCCACTGTTTTCAGGCAATTTCAGAAAAAGAAGGAGGAGAAAAAAAAAGATTCATGTAGTGACCGTGCTGTTCACCCGAGTTCAAGGCAAAGTTAAGAAGTTGACTGAATCCAAAGAGAACTGACATATTTTACTCTGAGTAAAGCATGTGAGCCTGGCCCAGAATTGGGCTGCTCTCTTCCTTTCATGAATCAGTCTCCAAGATATGCTCACATTCCTGAGGAACAAGCCTGGAATAACACGCCTGGCTTTTGGGTGCAGTGCACTGGTGATGAGGAAGCAACAGTCTCCAGTGTATGAATAGCTTTTATGTTGAAATAGGTCAGCCCTATAGCACTCATTGAAAAATGGCTTTTTAATGTGCTTTGTGGGCTGTCAGGGCATAATGAACGTAAACCATAGACCTGGCTTCATCAGAACGATATTTTATTTTTTCTTTATCGACCAGATGCAATGAATCTCAGATCAATTAGTTTTGCTTTGAAGTTGCTCTTGATCCAGATCTTCAATAAAAAGGAAGTTTCCAAATCACTGGTCTGTGAACACTGTTTGTGATTAATTGCCCTCTTATAATCTAAGGAATTCTGGTCATTGCTGTATTTTGAATACCTCAGACTGCACGGGGAGTTTTATTTTGGCTGGTATATTTGGAAACTGTTAATAAACACCCAACTTCCTGTTTTTCTTGCTACTGTGTATAACAAATTGTTAAAAAGCTTGCTTTCCCGTTTCAGCTGCTTGCCTGTTCGACAAGACCTGAACCGTGCTATTGGTAAATCAACATCATATATCATTTGCCAGTGAATTTTCTCAGCTGTTAAAGCAGGACTTTGTCTCTGTCTGTAACAAAAATGTGAGTAACTTTGCAATGCGATAAAGCAGGAGGAAGAAACCTTATACAAAGCCTCAGGTAGAGACAAATAATGACTTGATATGGTTTTAATTCAAAACTGAGTTTTATGCAAAGCTTCCTAAAATAACAGTTTGTTCTCCTGTTGATGCCTGGGTTAATTGGAGTGTGGGGACGGTCATGGATGTGGAGGTTTCGCTTCACCCTGGGAAACGATGCCGAGCCGTGCCCACAGTGTGAACATCTGTCTGGGCAAAGATTTTAAGGTTATATTGTATGGAGGATGTTTGTTTAGACAGGATGAATGCTTTTGTGAAATCTAATATTAGGCTCTATCTAGGTATGTCCGGTTGGCACCGGCTTCTGCATTTTGTGAGCGAACAAACGTTAATTAGCAGGGGGAAAAAAAAATTTCCCACTTTGTCTCTGAAGTAATGCGGCGTGGCGGTGGAAATAGATTAGTTATGGCTGCTGAAAGGTCCTTTGGTTGTTGCCTTGCACAAGTGTTATCAGTGTTTGTGTTGTGCTTTGGGTGTTTGTTTGCCGGCGGCCGTGGGCCAGTGCCCACTCGGAGCGGGTGACTCACAGCTCACTCCAGCAAAGGCTGTTTTCATCACGTCGGTCATACAAGCTCATTAAATCCATCACTATCACGGCTCTGGCAGTAATAAATGCTTTGAGAAGTTTCCCTGAAATTGTGTGTTCCGGTTGTTTTGAAGTTTAAGCCCTTGTTTTTAGAGTGTCTGCAGGTTTTAACCTTTTATAATTCGAATATTCTAGTGCCTGTTGTTCAAGTGCCTATTGTTCATTTACCTCTTTGACTCCCAGGCTGCCCCTCTGGGGTAGTTGGCCCCGGGTGAGCAGCTCACGGGGGTTTTGTGCCAGGCTGGCATGTTGGGATGTTGTGCCGCGTGGTGGAAAGGTGGAGGGAAGTGACATGGCTTTTGCAAAGTGATGGTGGCTTCAGCGTGTCTCCTGGGTGTTGCCATGTCCTACATTCCCAGTACTGTGGATTTGGGGTAGGTACATGTGAACCATCTGGTGAGGGCGTCTGCTCTCCAGCCTTTGGGACCTCCTTCAATACACTCAAGAAGCATTTGGACAATGCCCTCAGTCACACGGTGTGAATGCTGGGGGTGTCCTGAGTAGGGACAGGAGTTGGACTCGGTGATCCTTTTGGGTTCCTTCCAACTCGGGTAATTCCGTGATTTTATGATTGTATGATTCCTTCCTGGTTCCTGCTGATAGGATCTGGCAGCATCTCAACCGGCTGCTGGTGGGCAGACTTGTGGGCTTCAGATCCTCTATGTTCCCATTGCTGCTGGACTAGGAAAATTCTTCCCAAGTAATTTGTGGTTTGGTATCTTCTCTTTGACTCTATAAGAGGTCCACACCACCAAGCTCGCCGCAACTACCAGAACCAGGCACATCCCTGAGGGTGGAAGGGACTTGTGTGTTTCAAACCAACTGCAAAGTGGATTTGGGTCCTTGATGCCCAAGATCAAAACAAGCCCAGGCTGCTTCTGCTGTGGTGCTCTCCTGGGGTGCCAAGGCAGCAGAGGCTGTAGAGGTACTGGTCAGCTGGCTGTGTGTGCAAGGCAGGCACCACTGGTCAGGACATGCTCCAGGCATCTCTATTCCTCCAGTTCCTCATTTTTACAAATCTTGTTTCTCTTCCTTGTCCAATTTTCTCTCACTCCTCCTGCCTGTGCATTGGTTAATCACTTATTTGGTAGCAACTTTAGCTGCTTTGCTTGGAAATTACTGAGGCTGAAGAGTAAATGTGGAGTGAAAAAACTACAGGGGTGGCTGTACAGGAAAGGATTTGCCTTCCCACAGGCTGGAGCATCTTTCGGCTGCTTCACTCAAGCCAAATAGAAATGACTTGCATTTACTCAAGGAGAGTGCCAGAGTTTACCTGCTGCCATGCAGCTTTCCCCTCCAACACTTTCCCTTCCAGCAATACCCACTGTCACATCCCTGCACCATAGCTTCTTCTCAGTTGTCTGCAACCACCAAGCCTTTAAAAGCATTAAAAAGGAGAGGGAAAGGGGTAGGAGATGGAAATCTCCATGAGGGAGAGCTGGGAAATGCACCTGTAGTTTTGCTTCATCACAGTATGATCTTTTGGGTTTAACATCCTCAAACGTTACTGAGACGTCACCATTTCAGTCATCTTGCAATGGAGTCGGATGTGGGAAGAAAAACCAGTGGAGACCACAGAAACCTCTGAGTCAAACAGGTCTCTGGCAGTGCTGGGAGGGAGTTTTAGACAGAGGAGTATAACTTCTCTGGAGGAAATGTGCTGGAGAGGAGATGAATACTCCAGGAGTACTGGGCACCCTCCCTTTACTGAGATGGCCAGCAGGCATCTGATGGCCCCAGCAGCATCAGAGGTGCTGAGTTTTGCCAAAACAACCTTTTGGCTCTGCCTGCAGGGCTTTATTCTTGACTCACTGCTTAGGCAATGGATCGAGGCAGCCTGCAGCTGGGCTGCCCACTCTCCCAAGGAACTTCTCAGGGAGCAGCACACCTGAACAGTCACTGTTTGCTTTCCACCCACCATGGGTTTTTTTATATTTAGAGCTTATTTTTGGCTGGGCTTCTCCACTGTTGGGGCTGGCTAATGATCTTTAGTTGGAGTTGGCTCAGGGTTTTACACCCTGCCCTCAAATGACAGGTCCTGCCCAGGTGGATGGAAACTGGCCAGCCGTGCGAGCATGGGTTTTGGCAGCAGGGAGGGAGAGGACAGTGGATGAAAATACCTATCCTTCATGTCTGCTCCCCTGAGGCTGCCCGGAGAGCTCAGACCATCCCAGTACCACAGAAAAGCCTGTTTCACCCTGAAGGTCTGGGTCAGAAGTATTTGGGATGCTGTTGCATTGGATGGAAAAGAAATCTCCCATGGAAGGAGACTTGTTAGATTATCTTACTGACTCAAGGCATGGGGAGATCACATGCCCTGCTCACAATCAATGAGAGACTCCCAGTCAAGCACAAAATCATAGAATCATAGAATGGTTTGGGTTGGAAGCAACATCAAAGCCCACCCAGTTCCAACCCCCCTGCCATGGGCAGGGACATCTCCTGCTGGATCAGGGGGATCAAAGCCCCATCCAATCTGGCCTTGAACACCTCCAGGGATGGGGCAGCCACCACTTCTCTGGGCAACCTGTGCCAGGGCCTCCCCACCCTCACAGGAAGACCTTTCTTCCTAAAATCTTATCTAAATCTCCCTTCTTTCAGCTTAAATCCGTTCTTGTGCTGTCCCTGAACTCCCTGATAAAGAATCCCTTCCCAGCTTTCCATCTTGCCATTGACCCCAGATTTCTGCAGTGCAGCTCTGTGCTCATCACTTTTGGGCACATTTTTTGCCCAGGTAAATGTCCATGGGAGCAGTAACAGGTTGGTGTCACAGCACTGGGCTTCAGAGAGGGCTTTGCAGACATTGCAGTCCATTCCCATCCCCAGGCTTTCTTTGTGCTTCTCCAGAAGACTGTGATTAAAACCTGACTGAAGGGACAAAGCATCTCACTTGAACATCCCAAACTCTATTAATGCCTTCAAAATTATTAAGGGGTGGAGGAGGAAAGCAAGGAGTTAATCTGGAGAATGTTTGACCACGAGCCCATTTGTGTTTTGAAATGACACAATGTGTGTGTTTTATGATAGCTGCAACCACTTTACGTGAAGATAAGAGATTTAACGTAATGGTTTTTTTCTTGGCTGTCTTTTAGAAAAAATGAAGCCAACACACCATGGCTGGAAAACAAACGAAGTCACCTTTTATATCTCATTCTTAAAACTCAGGCTGGTCCGATGTGTTTTTACTGAGTGGCTGGTGGTTTCTTTCTTTTTTTTTTAAGTAGCAGAAACATTGGTCAATTTTAAAACAGTTCCTTACAGCTTCCCAGATAAATAAATTAGAAGTTAGAGCTGGTTTAGTAGCCACTTCCTGCCATGAAGGCCAAACAGGATCCATTCCCTGTTTTCTCTGTCACGCAAGGGCCATGCTGGGAGTACACAGGTTATGACTAGGAGAGTGTTTCAACCTCCTCTCTATTTAATTAGTCATATAATTAACACTTACTAAAAGGAGGTAATTTTTTCCGAGCTCTTGTAAACCCCTAACCACTTCATTGAGTTACTGCTACTTTCAAAAAAGGCTGCTGCAGAAAATGCTGTTTTCCAGCCTCAGACACTTTTTTTCCCTACCAACGCACAAGAATTGCACAGTGTAGATAAAATCTGTGCCAAAAAAAAAGCCACGTTATTCACTCTGCCTCTCCTAAAGCTACAGTTGCTTTATTTCAGGTGAAAGGCAAATAGTTTAAATAAAAAATAGGAAAAAATAGCGGCATCAAATAATTCTCAGTAACAAAGTAGGGAGGAAAAGGTGAGAATCCTGGAAAACTTGATTAGAAAAATCACTATTTGTAAGACTTCTTGATAATACCCAGGCAGGGGATGTCCCTACAGCTGTAACTGCACCCCCTTCTCTCCCACAGGACTCATATCCCAGGTGCTGACTGCCAGGACCTGTCCCATCTATGTGGACTCCAAGGGTTGGCTGAGCAGCACAGTCCCTGGCAGAGGCTGCATTGACGAGTGAGAAGCAGCTGGGTGGGATGTGAGGTGAGATATGATGTCCCCTCCCTGGCCCTTGCTGGATGACTCAACTGTCTGTGGGCTGGGTCATGAACTACATCCCTGGGGTGATCCAGACCTGTAAAAATCTCTTCATGCCCCCAATTACTGTTTTGTTAACCTCCATAATTTCACCCAGCAAAGGGGTCAGCTTCAAGCAGCTTGGTGGATGGGAAGATCCTACCCCAGCTCCCTAGCTCTGCTGATGGACAAAAACCATTAGTGAGCTACACTGTGCTCAAGCCACCTCTCCAAAAGAAGTCCCTAACTCAAAGCCACCTTTTTTCCCTTGGGAACTTTTTCCCCCTTGATCCAGCAATGGGCTCTCACAGTGCAGAAAGCCAAAGGTATCCTGGGCCACATCCAAAGCAGTGAGACCAGCAGAGCAAGGGAGGGCATTCTGCCTCCCTGTTCTAGTGAGATCCCACCTGGATCCCTGTGTCCAGTTCTGAGGTCCTCAGAAGCACAGAAATGACATGGATCTGTTAAAGTGAGTCCAGAGGAGGCCGTAGAGATGATCTGAGAACTGGAGCACCTCTGCTATGAGGACAGGCTGAGAGAGTTGGGTTTGTTCAACCTGGAGAAGAGGAGGCTCTGGGGAGACCTTAGAGCAGCCTCCCAGGACTGAAAGAGGGCTCCAGGAAAGCTGGGGAGGAACCTTTTACAAGGGACTGGAGTGACAGGATGAGGGGGAATGGCTTTAAATTGGAAGGGGGAAGATGTAGATTGGACATTAGGAAGAAATTCTTCACAATGAAGGTGGTGAGGCACTGGCACAGGTTTCCCAGACAAGTCATGGCTGCCCCATCCCTGGAGGTGTTCACGACCAGGTTGGATAGGGTCTTGAGCACTCTGATCCAGTGGGAGGTGTCCCTGCCCACGGCAAGGGTGTTGAAACTGGATGGGTTTTAAGTTCCCTTCCAACCCAAACCATTCAATGATCCTATGAACTGTCTCAGGAGCAAGAGCAGGGAGACTTTTTTCCCCCCACCTAGTTCTAAGCAGTTCCTGGCACAACCCAAACAATTTCTTCCACATTCCAAAACTTGCTGGTACAAGGTGCAAAGCTGTGTGAGCTTCCTTCCCCTCCCAGCAGAAGGACGAGCCAGCTTTGGTCCCCTGCAATGTGATGCTGCAGGGGGAATGGGATGATGTCTGCACGGCAGGACTGGCCGTGCAGCTGGCTTTGATCAAAGCCTGGCAGCACTCACTGCGCCCGACAGCCCTGTTTACATTACCCAGCGGGGAGCGAGCTTGCATGGCCTTTGCTAACGTGGTTGCTGGTCCCATCTGCCTTGGGAAGTATCGTTGCCTCCAGCAAGCGGGGGAGGATGGGGAAGAACAGACAACTCCTTCCCAGTATTGCCAGATGCAGTGAAGGGACAGGCTCCCTACATGGGGCTGTTTCGGCCACCTGGCCCCGTGGCACGATGGACACAACGCAGAGCACACATCCTGCTCTGGCAAAGGGAAATGCTCCCATCATGCAGCATCACTGTGTCCGGTTCTGGAATCCCCAGCACAAGGATATGGAACAGTGGGAATGGGTACAAGGATGATCAGAGGGCTGGAGGACCTCTGCTGTGAGGACAGGTTGAGAGAGTTGGGTTGTGCAGCCTGGAGAAGAGAAGGCTCTGGGGACACCTTAGAGCAGCCTCCCAGGACTGAAAGGGGCTCCAGGGAAGCTGGGGAGGGAGTTTTTACAAGGGTCTGGAGTGACAGGACGAGGAGGAACAGCCTTAAACTGGAAGGGGGAAGATCTAGGTGAGACATTAGGAAGAAACTCTTCACAATGAAGGTGGTGAGGCACTGGCACAAGTTTCCCAGAGAAGTTGTGGCTGCTCCATCCCTGGATGTGTTCAAGGCCATGTTGGATGGGGCTTGGAGCCCCCTGATCCAGTGGGAGGTGTCCCTGCCCATGGCAGGGCATTGGGACTGGATGGGCTTTAACGTCCCTTCCAACCCAAACCCTTCTATAATTCTATGGTGATGGGAAAGTCCCCGTTTGTTGGGTTTTGGTTTGTTTTGCTGCCCCTGGATCCCTTGGAGAATTTAGGTAATGGAGTTGCAATACAAACACTCCTATTCACCCGGAATGGAACTTTACCCCTTCTCTTTTGCACTGCATGAAAGAGGTTTGAGTGATCGTGGGACCAGGAGGTTGCTGAGCACCAGGTGCTCGGACCATGTGCCTTTGCTGAGCTCTTGGGACCCCACAGGCTGACAGCAGCCTGTGGGATACAAATTGAGGGAGCACTACCCTGCATAACCCACACACCCTTTGGATGTGAAGTAATCTCCCACGTTTTCTGCTCTGGTCAAGAGTTTTAGAGAGTTACAGCATGGTGAAAAGCAGAGGCTGGAGCTGCTGATGGAGGTGAATTCTGGTCTCTTGGAGGTGAATGAAAGTTACGAGTCACACAGGGAGCCAGGGAACGGAGTGGGATTTATGTGGGGCTTTGAGCTGGTGGCGGAAGAGGTGTGAGAGAGGTCTTGGGTGCTGCTGTGGTGCATCTTGAGCATGTCCACTTGGTGATTTGCAGGAAGACAGGAGCACACCTCTCCCCATGGTTGGTGGTTTTTGGCACCTCTTTTGCTACTTTTTCTGGAATTAATGGTGAGTCTGACGCCCGAGGACCAACTCTGCCAGGAGACAGTGCATACTAGGTTTTGTATTTCATTTGTGTATCTTCCGACCTGAACTGACCAGGAGCATGAGTAGCTTTGATTCAAGGTTTCTTGTCAGAAGTCATCTTTATGGTTTCTCACGAAATGATGATGTGTCCAATAACCCAGCACCAGAGGAGGGAAGCACACGCCATTTTTAAGGACACAAGGAGGGTTTAACAACATGCAGGAGGTTTCCAGCTGTCAACATGGACAAGAACTAACACATTGTGGTGCCAGTGGACACCTTTTGGACATCCTATTACCATGACCATGATGCTCCTACGGATAAACAGGTGCTCCCGTGATGTGTGCCTTGCCCAGGCAATGCTGTGGGCAACACCAACCCCATCACTGAACTTCTCTGTGGCGGCAGCAACAGTTTTTCATGGGGAAAAAACATGTGGTGGCAGTCTCTTCCTCATGATCCTCGCTGTTGTTAGTGCAGTGTTTTGGCCTTGGAGAAGATGGCATTCATGAAGTAGACGTCTTGCTCCCTGTTTTCTCTCACCACAAAGGGAATATATGCTTTATAACCACTGCTTTGGTCCTGGCTTCCTTGAATAACCCTTTCGTGCCTGGTTGTTTTTGGCAAAATGAGAGCAGTGATCTTCAGCAGTTTTTAGCTTGTCTTCCTAAGGAAAACAGAGTTTTTCTATCACATATTCCATGCATGCCTGTGAGAGAACAAGACACAGCAAACCTACATGGGACAGAGCTGTGCTTTTAGAAGCATGTGTTACTCTGGTTGCAGAAGGACCCCAAGACTCTGTCAAAGCCCAGGGGTCAGTTTGGAAACTCAAAATGTGAGATTGATCAAATCACTCATGTCAGGGTGAAAATGAAATAATATTATGGGGCTAAATTCTCTCCACCCCATTTTTAAGAAGCAAAACTTACTGCCTGCAGTTGTAGCTGGCTGGTTAGTCCTGTGTCCTTCTGAGGACGGTCTCAAATTCACAACGCATAGTAGACACCCCAAAAGGACCACTCATTAGTGGGTGACAATCTGCACATTTCCAGGGCAGGGCTGAGCATCCCTGCACAACTCTAGTGGGATACCTGCCATTACCCATCACTCCTCAAAACTGTCGCCTTCGCTTTTTGCAGAACGTCATCCCTTGTATTTCCTTGCACTCCTTGGAATGCGCTAAATAATCAAAAGAGCAGCTGACAAAATAAATGAGGAAAGTGTGTTTTTCATGGAGACGTTGCACAAAGGGCACGATGGGCCATTTGAGATGGGCTGCCTCTGCCTTTCATGAACGTTCACGTTCACAGGACAGCTGGCAGGAAGGGTCACTCCCACCCTTCGTGCACACAAACACAGTTCCCCTGCCCTTGGCTTTGTTTGGTGCTATCTGTCTGCTTTCCTAATTAGCCATAGTCCTGCTGCCTCTCCTAGCAGACATGATGCAAAATAAATGACCTAAGAATTCCCCCCAGAACATGGCTCATTAGTGATGGACCAAACACTGGGAAAACCATGAGAAGGGCCAGTCGGAGCTCGGCAAGGAGGTGAGCTAAACGGTCTATCGGGTTAATTCACTTCACATGGCACAGGGCTGCAATCTGGGTTGCACTGGCTCACACCCTGCAGCCACGCAGCTCTGAGTGTGGCCAGGCCATCTCTGAGTCCACAGGACCTTCCCAGTTATTCCACAATCCTCATGAACGTATGGCTCTGGCAGTCATCAAATAATGTTGGACAGAGGCTTTTTGGTTGGCTTGATCTGTCCCATCTGGTCATCTGATCTCTTTGTTCGCTGGACTCCGATCCCTCCACTCGCTGTAGAGATAATTTGAGTAATGTTTCTCTTGTTTGTTTTTTTTTTTTTTTTTCACTCTGCTGTCTTGGTTTTTCTCCCTGCTAGGAACTGAAATCTTCTCCTTCTTGGCTTCAGAGATAAAAATGGTGTAGCTTGACCCTGGCTGCCTGGACAGATTTGTTTAGTCTTTCCTGTATTGCAGAGTGCACAGTGCATGGAACACAGCAAACCTGTCCAAGGTCATCGGGGCAGTTTGCAATGAGGTACCCAAAGAGATGACAAATTGCATGCTCTAACCTGGATTGTTTTTTCATCATGGTGAGGTAGCAATTGGTCCTCACCTTTTTGTTTCCCAGGTCTCTGGAAGCTCTGAACACTTTTTTTTCATTCTCAATGGCTTTATATTGGAAGGGGGAAGGTTAAGATTAGACAAGATTCCTAAGAAGAAATTCTTCACTATGAGGGTGGGGAGGCCCTGGCACAGGTTTCCCAAGGAAGTTGTGGCTGCCTCATCCCTAGAGGTGTTCAAGGCCAGGTTGGTTGTGGCATTGAGCTCCCCGATCCAGTGGGAGGTGTCCCTGCCCATGGAGCAGGGCTGGGCTTTAAGATCCCTTCCAACCCAAACCGTTCTGTGATTCTACGATTCCATGAATGAGCACAGCATCTTGCACAAGCTGGAGAATAGATGAGGAGCCCCTGGGGGTCAGTTTCACTACAATTCCTCTCTCCTTTTTATCAGACCTCCGTTCTTCCGGGCCCGGCTCTGGCTGAACCCTGATGAACTTCCTCTGCATCCCCATGCTCTTCCCTCTTCCCTGCCAGCGTGTTTGCAGCCGTGAACTTCCCGTGCCCGACCCAAGAGTGTCTCCGAGAGGTGTGATTCAAGTTGTGGCGGGAATGGCTGCAGCCAGAGGAAGGAGATCGCTGACCCACCCCTGGCTCCCACTCAGCCTTCCTAATCAGGAGAGGAATGTCTCTGGATCCGAGTGCTTCTGGCTAAACGGCACTGTGGGCCACTTGGTTTTCCACTGCGAACGTTTCCTTTGCAAGCCATCTGTGTGGGTCACTCCAGGCAAAGCACACCGTGTGCCCTGACGGATCAGCATGTTTTGTTCAGTGACACCAGCAGGGAGAAAGAGAACTGGAAGAGAAGGGTGGCACACAGACTGAGGAAGGCCTTCATGGTGAGTAGGTACCACTGCTGTTCCTCCCTTGCTGCATGGTGATGTGCCTCTTCTCCTGGCACAGACAACTCCCCCTCGCACAGCAGGGTTGTTTTGGGATGGTCCACCACATCCTTTCCACCCAGTACTTGCTTGTTTCTTGATGTGAATTTGGGGATTTGTGGTCAAATGGCGGATGCTCTCCTCTTCTTGTTGTTGCATGAGTGATCAATAAGGAAGGAAGAACAGACATCACAAACAGGGGTCTCTTCTACCTTGGGGACAGTGGGGTATATCCCTCCCAGAACTTTAAAGGTCCTTAAAAATCTTCCTTTGGCTTTCTCTCTTCACACGGCCATGCAACAGCTGTGTAATGAAATGAAGGTGGTATGGAGCAGGGGGACAACATGGAACAATGCAAGAGCTGTGGAACAACAGCACAGAACAAAATTTCCTGGGGGTGTGTCCATATATATTGCACATACGTGTATTTCATAGAATCATAGAATGGTTTGTGTTGGAAGACACTGGTAGGCACTGGAAGGACATGGATCTGTTGGAGTTAGTCCAGAGAGGCCACAAAGATGATCCAAGGGCTGGAGAGCCTCTGCTATGAGGACAGGCTGAGAGAGCTGGGGTTGTTCAACCTGGAGAAGAGAAAGCTCCAAGAAGACCTGAGATCAGCCTCCCGGTACTGAAAGGGGCTCCAGGAAAGTGGGGGAGCAGCTCTTGATCAGGGACTGCAGAGTCTTAAGCTGAAAGATGGGAAATTGAGATAAAATCTTAGGAAGAAATATTTTGCTGTGAGGGTGGTAAGGCCCTGGCACAGGCTGTGCAGAGAAGTGGTGGCTGCTCTATCCCTGGAGGTGTTCAAGGTCAGGTTGGATTGGGCTTTGAGCACCCAGATCCAGTGGGAGGTGTCCGTTCCCACAGCAGGGGTTTGGAAAAGGATGGGCTTTAAGTTCCTTTTCAATCTAAACCATTCTATGATTCTATGAATCTTCAGCACTGCCCATCGTCACCTCCACCTCAGAATCCCATCGATGTGCACATGAAGACAAACATTTCTGCCTTCCCCACTGAGATCCCCACCACAGCCACCACTACTCCCAGCAAGCGAGACACAACCCCATAGCGAATCTTCAGGTGGATATGCCCAGTTGGTGTGGCAGGCAGGGAGCTGTGTCAGCCCCATGCAATCAGCTGCAGTCCCTGCACAGCCAAGGACGAGCCATGACCCCCTGCCTGCACAAGGTCATGCCAGCAAAGGCTGTCCTAGGTGGTGACAAACCCAGGCTGGCAGGGCTTCAGCTCCTCATTGTGGTGGGTATTGCTGTGGTGCCCAGAGTCACCATCCAGACCCCGGCCCGGTGCCTGCAGGTCGCTCAGGGCTCTCTGCATCCTGCAAAACTGGGGGCAGGTCCCAACATCAAAACTTGTCATCTTCCCAAAGCTCTCGGTGCCCTTGAGGCCGTGGGGCTCCACGCTTGAGTAAGGCAAACAGGATCTAACCTTTGCCACGGCTTCTCCTGGCCAAGAGCTATTGTTAACAAACTTGGCCCGGGTGATCGTAAGAATGGAGAGTAAATAATCTGACATTTGAAATGAGTTAATAGTTGCAAACTCAGGGCCTTCTCCTGCTGCCGCTGCTGTTGAGGGAAAGGGTTTTGCTGTGGACTTCACCATCAGAGGAGCACAGCCCTGCAACAGAAAGGTTTGCAAAGTGTAGCAATGCAGCTAAAAATCCCGTAAGCAGATTTTACACCCTGCCCTGCAAGTACAATGGTGAGTACTGTTACAGCGTATCCTAAGAAAAAAATCCCCACTGGAAATATCCCACTTACACCTCCATCCAGGTCTGTGGAATGTGATTTCTTTTTTTTTTTGCCTTATTTTTTTCCCTAATAATTTAAGCTGACACCTCCATGGTGGCATTTCTAAACTGTTAGAAAAAATATTTACAAAAATAACCCCCATATTTTTTCAAAGCCTCTTCATCCTAAGAGGATTTTTACCCACCCACCCCCTTGTTTGCAGTCATCTTTACAGCACTTTCACTCCTGCAAAGACACAGGCACGTGCTTGACTCTAAGTACCAAGTAATCCTATTGACTCTGTGAATGTTTGAATGGTTCCAGTTCAATATGGGTGTAGGTTTGGCAGCCCTGGGGTCCTGGTCTGCAATAAATAACTTCATTGATGGATCAAGCCAATGCCTAAGGACAACTCCGAGATATCACGGAAGCTGGAGCTGGAAAAGACCAGAAGGTTCCTCCAGGCTGTCTCCTTGCGAGTGCAGCACTTTTTATTTCTCATCAGAAAGGAGATCCAGTTCCCTGGATATTTCATTTAGCTTGGACACATCTGCTAAGGTCTGCAGATTTCAGTCCAAAAAGGAGTTATTATTCAGTTATATTTTTAAGTATTTTGGGGAAGATTTTGCCAGAGTGTCCTTTATTTTTTCCCTGTGTTTCAAAGATGTTTATTTAAGCAATTTGCATGCACCTGTAATGCAGAGCCCCGTGTATTTATCTTAAGGAAAACGTGCAGGTGATGAATGTCTCATTAGCACTGCTTTAATCACTTAATTTTGGAAGGAAGCTGCCAAGCTCTGACCTGGAGCACTTTGAGCAGGGTTTTCAAGTGGTTTTATTCCTCCTTGAGTTTTCTTGGCAGGAGCAGGTTGCAAGAATTGATAGCTGAGCAGGTTACAGAGCTATAATCCAAAAACTGGAATTGCCAGGTAACCACGTGCACAGAGGACAGGTCTGTTCCCACCTGCAGATGCAGTAAATATCAGCTCCTCCTGTGAAACCCACACCTTGCTCTTGAGGATTGTGTCTTGGGTGCAGGTGGTGCTTTCCTCTGTGCCACCTCTTGTGGGATGTGAGGTCCTGTCCACTGGCTGCAGTCGGTGAATGAGGGAGAGGAGCTCAGCATTGCACAGTGAGTTGTGCCCTGAGCTAAGGGGCAGCAGAGCCTCTGCAAAAACCTGGGGGAAATTGGGAAGGAGATGGGTGCCTCCTGTGCAGAGCTTTCTGCTGCTCCTCAAGAGCCTTGGAGGGGGAAATATGGGGCAAGGTGAGCTTTCCTTTTGCAGTGGGGAGGTGTCTTCACAGCATGTAAGGGATGGAGAGAGCAGAGCATAGAGCTGGAGTGGAGAAGATATGGGAGAAACCCTAAACTACATGCCCAGGGAAAAGCAAATAATCTGGTTTAATGAGGAAGACAGGGTGGTGACTATTGGGTTTTCTGGGTTCCCCACACAAAAAGCATCCTAATGTTGAATTGTAGAGTTTTTTTAGCACACATGAAGGAGGCTGACTCAAGGGAAACACAGGACAGGAGTTTGTGGTGGCAGAAATGGTGCCCCTGTACCAAGACATATAAAGAGCTGCACTGTTTATAAGCTCAGGGTGTTTTAGAACAGAGTTGGAGATACCATTAAATTAACATTGCTGCTCTGCCTCTTGGGTGGATTTAGCAGGGTTAATGGATGGACTATAGCCTTTAAATCAGGTTCAGGTGCAAAAGTAGATTTGATAAAAGTCAGTCATGAGGTAGAAGGAAGAGGTGAAAAGCAAAAAACTAATGCATTGTTGTTTTTCCTCCATCCAAACAGGCAGAGCAGAACTAGTGAAACACTTGAGTTGTTAAAAATTTAGAGATAAAAATAAAGCTTTGTTTTGTAGGACCGAATAGGACACTTACTGCCTGGTGGAGAAGATGCTGGTGTCAGGACTGAAAGCAGAGCTCTGTAAAGATCATTGTCTGCAGATATCCTTCCACCACTGAGCAGCAGAGAGATGAGGCAGACCCACTGGTGGGTCAATCAGGAGAGAGATGTGAGCCAAGTAAGGGTCTTACAGGGACGAGAGGGTCTGCTCAACCTGAGTGGGTTCCTGCAAGGAGCTGAATGGAGCAAAGTGGTGAGGAGAGGCACGCTGAGACACGTGTGGTGCATGGAGGCACCCTGGGCTGCTACAGAATAGGTGTTGAGAGATGACAGGCAAACCTGAGACACTTGACCAGTAACCAAGAGGTTCTGTGCTCTCAGGGTGAGATATTGGGCAGTTAGAACCCCACTCTCAGCAACTTTTCACAGAGTAACGCCCATGCACACTGACATTCGGTCACTGCAACCACTGAAGAATTATCTGATAGTATGATAGTGATAATTTGTTCTGAACTAACATTTTTGAAATCTCAGATACGTCAGAGATTAATTTCCCAGGCTGATATGGAAACATAAGTAAACTGAAAAGCTCCCATGTTTCTAGCAGGCATGGCTATAACATTCCTGCACATATAACAGCCCAGGAATGACATGGGTCTGTTAGAGCAAGTCCAGATGAGGCTACAAAGATGATCCAAGCTTTGGAGCACCTCTGGTATGAGGACAGACTGAGAGAGTTGGGTTGTTCAGCCTGGAGAGGAGAAGGCTCTGGGGAGACCTTAGAGCAGCCTCCCAGGACTGAAAGGGGCTCCAGGAAAGTTGGGGAGGGGCTCTTGATCAGAGAGTGCAGGGGTAGGGTGAGGAGTAATGGTTTTCAGCTGAAATAGGGGATATGGAGATCTTGGGAAGAAATATTTTCCTGTGAGGGTGGTGAGGCCCTGGCACAGGTTGCCCAGAGCAGTGGTGGCTGCCCCATCCCTGGAGGTGTTCAAGGCCAGGTTGGATGAGGCTTTGAGCAACCTCATGCAGTGGGAGTTGCCCCTGCCCATGGCAGGGGGTTGGAACTGGATGGTCTTTAAGGTCTCTTCCAATCCAAAATGTTCTATGACTCTAACATGACCTGTTTGTCAATGAGAACTGGTGCAATGTTTTATCCTTTGCATGGAGACCAGGCAATGTGTTTTTCATCTCACAGCAGTGTTAGAGGAGTTTCAAACCTTGAATATTTGTAATGCCATGGTCCTGGGAGAAAAGTAATGCCCTCATCAGGAGGGGATGACAGTGCCAAACGAGTTAGATCCAAAAGCTACTCCAACAAGACCAAGCAAGAACTTAGCACTTGGAGACAGGCAAGGACTGCAGGCAGCTTCTGGCCAGGGCTTGTTTCCTGATGGACCAAGCAGTAAGGGGGCCTCCACAGATGTGGAATTATTTAGGTCTTATTTCCAAAAGTTTTGAAGGCACCCAGCTGTCACTGGTTGGTTTTTGGGAGAGAGCAACTGCTGGTTTAGGTAGGGACCAAATGAAGTGTAGAATACAGAGGTATCTCTGGGAAAAGTAAACGCAGAGCTTATTTTATTGTGCTGGAAAGTTTCATGCACTAACTATCGATTATTCTTTGTGTGAGCTGACAAACACAATGTTATTTATGGGACGTGAAGTCTGTATTTATTAGCTGTTTAATCCTAGCAAAACCAAAAAGTAGTAACAGTCCACAAGTCCCCAGCAATGGAGTCAGCACATGGAATCAGCTTTATTCTTCCCTTTTTTGCCCGTTCTCCCTGTTAGTTGTCAGTTCTAGGAGGGTGAAAGTGGAGCTGCATCCACCCGACTGAAAGAAATAACATCACAGTCCACAACAAAAGAAATCGCCAGAAGAAATATAGGAAAGCTCTCACTCAAGGAACCTATTCTCTGTCCAAGTTACATGTTGGGTGTCTCTTAAAAACAAACCCAGTGTTTGACTTGAGAGCCCAAAAATGCTTTTCCAAGTTGCAATCACTTTTGCACGTGCATGTTTTTTGTATGACCATTTCAGAGTGTGGTGTTTCAGCTCTCCTGGATTCTTTCTCACTTCCCCTTTCTCTTTTTTTTGCTGGACTCTGACTCAAGACACCAGTCCTCCTGCCTCTGCAGAGCAGATGTTCCCCAAAATTATGTGTGGAAGAATGTGATGACTGCAGAATTTCCATGTTCTTCTCCTTGGATGGGACCTGCAAGAAACCACATCTGGTCTTGGAGACTCCTTGATCTTCAGCACTCCTCTGTGATACTTTTGCAAGGATTTTTCAGTAGGGTGAATGCTGCTGCTGCTGTTGCATTGCTCCCATGTGCCAGGGAAAAGCCCTAATTCATATGCCAGGAAGATGTGCCAGGGCAGGGGTAGATTGGATATCAGGAAGAGGTTCTTCCCCCAGCGGGTGGTGGAGCCCTGGAACAGCTCCCCAGGGAAGCAGTCAGGGCCCCTGCTCTGCCAGCATTCCAGAAGCATTTGGACAATGCCCTCAGTCACAGGGTGTGAATGTTGGGGTTGTCCTGTGCAGGGACAGGAGTTGGCCTCGATTACCCTTTTGGGTCCCCTTCAACTCGGGTGATTCTGTGATGATTCTATGATTGTAATATTTTTCCTTCCTCAGAGAGTCTGGTAGACAGGACAGACAGGGCTGCTCATGTCCCACAGCTTCCCTGTCTGCTATAATCCTTCTTGTTATGGATGTGAAAACGCTACCGTAGGAAGATGATTGAGAGGTTTTGTTGCAAGAACTGATATCTTCCCTTGCCAAACCACTTCTGAAAATCCCTCCAAGGTAATTTTTTTTTTACAATTGCACAGACAAAGAGTGAGGAAGCAACATTAAGAGAAATGACTTCTCCATCTGCACTAGGAATAATGTTGTAGCTATGATGATCTGTGATCAGTGATAGGACGAGAGGAAATGGCCTCAAGTTGTACCAGGGGAGGTTTAGATTGGATATTAGGAAAAATTTCTTTACTGAAAGAGTGGTGAAGAACTGGAAGAGGTTGCTCAGGGACGTGGTGGAGTCTTTGTCCCAGTAGGTGTTAAAAAGATGTGTAGGTGTGGCACCTCAGGATGCAGTTTAGCAGGCACGGTGGTGTTCTGCTGATGGTTGGACTGGATGATCTTAGAGGTCTTTTCCAGCCTTGATATTTCCATGATTCTAGAATTCAATCTACAGATGGAAAAGAGACAAGAATTGTAGGAAGAGATGATAGACATATATATATAAAATAATACATATATATAATGAAATAGTTAGGAAAAACAGCTGAGCTTTGTGAAGACAAACCTTTCTGTGTGATCTCTATGTGTAATCATGTGCTTTCTCATCTATATATGCAACACCATAATGTTTCTAAACTTAACCAAAGTAATTTGAAGCCTTATCTAAGAAGACTGCTTTTGAAAGCAGTGAAAACGTTAATACTAACAACATATTTTTTGTTCTCTAGATTCCTATCCCTAATTTAATACGATACACTGCTGTTTTAAGGGGATATTAATATTCTTTTCAAAGTGTTTGGGACTTTTACATAATTTAAAAAATATTTGCAGCTGTTTTGAATGTATCTGCAAGTACTGATAGACAAAAGGCATGGATATCCATAAGAAGGTTGTCATAATACATTCCATATTAACGTAAGCAAAAAAGAATGTTTGCTCAGGAATACCAAAAAAGGTGATTGGAGGACCTACTTCCATGGCCCTAACATCTTACATCTTCCTGGTAAACAAGTTACACTCCTTTTTTTTTTTTTTTTTTGCTACATTCTTACTTAATTGGTTACTTGCATCTGCCTTTTGGAATTAGCAGCTTTTTTGCATTTGGATCATCCACAGAGCTGAGCTCGAGCCATTTGTTTTAGATTTCCAGAAATGATTTATTTGTACTGTAATGGGATGGAATCATACAGTGTTTCCCATTTGTTTTCAGACTTAGTTCAGAAGATCGTTTAAGCTCTCATAGTATATCTGGGAGTGCTGATTCCACTCTCATGTCCAAGGCCCACAAATCTTTTCTTTCACGCTGTTCGCACCTTTCTCTCACTGCATAAAAATCAAGGTCCCAAGGTCAATATTACATTAGGGAAAAAAGGGGAGAGATTAGTGCAGAGGCTGAAAAATTTTGCTCCTGGCTAAACTACTAAAGGCTGGTGCACATCTGTGAGCGTGGAAGTAGTGTGGTAGAGGCCAGGGCAAAACTCCTCCAAGTAAATTTCTTTTCCCCTCCATCCCCTGCATTATTTTAGAAGTCCTGATGCAGGATGGGTTCTTACTTTGGCTTTGTGTTGTGCATAGATACAGCAGGAGAACCTCTTTGAATGGGGATATCCACTAAAGTTACTTTGTTTTCCTTCTTTTCTAGTTATTGGGATGCTGTGTGGATGTAGAAGACAGCAGCCTTTTCCTATAACAACTGACAACTGCGGAAACCTGGAAAAATAGGGTAGATGGGACCTCATGGAGCTGTCTTGTCAACTCCTCTTCCCACAGTAGGATTGGCTGTGAGAAAGAGACTTCTGTTCCTTTTCATCTTCTGTTCTTCCAGCCTTTAACCTAAAAAGAACACCACCAAACCAAGCAAACAGCCAGTAATATCGGGGGGAAAGAAAGGGAAGCAACAATTTTTTATGACATACTGAAAGTTGCTTAAGGGCTGTGTTTGAGGGAACTTCTGCCTCCACAATGCTTTATGGCAATTTGGACCAGTTTTTGCACTGATCTGGGCTTATAATGAATGGACTGTCCCTCTCTCCATGATAATAGAACATGAGATTATAAAAACTTTGAAGTGCAGGAGGCAGCTGAAAAGAAAACAATAAACTATGTATATGAGACTAGCTTGTTGCTTGGTGATTAAGAGATGAGGACCCCATAGGTCAGCTCCCTATAGGTACAAACAGATGTTTGCACTGTTTCACAGCTGCTAAATATGATATAAATTTAAAGAATTTCTCATGTTTTTATAGAGTAAAAAAAAAAATACCCAGACAGCAAATTTTTGGTCATTCAGATACTCTTACCAAATGACATCTGGTTTCTGTATTGCTTATTTTAGCAATCCTTAAAAAAATGTTTGCCAAGGGGAATAACTCAAACCTTTTAGTTCTTCACCATATATAACTGTACAGTTTAGATTACAGTGTAGCATGCAGAGTTTATTATAAGCAATGCAGTTCTTCATTTTTTAGCTAGCAAGTATTACTTTAAAGAAAATAGGATAAATATTATGTGATTAGTTCAGGGAAATTCATGTATAGTTACATTTCAGAGTACCCTCGTTTCAGATCCAAACGATGACAAAGAAAATGAATTGTTTCCATATGTTAGGAGATAGCCCGACAGTTATAAGCAGAGAGTTAAGGCATAACTATGTGATGGGGCTCCCATTAAATGGAAAGAAACAACAGCAGTAAGTGGACAACTCCTAGCTGTGGTGTGAAGGTGCTCTGAAGGCACCTTAGCTGCCCTCAAGACCAAAAGAGATGGAGAAATGGGTGATTTCACAAGCAGGAAATCAACAGGTCTTGTGCTTTGATTCACTGGTGTCTAAAGAGACGTGAATTTCAGCTGAAGCTGTTGCTTTGTGAGAGCTTATTTGGGCTTTCATGGTTTTTTTCTGGATCCTCTGAGTTCTAAGAAGGAGTTGTATCTATACTGATGACATTCCTTCAAGGCATGCACTAATGAGTCTGCCACTCCCACCTGGCCACCTACTATCACAAAGCATATGGGAACTTAATACCCTTAAGACCTCTATCCCTCAGCCAAAACTGGTTGAAATTGGCTAACAGGCTTGAAAATTATTTTCTTTGGGGCTGAGAGGGGACAGACAGACTCACTCCTAGGGAACATAATTGCCTACATCTCATGGCTGTTGGAAGCCAAGATAAAAATCTCAGTATTAAGCTTATCATATAAATTATATATATATGCATATATTTTACAGAGAAAGATTTATTGCCTTCAATATCTTGGCATTTTATGCTTTTGAAGTAATGCATACTTTGATCCAACAAATACTTGCACTTTCAAGTTGTCCAGTGTACTGAGGGTTCAATAAGACTGCCTTTTTGAGTAAAGATAAATCCCAAAGAACAAAAGGACCATAATAGTATAAGATCTGTGTGTTTTCTCTACAGCCTCCTCTGCCTTTGGGTCTTCACCATTTCAAAGGATTAAGGCTATAAAGGGTGTATTGCCCATTAGGGCCTTTGGCTGCTGGTTATTGACCAATTCAATGGTCTCAGCTGGTGTGACTCAGTGACTTCCACCCTTTTTGAATTGGTGGATACACATTTTTTCCAGTTATTTTGAATCTAATGAGTATGCTTTTCCTAATCTCTTTTCCCTGGTTTGCCTGTTAGTCTGTAGATGGAAATTCAGATGTCCACAGTGACCATAAAATTCGATTTCTCTGTATCTGTGGTCTTTCTTGAGGTGCCTGGTAATCAAAAGCTTTCTTCTGTCTCTTTGTTGAGCAATTCCAGTGTAACAATTGTCATGAATCATCCATTTTGTACATCTCTCAATGACTGCTTGGGCTTATTTTCAAATGAATAAATACGTCCAATAGCACTGCTTGGTAGCTAGAAGCAAAATGTGGTCTTACGCTCTGCAGCCATGATATGATAGCATTTTTGTCTATGTTTTTTTGCTCTTCTTGATTTGCTCTATCACCACCATTGTGATGTGCTGTGGACTAATTATCCATCACATGACAGGAAAATGTGCAAGTCCTTGGAAGTAGAAGCTGGCTTATACATATGGGAATGGAGCATGCAGTGAGTTTATGGAATCATAGAATGGTTTGAGTCGGAAAGGATCTTAAAGCCCACCCAATTTCAACCCTCCTGCCATGGGCAAGGACACCTCCCACTGGATCAGGGGGCTCAAAGACCCATCCAACCTGGCCTTGAACACCTCCAGGGATGGGGCAGCCACCAATTCTCTGGGCAACCTGGGCCAGGGCCTCCCTACCCTCATAAGGAAAAGTTTTTTTCCTAAGATCTTATCTCAATTTCTTCTCTTTCAGCTGAAAACTGTTTCCCTCATCCTGTCCCTGTACTCCCTGATCAAGAGCACCTCCCCAGCTTTCCTGGAGCCCCTTTCAGTACTGGGAGGCTGCAGGACTCCAGGTGAGGTCTCACCAGAGCAGAGCAGAACAGAGCAGAGGGCCAGAATCCCCTCCCTTGCCCTGCTGGTTCCACTGCTTTGGATGCAGCCCAGGACACAGATGGCTTTCTGGGCTGTGAGTGCACATTGTCAGCTCATGTTGAGCTTCTCATCCACCAGCACCCCCAAGTCCTTCTCTTCAGGACTGGCCTCTATCCACTGTTCTCCTTTGTCAGCTCCTGCACAAGCACATGGTATACTGCAATCCTTCTTTTGGGACTGGGGCTATTTATTTTATTCCATATTTGAGCAGAATCCTGCTCCAGGGCAGGAACACCAAACGCTGTTGCAGTGCAAGTATTACTGCAGCTGTAATTAGTGTAATAGCAACTATTGTGCTAGCAATTTTAAGAAACATTAACAGTGTAACTCTGATTTAATTCTGATGGTCTTCATGCATGTGGTGGTTTTATCCTCTCCTTTTCTAAAGCTCTTGCAGCTTGCTTCCCTTTTATTGTCAGTTTTCTCAAACTGGGTATTGCCCAAACTGGTACATTTGCGGGGTATTTTCCTGTCAAACAAACAAAAAACCCGCAGTGGTTACTTTGTATTATTCCTCTCTGCTTTTTTTTCCAGCCAAAACACAGATTTGCTTGTCCTGCCCCAGCCCTATAACTTCCTGTTTAGTAGGAAACTTGATTAACTTGTTGGCTCTGTCCATCTGGAAGGTCTTGCTTTTATTAGGAAGAAAATTGTTTGTTCTGCTTGCACAAGAACTGGGAAGAATTGTTCACAGTCAGGTGTTTCAGAGGCAGCTTTTAACTTCAGTTAGCTAGGAACAAACTATCACGGGGGCAATTCCTGGAGAAGACACCATGCTTTGATATATCCGCAAGAGTGACCAAGCTGAGATAAATTCAGTAGGCAAATGGATGTGGTCCCTTGGGGGGCACCAGGTTTGCTTTAATTTTTAGAAAAGTAAAAGCATGTTGCAGTAAGTGAACACTGCAGTGGTTTTAGTCTGGTTTGTATCATAGAATCACAGAACCACAGAATGGTTTAGGTTGGAAGGGATCTCAAAGCCCATCCAGCTCCAACCCCCCTGCCACAGGCAGGGACACCTCCCACTGGATCAGGGGGCTCAAAGCCTCATCCAGCCTGGTCTTGAACACCTCCAGGGATGGGGCATTCTGACTAATCTTGCAAGTGGAGGGAAATGAGTCTCACAGTTGTTTCTTGGCCTCTGTGGATCACCAGCCAAGGGCCTGGAGGAGTTCAATCATGTTGAATTCAGTCTTGGTTTTCTTTTCTGCCTGATACAGAGTGACGAGCTGTGGCAAGGGCCTGAACATACTAACTTTGTTTGGCATATAGGAGAAAAATGATAGCTCTACACTTCTTGAGAGCAGCTCTCGTTCCCCAGGCTTCAAACCAGGGTCTTGTATTAGATGGGAGAATTATTTCTAGGTTTGGTAGGCCTTAAGAATATTTTATCTTGAAGTCACCTTGTAATCATACAAGAAAATGTTTTTTTTTTAAAACAATCCATGGAATGTTCTGGATAATTTAGTTGTACTCCTTTAGTGTTGGGCTATGTTAGGCTTCTGCTACAAAAAAACCCCAAAAGTGATTAAGAGGGCTTTTCAGATGAGGCTTGCATCCATTTATAATAATAGATGCAATTAGAACTTCATAAATAATTAAATATATATAATATATATTTCCTGTAAGAAATGCAACATGTTTGTGATGGGGCAAAGTGCTACTGTGCATTAAATTGTGTGGTCTTTGTATCTCCTAGACATGCATAGTGGCATTTCCGTACAAGTTACAGGAAGGCTAAAACTTTTAAAATAAAATCAGGAAGAGGTATTATATTAGTAGAAAACTTTTTCTGAGAGGGGATTTCACAACTGTTTACTGCCTTCTCACAAGGGAAGTGACCTATGACAGGACTGGAGGGAAGATGGAAGATGTGCCAGGGCAGGGGTAGGTTGGACGTTGGGGAAGAGGTTCTTCCCCCGTGGGTGGTGAAGCACTGGAACAGCTTCCCAGGGAAGCAGTCAGGGCCCCTGTTCTGCCAGCATTCCAGAAGCATTTGGCCAATGCCCTCAGTCACACGGGGTGAGTGTTGGGAGTGTCCTGTGCAGGGACAGGAGTTGGACTCGATGATCTTTTTGGGTCCCTTCCAGCTTAGGTGTTTCTATGATTCTATAGTCATATGCTGCTGTTTGCAAATATTTCTGTAAGGATAAATGTCTCTGAAGAAGTCTGTTCTAAATAAATAAATGCTGCAGCAAAAGGGGAAGAATACCCTGACTGGGTGTACTCTAGTGGTTGGGATTCACTGGGATGAAATGAGTTATGGATCTTCCTAAAATGAAGCGACCACAGGCGTTAGCTACAAACTGTCTTTTCTTAATCATCATCACAATAATCTGAAAAGGTGGAGAAGGGAACATCTCAGTCTCTTCTGGGTGTAAATCTTAATCAGCACAAACATCCACACTGCTTGTCAGGAATTGTGCTCTCACCAATGCTCTGTAGTCAGGCTACTGTATGGTATAAACACATAATGTGATGGAATATGTCTGCTGGTTGCAGACTGAGTTTGACATTTTTGCTTAATTCACCATAGCCATGTGAGGGGAGTGCATGCTTCAGACAAATTCTGCTGCTGTTATTGCTCTGCACTGTTGCAGAGGCAACACTTCTAATTAAAGACTATCTCCACATTAGGCTTGGCAGCCAAAATAAACTTCTAGGAGTCGCACGCTGAATAGCTTTTATCTCCACTGTGGTGGTGGGCTGGCTTTCCAGCAAGTACAATTAGAAATGCACATGGAGACCAAAGACATAAACATTTTGGTGGTGTGGTATTCAGTTACTGTCTCTCAGCATCAGATTGGAAAACTACATCCAGTGAGGTTTCTTGTGCACATGACTCTCCAGGAATATTGAGAGAGAAATGCTTTAGCTTGAGGAAAGGCTGAGAGCTGGGGTTGGGGGAAAGGAGGATATTCATGGAGAAGCTATGGAGGAGTGACATACAGGAGTCTCATCTATAGATCTCGGGGTCTTGTCTCCCAAAGCAATAGACCAGCTTGTTTCATGACATCTCATCTCAGCTTCACCAAAATGATGCCCAACAGAGGCAAGGAGGGTGCCCACATTGCTGCCATGATGCACGCTACCCACCTTCAACCAATGGTAGTTTCCACACCGTGACTTGTAAGGCAAATCTGCGTTGGGAATGGGTTTTCAAGAGTGCCTCACAGTGAGCTCAAATGTGGCACTGAAGTCGAGTAAGATACCAGAGTTCATCCTCTACGCCAGCCTTGATTTTGCAAACTCGTTGAGTTAGGCACAAAGGGAAAGACAAGCTTTCATTGGGTGGAAAAATCCTGCATAGCAGAAGAGTAAAATGTAGCTTTGGATGATAAAAATGAAGACCAACTTGGTTCCTGGGCCTCCTGTCTCCCTGTGAGAAGAAACAAAATCCCCTAGCAGCCCAGCATAGCTTGAAATATGGTCCTAATGTTGTTTTATGTGGGGGCTTCATTATTTCTCCGCCACCAGAGCCGATTGTAGTGACACCTCTGGAGCTGGGCAGACCTCACCCCGTGCTGAATTCCTTTCCGCTGAGGCGTGCCAGCAGCCCACCACACGCTCCAGATGTTGCTGCTCTCTGAGAAACAAGAGCTTAATAAACCAGACTCACCCTTCCTCCTGGGGTGAACCCAAAGACAGTCAGATATGGAAAATTCACTGCTCAGTACCATGAACAATGTACTTGGTCAAAGAGTGGTGCCAACACTTTGTCTTAATAGAAGAGAAAGCCAAGAGGCGCACTGCGAAAATCCAAGCTGGCAGCGACTTTAACATATATTGAAAACTATCCATGAAAGAGCACACTTAAACCAAGAGAAAAAGCCCAGAGGTATATTTAGACAAACTGAAAAAGAGCAAGAATAGAGGAAAAAAAAAAAATCTGTGTGCCTTTAATAGGTTACATTTTTCCCAGTCTGTATTTCACTTGAGTTTGTTTTATTGGCTTACCATGAGCACATGCACTACAAAAAAGCACACATGAACAGAACTGCAAAATGATTCTCGTTTTGTACACACAGGACCCAGTTTTATCATTGCCCAGAAGCACTGGAGCTCTACTCCTGTGTGCTTTTGGCCATCAATGAGTTTTTGAGCAGAGGCAGGTGTTGGGCAGACCCTGGATATTTACGTGTAAAACCTGTGTGCTCACTACATCATTGTTTTGCCAAGATAAGTGGTTCTACTATAGGTTCATTGTCTTCTTCTCTGCTTTGTTTTCCTGGCCTCCACATCCCAGTCATCACAAATCAGGAGACTTTCTTCCTTATGAGAGCCTGTAGAGTCAGGAAATGCAGCGTCCCTGCTTTGCTGGCATAGGGTGATTCAGGACTGATGTAGTAACTTACTGAAAATCACACTGGCAAAGTGTGTCTAAGCTAAGAATTGCACCCAGGATCTCATGTCCTACTCTTGCACAACCATTCCCCTGATATATTGAGTCCTCTTCTCACTGGCCTCCACTCTGCCCAGTCCCACGTCAGGTCCCAGCAGAGCTTGAGGCACTAAAATGCTGTTCTTGTCCAGACTGGCAAGTGCTCCTGGCACCCTTCATCATGGAGAAGTCATCTGACATTGAAATAAATGGGCTCCTCATTACTGGGATGGTGACCAAGATCGGAAGGGAGTGCAGGGGACATCAGTTCGGATCCAGTCATTGTGTCCTTGGGTGTAATATCCCGCAGACACAGAGTGACAACATTTCTCCATGAAGGGTCTCATTAGCTACCAGGGCTTGTTTTTTGGTGAGCTGCTACCCGGTGGAAAGCGCCGGAATCTGGCCCAGAATAACCTTCCTCCCTCCAATTTCTTCCTCCCTGAAGCTGCAGGAGACTTTCTGCACCCCCATTCTGCATGGTTAAGCCCAGGCCCCAGGAGACCAGCACTGTGCGCATCCCGAGCTCAGCACCAGCCCATAAATCTCCCTGTTGGATCCAGGCAGTGAAATGTGAACAAAGGAAACCACCATGCGGTGAGGGGGTAGGGTGGGGAATTGCTCTGGCACCCTCCTTGCTCGGAAAGAAGTGAGAAAACATGGCTTTGTGTGGTTGTTGTTGTAGTTGTTGTTTTATGGTTTCTACAGATGCTTCCAATAAAAGAATTGTGAAACTATTCCCATCGGTGCCCTGTCCTCTACCCACAATAGGATGGAGAAGATTGCTGGATTTCCATCAGCGGAACAATTTGAGCATGGGCTCTACTTCTACAAATTTAAGAAAGTTTCTCCATTCGCTGCTTGCCAAAGAAACAGGTGACATTTTTTTAAATGGCTTTTTTCTTTGGAGATTGGCAAGTGAACATTGTAATCAACTGCAACTCAAAATCTCATGTCTTAATACTTCTGTTAATATCACATTCCCTCCTGGTCTATGGTTTGCTGATTACTTTTAAGTCTTCTAGAGCTTAAATCATGGTCTTTGGCTGTACTGGTATTTGTAGCCTCCTGGTGTGCTCCAGGAAAATGGTTGAGACTATGGCAGACCAGTCACTGGAAAAGGTGTTGAGCATGGACTTCAAGGTGCTACGCTGTTGGTCAAGCCTTCCTAAGACTGAAGGAACTGTGCTGTAGTTTAAAGACAGGTCTTTGTCCAGAGAAAACATATTTTCATTTAAGATGAAACTTCTAAAGCAAAATGGATAAATAACAAATGGTGTATGACACCCCTCTTGGACATGACTCGTAGGGAACCAGTCGTGTATTTGCTGATTTCAAATGGAGTTTGGGGTTGTAAAACCAACATTTGGGCATGCAATAGCTTTTCTGAGAAACACGGAGGTGTTTAAAAAACAAGTAGATGAGCTTTTGAGGGACGTGGTTTGGAGGAGGATGGGTGCAGTTGGACTCGATGATCTCAAAGATCTTTTCCAGTTGGAAGATTCTATGATTCTATGGATTTTTTTTTCCAGTTTCAGACCACACTTTCTGTTCTGAATGTACTCATTTTATAAGTGAAAAGATGTTTTCTTTCTCTGGTCCTTCTGTCATGCTTGGGTTGGAGTCTCCCAACCCTTAACTGCACTTCTGCAGGCTTCTTCAATCAGGTTGCAATGGTGTCACAGGTACGGCAATGGCTTGGTTGGCGTGGAGCTCAGGTACAACTTCAGCAGCAAGACTGTGTCTGCAAAGGAGGGAAAACAGCCTGGAAACATCTCAGCTCTGACTCTGGGCCTGGGCTTCCACACACAGAACCAGAAATGAGACTTGATTTCTCCTCACTGAGATGGAAAAAAACATAGTGCTTTGGGTTTGTTTCTGTTGATGGGCACACATGTGGTCTCCTACCATGGCTCAGCAGACATGTAGCATTTCAGAAGTTTCAGAGTCTGTGTCCTAAAATATTAGAAAAGGAGATAAATAATTAAAAGAAAAGAGAACAAAACAAAACGAAAAGGGGAAAAGAAAGCACAGAGATCACAGCAGGATCTCAGAGGCTCACACTGCAGTGCTCAGGCATGACAAGGGCACATTTGGTAACTGGATGTTCTTTACATCACAGGGCAGAAATATGAAAAATATGAAAAGTGTAGCGGGGCTGGATAAGAAGGAAAATGTAATAAGAGTAGGACAAAGAATGCCACATGCTCCAACCACATCTGAACTTGGCAGCGGTAGAGCAGGGAAGACCATGTAAATCCTAGAAGCATGTTAAAGGCATTTTCACCCCACAAAGACTGATACGCATGAAAAGTATCTTTTCAACAATGTCAATCAAGAGCGTGGAGAAACAATTCACTAACATACTGCCTAGCAGGCCAAGATGGCTGGAACAAGGTTCACATCTTGAAATGGGAATTAATTCTCAGTAGGTTTGTAACAGGGGCAAAGAAGTGTGAAGACATAAAGGCTGCGCGAACATGCCTGTGTGTCATTGCTGAATTTAAATAGAGTTAGCAAAGAGATGGTTCACCAAGGGGCACAAGCAAAACATGACAGCAGAAGGAAAGCATGTGAAAATGAAGGACAAGCAATAACAGGTAAACCCAGACCAAGGGGTCTGTACAAAAAGCCGTAGTCGAAAATGCTCTGGGTATTGTCTAAGCGAAGTGTAAAGGAACTTATCCAGTAAGAAATACAGTGCTGGTGTGCACAGTGGGAGCCAGCTCAGTGCACCAGTGGGAGAGGAGTGAGACCAGACTCAAAAGTGCAAAGCCACAGTGGCCAGGACCCCTGTGCCTGCCCTCGCTCACAGCTGTGCCCAGGCTGAGCAAACCTTCCTCCCAGTGAGGTTTATTAGCTGAGCCCTGACTTCTGCAGGCAGCGTGGCCGTCACTTGGATGTCTCCTTGGCCTGTCCTTTGTGTA
Source organism: Tapera naevia (assembly GCA_033556795.1). Classification (NCBI taxonomy): domain Eukaryota; kingdom Metazoa; phylum Chordata; class Aves; order Cuculiformes; family Neomorphidae; genus Tapera; species Tapera naevia. Next base: position 8,074,036 of record JAUMJJ010000157.1, on the reverse strand, counting down.
TCGTAGACACGCCAAGATCCGCAAAGACTTAGCTACACTGGTATTCTTTCCCTTGAAAAAATATACTTTCTAATTTATTCAATTAAGGGATATGTATTATTTTGCATTAAAGGGGATATGGTGAAATGTTAGCATGATAATTTATTCATATTTAATTTAGCCGTTGCAGCAGGAAACACTACAGTGTCTTCCTGAAAAAAGATATTGTAAGACACTCATGGACAGAGAGAGGGATTTTAATCTTTTTACTCATGTAGGTCTCTATGAGGTTGAAATCTTCAATTTAGAGTTTACGGAACCACTTCCCCCAAAGGTGTGTGGAGCATAGCTTGGTATCATCAGATGTGTGGTCAAGTCTAGGAAGGAGATAAATGCTGGTGGCAGTATTGTTGGGAACTGTCTGTTAGATGCAGGATGGAAATACAGAGGCAGCATCTTCATTTTCACCCTTTTTTCTTATGCTGGAGTTCTGATAACCCTTAATGTACAGCATAATTTGCCTGATCCTGCTGCCCAGCCTTGAGAATGAACGAGCCGCTTGGGAACCCCGTTGATTCCTGCCATGTGTCAGCCAAGCTGGTGGGAGTTTGCTAAAACCCCAGGGGCAGGCATACAACCCTATGGCAGGCATCTAAAGACAAGGAGAACATGCCTTGCCCTTGTGAGACCTTCTCCATTAACTTTGACAGAAATTGGATTGAACCCAAATGGGATAAGGGATGGTAAATCCATGATGACCCCAACCTAACCCAAACCAATCCAACTCAATCCAACCCAACCCAACCCATGACCACTGCAGTCATTGCAGTGTTCTCCAGTCTTTCTCCTGCTAAAATAGATGTGGGAAGTCAAGTTGAGCCTGCTGGAGAACAAAGGATGGTGCTGCCCACACCCATTACTTGCTTACGCTTGATGCCTGTCGACCTGGGAAAACTGGAGACTTGCAGCAGAATGAATAGGGGTGCAGACTTGGGACTATCACAGCTGATTCTGCCCCTTGCTTTAGGGAAGATCCTGCACATCCCTGTGGTTAATTTCCTCCTACGCTTTCTTTTGCCAGTTAAAATCATCACAGCTTTGGAGGAGGAACCACACTGCTCACCATACCACTGCCCAACATGAAGTCTATTGGGACAGCTGCTCTCCCAACCACCCACTGAACAGCTGAATTCCCCAGCAAAGACAAAGACTTATTTATGCTCGTCCTTCTTAAAGTACATATATTTCAGTCCTGGAGGATTTACTGGCAATAAAGTTTTCTTCTGAGATTCCTAAATCACGAGGTACTTAGGCTCTCCAGACCGTGATGCCCATGGACAATATTTGCACTGTAGCTTGACACATCTTTCTGCTTTAAAATAACAGAAAAACATGTGGCTGGGACCTGCTAGGCTGCGAGAACTTTAAATCACCTGCTTTTTTTTTTTTCCAGAGGGGCAGGTGCAGCTCAGATTATCTGCAAACTCTTTTATTACTCAACAACAGGGGCTTTAATGCACTTAGAGATGCCTTTATTCATTCTTACACTCCTGAGTATTTTTGTGTAAACATTTTTCATCTGTGGCAAAGCCAGTTTGTTTGTTGTGTTTTGTCATGTCAGAGCAGGCTGTGATTAGACACTGAGATGAGACTACTAAAGATTTTCAGATGTTTTCTATTTCCTCAGCGAAGAGTTGGATTTGAACCAAAGCTCTGAGGTGAAAGGGTGATGTGTAATATATTGAGACATCTGAAATAAAATAATGTAATGTTTTTAATATTTAAGAAGAAAAAGGCAGCAGTAAAACATTGTGGAAGGAGGAAAACATGAATACCTATATATTTTAATTTTAAATGCATGCAGATGTTGAATTTTAATCAGAGCATGTCAGAATCTAACTGTAACAAAGGCAAAAATGTGAGATCTGTTTTCTTGAATTGCTTCCATATTTTGTGCTCCAGATTTTTATTACATATAACACTGCATCATCATATATTTATGTAAAGTGCCAGCATCCATTGACTTGGTGTATGCCTGATGGTTAGCATATAAAACACTTTACAGTGAAAAATATATTCTTTCTCTTGGTAAGTACAGTATATATTATATTATACATGCCTGTGCCTTCTTGCACAGTGGCACAGTTCATTTCACTGCTCGGTAGGTCTGGCATTTCTTTTGGACCTTTCTACTTCTTTTCTCAGCCCCAGAGGACTTTGCTGGTAAAGACCTTGGCCTGAGCTTCTGCTCATGAGCAGCAGGTTTGGGGACTGGGGGAAAGCATGATGGGCTTTGCATTTAAAGGGGGTGACAAATGCTGTGCTTGGACAGCTGGCACAGGTGGAAGATGTAGAAGCCAGGCATAATTTTGTCCATTCTGGTACCATGTTTGCAGCAGAGCATCATCAGAGGGTTCTGCTCTCACCAGTCCCTCTCCGACAGGAGCCAAAGAGCAGGGACAGATGGGAATAGAGGTGACCTGGAAACCCTCTGCTCTGCCCCAGCCTGTGCCACCCTGCCAGAGAGGCAAATGCCATGGCTGGATGGGGATGTGGATGCATGATGCTGCCTCCACTCTGGGGCTGGGCATCCCTGGTTCCAGACACTAGAGTTTCTGTGTCTTGGATTTGCTCTGAACACGAACCTGTGCTGTAAAATGCAGAGCCACACGCTGTTGTCTTGCTAGGAAGGCTGCTTTCTGCAGAGCTAGGAAAGGCTAGGGTCAGTTTTGAGGTAGAAAAAAACAAAAAATTCAGGAGACTAGAGACAGCAAGGACCTGCCTTAGGCAGCATTTCAGTGAAGGCGGTTGGATATTCTGCAGGACCTTCTAGATTAGACATTAGGAAGAAATTCTTCATGATGAGGATGGTGAGACACTGGAACCAGTTGTCCAGAGAAGTTGCAGATGCTCCATCCCTGGAGGTGTTCAAGGCCAGGTTGAATGGGGCCTTGAGCAGCCTGGTCTGGTGGGAGGTGTCCCAGCCCATGGCAGAGGGGTTGAAACAGGATGGGTTTTAAGGTCCCTTCCAATCCAAACCATTCTATGACTCTACAATTCTGGCAGCAGGAAAGCCAGTGGCATCCTAGAAAATAACTGCATTGGTAGGAGCTGAAGGGAGAGGTTCACCAACAGGAACACCTGAGCTGTCAGAGTAGGACAGCCCCAGCAAGGGGCCAAAAATAGCTACAGCAAAGCTGTCCTGGGAGTCCCTGGTCTCGAGGGACAAGTCAGCTCATCCAGAGTGGTGGCCACTGGTGTGTGTGTGGGCCAGGGTAACTTGGCCCAGGCTGATGCTGTTGTCCAAATTCAGGATGCCCTGCAGCTCTCTGGAGGGGTCTGCATTGGAGCTGCTTCCTTTTTTGGTGTCTTTTCTGGATTGCTTTTCTTCAATGAATAGAACTTTCTTCTTCTTTTTTTTTTCATAGCTCTTCTCACGCCTTCAGCTCCTGGAGTGAAACATGTGACCGCCTTTTGCTGATGTTTTTCCTAAAACAGTGATGTTTGCAGAGTGTCTCTAGAAAGCTGCAACCCTTGCTGGTCTTGGCTGCCAACTGCTCTGTCCAGGGAGCCTCCGATTCCGGGGCTGAGGTCCAGCAGCACAGCCTGAGCTGGGAGATGGGATGGGTGGCTGTGGGTTTTGGCAGAGGGCTCTGTAAGTTTAGGGTAGTGCAGAAACATGCCTGAGGCTAAAAGTTAATCAGAAAAAAATGAGCTGCCTCCATTCCACCTGGCTTATTTAACTGACCCACTGTAAACACTCTCCCAGGGTCATATACCTTTTCCTGTCCTATTTGTGAATATTCCCATTGGGTTGGAAAATCCCTCAGTTCAGCTGTGCTTGGTCGTTCCGCCTCATCCTCTGTAGGAGGCAGTTGCACTTAATGAGAGATGTCTTCAAAAAGCTGTTTCAGGCTTTCCATGGCAGGTGAGACGTACGGCGTGCGAGTAGGGTTGTCCCTGTGAAGGTTTTGCATCGCACAGTACTCCCATGGAAGAGTTACATCTATCAAAGGCCTCACCCTGACTGAGGTAGCTGTGGGGAAATAGGAGATATTACTTGCAGGTTGGGTGTTTTCCCTTCTGCATCCCCTTCCATCTCTTAATGTGTCCTTTCTGGATTTGGGAACACCATGAGCTGGGTTCACAAGTGTTTTATTCACTTTTATGGATGCTGTTAGGATGACAGATTAGTGTGAGGTTTCTGACCCTTTATTAGGAACCGTTGATGTTATCAGAGATCCAGGACAAACAGAAGGGCTTAGTCCAAAGGCTAGACTCATAAAAGCCTCTATGTACCTAAATCCTAACACTACGTGAATCGTTGGGACCTTATGAGCTTGAAAGGAACACCCACGTTCCTTTGGCTTTTTGACCAAGCTTTTTGATCCTCTCCTGTGTCAGGGGTGTTTGTGCTATTCCCCTCTGCAGAGCAGGCAGAGACAGAGTGTGACAGCCCTAAAAATATGTCCTAATTACAGGACTGGTCACTGACAGCATGAGCTCTGCACTCACACAACAGCTAGACAAAGGCCTCCAAACTAACTTTGGGAATTGCTGGTCTAAAGCCCAGGGATTTTCAAATTTCAACCTTGATAATCTGCCACCAACCCACCAGCTTTCCTTTCTCTTCTAGTCTGCAAAATAGCCTGAGCTACTGGACCCTAAATCTGACTTTGACTTAATGGTATCTACATGTCCTGGAGAACAGCAGGATTTTTCTCATGAGAGGGTTACCAAGCTTGAAGCTGACTATGAACAGGAGCTCAACTGTGAAGACCAAAGCCTGCCTTCGCTCCAGGGACCAATGCACATTTGACAGCACCAGAACTTTGAATAAACACCTGAGTGGTGATGAAAGCCAGGACCAGAATCTGGCTTCTGTTTCTGGCACCCAATAATATGCTCAGGGCTGGACTGCAGACCTTGGTGCTCTGATTCCTGCTTGGAATCACCTGGCATGAGTAGGTGTCCTCTCATCAAACTGTATTTCATCTGCTGCCGAGGCTCTTCACCCTGAAGACAAAGCAGGCCCCAGGCCCCAGGTGACACTAACTTGGGCGCCGGTGGTCTTACCTTCCTCAGGAACAGTGTCCGCACTGTTTTGCAAGAGAGATCCTGGTCCTCACGTATCTGCATTTTTGATGAGCTCCTGAAGGTGGTGGGATTGAATTTAAAGGCCTCAGCAGGGATGTAACTCCCATCCCTGTGCTGTGGAACCAGTGACGCCAAGATGCTGCTGCATGGGGAGCAGAATTTTAGGCAGGATACGGCTCTTGCACCAATGGTGAAGTCCCAGTGAAGCTGCTGGTGGACCTTGATGGTTCAAAAAAGCTTGTTAAAGGCTCAGCACTGTTTTTTCTATCCTATCCACAATCTTCTGAGACTTTTGGAGCCGCAATCAATCTGTTTGGCTCTGACCCCATGATCTTTGCTCATACAAAACTCTCGTTGATGCAAATAATATTCATCCCAGTCATTCCAAGGGACAGCAGCAGTTTTGTGTGGACAAGAACTTTGCCATAAGGACACATATGTTTTTCAGGGTTTTCTCAGGTAAAGGTTTTATTTTCATAATTCTTTCCCCTTAGTAGGTGCTGAGCTGTCAGAATTGCAGCCGTGCAGACTTCCAACCTAGTTAATACAATATCTTAAAGGTTGTGAAGCCATGTTGCTTGCCAAGAGTGAAAATTGAATGTTCCACTCTCCACGTGACTATATTTAGTTCAGGATTGTAATGAAGTCTTTCTTTGTGTAATTTTATGTCTACAGGGCATATAAGAGAGGACTTCCTAAGTGTCAGGATGCTGGCAGCCCTTATGCTGGGATAGCATGTCCTCTGGGCCTCTGCTGCATGGCCTTACATACAGTACTAAATTGTGCCTCGTATGCTGTTGGAGAGACCCTGTAGCATTGTTCTTTTTTGGTTTCCTCTTTTTCTTCTTCTTTTTTTTTCTTCTCCTTGATGAAAGAAACCTGTGTGTATTGCAGCAAGTTAATTCCTGCAGATTTTTGATAACGATGCCGCCTGGTGATGATGGGTTTTATTCTACCACTGTTCAACCTGAGAATATTTTGAAGAATCATTTGGGGTGAAATTAAACTTGCTTTTGTGCAGTGCCCAAATGAACAAGCATGGGATGGTGAAATACACCATGAAGGTGCAGGATACCTTCCCCATGCTACTCAACTGTTTGACCAAGCCCTGGGTGACCATGAGGTAAAATAACATTGGCCCTGTACCACGATACTATCAAATATTGAATTTGAAGACAGTGTTGAGCTACTGAAGGGCAGGAGGCCTGTGGCATTGGAGGTTGCTCAGGTACATAAAAGTACAGATCCTCTCCTAAAAACTTATGCTGACAGGGAAGGTAACTCCCTTTAAATGAAACATCATACTCCTTTATGTGCAAAGGCTGAGTAGCCTTCAGTGGTGCTTTTTGCAGCTTAAATCTTTGCCCCTTGTGATCGCAGTGCTTTTAACACACTGTGGGCTACCCTACCCAGGCCTTAAATTATGAATGGCTGCACTTAAAAGGTGGGATTTGGCAGCCAGTCAAACTTTGTCTCATGCTTCATCATGTCTTGGATCAGCTTGTTCTCCCATCGTGCTGCACGCTCGTGCCTTTCTCTGCCCTCCTCTATAGGTGGCTCCTCCACTTTGGTGTTACCATCATCACAAATCAGTACATCAAAAAGTACACAGAAACACTTTAAAAAAAATTGTATCTGTGGGATTTTGCTGACGTTTCTCAGCCTGGAGATAAGGTTGTGCTGGAAAAAGCACATGTGGGAATGTCCCAGAGAAACATCAGCTCCCCAGGGTAAAACTCTTGGAAATCCAGGGAGAAAAGGCCACACAAGAGCTGTTATTTCAGTTGTATCCAAGCAGAAGTGCAGGGCTGGGCAGCCTGCTGTTCATCAGCCTTCTGGATATGCATCTCAGTCCCCAGCTGGCAGTAAATGTATTGCTGGATATTCCTCTAAAGTTGTGTAAGTTATTGCTTTCTTAGAGTGCTTTTATACCTGTGTGTATTTTTCTTCCTGTTCCAGCATCTTACAAAGCTCCCTTTGGAGACGCTCAGCATTGCTAAATATAGTTTTGCAGAATTCCAGGACACGTCTTCACTTGGCACATGAAAATTAGTTAACAGACTGTCATGAGACCTTTCTTTGCTCTCCCACTGTTCTCACTCCCATGACACCCGACGAATAGCACACGGGTTTGCGAGTGGCCTCGGGTTTGCTCCGTGACTCACCATTAATCAGGCTGAGAAATAACCTTCCCAGTTCATAAATTCAAGGTAGACCCAATTTCCCACATATTCTGTCAAACGGGCATCAGCAGGCTGTTTATATTAATTCATGCTCTCTTAAACATTGTATTACAGGAGGCGAGAAGCAGCAGCAGGGAGCTCCAGAGTATTGACAAACATGTTTGCACCTTCCATTGCAGACCTGTTCTCCCTCTGCAGTCTCCGAGATGCATACGTAGCCCTCAAGCACAGCACAGATTGTTCAGCCTTTGAAACCACAAGCTAAATATTTGAGCTTCCAGCACATTAAGTAAACACGTCCTATCTACACCCCAGCTGCAAGGAGAGATGCTGAATTTGGGATGAGCTCGCTCCCTTGAAAATTCCTAAATACCATGGGGCAAGACATGATCACTTAACAGGGGATTGCTGTAAATAGCTGTAGCTGCTGAGCAGTGGTATGAAATTAAATCATGGAGAACAATAGTGATTTGAGTGGCATTTGTAGCTTTTTATGGGGAAGGGAGGGGAGAAGAGCGAGCGTTTCGCAGCACAACTCACAAAGATGACCAGCTTTCCTTTGAAAAAAGTCACAGAAATCAGGGTTGTTCTCCCCTAAAAGTTGAACACAATGGTATAAAAATTCAGAGCAAATCTACAGTTAAAGAAACGTTGATAGATGGAGTCAGGAGAAATGAGTAAGTGTGGATGTTGTGCAGGGTAGTTGTTCATCGTTAGGTTATTATAGTGGATTGATTAAAACTCAGAATGGACACACGCAGCAATGAGGTGCCAAAAAACAGGTATTTTCCTCTGCAGCTCTTACAGGATCCTCCCTTGCAGCTATCTCACCCCTGCTTTTTTGGCCAGCTCTTAAATTTCCCACCCACTACTTTCCAGGTGGAGCTTTGGATGGATTACTTTCAGCATTGCTCTGAGTGCCTGGGGCATTACCAAATTACTCCTGGAGACTGTGTCCAGCCTGCATGGAAAAACGTGCAGTGTCTTTCCACCAGATGGGGAGGTTGGATGCTCTGGCTGTGCTCAGCATCCCTCTCACCACACATCTTGCACCTTGCTGATGCACACATGTGCTGACCAACCAAGGGCTGCTCCATGCTCCACTCTGGATAAATCTTTCAGAAGACATTATTATTAGGAATGAAGTGTTAAAACAAAACAGCAGAGAGATAAATTCTGCATTCTGCCACACTTGATGTGCGTGTTTGCTCCGTTGTCTACACTATTTCTGCACATATCTGGTTCTGGATATCACATATACCTGAGCAACTCCTAAAATATTAAACCCTATGAATGAGACATAAGAACTTCAAGGATTTCTTACATATGTGTTTCTAATGTTGTTATAGACTAGGTATGGAAAACTGGAAGCATGCAAATCAGGGAAATTAAGGAAGAATGAGAACCTCTCAAAAAAAACCCCACAATGAAAAAAAGAATTGGAGGAAGCTGAGCCCAAACTCTTTAAAATTCCTTAGACAGAGTTCTGGGGGTCCCGCAGTGCATTGCCAAGTATTTCCCCAAAAAGGTCTGCAAATTGCATTAACTATCCTGAATTCCAGAAGGTTCCTGTTTAATAGAGTCATTTATGGAAAACACTGTGTTTGTGAGGTCTTCATAAGTGCCTCTACAGCATTCAAGGAGCATCTAGATGATGCTCTTAGTCATAAGATTTAGTTGTAAGCAGCCCTGCAAGGACTTGATGATCCTTATGAGTCCCTTCCAACTTGAGATATTCTGTAATTCTGATTCTATTCTATGCTAGTCAGATCTAGCCTAGTCTAGTCAACTCACAAACACCAACAGGCTAGATTGTACTCAGTGGAGGGCTGCAAAGCTATTCACCCACATATTTTGAACTACAGGAATCTCCTCTCCACCTATCCCTCTGCACTCAGTGGGGACCAAGGAGTCTCTGTGGTTGTTGTGATGCAAATCTGAGATTCACAGTTGTCCCTTAAGCCACTGTTCTGGTCCATTGATCCCCACAACCTGCAGACCACCGGCTGCCACCACTTTGAAACCCACAGGACCATGAAGGACAAGGAATCCAGGCTTGGAGTTGCAGCATTTCCATCCCATTAGCTGTAAAATCAAGCTTCTTAAAAAAGCATATCTGTGTGGTGCATCCCCTGATGGAGAAGCCAGCAGGAGCCCTGCGGGCAGCTCCCAAACTGCCTCTTGGACTCCTGAAAACTGAGAGAGGAATCAGTTAGTGCAACAATTCACAATACCCTTCCCAGTCAGCTCTAGCACAAAACAACTCAGCTGGACTCCAGAGCAGCAAATGTGCAAGTGTGTGGAGGTGTTTAACACCTCAGCACTGCAATAAATGAATGATCTTGATTTATTTCTTAAGCTACTTTTCTTCGTTTTGCTGTGTTCTGGCAGTGCCTGGATGCTCTCCCTCTCATACAGAAACATTTTACAGCATTAAATGGAAAATCATTGAGAAAAGCACATATTTGTAGGAAAATTTCTAAGCTGTTTATCTCCTGGGAGGGAAAAAAAAAAAAAAAAAAAAAGGAGATTCTTTGTATCTGGGAACTCTTAAATTCATATTTATACGCATTTCCCTGGGGACAGGATTTATTGTTAAGTAACAATAGGGAAACAGCATGATTTCAGTGAAGACATTTGGGCTAGTGAATGTTGGAGTGAGTTCTGTTTCAGTGTTACTATTCAAAGTCCAGGCTGCTTTTTAGTTGCTTTAAAAGTACATCCTGAGCAGAAGTGACTCTGCTTCTCGGTGGCACCAGTGCAAATATGTCTTGCTTTACTGAGACCAAAGATCTGCAGGATACAAACCCCTGGAATTTTCATTTCAGTGAACAAAAAACCTACTGCAGAAATAAAACATAGTATTTGAGGGTTCAGATCCTTTCAAAATGTTCTGCAACCACTGCATATTTGAAGGGATGTTCTCCTTTCTGTTTTTTCTAGGGGCTGCCCACAGACATGGTGTGGGGTGATGCTGGCTGATGCCTTTCTGTCAAAGCGTGCTGGGTACATCAGGAGACAGAAACCTTCCTGTGGTGAGGTGACCTGCCACACAAAAAGCCATCTGCTTTCACAACAGTAAGGTATTTTATTAATAATGAGGAACCACCCTTGTTAGAACAGTGGGCTTCCTTTATATGTCCTCTTCTAGCAGTTGCTTCTGCAAATGCAGTTTATGCCTCCTTTCTTCTCCCTCCACCTGCTCCCCAGCCTCTTTCCAGACCAGTGCTGAGGTTCCCATGCACTCCTGATTATTTCCCACCACAGAAGGATTTTTACTCTTAGTGCAAAAGGATGTCCACCTCCCCTCTGTAAGGGACACTGGCGTCACAGGCTGCAGCAAAACCCTGCCCTAACTCCATGTGCATCCCTGCTCTTGGGTAATCCCTCCTCTTTCTTTCCACTAGGAAAATATCTTCCAGGCAGTCTCAAGGCTTATTTAAAGAGTTAAATCTTTACATGCCCAGTACTACTCTGCAAAAAGGCAGCGATATGGGACAGGGAAGCCTGACCAGGCAGGTACCAATTTATCCCAAGCCCTACCCTACCCGAGCTACCCAAGGGGAGACCTGCTCAAGGCACAGCGATGAGGAGCTCTGAGGCAAGAGTGCTTTAGCATCTCTGAGATCATGGCAATTCTCTGACATTCATGAACTCTCCTGGGTGAGCAAGTAGAGGCTTGGTCTATTGGAAGAGCCTCGGGAAAACCCACAAAGTCCAGTGAAGAAACCCAGACTAGGAGTTAGGAGTTACAGACCTACCATGGGAGTCCTGGTGGATGAGAAGCTAGACATGGGACAGCAATGTGTGCTCACAGCACAGAAGACCAGCTTTATCTTGGGCTGTATCAAAAGAAGCGTGGCCAACAAGTCGAGGGATGTGGTTCTGCCCCTCTACTCTGCTCTGGTGAGACCACACCTGGAATACTGTGTTCAACTCTGGAGCCTTCAGCACAGGAAAGACATGGACCTGTTGAAGCAGGTCCAGAGGAGGCCACTAAAATAATCAAAGGTCTGGAACACCTTCCCTATGAAGGAAGGTTGGGAGAGTTGGGGTTGTTCAGCTTAGAGAAGAGAAGACTCCAAGGAAACCTTATTCACAGTATCACAGTATCACAGTATAATAAGGTTGGAAACAACCTCTGAGATCATCGAGTCCAACCTATAACCCAACACTAACACCAACACTAACACCAACCCATCATCTAAACCATGGCACTCAGTGCCTCATCCAGGCTCCCCTTAAACACCTCCAGGGTCGGTGACTCCACCCCCTCCCTGGGCAGCCCATTCCAATGGCCAATCACCCTTTCAGGGAAGAACTTTTTCCTCACATCAAGTCTAAACTTTCCCTGACGAAGCTTGAGTCCATGCCCTCTAGTTCTGTCCCTGGTCACCTGAGAGAAGAGACCAACCCCTGCCCAACTACAACCTCCTTTTAGGGAGTTGTAGAGAGCAATGAAGTCTCCCCTGAGCCTCCTCTTCTTCAGACTAAACAGCCCCAGCTCCCTCAGTCGCTCCTCGTAGGGCTTGTGCTCCAGCCCCTTCACCATCTTCGTTGCCCTCCTCTGAACACATTCCAGTATCCTAATATCCTTCCCAAACTGGGGGTCCCAGAGCTGGACACAGTATTCAAGGTGAGGCCTGACCAGTGCCGAGTACAGGGGGACGATAACTTCTCTGGTCCTGCTGGCCACACTATTCCTGATGCAGGCCAGGATGCCATTGGCCTTCTTGGCCACCTGGGCACACTGCTGGCTCATTGTGGCCTTCCAGTACATAAAGGGTGTTTATAAGAAAGATGGGGAAAAACTCTATAGAGGGGCTTCTAGAAATCGGAGAAGAGGTGATGGTTTTGGACTAAAAGGGGAGAATTTTACGCTAGATATTACGAAGAAATTTTGTTCACTGAGGGTAGTGAAACACTAGCACAGTTTTCCCAGGGAGATGGTGAATGACCCATGCTGGAAATATTCAAGGCCGTGTTGGATGGGGCTCTGAGCAACCTGATTCAGTGGAAGATGTCCCTGCTCAGTGCAGGCAAGGTTGGACTGGATGAGTTTCATGGTTACTTCCAATCCAAAACAATCTATGACTCCATCATTCTGTGATATTCTTTGCACGTTGCCCTTTGGTCGCTTCCCATCTGCAGCATCTGCCGATGGCCTCCCGTCCCTACTGCGGCTGCTCCGGCCGCTGCTCTGGTACATGAGGCAGCTTTGTGCTGTTGTCCGAGTGCCAAAGGGAATGTCTAATAGGGTATTGTTTGCGTGTGTTCCTGAGATGGAAGTGATTAACATAAAATACGTAAAAGGATCATGTCAGGAATTCTCTCCAGATCTGCACAGTTAGCGAGCCACTCTGTTTCGCATTACGGAGTTACAGTATGTTCTGTAACTTCTTGGTGTTGGACACAGATTTGGGTCTCTTTCTCCAGTGTTTACAAACACGGATGGGAGCTGAGCAAAAAATGCAGCCAACTGCACATGTATTTATGGACCTCAATTCGATCCACACAAACATAAGGGTAAGTACGTTGACTTCACACCACGGTACATGCCAACAGGTCCTTAAACAACCCTGCAGGGCTGAGCTGCTCACCTGCATTTCAGATGCAGGCTAATGAGCTTCAAAATACTTCACATCTTTTCTCACTCTCAACCCATAGACATACTCTTCATCAAGAGCCTGGAAACCTTGCTCACAATTAATTCAACACCTAAAATATCTGGAAAAGAGCTATGCTGAGCTGGTGGGAAATTCAAATAGTTCCAGGCATGGGAGCCGATGAGGCTGCTAAAACATAAGGTAATGCTCAGGCTTGGATCTGTGAAGTGTGATCTGTGTCAGCATGGTTACATTGACTCTTGCCTCGTGGTCTCCTCACATACGCAGCCAGGGATGTCTCCCTCCCTTTCCACACTGCAGAATTGGGTTTAGTGGTTAATTACTAAAATGAAGGAAGGGAGGGGGCGGGGTGGAAAGAGAAAACAAAACAAAGACAGAAGCCCCAAAAGTGCTGTTGTGAAAGTGTCAGAACAACTGCCCTGGGGCTAATTTTACCCTGGGTGTAACTTTACTGATGTCAATGTGAAAAGGCCAGATACACCCCTTCATTGCAGCAGTTTTAAGCTGAGCCTTCTGGGAAAGTCACAGCACTGTTCATAGTTGAGTTGCAGCTCAGTTCAGTATGAGATGTCAGCCTGATGTGAAACTCCCTCAATGTCAGTGGGCTCACATTGAGCTTCATCTTTTCCACTGGAGGGTCTGAGGAAAGGTAACCAAAGTGCACAAAGTATGAGCCTTTTTGGGTGATCTGCCTTTGCCAATCTTGTGTCTGGATAGGCAGAGCAACCCATTGACTCAAAAGCACTAGCCAGGCACGGTACTAGATGGACCTAAAGATGATCTTTGTATCTAGATGTTTTTTTTGGAGCAAGTCCAGTGCTCCCATTCTCCTCTACCTTGACCAGACTGTCAGTTTTTTGAGAGAAAGCAGTGCTCTTCATTGTGAAATCGTGTCTTCCCTGAGATTTCCTGTTTCTCTCTGTTCCTGCTCCTTTCTTATCCCTGCAAGCTTACTCTCAGTTTGCCTGACTCAACCTTTCATGTGGGACCTCCTCCTTTTACACTTATTTCTGCCACTTCACAAAAATTCAGCTGGCATCTCTCTGCTGCCAACTCTCCAGCCTTGTTCTTTACTCCAAGAATGGCTCAGAGGTCTCACTCCTTGGCTGACCAATATGGCTAAACCAATATGTCTTCAGATTTCTTCCCATGTTTCTCTGCTTTGTTGAATGCCAAGGATTGCATAGTCATTACTGACTCTGCTCTTGTCCATAATGTGTATCATCTTTATCCTGGTCACCTGTGCCCTCTAATCCAGGACATGGTCAATTCTTATAGACTTTCTGCAGAGCACTGCTAACGGACATAGTGGGATTCCCTCATTCACACAGCTACATCTGTCATCCAGGATCTCATTTCTTGTCTTTCTGCAATATCCCTTCCTCTGATTTTCACACGCAGCCTTGCTTCAATGAAATCATCTGGGACACTGCTGCAAAAAATAATTCTCCCAAGCCCTTTTGCTTGACCCTGCTTTGACTACGACCCCTCTTTTAGCAGCTTTCTGATAGCTCCTCTTTCTTCACCCCAGCAACAAAAAGAAGCAAAGAAAGACAACAAGGAGCTAACACATCCCTTTTCAGTACTGGAGATAAAATGGAGAAATAATGAGCCTTCTGGTGCAACCTGATTGGTCTTTTTCACACTTATTAAGGGCTCTCCATAGCTTAAAAAAAAAAAAAGGTTATTTTCTCAATCTCTTTAAACCTCTTCTTTTATGGTTGTTGCCAGAATTGTCCTACAGTTTCCCTCTCTTCTTCTGCAGCCTCTTGACTGCACCTGGTCAGTCCTCCTGTTCAGCTTTTCTACAGTGCCTAACACAACAGGTCCAATGACTCTTATAACCTAATTAAGCAAGAGTAATATAGTAAAACCTGTATTGTTTTCCATGGCGCAAATGGGGAGGAAAAAATCCATTGATCTTCAACAAGCTCAGCTAAATCTGAGGATGCAGGCAAAGGTGCTGATTACTCCTCAACTACAGCTAATCTCTCCCTAGCTTCCACAGAGATTTTGTCCCTCTAAGTTAAAGTGTTCTGCATCTCATTTACTTTCCCTCTTTTTATTTATTTTATAACCGACTTTTTGAACTTCTGCCTGAATTGGACACAAAACTGAGGGTGACCTAATTTCAGCAGCACTTTTAGGATGAGGAGGCCTGGACTTTCTCATTACAAAGTCTCCCCATCAACTTTAAATGATGTTCAGATAGTTAAACAGAGCTTGTGATACCCCCCAGACTAATATCCCTTTCCTTGGGAGAGTAGTAGGGCAGGATGAGGGACTTATTCATTGCTGGTGTCCAGGAGAAGTAATTTTGCCCACCAGTTCCCACAGCAATGGCTAAAATGTTTGCCTTCAGATGGGTAAACAACTGAATTTTTCAGAAGTCTTCTTGTTCAGCAATTACATTATTTCTTGGCCTTTTACTTTTGACTAAGATAAACTCTGGGAACAGAGGGTTGTGGTTGGAGATTTCACTTCTGGCTTGCTGGTCTGGGAGAGAAGCAGGAGATCAGTTTGCATGTAGAGTTGAAGACAAGGTGGAGCTTTTGCTTTTGTGAATTTTAGGCTCATCTGGATTTTAAAACAGTTAAGATACCTGCTGCATCTTCATAAATCCACCAATATGAATGGTTTGTCTCGGCAATCTGTAGTGGCTTCTCCGTTTCGGAAGTAACAGCAACAATGGGAGTGAGCAGAGACAGACACAGATTTTGGATGATCTAAAGTCCCAATATTCATTCATTTTACAGAACTGTGGCCCATGGGCCCTGCAAGGCACACAAAATAACATCAGCTGTAAAGATGGAGGCTATGTACCAGTTTGAAAAGCCAACTGGGCTGGGAAGTACATGCTTGCTGGAAAACCTTTATTTATAAGAAATTGTTTGGATGTGTAGGGAAAAAAACAGAGGTGAAAGCCAGTAGTACAGTGCATTTTTGTGTGCTGTGTTTCTTTGTTACAGTGGAGATGAACTGGCTTTTTGCTGGTGGAAAGGAGGTCTGCGGAGAATTAAGAGGCACCACCTCAAGATATGCCCCCTCTAAATCAGAAGGGAGGGAGATACCATGGTGTTATTGAAAGGGAAGGGTGGGTTCTCTGAAAGGCATTGCCAGATTGTGGGAGTCAGTCATGACCATTTACAGCAGCTCTGGTGGTGACACCAAGCCTTTTTTTTTGGCTCTCCTCTGAAATTAAGCACTTCCAATAAGTCAGAAGTAAGCTCAGAGTAGATTTTATCTAATGCTCAGATGCTGCGTGGGACACGAAGGGTCTGATCCTCACCTGCTGGAAGCGGGAGTAAAGCCACTGACTCACACAGCTTCCACTTCTGGGAACACAGCCCGAATTACTCATTTTAGTACACGACTGTTGGCAAAACACAGCATTCACCCCCAAATTGCAAGGGAGATTGCTACCATTCAACGAGCTTCCAGCACAGAGTGCTTTGGCCCCATCACACGCTGCTAATCTCTTCAATGATTTATGTGCTCTTTTAAGTTTTAATTCTCCCTCTGTCGTGAACCTTCCTCACTAGCAAGTTGACAGTTTAAATTAGTGTTTAGACACGGCTTTCATAATGTCAGCTTTTGTTTTGTCTCAGTCATCTGTTGGAATTCCTTCCATTGTATCTGAAGTGACTCATGACAATAAATGACTTCTTTCTTCTTTTGTTCTTAATCGGGAAAGAATGGAATGAACCATGCAATATTTGTAAAAGAGCAGTCTTAATTAGTCCTCAGCTGTAGCTAAAGATGCTTGTCTTGTCTCTTTAGCATATTAATGCAGGAAGCCATGCGTTCACGTGGGCAATTGCCATGTTCCTGAAAAGCCTCGTTACAAGCCAAATTCTCCAGCGTAAAGGTATTCCCCGGCCTTCCTTGTGCTGCTGAGCCCTGCCAAATGAGGAGCCTGTGCCCTGAGGGTATTGTGTGGGGCTGCTCAGGCCTGTGAGGAGAAAATAGGGCATATTTTAGAGTGACTCATTCCAAGGATTTGGTTTCTTTTTTGTTTTGGGCTTCTTAAAAGTGTAAACTCTCTGCACTGAGAGATAGAACCTCACCTCCAACCTCCCTGCTGCTGCCCGTGCCACTTCCCTGCTCTCAAGGTGGCAACTGACTCAGAATCTTTTCTGTTTGCACATTTTATTTCTTTGCACCTTTTAAGTGGCTCCTGAGCGCTAACAAAAGGTTTGGGTGGGTGGGTGTGACTATTTTGCACAAAATCAATATTAGGGACAAAACCCAATTTTGTGTGGAAATGTACAAGGCTGAATCTTGCATTGCCAGAACAAAGTTTCTTTGGCCACATTGTCATTCTTACGCTCCTTGAGCTCGTGGATGGCAACATCTCTCTTTTTTTTCTTTTTCTTCTTTTCTGTTTGTCATTTGGGAGAAGAAAATTGATTTTCTAAGGAAGTGTGGGAAAGGAGCCTTGCCAGCTTGCCTCCCTGTTTGCTGCACGCTTTCCTAGTCCTTGTAGGGCCATGCCCACGATGCCAAGTTATACAGTAATTGTAAAAAGCAGCCAAATAAAGGTTTAGGTCGAGAGCTGACATTTTACTGGTTGTGCTTTGAGACAGTGCTACAGTGTGGGTCTTGGGATGTTTTTGGAGCTGTCGTTGAGTTGTGGGCAGTAAGTCCTCTTCTTTCCCTGATGTCTTGCTTGTCCGGTGTCTGGGAGTGTCTCTTGTGAATTTGTGTTGCCAGAAAATGATTAGAATCCCATTTGAAGACATGCTGCCCATCTGCCTGTCTGTCTTTCTCTCCAGTTTGATGCCGAATTCCTACATAATAAAGCAGCCTGGACACACTCTGTAGAGCCTGCTGAGGTGCCTCCTGTTTTAGGTTATTAAAGCAGGTGCTGCCACAGAGGAAAGCACAACTGCAGAGGGGCAGATGGAGATGTTTAACAGTCAGCCCGTGACAGAGTGCCAAAAGAGGTCATCAGGGACCAATTTTCTCAAGACCCGTGAAAGCTGAGCGAACCTCCCTCCCACAGAAGACAATTGTGTTTTGCAGGATCTGGCCCAAATGGGTGCTTCTTGGCAAAGGAAAAATGAAGCACGGATGAACAAGGCTGTGATGAGAACACTGGTAAGAGCTGGGCTTGAGATGTCCTTTGCAGTGCATAACAAGAGCCTTACTGAACCTAGGAACATATGAATAACACTATGAATGCTTCTGTGCCAGTACATGGTGCTCTTTATTTTAATAGCCTGTTTATATATATACAGCTATTTTTCTTTTGCCCAGACCTTGTAACAAAACCAAATGTCTTAATGAGCACAAGGAGAAAGCAAGCAGCTGGAGAAAGGCAGAAAAGTGTATGAACCCCAAAAAAATCCCAGGGAACTTATTGCAACTTTATTCAAAATACTTTTAAAAGTAAGTTGTGCCTCTGGAATTCGGCTGAGATGACTGTCATGCTATCTTCTTTCTGTGCTTCGAAGCAATTCATGTTCCCTGTCAGTGCTGTGGTCTCATACAGACTCCAAAACCATTCCTATAGTTCATAGTGAGCAGTGCTGGGTGACACACCAGGAGAATAACACCCGTGGTCTTCTCTCCACCTCTTGCTAATGAAGGCCTGGCAGATCAGGATTAAGGAAGTCTGCTGGGAGAGGTAGTATCATTCACCAGCCTGATTGGTAAAACCGAGGAAAACAGATTATGTTTGGCACAAAACCCTTTCTGCAGGTGCAGCAAGGCTTTGGGCAAGTGCCCAAATCAACCTTGGAAATCTGCTTTTTCTTTTTCAGGCATAGATATTCTGAAAATATAGTTTTATGCCTCAGAGAAAATTTTGGGCAACAACTCTTTATTTTTAATCTGCAGAAATTGTCATTCTGCATCCATCTAACATCTTTCTGTAAATTTCTGAGGAAATTATAAACTTGCAATGGGAAGCCCACAAAGTGACAGTAAAGGATGAGTTTTTCTCCTGTAAGTGAGCTGTCATGTCTTTATTACCTCCAAAGAAGTACTTTCTACTTGCACAACCTTACAAACCTCTGCTTTGATGATGTGTGCTTGCTCTTCCCTAAAGTAAGAGCTGTCAAAGGACAGAAGTTCACCAATGTTATTTTTTTCTACACTGTTGTTAAATGTATTCTTCACTTGTCATCAGCTGAGGTCAAGTTTTCCTTCCATCTGTGTTTATACTGGATTGAGACGAACAGGTCCTGACCACAATCAGAGCATTAGTGTGATTGTAGTGCAGAGGTGGTGTATTCTTCTGCTGGAAAAGTCATCCAAAGGCTTTATCAGTTTGGCACCATATGAACGTGGCTGGGGTTTTGCAGATTTGGATGCTTTTGAAATGCAGAGGGAGATGGAGCTGATCATATCTTAGAGACTTCCAAACCCTTTTGCAAAACCAGATAGTTCTGTAAGGGCCCCTTAAACAGCACTTCATTACTGCTTTCCCATTATCCTCAAAGTCAATGTTAACCTTGGCCCTGATGCAGAGAATATTGACTTTCAGGGTCAATAAATCTTAATATGGATCAAATTGGAAGTCATGTTTGCTTACTTTATAACTCCTTTCCAATGCAATTACTCTTTACACAATGCAAGGACATTCTGCACATTTTTCTTCTTGGCCGTTCCGACGTGCATTGCTCTTCCACTAAGAGCCAGGCATTTCCAAGACTCTGCTTTTTTCTCTGAAGTTTTCTGTCACAGCCACTTTGATTTTGTGTTACTTATCTCCTTCCACAAAAGGCATTGGTTCTAGCGTGGATCCACGTAAAACGACTGCCTCCTTGTGTAACAGGTCGTATCGCCACCTCCTGCGTCCACAAACGGCACGAGGCTGTGTGGGATGGTGGAACCACAAAAGGTTTGCACATGTCCAGGACACGGAGCTGCATTGCTGAACCACATGACCTATTATGCAGTCATTTTCCACGCTCGGCAGTAATAGAAAGACTTTCTAGTACTGTGTGCTTTCCGCTTTGTTTATATCCACCAATACCTACAGAATTTTAACGAGCGTACAGTGAGTTGCCTGTATAAGTAGTACATGGCAGGGTGTGTGCTGTTCCCATAATGAGGCATATATAACGCCTGGGGCTACAGAGGCAAGAAGCCAAAGGATGTTATTATTGCCCTTATGAATTGCTTTCAAAATAAATAAGATACAGAACGTTTCGCTATGAAGGAAAAGAAGAAAGGTTTGTGCTCTGAATACTGACTGAGGGTGGGAGTGGGAGAAGAAAAGAGGAGAAAGAAGGGTGGGTTGAACTATAGCCTTTTGATTGGAGTCACTTCTGTTGAGCACATGTGAACTCAGCCTACACGTGTTTCTGGGGCTACAGCCAGGCCCAGATGTGTCCAGGATGTGAAAGAAAGTTGGGGCTACCTGCTGCAGTGACCAAAACTAACAGGGAGAAGGTCCTGCACATCTTTTGTCCTGTTACTCTGGTTAGTCCATCCTGGACTGGGATCTGTAATTGCCTGTCCGTGAGTAGGCTTTCAGGAGCTGAAATGGGGAAAGTTGGTGCTCTTCAGTCACAAGGATCTGTCTATGCCCTAGTTTCTG
Source organism: Tapera naevia (assembly GCA_033556795.1). Classification (NCBI taxonomy): domain Eukaryota; kingdom Metazoa; phylum Chordata; class Aves; order Cuculiformes; family Neomorphidae; genus Tapera; species Tapera naevia. The sequence continues at coordinate 8,053,601 of JAUMJJ010000157.1, read as the reverse complement.
GTGTCCTGGGTGACTGGTTGAGCTGCATCCATACTTCGGGGATCTTGGTTGGGTTCTTGTCTTCTGTTCCCTCACTACCATGGTGGGAAGATGACTATGGTTGTCACTACTGTGAAGACAGAAAATCCTGTAGCCTACATGCAAAATTCAAGATGAAAGAGCATCCCTTCAAAATGAGAAGGGTCCTTGTTCCAGGAGTCTTCAGATCACTAAAAGACACCCAGAAAACCTGGCAGGATGTGTCTGTGATGATAATAATTATCATAGAATCATAGAATGGGTTGGTTAAGAAGAGACCTTAAAGCCCACTCTGCTCCAACCTCCTGCCATGGGCAGGGAAACCTCCCACTGGATCAAGGGGCTCAAAGCCCCATCCAACCTGGCCTTGAACACCTCCAGGGATCGGGCAGCCACCACTTCTCTGGCCAAAATGGGCCAGGGCCTCCCCACCCTCCAGGAAAACATTTCTTCCTATCTCAATCTCCCCTCTTTCAGTTTAAAACTGTTCCTCTTCATCCTATCCCTGTGCTCCCTGATCAAGAGCCCCTCCCCAGCTTTCCTGAAGCCCCTTTCAATACTGGGAGGCTGCTCTAAGGTCTCCCCAGAGCCTTCTTCTCTCCAGGCTGAACAGCCCCAACCCTCTCAGCCTGTCCTCATTGCAGAGGGGCTTCAGATCGTCATGTCATGTCATGTCATGTCATGTCATGTCATGTCATGTCATGTCATGTCATGTCATGTCATGTCATGTCATGTCATGTCATGTCATGTCATGTCATGTCATGTCAGTGTTTTGCCTCAGTTGCAAAGTCTTCATGGTTGGCTTTAAGGAGGAGATAAACCCTGGCTGCTGAAAGCAGGTAATTAAGGAAGGCTGCACCATGGCTTTCAAGGTTGACTTTACCAAATGGCAGGCAGACAGCTCTGTGGTCTGGCTTTTGTGGCACAGCTGAGTGGAAAGCAAGGCTTGTCCCTTCTTCATCTGTCAAAAGCCAGGAACAGCCCCCAGGCAAATGTTGGTGAAGGAAACAAATGCCAAGGGGTGGTGTGATGCGCGCAGAAAAACTGCAGAGCAAGATGCTGAGGGCATCTTTCCATCAGTGCGACAAAGGGTCAGCCTGTGGGAAGCAACATCCATGGAGGAATGAGCAAGAACCTTAGGCAGAAGGTGACCTTTGAGTTTTCATGTGATTAACATAACATAATATGCACTGAAAAGAGGAAGGAAATGCCATGTGCCAACTCCATTTTATGTCGGCCCCTTGGCTTCAGAGACAGAAGGAAAAGATTAAAATCATTAGCAATTGGAAAAATCCAGTTAATTTGATGCATTAGCACTGCTGGCATGCAAACACATCTTCAGAGAGCAGCTGTCCTAGCATGCTTCAAACTCTCCAGAATTAGCACAACAAGAACCAGTAGGTGCACCACACTTTCCATTGTACTCTTTCTGATATTAATAAACTGGACCACTTTGTTGGACAAGGTTAGCCCAGTTCTTCTGCTTTATTAAACCTCTGCTCTCCTTTAGCTACTGCTGAATGCACCAGAGTGCTCTCAGTTATTTACAGGGTATATAATGGGGCAACATCTAAGTAAATCTGGCAGCAGAAGACACCAAAAAAAAAACAAAAAAAGCCACTTTGGAAGCAGGAGAAGAAGGGAACTAAAACCAAAGGAAAACAACCTGCACTCAGCCCTTGACACCAGTGCCGACTCCCTTGTCCCTGTGATTTCTCTGCTGCCTTTGTGCCTTTCAACTAAAAAGGGACCTGAGAAATCACCTTCATCCCCAGGACTAAATTTAGAGGCAGAGCAGCGAATGTTGAGTGGGAATGTGACAGAGTGACTCAGATCAGTCCAGGCACCACAGACATGCACATGCCTGTTTGTATGGTTCACTTCATTATGACAGCCCTGGTTGTAAGACACTGACCTCACGGTGACTGGGAGATACTGGTAAATGTGGGCAGCCCTCCAGCCAGCTCCCAGCTGAGCAAGGAGTAGAGCTGTCTGAAAAAACTTTGGAGATCTTCCCATGGGGAAGAGGTCTGAATAGAGAAGTAGGGGAGAGGAGGATTATTCAGATTTGTTGCTCACTTCATTGTAGAGGGAAGTTCCTATTTCCAACGTGTGGTTGAACTAGATTACACAAGAGTGACCTCAGAGCAAAAATGCAGGCATGGCACTGGTCTTGGAAAGTGTTCTTTATTAATCACCTTGGTAACATTGATAATTCATCAGTCCAGGATGTGATTTGTTATAAAGTGATGTTCACGTCTTCTTTCAGCAAACTCACCCCTTTCATACCTCTGTGCCTGGGATAGGGAATCATGAGCTTTGCTGATCCATGGGCTGGTTTGGGCATCATTCAGCCTGGTGAAACTGGAGGATGAGAAAACACCACTGAAATGGGGATATAAAAGCACAGATTTTGATCCAGCTCCCACTGGCAAAGGTGGTGACACAACCTCTGATGATTCTAACGCAGGTTATCACACGTCACAGGGTGCGGAAGAGCAGGCATTTGTAGTCAGTTCCTTGGTTTAGGAACCTCCACGATGGAAATCAATCTACTTAGAATCTGGATAGAGACTTAGCAGTTGTCTTGACCTGTCCCTTCTGCCTACAAAACTGAGTGAACCACTTCACCAATAAACAGAGCCTTCAGTGAGGAGGAGTTTCATGACCACATGGGCCCACAGACTGAGTTTCAGGAGCCCTGACCAATGGCCAAGTGTTTTCCTTGTCCGAGAGCAGCTTTGCCTTTATTGCTGGGATTTTATTAGTAGGTCTGGGGATTTTTTTAAGCAGTTGTGATTGTTGCCAGGAGGCTCAGAAGTGTCCCAGCTCCTCACCTTGAGCCTGCCCCCAAGAAGATGGTCTATCCTGGCCAAGAATGATCTGGAATTCAGTAGCTGATTTCTGCTCTCGATGCAGACATGGGACATATTAGCACTCAGCAAGGAGTTCAGTCGATGTTACTGGAAGGCTGAGGGGTTTTAAAGGAAAGAAGCTGCTGAGGAAAAGCATTAAGGAACAGGGGTGTGATGATTAGAAACTGAGGCAGGAGGGAAGATGGGGGACTCTGCATGGTTCAGTCTCCTTTTTCTTTCCCCATTACCAGTTTGGTTTGCGGGTTTGCATTTGCAGCTTGCAAAACTGTGTGGGAGGAATGTGCAGCTGGGGGCTTTTGCCAAGTTGGTGTCAATTTGGGTTAAACCAGAGATCCTGGAACAGAACCTTGTTGGGAGAGTGGGTGACTTACATTAAGACCAGAGCTTTCATTATTCTTCCTTCAATTGTGGTTGTTCCTTGGGGACTCCATTCCAGGAGCAGGGCCCAAACCCTCTTACACCAGGCACACTGCAAACCAATAACCCGAAGGAAGGGCCTCCCCCTGTGGGCTGGCAGCCCCCGAGATGCTCTGTGTCCTGCCATTGTCCTACTCTGGCCTCCAGCAACGGCTGTGCCGTCCTGTCAGCAGCAGTCCACGTGCTTCCCAGCTGGACCTCACCAGCACTTGGGATTTACTGCATCCAGGATGCTGACCACATGTTCTGTGAGGTGCCCAGCATGTCTTAGGAATGGTACAATGAAGACACTTTCCTTCCATACTCCCTGGGGATGCTGTTTCTGGATCATCTCTGCTATGTGCTTAACTGCAGCCCCTGCGTGCAGTCAGCCTGACACAGAGTCCCTGCCTGCATCCAGCACCAGCCAGTGATGCTCTGCAATCCAGTTTGAGTCCTTTTATTCCCCATTTTGTCTCTGTGCATAGATATAGAGGCAATCTTCTTGACTTCATTCTTCTTGACTTCCTTCTTCTTGACCTGCTTCTTCTCGACTTCCCTCATTCCCATGGTTAAAGTGTTCACAAGGGCAGCCTGTTTTCTGCAGGAGTTCAACTTGCAATGAGGATTTCTCTTGTCCTCTCTATACTCATGTGCCAAAGCAACGAGTATATATCAGCAAAAAGATGCCCTTCCCCAGGCCACACAGAGCAGGTCGTCTCCAGCGAGGTGTGTGGCCAGGTATCTCCTGGCTCTATAATTTGCATGTAAAAGGGATCTCAAAATCTTGACTGTGCCTGCAGTCCATGCTTCCAGGTGTATCCTGACTTGACTGGACTCACGTCCCTCCACTGTAGATCACAAGACAGGTATCAATCTAAGTACAAGCTCCTTTAAAGCTAGAGGGGAGACATTTGCACCTCTAAAACCCAACTCCTTCCAATATTAAATGCACATTTAAGATTGACAGCCTTGCTCCTCACCTTTCCCACTGATCACAGGAGATGCCTGTATGGCTTGCAAAGTCCATGTTTGCCCTTGGTCCAGATAACATGGGTGAGGGACCTGGGTACGCATTTGGCCACAAGTGTAACTGATGAGTTATGCTCCTCTTTGGGGCAGGACTTCTCTGCCTTATTGCCCTTTATTGCCCTTGTCCAAGCTCTGCCTACAGAACCTAGCTGAACCTTTCTGGTAGGAGGGGACTGACTCCCCCAAACCGTGCAGGTGTTTCCTCAGAAACACCTTTTTTGACAGCTTTTCCCTTGTCATGTGCTCCTCAAACATAACCCAAGTTTATAAACCATGCAAGTCTTCATATGCCCGTTACTTAGATTCCTGGCTTAAACAAAGCAGTATGATTGCTGTTACTGCAGGGAAGTAATCCATTTTTGTGGTTTATTTACAGAAGGCAACACGCAACCATCAAATCTAATAGCTCACTATTGTTCCCATATCAGTCCTTGGGTTGGCAACACTGAGCAACAGCAAACACATCGTAAGAAACCACCTTTAATTATTCACAAACTCTCTTGGGGAAAAGAAGACCTCTGATGAAGAGGAAATAAAATATCTTTGAACTGTAAATCATGACTGCAATAGCTTTGTTCTTTGTTTCACCAGAGTTTTGTTTTATCTGGGATCATAATTTGTTTTCAGTGATGCACTAGATTAAATTAATTGAGGTTTAGAACAATATCCATTTCCTTTTGCAAGTGCTTTCACTGATGACATGATCTTATCTGACTTGTTACCCCTGCTGGCTCTGTTTTCCTGACCTCTCTGTAGCATTGCATATTTTAGAGCCATTTCTTTCTGTTCTCTCTCTTCTTTTTTTAAAAAAATTTAAAAAGGGTTGTTTGTTGTTGAAAACATCCAAACTCTTTCTCCAGCTATTCCTTCTTTCTTATGAGCTCTCTCCGAGGAAAACAAGGGTGTTTTCATAAATAAGTGTTTCTGGGGCCCCACGATCAATACAGTACAACAACCCCTCTCCTGCTCCATGATTCTTGGTGAGTGCAAGATAGACCTTACAGGAGGATGTAAGTCCACCTGCTCCAGCCCCTGGACCATGAACCCCAACAGAAGTCTCACTGTTGTGGAAGGAAGTCAGTGGTTTGAGACTGGTGTCCCCAGCTGAGTTTTCACCATAGCATGGCCATGTGAAGAGATCTCAGTATAAACAAGTCTTTCAGCAGTCAAAAGGTGCTCCTGTTGATGTCAATCTTGAACAGCTTGGACCTACTATCCTGGGGAGACCATGGTGGCCCAGCTCTGGATGGCAGTAGCTCCAGAGGAGGTGAGGCAGATGGAAAGCTTGGGAAGATGCTTTCAGGATGGCTACAGAATCATAGAACAGAACCATGGATGCATTAAGGTTGGAAAAGATCTCTAAGCTCATCCAGTCCAACCGTCAACCCAACACCACCGTGTGTGCTAAAACATGTCCTGAAGGGCCATATCTACATGGTTTTTGAACACCTCTATCAAAGGAGACTCCACCACTGCCCTGGGCAGTTGTTCCAATGCTTCACCAATATTTCAGTAGAGAAATTTTTCTCATATCCAATCTGAACTTCTTCTGGCACAACCTGAGGCCATTACAAGATACATTGGTTTGCACTGCAAAGAAACACATGAGCCAGAGAGGAATCTTCCATTTCTAGTTTCCTCTTCTCACCTTGTGTTTTTAGTGGGAAATAGAAACTTGATATCACCACTATCAACATCTTTAATGCTGCTATTTGGGACACACATATTTTGGTTAACAGTCATTTGATCTCTGCAGGGTCTGTGCTGGGCAGGTTCTCTTTGAAAAATCCCTAAAACTTGTTGTGTTCTGGAGACATAAAACTGTAGAAACCCATATTTTGGCCAAATAGCAGAAATATAATTTGTTTTGAGAGTCTCAGTTTTGGTGTTGGATTCCTGAAGGAAGTTAAGGTGCTGGCCTGGAGGACTAAGGATTGGCAGGAACGTGACTCAGGCAGGAAGAGAAACGGTGTCTTCTCCTCTTAAAGGTGGAGAAGTGCAAACAAGTGGGTGATGTGGGCAGTGTGGACACCTGGTATCTGCCTTATCACATAGGACTGCATTTTAGCCCCCCAGGGCAGTAAGGCCTGTGCCAAAGCCAACTGCATACAGTTATCACCACCAGGAATGCGCATAGGCTTCTGCGATATCAGTTGCTCACAATGGCCTGGAGACAAAAAAAATCTGATTGATAGCAACATGTTTTGCAGTCTGATTGGAAAATGATGAGGATACTTCTTTGGAGAAAGTGCCCATTGCAGAACAGAACTCCACAGCAACTGCTCTGTTGCTGTTTCCATGTGTAATTGCTGCAATCCTTCCCCATACCCTGTCTCTAGCACTGGATGTCTTAAGAGATCTTAAGAGATCTGGACAGGCTGGATCGACGGGCTGAGACCAACAGGAGGAGGTTTAACAAGACCAAAGTCCTGCACTTGGGACACAACAACCCCCTGCAGTGTTACAGGCTTGGGGAAGAGTGGCTGGAGAGCTGCCTGGAGGAGAAGGACCTGGGGGTGTTGGTTGACAGCGGCTGAACATGAGCCAGCAGTGGCCCAGGTGGCCAAGAAGGTCAATGGCATCTGGGCCTGTATCAGGAGCAGCGTGGCCAGCAGGACAAGGGAGGTGATTGTCCTCCTGTACTCAGCACTGGTGAGGCCACACCTTGAGAACTGTGTGCAGTTTTGGGCCCCTCAGTTCAAGAAGAACATTGAGTGTGTGCAGAGAAGGGCTCCAGAGCTTGGTGAAGGGGCTGGAGAACAAGTCCTATGAGGAGCAGCTGAAGGAACTGGGGTTGTTTGGCTTGAAGAAGAGGTTGAGGGGAGACCCCATCACTGTTTACAGCTGCCTGAAAGGAGGTTGTGGGAGAGCGACTGTTGATCTCTTCTCTCAAGTGACAGGTGATAGGACAAGGGGAAATGGCCTCAAGTTGCGCCAGGGGAGGTTCGGACTGGATATCAGGAAGAATTTCTTTACTGAAGGGTGTTCAGACACTGGAACAGCTGCCCAGGAAGGTGGCTGAGTCACCATCCCTGGAGGTGTTTAAAAAATGAGTAGATGATGTTTTGAGGGACATGGTTTAGTGGATGATGGGTGTGACTGGACTCAATGATCTCAAAGGTCTATGATTCTATGATTCTATGACATGGCTGGATGCACAGTTGTAGTCCAAATAACCCTTTGGTTTGATCAGATGTTGCCAATATTTTATTCCTTTGGCATCCTCTTTTATGACTTCTCCTGCAGGACAAGGCAGCACCACACAAGTGGGAAGGGGCTCTAACATTCCCCAAGGGTGTAATTTCTACTTGGAGATGACTATCCTGTAATTTTCTGACCTCTCAAACCCCCTTGCAAGTCAAAGATGGTGATGGGTTGCAGTAGAGACTGACAAACTCCTTGGAAACTGGAGATATCTGTGTGATGCTCTGAACCCTGCTGTTGTGTTTTTTCAAGCCACAGATGGCAATGAGCAACAACTACAGTACGTGGCACAACAGCAGGAATATCTGGATGCCAGAGATTTCCCAGCAGATGGATAATAGGGCTTGGGGAAAGATCAAATGCATACAGAAATAAAGACTCTTCCCATATAGCATGGGTTGGTCAGCAATCTGCTGGCTAAAAAAGACCAAATAATAAGACAGTGCCTTGCAAAGCTTTCAGCTTAAGCTTGGAGAAATCTGTGAAACAGCAACCACTCAGGGTGCACAGCAGAAGAGCTTGGTCACCACATCCTCCTCTTGGCAGTTTATCACCTGGATGTTGCTGTTGTCTTTTCACATTTGCACAGGGCTGGAAAACCTAAGGAGAAAAGAAATGGTGAAGAGTCTCCACAAACCATCTGTCATCTGGGAATCATTTGATGAGATCTGGTAACTGAGTGTTCTTGTAGACACTTACTGCATTAGCTAAAAAAAAAGGAAGAGGTAAAAATCATAGTGTTTTTGGTTGTTCTGCATATTTAAACAGCTATAATTAGAACACTTAAGCCTTAATTAAAAAAGAAACAAAAGTATGTCAAGGACCGATGTTGCTTAGTTGAGTTAGAAGGTTAATTAAATCATGATGATGTCACGGAAGTGCAATCCCCAGGACCACGTTTCAGCCTTGGGAAACCTATTAGGAGGCACTGAAGAAACCTGGTATCATTCATGCCAAAGCTTTAAGACCAGAGTGATCTTGCAGTATTAAGTGTGTTCTCCAGTGCATTGCTTTCACCCCAGCACCGGGAGACCCTACAAAACCCTCCTTTCAGCAGGAGCCTGCAGTTACCCCAAATGCAAAACATTAGAAGTGGGCAAAGAAGGTTTCATTTTTGAAGATTTTCTCTCCCTTTCTCTTTTTCCCTGCACCACTCATTTCTGAAGCAGATTTCTCCCCTTCCTCACCCCAGCTCCCCATATTTATTTTATTACAGGCATTTTCACTAAAACGATTAACTCGATTTAAAATTTCAACTGTTTCCTTGCCAAGGATTTTAGGAATTTTCATTATTTCCTTTGGGAATTCTGAGACTGCGGTTAGCCAGTTTGGAGTTCAAGACATGAGAAATGCCAGCACAACTGAGGACTTGGCTGTAAAAGCATTTTCAACATGAAAGAATTCCAGTGTTTCATAAAAGGAAGTGTAGTACTTGAACAGATATGTTGATATAAGTAAGTCTTAACAAAACGAAAGCCAATCTATTATTGCTTAAGTATCAAAGAAATCCCTCTGTAAAGGTGCTAAGCCCTGCTGGAGGAACACAAAACGTGTCTATTTATTTGTTGTGCATTTAAATGGTTTATGTATGATTAAGGAGCCAAGCAGGTATTACTGAGCTGGCCACGGTTTTGGAGCTCTGTGGTTGTAGGCAAACATTAGTAAAAAGGTAAAACTTCTCCACTAGGGTGGGTCTGCAGGGCTGTTATTTAAAAGGCATCTCCCAGCCATGGAAGAATAGGTGATGTTTGGAAAGACTGCCTTAAAAATAGACCCTCTCTCTGCGGATTCAGACCTCCAGATCTAAGGGACCAATTCTGACCCCACCAGACCCTGTGGAAAAAGGCTGATTTTGGACTGTCATTGCAGAGACCAGCCCTGTGGCTCTTAGTATTTTGCCTCATGGCAGTGTTTTAAGCCATATCTTATGTTTCATAGAATTATAGGACCATTAATGTTGAAACAGAACGCTAAGCTCACCTGCTAAATCATGTCCAAAAGTCCATGTCTACCCTCATTTTGAACAGCTCTAGGGATGGTGTCTCCACCACTGCCCTGGGCAGCCTCTGGCAGTGCTTCACCACTCTTTCAGTAAAGAAATTTTCCTGTTATCCAACATAAACCTCCCCTGGAACAACTCCAGGTTGTTTCCTCTCGTCCCATCACTTATTACTTGGCAGAAAAGACCAACCTCACTACTCCTTTCAGGGCTCTTAGAGAGCCTTCTTTTCTCTAGACTAAACATCCCCAGGACCCTGAGCCACTCCTCATAAGATGTTTTCTACAGACCCTTCACCATCTTTGTCATGGAGTGTAGTGACACTGTCTGCTCCTCCTTTCTGCTGTTGTCACAGATGAGGAGGGAGCCCCAGACCAATAAATCACCCTTGGGGTTGATGCTTGGTGGGTAAAAGCCAAATCTCTTCAGTTTCTTCTGCCTGGAGTAGGCAAAATACTCCTGATACAACCCTGGAGAACAACTTCTGCATGAGTCTGGGCTGGAGGTAGCCACATAGTTCTGCCTAGCTATGGCAACCACTTCCCAGGTGGAATCAGCAGCGGAAGGCTGTCCCATGGACCCAACCTGCGTGTGCTGGAGTGGCCCCAGGAGCTGGCTATGCCAAGGACACATATTTGACCCCGCATTTGGGGCTGCCCAATGTCTCCTCTGGACCTACAGCTAAGCTCCCACTATATGACTCTGTCCTATCCCATGGCCTGAACAATGCAATCCCCTGAGAGGTCTGCAGGGTCTGCACTTCTCATTTGTGCAGCAGAGAAACAAACAGTTGTGTTACCATGGGGTCCAAGTGGTGCTGCCGTAATTACAACAATCTGTGCCTTGCCTTGTCCTTCTCTCCCTAAAACACATTGGGGAGGAAGAAAGTACATGTTTTTTCTTGGTCATACCAGAGAGGACCTGAGAAAGGCATGTGAGCAGAAGGCAGGTGTCTCAGAATTGTTGGAGAGGTAAACTGGTCCTCTCACCACATACAAAGTCTATGGCTATTTCTCCTTGGTCATAGGATCAAAGTCCTTTATGCACAGTAAAATACACTGTGACTTCTGCATTTATGTATGATTTTCTGTGTGAAAAGAAAAGCTTCTTCCTAACTCAGCTGAAGCACAAAATCTCATAGACTAGCTGGATTTAATTTTGCATAATTCAGTCAGTCCTTTTTAACATATTGTTATCCACTTAGGTAATAAATAAGACAGGACTTCTCAAAACCCATATTCTAATCTTGCTTTATTTCTTGAACTGCCAGCAGAATATGAAGGTAACAAATTTGCTTTGTTTTGTCTTCACACAGTGACAATCCTTGCTATTTTCCATGAGCTGCATTTGGACATAGATTTGTACCCAGTCCTGTTTGGAGAGAGTGTCCTAAGAGGTGCTGTGGGTATTGCGCTGACCTAGCAAGTACATTCTTTTCTTGGTGAGAGATTCACAAGCCTTAACTGCTGATGTAATTCTCACTGATATAGTTTATGTAAGCATGGATATAACATTGGAAGATTTCAAGACAGAGATGTAGGTCTGGAGTTGTTCTTCATTCGTTAAACATCAGAATTTCCATATTGTTAATAGAAACTGTGTTTCCAGAATGCTATTTGAGTTAATTTTCTTCAACTAGAAAGCAGTATGTTCTGTGAAATGGGTAAATTTAACTTAATATGATTTCTTTTCTCATCTAAAGAAGTTATCATGAAGGTGTTGTCCTTCATCTAGTATCTTCAGTGGCCAACATCTGCTAGCCACGAAAATGGAGACGCTCCACTTGGGAACCTCCAGGTCTGGTAAAGCACTGATCATCCTGCTGAAAAGTGACTTAATTGGTGACACTTCACAGAAGCTCCATGGATGATTCTCCCAGCTTCCCCATAAAAAAAAACCCATGCTGACGCTTCAACATGAACAGGAGGCCGAGTGCTGATCCAGTGCAGTTCCTGGTGGCAATGAGTGTGTTCCCATGCTGTTCCGACGCACCGCAGGCCATAGTGCTTGTCAGCAGGATGGTAGTCCTGAGCAACAGCTCGTTTCCCCTGCTCTGGGGATGACATCACCCTAAAACCAGGCCACAGTGCAGCCCAACACCTAAGGAAAAGTTTGGATCTTGCCAATGTAAGAGATTTGCTGAGCAGTAGTGTGTCTGTCCAGGGCTGATGCCTCCCTTTTCTCCAACAACTCATGAGAAAGGGGGGAAAAAAGGGAGTTTTCTGCAAATTTTGAGTGCCAATACATCAAATTGGATTCTTGGTCTTTGGGTTCCTGTTTTTCCATGTCACCAAAGCACCTGGATTACTGGTTGTCCACCCCAACATCCTATTTTGCAAATCAACTCCATTTGCAATGTCTGTAGCCAGGCCCCTGAAAATGATCATTTTGAATCATTCATGGGAAAAAAAGGAAGACACCAAACCCCACTGCCAGGGCCCCCACTCAGGAGGAGTTTGGCTGAGCTGGATGCAGTGCCACCAGCAAGGGACATGAACAATAGGGACTTGGTGGGGGGCAGAAAAACGGGACTGGCAGCAGGCGCTGAGCCCAGGAAAGTCAGGTTCACGCACCTCTCTGGAGCCTCAGAAACTGCACTTTAACCAAGTCAGGCAGATATTGGGGTGATTTTTCTCCAGGAAGAAAGTGCCATCCTACTAAAGAGCACAAAATATATAAGCGGCTTGCTAAGCCGCTCTCCATCATCTTTCAGCAGTCCTGGCTCACTGGAGAGGTCCTAGAAGACTGGAAGTTGTCCAATGTGATGCCCATCCACAAGAAGGGCCGTAAGGATGATCCAGGTAATTACAGACCTGTCAGCCTGACCTCGGTCCCAAGTAAAATCATGGAGCAGATAATACTGGGTGCAATCATGCGGCACCTGCAGAATGGCCAAGAGATTGGGCCCAGCCAGCATGGGTTTAGGAGGGGTAGGTCCTGCCTGACCAACCTGATCTCCTTTTATGACCATGTGACTCGCCTGGTGGATGAGAGGAAGGCTGTGGATGTGGTATACCTCGACTTTAGCAAGGCCTTTGACACTGTCTCCCACAGTAGACTCCTAGAGAAGCTGGCAGCCCGTGGCCTAGATGGGAGCACTCTGTGCTGGGTTAGGAATTGGCTGGATGGCTGAGCCCAAAGAGTGATGGTGAATGGTGTTTCATCCAGTTGGTGGCCGGCCACCAGTGGTGTCCCCAGGGATCAGTGTTGGGTCCCGTCCTGTTTAATACCTTTATTGATGATCTGGATGAGGGGATTGAGTCCATCATCAGCAAGTTTGCAGATGATACCAAGCTGGGAGGAAGGGTTGATCTGTTAGAGGGTAGGATGGCCCTACAGAGGGACCTGGACAGACTGGAGAGCTGGGCTGATTCTAATGGGATGATGTTTAATGAGTCCAAAGGTCGGGTACTTCATTTTGGACACAACAATCCCATGCAGAGCTACAGACTGGGGACAGAGTGGCTGGAGAGGAGTCAGGCAGAAAGGGACCTGGGAGTGCTGGTGGCCAGGAAGCTCACCATGAGCCAGCAGTGTGCCCAGGTGGCCAAGAAGGCCAATGGCATCCTGGCCTGCATCAGGAATAGTGTGGCCAGCAGGACCAGAGGAGTTATCGTCCCCCTGTACTGGGCACTGGTCAGGCCTCACCTTGAATATTGTGTCCAGTTCTGGGCCCCCCAGTTTGGGAAGGATGTCAGGATACTGGAGAGTGTCCAGAGGAGGGCAACGAAGATGGTGAAGGGGCTGGAGCACAAGCCCTACGAGGAGCGACTGAGGTAGCTGGGGCTGTTTAGTCTGGAGAAGAGGAGGCTCAGGGGAGACTTCATTGCTCTCTACAACTCCCTAAAAGGAGGTTGTAGTGGGGCAGGGGTTGATCTCTTCTCTCAGGTGACCAGGGACAGAACTAGAGGGCAGGGACTCAAGCTTTGTCAGGGAAAGTTTGGACTTGATGTGAGGAAAAAGTTCTTCACTGAAAGGGTGATTGGCCATTGGAATGGGCTGTCCAGGGAGGGGGTGGAGTCACCGACCCTGGAGGTGTTTAAGGGGAGACTGGATGAGGCACTGAGTGCCATGGTTTAGATGATGGGTTGGTGTTAGTATTGGTGTTAGTGTTGGGTTATAGGTTGGACTTGATGATCTCAGAGGTCCTTTCCAACCTTATGATACTGTGATACTGTGTGATACTGTGAAAATATTGGGAAAAATATTACGAAAAATGTCTTTACTGACAGAGTGGTGAAGCACTGCCATAGGCTGCCCAGGGCAGTGGTGGAGTCTCCATCCCTGGAGGGGTTCAAAAAGGATGTGCTCATGGCACCTTGGGCCGTGCTTTGGTAGTCACAGTGGGGTTGGGCTGGTGGTTGGACTGGATGGTCTTAGAAGTCTTTTCCAACCTTAACAATTCTGTGATTCTACAAAACTGCATCTCAGCAAACACATCTTCAGTTTATTGTGCAGACCTTGCGAACCCTGGGGGATGATTCTGAGCGGTCCCCAAGTTGGCAAGAGGAAGGCAGAGGCAAGACCCCACGGAGATTTTGGATGGGCTTTGGAGATCAACCTGGCTCTGAGCACAGGAGGTGAAGCTCATGGCCAGGCAAAGGTTTTGCCAAGTTCTCTATGTATGGCCATGGATGGGAGAAAACCACCACACAACCTACCAGACAGCTCATAGAGCCCCTAGCTAATGCACTCTCATCTGAAAAGTCTTTCTGTTCACCATTCAAAGTCCCCCTCACCTTGAAGGTTGTCTCTAATTGTAAACAAACATGAATAAGGTCAGATTAAAAAAAAAAAAGCCAAATCCAACAACCAAGCCCCAAAGGAGGCCACATCCTTTTTTTTTTCTCTTTCCTGATGCTAAAAAGGCAGGTAATCCTGCATTTATTCTCCTGCAACATAAATTGATGATGATGTCATGTGTGGAGCTGAGCAGTGTAGTTTTCCAACTGGGCAAGTGAGGCTAGAGAATCTACTTACTACTAATTTATTCACAGCAAATAAAAGTTTTGGGGTCAGAAGACAGGCAGCCCTGTAGAACAGATCAAAATCCAGCAGGGCTCAGGTCTACTCTCCTCTGGCTGGCCCCAAGGCTTTTTGCCCAAAACCAAGGCTTTTGGCACCAAAATCCAAAGGACCATCCATGCGGGAGGTGGAGGTCCCTAGGGACTAACAACTCCTACTTTGGGGGTTTGGGACACCCTTATTTAAGGTCTCTGAGTCACAGAGCCATCTGGCAGCCAGAAAGGGTTATAACCCTCTCGTTAGAGCCCTGGCAACCAACAGAGATTTGCATCTCAGATAATGGCCACCAACAGCCAAGTTGAAGTTTTGTTTTCACATCATAGGAAAAATACCAAGTGCCAAGGCATGTGGTAAACCAAAATAGCTTATGAAGTGTGCAGGTTTTGGAAGACGGGTAAGGATGAACCAGGAAGAAAAGGGAAAAAAAAAGTAGTTTTAAATATAGATACTGCAAACCGAATAAATCACATGACCCAGCCCCCAAAAAAAGCTTCAGTGAAAAGTTTGTGTCTGGAATTAAGAGCACTAGTCATTACTTTAACTATGTATGGTATGTTCTTGTTTCAAAAAACGTGTACACCAAATATTTAGCCTTTTCTCATGGAAGGATCTGAAAGGCAAAAAGCTTTTCAGCATTACACAAATATTAGCCCTTCCAGGATGATGCTGGCTGGGCAGATATTTCCTATGGCCCTGTGCTTTGCTGTCTGCACGTGCATGATGTCCCCTCTGACTCTGGGTGCGTTTTTTTGGGAAGGGGAGGTGTTCTTTCTTCTGTCAAAGGCAGTGGAAGGGAAGGATGCTCTGAGTCGTGTCTGGTTTGTCCCTTGACTTCCACCACACCTGACTGATAAACTTTGAAATCTTTTGGTGGGGTTTAGTGTATTTTTGGGGACATTATACTTTCCCTGCCCTAATTTAGTCCCTCACTGGGACAGTGGTCTTTGTGAAGGTCTGGGAGTGATGCAGCTCTTCCTCCACGGTGGGGACAAGAATTGTTCATGTGGGGTGAACGCACATGCTTGAAATTACCACCTTCACAGAAGAGGGCTGGACCCTCATGGTAGCTCTCCTAACTCACTGCAGGACCCACGGGATTGGTATCCCAGTCCTTCCTGCATCTTTCTTAGTGCTGTTTCTCAAGATCCTGCTTGCTCCACTCTCAGTTTCTTGCTGCTTGGAACCTCCATCAGAGTGATACAAGGGATGCTGAGAGCAGGATTTGGCCCCTGGTCTTTCAAGTTTATGGACAAATCAGGTTCTGTACGTTTCCTGGATTATTTATATAAATGGGATAGGATTTAGGGCTCTCTAGGACTTCCAGTGTTCCTAAGTATGGCACCACGGGCACCAAAGGGGACATCACGCTGGAGGCACATGAATGAAACCTCACTCTGTTTCTGCTGATAATGAATGGCAACATTAACCTCAGCCAGGCTTAACCTGTCACGGACACACAAATACCAGGGAGCATCACTGAATGGACTGGACGTGGGACCGAGTTCAAGAGATGTGTCAACGCTCCCTGGCGCTGCCATGAGTTGTCTCGAGGTCTTTGGGAAGTCAGACTGTGCCAATAAAATGGTGATAATCACATGGAGAGGTCACCATGTTCTTTAAGCTCTGTTGGCAGAGTGGTGTAAAACCAAAGCATCACTCTGTTATTACGAGCCTCAGTTCGACAACTTTTCAAAGGAAAGTTTGCTCATTTGTTTGTTTGTTATGGTTTTAATGAAAATAAGCCTCTTTTAAAAACTGGACTCATTGACAGGCCTCAGCAATTTTTCATCCTTCTTCATTTACAGCCCTATCCCCTCCAAAAGAAGAAGTTGTTAAAGTACTTTAATTGATCCAAAGATCTGTTGTGCTGGTAATGCTGCTTTGGGGCACTTTGATAACTTTTGCGTGGCTGTGCCCTGCACAAACCCCATCGCATTGCCTCAGCTGGGATTTTGCAGGGCATGGAGACCTCTGACTTTGCGTGGTGGATTTGCATCCCTGTGGCTTCTTTAGCTGCTCCGAGCATCGTTTGGGACTTGCACAGACTTCGTTAGACTGCGGGAGCTACAGCAGTGCCAGAGTCCTCCGTCTAGACAAGTCCTTAAACCTGATTGCTTCATTCCATGACTGATAAAAAGCACTACACATGGGAATGAGCTTTCGTCTCCCTCCTTTTTTTTTCACCCCTTATATTGCCGAGGAAGGAAGACTTGATTTTTTTTCTGATCCACCCAAAAGAAACCACAGTAACCACAACTGCAATTATATATATATATCTTTAAAAAAAAAAAACCTAAAAACCTTTCTGGCAACTCTTTTGCATTCTTTTTTAAGCTTCTTTGCTACAAGTAGAACAATAAATGATTTAAAAATGAAACATAAAGGCATCTGTTTGCACTATATTTGAAATGAAATTGGATAAAGCCAAGGAGGAACAGCTAGTGACTAATACCAAACAGTACCCAAGTAATAGTATGACGAAGTTAACAGGACCCAAGTAAAGCTGAGTTTCTTCCTAAGACAGGAAAGACTCCTTTTCTTAGCTCTCTCTAAATGTCACACTGACTTTTTGCAAGATGGGGCCAAAATATTTATTTTCTAAGGTTATTTCTGGTAGAGAACTGTCTTAGGGTTTTTTCTTTTGTCTTGAGAACATGACAAAACCAATTAGCAATGACACCAAGGGACTATTGTCTCGTGACTTGGCTGATAGGAAGCCATCACCAACATAAAATTCTTCCATCAAAGCATTTTAGTGACTTGCTGGAGAAAACAGAACACAAACCAGTCGTGATGGAAAAGAAACATCTGGATCTTTTGCTTTGTTTTAGCCTATCTGACTGTTTGTTTAAATTACTTGTGCTGTTTTATTTTTTCCAAGGAGGCCAAGATCTAAGTGGTTGATGGGCTTGAGGACACAAGGCTGGGGAAAAAGTAGATTTGTGGCAAGTGACTCTGAGAGGCCCTGGGAGATGCTCTTTGACCGTGGTCAGAGGGTGAGTGGCAGATGGACTTGGTGGGCCCCACAGAGAGGCTGTGGCATTGCCTCCATGGTGAGAAGTCCTCTGCTCTCTGTCCACTTCTCCAACAAAACTCAACTTGTGTGCCAGTTCCTGGTATTGAGAGTCATGTCCTATGGGTGTCTGCATTTCCAACAAACTGCCCTAACAAACAGGTTGGCTTTGAGCCTTCAGTTCTCATTTCTGCAAACATCCCATCATGTGTAGACTCTTGGAGGGAAATGAGATGACCAAGAAGGCAGGTGACAGCTACGGTTACAGCCACAAACCTTCCACTGAGGAACACAGTGTTGGATTTGATCTTATCATCTCCACAATTAAAAAGAAGTATCACTTCCACAGAGCCCATAACCACAGCACTGGTGTAATTACAGCAGGCTCGCAGAACATTCACACTGCAGGATTATCTCTGTCCTGCCAGTTATAAATTATGTACTAAATACCACTCCTATTAAAAAAATTACATCCTCAGAGTAGCTACCAAGAACATTTTAAGTGCTTGGTTTTTGCAAAATGATGAAGTATTTGCAATGAACCCATTGTTATGGTTTGGTTCTCTTTTGCACTTGGAGTGGTGGTAGTGGCGGCAGGGAATTTATCTTTTCATTTTCTTATGTTTCCATCTTTTTTAAGGCTTTTAGCACTCAATAAAGCTTAGATTTTCGTGACAAAATTCAGACAAGCTAGTTAATGGATCTGAGTCCTTAGCAATCGCAAATTGACTTTAAATGAAATTTATATTCTGAATCTAAGAATATTTTTGTCCTTTCTAACTTCAATTTTTTTGTCTGTCTGCCCCACATATAAGAATTATGTGCAGAGTAAATGCCTAAAGGTAGTCCTGAGGCTATTTGCTTTTTTTGTTAGATAAAAGGGGAAAATAGAGTGATTATCCATCAGAACTGAAGGTCTCCGTGCCCACATACTCAGCAGAAATCTGGGCTTATGTTGGCTGTTTCTGTTCTCTCTAAGATAGCTCCTTGAATCAGCAATGTCTATACTATTGCCTTGACCTGTCAATGTGGGACAAAAAGGAGTTGGGCACCAATGGACATAGATGTGCTCAGTAGGATATCTACAATTTCCACACTTCCAGATACATTTGGTGTCATGTTAAAAATAAGGGAAACTCAATCTTCATGAGCATGTTTGGGTATTTCGACTGTGACCGTGTTTTTCAAGGTTTCATTGGTATTTTGCACAAAGATTTCTATTAAACATGGTATTGCACTTCAGAGATGGGACAGGAGTTGGTTTGTGAAAAGTCAGATTAATGAGCTGAAAACGCTTTTGTGAGCTGGAGGATGATTTTGGGACTTTAAACTCAGTGCTAAGAACCAGCCCGTGACAGGGCAAGTAGCAGGGGCCCCTTCAGTCCTGCCAAACTTTCTCCCTCTTCTCTGAAGGCAAAGTGGAATGAGACAGGGGAAGGGGAAGGGGAAGGGGAAGGGGAAGGGGAAGGGGAAGGGGAAGGGGAAGGGGAAGGGGAAGGGGAAGGGGAAGGGGAAGGGGAAGGGGAAGGGGAAGGGGAAGGGGAAGGGGAAGGGGAAGGGGAAGGGGAAGGGGAAGGGGAAGGGGAAGGGGAAGGGGAAGGGGAAGCGGAAGGGGAAGGGGAAGGGGAAGGGGAAGGGGAAGGGGAAGGGGAAGGGGAAGGGGAAGGGGAAGGGGAAGGGAAGGAAAGGAAAGAAGGAAAGGAAAGGAAAGGAAAGGAAAGGAAAGGAAAGGAAAGGAAAGGAAAGGAAAGGAAAGGAAAGGAAAGGAAAGGAAAGGAAAGGAAAGGAAAGGAAAGGAAAGGAAAGGAAAGGAAAGGAAAGGAAAGGAAAGGAAAGGAAAGGAAAGGAAAGGAAAGGAAAGGAAAGGAAAGGAAAGGAAAGGAAAGGAAAGGAAAGGAAAGGAAAGGAAAGGAAAGGAAAGGAAAGGAAAGGAAAGGAAAGGAAAGGAAAGGAAAGGAAAGGAAAGGAAAGGAAAGGAAAGGAAAGGAAAGGAAAGGAAAGCTTCTGCTTGGAATGGAATCTTATCGGTTCTATAACTGAAAACCTCCAAGAATGGAAAATTTCCACCACCTTCTGAGTGACCTATCCCATTGCTGCACCACCTTCTAATGAAGGCATTCTCTTTAAGTTGAATCTGAACTCCAGGAGTTTCAAGACCTTGTTATAGAGTCTGCCCTTACTGAAAACGAGGCCCTGATAAAGCCATGTTGATAGCCCTCCCAGTTTCTCAATATCCCTTGTGAACCATCAGAATGCCCAAAACTGGACACAATACCCCAGGTATGACCTCACCTGTGTTGTGGGATCTACCAGAAAAGCAGGACTGGGATATTATTCAGGCTCTTCACAGAGGAGGGACATCAAAAGTCAGACCAGACTCCCTCCCACAGTTGCTTCTTGCCCGTGTTGCTCCTCATAGGTTGCAGCTGGGATGGTTTGGATGTGGGTCTGGATGGAAGACTCCCAAATTCCTGAGTGCTTGTAGCCAGAAATGTGTTTGGGTTGGATCTGTGAAGTTCGTAGTGCTCCACCAGAGTGAGTGATTTGTTCTAGCAAATGTACAAACAAGCAAGCAAACAAACACAGAAATGGAAAGAAAATCTGAGCTGTTCCACCAGCAATGGGATTAATAAGTCTTGATTTCCTATGGGTTTGTGATTTGAATGTGAGTGTCCATGTGGATTTGATGATACTTTGTAAGAGCTGATCTCCTGCTTCAACTTTTCTCTCTGGCCACCCTTTTGTTTTTTCACTGACCTTGTAGGAACTTAACATCTTGAAGACCTCATCAAACCCAACCAAAACCAGCCAGGGAATTCCACAGTAATTGGTGTGGAGTGATGAGCAGATGAACACATAATCTCATCAAACAGGGCCTTGTTTCTGTAAAAAGCTGGGCTGAAAGAGAGTAGATGGAGGTCATGTCTATGTGAAGTCTGTTTTTATTAACATATAGATGGATCCCTGTCTGCTTCTCTTTATTTGAGGTACTGTGTTTTATAAGAGGAGGAGCAATTGAGGAGATAAAAGAGTATTTTAGACAGGACAGAGTTGGTAGATTTGACACCACACATGTTCATACTCTGAAATCACTGGCCTCAAGTCTGAGAGATAATTTGAGAGTTTCAGGGTAATAAAAATCCCTGAAATGAAAATAGTGGATTGGGGGTAAAACACAGACCATCAGCAAGGGAGGAAAGAAGGTTAATTCTGTCTGCACCCAGAGAGCCATTTCCTCCCTTCCAGCTGAAAACCATGAGGCAGAAATTGTAATTTCGGGAAAAATGCATGAAATAAAAAGCATGTCCAAGTTTACAAGTGGCTGCTCTGACACAAGGAGTGAGAAGGTTGGTGGGAGAAGCCGACCTGAGTAAGATGGCAATCAAACAAACAAAGAAAAAGCACTTTGAAGGTGGGTGGCTTCCATGTCAGACTTGTTTGCCCTTGACTAAAACAAAGTTGTTCTGTGGTTTGTAATTGAGTGGATGAAATGGGAGTGTTCGGGCCTTTGATGATGGGTGTGGTTATACGGCATTCAGCAATTTGGCGTGTCCTGCTAAGAATGGAGAGGTCTGTATTGCAGAGCTTTAGTCTGGTTCCTGAGATGTCCAAAGTGTGATTTCGGGTGTCTGCTAAGTGAAAGCAAATCTCTTCAAAGCAAGAAGGAGCTAAAGCAGAGGGCCTGCGGAAAAGAAAAACAACAACAACAAAAAAAAACCCCACTCTTCTGAGCCTGTGCAGATAAACCCATGGGTTAAAGTTTAAAGGCTTTGCCTGGCTACTCTTGCTCTCTTCTCCTCAAGAGCTTCCCAAAGAAGCCATTGGCAAGGTGATGCTTCCCAGCGTGGGGTGGCAGAGGAAACAATGAGTCAGGTGAAGCGTCCCAGAAGAGCGTTTCATAAGCCCTTGGAAGGGAAACGGTGCAGCGCTGCCTGAAATAACTCTGGGGTTGAGAACCGGAGAGCTCGGAGAGCAGCAGCCAAAGCACACTGGTCGTGAGGAACACAGCCAAGCAAGGCGAGGGAAGCACGGGCCCGGGGGGTGAGCTTACCCGAGAAGAGGATAGGAGATGCCAGGTCTCCTACAGGGCCATGCTCAGTAGGGACCACTCCAAATCCTCTATTCCTTGTGTCCTCAGCCACAGTGATGGAGGTGGGAGCAAGGACAGAGGTATTAAGGGGTTTTTTTTTCAGACTACTTTAGACTTGAACACAGGTCCTGGAAAGAGAAAGAACAAGGTGACCTCTGGTGCTTGCTGGAGAAGGCACCCCACTTTTACCTGCCAACCACTTGGTGTCCCTGCTTGAGAAGGAGAGTGAAGAGAGAGGGTTGAGAGAGAACAGATGGAAGGGAAGGAAAGTTTGCAGCACGTCTTATCCTGCTGAGGTCAACACCCACCTGGCTCCTGGGGGTTGGAGAGGGGTGGAAGAAGCCCACAGTGTCATCCAAGAGGAACTGAATCATGACTTTCACATTCAACGGTGTTATAAATAAAGAAGTACCCACTGAAGAAGAACACAGGGCTTCAAAACCAGCTTGGTAGCATTTCCACCCCAAGATTCTATATTTGTTTCCTCTTTATATGGAGGTCACCTAAAATGATCAGCTTCTACGGTGATATTAATAGGTGTCTGATAACTTTTGGAGAGTGGAAGTTGGTTAGGAGCATTTTTTCAGTCTAAACCATACAGGCTCCCTCCTGTGGTATAATTAAGGTCTATCAAGAAACTATGTATGTCACAATATGCTCCTTAATTGAACACAGGATAGAGCCATCTGCCATGTCAGAACTCATACATATCTGTAAGAAATTTAGCCTTGGATCTTGCCCTGACAGTGTAAGCATCGGTTACAAGATTGGGTCTTCACTCTTTTGCACAATACTGTGACAGAAAAGAAATTAAGCTGTAGAATTCAAAGCCAATCCAAATTGTATAAATAGGCACTGCAAGAATTCAGAGCTGCTACAAACCGCGCATGGCTGAGGCTGGACTTCAAACTTACACTGCAACTCCTTGGTAGCATAGACACTTCCAAGCCAAAACATGGTATTACTGGTCATATGGTGTGTGGAGAGCACCAGCTGCCCTTGATTTAATTGCAGGGAAGGGACTGAGGATTAGGGAGTCCTTTGAGTTCAAGAAGGCTGGGAGCTTGGTGCTGTTTGTGCATACATCAAAGGCTGAGTTTTTCCATAACTCATTAATTTGGGTTGGAAATCTTGCAAAAGGAAAGCTTCCAGAAATTCTGTGTTCTGGTTTACTCAGACAGTGGCAATTGCAAGTGACAAGAGACCTTGATCTGGGCTGGAAAAAAAAGTAGAGAGGCAGATAAATATGATATTGATTTCCTGTAGGAAGCATAAAAAAATGACTTTTGATCAAAAGGGTGACTTCAGTAGGTTAGCACCTGAGGAGGACTCACAATCACTTCTGAGTATCAGCCCCATGGCAGGATCCAAGAACACAGACCCCAAATGCAGTCCACCCAAACCCAGTTACTAGGGGTGAATTGACACCAATGCAGAATAATACATGTACCCATGACTCACGTGCTTATAGAACAGGTTATCAAAGGTGTTCTTCAACCTTCCATAATCTTGATTTTGGCTTTAAGAAAAAGGTTAGTTTGTCCTCTTCAGATCAATACCCTTGAGTAGGAAGATTAGACCTGTGGAAAGGTGCTACAACACCGAACACCATGTGGAAAGGCTGTGAGGAAATGCATACCTGCACACCAAGACCTGGCCAGCTTTGAGGGAACTGATGTGAGGCAGGGAAGATTGTGTGGTACAGTCTGAAAGGTGATGTCAGACACTTGTACCTCACTGTACCTCATTGTGCAACTTTTGCACGCAGCTACTGGGTTTGATGTTACTTCTCCTGACACCAATGTTCCCACTCCTAGGTTGTCTCATTGCCAGGAAACAGATCTTCCGTAATTGAGGGTTTCAAGCAGACACAGCACATTCCTGAGCCACATCCCACCTTCTGTCGGGTGGCACAGCCTAGGGAATGAGATCTAGCACTGATGTAGAGGGCAAGAAGGCACAGGTCAGGACTCAGAGCAACTTGGGGCAATCAAAGGTTGAGTCTACCATCTCCTGGGAATGTCACGCTGCCAGAAACCAGCAGCATTCAAGTCACCCTGGGTCATTCCCAATGCCTTGCCATGGTGGGAGGCAACTCCAGTGAAAAACCAGCCCAGGGCTCAGGACTGTTGCATCAGGTCCTGGCTTTGATGATCTCTTGCTCAGTAGCTTTGGTCTATTCACTTCCATTTTTCAATGCTTTGGTCATCCTGGGCACAAGGCAGAGATAAATAATGCAGTTTTCATGCAGAAGTGCTTTGGAATTAGTGATCTCACCTGTGTGAAGGCATCAGCTGTAAAACCAGAATTGGGCCCTTTCCCTTGGGAGGGAACATTACGAATTCCATTTAGATTATTTAAAAAACATAGCGATTTGGTTACATAACTAAATCCAGGGCAGAATGAACTGGAGTATTTTGCTTAAAAGGCCAACATGTAAACCAGTTGTTTTGCTTAAAATAAACAGGACTCTCCAGAGGACAGAATTTCTCACAGGATTCTCTGGGCTGGCCTTGTTTCTGCAGGACATTGCTCCAAAGCAAAAGGTTGAGATGCTCTGTGGCCTATGGCAAGATGAACATGCATTGCCTCCAGCTGGTGAGGAAAGTTGAAGGTTATTAAGTTTCACAGACAAGATGAGGCCTCCAGAAAGAGAGAAGGACTGCACAGCAATAAGTGACGCATTAAAAAGTCCATATTGATATTCGTTATGAAATGACCCCACGCTTTGCTTCAAACTTCCCTCAGGAAAGTCGTCAAAATAAAATAATGTGGCTAAAAACACTTTTGTTTCTGCAAAGCACTTGGATTTGCTGGAGATGCCTGTGATTGCACTTCCTCTTGACTAGATAGACCTCTGACTTTGTCTGGAGTTTGCTGCTGGCTGTGTTACAGCACTCTGCTAGAAACAGGATGCTCTGTCATTGCTGCACAGGTCTTCATGAGCCTGGAGAAAAGGCTACAGTGAGTTGAGTATTGGAAAGCAAATCAGAGCAGCACAGAGCCAGGCAAGGCCAGATGCATTAGCAACCCTCCGAGAAACATCACTGTACCATAACAGTCCTGCCTAATCCCTACCTGGAGAGAGTGAGGTAACGTTGCAGGTATGGATGCTGGAAGAGGGAGGGTTGGGACCACGTCTGATGAAGGTAGAAGATGACCTGTTGCTTTCTTCCAGCTCATGTTTAGTTGGCTTTTTCCTGAGTGTTTCCCCTTAGACGTATTTCAGTAGCAGCTTTTGACAGATCATGGAGGGAGAATCACATCTCCTGGTCTGTCCATCCATCTACCACTGATCTGAGAAACAGCTGCGTGCTGAGATGAGTCTGGCCGAGGAGGGTTATCTACAGAGAGCAGTGATTGCTCCACTGCAGCCTATAGCTAGACTGGGGGCTATTTGGTGAAGGAGGGGCAGTCTGGGATGCTATTTTTCATAGAAGGGAGACATAAGTAGGAAAAGTAGGCTACAACAGCTATTTCACAAGATGCTGATGCTTTCAGCAACTTGAGGGGAAGCGGGACACCTTGCATGAGACAAACCTAGATTAACCCACGATTATTCAGATGTCCTCCCACCACCACCAGCTCATGAGCAACATTAATGCCTCTAAGCTAGGTCTTTGGTTTGCCTTTTATGTTAGTTATTCTGCTTTCTGGCTTCTGCGTGAACCCTTGTCTGTTTTTTTGGCTTCTTTCGGAAAACACATTTCTGAACTCAGATATTGTTTTCAGCTGGAGAGCTGCTAGAGGAGACAAGGACCCAGTCCTGCTAGCAGCCCAACCAAAATAACTATGTCTCCAAGGAGGGAAGGGGATGTAAAAGGGTCCCCCACATCTATGGGCAGCAAGGGAAAGCTGAAAGCGCTTCTGGGAGGTGCCGTAGAGGCATGCAACATCAACTGCTACTCATGGGAGCAGATGTTTGGAGTCTTTCTTCATCCATGGTGTTTAGGTGGTCTGGTGGTGGACCTACAAGGACATGAGTGCTCCGTTTCTCTCAGCATTGTAACATTCTTTGCTCAGAGAATAATTTGGTATAATATCGTAATTAGGCCCTTATTTCAGTGTTAACAGAAAACTCAGCTTGGACTCCTGTGACTCAGCACTGCGGTGCTCAGCTCCCTGCGAGCCATTGTCTTTTAAATTTGAAACAGAAGGTTGGAAAAACAGAGAGCCTTGACCTTTTGGGAAGGTTGGGGTTTACACCACGCGGAGGGACTGGTAGGGGGAGGAAGCCTCCAATTCAGTTTACCAGTAAGGAGCTGAAACAGAGCGGCCAAAAGGATGTGGCAAAGGAAGCTGAGGGCATTGCGGCCACGGGCGATGACTTGTGTGCACAGCAGGGAGCTGGGCAGAGGGGAGTAGGTGCAGCAACAAATTCAACAAAAAGAAGGCCGGAGAATTTGTTGTCTGATAGGTCTCAGATTTGGTTGAAATCCTCCCACAGCCACTGCATCAGGGGTCCTAAGTGGGCATGCTGGGTGCTTAGGCAGTACCTGCCCGAGGGTTTGAAGGCTGCAAAGCATTTGCTGCGGCGGTTTTCTTGAAACAAAAGAAAACAAACCCAAAGCCAAACTCTAAAATAACAATGTGTTGAATTAATTCTGCTGTGCGGGAACACTGAGTGTCTAATGGTGAAGTCCCAGGAATGCGATGATGCTGCTTCACAGTTCACCCTCTCGGAGCCTGGGGGTGATGCATTGTCTTCCAGCTCCATGCTGAGGGTCCAGGAAGAAGGGAAATGCATGCACTTCTCAGAGGAAAGTCAAAATGTCTGTGTTTCTTGGTCACAGGCAAAGGATTAGTAAAGCACCATTAACCCTACTATAAAAACACACCAGCTAGAGCTTCTTTCATCCCAAACAGTGTTTATAAACACACCCTTATCACTCCGAGAATGTTTATCTTCATGTGCTATAAGTGGATTCCAAAAAGGCAACAGTAGCTAAGTAAATTAAATATGATGTTTGAGATACATTTTCTTCATTTAACTAACTATGAATGTGTATGTGTATGTGAGTGTGTGTATTTAAAAGAGAACAATCCACAATGGGGTTCCGTTTAGCTTAAGCCTCCCATTCCAACATTAATTTATAAGACTGGCTGATAAATATGGTAAAGCAGGAAAAAAGAGGGAAGGAAAAACTTAATCCTCTCCTCACCTCTCCTCTCCTCCCTTCCCCTTCCATGATTTTCCTTTCCCCCTTTCTCCCTCTTTTCCTTTCCTAAGACAGCTCAGAGAAAGCTTTTCAGACTCTGGGAGGATTCTGAGCATGTTTGTAATTTATGATCACTCACTTTAGAAGCGATTAACGGCAGCAGAAACCTAATTACAGCCTCCCTGGCTGAGTGCAGTATCCTTTGGGGCTCCAGTTTTAATTGTTTTCTATTTACATTCAAGTTTCCAGGGGCTAATTGCCTAGCAAAGACCCCCAACTAACCCCTCTACTAAAAGCTTCATTTATTCTTAATAACATGTTTATAGACCTAACCTCATTTTTCATGAGAAGGTCACGTTTGTTATCCATGGTTGTTAGAGAAATGATTAAGGAATTGTGGAAACAGTGGAAGTTCCTACTAAGCGATTGACTGTTCTATATCTGTTAATAAATAATAATAATTAATAATAATAATTAAATTTCTGTTAATAAAATGCACTTTCCAGCCTTTCCATGAGCATTGAGAGGAGGATACCTACAGCATATGGGATCTGTACCAGGGAGAAGAGCAGGAACTGCCTGCATGGTTCAGCTTAATATGCTCTAATTAGTCCTCTTGGCCTTGACCAAAACATAAATTACTGCCATCAATGTTGTTCTTTACTAAGGGGAAAGTGGAATCGGTTCAACCCACCTCACAGAGGTAGGAAAATATTATTGCAGACAATAAATTTGTCAGTACTTTATGTGGGGAACTTGAGTGCAGTCATTCTGTCGTGCCAGCAAACGTGGAAGCTTTCAGACAGAAAGATAAAACTGTAGAAAGGTCTCTTGAATTCTCCTTAAGCAAACTGGAAGTACATATCCCACTGAGGAAGACTGGTAAGCTTGCATTTCAGGTTTACTTAATTGCATTAAACTAGAATGACCACTCATGAGTGAAGAGCTCAGTGTGGTAGGTCCTGTATCACTTCAAATCAAAGGTGTTAGTCCAAATACAGCATGTTTACAGACCAAGGCCACTGGTAGGAACAGGCAGAGGCTGCTGCTGTGTGTTGCAGTGTTTGTAACACTTAGTTTTGACAGAATTTTTAATTTGAATTGAAAAAAAAAAATTTATTACAATTTTATTTCCTATTTTTTCCTGAATCTGCTTTTCCTGGTTACATTTTGGTCATCTTGATTACTGTGTGTCTAAAAAAAAGGGTCTTAAGACATGGCTTGCAAGAGGGCTTCTAGTTTTTTTGGAGGAGTTTAGATGGACATTTAGATTACTGTGAATCACTGCACATCAGCAGAGGCTTGACAAGGGAAGCAGTAGATGTTCCCCCAGCTGTCAGGCAAAGAACATTTCCTTGAATCTCCCTGAAGTGCTTCTCAAGACAGCATTTAACTCATGAGAAATGGAAAAGAGAAGTGGTAATACGTGTAAGCTGCTCATGGGGAGATTCCGACTGGATTCCAGAAGGAAAATTTTCCCCATGAGAACAGTTAAATGTTGAAATAATCTCCTCAGGGATGTAGATTCCTCTGCATTGGACACTGTAAGGCTCAGCTTGTCAGGGTGCTGGACCATCTCATTTAAACTATAGACCACCTAAAACCTTTGACCAGATGATCCCCAAGGTCCCTTCCAACCTGGCATTCTGTGATTCTTGAAATATCAAGCTAGACTCAAGCAACTTTTCTTAAGAATTTGAAACTGGTGCATTCCTCCAGGAATATCAGTTTGGGCTCACCATTTTTTTATGAAAACCCCATTCATCACAAGGATATTCCTGATATCTCTTCCCTCTGTAGCTTGAATTTCCTTCATAAAAACAGAGCAATTAGATTTCTTGATATTTATAGGAAGGAAAGGCACAGTCTTGCTTCCAGACCCTTTTTGGTTGCTCATAAATGTACACTCCAGACACTATCTTTTTGTCATCATCTGTTGTAGACAACCTACAGAGGTCACAGGATGTGCTGATTGTCCAGATTGGACTACAAGAAGGGCCCCCTCTGTCTCAGAGCCTCACTAGTCTTGCTTGAGCTTTTGAAACTTGAGCATTTTAAAGCCCATTTACAGAGTCATGGCTGCTTAGTTTAAAGGCTAGCAGCCAAGTTTCCCTTCTGGAGAACATTTCATCCCCAAAGGTGCTAACCACAGTGGCAATGGAAAAGCAGAGCAACTCCTTGCTGCCGTGGAGGCTGCTGTGAGGGTTTGGATACAACGTTGGATGAAGCGGTGCATGCTTTCCCTTGGCAGAGGACAGAGTATGGCCATGTGTGATGAACACTGGGCCACATAAAGTTGGGTTGTTACAAAGCATGGAAGGTTAACTGGCCCTGTGGCTTTCGGCGATCTCCATGTGCCAAAGAACGTTCTTGTGTCTTTGCTTATCACAGTGTTGACACTGAAGGGCTGGCTGTATGGACAATGACAACAACATATCCTCACCTTTGATACACGCTTCCATGCCTTTGGGTTGTTGTATGCAGTGCAACAACTCGTGGAAATGCAGGACTGAGGGATGTCAAGAACCTTCCTTCATTCACTTGCTGCAGTGACGGAAGGGCAAGTCTTTCTGGACCCTGAGATGAGGGTGTGATCCATCAGCCCACGCCCCCACATTGACCAAGGAGAACAAGCAAGGTCTGATGCCTTTAAAATAGCCTTTTCTTTGCAAGTCTGCCCTGACCCTTACTGCAGCCTTCTCCTCTCCAACCCAAACCAACATGCTCCTCCAGCCTTTCCCTGCGGCATATACACGCTGCTTTTGTCACCTCCACCATCCAACTAGTTTTGGACTCTCATTTTTTTCCTTGCTTCTCCTGAGGTATCTTGAGAGATGAATAAATGTTTCTGGGGACTCCAACAGACCATTTTCTGCTGCGTTACACCACTGGAAACCCAGAGCAATCCCATTCACTGCAAACACTGAAGTCAGTGGAGCTACTGCAGTGTACGCCAGTGGGTGTTGGGTAATGTCCCTAACAATCTCCTGGTGTGTTTTCCTCCCTTTCTATTCCTGCTCTCTTCCAGAGGGGCGAATGAGAAGATGAGTGGATGCGTGAACACATCAACTCCCTCTAGTGGCTTTGACTCCATATAGAAGATAATGGCTTGTTCCTTCACCTCCAGCCACCGAGGTTTGTGGCCTGAGAACCAGAGGGTCTCGGTTGACACATTGCAAGGGACATCACTGGAAGAGCTGTTATGGTATCTGAGCATTTTTCCTGAAGAGAGAGAAGAAACAGCTCATGTGCATTAGGAGGAGAAAGCAATGGAGGCAAGAGATCCTTGAGAGTATGGAGAGCCCAGGACACCCTCAGGATCAAGCACATGACGCTGCTCAACACCTCTTGCTTGCTTGTAGAGAGCACTTTGTCCAAGAGAGGCTTTTAGTCAGATTTTTTCAGGCCCAGTTATCAGAGCTGTTTTGATTTAGTTGTCTTGGTTGCTGTGCGCTGATGGTTTTGTTCAGGGCTCTCATTTCTTATCTCCATGAAACCATCCTAATGTGTGACTGCTTCTTCCTTTTAAAGTGAATGAAGTCTTGCAGTTATTTCTGCACCTTCAGCAAGCTCAGCACCCCAAGGATCGTTCCCAATAGCCTCTTTTCTGAATGCATGAACACGGGTCAAATTAGCTTTACTTTTCCAGTAAAAAGCCTTTTTCATTTTTGTATTAGTTTTACCCATACCATAGCTCCCTAAGGCATATTTTTTTTCCTCCTTGAAACAAAAGAAGAAAATTGTCTTCAAATTGTAGCCACAGAGGACAATGCCAAAGACATGCTCACTTGCTAACTCGGTGCTCAGTGCAAAGATCCCAAATGTCCCTCTAGATTTCCTTGGTTCCCTGAAATGCCCCGTTCCATCACTGACATTTGGTATGAAGTCTTTGCATGTTCACGGTGCAGTCTGTGAAGAGACTCACACCTTCTTTAAGAATATAGGTTTTTCAGCATGGCTTTCTGCTGCCCTTATTCCCTGGGGCGTGGCCATGGGTTGGGCTTGTCAAATTCTCTAAAAGCCCCTCTCTCAGCCCACCATCAGCACAGTTCATGCATCGTCCTCTTGCATCATTTCCCCTGGTGGTGTCCTGTGACCCTTTCCTCTCCTGGTTCTGTGTCTTACCCCTTCCCTTGGAGCAGTGCTTGTCACCTCATCTCTTCATGCAGGGTTTGCTCCTGATGTTGTAGCTCTGGAGCATCTGTACCTATACTTAGGTGAAGATCTGTTCCCATACTTAGAGATAACACTTAGCAGTGCTTTCTACAGCATGCCTTGAAGGTGTGTTTCCTTCTGTCCATCAGTGGAGATACAACTTTGTTCAAGCCCTTCCTATCTCAGCCTTACTGCAATATCATCTCTGCCTATTGCAATCATTGCTGTCTGACCAGAAAGCTCCTGCAAAGGTAACTGTTCCACCATGTGTTTTTCACCACACCACGCCACCAGTGTACTTCCTAGACGGTTCCCTATGCCATTTGTACCAGTTCTTTTTGTCCTTTGTCCTCTTCTCACACCACTTGTCACTTCCTATTCAGCATCAAGAAGCTTTACATGGGTCTTTGATGTTCTCCCTCTTTGCACGTCTGTTGTATTGCTCTCTCCCATGCTCTGAGGAAGCAATCAAACCCCCTGCACACAGGTACCTCATAGGCCTCCTAAAAAATCTCCTGTAAAGTCTCTTTTGCCACAATGCTAAGAAAAGCTGGATAGAAATTGGGTCACATCAAAGGCCCCTATGCCCTGTGACAGCCAAGCTAAGAATAGAAGGAATGCCAACAATAATAATAATTGGGATGAAGTCATTTTTATTATTTTTCCATGGAAATTGGAGTGTTACTGTCAGTCTGGTGTCTTGTACAGAGGCTTCCTTCTGCAGCCAAAGGAGATAGAGAGGCACAGACTCTGTAGAGTGACTCATACCTTTATCTGGTTGAAGCAGAAGGGGTCTGGACCACACAGGTGCTCTCAGGTGAGATTGATCTCTTGGGGCTGGAGGGAAGTGAAAGTTTGCAGCTGCCTAAACCCCAGCGCTTTTAATGGAATGGAAACCATTTCAGGCTTTTTGAAGAGGCAGCCCTTAAATTCGTGTGAGTTTTGGTTTTCTCTGTTGTAAATGAAGTTAGCAATTCCAATTCCGGACCAGTCTTTGTTTGCTGACAATATAAACTCCTGGGGCAAGGGTATTTTTTTTTCTCTGATTGCAGTAAAGAGCTTGGCTGCTTGTTCATCCTCTCTTGCTTGGGCCTCTGGCTGCTGCAAGGGCACGAAGGGATCATCATTTGCAGTTTACAAATACAGGCATCTCCTATTTTTTTTTTTCTTGTGTGTGGTTTCCTGCTCAGTCTCCAAACTAGGACACTGAAAAACATACAATTAGTAAATCTTCAAATCCCCAGCTGAAACAATTACAACTCCATGCCTGTGCAGCAATGAGATTTCGTTGGAGAGCGTAATCACAGCTTTACATGGCTGCTGCTGATCTCTTGGTTTATAATGATTTCATTTCCCCTCTCCCACCTCCTTGATATTTTCTATTATGTAAAACCCTAAGAACTAATTACAAGTGGGTGGATCAAAGATTCTACATTTTAATTTTCCTTCCAGCCTCACCCACTCATGGTGAGGAATCCAGCATAGCCCATTAAACCATAGGTACTTGCTGACAGAAAGGGAACCATCTGCTGAACAACTTCTGTTAACTATTTTGGAACACACTAACGAGCAGAAAGTACAGACCTGTAATGACCTTTCCCTTGGTGGCAGGATCCACTGCAAAGTAGACAGCTGTGGCTCGAAGCCAAGAGTTAATGGTTAGTATTGGCACAAAAGACTCAAGCATACGAGTATTTATTAATTTCCCCGTAGTGGAGAAAATATTCCAGGCATTCTGAGTATAAAACTTCCTAGCACCTGCACAAAACCCAGCTCCAAAATATTCATTTGGAGCATTATTCAGAGTCCCTCAGAAAATGTGGGCTTCACATGTTTACTTCCTCGTGGTGTTCTTTTCGTTTTGTCACATCTGATTTGGTCAAACAACCTTTTGTTTTCTTTAGCAATGAGCAATATTTACACAGGGCTTTTTTGGCACGTAAGGATCACAGTTATTTCATGTCCCTTCAGCACAGAGGTCGATGGAAACTTATGCCCCTTGTAGACACATGGACTGGTCGCTTGTAGGTTTTATTTTTATCTATTTTGTCTGTTTTAGTGTAACTGAATAAACTGCCTTTCTCTTTGCCCTTTCCGGTAGATGCCTGCTGGGCTTAATCCAGTGCTCATGGAGGTTTCTGGGAGTCTCCTTTCTGTGGAGCTAGGCAGACTTTGGATCAATCCTCAAAGTATCTGGCTATCTTGAGTATGAATTACCCATCTGCCTTAATACTTAAATGGTGTGAGACTTCACTGTATTTCTTAATACGTTTTGCAAGAGAGCTGTGCCACTGTTCTGATGGAATAAAACAGAAGGAGGATATCCTGCAGAGTGTTTCAGCTGCAGCTCTGTCCCAAATGCTATAGTATTGAACCTTTGAACTGCATTTTAAATTAAATGAGGAATTGCCCATTGCACAGGGGACCTGGCCTACTCTGTTTGATTTCTGTGGAGGGGGTTTGACTCTGGAGACTGTGGAGTTTCGGTGCAGAAGGGCCATTTCAAGGACAGTTTCTTCATGAGTCTAACCAGGAATGCTCTTTCTAGGTCTGTGTTTGCACCCTTATTGCTCTAATAGCAGCAGGTAAAGTAAAGACCAAACATAAGTGGTAAATTAAAAGCTGTTTGTGTCTAAGTCATCCCATCTGTGTCTTTTGGATAGAAGTCAACCATCTTTGAAACCACATGTATCAAGCAATTGGCTAAAAGTCCTTGCAGACAGGATGTCTCCTATTTGCATTTGAAGTGCTGTGCTTTCTGTTTAAAATACGAATGCAACTCACTTATACCATTTTCTCAACCTGTTTACAAATAGTGGCAATTGCGTAATCAAAAATAGGTGTTAAAATGCTGAAGCTGTCAAAGGACTTTAAATTATCTTTGTGTGAAGTACATGAGATTTATAGAAAACACCTGAGGTAGCCTCTCCTCTGCCTCCAGCCCGGCCCACCACCACCACTGCCACCCACAACCACCTTTGAAGTCACTTCGTTGGTCATAGACACGTTGCAATTTTGAGTACACACCTATCATTCAAAGGGCAATATTTTATCCACATGACAGACATAATCAGTCCCTTGGTCTCTTAGAAGTGCAGCTGTTGGTGAATTCTTTTTTGTGAATGTAATATTTGAGAAGACTTAAGTTAAAAACTGACACTTCCATTGAAATCTCATCTCCTTTGGAAAGAAGGTTCCCATTTTCTGGCTCTCCTCTGTGTTTGACAGCCAGGGATGTGTCAAACAGCATTCAACTGACAGTTTCCAACAGAGATGCCATTAGCAAAGATGGCATGAAAATAACCCTCCCTTAGAAACTTCTTTAGTATGTGAACTGTGTGTCTTCAGAGCTGCAGCAAGGCCAGTCCCAGAGTGAAAAACCTCATTTAAGAGGATGGTATACATTGCAAATAATAAAAAAAAAGAACAAGTAACAGTAGATGCAGAGAAGCCAGAAGGAGGAGGGCAATATGAGGGTTGGGAGATAAGCACGGAGCGGTGGTGTTGTCTGCAATGCTGGACCATTTCTTTGTCTGTACATGCACCAAGTAGGATGGTTCCTGCCCAGAAGTCGTATTAGATAAGGACATTACTTCAAAGGGTGGAAAGAAGGCACTTCCTTGCACTCCAAACAGGGAAAGGTACCTGTCCTCAGCTGGGGCCACTGCCCAAAGTCACTTGGAGAACTCACGACCGAATTGTGAAGCGAACTCCGGGCTGTCTGAAGGCTCATCCAGTGCCTGAACCACAGGCTCATCCTTTCCTTTTATTGGTAAAAATAAAAATATGACCCTCTTTTGGCCGCCTTACAGAGCAGATGCTGCTTTTTAGATGACAGCATAGAAATGCAGAAAAACTTTGGGGATTTGCAGAAATTCTTTCCAACAACAGATTGTCTGGCCTACTGTGTCATAATGTCAGCCCTGAAACATGTTGTAAAGCTTTCTTTCAGCAGAACAAACATAACCCCCTAGACCAGCTCTTTGACAAATAAGTAAAATGAAGCAGGGTAATTGTGGTTGGAAACCCACCAGGCTTTTAATGTGACCTCTTGAATACTAATAGTTATTAGAGATGCAATGAACAAACGTCAAGACTATTACAAGCAATCTGTGCTTAAGAAAAGGATTCCAGAGGAAAGTCTGTGAACTAAAACCTTCTAAATGTAAATTACAGTAACAAGGAAGTGCTCACGTGGCTCCTGGAGAGCCTGGATGTATTTTTCATGCACTGGTGAACCAAAGGATGGAGATGGAGGACTCCAGGCTGCCACAAGCTACCAGATTGATGGATGCCCTGACATTGAAGATAAAAGCCCAAGCTCTTTATGAAACTAATTTGTTCAATGAACACATAGGTGGAAAATAAGTGAGGAGGGAGTAAAGAGGGTATGTTTAGGGCAACTTAGCACTTTTGGAGGACCACAGATTGCTTATAAAATATCTTGTGTGTGTGTGTGAATCACTCAGATGAGAGATGCAGGAATATGTAGAGATCAGTCCCCAGGCACCCAAGGCCCTTTCAAGATCCCTCTGCTTTCTCCCTCCCACCCAATTACTGGATAAATGGAGGAGGTGAACCAGTAGCATATTACTTGTGAGGTTAAGGTCAAAGTTCCTCTGGGGCAGGAAAGCTACCTTTCCTGGTAGATTTTGACTCTGCCTTTGGCTTCAGGCATTCTAATTGTAGTCTCAATAACTTTTCCATTTCCAACTATTTTGCTTGTGCTCCCGCATCATGTGTGACATGTCAGTGCACAGGTTCTGCTCAGAGCTAATTTTGCAGAGAAAACAATACCAGAAAGTTGATATATATGGTCAGAGACCTGTTTTTTGGTATGACCAGACTAAAAAAAAGCAGGATATGTGCATTCTGGCCTGAGGAAATTATGATTTTTCTGGCCTGAGGAAATTATGACTTTGCTGAGAAATTTCTGCTCCTCTTTGCTTAATAATGTGAACAAAATTAACAGAGTAAAAGAGTACGAAAAAAATCTGTATTTTGTTTATGTAGGAACTGGGAGAGGAGAGGAGAGGAGAGGAGAGGAGAGGAGAGGAGAGGAGAGGAGAGGAGAGGAGAGGAGAGGAGAGGAGAGGAGAGGAGAGGAGAGGAGAGGAGAGGAGAGGAGAGGAGAGGAGAGGAGAGGAGAGGAGAGGAGAGGAGAGGAGAGGAGAGGAGAGGAGAGGAGAGGAGAGGAGAGGAGAGGAGAGGAGAGGAGAGGAGAGGAGAGGATGCTGGGAATTTCTGTACATAGGCCTCAGTGCCACAAAAGTGAGGCCAAGTCTTGGTCCCAAATAGCTGCAATTGTGTGACCATCATTATATTCCACTGGGTGGGACCTTTTAAGTTAGACTCCTTGCACTGTAATTTTGATTGAAATTACTCAGGTGTCATGGATGCTGCTCTGGTCAATGTTTGGCCCTACACCCATGGCAAGGAATAGATAGACCACGGTCCTCAACATTTAATAAACATTCAGAGGTCTTGTGGCAGCACAGCTAAAAGGATGTGTAGCTCGTGCAGAGCTGTTCTCCTTTAAACTGGCTTCTTAGCTAAGCCTTTTTAAATGTGTTTTCAGTGGGTCGGATATGTCAGCCTGTTTCCTTGTTCTCATTCCCTTCTCCAGCGTCACCAGTGATATGACTTAAGACTTGGGAGGTAGCGCAGAGGCTCGTTGGGTGGTGTATGTAAAATGAGACACTGTTTAGTTTCAAGGCTGTGAACGCAACACTTTTGCTGCACACACTGGGTGGAAAAGTGTTTCTTTTTGCTGGTTTTGAGTGTGTCACCTTTAAAGGTTACAGAGCAGCCCCATGTCCTTTTGGGAACAGGAGCCACACAGACCCTGGCCTCTGCTGGGCTTCTTCCAACTCTGTCATGCCCTCACCTCTTTTCCTCCTTTCTAAGGTAAACAGTCCCTTGGGTTTGGTGTTGTTTTAGTGGGAATACAAGGTTTCAACTCTAAAGAACAGGTTTAACTTCAGTGATTGAGCTTGACAGTAGCGCAACAACACCCTAAAAGTGTGCAAACACCCAGCCGCAAAAAGAGGATGAGCCAGCCCTGGAGTAACTGGGTTCCAACATTGCAAACCCCCGTCTCACCAAAGGGCAGAGGTGTTCTATGGGGCAATCTGTGATCAGCGTGCTAATGATTAGGCCTAAATTGGCACACAACTGATGTCCTAATTGCTTTACTAGGTGTTTGTATCTAGCTGGAGCGAACCTGTGGTCTGCAGGATGAGGGCCGCAGCTGGAGGTTGTCTTGATAGATAATTTCTTGTATGGAGAAATGGGTGAACTGGGCCAGTTGCACAGGCTCAGTGCTGGTGGGTTACCAGAAGGGTGTTTCATCCTGTTTGTCACTTGCTGCAATTAAATTCCCCCTCTACTAGCCCTTCTGCACTTCAAAAACCCTTTTTCTTATTGCTGGTGATGCTGTGACTCTCCTTTTCCAACACACCTGTGCTGTACAGTGCGATTGCCAGCTGAGCAGGGTCAGACCAGTACTTTCTTAGTAATGAAGTTCAGAAAGATGATTGCCTTATCTGATCAGCCTTGAGAGCCTCACCAATTGCTTTGTTCTCAGACATCCACTCATGGACCAAATCCCACCACACCGCCACATGAAGGGGGTGAATCCTCCTAGGTGCAGGACGGGCTCTAAGTGGATGGGAAACCAGAGAGAGACTCTCAGATCTGTCTGTCTGCCTGTGAGTCCTAAAAAACACGTTGGCTGCTGCCTGCATACCCCAGTGTGAAGTCAGCCAGGAACAAGCCAGAGAACCTGCCTCTGACCCTGAGGACATTGCTTGAAAAATATTTTCCAGAACTTGGTGCCTGGGGACCTGCAGCTAACAAACATTCTGGAAGTGTAATCACAGCCTTTGGCTCTGCTGCCGAACCACCTACGGGAGGTGAGTTTAAAGAGAGCGGCTTTAAAGCTGTCAACATAAGAAGGAGGGAAGCCAAATTTCTTTCGTGCTTGCGTTCGCGTGCCAACTGGTTTGTCATGGGATTGGTATGTAGCACAGATAGAGTTGTCTGCAGAAAAGCTGTATTATTCTTTTTTTGGATGGGTCCACTGGAGACCAGTCAGGGCCCACAGTAATTTCCTGAG
The DNA here is from genome assembly GCA_033556795.1 of Tapera naevia. NCBI lineage: Eukaryota > Metazoa > Chordata > Aves > Cuculiformes > Neomorphidae > Tapera > Tapera naevia. The sequence continues at coordinate 8,015,517 of JAUMJJ010000157.1, read as the reverse complement.
GGGACAAATCTAGCTCTGAGATAGGCCACTGGTTCCTCAGTGGTTGCATGGGGCTTTGCGTTGGGTCAGAAAGTCAGCCTTTGAGGAGAAGAGCCGGAGAAGCCTTCCAGGAGTGAGAGATGATAAGACAGCAGCTCCCCAGCTGTGCTGTGGCCACACAGTGCCGCGTGTGTCATCAGAGTAACGAGAATTAATAACCCTGGGCCAGACTCTGACCTCTGCTATTCAGGCATATATCCCTGGCAGCTCCCTCAGCCTCTCCGTTGGGCTGCACATCAGCTTGTGTAACTTGTCTCAGCCCTCCCACAGCCCAGGTCTCCTTGTCTCCCACGGACTCTAGCTGGGGCTGGGGACATCTGGTCCCTTTCCAAGGGAGGCCCATGGAGAGAGAAGGATGTAGCGCTGAGGAGAGAGATGAACGTGCTCTGCGCCCCTGCAGAGCATGGAGCACTCTTCCTCCTGGCATCTGAAACAGAGAGATGTGGTGAAAGGATTACCCAGCTCAGGATTTGTGTTCTGTGTTGGTCCAAGAGGAACCACTTAGATATAGTGAGAATGTGACATAATGGGTCAGAATTCATGAGCTGTGGTACATATGCTCGATAGAAGAAAAATCTCTGGTTCCAGGCCAAGCCTGTGGTATTTTCCTAGATGAAATTAAGGTCAATCACATTAACAGGAGCTTTTCCAGATGAAGAATTTCCCAGGTGTGCCTGCTGCAGGGTGAAAGGTGTTGGTCAGCACAGAGCATCCTGCTGGAAGGTCTCTCTGTGGGCTCTTGAGACATGCAGTGTCTGAGTGACAAGTGATGGAGACAAGGTGGCCCCATGCAATGGTGAAGGGCAGGGGCACTTGCCCTTTCCATTGCCAAATCATCCTGTAGGAATGGGCAAGTAAATTCTTTCCTCTGCAAACTAATCCTCAGTGCCCTTTCACTTTTTTCCTCCAAGACATAGACACACAGACACTTGAGGTGTCATACTTAGTATTTCTCTCAACAAATCATTAAGTTCATTTGACCAATAATGCACACAAAGGTGAGAGGGGGAAATGAACTGTAAAGAAGCAAAAGTCTAAATTTACATAGCTTAAATTGGGGCTAAATCATCCCCAGCCTGTGCTCGAAGAGCTGCATTTGCAGTCAGTGCAAGGATGGCGTGTTTAATTGGCTCACCCGCTACAAGTTCCTTGGGCACCTTGGGGTAAGAAATCTCACAGCTGGCCAAGTCAGGCTGGAGTGACAAAACTCTTCTCCTACAAAACTCCAGCCAGCAGGAGATGTGAAGCCAGAGGGCTTTCCTCAACCTCTTCCAGAGAGATGCCTTCCCAGAGGCGTGTAGTCAGTACCCACCAACTCTCCGTGCCTGGCACTGCGAGGACAGCAGTGCGTGAGCTGGCAGCCCCTACAGCCTCCTCCCCCCCAGATGTGGCTGCTCCCTGGGTGATGCTCAGCCCACACCCTGTGTCCTCGTCCTTCGACGAGCTGTTCCCACCCTCCAGCTGGCCGGGAAGAGCCGCCAGCTGCCTCCGTGACTCAGGAGTGCTGGCTCAGCCCGTCCTCACCTTTCTGAAAATGTTGGCAGCTGCTCACAGGCACCCCAGGACACTGCAGCAGGAACATTTTCTCAAATAAGATCTGCCAGGTGTAAAAGGTGCAGTGAAGAAGGCAGGAGGAAAGTTCAGTCCCAGCTGCCACAGGGCACCGGGCTTGAGAGGAAGAGGTCAAATTCATGGGTATTGGGGATGGCGGATTTATTAAAGTCCCTTTTCTTACACCACTGTTGCCTTGTTGATTAAATCATGAAGAACCAAGCCTGGCTTAGTGACTCCTGGGTTTATTGGGGTGGATGGATTGAATGTCACTGTCCTTATTTAGTGGAGGTGATCCAGAGGTAAACCATGGTGCTTGTGACTGACTGGAGATGCTCGGATGAAAAACACGTGCAGCGCTAAAGATTTGGGAGAGGACTTGTTAAGTCCATTGTATTTTCTCTCTATCAGTCCCAACCTGCAGGCACTCACGGGCCAGACAGACTCCTCGATGCACCTGTAGATCTCATATGGGTTTTCCAGCTGAAGCACAGGAGACTCTATAGCCCCAGAGACACTCTGGAGTGGAAAGAACAGTGCCAGGCTGGTGGACTCCACCAAGGATGAGGATGGAATTACTCCCCAGACATGAAGCAAGGGCATTTCCTTCTACCTCAGCTCAGACTGGAAGGCTTGGCAGGAAGAAGAGGTTTTTGATTCACTCTAACATGCATCTATTTGGGGAGTTGGTACTGTACCTACAAGATCATCTGAACGTTTCTAGGCTACTGCAGAACTATAGGACACGAGTAATGCCCTTCTGTTTTTTTTCTGGGGACACATTACCACTTGCAGCACAGAGATCCTGATGTTTGGTGGGCACTGGTGAGTGCTCTGAAGCTGGAGATCCAGGGAGTCACAACCTAAACCTCTGCCTGCCCAAGCCGGTTGGTACAGGTGGTCCCTTCCCATTCTGAGTTCCGGAGATATTATATCACATGATGAGTTTATCCATCTGTTTGCAATCTTGGGGAGGTTGGTGTGGTTTTAATTAATGAGCAATTGTTTTTGTGGTTGTTGTGCAGCACTCTGAGAGATTCAACAGGGGTGGGGGTGCTTATAAATAAAACAATTATTATTACCCAACTTCATTAACATGCAACACTGCCATTCCCTCCTCCTGTTCTGCCCCCTCAGTTCTGTCTCTATCAGGTGGGTCTGGAAAGTAGAAGAGTTAGCAGGGATTATCTGCCCTGAGCAATGGCAGCGTGGACTCTCTGGTGTCTCCTAAGGGCTGAGCCTTTCCCTCACCCATGTGAGAAATAAGGTCTCTCCCCTCTAACCAGTTCCACAAAATTTATTGAAACTGAATTTTTTTTGAGAGGCTGGCTCACTTCCAAATCGGGCTGAAATCATCAATGCATTAAAAATTACATTGCATGTTGTCTATCTATTGCAGCTGTGCACAGCAACAACGTAAATTCAAGGGGGCTTGGGGGCAACGAGTTCCAGAAATGTACACAGGTGCCTAAAATCAGGTTTAGGCAGAGCTTAGTACCTGAGTTTCAAGAACTCTTCCTAGAAGGGCTCTTGGATACTCTCAAGGTGTTGGATGCTTGTGTGCCCATTAGGTGTTGCAGCTGGTCCATTCCCTGTGACCTGCTTCAACTCAATAAGGGTTATTCCCAGATCTGCTTTCTTACTGTCTGCCTCCTTATAGCTCCTCAGGCAAAAAGAGTCCCTGGAGCCTTGTGTTCCCCGTTCTCGAGTTGATTTTAAAATTCCTGCTGCCACAGGACCTCGTTTTTCCCCAGTAACCAGAACAAACCAGTATGCTGAGCCTTGCACCTGGTGTGAAGATGGAGCTTGTGCCCACTCCCACTGCTTTTGCATTCTGTTTTGGATTTAAACCATCAGGTGGGTATTACACTGGAGGAAACACCAGCCTCATGCCAGACAGCTTTTTAGGGCTCTCCTTGTGCCTCTCCAATGAAAGGGTTGTTAGTTCTGTGGTTGTAACCTCACAAATAAAAATAAATCAGAGCCCCCATGTGACTCCCTGGAAACTTGTCCTTGCTGAGCTCATGGTGACTCAAAGGCCTGGAACACCTTCCCTATGAAGAAAGGCTGAGAGAGTTGTTCAGCTTGGAGAAGAATCCAAGGAGACCTTTTTGCAGCTTTTCAGTACTTAAATGGGGCTGATAAGAAAGATGAGGAAAAACTTTTTAGCAGAACCCGTAGCAATAGGACAAAGGTTGACAGTTTTAAACTAAAAGAGAAGTTTGGACCTAATATTAGGAAGAAATATTTTCCTATGAGGTTGGTGAGGCCCTGGCACATGTTGCCCAGAGAGGTGGTGGCTGCACCACCTCTGGAAACGTTCAGGATCATGTTGAATGGGGCTCTGAGCACCCTGATTGAGTTGAAGATGTCCCTGCTCACTGCAGAGGGGTTGGACTGGATGACTTTCATGGTCCCTTCTAATCCCAACCCATCCTAAGATTCTATGACTCCCCTGTTAGGAACACACCTCACTTGTCACCTGATAAATATGTACAGCTTGTGTCCCCACTCTGAATTAGAGAATGGCTTTGCTTCCTTTAGTGTCCAAGACTCAAAAGGCTTTTTAAAATGCAATATCTGAGCCTCTGAGCACTGAGTTTTGTGATGAAATGTGGCAGCCTGATGACAGGGTGACTGTGAGAGTGCATGACTTGGAGCAATACCCTGTCAGTGACATCGCTCCCCTCATGACTGCATGGCTGTAGCCTTCCTCTGGCACTGGGACATGAGTGGTTCTACTGACTGGTTTCTCTCCAGGGTCCAGGTGGTTACTGGCCCTCAAGGTGTGCATCTTTGGGGATGGATGTGGCCCAGCCCTGCCTCTTTCCAAGGGTTGCAGGGAGCATTAGCAGAACCCAACTGGCTTCTCTCAATCTGTGCTGATTTGCCTGGGTCTTCACCTCTGAGCAGGACAGATTAACTTGCATAAAATCAGGGGTTCGGGAGAAGGAAGCCCTGTGCTCACACCACAGTCAGACTCAAACATGCTCCACAGTCGCAGTGTGGAATAGGACCATCCCATCAGGTGGCTCTGCTTGACAGGCACCACCATAACCTGGTTTTAGCAGACAAAAAGGCAGATCTGGCTGTGCATTGGACAGGTCCTGCTACTCAGGTCACCATCAAGGTGTGCCTAAGTGTCCTGGCAATCATATGAGTCCTGAGGCATCCCCTGGAGAAGGAGGAGCTCTGCTGAAACCTGACGTGTCCGAATGCTTTGACAACAATCTTTTGGATCATAGAATTGCTAAGGTTGGAGAAGACCTCTAAGATCATTAAATCCAACCATCAATTCAACATCACCATGCCTACAAAACCATGTCCTGAATTGCCTCATCTACATGTTTTTTGAACCCCTCCAGGGATGGAGACTCCACCACTACTCCAGGCAGCCTTTGCCAGTTATTCACCACTCTTTCAATAAAAATATTTTTCCTAATATCCAATCTGAACCTCCCCTGGTGCAACTGGAGGCCACAAAGTCTTTTGCAGAGGGCAACTCAGACATTCAGAAAACAGCACCTTTTACTCCTTTTCTTCCTTGCAGATCCCCAATCCCAGCTCCTCATGTGGTGGAAGGTGCACCATTTGCCACCCTTTCTTTTACCAGGCATAGGAGCAGGAGGGGATTTCCCACCCAGACTCTTCAGTAGCACAGCAGGATATGGGTGACAGCAGCTCTCCTGTAGCTCTGAGCATGTAGAAGCAACAAGCAGCCACACTGCAAGGACAGGCACTGGTGTTGCTCCTGCTTTTAACGGGTCAATGAGCTGCTGATCAGCAGTGACCAGTGGAGGTGGTTAAAGGCTGCCAAACCTCTCCTCCAAAGCACATGCTGATCCAGGGAGAGCACTATAGGTTATTGCTGTGTGTGCTCTCGCCTTGCCAAATATAACTAAGTAGTGGGAAGTTGCTCTGTTTCTAATTGGGTGATGAAAGCCCATTTAGGAGGCCAAGACCAAATGGTCAGAAGCAGAGAAGGCAGGAACTGAAATGGCACTGGTTCCTGATGGAGCAACTATTGAGTGGCAAGTACCAGTTCTCCCCCGTGTGCTGATCTTGGTCCTCCTCATGGCAGCAGGAGAGAGATGAGGCTTGAGGAGCTCAGGGCTGCACTTGGGGAGGATGGAGTTGTCTCCTGGGAAGGGCTTTGCATTAAAGGAGAGGTGGATAGTTCATTCTGAGCCTCAAAATGTGTTGGCTGTCCATTGTATTTTATTCATATTAGGCTTTCCAGAAAAAAAAAAGGGGGGGGGGGAGGGGGAAGAGCTGATTGGAATGACAATTTTCCTTAAGAAAAAACATCCCTGTTCCAGGGAAGGCTTTAGTATAGACAGACCTTCAGTCCCACCAGGAAAGTGCTTGCTTTCTGCCTGGGGAAGCGGTTGAGTCACCAACCCTGAAGGTGGTTAAAAGATGGGCAGATAAGGTGCTTAGGGATCTGGTTCAGTAGTGGACAGGGATGGCTGGACTCGATCACCTCAAAAGTCTTTTCCAACCAAATGATTCTATGATAGATGAGTGGCAGACTGCCCCCTGCCCCCAACAAGTCCTGCGTGGGGGAAGAAAACAGCATGGACAGTGCAGACAGTAGATGAGTGAGAGAAACCTCAGCCTAGTGGAGAAGAAAGAACAGTCTGCAGACATGGGGCATGCAGTGAGCACAGGGTTGAGCGCAGATGCTCCTTGCAGACCCAGTAGCTTCAAAGCAATTCCCATGGAATCCCTCCCTCTGGTTCCTCGCAGTTTGCAGTAGTGCTCTGGGTACAACATCTCTGCAGGGCAACAATGAGGGGCTCTTGAAGGTAAAAGCTGTGATCTGCCCTGCTTAACAACACCTTAATCATAGAATTGTCTGGTTGGAAAAGACCTCTGAGATCAGCGAGTCCAACCGTACCTGTCCCCTTACTAAACCATGTTCCCGAACACCTCATCTATCAGTCTTTTAAATACCTTCAGGGATGGGGACTCCACCACCTCCCTGGGCAGCCTCTGCCAGTGCCTGAGAACCCTTTCATTCAAGAAACTTTTCGTAATGTTTAGTCTGAACCTCCCCTGGTGCAACTCAAGGCCATTTCCTCTTGTTCTATCACCTGTCACTTGGGAGAAGAGACCAACACCCACCTTGCTACAACCTCCTTTCAGGCCGTTGTAGACAGGGATGAGGTCTCCCCTCAGCCTCCTCTTCTCCAGGCTAAACAACCCCAGTTCCCTCGGCTGCTCCTTGTAAGACTTTTTCTCCAACCCCTTCACCAGCCTCAACGCCCTTCTCCTTGTACCTTGTTCCTCAAAGGGAGAATATATTGCCCTTAGCCCCACTGCCGTGGGGGTCTCAAGTGCTGTGCAATAGCCTTGTGCTTCAGCAAAGCCCCGGCTGTCATCTGAAGATCTGGTAATTACACATTTGGTCCATGTGTTGTGTTTGCATAGGAGGGGAGAAGAAGGGACCCATGTACATCTGAGATACAGGGGAGTGAAGTGATGGAATAATTCACTTAGTACTGGGACATTTATGAGTCACCTTCCTCTTGCCCTCCCCTGCGAGATGGATGTCATAATGGAGACTAACCCTGCAGTAATCTCCATATAACATATGTGATATGTTTACTTATTTCTTTCCTCTGTCTTCCTTGCTCTGCAATCTAAATAGTCATTTGTTCCTCTTCCAGATGCTGGTACATGGTCTCACCAGTAGGAAATATATTATCATCCAATAAAACCAAATTCTTGGTGGCAATGATGATGATTTATTGGGTTTGGCTCTGTTGCATTTGCAGATGGAAATAGAAGCTGGCAGTTAGCTCATGGCTTACAACCCAGCCTAGATCATTAGTTTTAGCTTGCTGAATGCTGCACTTTGGAGATGGTGTCTGCTCCTCAAAAGAAAACTTCCAGGGTTGTGGCTGGATTCATTTGAGACTCTAATCAACATTGATTAAACATGAATGAATCATGGGGACCCCTACTTCCTAACGGCCTGGGGCAGAGACATCCAGGACACCTCTCCAGCCCTGCAGTAATGTGTCCATCCCAGTAAACATACACACCGGGAAGCCTGGGAGCCATCCTAAACACTGCAGAGCTGCCTGGAAAGTCCTGACCCATGGAAGCTTCCTGGGTCCAAGGGTCTCTTGCAGCTGGAGAGGATGTCCTCACTCACAGCTGCGGTGGTTGCTCCCTTCCCAGAGGCAGCCCTTCCCTTTCCCTGCCCACCCTGACCCCATAAGAAGCCGTGGGGCTCTGGGAAGTGTCCTGGGAGACCCGGTGTGCCTCCTTCCCAGGGTCTAGTGCTGGGCTCCTCCACTTGCTGGCCAGTGTTCAGCAGGCAGAGCCTCTGCTGGAGTAGGGTTTCCAGCCGAGCCCACACACTTGCGATGTGGGAAGAGCTGAGACCTCTGTGGTCGGTTCGTGTTTCAGAAGCCACTTGTGTGTGGAATCTTCTTGGCTGGGCAATTCTGGCTTTGCAGAAAGACCTTTTTTTTTCTTTATTTTCCCTCACGGATTCTCTAAGCAGGCCAAAAGGAACGCCAGGAGCCACCAGCAGACCTGACAGCGTGCTCAGGTATGAGCAGATGTTGATGCCTTCTCTGCGGGGTCGAGATTAAAGGAGTTAACTGAATCACCTTGGCCTACCCAAGCCACTGTTTAGGGGGCCTGGTTTGAATCCCCATAGAAAGCCCCCGGTTTATGAAAGAAGAGCCACATGTGGTCCCTGAAGCTCCAGCTTCCCTCAGGTCCACACTTCCTTTGGAAATTTGCCACCAGGGGTGGATAGAGTCAGGGCAGGGCAGTGATTCCGCTCTGGCCATCTTCATCCTGGTAACCCCCAGGGCAACCTTCCTTTGCTGGTATCCCACTTAGGGTTGTGTCATCCTCCCCAGGGACAGGAGCTAGTGGATAGGGGTTCATCCAGAGCAGCTGATGAGCAGTAGTTTGTTTTCCTCAGCAGCAACCTGCTGGCACGGCTGCGCCTGAGGTTAGACCGGATTACAACCACCCTTAAAACTTGTGTTTCATCCTCAGTTTGCTCCTGGTCAGAATCTTTCATCTGTTTTGGGAAAGTTTGGTTAACTTTCATGTGGTTTCCAAAAAACAAAATCATCCACCAGAATTTCCTGTTATGCCATCAGTCTCCAGCCTCGCCAAAAGGAGCAGTTTACTGTTGTTTACATAGCTGCAAAAATGTACTAGGACCTTCCCAGCCCAAGGTGCCTGCTTATTCTTAAAGCCTGGCCTCCTGAGGCTCTGAGTGCCATTTGCAGCTGTGTTTTGCTCTGCAGGCTCTCGTTTTTGGAGAGGGAATTTCTCCGAGGCAGGAAACCATGTCTTCACACGGCTCCGTGTGCCAAGGGGCCCTGATTCTGACAGGGGATGCAGGATGCTCCAGCAATTGCAGGATGTACTGGAGTTGGGAGAGCATGGCCAGGAGGAAAGCTGTTCTGAAAACTGCTGCCAGCGTGAACACTGCTAGACTTGTGGCATCTCCTGGATGGGCACGAAGGGAGGAAATTGGATTATGGAGCAGCAAGTCAGGGCAGATAAACGGAGGGACCGCAGGGCAGGAGGAGGGAGAGCAGGAGGAAGGTAGCACATGGAGCTTTCCAAGAAAGTTTGCTATTCAGAGAAGGATGCTGACCCGTTACTAAGCAGGAGCCAGGCTTGGGAGCCCACCTGAAAGGCTTCTGAGAGTAATGTGAAGGCAAGCAAACAGCCTCTATCATGGGAGTTCCTGGAAGCCAATGGAGAACATGTGGTCTGCTATTTTTTTTTTATGTTAATTCACCTCTTTCTGGGTAGTGTTTTGGCATATGGAAAAATGGATATTTGCAGAGGAAAATAAAGTTCTCCTTTGAAGTAGACTTGCTATGGGATTTAGAGAGCATAAGTGAAGCTACTGCAATTATCCACTTGCTATGCCTCTGCCATCAGTCAAACTCTGGAGTCCTTCAGAGAGCACCAGTGAAAAACACCTTCCCAGAAAACAGTAGTTTAAGTGTGAGTATTAGACAAACCAACTTTCTCTGGAGGTTCAGGGAGGCAGTTCTTGCAAAGCAAGCCTAGCTTTTGGTCATTGGCCAAAAGGGCACTGTGGGAACACACCTATGGGGGGAAGTCAACCCTAGGGGGTCAGAGGAGGAGTTGACCATTTTAGTTTATACCTCCTTATACCTTCTAAATGCTAGAGGCATTATTTAAGTCATAGACTCATAGAATTAGAACCTTAGAATCATAGAATGGTTTGTGTTGGACGTGATTTTAAAGCCCATCCAGTTCTAACTCCCCTGCCATGGGCAGGGACACCTCCCACTGGATCAGGTTGCTCAAAGCCACATCCAGCCTGGCCTGGGACATTTCCTGGAATGGGGCAGCCACCACTGTCTTGGGCAACCTGTGCCAGGGCCTCACCACACTCATCTTGAAGAATTTCTTCTTAATGTCTCATCTAAATCTTCCTCCTTCCAGTTTAAAGCCCTTCCTCCTCATCCTCTCACTATTTGTCCCTGTAAAATGTCCCTCCCTGGCTTTCTTGTAGCTCCCTTCTGCTGGAAGGCCACTATAAGGTCCTGCGTGCCCCCAATACCCCCAGCTACCTAATGATATGCAATGATGCATGTATTCCTCCACTGGGACTTGAGGGATTCACTGCAGTGGGATTGTACTGCTTTTTGTTGGCAGAGAAACGCATTCTTAACAGAAAGCAGCAACATCCTAGATCTAGAGGTGATATCTACAGTGATTTCAAGTTCTCTTGTCTTTGAACAGCTCTAGAAGACCTACCGTGAGGATAAACCCGTTTACCATTAAATTCCTTTCACCTGCAGACTTTTCATTTCCCAATAGAAAGAGCTCAATTGCTGAGCTTCCCCCAGGGCACCGATTACAACCCATAAAGTGCCACTGAGGTTTATTGCAGGAAAAGCTGAGTTACACTGGTCACACATCATATTTGAAGTTTATAAAGGGTTAATAAAAAGTTAACAGGCAGTTTTGCAAATAGTTACTGGCTTTGGTGCCTAATGTGGTCCTTCACAGCCATCATTTGCTCATTAAGATCAATCTGTAATACAGAACTTTCCAACCTGTACTCTGCTTGTGATTAGAAATCATTTTGTGTCATTTTTTCTGATGAGAAAGATATTTTAACAAAAACACATTTCTTTGCAATATGCAAGTTTGAAATGCTTGGCTCTTTAAGGGAAATAAATTTTTCAACATCTATTTTGGTTTTATGAGAAAAAAAATCAGTTTTACTTGTTCCCTCTCTGTTTCCTTTTCCGATATGGAAAAATACATACAAAATAAAACCTGTGATGTTTTCAAAATATACTTATCCTTTTTGGCCAGATTGACTGTAAAAATCAATCCATAAGCACACCCTTAACAAAGAGTCTGTGTTCATATATTTACGTAGCTATTGATTTACAATACTGAAATTACAGAGCCAAATCTCTAAGTCTTCTTTTTGTTTTGTCATTAGTGGAAATTTGTGTAAGTAAAGAGTGAAAAATGAATCATAGAATCATAGAATCATCAAGGATGAAAAAGACCTCTAAGATCATGCAACATGACCACCAGCCCAACCTGACCATGCCCACTAAACCATGTCCTGAAGTGCCGCATCTACATTTTTTTTGAACCCCTCCAGGGGTGGAGACTCCACCACTGCCCTGAGCAGCCTCTTCCAATGCTTCGCTATTTTTTCAGTTAAGAATTTTTTCCTAACATCCAATCTCAACCTCCCCTGGAGCAACTTGAGGCCATTTCCTCTCATCCTATCACCTGTCAATTGGATGAAGAGCCCATCACCCACCTCACCACAGCCACTTCCCAGCGAGCTGCAGAGTGATGAGGTCTCCCCTCAGCCACCTCTTCTGCAGGATAAACAGCCCCAGCTCCCTCAGTCACTCCCACAGCTCCTGTTCTCCAGCCCCTTCCCCAGCTCCGTTCCCTTCTCTGGACGTGCTCCAGCCCCTCAATGTCCTACTTGGAGTGAGAGGCGCAAAACTGAATCCAGGATTTGAGGTGTGGCCTCACCGAGTGCAGGGGGACAATCCTTTCCCTGCTCCCGCTGCCCACACCTTGGCTGATCCAAGCCAGGATGCTGCTGGCCTTTTTGGCCACCTGGGCCACTGCTGGCTCATGTTCAGCCCCTGTCAACGAGTACCCCCAGGTTCTTTTCTGCTTGAAGTCACTTTTGGCCTACAAAAATTTTGCCCAGGTAGGAAGTGATAAGGATTTCAAAATTTGGCTCTTAGGAGAATCTCTGTGCAGGATAAAACAGCAATGTGACCAGCATAGATTTTTTTTCCTTTCAGAATCTTTTACCAGTTTTAAAAACATCACCAAACCAGTCCCCTGTGTGTCTCTCAGATAGTGAACCTTGAAAAATATTCCTCTTGCAAGAGGAAGAGCAAGGCAAGGAAAGCAGAGAGTGAGCAGCCTTCTCAGGGTTGCCTCCTTAATCGAAACCAGCATCACATAATGCTTTCCAATAAAAAGAATGTTCTACCCGACTGGAACTCCCGTCGTACAATGATCAGTCAGAATACAATTATCCAGCCTGGAATTAGATCAGTAGAGCTAGTGAAAATAAAAACAGTTAAAACTTCTTTTAATTAATTTTTTTTGCTTTTCTGTTTCCTTAAATGAAAAGCTATTTCGAAAATTTGTTTAAATTGAAATGTGCTCTCTTGAACATCAAACACTGGAAAAGATCTCTTTTGATGAAAACAATACTGTTTTATGCCCTTTTCCTCCAATTTAAACTTGGCAGAATAAAAATATACCTATAAAAATTGTTTATTGACTTTCTCTGTGGAAAATACTCCTATTTTCTAACTTCTAACACACTGATGTTAACAATGAAGTTATCAATGGGCTGATTCTCTGCCTGTTGGAGGGTAAGTCCAACAGTTGCAGAAGAATCCCTGCACATTAATGTGTTAGTTGATGAACAGACCCTCACCTTTTGGACAAGAGAGCAGAATCTTCAGTAGCAAATGCAGTTGAGGAGGTCTTGGGTTTCCATCTCAGCTGCAAGGCAGCATTTCAATCTGCCTAGAGAACTTCCAAACAAGGTCCATCCGTCCATCCAAGTCCAGGTCCTGTCTCTAACAGGAAAAAGACACAACAGGAGAATTACATATGGTGTTTCTCCCAAAACTCACATTATCTCCAGGTTGGAGAATTTCAAGGAAAGCCTCATGTGACCCATTTATTTAACCATCCCACAGCTGGTCCTCCAAGTGTTGTCCAATCTCCCTGGGATCCCAGGTAAACTTTCCACACCTGTAATTCCCCTTGGCAAAATTTTGCACTACTCCATTACCCACTGTGAGGGAAATACCTAAATACCTCCTTTTGTTTATTTTCAGCTTGCCTCCTGGTGTCTTTGCATAGTGGTTCTCCTCTCCCATATCCTGCATAGATAAAGAATCATAGAATCATAGAATTCTTAAGGTTGGAAAAGACCTCTAAGACCATCCAGTCCAAACATCTGCCCGACATCACTGTGCCTACTGAACCATATCCCAAAGTGTCACAGTGAAATGGTTTTTGAACAACTCCAGGGATGGAGACTCCCTGGGCAGACTCTGCCAGTGCTTCATCAGTCAGTACAGAAATTTTTCCTAATATCCAGTCTGAACCTCCCTTGGCACTGCTTGAGGAGGAAGGTTTCCCACGTATGAATCATCCACAACACTCCCCAGAGCATTTCTTGATGCCCTCCATTCATGTTAAATAACCAATATGTTTTATCTGCATTCGGCTTGTGAGGGCTGATAAGATCACAGCAAGAAAGGGGACAGTGCCAAAAATACTGAGCTTTTTACAGGATGTGCCATATAATGTTTTTAACATTTGCAGTCCTTAAGGCCAAGGGGATCATTAGATTGTCTGCTGTGAACTGTATAACGCAGACTGGAGAGTTTTGCCTGCTTACCCCTGCGCTGAACCCAGTAATAACTGGTGTTTAAGCGAACGAGTAATACTGAAGGTATTAAAAGCAACAGCTCATGAAACTGCAGCTCCAGTAGCAAGGAAGGATAATGAATCTGTCAACTGGAGGCCACTGTCCTGGGACTGGAGAAGAAAAAACTAATGCCTAAATTCACACAAGTGAGGTAAGGCGGGCAAGATGCTCGTGGCTACTGCATGCCCATTAGCTGACCTCAGTTTTATGGTCTGAGAGCAGGGTTTGATGCACGGGAGGAGAAGGAGCATGGGAGATGGACAGAATCCCTCGTGGTTTTGTTAAGGCCAGATTGTGTTGACCTAGGGCAGTATATAATCATAGATATTCAATAATATAATGACTTCTTGGCACAAGGTCCAAATGTGAACCTAAGCAATTTAATATTAGATTTGGATAAAAAAGGAGTACAGTTCTGGGTTACAAGGCTGCATTAACAACCCCTTGTACCTTTAATGGAATAACAGGTTAAAGAACCATTTTCTTTGTTTCTGGGGGACCATAGGACACAACACTTGAAGAACACGTGACCCTGGTAAAAAAATACACATAATACGATGTTGGGTGATGCTGCCAATTCTGAGCACTACCAAAGAGGTAGGCAAAGTAATTTTGTGGAGTGTCAGACACCTGGTCACAAAAATGCAAGTTCAAACACAGGCTGGACCCATTCCCTGAGTTGGATGCCAGAGGTTTGGAAATCACAGAATTAAAGAATGGTTTGGGTCAGAAGGAAAGTTAAAGATTATCCAGTTGCAACCCCCCTGCCATGGGCAGGGACACCTCCCACTGGGTCAGGGTACTCAAAGACCCATTCAACCTGGCCTTGAACACCTTCAGAGAGGGACATCCGTGACTTCTCTGGGCAGCCTGTGCCAGGGCCTCATAGGAAAACATTTGTTCCTCATATTTCACCTAAATCTGCCCTCTGTCCATTTAAAATCATTCTGCCTTCTCTTATCCCTGCAATTCCTGATCAAGACCCCCTCCCCAGCTTTCCTGTCGCCCCCTTCAGGTACTGGAAGGCTGCTTGAAGGTCTCTCTGGAGCCTTCTCTTCTCGCGGCTGAACTCAGTCTGAGAGAGCCTGAATCTCCAACTCTCTCAGCCTGTCCTCATAGGTGCTCCAGCCCTTGGATCACCTTTATGGCTTCCTCTGGACTCACTCCAGATCCACGTCCTTCCCGCGCTGAGGACTCCAGAATGGAATGCAGGACTCCAGGTGAGGTCTCAGGAGAGAGGAACAGAGGAGCAGAATCCCCTCTTTTGTCCTGCTGATCACAAATAAGATGGGAGAGATGGATATACAGCTTCATTGTGGACTGACTATGGACCACCAGCATGGAAATAGCTAATATGTTGGTCATGAATGTGTTCAGGCTGAAAATGATATGGAATTTGAGCCTTAGAGACATGGGACTCCAGAATCCTCACCAAACTAAGGCAGAGCATGAAGAGCCCAGTCCTGCTTCTGTCTCACTGGTAGGGACGATTCTGGAATTAGAAATGAAAACTTGTGGGATGATGTGTTGGGTGTTGGACTGTCTGGAATTTCCAAGAGGGGTTAGAAGAAGAGCTGATGTTTGTCATATAGCATTTGCAGCTCACTAAATTAATCACATGCTTTGGAACTTCCTGGCTTTTGAGCATTATTTCCTCACCACAGCGCCTTTCTTGCTCCTTGTGCAATCTCACTCCTGGATTTGTTTTTTGACCTTTCCCTAAAGCTTTGGTGAGTGGTCCCAGACAGAGCTGATTACCAGAACACCATGATATTCACTGCCTCTGTCATAAAAGCATCAGCAGATCTATGCTCAAGTGGAAATTTTCTCTCAGCTTAATTAGGAAATTGCAATTGGAATTTCTGCCACTGGATGGATCATGGACTGCATCCAAGCACCATATTCACATGGCATTTGAGAAGGCCAAACCTTCTCAAAGCATGCTCGATCTCTCCAGATCTCTTCCTGTGCCACACTGTTGGTTTTGAGGCTTTTAGAACTTTTGTCTAGAGAGCTTGGCTGTGATTTTTATCCCCTTCCCCTCATAGGGAAGGAAGCAGCATCTATGGTATCAAACTACTGATTCTGTTAAAACATTCCCTACCTGTCCAGGGATCAACCATAGATTTTGCTCTTAAATTGAGTAATTCTTGCGGCATTTGCTGCATCAACACATCAACTGCATTATGCAGTGGGCTTTGTTTACTTCTTTTCACTGTAGCAACTGTGAGGAAAACAAAGCTCAAACGATGTTCAGGTATGGAATGTTATTTTTGACGAGGTGGCATCAATGGCAACGTGAGAAGAACGAGCCCCCTGAACACACTCTTCAGAGATGTCCTCGATTGTTCCCCATTTTGGCTCCTCTTCAGTGTCAAAGGTTCTTCCCCAGCACCACACGATTGAGAAATAAAAGAGTTTCTTATATTTCTCTCCATGGCCACTTCCTCCTTGTCATGTTGTTCCCTTTCCTACCAGGCCTGAGGATTTCAGTTGACACCCTGTTGCCCTTGGTTCTACATGTGGTAGAAAATGAACCCTGCATAAGCTCAGAGCCTGGGAGATAATGCAGGGTCGTGGAGGACAGATTTGCCAAAGGCTGTGTAATGGGCCAGTGCCTGAGTGAAAAACAAAGCATGGATTTCACATTGGCTGGTTGAGCGATTGATGCAGATGACTCTGCTGCTTGCTGTGGGGGCAGGACTCTTTCTGTGCTTGTTACTGCAAAAGCACACACATTTTTCTCAGCATCAGCACATCCTGCACTGCTACTTGGCATCTGCTCTGTAAATCATTAATTGCCAGTAAGCCTGGTCTCTTCTCCCAGGTGACAGGTGATAGGATGAGAGGAAGTGGCCTCAAGTCATACCAGGGCAGGTTCAGACTAGGAAAAATTTCATCACGGAAGGTATCTCAGGCACTGGCAGAGGCTGCCCAGGGAGGCGGTTGAGTCACCGTACCTGGAGGTGTTTAAAAGGTGGGCAGATCAGTTTCTTAGGAACATGTTTAGTAAGGGGACAGGTACGGTTGGACCTGATGATCTCAGTGGTCTTTTCCAACCAGATGATTCTGTGATTCTATAATTCTATGAGTCTATGATATGTTATACATCAGTCCAAATGGTGGAAGGATGAGCTACCATGGGCATAGGGAGCTGTATTTTCATCACAGGTTTCAACGGATCCTTAACAGACTCCTGCCTTTCAGACACAATGAAACTGAGTACACGTGCAGATACTTATCTCTGAGGACCTGGAGAACCAGATGGGCCAACAGCACCATCACTAGTGAGCATGGTCACCCTCTAGGTACGTGTCACCCAGAGCCAATGCTTGTGTATAGCAATGAGAAGCTTTGTGCCCCATCCTACCACACCTTCAGCGTAAGGTATGGCAGGAACTTGATAGGCTTCACCAGCCCTACAAACCAGACTCAGCCTTGTGATTGATTCATGAGGAGAGAAACATCATTGTATGTTAAGAAAACTCTCAGCAGGCATCATTTGTCTGCAGAAGTGTGGGACCAGGTCTGTTTCGCTGCTGGGCACTGGGGACAGCAGCCTTCCTCCACCATCTGCGTATGATAAATGAAGAATTTGAGCCATAAAAATTTCTACCCTGTTTAAGATGCACAATATTGCTTTTCTCAAGCTAACTGCTCCTGGCAGTTCCAGTTAATACTTCCGTTTGAAATAAAAACCTTAAAAGCCTTTAAAGTTGACATTTAAAGTAATTTGGGAAACAATGTGAAAACATAATCTCTCTTTCAGGGTCTTTTTGCAAGGTATGGAGTTTAGCAGCTCTACAAAACCGTTGTCCATGGCAGACAGTCTCTGCGAAGCCTCAGGAAGACAGGTTTACCATAGAATAACTTGGTTGGAAAAGAACTTTGAGATCATTGAGTCCAACCGTACCTGTCCACTACTAAACCAGATCTCTGAGCACTTCATCTACAGCATGTTATTCTTTCTTCTCTGTTCATGCTACAGCTACTCAGATTCTCAGTACAATGTGTTTATTTTGTCTTCCAGGACATCCAGCGCCAAAACTAAGACCTCTCTGCCATCAGCACCTGAGTTGTCGTCGGCTGTTTCATCCCTGAAAGTCAGTGGGGAGCTGCTCTCTTCTTTAGTCCTTGCTGAAACTGTTCCTATGAGGAGAAAGATAAGCAGAGAGGGAAGGAGTGCTTTTGTAGAATCGTAGAATCATTTGTTTGGAAAAGACCTTTGAGATCATAAAGTCCAACCGTCCCTGTCCACTACCAAACCAGATCCCTGAGCACCCCATCTGCCCATCTTTTAAACCCCTCCAGGGAATTGTGTCTCCACCTCCTCCCTGGGCAGCCTCTGCCAAGGCCTGAGAACCCTTTTAATGAAGAAGTTTTTCCTGAAATCCAATCTGAACTTCCCCTGGTGCAACTTGAGGTCGTTTCCTCGTATTGCATGTCACTTGGGAGAAGAGACAAACACCCTACAATCTCTTCCAGGTAATTATGGACAGTGATAAGGTCTCCCCTCAAGCTCCTCTTCTCCAGGCTAAATAACCCCAATTCCCTCAAGTGCCTCTCATAAGACTTGTTCTCCAGACCCTTCCTCTGCTTTGTTGCCCTTCTCCGGATGTGCCCCAGCCCCTCAATGTCCTCCTTGGAGTGAGAGACCCAAAACTGAACCCAGCATTCAAGGTGCAACATCACCAGTGCTGAGTACAGGGACACAATCACTTCCTTAGTTGTACAGTATCATCTCTGGCTCCCAACCTGGCCTTGCACAGCTATGGTAACAGTCAATGCATCTTTTCTCCAGGGTTTTGTACCATCTAATGGCAAAGTGCTTTTAAAATAATATTAGAGAAGGTAAAGATGCTTAGAGAAGACCTTGGCACGTGCTAAATCTCAGCCTTCCCCAAGCAGGCTGGAGCCATCCTTCTGTGGCAAGCAGTGAACGGAGTTGCCTGGCATGGGCTCATGGGCTCTTGTGCCACCATCTGCACAAGGTCTCTCCCTCACATCCCATCCACCTGCAGGGCAAGGAGCTGAATCTCCTCATTTCCCTGAGAGAACTATGAGTCACCCCTCCCTGGGCAAATTGCTCTGCACCTGCAGCGACCCTTGGCAAAGGAATTGGGAAGATGGTTTTGTGGAAAATACCCGAAAAGTTTCCACTTTGCAAGGGCTGGATGGGCCCATTTTCCTGGCAATTATTTTTAGCCATTTTTCCACAAACATTTTTCCCCTCAAAAATACACGGAAGTTTTTGTTGGGTTTTGTTTTAATCATCATGTGCTTGGAATTCTGACTTTAGCAAGTGCACGGTTGAACAGCTGTCTGTGAAGTGAAGAATTGCAAAAACCATTTCAGCTCATGATTTTGTTTACATAGTTTGTGGAAAAATGGTAGAATTTCAGTGATGGAAGAATTTTTTTCTCAGGAGCTTTGTTTTAGAAAAGAAGCCTTTCTGGTAAAGGCATGTCTTTATGTGTCACCACAGCAAACAGGGGTTACTTTGATCTTTAGTAACACTCTGCGTTTTACTGAGAATTTCTCAAGAGAAAGGTTTATAACAAAAAAGAAAATCCATGGATGGGGGAATTGTTTTGAAGTTTATTCCAAATTTATCCTTTCTGGTGAATCTGCAACTGTATGGCTGTTACTCTGAAAGACTCCAATTCAGACCCATCCCAAGGGGCACATAATGGAATCATAGAATGGTCTGGGTTGCAAAAAACCTTAAAGCTCACTCAGTTCCAACCCCTCTGCCATGGACGGGAACACCTCTCACTGGATCAGGTTGCTCATGGACTCATCCATAGTGAGAAGTTTCCCAAAGGCAATAATTAGACATATCATGGAGAGAAAATAAGGTTGAAGACACCAGGGACAGGTTTCATCTGATGGTACATCAAGGTCTATATCTGAACCATCCACCTTACACCCCTCTGTAGGCAGCAGTGCCCTGATCAATGTGGGATATAGGCTACATGGGATGGCCATGAGGAAGATGGCCAGGTGCCATCCTCCTCAACGTAAAGGAGATGCCTACAATGGTCATGAAAATCACATGTGAAATATTGGGGGGGTTCCATTCAATATAAAGAAAATCCTAGGATTAATTGCTCAGGTGAAGACACTCATGTCATTGACAACCAAATTAAAAGAGAATATGGCAGGAGAGGATGGAACTGGATGATCTTCAAGGTTCTTTCCAACACAAACCATACTATGATTCTATAATTCTGTGATTCTTTGATATCCTAAGTTGATCGATCAAGTGTCTCCAGAGCAGATGGGTAGGTGAGTGCTGTGGGGATACTCCTTTATTACTTCCATCAGTTCATGGGTTTTCAAAGATAATACTGTGGTACCAACTACCAGGCAGATATTCAACACTGGCCAGGAGCAGGAATTTCTGTCCTGCCAGGTTTTCCAGTGTTTTGTAAAATGAGAAATCATTCCCATTCAGAATTAAAAACTAATACTCGCTGCTGCCTCCAGGATAAAAATGCTGAAAGAGGGTGTAATGGGATGTTTTGTTAAACTGTGTTATAGGAGGTAATTTGTTTTGACTTTTACATTGTATCAACTTTTAAGCAGAACTGATTATGTAGAGCTACATAATCTACTCTAATAGAACAGGATTTTATTATGATATTAAAGTCAAAATGTCATAAATGGAAACTGCGATATCAAAATGCAATGTTTTGACTTTTTCCTGACCAAAACCAGTCATTGACTGAACAAGTTCCTGCTTCATTTCTGAAAGAATAGCATTTTCCAGAGAAAAACCTCTTGGTCATAGATATTTTGACTGGCTCTGCAAGGATAGAAAAAGAGGGTGACTTCATGAGAAGTAAATGCTTTGCAAGGTCCTGCGCCTGGGTCAGGGCAATCCCAAGCAGAATTACAGGCTGGGCAGAGAATGGATTGAGAGCAGCCCTCAGAAGAAGGACTTGGAGTGCTGCTGGATGAGAAGCTCAACAGGAGCCAGAGATGTGCTTTCACAGCCCAGAAAGCCAAGCATGTCCTGAGCTGCATCTAAACAAGTGCAACCAGCAGGATGAGGGAAGGGATTCTGCCCCTCTCCTCCAGTGAGACCCCACCTGGAGTCCTGTGTCCAGATCTGGAGTCCTCAGCACAGGAAGGACATGGATCTGTGGAAGTGAGTCCAGGGAAGGTCACAAAGATGATCCGAGGTCTGGACCACCTCCCATGTGAGGACAGGTTGATGGATCTGGGCTTGTTCAGCCTGGAGAAGAGAAGGCTGTGGGGAGACCTTAGAGCAGCCTCCCAGTACTGAAAGGGGCTCCAGGAAAGCTGGAGAGGGGCTCTTGATCAGGGAGTGTAGGGACAGGATGAGGGGGAAGGGTTTTAAGCTGAAAGATGGGGAGATTGAGATGATATCTGAGGAAGAAATATTTTCCTGTTAGGGTGGGGAGGCCCTGGCCCAGGTTTCCCAGAGAAGTGGTGGCTGCCCCATCCCTGGAGGTATTCAAGGCCAGCCTGGATGGGGAAAGTGTCCGTGTCAGTGGCAGGGGAGGTTGGAACTGGATGGGTTTTGAGGTCCCTTCCTACCAAACCATTCCATGATTCTACAATTCTTTTCTGCCTTAATTTTCAGTCTTAATTTTTGCAGGGGTCTCTGGGCCAGAAGTGGAGCTGGTACCAGGACATGTACAGCCACATATCTTTATTTAATATCTTTATTGACGATTTGGATGAGGGGATTGAGTCCATCATCAGCAAATTTGCAGATGATACCAAGCTGGGAGGAAGGGTTGATCTGTTAGAGGGTAGGATGGCCCTACAGAGGGACCTGGACAGATTGGAGAGCTGGGCTGATTCCAATGGGATGATGTTTAATAAGTCCAAATGTCGGGTACTTCATTTTGGACACAACAATCCCATGCAGAGCTACAGACTGGGGACAGAGTGGCTGGAGAGGAGTCAGGCAGAAAGGGACCTGGAAGTGCTGGTGGACAGGAAGCTCAACATGAGCCAGCAGTGTGCCCAGGTGGCCAAGAAGGCCAATGGCATCCTGGCCTGTATCAGGAATAGTGTGGCCAGCAGGACCAGAGAAGTTATCATCCCCCTGTACTCGGCACTGGTCAGGCCTCACCTTGAATATTGTGTCCAGTTCTGGGCCCCCCAGTTTGGGAAAGATGTCAGGATGCTGGAATGTGTTCAGAGGAGGGCAACGAAGATGGTGAGGGGGCTGGAGCACAAGCCCTATGAGGAGCAACTGAGGGAATTTGGGCTGTTTAGCCTGGAGAAGAGGAGGCTCAGGGGAGACCTCATTGCTCTCTACAACTCCCTAAAAGGAGGTTGTAGTGGGGCAGGGGTTGGTCTCTTCTCTCAGGTGACCAGTGGCAGAACCAGAGGGCATGGACTTAAGCTTCGTCAGGGAAAGTTTAGACTTGATATGAGGAAAAAATTCTTCACTGAAAGGGTGATTGGCCATTGGAATGAGCTGCCCAGGGAGGTGGTGGAGTCACCGACCCTGGAGGTGTTTAAGGGGAGACTGGATGAGGCACTGAGTGCCATGGTTTAGATGATGGTTGGTGTTAGTGTTGGTGTTAGTGTTAGATTATAGGTTGGACTTGATGAACTCAGAGGTCCTTTCCAACCTTGTGATACTGTGATACTGTGATACATGCAGCCAGGCACACCCTTTCTTGCTTTAGACAACAGCCATGGACCTGCCCTGCTCCTCTCCAACTCTCGTGAGAACCCTTTCCAAAAGAGAACCTCTGAATTTATCCCAGCTATAGGCACCATCATGGAAAAAGAAGTCCTGGTGTTCTCCTCTGCTCAGCTCAGGGGCAGCAAATCTTGCATGTTAGCGTGTAAGTGCCCATTTCAGGTACTGTATAGGAGACACATTTAGGATCAACAGTCCTGCTGTTAATGTTAGTACTATAGCCAGAATATTGGGACTCAGCCAACTGTGAAAAACGAATGACCCTCCCAAATTTCGCATTTTTTTTTCATCAGAGTTCTGTGGAGCTGAGGCAAGTTTTCACCTGAAAAATGAAAGTTTTGGTTGTAATAATTTTCCTGCTACCCGGTAGGTCGAACATTTAGCAGCTTCATTTATTCTAGAGATAAGTTACTGCCAATCTGCTGCTGATGGTAACCTGTGAGCAGCACAAATTTTCACCCAATACCCTTCTAGACTGTGGTCAGCGTGGCGTCTCCTCCTAACTCCCACCAATACGTATCCTTGCAGAAGTAGCTCCAGGGCTGTGGTTAAAGTGAGTCTCTGTGGGTTAGGAACCTCTGGTCAAGGACAAAAACTGGGAATTTTTATTTCTTATCTCCTTGATGCACACAGAATTTGTGGGGTTTTCCTCCATGACACAGGGAGATGTGACCATTGCTGCTGAGGTGCCCAACTGTGTCCACAGAGAATTTTCAACACCCTGACATGTCATTTCAGCGCTCAACTCTATTGTGTCCCAGCTCTACCTTAACATTTATTTGTTAACTTAGGGTAACACTGTCCTGAAGATGGAAATTTCCCTCATTTGGAACATATTGAATTTATAAATACAATATTAATCTGTATTATATATAAATATAATATAAATTTATAATATATTTCTAAGTATAACTATAATATAAATCTGTATTATACAGAAATGTAATATAAATTTATAATCTATAAATTTATTGAGACAAAGGGGTTACTTGCCCCCAAAAACCTACATTCAAAGCATTGCTTCAGAGAGGACTCATGGTCAGTCTGACCCACACTGGCTCCATTCACATGTGTTTTCAGCTCCTTAACACATGCTCTCAAACCACTATAAATACGTTTTCCATTCAGGTCCTTCCTAAGCCATACTGAAAATGATTCTCTTAGTAAAACTTTATGCTGCACTTTAAGGTTTATGAGTCTGCAACGCATAATTTACCCCTGGTAAGGGACGCAGTGGTGGTTTCGCACTCTATGTAATGCGCAGCCAGCACCAGCCCTAAAGATAGATCATCGATGTTTAAACCGTAAAAAAGAAAAAGTTGATGACATTCTCTTTTCCTTACTCCACTAAAGACAAGAGAGGTTCATGTAAAACATAAGCTCTGGCCCCTTTCCAACAGTAATGCAATTTACTGCAAAATTGCTCACTTTTTTAATTAAGCTGGAATGCTGCTACTCTTTGTAGGAATGCAAAACGAATGGGTTACTGACAGAGGAAAGCGCTAATGACTGCAATCTGCTCTTAACCGAGCAGAGCAAGGCTTTGCCACCTCCACTGGGCTTTGCTCTGGCACAAAGTTTGCTCAACGGAGCCATCAGCGAGCAGCGTTGGGTCCCAGCAAGCAGAGAGAGCCTGTTCAAATATCTAAGGAGTAATTCTGCAAGCCCCTTCCCTCTTCAGTGAAGTCACCATGATCAAGTGGCTGGGATCTGAATTTCATAGGCTGATCTAGTTTCTGAATAAATAAAAGCCTGGAATTTTTTTGAACTTCAAATGGCTCAAAATGAAGAATCTACACCCCCTCCACATGTGCCTGTAGCAAACTGTTTATGAAAGTAGAGTATAAAATATTTGATTGTGGTTTTGATCCAGAACATGCAAACATTTGTCCTCTTGTGCTGGCTTCACCTGATGGCTTTCATTTTCTTCGACATAAAGACAGGGTGAAGCAAAGTAATAGAAAAACAGAAAACATCTTTGTCGAAAATGAGATTGCAGCTGTGTAACTGGAGCGCACAACCATAAATCAGAATGTCAAATCCAAAGCACATGACTTTTTGCGAGTTCTCCATGTGTGCTATAATGTGATTACAGCCTGGTTACTATTATGATTTAAAACAAAGTCTTTCATGCTAGAAACAAAACGCGGAATGTGAGCAGCCTGAGGGAGAGAGAGACTTAGCCCTGGCTGTCAGAGGTGGGCTAGAGGGTTTCAAGTGCTGCTCCGTCAGGTGTGAGGGGACAAGGGAAGGACTCAACCCCAGCTTTGGCAGCAGTCTTAACATCAGGGACAAATTAGCTGGTGGTGTTGGGCTCTATCTAACAATCCTGGTATGGAATGGGGTAGGTTTCTGCCTCTCCATGTCATAGAAAATCCTGAAGCCAAATACGCAGATTACAGAAGTCATTCTTTTCTGTCTATCACATAAACAAATGGTCCAGCTGTTATTGCTAAGATTCCAGTTTGAAAACTTGGACTTTCTTGTATAAACTTCAATGTAATGGTATTTAAAGTGTCATAGACAATAAGCATCTAATCCTAGTCAATAAATTGCAGACTAGTTGCATGAGCTTCGAGAGCTGTTAAAGACAGCTGTGCTTTTTTTGTAATTCAAGTCATTTCCAAATTGGGCAGCCCTCCTGGTGTATTTTCAGACAAACACAGTGTGCTCAGAAAATGTGTTGTTTGGAGCACCACGAGCATAAGCACAAGGGCATCACATCATCCAGAGACAGACAGGAGATCGCATTCTCAATTACTAAGAATCTCAGGTTGATGAGGGGGGAATTGCTGAGATGTCTGTGAAATTAGTAAATGGCCTTACAGATCTCCTGAGGGAAAAATACAGCCCCTGCAGAGAAGAAGGGGAATATTCCCGTTAACTTCAGTTGAGCCAGCAATATAAATGGGTCTGTAGAGACTCCCATTCCTTTCAGAGAGAGGTGAAAGAGGGCAAACATTCTTTAACTATCACTCAACTCTTTTGGAGAAACGGCAGCCTGTAAAGGCTGAAGAAGGTGCACAAAGTAATATTTTCCCAGAGCCAGCCTGATGCCTTGCTGCTGGTTAGAGCCACATGGTTAGAGCCACATGGGTTCCACCAACATGAGGTGTCTGGGACACATCTCAATGCACATGACTTCTCCCGCTGGGATCAAACATGAGGGGTCAGAGCAGGGCTCCCTGGGTAGCAAATTTTGGGATCACAATCATGGTTTTGCAGAAAGAACAGCAACCACCAGCCTCTCTAATTCCTCTTGTTGACCTCAGTAGGAGATCAACGCTTCTAAAGACCAGACAGGTGCTTGCAATAAGCTTTCAGAGCCTCCCCACCAGGCTCTGGGTGGAAATCTTGGCTCAGATGTATATTTGCAAGGTATTTCAAACGTTACATTTGAAACGGGTTAGCACGGGGTCACTGCCTGGTATTGTGAGGTGCCCTGTGGGATTTGGTTGAGTCGAAAGGTGTCTGCGCACTTGCTGCTGGGCTGTCACTCTCCCTCTGTTGGCAGCTGCAGTGAAAAACATCCAGTTGAGCTGTTCCAAGGGTATTTTTCCACATCTGTGAGCACCAGGCAGATTAATCTATTTCGTTCCCTCCCACCCCCCCGTAAGACATTTTATGACCATCAGACGGTTTACACCTGAGAAGCAGCCTTGCCTCCTGCAAGTGCTGCACTGTGGTGCTCAACATCTGCCCCTCAGGACATATCAAATATCCCTCTCCTTGTCAGCAGCATGAGGAAAACAGACAAGCTGGCGGAGAAAGTATAAATCAAAAGCCTCCACTGCTGGGCAGGATTTTGCCAGGCCTTTTCATGGGGTTGAGTCCCCAGCACACTCGCCTGGGGGTGTGCAAGTCCTGCTGAGCACCTGCTGCCAGGACATCCCACCCTTGGGATGGGCTTAAATACATGGAAGCAAGGTGCTTTTTCCAAACTCACGTCTTTCCCTGTCTGCACTGGCCCAGCACTGCATGGGGAAGGGTCCCAGTATAGCCCTGAGTCTACAGCTGAGCCCCAACACTGGAGCCTTGGGCTCGATTTCCAGCTTGGCCACAGGCTTCCTGTGTGGTCTTGGGCAAATCATATGCTGCAAGGTCCACTCTCAGTTTGCTGGTATTTTGAGCGAGCCGTGGTTTGGCAGGTGAAGGAGCTGCAAACGTACGCGAGGAGAGGAGGTTTTATTATTAGCGCTGGTTGAAACACAAGCGTCGGCTCCGCCTGTGCGCACGGCAATTTTGCAAGCGTCTCAGCTCAGGGTTGGGAGGAGAGCACTCACCACAGCATGTGTAGGCTGGGGATTCATCCCTGTCTTGTGTGCAACTGGCAGCATCTCCGGGAAAGCAACCCTTGCTGATCCAAGCAGCCGTGAAACTAGTCCATCACCATGTATGTTCTCAGGAATGTGCACTTGTGTGGGTCTCTGTAGACAACCCTGATTCATCACCTCCAAAGCAATTAATAAAACTTGGCTGGCTCTTCCCCAATATATTGAAAATTATTTGCAATTTGAGAGCGAGAGCCAGTGTTGTTTTTCACATGGAATCTGTTTAATTAATCACACTGTTTGAACAGCTGGGCCTGCCATGCATTTCTACTCAAGTTCAGCATTCCTCGAAAACTTGTCAAGTATGAATCAAAATAATACCATCTCCCTGCTTCCAATGATTAATCACATATCTCTCCTTCTCATTCACACCTAAACATCAGCTAAATCAAAAGCAGCCTCCTTCCCCACCATTGAGTTTGTGGCTACTTGCCAGTCTAGGATAAATTATCTAGAGAAGGTTTTGAAAATCTCTGTTGGTTTAGCCTCAAACTTTTGTTATCAACGTCTGTTGCAATGTCACATGTATTTGTAGTCTCTCTGAGCCAGGGACCACAGAGGAACTATGCACATTCCAAAATTAAGGATTTGTGGCACAGAATTAAAAAATAAAATTAATTTCTAGCATCTGGAAGTCCAAGTGAGGTATTTGCGGGAGGTCTCCAAAGGGCGTCTGAACAAAGGGCCAGAGTTTTGAAGGATGTGGCTCTGATTTCCAACATGAAGTCTGGTATGTCCAGAACATTTCTGTTTGCTTAAAGCAAGACTTTGTCTTCTGCTTTGCAGCAGTTGCCGACGCAGATGGTGGATCCTGGTCAGTAACACCATATGTGTGCTGTGAGCTTGGGCCATCAGGGTTCGTGCACAAAGTGGTGGTTGTACAAGCAAGGATGAGCACACAGGAGGTGAACGCATGTGGGATTTTTCCGTGAGTCCTTTCAGATCTGTACAAGTTACAGCCCCACCAACCATATCCCACAAACAAGTGGGTTTGAGAACGCAGAAGTGAAGATGTTTGTAAAAACAAGGCAGAGCTTAAGGCAGAAATTAGAAGCTTGGCTCTTCAGGGCAAAGAAGAATGCTTTAGGCTGTTAGAATTGCCTACCCCGAAGGATTCACAGTAGAGCAAGGCTCTTAACAAATCCCCACCACAGAAATCTGCTCTGAGCCCTTGGGGAGGTCATGGCTTGTTTCCCTCCTACCATGCAAGGTGGCAAGAACGTGCCATTGGGCATATAATCATTAAGGTTGGAAAAGACCTCTAAGATCATCAAGTCCAACAGTCAAAAGAGTAATATGAGCCTTGAGAAGGCAAAAAGAGGTTACAAATAGTTGAGCTTTCCCTGAGGACCACCCAAGAAGAGCTAAATAGGAGTTTCTTTTGAGTGGGTTTGGGATCAAAGAAGAAAGGAGATTAGAGCCAATAGGGATCTAAAAGGTAAGGTCTGGTCCTTTTCAGTGATCACCAATAGAAAGAGACTTTTTCTGGAGAAGCAAACTGTCTCGAGGAGCCTGTCCTTCAGCACAACAGGGGATGCAAGTGGGAAAGCCAAGCCTGGGGACGTTGCTTTGATGGTCCCAGTATCTCTCCATGCTGCGTGAGGAAGGCACCAGGCCTGGAGCTATGGTCTTGGTAGCTTTAGAGACCACTTTAACCCATCGGTGCTCTACAGAGAAGTGCTATATGGAGGCACTGGAGCTGCCTTGAGGCAAGGAAAGCACTATCTAAAGGAAATAAGTACTGTCCTGGTGCTACTTCATCCTGTCATTGCATTACTGGGCCAGGATAAAACAGCATGCCCCTTCTCCAGGCATCAGAGCATCCTCTTGGGATGGATATGTGAGCAGACCAGTCTGAGGCTACTCTTGTACCCTCCTCTCACTGTAGGCTGCCTTGATTTCAGTGGCATTACCCCCATCCATTCCCCATGCGTGAGTCCTTCCCCATGTCTCATGTTTCCATGGGAAACTCTGCAAAAGATGGGTAGATGAGGGTGAGGGCAAGCTTTTTGTCCCTCCTGGGCTCACCATGAAAAGCTCTGATGGGAGACCATCAATCCACCCTGTCACCAGCAGTGCCAATTAACCAGAGTAAAGTGCCTTTGGACGATAAGCAAATCCAGTCGTTGACCTTCTGAGGACTGAGCGATAGCAGGACAAGTCCTTCACTTGACAGCTTAGTGGGCAACACATGATGAGTCCCTGTCGCCAGAGGCCAGCTGGCTTTTCCCAAAGGTTCTCTGTCTGCTTTTTAAACCCATGGTCCAGTATTTTCATGGTGATTTTGTTAATTCTTGAGCTACGGAAAAGGATGGGTGTCATTTTCTCATGATCATTGTGTTTTGATCCACTGATCAAATTGTAAGACCCTTGCCACATCTTTCAGGCTTTTAAATAGTGACAGGCAAGTATATTTGCCAGAGTACATATGTCAAATCACCTGCCAGGGTTTTGCCCTTAAATGTGATGTTGGGAGACATCCCCATGTCCGCTGCAAATGTGTTAAACACCAGATTGCTGCAAAAATCAACCCCCAGAATGAATCACACCTCACTGCCCTGTGCTGCTGTTCAAAGTGGCCAGGTAAACCTGACTTGTCTGCAAATCCTCCAGCAGCTCTCTCTCCTGTTATTTAGTTGCCTGGGCTTGTACATGGCAAAAAAAGGGAAGAAATAATCCGTCCCCTACATCCGTCGTTGGCAGAAAAAGTGATCGTGGATGTATCTTGCAGCAAACTCAAGGAACTTTCTAACAGGGGTGGTAACAAAGTTAAGATGAGAGTATCTGGGGAGGATGTGGTGTCTCCATCAGCAGGTCAAGTTGGTTCTGCCATAGGACAGGAGGACAGAGAAAGAAACCTCTGGAGTCCTCCCAGCCTGTCTGTGCACACGAAGGATGTGACAATGAAATCATTTTGCTGCTCCCTCAGGCTTCTTGGCCACAAATTCCCCCCATCAGATCCCACTTCTTCTATACATTTCTGGCAAGAAAATGCATATTTTGGGAAAAAAAAATAAAAAAAAAAAAGAGGCAAACCCTGGGTTTGCTCTCCATAATGATACCAGATATTCTGCCAACAAAAATACAAACCCTGAAATGGATCTAGTTCTTTTCCCACATTTTTCTAAATATAAGGTCTGAATAGCAGCTTCAGGCTCTTGCTTGGAAGGAAAACTGCAGCCCAGTGCTGGGGTTTAACTCAACAGGGAGATGATCACCTCTGATGGTGTCTCAAGATTGCAGCCCCGGTGGGGGATTTCCCTGCAAGCTGCTGCCAGCCAAGCTTCTCCATCAAGGTTGAAGCACGTGAGCAGTAGTGTGGGTGCTTTTCCCTGCATCCAAGCTAGTGGAAGATCTTCGTTGGGATAACAAATGGAGCAAAACCAGCAAGGTGTTGGGATCCTCAAGCTTTCTGGGTACACTGAGGCACCAAGGGCACTCACAACCAGGTGAGCAACCACTGCTGACCTCAGATCCCTTTGTAGAGGCTCCCTGAGTGGCTGGATTTTGATAACATCCCAAAGGTGCCTACCTGCATCCTTACGAGTTGCCTACAAAATAGGCAGTTCCAAGTCATGCAGTGGAGCACAGTAGTCATACTGCCTACATTAAGCATTTCTAGTAGGTAATACAGACTCTTTGTAGTTTCCCTTTGCACTGTTTGGATTTTCACAGAAGCTTTTTAAAATAAAATTGATTAAAGATAGAAGAAAATTATAACCTTGCGAAGTGTTTTATTTTCCATTTTTGCATATGCAGTTCATCCCACTCAGATCTTGTTGCAGGGTCCAGGATGGAGACCAGTGGGATTGCAGCCCAGATGTGCACAGGTATAGGAAGATATAAGGATCCTGATGGACTCAGCAGCATTTTGGGGCCAATGCAACTCAGCACATGCTTTAGAAGACAAGGATATGTGCATTTCTGATTGCTTCAGCTCTCTTCAGCTGCTGTTGAATTTCTTGTGCCCTGCCTGGAGCACTCCGGGACAGGGATATCTCTTATGGGAGGAATGGCTGAACCTGGGAGCATCAAAGACAAGTTCAAAGCCAGGTAAGGAATCTAACTGAAAGGAGCAACCTCCATAGTGGATTGGAGTCTCCATTAAAATCTGAATATCTGTATGTTTGCAGTTGTACTATCCTTCTGTGGGCTGCAAGGCTGGATTATCTTCCACCTACAGTTTCATTAGGGCTTGGATTGCATAAATTTTGCAGGATCATCCACATCTCCCCTTCAGGTTGTTCCCATTCAGTCCTTTTGCTGCTCCCACACCCTTTGCCTGAGCAGGAGGTGGGGATGTTTGGATATGCCATGACTCTGGAAACACAGACCATACAAAACCCCAGTTTCTACCCCTGCAGAAGAGGGGTGCAGTAAGGAAGCCTTAAGAAAGCCTTCTCAGCTGCTGGAGGTGGGAGTGCCACACATGTGGGGAGCCCTGCTGGCACTGTCCCCGAGACAGTGCCACACTTCTGAGTGCTTGTCAGACGTGGCATCTGTTGAAAGAAATCACCTTTGCTTTGAACAAGCTTTTAGAAAAGTTCACCATTCTGGACACTGATTTTTTTTTCCAAAGAACATTGGAAAACAATTTTTTTTTTTCCCCTTCAATTTTCACTTTTTCCCTCCTTCTTGTCTTCCTTTTCCATTTTCAGTGTCTGGATCCTCCAATCCTCCCAATAAATGAAAATGTTCCTTCAAGTGGGAAGCTGAAGGGATGTGTCTGGGCGAAGCCTCCCAGGGATGTCTGGCCCCAATCTCAGCTCATTCACTCCTTGCAGACTTTTTTTGTGCGGCAGTCATTGAAATGCGCCTGGTATCTGCCTGTGCTGTTTCAAATAGAAGTCATTCAAAACATTCCCTGTGTTTTTTAGCTCATAAAACTGCTGAAGTACATCCTGTACAGTGAACAAATTACTCAATTTTAAGTAGATATTTATGCTAATTATCCACGGGAAGATGTTTCTGCCATTGTAGTTTTTCATCTGCTGGCACAATATTCGAAAGGTTTTATGTGGCGTTAACTATCAGCAGTAAAATCCCCTGAAAGTAACTTGAGAAGGAAGAATCTGCTCTGCATACTTTTATTTTCTTTAAATGTTCTTGATTTGCCATCTATGAGATGAAAGCTTTTACACTCAGCACTCCCTCCCCATCACTGTGGCAGCATTCTCTCCCTGCCTGCTCTTGCTTCAGTTTATTTACCAAAGAATATTCATATTTTGTAAATCCCAGGTATTTATTCCCTTGATTATTTTGGCATGGTGCATTTTGAGGATGTTTGCTTTGTTTTAAGCAAATCCTTTTTCTGCCTTTGAAAAGCAGAGCACTAGTAAAAACAAAGGCAACAGCAATATTTGTTAATGTAAGTCCACGCTCCTAAAATATTTATTCTTTTTTCATATGAAGAAGATTAAATGCTTGCAAAATTCTACAGACACATGCACATATTTGACCCAGAAGGACATCTCTTGGGATTTGTAACAGCAAATGTGTGTTGAACAAAACGTCTTGGCCCTGTACAAACTTACTTTGTGTTCTAAAAGCCAAAAACTTCATTTTAACATGACCTTAGAAGAATAGTGATACTTTTAGTATTTCCTGGTATTTGGTGCAAGGAATGTTTTTATTTGAATGCAGATGTCATTTGGTTTACAGGAAGGATTTGGTAACATGTCCATGCCAGTACTGCACTTATCCCAAATTTCCTGCTATGGAGGAAGAACATATGTCAAAGCTCACTGTTTGTTAAATTGAAAAGATTCAGTACACCAGAAGCTTCTCTTCTAAACATTGTGACTTTGTGCAATTTACAGAATGTTCTATCTCCATTAAACAATAAACCCTTGACCCCTAGAGCTGGCTTTCAGGATCTTGCTATTTGAGAAGGTAGACATAATGGATGGCAATAATAAATGAAAAGTTCAAGAGGTTAAGAAAAACTGTTTAATTATTTCTCTGGAGCGTGGGCTGCAGGAGAATTGCATATCTGCCTTCTCTCTTGCAGAAGCCCTACAAGGAATGACTCCGGCAGCGCAGCTCGGGCAGGGTATGAAGCAGGTTGCTGGCCCTCAGCTGTGTTTATGAACAAACGGTCTCTGGATACTCTTCCATCTCTGAACCTTTCAGTTTGCTGCGAGTTAACTCCTTGCCAGCAGCAAGCCTGTGCCAGCCCCACAAACCTCAGCATCTGTTTTGCAAGGATCTTTTATTTGTTAGCATGTGAAAACTATTGCTCATGTGTGCTTCCCAGCTGCGGTGTCCCTGGGCTTGGTATCTTTAAAGCAATCTTTCCCTTATTTGCTTGTCAAATCCAGACTCACACACAAAGCAGCTCATTCTCCCATCGTTGTGTGAGCCTGTAAAGCAACCTTTGCTAAGGGTCACCATTCCCTGCCTTTCCTCTACCGTAAAGAAAATGCAGGACAAACTTCATTATCAGAAAATCAGAAGGCTTTTCCTCCCTCTCCTTGAACAGACATCTCTCTTTTTTAGACTCCTGCTTGGTTCTGTCACATCACCTCCTGCATTTGATTACTACAGGCTTTATCATGAAACCAAGAGCCCTGAGCTAAAATCATCCTCCAGTTATGCAACTCACTGTACAAACACTCAGCAAAAGAAAGGCTGCTCCAAAAACACCCACAGCAGGGCAAGGGGCAAGGGAAGAGAAGGATTGGGAGTCATTCTCAATGTTACCAAGTACATCCATGGGCTCCTGCTCTTAAAATCTGACCCCTGGCCACCTGCTGATGAGCATTTCCTTCTCTTGGACACCCCCTGCCCTCCATTGTGGTGTCTCTTCGCAGGTCTTCCATGTACTTGGAGTGTGGCTGGGCACAGGTATGGGATTGGATGCAGTGGTAGGGTCAACAGAGGAGGCATTGGAACATCTCTCTCATTGGGACACAGAGCCTTGTGCTGCAATGGGAGAACCACCCTGCTGAATCTCCCCTATCTGTTTCCAAGGGCAAATGCTCTGCTCTGGGCTCACAGTTTGCCATGCAAGATGTCCAAATTGGTTTTTCACTGTCTTGCGTGGCTCAAGGCTGTCTCTGAGGCAGCTTTGGAAAGGGGATGTCATCATCCACAATGATGACATCAACTGGGGTTCTTTAGTTTAGAGAAGAGGAGGCTGAGGGGAGACCTCATCACTGTCTACCACTACCTGAAAGGAGGTTGTGGCGAGGTGGGTCTCTTCTCAAAAGTGACAGGTGATAGGATGAGAGGATATGGCCACAAGTTGTGCCAGGGGAGGTGTAGACCAGACATTAGGAAAAATTCCTTCACAGAAGGGGTTCTCAGGCCCTGGTAGAGGCTGCCCAGGGAGGTGGGGGAGTCACCATCCCTGAAGATATTTAAAAGATAAGCAGATGACGTGCTCAGGGATCTGGTTTAGTAGTGGACAGGGACAGTTGGACTTGATGATCTCAAAGGTCTTATCCACACAGATGATTCTACGATTCTATTATTCTATGATTTAGTGCTGGGGCCAGGAGATGGAGCAGACATTCCTTTGGGGTAAATCAGCTTGTATATGTGATCACCAAGATGCTAGATCAGTCTGTGCTGGCTAGAAAGCTGGCCAAGGACTTTTTATGACAAAGGTTTTACAAGTTTTTCACATTCACTTTCTTCTTCTGAATGCCTTGATCTGCAATTTATTCCTATCAGGACTCATTTTTGCCAGATGAGCCTGATGCAAGAGGCACTGTTTGACTTCGTTCTTTCTAAATAAGTTCCATCACATAATCTCGCCCTCCCTGCCTGCTGTGGCAGATATGAATGCATCTCAAACACAAGCCTCTGGTCTCCCCATAGCACTGCCAAGCAGGATATATATGATACATCCCAACTGTGTCCAGGGGGACATCCAGCACGGCATCACCAGCCAGGAAAGGGAGGGGATTGTCCCACTCTGCTCTGCACTGGGGCAGCCCCATCTTGAGCACTGGGGGCAGTCTGGGCACCACGGGATAAAAAGAACAACAAACCACTGCAGAGTGTCCAGAGAAGGCCACAAAGCTGGGGAAGGGTCTGGAGGGGAAGTGTGTGAGGAGAGGCTGAAGTCCCTTGGTCTGTTCAGTTACAGAAGAGGAGCCTGAGAGGGGATCTCAGAGCTGTTTGTGCCTTCTCCCAGGGAGGGAGGGGAAACAGAGGCTGAGCTCTGCTCTCTGGGGACCTGGGACAGGACTGGGGGGAATGGCAGGAAGATGTGCCAGGGGAGGGGGATATTGGACATTGGGAAGAGGTTCTTCCCCCAGCAGGTGGTGGAGCACTGGAATAACTCCCAGGCAAGCAGTCAGGGCCCCTGCTCTGCCAGCATTCCAGAAGCATTTGGGCACTGCCCTCAGTCACAAGGGGTGAGTGTTGGGAGCGTCCTGTGTAGGGACAGGAGTTGTACTTGATGATCCTTTTATGTCCCTTCCAGCTCAGGTGATTCTATGATTCTGTGATTCTATATTAACAAGCAGAGGAGCAGTGAGCATTGGTGTCTCGTGATGTCAGCTGGATGGGACATGTTCCTAGTCTGCCACCAAACGAGCAAAACAGCTTTCCAGAACCACCACCTATAAAGAACAAAATTAAAAAGTTTGGTATGGAAGGGTGTTTTGGCCCCAAGTAAGTTCTAAGAAATAGCACAGGAGAACATGGTTTCCAAGCACAGAAGTCAAGCAAAAAGGTCTAATGTTCTAATGTTTGTTTGTGGCAGTGGAGTGGGTCATCTCTAAATTGCCTTGACAAGCAGCCTCCTTTTGCACTGCTGAGCGTGAGATGCAGCCTCCTGCCCAGGTTTGGTTTCTTTCCATGGGGAAGCTGGGTTTGGTCCACCAGCTGTAGGGAGAGGCTGGAGCCTGCAGGTGATGAAATAAATTCCAAAAAGTCAATGGATGTTGGAGGTGTCATGGAAGTGAGAACACAATCTGTGTATGGGACACGGGAGCTCATCCTGGCAGAATCACCAAAGCAGAGGGTTTTCTCCTCTCTCTCATAGTGCTGGAGCACTTGCCATTTTTCTCACACAGGCCACTTCCACAACAAGAAAGCCGTGGGATTTTGAGCTCAGTCTTTCTTGGTAAATTCCACATCAGCTAATGACTAAAATAACAATTCTCCACCCTGTACCCTCCCTTCCCTTTGTGGGTGTGGTGGGAGAACAGTCAAAACCTCTCATTTCCACTCAAGAAGGTGTAAGGAGGAGCTTTGGCTCACGGTAAAAGCTGTCCCTGCCTGACCTGGCTGTCGGCAGTATCTGGCCCTTTGGCCTGGGGAGGTTCAAGGAGACTGAATGGGATCATGCCCAGGTCCCTCCCTTGGATGCTGCTGGCCACTCAAGCTGGGAAGCCTTCACCACATCCCTTTCCGAGCATGCTGAGTGTCTCTTGGCTCCACACAACCAAGGGCAGCTCCAGATCCAACAAATATCCCACCAGCACCCATCCAACTGCACCACAGACCAGGCTCTGGGCCGTGTTTGAACAACTCACTGCAGCCCAAGTGAGAGATTTAACTACCTGGTCTTGCAAAAGACCCAAGATCCTTACACCTTTCCCTGTGGGTGTACCATACCATGGCTGCTCGTCTCTGGAGCATCTCCAAGTGCCCCCATCTTTCCTGGACCTGAAGCCCATAGAGTCCCACAGTGCTGGATGAAACCCAACAAGACCTGCTTGGCTTCCAGACCTTGTTCCTCATTGCATGTCATGGTAGGATGTGTGCGTTGGTGACTTTGCTCAGCTCATGGCTGTTCCCTCTGTTTGCACAGTTGCAGATTAGCTGCAGAACCATCTGCTCCTCTTGTATTGAATCAATATTCATGTCCAGTCTTTCAAGGCTTTTGTTGGACAAAATGAACAGTGAGTTTATGCCTGTGTTTGGAAAGACTGAAGGCCAGTTGATGCCTGAGACATCAAGGGATGGCTGCCACATCACAAAATGCAAGGGGAGGATGAATGACTCTGTTTTTGAAGGTCCACCTGATCAAAACCCACACTATGGAAGGGCAGAGGCAGACAGCCCAACACCTGTGGTTCACTTTTCTTGTCCACTCATTTTGCAGGTACTAAGGTAGCCCAGTTACAGCTGTGTCCAGGTCCAGAGCAATGCCCATGTCCCTGTATCCCCAGCAGGATGGTCTTTATATTCCTCCATTCTATAGGGAAGGTGAGGATAAAGAGGATGTGCAGGTTCAACTTGAAAACAAGCAGAACACATTAAGTTTCCTCTCAGGAGATTTTTCTTTTGATTTCCCTTAGTGGAGGGGACCCTGAAGCTGTGGTTGAGACAGGATATGACTAAATCCCTTCAGGTTTTTTTTTTTCACATCATGTGTCAGCAATGATGTTTCCTTTCTACAAAACCACCCATCAGCCAAACCACGGCAGATACAGACCCACCATGCTCGTGTTTTTCCCTTTTAGAGTGACTCAGGTATCACTGAGGGCCCCAGTTTCTAAGAAGTAGGTGACACCGCATCTTGGCAATTTGACAACAGAGCAAACCAAGCCTGACCATGAGTTTTCTGCTCCTGAGGGCATACAGAGGAAACTGGCACTGCTGGAGTGACACCCTCATCTACCCAGGAAGTGTCCCTTGCCACCTTTGCACAGCAGCATCAGGAGGGAGTTTCGGTGGCTTGCAACTCTGCCAGGGCAATGAGGGGGAGGTAAGTGGCTCAGGAGGTACAAACCTCTTAGGGACACCCTGGACAGAGGAAAGCCAATGAAAATAATGACTCACTTGACCTCTCACAAGACAGTCAGCACCCAAAGTTTTCCACACGGTTTTAAAAAACACCATGCACTGGCCTCAAATCACATGAGTCATGCCAGGTTCCCACCTGTTTATGTGGAAAACATTATGCACCCAAAACATGAAGTTTTGCAGCATAGTATGTCGGGTGGGTCAAGGTTTCCATGTGCTCCAGTGCTGTCAAAAAACGATGTCTTAGCCAGCACAGGATACAAGGGGAGCACAGAAACTGTGAGTCTTCAGGAACTCATTTGCAGAAGCTCTTCTGTTCCTCACAGTCAAAGACCTCTCACCTCCTGCCCTTTGGCACACAGAAGAGTTGCAGACTCAAGACAGTGCTGGAGAATGAAAGAAAAAACCCTCTCCTGTGCTGCTTTGCAGCTGTGCCCTGGAGGAGAATCTTAACAGAGGTATCCTCTTCCGACTGAAATGGAGAGCAGGATGGGGGACAAAACTTGGCACATGTGACAAAGTACACAGTTGATCTGGGTAAAACAGTGCAAGAGGTAGGATCCAAAAGCAGAAGAGCACCTGGTTAGGTAATAAGGTACTTGGACTCTGCACAAAATATTTGTGTCAAAGGATGAAATTCAAACATTTCCTCTCAGAAGAACCACTCTTGTCCAGGAGCAATGTCAGGACGAGTGCTGACTGGCTTTCAGGTAGCATGAGAATTGTGCCTGGAGAGACTGAGAAAGCTACCTGGACAAAGGCAATTTTTCTTTCAGGTGCTCTGCAACCTGCGACCATGGGATGTGGTGCAACCTTCCAGCTGGCCCTTGAGCAGGGGCATTGTGTGTCCTGATCCCAAAATTCAGTCTTTTTGCCCCATGTTTTATCCCCTGAAAGCACAGAGAACAGAATATTTCTTTCCTCCTTGCGGCAGACTTTTATACATATATTGAATATTTTTCCATCAGCCAAGAACTTCTCAGGCTGGGAGGGACTCAGCAGGTCTGTAGCTTAATCAAGGTCAGCACTGAAGGAAGATCAGTTTGCTCAGAGCTTTTCCAGTCACATGTAGAAAACATCCAAGGTTTCCCTCTCTGAATTCCTGTCTGATATTGAGTCCCCTTATGAACTTTCTCTTCCCTAGCTAACAACCTCATTCCTTTGCATCTTCCTGTAGGACATGCTCCAGCCCATCTTGGTGGCCATCTGCTCATTTCAGTCCAATTTATCATCATTTGACTTGCCCTGGGGACCCAAACCTAGACACCACATCCTGGCCGAGGTCTAAGGAGTGCCCACTAAATGGAAATAAACACAACCTCTCATCTGTTTGCTGTGCTCCTGTTTTACATTTCTTCTCTCTCTACTTGTCACAGTTTGCCAGGGGTGGCTCAGTAGGCAGCTAGAAAAGCTCCAGACTAGAAAAATTTAGGAAAAGGTTCTTCCCCTAGAGGGTGGTGGAGCACTGGAACAGCTCCCCAGGGAAGCAGTCACAGCACTAAGCCTGAAAATATTCTAGAAGCATTTGGCCAATGTCCTCAGACCCACGGAGTGAATGTTGGGGTTGTCCTGTGTGAGAACAGGAGGTGAACTCGAAGATCCTTGTGAGTCCCTTCCAACTCAGGACATTCTATCATTCTATGAATTTCCAATAGCAGAATGGAGTTGCATTTCTCAAACTCAGAGCAACAAAGCATTAAATAGCAACAAGAAAAAGTGATGTTATTTGACCTGAAGAATACATGTCTCAATTCCTACAAAACGTGGTGATTCCTACAAAACTTGCTAGAGAAAGCTGTGAAAGGCTGGGTATCCTGGGGACAGCCACACTAAAGCAATGCATTTCTTCTTGGATACATTCTGTTCTTGGAGACTGCTGAGTTGATCTCCAAGTTGATTGAGGTCCCGGGACTGCAGCAGTGAGTGACAGCTTTGTTAAACTATGATTGATGACTTTGCTACCAAATTCTGATTAATGTTTCCTTCCAAACCTTCCTTGCCCTTGCAATGTGCTGTCCATTAGCCCCTGCCAATATCTGCCTAGAATAACCTTCTCGCCATGATAGGAGTGGTGTGATTATAGTTATCTAAATGTGTGAATAATTGGGAGGTTATGCCATATTACATGCTTCATCAAGTTCTCTATTCAAGTCTCAGGGAAACACTTGAAGTTCAACACGATGTCTCAGTTATGCTTCAATTCCTGGCAAGGGAAAAAAAGTCACATTAACGAAGCTGTCAAAAACACATTTGACTTTAAATTTCCTGGGACAATCAGACTTAAACTTGCTCACTCAGTGAAGAGCTGCCTTCTCCTCACACTATCAACAGGCTCTTGAATTTACTGTATTTCTTTCTTGCTTCAGCTCTGAAATTAGATCTTGATAAAATGGAGTTGTGCAGTAAATGAGTGAGCTCTGTAAACAATAAATTCTGTGCTGAAACACTTATCACCAGACAGTCTATCTGGAAAGAAATGTGGTTCTATTGGGCTGTGCAACGATTTTACACTGCAGTGGTATTTATAAACTATAAAAGAAATAAAATCATAGAACTATAGAATCACAGAATTATTAAGGTTGGAAAAGGCCTCTAAGATCATCCAGTCTGACCATTGGCCCAACCCCACTGTGCCTACAAGACCATGACCCCAAGTGCCATGTCTACATGTTTTTTGAGCTTCTCCAGGGATAGAGACACCACCACTGCCCTGGGCAGCCTCTGCCAGGGCTTCACCACTCTGTCAGTAAAGAAGTTTTTGCTAATATCCAATGTTCTTCTGACACAACTTGAGGCCATCTCCTTTTGTCCTATCCCTTGTTACTTGGGAGAAGAGACTAGCACCCACCTCACCACAACCTCCTTTCAGGGAGCTGCAGAGAGCAATGAGATCTCCCCTCAGCTTCCTCTTTGTGCTCTCCTTCTATGTGTGCTGAGGAGGCGCCACCAGCTGTGGCAGCTCCTCAGCCCATGGGTCTGAAGGGAGAGCTGTGCAATACCAGGTCATCCATGAGATGATGGCAGAGCCAGTCCCAAGACTACTCTGGGCCTTGCCCAGTGCATCAGCCAGCCATACCAACAGGACTGGCATGACCAGGGTCATTTCCTCACAGCCTTAGTGTCGTGGTCTCACAGTGGGAGAGCAGATTGGCAGGCTCCGTGTCAAGGTGAAGGACCTCCTAGTGTGCCAGAGCATGAAATCACCTTTGATAAGAACAATAGCCACATGGGTTGCAGCTCTTCCCCACCTTCCCCCTCTTTGGGTCTTTCCCTTCCTCTCTTGGAGTGCTCTCCTCTGCAAAACCCACCGTGAACATCCTCTCTCCAGCAAGGACCTGGCCATACTGTGGCCATACTTCTTCTTGCCATGCAGCACTGGTGGGAAAGACAAGGGAGAGGAAGGCTGAAGAAGAATCTTAGCAAGGTAAATGAGTGTAGACAGAACAAGTCTGTTTATCTTTCCCGAAATATTGCAAAATACGTCCAGGCTTGGCCTACAGTGAGAGCACAAGCACTGAAGATATCTGAAGTATGCAGATGCATTGCATACCATCATGGAAAAGTGACAGCAAGACAGGGCCAAAACAGGCCAACCACACTCCCTTGGGAGTCTAGGAAAAAAAAAGTGAATCAAAGAAAGCTTAGGGCCAAAACAGGCCAAAAAAGGATCCCTTTTGGAGTCCAGGAAATAAAATGAATCAAAGTGTGTTTTAGGCTGATACAGGCCAACCACAATCCCTCTGGAGTCCAGAAAATTAATTTAAGTGTTGTCCAGGCCAAGACAGGCTATTAAACTTCCTCCGCCACAGAACGAGTCAGCTGTGAACTGAGGAAAGTGGGGCCATTCTGCCTTAATATGGACAGGACCCTAAAGCGTCTCAGCAGCCTCCTGCTTGTCCAGTTCCTCTTCTGGAGAGTGGTGTGTCCCAGCATGCACAGATGGTGCTTTGGCCTAGAGTCACCCCCTGGCCAGGACCCTCCCTGCAGACAATCCACAGTTTCAATACAGGATGGGGGGTGATGTGACTGAGAGCAGCCCTGAGGAGAAGGACCTGGGGTGCTGAGGGATGAGAAGCTCAACATGAGCCAGCAATGTTCACTCACAGCCCAGAAACCACCCATGTGCTGGGCTGCACCCAAAACAGTGGGACCAGAGGGGAGGGAGGTGATTCTGTTCTGCTTTGTTCTGCTCTGGTGAGATCCCACCTGGAGTCCTGTGTCCAGTTGTGGAATCGTCCAAATAAGAAGGATTTAGAACTGTTGGAATGTATCCAGAGGAGGCCATGGAGGGCTGGAGCACCTCTGATATGAGGACAGGCTGGAGAGAGTTGGGGTTGTTCAGGAAAGCAGAAGGCTCTGGGGAGACCTTAGAGAAGCCTTCCAGTACCTGAAGGGGGCTACAACGAAGCTGGGGAGGGACTTTTTACAATGGTCTGGAGCGACAGGACAAGGGGAAACGGCTTTAAATTAGAAGGGGGAAGATTTAGATTGGACATTAGGAAGAAATTCTTCATACTGAGGGTATGAAGGGGAGGCCCTGGCACAGGTTGCCCAGAGAAGTGGTGGCTGCCCTATCCCTGGAAGCATTCAAGGTCAGGTTGGATGGGGCTTTGAGCCCCCTGATCCAATGGGAGGTGTCCCTGCCCATAGCAGGTGTGTTGGAACTGGATGGGTTTTAAGGATCCTTCCAACCCAGAACATTCAATGATTCTGTGATTCTTTTTAACTTTCTACAGTCCCTTAATGAGCTCTTCTGCCATCTTCCAGTATTGCCCCGGAGGACAATTTGCAGATGCCTGGGGCCAAGAATTATCCTGGCATCTGTCTGCTTATGGCAGGCCATGCCCATGACACTGTTGACCCTATTCTTGGCAGTGTTGGCCATGCTTGCAGCAGCGTTTCCACATTTATGGTGGTGATGGCCACATTCGTGGCAGTTGATTTGTGAATGGCAGTATTTAAAGAGGAGCAGGAATATGTTGTTTCCACCATTCTAGGCTGCTATGTGGGTCCTTGCCCACGGATACTGGTGATGAAAGGGTTGTTGGCTCCAGCTTTTTGGCTCATGCTCAGAGACTTTTCCTCCAGCACGTGCTGCAGAGTCCTTGGGACCCAAGGCACTTTGGTAGCACAACTGAGACCACTCTTCTTGGCATGATGCTCCTGCTCTCTGGCACTCAGCTTGTGAGGATCCGTCAGTTGTGGATCCTCACCTACCCCTCTGCCTCAAGCCCTGCCTTCTCCAAGAGCAATTTCCCAACGTGGGAGTACCACTGAGGAGGGCAACTTCCTCTAGAGTGGGTCTGTGAGTCAAAGCTTTGCCAGTGCCATGGCTTCTGTGGCTGGGAGGACGATGGCTACAGTGTGGGGTGAGACAAAGGGATGTGATTGCTTTATTGGAGTGAGAAGAGATGAATATCTTCATGGGGACCTGCTGAGGGAACCCACTGACAGCAGCTGATGGCCCCATCTCCCTCATTATGCATTTCTCTGGGTATCCTGCATCTAGACATCTCAAGATGAGGACTTTTTCATTCTTTTTGGCTAATAGTCACAATTGCAAACCATGGGGGGCCTCAGTACCTTCTCTTGGAGGCTGTCACCGCTATCACTGAGGGGTCACAAAGGGAGTGAAACCAGCGGCTGCTTCATTTTACCCATGAAGTAAATGGTTGGTAAATGGAGAATAAATCAGAGGAGGTACTGACAGTCTGCAGTCAGGCACAGGATTTACTGCTGCAGAAGGTTTATTAATAGAGCTGTGGATATAACAGCACTGTCTGTAAAGGGTTGTGGG
This sequence comes from Tapera naevia, assembly GCA_033556795.1. Taxonomy (NCBI): domain Eukaryota; kingdom Metazoa; phylum Chordata; class Aves; order Cuculiformes; family Neomorphidae; genus Tapera; species Tapera naevia. The sequence continues at coordinate 7,972,423 of JAUMJJ010000157.1, read as the reverse complement.
ATAATTTAATGACCAGCAAGGAGAGAAAGCTGAGATAAGGAGAACTGTAGCATCCATATTAGCAATGTTTTTTCTCTGCGGTGGCTTAGCTCCCTCTGAAGGGCTGTCCAGAGATGAAGTAAATTATGATTAGATGTTCATGTCCTCTGCAACTCCATTAAGGCAAATTGTTATTTGCTAGTGGGAAAAATCTTAGACACCAGCACTCACTTGAGGTCTTCAAGCGGTCAAGTGTCCCCCTAGGCTGAAGTGCAGAGGGAAATCCTGGAGATCCACCAGGACGAGCATCTCAATATGGCCTTCAGAGAGAGAGATGTCACCAGAACAGTGCTGCATCTGTGGAACCCGAATGAAGAGAGACAAACACTGCCAGTCAATACCTAAAATGGGACTTTTAATTAAGTGGCCTAATTTTAATCACCCCTGAAAACCATGAGCAGCTCAGGCAAGGTCACAAGGAATCTCCTGTGAGATACCCAATGCTAAAAATGCAACCATCACTCATACTGCTTTTGCTGACCTCCAGAGCAGGTTTCTTTGCTTTGTGACATGCTTTACCTTCTTAAAATGAACTGAGAACAAAAATCTGGTCCCTTTAGGGTTTCTCTCAGCCTTTTTAACTTTGGGGAATTTCTATTGTAGGAGACAGAGATGGAGGCAGCAGCACAAGTGGTCACACTCTGTACCAGACTGAGTTTATTGGTGTCTCTTTTCCTTATGGACACACTGAAGAAAAGTGCATGAGTCACTCCCTTCCCCTCCTCTACGATGCTGCAATAAGTGAATTGACCTGGAGGTTTTTACACAGCCTGTTAAAATAAGTTTTTGGAATTAAAACTGAATTTCCTGGATTTAAAATGCAAACCCACCCAAGGTAGCTCAATCAATTCAAACTCCTTTTTATTTGGTTTAGTGGAGGATGCTCCCCAAAGTCTTCCTGGGGAAAGTCAAAAGCCATGTGTGTCTTGTAATTAGATACAAATGATTATGAAATTTGGGGAAATTGGTGTTTATGACACTTGCTGAGGTACACTTCCTCCTCCTGCTGAGAGACGACAATGCAGGAAAAAGACCAAGCCTAACTTGTCTGACCTCCTCCTGACCTACGACAAAATCACTCAAGATTTAACTTGAAAAAGTAATGGGCTCCCAATTGTTTTTTGAACTGAAGAAAATCCGTTTCACTTCCAAGTACTAATTTTCATTACTTTGCATTCTGCTTTGGCGAAAAAATCGGAGTTATGTTGAAACCCAGGTGATGTGACCCATTAAAACTGGGATTTAAGCGTTGGTTTTATGCAGCAGATGCATAAACTATCAGTCACTCGCCTGTAGGTGGAAAAATCTTTGCTTAAGCCATTAACACTCCCTAGTGTAATACTACCTGTGTTAAGCAAAGGGAAATCTGTTTTCTTACTGTGATTTGATATTGGGAAATGACAGGAGGAGATAAGCTTTATAACAGCACTGGAAATGTGTCAATGGCAATAAATGAGAGAGGCAGCAAATCCGTCCTCTCTGCTCAGTCTACGTTGGCATGAGTCAGGCTGCCCTGCTCTCCCACAAGGAGTCTGGGATCAAGATGGTCCCAGGACAGGCTGTAGAAAAAGAGAAGAAAAGAAGAAGAGCATCTTTATCTCATTCTGTGGGCTTCCACCACCCCTCCTGCCGTTTTCACAATGCTTTGCAGAAGAATGCCCCAACCAATGCAGCAAAGGCAACTACATCTGGTTGTGGCTCTTGTAGAGAACCCACCGGCTGTGGCACTCCTGTATCACTACAGAGAGCACTGCTCCACAGCAGACGTTTTGTCCTTAGCTGCTCCCATTCATTTCTGCACACTCCAAGTGTCCAGATCCAAGAGTGGGGATGGCTTCCAAGGCGAAGAAGCACAGATGTTGGGAAATCCAGGAAGGAGGCTCATCTGGGTATTTAAATATGTAGCTGCTTAAGTGCATGGCTTACCCATGGAAACTTGTGCTTCTGATAGGCCTCATCCAACAGTCACTGAAAAGATGCCCCTAGAGTCAGATGAGGTTAAGCTGCACTTGGAGAAACAAACGTTTATGCTCCCTTGGAATGCGGATACTTAAAAAGCCATAGCCCATCCATCCATCACATGGCCCCTGACTTCCACATTTCCCCCGAGTTATTGGTTTCCATGCTCCAAACACGTGCCTGTTTCAATGCTACTGGTGAATCTCACTGCTGTTTTCTGGAAGGGTTTGCTGTCTAGCAACTGTGAAGCTTGAGAGGGGTGTGGAGGGGGGGTGATGTTCAGTTATTATACGCTTTTTTCCTCATGATTCTCCCTGTGGTGATTCTTAAAACCCTGTACATGAATGTAAACAAGAAAAGTTTGCATGAGTGACGATGATGATGGTCAAGGTTTCAATCCTTCCCACTGTACGAAGGCAAGGGTAGTGCTGTCCTGGACTTTGTATCTGTCATTTGCTGTTTTCTATCTCATTCCCAATTAAGAAAACTGGAGCTCTTGTTTCCTCTTTGAAATCATGGGGAGAGAAGGACATACAGAAACATTAGTACTATGTCTTGCCTCTTGACATGGCTGTAGCAAAGACCTCAGAGGTCTGAGAATACCTTGTGCTCCATAATCCCAGCCCAAATTTAACAAACTCCTTCTTCAAACTGAAGTGAAGCCTTTTGCTGTTGGTAACACACAAGAAAGTCATTCTTGCCTTGTATCTTTACAGGAGGAGAGAATGGGGTTTCCCAGTCTCCCGTGGGAGTTTTGCTGCTTCAAGCAGGCCCAGACTTTTGGAGACTTCTTTCACCTGCAGAGAACAGGAGGGCTTTGGCACTGAAGGTGGCCCTGGTTTTGCTGGTGTTATTGTTGGGAAGGCCAGAGGTTGACACTCATAACCAAAAGCCATTACCTGTGGAAGGGTTCCATTCATCATTTACCATGTGCTCACAAGAGCCCAGGTCTCTGTCCGGTTCAGGCAAAGATCCTCCCCAAGTTACACCGAGGCACCTCATGGCCAATTCACCAATCCAAGATATGGCTTTCTTATCTGTATGGGAACATATTTCATTTTGTCCCACAAAACCATTGAACCCCTGGTGTTTTGGATATCCTTCAAGCCTTTGTGGTCACTGAGGTACATAGAATTCTGACCCCAGGGATAGCTGATGGCTCTATCCACACCACGGTCTTTGAAGCAGGTCCCCACCAGCGCTGGTGACTCCAATCCACTGCTGAACATGAGTGCCTGGGTCCCATGGGCCCGCCCAGCATTGCACAGCTCGGGTCTGTCCCTCAAGGCACAACCCAGTTCAGAGATCCTAATGCTCTGCAGTGGTTCAACACTTCCTCCCTCCTTACCAAGCACTGGGGCAGAGATATACTTACTTTAATGTGCATTTTTGCTTTTTCTTTCTTTCCTTTTTCTCTTTTTCTCTTTCTTAACCTTGAAGGCCAAATCCACAACAGACATAGATCAGAAATGTTGAGTTCAGATGAGTTTGTCGTAGCCTTGAGGGATCCAGGATCTCCATTCCTTGGTTATGTAGCTCCTCAAAATTCCTGACATAAGGATATTTCCCAGCCCTTTCTTGCACAAGTCAGGTGAAACCCCTCTTTGTTTTCCCAAGAAATCCCTCTCTACCAGCTCTTTCTCCAAAGCCACAAGCTGTTTATAAGGTGAGACAGGGACCGTATGGAACACCTTGACCCTCATCTGAGTGTGACTTACACGCTGTGCCTCTTGGACAATTTTCCTGATAAAGCCCACAAGTGTGCACACTCTTTTCTCTATTTCCCTCCTTTCCTCTTCTCTTCCTCTGCTCCTGTTTTCAATCATGGACTGCCTGGGCAGCGTAGTGGTCAGGCTTAAAGACTTGCTAGAACTGGATTCAAGATTTATGAGAACTAGATGTAACCAGGCCTCTCCCAGAGGTTTGGGAAGAACAGCTGGAGTCTGGCACTTTCCATCATGACAAGGACTATTAAAAACTAAGAGTTGAACAGCAAAAGCCGGGGCGGGGGGGGGGGGGGGGGGGGGAGGAATGTTTAGGCTTAAAATGCAAAACAAGCGCCTGCAGTATCCAAGCCGTCTGCACAGGGGCCAATTCTGACAGCAAACGGCTTTTGCAGCTGCTGCTCGCTTGGGCTTATTTTAGAAACCACTTTAGAAGCAAGAGGTTAAAAGAAAAAAGGGAGGGAGGGGGATTTCAGCATGAGGGCTGTCTGTGTGCGATCTCTGGATGCAAAGCCTTGACTGGAGCGCGGCGGCGGAGGTTCAATCCTGCGCTGTCTGGAGGCTTTTTCGGCAGGGCCACCCCACCCAGCGCTGATGTAATGTACCCCAGCCGGCTGTGTTTGTCGAGATCACTAAGGAGTGTGTGTGTCCAGCCATCCCAAGCCAGGATGGCAAAGCTGCTCCACAACAAGGATGGAGGGGACACTGACAATTCAGGGAAATCTGAAGGCACTGAGCTCCTGCTTGCATGTCGCACATCCTTGCCACTCCCACCCTCTCCTCACCCTTCACATTCTCTATCCTTGTAGGGCCACAGAATCATAGAATCATCTGGTTGGAAAAGGTCTTTGAGATCATTGAGTCCAACCATACCTGTCCTCTACTAAACCATGGTCCTAAGAAGCTCATCTGCCTGTCTTTTAAACACCTCCAGGGATGGTGACTCAGGGACGGCCATCTCAGTGTACAACCTGTCCCATGTCCAAGAACTTCCCGAGGGCTCTCCACAGCCAGGGCTGGGAGGCTCACGGACCTCCAACTGATGTCATCTGACTTGCAACCAGAAGTGGGATGGGAGAATTGGAAGAGAAACCAGAAATGGTGTCACTGCTGGAAAACTGTTAGGAACACTAGTATCAAGTCTACTGGCCAGGTTGCTTGTCCCTTCACTGATGGAAAGGTGAGCAATGTGTCAGCACAGATGAGCTGATCATATTCATTTTTCCCTTCCTAATCAGCACAGCACAGTTGACCATTTAAGACATGAATTGCCAACTGAGTTGTCAGTCTTGATTCATTAGAGATCCCACACTCCTGATTCCCATGTCCCACTTAAATACCTGCAGGTTCATGGGATAAATGCATACCAGGATGCCAGTAAACAAGGCAATTTGGATTTGCCTGCATTTCTATACATCTTTGATGAAGGCTGCTCCATTCTAAAAAATAATACGCTTCTAATTCACAAGGAAAAGGTACAACCTCCCTATATCTGCTTTGCCTGGCCTGCTCCATACCTTTATCTGACAGAGCTACCAACAGGGTGACATCCCACTATGGCCAAGATGAGGGGTTCTGTGCTTTCTTTTGCTTTGGGCACTTTGTCCCCCATTTCACAGGGTAATCTGGTAGTCTGAGCACCCAAACTCTCACCTCCATCCAATTTGTGTTTCAAAGCTCTCTCTTAGCCCCAGACAGTTGCAAAACCCCCAAAGACTTCACAGGTTGACCTCAAAATCTGTCTGAATATCCATACCTGGATATGCCCGTTGGTGGAACTGCCCTCTCTCTTGACCTGCAATACTAATTGAGGCAATCCCACTAGCACCTCCTTGGACTCTTTTTCCCAAAATACAGGTACCATGAAGCGTTTGAGCGACTGATGCTCCTGTCAGAGGGGAAAGCTCTGCTAGAGAGATGCGTGGCGCAAAGATTGAATGCATTACATTTCCAAGCACCTGCTGCCTGCTAAGGACAAGTCAAGGGGATGCTTTTCTCATGCAGTGCCCCATGCTCCGAGCGTCAAATTCAGGTAAGTGGGCAATGGTGCATTTAGGGCTGTGTGCTCCCCATCTCCACTTCAGTAGGATCTGACATCTGACCTGGTATGTAAGTTGGTGGAGACATGAAGATCAAACCAAGGTGAAGTAAGTACCCAAGAAAACCAACCACAGTCTGAGTGAAACAAAGGAAACACCTGAAGAAGAAGCAGCAAAATCATAGAATCATGCAATTGATGTTGATCCAAGACTTGACGTGATGATGATCCAGAAGCTTCTTCCAGATTTCCTAGCCGAGAAGAGCTTTGTGGTGATTTGATTTGATGTCAGAAGCAGCTGGTAGAAAGATAACCTCTTGCATTGCCTCAAGCTCAAGTCCTGTGCAGGACCCCTCTACCTCCTTCCAGTCTGCAAGTAAAGCAGAAAAAGCAATGCAGCCAAGATATAGAGCACTTTAAATACAGGAATCAGGAAGAGAAAGACAAAAGTAAATGACCCATAAATCAGAGCTCCCATCCCCATCCTAAAAAAAATAAAGTTGCACAGAAGACATCCTCAAACAGGGGTTGCATGGCCAAACAAAGGGAATTAAGGCTTCACATGCCAAATAAATTAAAAAGACAAATAAAACTGCCGCTCTCTAATGAGCTGCAAGACTCTCAGCTGGTCTCAGCTGAAGGCATGGTGGCTTGAGAGAGTGCTCTGTGCTGATGAAGGAAAGATCTTCTGAGTATAAAGGCACCCATTTGACCCAGAGAATGTCCAGATATGGTAATGACACAGGCCACGCCTCCCTGGGGATGGCAGCACAGCTACCTCTTAACAGAGAGGTTATTTGTGCTCCATATTCGACAGCACAAGGTTGTCCAACACTAGGTTTCTCCTCACCTTAAATTAAGTTAAACTAGCTCTAGTACCTCTACCCAGAAAAGCTTTCTCTGGTGAAAACCATTTCCTCACCTCTCTATAAAATAGCAGTTTAAGAATCTAAATTCCTATTACTACCTTTGTCTGCATCCATCGTAGTGATATTGGTCCCAGAGACTGTAAGATTGTGACAGCATCTCCCAAAACAGAAAGAGAAAAAATTGCAATATTGGTATTTCTGATAAGTACTTTTTCATTGAAGAAATATCTGTGGTCTTGGAGATTCTACAATATCATTTCAACATAGCTCTGAATAGGATGTAAAGTAGGGCAAAGGTTGGTGAACAATTGGGACACGATTATTATCAACACTTTTCTAAAAACATTTGTTACTACCATTTTTTTCTTTTATTTTGATGTGAAGAATTCAGCATCTTTTCTTCAATTTTTCATTGTGCTTTAGCAACTGAACTGGCTTTGCTGCAAACAGCTTTGGGTAAGGAGATAGGAACAGATCTGGAAAACAAGACATTCCAAAAACGTGACCTTTTTCTGCTCAGAGTTTTCAGTTTGACCAAATCTCTTGGGGAGAAATTACAGCCAACACCAGACCCAAACAAACTGTTCCCTAATACTACAATGTGCAGGCAACAACCTTCCATTAGAAACCTTGTTGTATTTATCTTCCATTAGAAAACTCAATGCATTTATTATTTCTCCTGCTCTTTGGGACTGCATTCTGCTATGTACTGTGAAATTGTGGAGCAGAAAAAGGGTCTCCAAGAGCTCATAATGTACACAGAAGAGTGGGTGCAGGTGTGTTACACACTTGTTGCTGCTCCATGTGAGACATATGGGTAGAATCTGTCCCCGTGGAGTTTCACAGAAGTGTTATCGTATCAGCGTTGCAGGTTCATAACACTGCCAAGGCACAACAAAAAAAGAGCTGTTTCATGGTGGAGGAATATGAGGAGCATATGTTTGGTCAAGGTCATGGGCAACGGTGTTCCTTCACCTCCCAAGGCTGGCTGTGCTCTGCTTTGCCCATAAAAACACTCCTCCTCCTCCTGTTGCTGTGGAGGCAACAGAAAACCTTGACTTCAGCTTGTGCAAATAAAACAAACAGTTGCCACATGTAAATATTTGTGTTGTTAGACATCTTCCTTCATCCTGGGACTCTTAAAACCAAACAGAACAAGGCAACCTTGGCCATTAGAGTAGGGCCTGAGATGTGCTGCACTCTGAACTTCCTTGGTGCCTTCAGCAGAAGCCAAACCAGCAGGGCCAGGAGGGCAAGGGGAGCCTGAGGTGAGACACTTACTAATCTTTGGATCAACACAGTGCTTGTGGGATGGTGCTGATCCTGTCTTCCCTTGGTGTTGTCTCTGTGATAAGAAGACTCTCTTCTCACAGCCATCTCAACACGGTTGGGGTCCCACTTAACATGCAATCTAGGGAAGAGTCACACTGGAAAACCCAAGTCTGATCTCTAAACCATGTCTGAAACATCCTCCCCACAGTCCTGCTCTTCAACATGTGTCTACCACCAGCAGTTTGGGTGTCCTATCAGAAGAGGACAAATCCCTCGTCCCTGATGGGCACCAACGAATTTTAATGCCCATCCATGTGGTTTGCACCCACAACATTGGGTCTAGAGAGAGGAACAGCAGGGCTAAAAAAGTCCCTGACTGCAGGTGCCTCTCACCTATGTAACACCTGTGTGACACATGAGTGTGAATATTATCCAGGTTTGTTTCAGCTCAGCACAAACATTACAAAATCAGGTCTTCACCGCGCTTGCCTCCAGGGTTCAGCCCTTTGGCATTTATAAGAGTGAGGTGGATAATTATCCAGGATTTTTTCTTCCCCTGGGAAAAAGACATGAAACCTGGATCATTTCTGGCTTTCTTTTGTGGCTGTCCAAGCAGAAGTTAAAGCTCTCACAGCAATTTCTAAAATCCCCTTGTAGATAACACAGCGGCTGGGTTTGAAGGTTATCCTCAAGGGTGTAATAGCAGTATTTCTTCTTCACTGCAACACCATGATCTAATGCACAGTTTCAAGAAGCTTAAGGACAGTTTCAAAACCAGAAAGTGTTTTGTCCCCCCTCCAAAAAAAAAAAAAAGCCCAACAAAACCACCCTGTTAATTCCTTTCTCCTTTCTTTGTGCTGTTTTGAATAAGTCAGAAAGCAAACTGGGAAAATTTAATTTACACCAGCAGAAAAGAAAAAAAGATTACTGCTTTTCAAGAGAAAAAATGAAGTCTACACTGATACTGTGCCACTTCAAGAATAATTTGTAGGATATACCGTACATATGTATGGGAGATATATATATGTGTGTGTTTATATATATATATATATATAAATGTTTTTTCTCCCAAGGTTTTCCTTTTAAAGATTTTTGCCTTTTCACATGTGAACTGTAAACAGACTGACAGATGGAATTCTTTTGTATAAACTGCTTCAGATCAACTATTCTTCCATGCCTATGTCAGTTGTTTACAGTATCAAAAAGCCACAGATACGCCTAAAAGTAAGGAAAGTTGGAATTTCTGCCAGACATTTGGATACCATCCATCCTCAGAGGCTGTACCCTCGCTGCACTGGGTGGTGCTGAGGAACTTCTCACTCGAGGCGGCTCCACAAGATTTGTGTCAGCAGGAGGCCGAGGGATCTTCAAAGAAAGGACTGAGGAGGGAAAAGTGAGGCACTTTTGCAGACTCTACAACCCCAAATTTGCTGCTGCCAGTGTCTACACTTGCTAATGAGCATCTAATAGATTGGTGGCTGCTGGGCTGGTGATGGGAACATCTGGAGATCTCCACGTGGGTGGTGCACGGTCCCTGTGGCTTCTTTTTTTTTCTTGTGTGCTTTCCCTCCCTATTTTCCTGCCCTAAATGCCAAGCAAAGAGTCTAAACTGAAGGGTCATCATGGACCGGTACTCATGGATCTCCATGGCAGCCACTCCCGGTGTTTGAGTCTTGATCAACATAGTTTAAACCTTTTAAGTGTGCAAAACAAAAGATCTGCCTTTGAATAGAGTCACAGATTCATGGAATCATAGATTTGAGTCAGAAGGGACATCAAAGCCCACCCCGTTCCAACCCACCTGCCATGGACAGGGACACCTCCCATTGGATCAGAAGGATCAAAGCCCCATCCAGCCTGGCCTTGAACACCTCCAGGGATGGGGCAGCCACAACTTCTCTGGGCAACTTGCACCAGGGCCTCCCCATGCTCACAGGAATATTTTTCATCCTAAAATCTCATCTGAACCTCTCCTCTTTCAGCTTAAAACCTTTCCCCCTCATCCTGTCCCTGCATTCCCTGATGCAGCCTTTCCCATCTTTTCTGGAGCCCCTTTAAGTACTGGAAGGCTGCTCTAAGGTCTCCTCAGGGCCTTCTCTTCTCCCAGCTGAACAAGTCCTACTCTCTCAGCCTATCCTCACACGTAAAGTTCTCAGATCATCTTTGTGGCCTCCTCTGGACTCAATCCAACAGATCCATGTCCTTCCTGTGATGGGAACTCCAGAAATTAATGCAGGGTTCTGGGTGAGGTTTCATGAGAGCAGAATAGAAGGGCAGAAAGTCCTCTCTGGGCAAAGCCTATTTCACTGGAGACACTGATTTAAGCTCTCTATTGCAGAAACAGATGCACTGGATTATCCCCAGCCTCACGGCAAAGCCGTGCACGTAAACCTTTGTTTTCTCTGAACTCCACTTCTGGCCCTTATCTTGAGAAGGACTTCACCAGCAAGGTCTTCAGTCATTGAAGACATCTCCAAATCCTTCTTCTTTGTCCAAAGAGAAAGTCCTTTTTTTCTGCTGCTTCTTTTCTCTCCAAACCACATCGTGGGTTTACCTGTAAGAAGGGAAATGTCCCCAATCTTTATCATGACCCCATGCTTGTGCTGACTCATGTGCTTGAGTTAAGTACCACCTTTGTTGGCCTGTGGCTACAAAGATTGGCAGAGCCCTCCAGGTCTGCCAGGGCTTTGGGAAAACCAGCTGCACTAGTATTGCACCTCTACTAAAAGGATCCGTAAAAGATTGGCCATGCAGTGGGAGTAAATGAGTGCCTGATGCTAGAGAGCCATCTGAGAGGAGGCAGGGAAAGAAAGGTCATGGGTCCCTTGGGACTGAAGGGGAAGGTTGTCAAGGATGCCAACAACATGGTCCATCAGGAAGATCACTGGGCTTTCAGGTCTGAGGAGCTGGGAGAGCCTGAAAACGCCAGACAGCTTTCAGATGAAAAGTCCATCTCCAACACAATAGAGGCCACATGACACAGACAAATATTCTGTGGGAATTTGAGATTGAGAAAAATAGAAGAAAGGGCCTCTGAATGGCAGTATGTACTACTCATCCCCATATGCTCCCTAGGGATTGTCTCAGAGGCCAACCCCTTTCTTTCCCAGAAGACATGGTTTGGGAAAGATTTTGGGTTTGTTCATCAGAACATTTATTCCTCCAAATTTGGAGCTCAAAAAGGTGTCAGCACTAAACACTTTGGGAAAAAATCTCCATAAAAACAGCAACAAACAAACCAAAGGAAACAACCTCCTACTGACCAACACATCCTACTCCTGTGTTTGCCAACAGAAGTTGTTCTGCGTCAAATCCATAATCTCCATTGCAATAAAATCACTCAGGAGCTTGTCTGCACGAACACCAGTGATTTTCTGGCTGAGGAGCGTGGACATAGCACTGCTGTCTCTTGACTGGAGTTCCAGAGCCTGCCAGGCACCCGAGCAGGCTGCCAGCCCAGCAGCTGCCCAAACATAGTGGCATGTAGAGCTCGGTCTGCTTGACCAATCAGGAAATCCACTCTTGGTATTTACTCAGCAGGTTCAATACCTTGTGCCAGTTATTTCATGGTGCTACCATATTCATAAACAGCCACATTTCCACATTTTCAATGGGAATATTCTTAATACATTGCAATATTTGGAATACGGTGGCAGGCAACGGGGATATGATCAAGAAATGCATAAAAAAAAATCAAGAACAAGTCTGAGTTACTCTTTAGATTTCCATTCTGCAAGGGCTCAAGCCTGTCTCCAGGCTTCCTCCAGTCCTCTGCACCACAAATGCTTCAACACACTCATCTTTTGCAAAGCCTGTATCTATCCTTCTTTTCCATTCAAATCCACAGCCAGGAGTTTGTTTGAACTGTATCAAAGATTGTCTCTTGTGGACTGTAGGCAGAATGGTAGGATGTGCCCTGGAGCACATTCCTAGATCACTGCCTTGATGAGAGGAACTGGTCAAGGCTGACTGCAAAGAGATGAACTTAGGGGATGGATGGGGAAGAAGAAAAGGAAGCTCAATAGAGTGAAAATAGAGTGGATCCATTAATGGATCTGTGCTCTGCTGCAATACAGAGGAGTGACACGAGCCTGCCAAGATCCGACCGGACTCTGGAGCTGAGCAAGGACCCCGTACGGTGGTTCCTTAAGCAGAACCCACCCTGATGCTGTGTGATCTCTCTGTGCCTTTGCAATGCTGTGCAAAGAATTCACACATTTTGCACTTCCCATTTGCAGGTGGGCTGGCCAGCAGGTCCCGTCTCGCCTCCTCTCTTCCCTGTTGGCAGTGTCACAAAGCAGGCAGCTCAGAGAACGTGCACAACCCAGCACCTTCCCAAAACAACATCTGATGTGCAAGCAAGGGATCTGGGGGCTACACAGCACGGACTGTGGGAAGGAAAAGGGCATTGCAGAAATCCCAGTTGCACAAATGATTTTTTGGAAGTGTACTGTGGCTTTGAGGTGGAGAATGCCAATACAAGGGGGGGGGGGGGGGGGGTTGTTGGCTCTCCCTGTGACACTGACAGCACTCAGCTACCTGCCCAGGCAGGCAGAGCTTCCTCTGGCTCAAGAAGAAGAAGTCTGCTCTCCTCTGAAGACACAAACTAGAGCTGTTGTTCCCGAGGTCTATGTAGCCATGGTGAGATCTGTGGTCATGTAAACATTACACAATCACAAGCCCCTGCTGTCTGAGGGCAGCAGAGGCACCACTGGACTCCTCCTCTTTGAATTGCTCGTCCTGAGGGAGTGCAACACTTTGTGAAGTCATGACAGCAAACTCCAGAGGTGTCGGCAAGCCCGTGGCACGCTCTGAATTGTATTCACATCGCTGAGAAGATGGGTCACATTTCTGGGAATCCACCCTGACCTCCTCTGGTGATGCTCTGGCTTCCTGAGGATGGAGAAATGGAATGAATTGATACTTTTTGCCTAGCCTTTGGTTCTATTTGAGGAACTTTATGATTTACAAACTCCTGAATACTTGCAAACGGGGCCTTGCCTGGTGGACAGACCTCCTAATGGTATGTCTAGTGAAGAGAATGGTATGGGCAGCACGCCCTGGGAGCAATGAGGCAGAAAAAGGGAGGGGAGAGAGCTCTGCATCTCCCTCATTGATCCTAAAGAGCTATAGCAGGTGACAGCAGGACAACATCTCCAGCACAGGTCCTTGGTGTGCTTTTTGTCTCGGGGCAACATAGTTTGCAGCTAAGACCACAGCCTTGTCTGTGGTAGGGAAAAAACTATGAACACATTTTCTTCACAAAACCACCTCTTCTGCTTGGAGAAAGGTGGAACCTTTTCCTATTGCTGCATTTAAACCAGATCTGCTAAACTAAGCCAGATCTTCCTAAACTATTTTTGCTCATACAGGTTCAAAGCCATTAATTTGAGCACTGCAGAGTGGGTTGGTTTTTGGGGGGAATTCTGTTTAAAATATGCAGGAAGTAAGAAAAGTACATGGACAGCTTTAGCCCTTGCTGAGGACCCTCTGGTTGCTCTGGTTGGAAACTGAGGAAAGGCAAAGCAAGGAGGAAGCAACTTGTTTTGTCCATCTTTATCTCCAGCAGCTTCCTGCAGCAGCAGGAAAGGGGAAGATATTGGTAGAGCCAAGGCTGGTTGAGTTGAGAAGGGCAGAGTTGAAACACAGATCTTTTCCACAAGCCTGTCTTGGGCCAACTCTGGGCCTCCCAGACCCAGCACAGCTCTGCAGATGGTCAGATGAATGTGAAACGCCCTGCGAGATGCTGCCAGTGTGGATGCTCTCCCAGTAAGGAGCTGGGAGAGCTTTTTATGGAACAGGAGTACGATGAGCAGACCTTTTACTGCCTATTGGAAACAGATTTTTTTCTTGACACACAAGTGCAGAAGTGGTTCCTCTGGAATCAGAACCCTAACCAAGGCTGAGTAACAGAAAAGGGCTTCCAGTGAATTGAGCAGAGGAAGGAAATCTGCCCTTGGGACAGACAATATTGTCCTTTGTTTTATTTTGTAGTGCTTATTGTTGAATGCTTTTGATTTCACAAGAATTGTGGGGTTTGTAAACTTCCTTCAGAGATTTTTCTGGGAAAAATGGAAACTGTGCTCAGGGTTCTCCTTTTCCAAACAAACCACTCAACATTTTCATTTAAATCAAAATTTTCCATAGATAGTAATGCATTTCCTGAGCAGTGACATTAACATGGTAGGCACTGCATTACTGTATAGATAATACTTGCATTCCAGCAGCAGGAACTCAGGTCAGAGGCCTCTTCTGATGTACCTTATGTAGTAAGAAACAATCTTGCTCTGAGGCATTCGTAATAAGAACAGAAAAGACAAAGGGCAAGAGAAGAGAGAAAATTACTATAAATATGCTTTAACAGATGGGGCTCTGAGGGCAAAAGATGAAGTGATTCTTTTGACGTCATGATCACAGGAAAACCAAGTCAAGAAGAGGAACTAAATCCATCCCTGTTGGAAGACTCAGCACATGCCTTTAACTGCAGCCCATCATTTCCCTCTGGTGTTATTGGCTTTTGGTCAAGCCTTTGCTCCTCAGTAGGGGATGGCCCTTGGTACAGCACTATTTGCTAAGGATTGCCCCCCTTATTAGGGTGCTTCTTGGCCAATTCATCAAGCTCATTGCCTGGTACATGGGTATAATGCACGATGCTTTCTTGTTCCCATTGATCCCTCTCAGACAGGCCTAGAGTCCTGATGAAGCTTTGCTCTCTGTTGTCAGGTGTAGGCAATGCTGAGGTTGGAGATCTCAGGCTTTGCCCCTGATTTGGTAATAGTAATATTAATAAAAACAACAATAACAACAAAACCAGACATGGATCTCAGTGGCTTTCCCTGCCACCTGCATCCATGATTGAAGGGATCCCGCAAGGTGAGAAGAGAGCACCCATGGCAGTGTTACCTCAGCAGGGACAGCAGGAGAACGAGGAGTTTACCCATCATCAAAACCAGGGAAGAGGCTTGGGCTTGGTTGCATCCCACCTGGCATGCTGGTGGATCCCTGGCAGCACTCCTTTGAACATAACAGAAAGCATGTACAACACATGACTTAAATCTAGAGATTTATACCCATTTTCCTTTCTGTGACAGCACAAATAGTTATCGTTAAAAAGTTATCGTCCCCCTGTACTCGGCACTGGTCAGGCCTCACCTTGAATACTGTGTCCAGTTCTGGGCTCCCCAATTTGGGAAGGATATTAGAATACTGGAATGTGTTCAGAGGAGGGCAACGAAGATGGTGAAGGGGCTGGAGCACAAGCCCTATGAGGAGCGACTGAGGGAGCTGGGGCTGTTTAGTCTGGAGAAGAGGAGGCTCAGGGGAGATCTCATTGCTCTCTACAACTCCCTAAAAGGAGGTTGTAGTCGGGCAGGGATTGGTCTCTTCTCTCGGGTGACCAGTGGCAGAACCAGAGGGCATGGACTTAAGCTTCGTCAGGGAAAGTTTAGACTTGATATGAGGAAAAAATTCTTCACTGAAAGGGTGATTGGCCATTGGAATGGGCTGCCCAGGGAGGGGGTGGAGTCGCCAACCCTGGAGGGGTTTAAGGGGAGACTGGATGAGGCACTGAGTGCCATGGTTTAGATGATGGGTTGGTGTTAGTGTTGGTGTTAGTGTTAGGTTATAGGTTGGACTTCATGATCTCAGAGGTCCTTTCCAACCTTGTGATACTGTGATACTGTGATACTGTGAAATAGGGTGGCTGAGGCAGCTGACCCTGTTCTTTGTCCCCCTCCTGTGTTTCTTGCAGCTGAGGGACAACTCTCACAGGCTATAGACGTGATCTGGTGATGGGGATGAGTCACTTGCTGCTGACCCCGGGAGCAGTTGATGCTTTGGAGAGGGAAGGGCTTGGAGGATCGTGGTGGCAGCAGGGCAGGTTGCCGAGCTCTACTGGTGCTGGCGTGCGGAGCAGGATGGGATTAGGGCTGGAACTCAGAGCATTTGGGCCATTGTGCAATGCTGGGCAGCTGGAGGGTTTCACTTTTCAGAGGAGAAAAAGAAAATATGAAAAACTAGAACCAGAAAACTCTTTCCTTCCCTACTTTTTTTGGAGCTATCCAGAGCTTTCCACAATGCTAGTGATTTAAACCAGGCCTGAAATACGAAAGCAACTCTAATATTTCTACCTTACTCAGTTACATTGATGAGTCAAGGAGCTGTCTGAGGCTGAAATGCAGCAATATATGCAGACAGGTTACATCTGAATTCTCCTCTTGCATGGACAGCTTGTCAGCTAGGGCTGGATCCTGAAGGTTAATAATGTTTGGTCCTTTTGGCTAATTCTGCAAGCATGAGAAAGAGAATATGAATTTAATTTAAAATCTAGACATTCCTTCAACTCTGGGACAGAGAAGACAAAGCTAATTTCACCAGCAGGTTGAGGGAGATGGAAGGGGGGCACATCCTGAACTCTACATGCAGGCTAAGCACGGCCTTGGAGACAACTTCTCGGGGCATCTGAGCCCGTAGGTGTAAGACAGCAGTGCCATTTCTTGGGGAGGAATGAGGCTGCACCCCAGCACAGGTGCCTGGTGCCCGGGTCAAGTACCTCAAGTGCAGGCATCCCTTGCCATCTGGACTTGGAGGCAGTGGTGGGGAGAGCTGCCAGTGTCTCTTCTCACAGACTAGGGGATGGATGTCTCATGGTCAGACCTAAGCAGGAAGCAGAAGAGTCTTGCACCCAAACATCTGTCAGGAGCTGGAAGCAAGTGCTGGGCTTTGCTCCCTGCAGCCCAGCTAGAAACCCTTAAAACAGCTTCCTCTCCTTTTTCACCCCTCATCCACATCTTCAGCCTTCTCACAGTCTCCCCTCCTCCATCCCCCATGCCAAATAAATCTCCTTAGAGTTTAAATAAATGCTGTAGTGTCCTAAAAGTCTTGCAGCCTTGGAGAGAAAAGGAAAAAAAAAAAATAAAAAGAAAAGAGAAATAGTAGATGTGCATCTTCTTCCCTTTGGTCTCTCTGAAGGCTATTAAATGATGCAGGGTGACTGTGGACAGGTACATGCAAATAATAGGATCAAGGCAGCAGTACAAAGGTTTGTATCCCAATCTTAATGCAGGTGTGGGAGACACAAACCAGGTGGCTAAAAGGCTCCTTTGTTTGAAGCTGTCAGGAGGAGAAGCTGATAATCTCATGCCTCATCCCTAAACTCTCTTTCAGCCATGTCAAGGCATCTCCTCACATCAGGAAGTCTGAAATGACTTGGCTATGTGCTAAGCTCTGTTAATGTGGTCCGAGGTTTAAACACTTCAGGTTGAAAGTGGATAATTGGTGGTAGTGGATTTTAAAAGCTCACACAGGTGCCTTTGAAAAGAGGTCAGGAGTCAAGTGCATCTCTCCTATGAGAAATGGTGAACCTTTCCTAAGGAGATCAAAATTCTTCCACAAAGAGCCCCAGGGCTTTGTTGGAACTGTTATTAATTTAGTTCTGTATGTTCCAAATAATGGAAAAACGATACCACATGTGTACACACCTAGGGACAGGGGCACGTTCACTCCAGATAGACAGGCTTTTGCCTGACACTTTTGGGTCGTTAATTAACTAATCTACTCTCATCCCAAGCAGGAGCAGCACAGGAGCCTTCTGTCAGTGGGGTTTCTCCCAGCTGGGCACTTCAGGCAGAAGAGGCACTGGCTGATAAGTGAGGGTGGGAACTGGGTGACTTCAGCTCAAGTGGTACTCATGGGGGTAAGGACAGACCCCCAGCAAGCATCTCCCTTGGGGTCCAGATGACTGCAATGTCTCTTGTTCAGATATTCCAAACAAACAAGGGATCTGGGCATTCAGGTCCCTTCACTTTGTCCCTTCACCCTTGCTCCCATGAGATGCTGCAGTCCTGGTGCTGCCACCGCAGCTGTCTGTTTTCAGGGTCATGCTGCATGCATTATAGAATCCTATCATAGAATCACAGAATGGTTGGAAGGGACCTTAAAGATCATCCAGTTCCAATCCCTTGCCATGGGCAGGGACACCTTCCACTGGATCAGGTTGCTCAAAGCCGCATCCAACCTGGCCTTGAACACCTCCAGGGATGGGGCAGCCACCACTTCTCTGGGAAACCTGGGCCAGGGCCTCCCCACCCTCATAGGAAAACATTTCTTCCTAAGACCTCATCTCCATCTCCCCTCTTTCAGCTGAAAACCATTCCCCCACATCCTATCCCTGCACTCCCTGACACAGCCCACCAACTGAGACCTCCCTGCCACAGCCAGAGCCTTTTCTCAGCAAAGCAAACACTGCAAATACCTAAGCAAAGTACCCTTTTAACAGACAACTGTTCTCCCTTGTTGCTGTATTATTTTCTGGAATCGTGCTTAATTAAGGGGAAGCTGGAGGAAATTAACATCCAATTATTTTCTTATGGTAGTTTTTTTTGTGTCTGACTGCAAGACATAAACTTGCCCAAACACGCAGCACATGAAAGCAGCTTTTGCCCACAACATATCGGGTTGCAAAGGCCCCAAGTTTGCATCGAGCTCTCCCCAGCAGAGCCCTGCACCTGCCCAGAGCTGCAGGGAATTTAACAGGGCTCAGCACGGAGCAAAGACAGCTGAGCGGATCAGGGCCAGAAGAAGCTGGGTTTTGTCCCGTGTTCACCATGTGTTTGAATTTGCAATCTGAGAACCCGGCATGACATGTGCCAATAACGCTGAAAATAGCATCATTGTTACTCATATTTGCATTGAAAGTACAATTCAGTCTGCTTTTGTACGTGGTGGCTATTATTAGCTCCTAACTCCAATAGGATGCCTCTAGCTTCACCTATGCAAACAGCGCCTTTGATTCGAAGATTGTATTCTTTGCCATCGTGATGCATTCAGCCCAAATACTTTCAAGAGGCAAGGCATCATGTGAGAACAAGCTTATTCCAATTATGAGAGAGAGCAAGGAATTTGCCTCTTGAAAATACTGAGATTAATCTGTTGATATTTTTTTCACGGGATGATGCAGCATTTTTAATAACAACACACCTACTGGTCCTGCTGGCTGGGTGCTTTTTGAGTAAGGGCTCGTTTTGCCAGCGTCGTTTGGGTGAAATAGCTGTTCCCATCTGTCCTCCTTAAATCTTTGTCTGTGTTCGTGTTTGGGGCCAATTTGGGAAAGATTCCCACTGGTGAAAAGATGTTTAGTATTTGTTACTGCTATTTGCTGTAAACTTATGTGTCCTACAGTAGCACATTAGAGGCTCTGAACTTGCACAAAGCAAAAATACGGTCCTTGCTCCAGATGCTTTAAACTACCACAACTCCTCATCCTCCGAACAGTGGCTTGGATGTTACCCATTGTGTTTCAATTTTATACAGCACCATCTGAAACTGAAAATTTATGGGAAGCAAAACCAAAGAAATCTTTTGCCTTTGCAGCATGGGCCATGGGAATGACTGAGTTCTTCCTTTTGATTTCATTTCTTACTTGAGAAGTGATCAAACCGATGCTTTCTTGCAGAGGGTTTTGCTTTTGACAAAGTGAAGGGACAAATATCTCATTCAAAGGCATTTCCCCAGCTCTGGTTGTAATGAACATAAGAACAGCACTTTCCCTTTTTTTATTAATAATGTTTGGTGGTGAAATGGCTTAATGGCTGCAGGGTCATCTGACAGATAGGAGGTAACATTGTTCTTCTCCTCCAGCGAATGTAGTGTTTGGCATGACTTCAAAATAACCCTATTGTTTGTCATCTTCTCAAAATACACTATAAAACTGCTGTTAAAAGGAAAGATAACGTTTTCTAAGCATAAGTCAAGTGCCGGGTTGCCTTTTTTAAAGCTGCTTGATGAGAATTAATGGTGTTGGATCTCCTGTTTTAAACACATTTGGCCAGGTTTTCTGGAGGCACCTAATTTATCTTGAGGCTCTTTCATCTATTATCTAACTGTGAGCTTGTTCGTAGCTCATCAGCCATCCTGGTTTTGACAGGGGGCCTTGTGATGAGTAGCCAACAGCGTACAGTGTCGGAGCCATGTGTATCTCTGGCAGGAAGGTGATGGGAAAAGGGTAACCTTCTGCCACTCCTCCCAGCGCTCACCAAAACCAAAAATAGAGTCTTAGATCATCATGCATCCCACAAAGCCCCTCAGTGTGGTTCCTGCATCCCAGCGTCAAAGCAGACCCTCACCAGACCATGTCCATTTAATGCACAAATGGCACCTTCATCCCCTTGTGAGAGCTTGGGGTGGTGTTTGGGGAACTTAGAATGACAGAATCATTAAGGTTAGAAAAGACCTCTAAGACCATCCAGCCCAGCCATCAGCCTGACACCACTGTGCCCGCTAAACCATGTCACTTCCTCCTGTTGAGGGCACAGTCTGTGACAGAGAATTGCTTTGGCCAAGTGTCTGTGGAACCGTTAGTAAAGAGGAGAAAACACTAGAATGTTGGGGAAATGAAACAAACACTTATCCAATAAGGGTGGGAAATGAAAAGCTCTTGAAATGAAGAGTAATTTTTCCACACTTTGGATGTAAACAAGAATTATCTGGTGCATGATTAAGGACCATTGCAGCTGTGTAGATTTGGGGTGTGAGCTCCAAAGACATTCTGGAATCAGCCAGAGTAGTTTTGCACAATGAGGGCTTTGCCTTCTTTTTTCTACTTTCAGCACCGACGTATGCGAGCGCTTGGAGTAGCAGCTACAAAGCTGCTGGAAATTTTGTCACCATCACACTGGCTGTTTATACTCTGTGTGGATGAAAGAACAGCTTTCTTCAATTAGGCTTTGTACTTCAGCTGGCAGGCGGGGGCCAATTGTCTAAGACTCCACCTCTCTCAGGGAGCAATGGGGGCTGCGCACGTCAATGCGCCCAGCAGTGCTGCTGGTCCAGTCTGCTCACAATGGGACTAAATGGGACACATCCAACCAGCAACAGCAACTACTCGGATTCCGTTGCATTTACCCCTCTGGCCTGATGCAACTTTAAGAGTCGTAGCATTGTGGGATGGTTTGGGTTGGAAGGGACTCTTAAACCGCATCCAGTCCAACCCCCCTGCAGTGATCAAGGACGTCTTTGATTCGATCAGGTTGCTCAAAGCCCCATCCAACCTGACCTTGAATGTTTCCACGGATGGGGCAACCACCACCTTTCTGGGCAAACTGTACCAGGGATTCACCACCCTCATTGTAAACAATCTCTTCCTTATATCTATCCTGAATCTTCTTTCTTTTTAATTTAAAACTGTGACCCCTTTTCCTATTCTTTCTTGGTGGTTTTCCTCTTTAGTCCTCTTTGCACGTGCAAGGAGCTGACATACCAAGGAGAAGCATGCTGGTTCCTAATGAAGAGCTTGTGCTCATTTTATAGCCAGTGGTGGTGTAGGGACAGCCGACTCTTTCCATTGACTTCAGTGAGTTTTAAATAAGTTGCCTGGATACCTAGCTATGTAACACAGCATGTCTGACCAGAGAGAGAGATCTATTTAATAAGAAACAGTGCATGGGAAGGGAACTTCCTCAATACCGGTGTGAATTTATAAGACACTGATTGCACTTTGTCTTGCTTTTTTTCAGACTGAGGGAATGGATGGATTTTATTGTTTACCGAAAACTGATAGAAAATCCATGGCAAAAACTCAAAATGCAACACCCATGGCAGACTTTCACAGGGAAAACTGTCTTATAAATTGGAATCTAGAGAAATTTGTGATTTTGCCTTGCAATTAATTAAGAATGACATGTACTATCTGGGTGAGGTTGTGACAGAGAAAAAATTATGCAAGGACAACATCATGAATGAACAATTGCTTATAACAATTAAAAAAACCCGTACATCCTAATGCCCAAGCAAGTACAAATACCATGCCAATACAGCTCTGTTACTTGTCATCTCTCCTTTTCTGTTTGTACCTTTTAATTTAATCATAGAGTCATGGAATGGTTTTGGTGGGAAGGGACCTCAAAGCCCACCCAGTTCCAACCCCCTTGACATGGGCAGGGACACCTCCCACTGGGTCAGGGGACTCAAAGCCTCATCCAACCTGGCCTTGAACACCTCCAGGGATGGGGCAGCCACAGTCTCTCTGGGCAACCTGTGCTAGGGCCTCCCCACCCTCACAGAAAAACATTTCTTCCTAAGATCTCATCTCAATCTCCCCTCTTTTAGTTTAAAATCTTTTCCCCTCATTCTGTTCCTGTGCTCCCTGATCAAGGGCCCCTCCCCAGCTTTCCTGGAGCCTCTTTCAGTACTGGGAGGCTGCTCTAAAGCCTCCTCAGAGTCTTCTTTTCTCCAGGCTGAACAAGCCCAACTCTCTCAGCCTGTCCTCCTATGGGATGTTCTCCAGCCCTTGGATCATCCTCATGGACCTCCTCTGGACTCGCTCTAACAGATCCATGTCCTTCCTCTTACCATAATCAGTCTACAGAAGAAGGGATTACAGAAGATGTGGATACCTGTCCCAACTTCTGCCAGGGATTCAGAGATCTGCAAAGATACAGTGTGACCTTGGACACTCACAGGGTTGATAACCTCACGCTCGATGGCTGTTTGCATGTGCCAAACAGAGGCTCATCCATGGAGGATGGACAAATACCCTGGGAAATGTCACCATATGAGTACTCTGGTCTCCTGACTCCTACGTGATCCATTCCTGCAGCAGGTGGTGTGTGGGACCATGGAGCTGGGGTAGTGGAACTTCGCCTGTTGCACTCACAGCTTTCAACATTAGCATGAAAGCCCAGCCTTAGCTGAGTCACCAGAGGACGTAACAGAGACTGTGCCCAAACTCAGCCAGTTGCCCACAGTGCCATGTCTTCACTGGGATGCATCATGACCTCCCACGCATGAGCTGACTGCCGCTGGCAAGAGATGCATGAGGAAAAGCAAGGAGGAATAAGCCTCACCTGGGAAAAACACCTTGTTGCTCTTAATAAGAAAAAAAATAAGTTGTTTTCTTTCCTGCACATCTTCTGTGCTGACCCTCTTAGCTGGACTCTACCAAGATCAGAGCACATCCAAGAAGAGGCCTAAGGTGAGTGAGTAGTGGGGTCCATGGGGAGACATCAAAACTGCAACTCTGAAAGGAGGCACTTAGGAAATTATTTGGAAATTGTTTCCCTGGGAAAAAAAAACACAAGAAGCAATCTTGCAAGACCCTGCTCATAGTCAGGAGGAAGAGCTGGTCTTTGAGCTTGGAATTCAGGCTCTGATTTTTTTTTCCCTCCAGGCTCAAAATACTTCTTAGTAACAGTTAAGGGAGAAACAATGGCCCATTCATGGGTACATTCAGCTCTTCCTTGTCCGAGGTCCAAATGGGCATCACTACTGAGAACTGCACAAACCCAAATCTTCGCAGACCCAGGTGCAACACCCCTATCTCCTGGGGATTTCCAGTCCAACCCTGAGCCAGGTAATCGGGCAACTAAATCCCTTTAAAGGTCTGGGCCTTTTCCTCAGTTCCCTCTCTGTAATTCCTCCTTTCACAGGTGGGTTGTGAGATTAAACACATGAAAGGCTCAGAGGCACTGAATGCCGCCGTGATGAGACCCATCTGACAGAGAGATCAGCTAAATACTGCGGTGTGGAGGGCAGCCCAGGCTAGAAAATGCCTTAGATTCTCTACCCGACAGCAGGATGGCCTTGTGGATAATTGATTTCCCCCTCACAAGGCCTGAAGTATATTTTGAGGGAATGCAAACATTTTTATTTTCACTGCCGATTTTTCTTTCCTCCTCACATAAAAATGACTTTTCTTCCACACAGGCCAAGCAGCTGGTCTGAAACTTCAAGAAAAAAAAAATCTCATTAACTTTCCCAAAGCCTTAATTGTCCCATTTATTTCAAGGCAGTAGGAAAACCCATCTTTCAGTAGCTCCCTTGCCCTGCTAACAACTCACTATAATCCTTTCCATAATCCCCAGGAATGCTGGTCGCTCAGGTGGAGTTTGATTTTCCTTGCTGATGAATTGCAGGGTATTTTATATCCTCTTGTCAAAAAAACGCTCTTCTGCCTTTCCTCTTTCAGCAAGGAAAGTCACTTTTATGTTACCCATCAGGCCTTCCCTTGCCATCAGCGACCTTTTTCTCTTAGGTACACAAAAGCAAATGTTCTGGAAGCTCTTTAAAATACCTGAGCCACTGGTGGTAAACGAACCATTTCCTGTTATTCTAACCTTTTCTTTTTTTAAGCTGAGTGGTTATCTTAGCTCGGTATGTTAAGATAGTTGCATGATCTTCTGTGTTTATGTGGATAAACATTATCTCAGCTCATTCCTGAGCTGATCGACCCGATTTTATAAACAGCCTTTCAGAGTGGAAAGAGTTTGTGGTTTCTTTTCTTTCTTTCCACGAGTCTTCCAGGCTGAAGTTTGCCGGGCGCTGGCATGCGGGAAAACTACTGTGTGCGTGTTTGCACTGCAGCAACTGCAAATCTGTCCCTTTCAATCTTTTTTGAGTTAGCACACTGGGCAAACTAGGTGGTTTTTGGAATGACCTCATCCCAGGCTCTCGGTAGAAAACAGCCCGCGTGCATAGCTGAGTCTGTAATGTGAGCGGGACCTCATTCATAAACTTCCTTACCATTCCTTTGCACTCAAAGGCAGGAATAAAAATCAGCCAAAACAAGCAGAAATGGTGTTCCGGAGTTAACCAAATGGGAAAATATATAGATACATTTTTTATTTTATTGTACTATTGAATCAGGGTACTTTTAACCATTTGTAGGGAACTTTCCATGGTAATATATTCCTGCTTTCTCTTGGATTACACCAGAAGCTTTATGAAGCCTTTTTCCTTTCTTTTTTTTAAAGCTATTTTTCTGATAGTACCTTATTTTCTACCACCTGCCCTATTTCAATGAAAATATTGATCTTGAAAAATGTGTCATAAACAGGAAGTGGTATAAAAAGACTATAGCTCAGAGACGAGGCCTTAATGTAATTACAGGGTTTTTTTTCATTAAAGCTGTTAATTAATTGAGGGGGGGAATCCTTTAGAATCATAGAATGATTTGGGTTGGAAGGGACCTTAAAGATCATCCAGTTCCAATCCCTTGCCATGGGCAGGGACACCTCCCACTGGATCAGGGATGCTCAAAGCCCCATCCAACCTGGCCTTGAACACCTCCAGGGATGGGGCAGCCACCACTGCTCTGGGAAACCTGGGCCAGGGCCTCCCCACCCTCAGCATGAAGAATTTCTTCTTAATGTCTAATCTAAATCTCCCCTCTTCTAATTTAAAGCCTTTCCCCCTTGTCCTATCACTCCAGGTTCTTGTAAAAAGTCCCTCCCCAGCTTTCCTGGAGCCCCTTTCCATACTGGAAGACTGCTCTAAGGTCTCCCTGGAGACTTTAATTTTTTCACTTTTCTGAAGAAAAGTACATAAGGTCTCCATCATCCTGAAACAGGGAGGCAGGTTACATGCTAGCTGTGTATAGAGTGGGTATATACACATCAAGCTGTCCTAGACTGAGGACAAAATTCAGCCTGCCAAGTCTGTCTTGGAATCTCCTTACCTCTCCACCTGGCTCCTTGGTGGCATTGACTGCAGGTCATCAAACAAGCCGCTCACAAATATGGGATCCTCAGTCATTTCCCCAGTGGGTTGCAGCATTATTTGGGAACATTTGGAGCCTCAGCCAGATGTGAGATCCACCATGCTAGGCAATGCTTTCACTGTTTTTAAGTCTCTCTTGTCAGCTCAGCAGCAAAAATAAGGCAGGATGATTATTGCAGTCACTGGAAGAATTTTCTGTGGTCTAATATAAGTGCAACCAAGGAGCTCTGGCATGTGCCTCTAGCAACTTGGATTTGCAAGTGGTCTTACTTTTCAGTGATGGACACTCCCAGGAGGAACTTAGTTTCCAAGAGAAGATGACAGAGGGTGTATTCAGTCCAACACAGCTGTAGGTACGGTACAAACACGCAATTAGAGACAGTTCCTGCCCTGGAGAGCTTGGAGTCTAAATAGACAAACAGATCATCTCCAGATGGTAGGGGCTTGAGTTGGTGGGAGAGCGAGTGAGTGCGTGGCACTTCTGCTGCTGGATGCAGGCAGATGGTCAAAAGGCAAGGGGAGAGATAAGTGTCTTAGGCCTTGTGTAAAAAGAGGGGGTCAGACTTCCTGCAAAAAGCCCACAGGGGTGAAGTGGATATGTGGTGATGGCTGTAGAGCTCGTTATTGCAAGGGTGGGAAGAGCTGGAGGAGGGAAGAGAGGGGAGAAGGAAGAAAGGCCATTTATGGAAGCTTCTTCTGAAATGCAGGGGGGATGCCACCACATGTCAGTGCCTCATGGTGAAGAATGGATGTGATTTAACTTTGTTAGACCCTTGGGAATTTGGTGTAGAAAGGAGGATTGATGGAGAGGGCATGAGTTTTGGTGAAGCTATAAATGAATAATGCGGTGGCAAAGAGCTTTTTCACCTTCACCATCTTGAAGCGTAGGTCCCTGCCTCAAGATCAGAGGGTGGATTGTGGAGAAGGTACTGGGGGGTCGCACAGACACGTCTATGGAGCAGAAATCCACTGAGAGGAACTACAAGCAGTTATGTCTGACTCAGAAAGTCCCTTCTCTGCAAATGTTTAGGAGCTGAGTATGTTCTTAAGGGAGGTAACATAAATCTCATACTCTTCCTCAGGCCTGTTGAGGTTTTGATCTCTTCCAAAGACAGGACATTGGACCAGTGAGATCTATAGTCTGTCCCACCAGATTGCTCTTACATTCCTGCTCCCTGTCATTTGCTCTGCCTTGGTCATCTCAGCCTCCATTTTGAGAGAATGCAACTGAAGTGCAGAGAAGAAACCACTGGTTGCCTGGGAAAACTTCAGAGTATTTATTTCAGACCACAAACACTGTAGGTGGCTCTAAGGTCTGGGAGAACATAGATGAGAAGGATTTGTGGGAAAGTATTGAATTTCCAGTGGCGAGAACAATAAAGAATAATAAGGGAGAGGCACCTCTCCAAGTAGACATAGGGCTTCACCAAAGTGGGACAATGAGCAAAGTATCAGCAGTCAAATGCCACATGGTTCTGTGCTAATTGTAGTAGTTTACCACTAAACATGGGAAACCTATAGTATTTAACTTGGCAAGAAGTGGGGTGATTTAACTGGTATAGCAGAGATGTGGTTGGGCAGTATAAATCAATGGGCCACAAATTACACAGGAAATTTGGGTCTAGCTTTCAGGGTTGAGGAAGGTGAGAAGGTGAAGGAATTAAAATCTGATACCTTTAAAATATTGCTTCAAGGTAGAGATGACCTTGCTGTAGCTCTTCTGGGGTTTCAAGATTCCATATAAAATAGGCAGGAATGTATGGCAAGTCACCCTTTTCCAGCTGTCTGGTGACACAAAGAGCAAATTCAGAGCAGGCAGGATGCATATGACTTGTACATTGAAAGAAAACAGAGTAATCCCAGTTCTTTGGTTAAAAAGAAAATTACACTGAGTTAGGATGATTTGGATATGATGAAGTCATCTAGCCCATCACCTGCTCTTTAGTTGGGCTAAATTTCTAACTGATATTAATTGGATGTGGGCTTTTGTGGGGTTGGTCAGCCTGGAGAAGAGAAGGTTCCAGGGAAACCTCAGAGCGGCTTTCCAGTACTGATAGGGGAGTCCAGGAAAGCTGGGAAGGGGCTTTGTACAAGGGCCTGGAGTGATAGGACGAGAGGGAACAGCTTTAAGTTGGAAGGGGGAAGATTTAGATTAGACATTAGGAAGAAATTCTTCATGATGAGGGTGGGGAGGCCCTGGCCCAGGTTGCCCAGGGAAGCTGTGGCTGCCCCATCCCTGGAAGTGTTCAAGACCAGGTTGGATGGGTCTTCGAGCCCCCTGATCCAGTGGGAGGTGTCCCTACCTATGGCAAGGAACTGGATGGGCTTTAAGGTCCCTTCCAACCAAAACCATTCTATAATTCCATGATTCTATGATCCGCAGCTGGAGCGAGACCGATCAATGCATTCACCTGACAAAGTAACTGGCTCAGTTCATGGGCCATGTCAATGTATATTTAGTGTATTCCGCATGCACTTGATCACTACCACGAAAACTCTGGCATATTAGAAATTTACCTTTTTATAAACTTTACCTATTTCTAAAATTTGACTCATTTTCTTCTGCGAATTCATCATTCCAAGCAAAGGAGGAATCACTGTGATCAACTAAATAAGATCTTGCAAAGTGGAAGTTGTAAGGCCAGTAAGCATGGAATTGTAAAGCATCTCCTTTGGAAAGATATGCAGATTCATTTAAACACTTCACAGAGCTAAAAGTATTTCCTTCTAGACAGATGGAAAAAATGCACACCTAAATTCTGGTTAGAATTTGTTTAGCTGCATTTTCTACCTAATGGAGCTTCTTTCTTTTTTTTTATTCACTTGTTTGCTAGCTTGTTTTTTCCTAGTGTATTTAGCTTTCCATCTAGTCCCAAAATCTATTCTGTCTAGTCTAGATTGAATTTCAAACTGCCTCGTGATTTGATTAAGTTGAGCTAATTCTCATCAGATGCCTTGAAACAATCTGGTCCAACTTCTTCAGATACCTTGGAAGTTGCAAGCTGATCTCTGCCTACTTGCAACTGCCTAGGATCATTTCTGATAATTTAGATCATCTGGGATGCCTTTAGGGACGGATCTAAATTCTGCTAAACCAGCATAAAGGCTTCCCTTGATCTAATAGGCTTCGGACCAGCCTCCAATCTCTCCAAAACAGCAGGTCATATATCTGACTAAAGGTAAAATGTTTGGCTAAGTGCCTGCAAAATGCATTGTAATACAAGCTGGAGATAATCAGAAGACAAATTTTGTGTATGTGCAAAGTATTAGTGCCCTTAATGATAAAATGTTCATGCTTGACATAATCTCTGGACGAGGCTTGGAAACGGCAGGCTTGAGCTACTTTTCACATGGAAATACCTTGCAGGCAGTAAAGAGCAGATGGAAAAGATCAGCGTAAAGGGAATGAAGTGCTCTTCATGCTAGAAAACGCAAGATCTGTGGATATAAGCTACTGCTACTTTGTTATTAACTGTTTGCACCTAAACAGGTATTCTCACAACACAGGAAAGCTTTCCCACGGGAAAGAGGCCACGCTGAGAGCAGCATATTGAGTTGTCAGCTCAACCCATTTCGGGCAATTGCCTGGTCCTCCCTCAGGAGATGCTCCATTCCCTTTCCTCCATGAAAATAAGCACAATGCAAAGGCCTTGAGCAGCCTGGTCTAGAGAGAGATGTCCCTGCCCATGGCAGGGGAGTTGAAACTAGATGATTTTTAAGGTCCCTTCTAACCCAAACCATTCGTCAGGGAAAGTTTAGGCTTGATGTTAGGAAAAAGTTCTTCACTGATTGGTCATTGGAATGGGCTGCCCAGGGAGGTGGTGGTTGCCGATCCTTGGAGGTGTTTAAGGGGAAACTGGATAAGGCACTGAGTGCCATGGTTTAGATGATGTTGGTATTAGTGTTGGTGTTGGTGTTAGTGTTGGGTTATAGGTTGGACTTGATGATCTCAGAGGTCCTTTCCAACCTTATGATAGTGTGATACTGTGATATGATTCTATAAGAGAGCAGTATGGCCCATTAACCTGTGCAACAAGATACAGTGAAGGCAACCTGGTATCTGGCTGTGCTTAAGGGACATCATTCTCCACCCCGCAGCTTCAGCAAAATCCAGATCAAAGTGGGGGACACAAACCATGTTGTCCTTCCTCAGCACCTTCATCAGCCCTCCTCAGTACAGCACCCAGCCTGGACCTGGGAAGTGTTCCTTTTAACCATATTTCAGCTGTAGGCAGCCCTGAACATTTTCAGCCATCAAAGTGCCTCAGAAGGAATACCAAAAAGCTTTATGCACATGGAACTTTGGGCATAAACAGAATTTAAGACCTGACATCTAAATAAAAAACTCCTCCACTGCAACATCATCCCTGCCACCTGCCCTTAGACTGAACACTACCATGATTTAATTTGATAGGACAAGAGGTAATGGCCACAAGTGGCACCAGGGCAGGTTCAGGTTGGATATTAGGAAAAATTTCTTCACTGAAAGGGTGGTCAGACACTGGCAGAGGCTGCCCAGGGAGGTGGTGGAGTCCCCATGCCTGGAGGTTTTTACAAGATGGGTTGATGATCTTCTTATGGACATGGTTTAGTAGTGGACAGGTATAGTTGGACTCGATGATCTCAAAGGTCTTTTCCAAACAGCTGATTCTGTGATTCTGTGAGCTGCAGGGCTGAAACCGCGAAGCAATTCAATCAAGAGAGCATCGAGACAGAAGGAAATGGTGTTGGAATACAGAGAGGGTCTGTCTGCACCGTGGCACTCAGTTCAGGTTTTTGGCAGAGCCCTGTGTATCAGCATTAATGCCTAATTGCTAAACAGATGGGCTGAAAAGTCACTTTGTGATATAGATGGGCTGAGAAGAGGAGCATATTTTTAAACCAAGGTATAGGATTTTCGCTCATGGAGTTTTTCCAGAGGGTTCTTATGTCTTGGGCTCAGCTGATTGCATGGGGCAAACACATCTGCTTTCCTGTTCTTAATGTGCATGTGAGGTTTAGACTAGATACTAGAAAAAATTTCTTTACTGAAAGGGTTTTCAGGCACTGGAACAGCTGCCCAGGGAGGTGGTTGAGTCTCCATCCCTGGAGGGGTTTAAAAGGTGGGTGGATGAGTTTCTCAGGGACATGGTTTAGTAAGGGGACAGGTACAGTTGGACTCAATGATCTCAGAGGTCTTTTCCAACCAGATGATTCTGTGATCCTATGATCCCCTGCAAAGCTTACTTGGCTGTCACAAAATGCTCCAGCCTTCTCCCACAACCTGCCAGAAAAGAGAGGTGTCGCCTCAAGGGGAGAGGGCATTTTGATAGAGTTCTACACCAGGGGGTTGCCCATTGTTGGCTGGAGGTCTGATTTTTTTCACACACCCAGTCAGCACAGAGTTGTTAAACCAATCTGTTTAATGCAGTGCAAACGTATGGTTTACACTTGGTGGCACTGCAGGTTTCTATCCCATCTAATTTTATGGCATATCCCAGCAGTTCCAGCAAATTCAAGAATTAAATAATTCATTACAAACCAAAGATTTTGTTACACAAAAAAGTTTTTGCTTCCCTAGCACAGGAAGGATGTGGATCGATTACAGTGAGTCCATAGGAGGCCATGAAGATGATCCAAGGGCTGGAGAACCAGGTTTGAGAGAGTTGAGCTTGTTCAGCCTGAAGAATAGAATCATAGAATCCCAGAATCATAAAATTGCCTGGTTGAAAAAGACCTTTGAGACCATCGAGTCCAGCCCTATCTGTCCACTGCTAAACCAGATCCCTGAGCACCTCATCTTTTAAATACTTTCAGGGATGGTGACTCAGCCAGCCCCCTGGGCAGCCTCTGCCAGTGCCTGAGAACCCTTTAGGTGAAGAAGTATTTCCTGATGTCTAATTTTAACCTTACCTGCTGCAACTTGAGGCCATTTCCTCTTGTCCTCTTGCTTGTTACCTGGGAGAAGAGACCAACACCCACCTTGCTCCAAACTCCATTCAGCGAGCTTCAGAGAGCAATGAGGTCTCCCCTCAGCCTCCTCTTCTCCAGGCTGAACAGCCCCAATTCCCTCAGCTGCTCTCAGAATTCCTGTTTTCCAGCCCCTTCCCCAGCTCCATTGCCTTCTCTGGATGCGCTCCAGCCCCTCAGTGTCCTTCTTGGAGTGAGGGGCCCAGAACTGAAGCCAGGATTCGAGGCGTGGCCTCACCAGCACCAAGTGCAGGGGAACAATCCCTTCCCTGGTCCCCCTGGCCATGCTGTTTCTGATGCAGAGAAAGCTGCATGGAGACTTGTAGCAGCCTTCCAGTCCCTAAAGGGAACCTACAGGAGGGCGAGGGGGGGCTTTTTATCAGGCAGCACAGGGATAGGACGATGGGGAACCTCTTTAAGCTGAAAGAGGGGAGATTGATATGAGATCTCAAGAAGAAATATTTTCCTGTGATGGGGGAGGCCCTGGCACAGGCTGCCCAGAGAAGTGGTGGCTGGAGGTGTTGAAGGCCAGGCTGGATGGGGCTTTGAGCCCCCTGATCCAGTGGGAGATGTCCCTGCCCCTGGCAGGGGGGTTGGAACTGGATGGGCTTTAAGTTTCCTTCCCATCCAAACAAATTCTATGATTCTCTGAAACATCAAGTAGGTTGAGGCACCAGGACGTGAATTTCAGACACAAGAGCTATTGATATTTGTTCTGTTTGCTCAGAGGGGCAATCTCACCTGACATTACCAGACGCACAAGGTATTTGCCATTCAGTCAAGGTAGGAAGGCCAGGGCTTACCACTTCAACAGATGCTGAAAATTATCCTCTTTCACCAGTGGCTCTTGTTGCAGCTCTCCTTGCTTGCAGAGTGTCTTTTGAATATAGCAATATATTGACTTTCAGTGGCTGTCTGGAAGCTTTTCTTCCATGACATCAAGCAAGAAATTTGAATTCTTCCTAATTTCTGATTTATAGAATAAGACTCCCTACATTTTACTGAACTGTTACAGGATAGCTAACGTGTGCGAGGCACTCACATGTTAGGATCGCGGGTCAAGACAGCATCTTGGCTCAGGGGAAGAGAAACATCCTTAGATTTTGAAAAATCTTTACTGTGAATGCACACAACAAAGCAAAGAGGTCAACAAAAGCCACATGACAACATCCAATAAATATTGATGAGCAGCAGATACTTTTGCAGAAGTTGAAACCAATTCATAGGCAAGCAGACAGCCTAATTCATGAGGTGAGATAAACCCAATGCAGAAGTTGACCTGCCTTGATCACAACCCATGGAAGATTTTTATCAAATGTGTTTGAACAAATTTCTTTTGATACTTCTGAATTGTGTCAAGGGAAAAATAGATTTTTCACCAGAAAGAGAAATCTTAAATTTTCTTCTAAACTCACCAGTAAATCAAGAACAGCCAGAGACTCCAGCTTTGCAACTGTGAGCCTTTGTTCTCTTTGCTAAGCTCAGAGGAGGTCTAAGCTTTCTGGGGTCTTGTGCTTGTGCAAAGCAGCAGGAGCAGTGCTGAACGTGAGTCATACAATGCAAGGGCACTTGGAAAAGGCAGGCTGCTTATCAAGGTCCCAAAATGGGTGGCATGCCCAGGAACCTCCCCCCCCCAATACAGGATGCTCTTCGTGGCACCACATGCATCCCACAGCTGTCGCTGCCTGTGGTCCCATCGACTCCAGTAGGGCAACACCAGCACCCACAAGCCAAGGACTTACCTTGCTCGGCAGCAGATTTCCAAGTATTTTGATACAAAATCAGCTCTGTGATAGACTGTGGCACTCTCAGACCCTGGGGTGGAGCTGGCAAGGGTCCCAAAATGGGTGGCATGCCCAGGAACCTCCCCCCCCCAATACAGGATGCTCTTCGTGGCACCACATGCATCCCACAGCTGTCGCTGCCTGTGGTCCCATCGACTCCAGTAGGGCAACACCAGCACCCACAAGCCAAGGACTTACCTTGCTCGGCAGCAGATTTCCAAGTATTTTGATACAAAATCAGCTCTGTGATAGACTGTGGCACTCTCAGACCCTGGGGTGGAGCTGGCAAGGGTCAGAAAGGGTGCAGAGCTAGCTCCCTGCCAGAACAGAGTTCAAAGAGCCTGAAAGATCAGCCAAAATACAAAACCAAACTCAAACCATGCTGCTACTTTTTGTCTTCTTTGGTGGAGACTCAGCAGACTGCAGGCAAGGTGGAAAGAAAAGGATCATCTCTGCAGCTCCAATTAACTTCTGCAGGTAGCAGAGCTTGTGACTGCAAAGAGGTTTTCAGATACTACCCACGGAATAATCACCAATGAAACACAGCAGAGGAAGATCAACAGCACAGCCCTGCCCTGAGTTACCACAAAGTCATCACCGTGGTCACAACCAGGTGCTTTGACCTCAATTAGGCAAGGACCACATCCATTCCACCTTCCACCTGTCAGAGGATCTGAGCATCTCCTCTTAACGGTCCTTAGACATAACCACATCTTTCCAACATTATCCCAACTGTTTCCCCACCCTATGGCTCTCTTTCCCTGCTAGGAATGTTCACACTGCAAAGCAGTCTTCTGCAGAGGGTGATTTTGTAAGTTAGCCACTACACTCCAGCAAACTTTCATTGCCTCTCTCTTAAGTTCACAGCTATAAATAGAGTCTTTCATAAGGTGGTGCCTGCAGGAGAAGTTCTGGCACAAAGAGATTTCAACATTTTGGATAAGCAGGGTTTAATGGGAAGCCTGCTGCCTGCCTGGCTTGACCACCTCTGCAAACCTGTTTGGGTTTAAACACCCAGCTATCCCTGAGAATGAACTGTTAACCTGGCTGAGACCATTTCAGTTTATTTTGTAAGTGCCTTAGACAGATGTTTAAAGGATTTATGTAAGGCTGGCTGAAGTCAAACACAGGTGTAAGAGATGAAAGGGGAAAAATGCACTGTGATGATCATTTTTCCATTTCTGTATTTTTTTCCCCTGGCTGTTGATTCGAGTGCCCTTTCCATGCAATGTCTGTGCTGTGAGTCACTGAGAAAAAAAAAAAAACAAAAACAAAAAACCAAAACAAAACACAAAACTATTCTTATTTACTACTACTAAGGAATGAGGTCTTACACAAAGCTGTGCTGTAGCTGTGCTCTCTTCTCCTCTTTCAGTTACCCAGTTTATTTTTGCTCTACTTCAGCTGCTTTTTGCTCACAAGATGTGCTGAGCAGACATTGCCACTCTGAGGAAGGGGAGAAAATGCAAGGTGTAGAAATTCACTGCAGGCTGCACGTTATTTGCCTGCATGTAGCACAAGTTTCATGCATGCCTGTGCCAACCTTGGCTTCTGGATGTCTCCAGTGGTTATAACAAGCCCTCACCTCTTGCTATAGAATCATGGAATGGTTTGGGTGGAAAGGGAACTTAAAGATCATCCAGCTCCAACCCCCCTGCCATGGGCAGGGACACCTCCCACTGGATTAGGGGGATCAAAGCCACATCCAGCCAGGCCTGGAACACCTCCAGGGATGGGGCAGCCACAGCTTCTCTGGGCAACCTGGGCCAGGGCCTCCCCACCACATGAAAATATTTCTTCCTAGGATCTCATCTCAATCTCCCCTCTTTCAGCTGAAAACCCTTCCCCCTTATCTTGTCCCTGCACTCCCTGATAGAGAGCCCCTCCCCAGCTTTCCTGTAGGCTTTCTTTAAGTACTGGAAGGCTGCTAAATATGTTTATTGTATTTTCCCGTGGTTCTGGTGCTAAGACCAAAGTGAGTCAACACAAAGCAGCTGTGCTGTGGTCCTTTAGGGAGCCTTCACCAGCTAAGCATCACTTGCAACCTTCTCCCAGGGCACTGCATGTGAATTTTGGTCCTCGTAAAGTACTGCCTCACACCACGACCTTCGTCCCAACTCCAGACACTCAGAACTCCCTGTTAGGAAGCTTTGGTGGAGAAGGATCGAGAGGAAAGATCAGTCAGGGCCCTGGGGTGGACAGAAGTGGCTGCCTCAGAGCACCCCTCTCCGAGGCGGCATGCATCTCTGTGCTGTTGGAGCTTATTCAAACAGCCGTTGTAAGATAAACACAGCTCAGCCCACTGCTTTTCCAAACAATGTGCCATATCTCATCCCAGCCCACTAATGGCCACCAGAGTCAACAGAGGGGCTTTCTGTTGCCTCTAAAGTTGCTTTGGTATTAGCCCTTAAAATAGCACCCACAAATACCCTGTAAGCATTTTAAACCCATCTGAAAAACAATTACTCCCTCGCAGCTTTCCAGATGCATGAGTCAGTGTTCCTTTATGTGCCTCAGGCACATCTCAGGCACAGCTCAAGTCTGCAGCCCTGAAGAGGTGATAGGTATTTCTAAGGGATATTTCAGTGTCTCAACTGTCAATCTACACCCAGAAGGCCAAGGCAAACCTCTGGGATACACTCTTCCTTGGATGAGCCATGGAAATCGCAGTTTCACAGGGTTGGAAAAGACCTCTGAGATCATCTAGTCCAACCTATGACCCAACACCAATACCTACTTGTCGTTTAAAATGTGCTAGTTGGGAGCACTGAGAGAGTGTCTTTAACCTTGAATGGCCAAGGATGGTGTGCATCTTGTTGCAAACCCCATGCAAGTATCTCCACTTTGCATTTTGCATTTGCACCTTCACAGAACCATAGAATCATAGAATTGCTTGGTTAGAAAAGACCCTAGAGGTCACTGAATCCAGACCCTTTCTGTGATGGTGCAAAGCACAAACAGGGAGACAGGGAGGACGTTGGTCCTGGACATGATTCCAAGAGAAGCCAGGGGGGAGGAAAACATAGCTTGCAGGCAAATCCCTGTTTATCATTCCCCCTCATTAATTAAGGAGTTGTTACCTACCTGAAACCCACAAGTAAAGGCAGAGCATCCTCATCCACCCCAGCTAGCAGGGAGGCATGCGAGGCACCAGCCGAGGTTCAGCAACCCCATGGAAGGTCGTCAAAGGCAGCAGCAGAGCCAGGAGCTGAGCTCACATCTCCCGGCTCCCCAGCCAGTCCCAGACCCACAGGGCCATTTTTTCCTCTCCGTTCTGCCTCATTAGCACTCGTAAGCACTTCTGTCATCAGGGACACGCACACTCTGGTAGGGAGTGTAACATAAATGCCTATTAATAAATGATATAATACTTTCCAGTTTTCAAAGCTCTCTGTGGTGGCTGCTCAGCAGCCCTGGCGGAGTCAGGTTCTTTGATTTACACCCTCATCCCTGCCAAACCTGTTGTTTGCCATCGACTGGGCAAAACATCCCCATCTGACAAAGGGTTGCCTCGAGCTATCCACACATGCAGCCCCAGATGGGGACCAGGGAGCTGGAAATGCTGGTGGTGTGGCAGGAAAGAGGATGAGCCGGTGGGGAAAGGACCCTGGGCTGTGCTGTTCAGTGTTGGATGAGAGGAGAGGGGCAGCTTTATAATAAATGTTTTGTATTAGTCCTGAAAGCCTCCAGCCCCAGGCTGAGGATCCATCTGCAAGCACGGAGCTGGGGTAGGCACTCACCCGGCGAACCTCAGAGTTATGGCTTCATTCTCCTCCCAACAATGTCACACAACGGGACGTGTTTTATGGGGACATTAATCCACACAGCAATGGTCTTAATGCATCTCACCACCCGAGCTGTCTATTAGCTGTCCCTATAGCATATACCCCAATGGGTTTTATTGCTATTGCAACATAAATCCTGGGGTTTAGAGCCTTTTAAAACTCTCTTTCCAGGTCCCAGTCCAGAGGATAGTGGAAAAAAAAAAAAACAACCTTCACCCTTACTCCATCTCACAGTTGACACAGGAGTTAGCTGAGGATTAGGAGACATCAGAGCTATTCTCCTGTGTTTCCCATAGGAAAGCAAGGATAACAAAGGGATTCAGTATGTTATTCCTTCTTTTCTGTTCATGCTACAGCTATTCAGATTCTCAGTGCAATGTGTTTATTTTGTCTACCAGGACATCCAGTGCCAAAACTAAGACCTCTCTGCCACCAACACCTGAGTTGCTGTCAGCTGTTTCATCCCTGAAAGCCAGCGGGGAGCTGCTCCCCTCTTTAGTCCTTGCTGAATCTGTTCCTATGAGGAGAGGGGTAAGCAGGCAAGGAAAGAGTCATTTTATAGAATCATAGAATCATCTTTTTGGAAAAGACTTTTGAGATCATCGAGTCCAACCGTCCTTGTCCACTACTAAATTAGATCCCTGATGACCTCATCTACCTCTCTTTTAAACACCTCCAAGGATGGTGACTCCACCACCTCCCTGGGCAGCCTCTGCCAGGGCCTAAGAACCCTTTTGGTGAAGAAATTTTTCCTGAAATCTAATCCGAACCTGCCCTGGTGCAACTTGAGGCTGTTTACCTCATCCTATCACCTGTCACTTGGGAGAAGGGACCAACACCCACCTCGCTTCCATCTTGTGTCAGGTAGCTGTGAACAGTGATAAGGTCTTCCCTCAGCCTCCTCTTGTCCAGGTTGAACAGCCCCAGCTCACTCAGCCACTCCCAGAACCCCTGTTCTCCAGCCCCTTCCCCAGCTCCGTTTCCTTCTCTGGACACGCTCCAGCCCCTCAATGCCCTTCTTGGAATGAGGGGCCCAAAACTGAACCCAGTACTGTAGGTGTGACCTCACCAGTGCCAAGTCGAGGGGCACATTCACTTCCCTGTTCCTGCTGGTCACGCTGTTTCTCATCCAAGCCAGGATGCTGTTGGCCTTCTTAGCCACCTAGGCCACTCCTGATTCATGTTCAGCCACTGTCAAGCAGCACTCCCAGGTCCCTCTCTGCCAGGCACCTCTCCAGCTGCTATTCCCCAAGCCTGGAGTGCTACAAGCCAGAAAAAAAAAAAAAAAAGATAGCAAAAACCCCAAAGCAAATGTTCCAGCTGTTGAAACAATGATGAAAATCATCAAGAGCTCTCACCTGGCCTGTGTGCCATCTCTGTAGCATCTGTGGCATCACTGTGTCCCACAGCCACCCCACCATAACACAGGGGTCCAATCTGCAACTGCTTTATAGCTGCAAATGCAAAAGTCATAGAATCGTAGAGCTATCTGGGTTGGAGGAGGGAGACCTCCAAGATCATCAAGTCCAACCCTTAATCCAACACTATCATGATTACTAGATCATGGCACTAAGTGCCACATCCAGTCTTATTTTAAAAACCTCCAGGGATGGTGAATCCACCCCCTCTCTGGGCAGGCCATTCCAATGCCTGATTATTTGTCTGTGAAGAACTTTTTCCTGATATCCAGCCTAAACCTTCCCTGGCAGAGTCTAAGCTCGTGCCCTCTTGTTCTGTTGCTGGTTGCCTGGGAGAAGAGTCTGACCCCCACCTGACTACAACCTCCTTTCAGATAGTTCTACAGAGCGATGAGGTCACCCCTGAGCCTCCTCTTCTCCAGGCTAAACAACCCCAGCTCCCTCAGCCTTTTCTAATCCTTTCATTTTTCCCAAACCCCTCCATCCGCTGTGAGGAACAGATAGACACAGGTGTGTGCCATCAAAGGGTCCCTGGCTTTCTTTTCTCCCATGCCCAGCCATCTCCTTTCAGGAAGATGACACACCAAGGCCATAGGAGATAGTGTTTCATCTCCCTCGCACTCTTTCCGTGTTTGCTCCACATCCCTGCCTTGATGAAGGAACAACCCAACAAACACATGGGAGACCTCTCTGCTTATTAATAAGTCCATTGCCAAGGACCAAACTACATTAAGTCATTAAGCCTGCACATCTTGACGCAGCTGTCATTCTTGAAAATGTCCCTACTTAGCTCTTGGCAGGAATGCCAGAAACTCGGGTGCTTAATGAAATGAGAAAAAGGCTTGTCACTCTAACTGTGCTAACTGGGGAGCAAGAGGCATGAGAGCAGCCCTGCGAAGTGGGACCCGGGGGCTCTGGTTGAGGGTAAATTGAACAGGAGCCAAGAGTGCCCTGGCAGCCAAGAGGGCCAACTGTGTCCTGGGGGGGCATCCAACATGGCATCACCAGCCGGGAGAGGGAGGGGATTGTCTTGCTCTGCTCTGCACTGGGGAGGCCCCACCTGGAGTACTGGGGGCACTTTGGGCACCACAGGATAAAAAGGATCTCAAGCTAATGGAGAGTGTCCAGAGGAGGGCACGGAGTTGGTGAAGGGTTTAGAGGGGAAGCTGTATGAGGAGAAGCTGGAGTCACTTGGTCTGTTCAGCCTTGAGAAGAGAAAACTGAGGGGAGACCTCATTATGGTCTGCAGCTTCCTCACAAGAGAAGGAGGAGGAGCAGGCGCTGACCTCTTCTCTCTGGTGACCAATCACAGGACCCGAGGGGATGTCAGGAAAATGTGCCAGGGGAGGGTTAGGTTGGATGTTAGGAAAAGGTTCTTCACCCAGAGGGTGGTGGAGCACTGGAACAGCTCCCCAGGGAAGCAGTCACTGTGCCAAGCCTGACAATATTCCAGAAGCGTTTGGACAACACCCTCAGAAATATAGAATCATAGAATGACCTGAGCTGGAAGGGATCCATAAGAAACATCTAGTCCAACTCCTATCCCTACATAGGACAATTTCAAAATTCACACTATATGTCCAAGGTGAATGCTGGAGTTGGCCAAATGCAGGGACAAGGACTGGACTTTGTGCTCTTTGTGAGTCCCTTCCAACTCACGACATTCCATGGTTCTATAAAAGCTAAATGCCCTGTCCCCCTGCACCCTGCCAACACCACCACAGGCAGTGCTGCCCTCTCCCTACTCTGGAGGTCAACAGCAGCACCAGCCACACAGACAAGGCTAATTTGTAGATATGGATGAAAGACTTGGTGTTAAGAAGACAGTTTTGGAAGATTTGACCAGTAGGATCCATTCTGCCCTGGACTCCCTTTTGGGAGTCCAGATGAGTAGGACAGCCTTTTGGGGTCATACTAACCCTAACAACAGTGTTAACAGAGATGATATAACAATTTACTTCAACTCATCTATGACAAACACTGGCATTAGTTCTCCATCATTATTTCATAATTATTTGTCATGCTGAAGGAAAGCTTTAAGAAACAGAATGATTGCCCATTAAACATCTCACTTGGCAACCTCAACTGCAGAAGCTTCTGCCAGAGACTGGCATTAGCTCATACCCCAATATTCACCTTTAGGTTTGGCTCAGAGAGGCCAACAGAAATTATCAGAAAGCCATGAATTTTAGGACAATATGTTTTTCATGTTTATGAGAAAATCATGGCCTCAGGTTAAATCTCTCTTGGCAGTGTCTGCAGGAGCATATGGTGTTCTTCCTAGGATTTTCCGTCCCAGAAGGACTGGGACTCGGTGTCCACACCAAGGTCTGCAGTAGACTGGCTTTTGGGGGAGCTGGTTCACAGCCCAGCTGTGGGGTTTCTTTTTGTGCTATCAGCCCCAGTACTGGTGACCACCGCAAAAGTGGTGGCAAGAGATTCCAAAAATTGACATTTTGGAGTAGGAAAAAGAGGCAAGACATATTCACTAGTTCTGGCTTTCAGGGTTGACTAAGGAGAGCTGGAGAATTCCATTGGCATTTCAATTGAGACATGTACTACCTTAATATGAACACCTTTTCTCTACACAAGCCCTTTTGGATATGTGAGAATCAGTTCATGGAGAGCTTTCTGGAGCGTGGAAACTGGATTCAACTGAATAATACTGCTGTCCCCATCAGTTTTAAGAGATGTTGTTTGAGGACTCCATCACACAGAGAGAATTTGGAACACATCTGACGTCTGAAAGCTATCATCGGAGTTTCCTCCAGATGCCAGTAAGCTGGGGTCTGTATGTAACTCCTATTTAACTGTACTCCTGTGGAGATGAGTAGCACAGATCTTTTCCCATCCATTCTTGAACGGGCTGTAATTGCCAGCATCATGGAGAGATGTCCCACCGGCTTATGAGTACATGCTACAGTGGGAACCTCAGTACAATAGTATTTAAGGAATGAGAACATTTCTCCCACTGCTGCCCCTTGGGATGCAGAGGAGTCACCATACTAAATGCAATTCTTTCCTAGCTGGGAAAAAAAAACCCTGAGCAACTGTAAGACAATAGACAGACGAGCCTCGTTGTCTCTCCTCACTTTCAGGAGACATGTGTGATAGATATGTGAGGCTTTTCTCGCTGCACACTGAACTGACAGTGCCACAGAGAGCTAATTTCTCCTCTTCTTTGCGTCCAAAGATGATTTTGGAAGCTAAAATCTCACTTTATCCATGAACAAAAGCAATTCTTTAAGGCCAGCTTGCTACACCACTCAATTAATGGAGATATACGTGTGATTATCTTTTGATTATTGGAGTGACGCTTTATTTGTCATGGAAAACCCATCGACAAAGTGGGAAGGAAACAAAGCTGCAGTTGACTGATGAAATGCTTTTCATGCCTCTGCTTCCCACTGTTCCAGTGTTGGTCATTGACCTTGCACAACGACTGGGAAGAAGAAAGTGTCCTGGATTTCAGGTACAGTCTCAAATGGGCCAGTTCAGCTGGGTGCACACTTGTATCCCACTCTCAAATGCCCACAAAGCCAATATATTGCCCTTCAATAATTTGCCAGACTTTCTTAAGGCAGACCAGAAAAACTGCAGATAAAAAGAGCTCCAAAGAGTCTAATCCTCCACCAAAAGCGTTGTGTCTGGTTTCTGATATTAAAAAAAAAAAAAACCTCCAAGAAGCAGGATAAAATGAGGAGTTCCTTCCAAAGTCTGGACAAAAAGAAACTTTAGGCCTTTAGGTACAATAAAAGCTGTTGCAGGAAGCAGGCTTGTGGAAGAAGATCACCAGCACCAGAGGTGTAAGACTAAAAGGTGAGATTATCTTTGAAGAAATCTCTTCCAGCTGATCTTCTCATCATTACACCACCTACAGTCTTCAATGAGGAGGACATCACAGCTCTATTAGTTACTATTATTGGATTAATACTTCTTCAGGCCTTAAAGAGTGGAAAAAACAAGGATGAATCCAAATTAAAGACATTTCTAACATTCTGCTGCAGTGGAAAGGTCTCATCCTCACCCTCACAGAGCGAATGGTGTCACACCAGCTCACCCCACTAGGAATTGGAGAAAGGAAGGACACTCAAGAGGTGTGGTAATGGTGAGCATGCTCAGGTCTGGTAGCATTAGGGTGAAACCCTAAACCAAGCAGAATTTAAACCTTAGGAACAGAGAGGGAGCAGGTGGCTAAATACAGAAATGTAAATGCAGGCTTGAAGTCATGTTTGCAGTTGTGAAAGGCCATCCTGACAGCAGACCCCAAGACTTTTAGAGTTTTCCAGCATGACCTAAGCCCAAGCTCATCCAACGCATCATCAAAGACCTTCGGCACAAAAGTGCCACGGAGAGTGGAACCACCCTTGCTGTATTATCAGCAGGGTTTTTCCTCTTGCCAAAGCCTGGCCTGGCATCAAGGAGTTGAGCCAGGGGATATTTTGGTTCAGGGCTGGTTGTGACTTAAGGCCATTCCGGTCAGAGTTCAGCATCATTCAACGCACAGGTGCGGCTGGGCAGTGGTTCAAGAATAAAAGTCACCACCCCCTGCGGGACTTGGCTGATCACACAGTGCACGGGATCACACGGGATGTAGGAGTGGATTTTTGGGGCACTTGTCTGTGAAGGAAGAGCTGTGTAGTTTTTGTTTAGTCTAGTTATAAATGTCATGCATTATATATCCTTCACCATTTCCTCGTAGGACCACTTTGCTAATGGATATCTGCACCAGGAAACTTGTGTGGCTAGACAGCCAAAATTTTACCTCCTTCACTTTCAGCCTTTCCTTATAACTCTCTAATTCCTCAGGATTTATGTCATTGCAATATTTGCTTCATTCTCCCCCAGTTGCTGCTAGCCAAGCCAGTGATATTTCATTTATTTTAATCTTTCTTCCAGAACTTCCATTTTTCCAAGCTGAATCTTGGTGCCTTTTCCCCCCAGTGTTCATCCTTGACAAGGAAAGGCTAAGACAATAAAGCAGTAGATCCAAAGTGAAAATGGTTTTATTAAATTGGCCAATTGGGCTAACAGAAGAACTTGTCTTACCAGAGCTGATCATCTGCTTTGCCTTTTAACATTGACAACAGTGAAAGAAACCTAAGTCACTACCTTAAGCTGCTGGCACTGTCTAATTTATGGGGAAAAAAAATAAAGAATTAAATAGAGACTTTCAGATTTTTTTACATTGCTGAAACCACTCATGTAACAAAAATTACTATTTTGTGTGGGAAAACTAGAAATAACTAGGAAGTATTTTTTTCAGGAACACTTAGATCAGTTACATGTATTCTCTAGTCATTACCATTCATAATTTTCATAGTATCATAGAACGGTTTGGGTTGGAAGGAACCGTCAAGGCCATCCCGTTCCAACCCCCCTGCTGTGGGCAGGGACATCTCCCACTGCATCAGGGGGATCTAAGCCCCATCCAGCCTGGTCTGGAACACCTCCAGGGATGGGGCAGCCACCACTTCTCTGGACAACCTGTGCCAGGGCCTCTCCTCATCACATGAAAATATTTCTTCCTAAGATCTCATCTCAATCTCCCCTCTTTCAGCTGAAAACTGTTCCCATCACCTGTCATGGTGCTCCCTCATCAAGAGCCTCTCCCCAGCTTTCCTGGAGCCTCCATTAAGTACTCGATGGGAATTTTGTGCATAAGGAATTTAAACTTTGAGTGGTGTCACCTTGTGCAGAGAGGAACGCTTGGCTGACTAAATCTGAGGAACTCTTACATCAGACTCACAGCAGGCAGTTCCTAAGTATTGAGGGAAATGGCTTCACACGTCAGCTGATAAATCATGTTATAATTATTTTAACATTAAAAGAAGAAAAATCAATTTGGATAGGTGTGCAGCCATATTAATAAATTGATTTTGAGTGCTTTCTACTCCATTTACATCAACCTTTTTTCAGGGAATAAGATTTCTCTTTGAATTTTTGCTGAAATTTTGGCCAATAGACCTATGCTGGGAA
Source organism: Tapera naevia (assembly GCA_033556795.1). Lineage (NCBI taxonomy): Eukaryota > Metazoa > Chordata > Aves > Cuculiformes > Neomorphidae > Tapera > Tapera naevia. Next base: position 7,928,117 of record JAUMJJ010000157.1, on the reverse strand, counting down.
AATATTTGAATGGTGAAGGAGAAGGTAAAATTCAAGTGATGGTTATGTTTTTAGATCGTGGCTTTAAAATCACACCAAGTTATTTACAGAATTTGAAGAAATTAAATTTTCTAACCTTGCCATAAAATTGTGATTTCCTTTGTAGGGCTGATTTCGCTGACTGGAGTCTATGTTTTTAGTAATATATAATTTTTTCTGTAAACAAAATATTCCAACCTAATCTTGACAGTGTTGGGGAAAATTCAAAATAGATAAAACAAATGTAATGCAAGTCTCTTTTAAGCCACAAAAAAAAAGTTTTCTAACCATTTTTTTAAAATACATTTTATTTTTTTTGAGCTACCCTAACAGTCCACTTTTTCTTCTTTGTTAGAGAGACAGATCAGTCAGGAATGCTCACGTCGCAGTTTTTAGATATCAGCTCCGCTTACTGCATAAACACTTCTCAGAAAAGAGTATTGACAATAAAGTACATCAGTTAATCAATAATATTAATTAAATGCATTTACCCTTTCTTCTGACTATAAGATAAGGTGGCTCTGGGGCTCAAACCTGGGTGTAGTGTAAGCACACCAAGAGGAACATCACCTGTTAAGACCTAATATTTTCACAGAAGGCAAAGAAGATGTCTTGGCAGAGAGGTTCTTGGTTTCTAGCACACAGCCAGCATTGAGCTGTGATAAGGCACCTCAGAAGTTCCTCTGGTGGTGCTTTAGGGTGGGAGATGTGTGCACAGCTCCCCAGTGCTGGTTTCCATGTCTACCCAAAGCCATGTGTGTGATTTTCCATCTCTTTCACCCTTGGGAAGAGAGCCATCTGACTTTTTTCTGCAGAAGACTCCATAGCCCTTCCCTCCTGATGAAGGGCCTTATGCACACCACACCCCCTGCCCAGGCCTTGTAAAATTCCCTGGGCCCCTAACTCCAGACCCCAATTTCCCCCCTCATCCTCCTTCCCAATCTAGCAGCCACATTCCCTCCCCACAGCTCCATTCCCTTTCATCTCCTGTTTCCTAACTCATGGCTTACCTCTGATTTTCAAATGCTCATATTCCAGTCCCTCCTTCTCTGGTGGAAACTTTAACAAACGCACCAACATCTGCTATAGTTAGTCATCACACTTAATGTACAGGATATTCCAGCTGGCTTCACTCTCCTTTTATTATGTATTGGAAAGAGGTTTCATCTGCATTCCTCTGGCTTGGCCAGACACACACCCAGACTCACCTCCACGTGGTGTGGACGCAGCTGGGGTGCCATGGGGTGCCTCTCAGCCACTTGCCCACAGCATCCCCCACTCCAGCGCCTCATCCTCTTGCCCATAGAGCTATAGAGGGACGTGCCTGGGTTGTCAAGTCCTTCTTTGAAGAGTTGTGGCACCCCATGATGGCAGCCTGAGTTTTAGAGGCTGCTAGATAGACAGATGCCCACTACTGAAGCATTTTCAGATGGCTGGAGAGAAGATTCCTCGCCCTCACGACCTACAGCGTAGCTGTGAATCGCCAGCCTACATGGCGAGACCTCCTGGGTTGTGGTTGGGTGTGCAAGTATGTGTTGCCTGCAGGGTTTTCAGACACATCATTAAAAGCTCCTGTGTGCAGGAAATCACCCCCTTTCCAAATCTGAGGGCAGAGCAACCACCCTCCATCCTTGACCCCAGGGAAGAAACTCAGCTCCTTGGCAGAAAGAGGGAGCTGAAATGACAGAAACGTCAGCCCAAAGCCATCTAATGGAAAGCATGAGCCAGTTTTACATCTAATGGAAAGCATGAGCCAGAATGACCTCAAGACACCGCCACATGGGCTTCCCCCTCAGCAAGCTGCACAACTGCATTATCTGGAGCTGGGTTCGTCTGGAGCATCAGGCAGGTGAGCGCAGCTGGAAGGAGAGGAAGAACACTGGGCATGGTCCTGGGTGGAAGAAGAGCCAGCCCCCAAAGACTGAATAAGTATCTTGAATTAATAAAAAGAAAAAGAAAGAATTTATGATAAAATCTGATATTTGGGTGTAAAAATTCATGCTATCGTTTTTCGTCCAGCAAGTGTTCCTAATTTTTCTTCCAGCACTGTGGTCTTCAACTGTGCATGTTAAGCATTGGCAGCCACTGAATGGCACTGGAGAGCATGAGTTTGGTTCAGAAAGACAGGCTACAAGATTACTGCAAGAAGCAAAAGCAAAAATGTGAAAAAGGACTGAGGATTTAAAGACTTCAAGGTGCACATATTGACGTGGTGGCCTGGCTGGAGAGCAAGCAACTTTGGAGCCTTGGAAGCACGTTAGTTAACACCAGGTGTGTGGTGAAGAAAAGCGTAACAGAAACATGCTGGAGCCATGAATATCCCAAAGCAGGTCTTCTGACTGACTTCACACACGATCTGTGTCCTGGGGAGTTTCCATTTAATTCCCCTTGTGAGACAAGTGGTTTATTTGCTTTCCTAGATAAATAAGGACCCACGTCATGTACCTTTTCCCCCGATAACACTTTACAAAGGAGCATTTTTCTCAAGTGTTTGATCATCTTCAAAAAAGAAATAGCAGATGGTTAACACAGTTGTTGGTTTTCCCTAATTGTAGGTGAAACTCCAGGGTCAGGAGGATTTCCAGCTGCTCGTTTTGGTGTTAAATCAGTAAATGCAGAAACTGCACTTGTAGGCTCTGAGATGTTTATATGCCTCAACATGGGGTCTTTTCGTAAGGGTTATTCTGGGTAAATAAAAGCTGCCATAGGACAGCTGTGTGTTTTTCAGTAGATTTGATGGTAAATACATAAGTTCCTGCTAAAAATCTTGCTTTGTTGTATTTCCTTTCATCGCCCAAGAATTCTCCATCTCCGTCAGAGAACAGCAGGTTTCCTATTAATACAAAAGAGGAGGGTGATCTAAAACCAGTATTTTTAGTTACCAGATGCAATGAAACCTGTTTCAAAACGAGCAGACGAGATGTGTTGTGAGGTCTATGTGAGGACCTGGCTCGTGTCCTGGATCATGCTGGGCTTTGGGGTGCAATGGAAGGATGTGCAGGAGGAGTTTCTTGGCTGAGCTCAGGATGAGCCATGGAAAGAGGACCGGGAGGAAAGTTGATTTCATTATTTCAGAAGACTGAGAGTGGGGGATAACAAAATGATAGAGATTATCTGTGCGATCGATGAGAAAGAAACCCAAGTGGAATCCATTTAAGGTTAAGTTTGGTACTTTCATTTTGAAATATTGACAATAAGTAGAGGAGTCATTCCCTGTAAAGTGAGTGACATCATCAGAAATGGAGCTATCAGTGTGTTTCATAAATCTCCTTGAAGTTACTGCAGGTGACAGACAATGTCTTCTAGGAAATGGAGGTTGTTCAGGGAAGCCATAAATAACTCCTGCACTGCTATAATTGCAAAGTTTGACACAACAAAATATAAAAAAATATATAGTGAAATTTGTGGGGAAATGGCTGATTTACCCACGAAGAATGTTAGATTTTCTCAAAAGAGGAGATCTTGAAACTACTTGAAACACAATATCAGAATAGACTTTCCAATTGCTGGAGCATGTACAGAGGAGGGCAGCGAGGCTGGTGAATGGTCTGAAGAACAAGTCTTATGAGGAGCAGCTGAGGGAGCCTGGGTTGTTTAATCTGGAGGAGGCTGAGGGGAAACCTTATTGCTCTCTATAACTATCTAAAAGGAGGTTACAGCGAGGTGGGTGCTGGTCTCTTCTCCCAAGTAACAGGTGGTGGGACAACAGGAATTGGCTTCAAGTTGTGCCAGGGGAGGTTTGGATTGGATATCAGGAAAGATTTCTTTACTGACAGAGTGGTAAAGCCCTGGCAGAGGCTGCCCAGGGCAGTGGGGGAGTCTCCATCCCTGGAGGGGTTCAAAGAAGCTGTAGAAGTATACTTTGGGACATGGTTTAGCAGGCATTGTGGGGTTGGCTGATGATTAGACTGGATGATCTTAAAGGTCTTTTCTAACCTTAACGATTCTATGATTCTACAAATTCAAAAAGCCTGGTTAGTTTCCACATGGCTTAAAAGATATAGGAAAATAAAGAGAACTCTGCCAGGGGAGATAGTCATCCATTCAGGAAATTAGTAATTCGGGTGCTGTGGTAGTAGTGCCTCAGATGTCTGGGTGTGCTTCACTTCAGACACCAACTGCTTTATTTTAGTGCTGGTATTGGCAAGAAAACACAAGGAGATTCCTATTTTTCCTCAATTGCATACCTGAAAATAGGTTTCTGTCTAAATGCCAGGTATCAAAAATGGATGTTTTTTTAAAAAATAATCTCAATATGCTCAGTCTGCATAAACTCATGTATGGTAGAGCAAACCCCCAAATAAATGAAGATTTTCGTAGAATCATAGAATCACAGAATGGTTTGGGTCAGAAGGGACCTTAAAGCCTACCCAGTTTCAAACCCTGCCATGGGCAGAAACACCTCCCACTGGATCAGGGGCACAAAGCCTCATCCAGCCTGGTTTTGAACACCTCCAGGGATGGGGCCGCCAACACTTCTCTGGGCAGTGGAGACTGCCTTGAAAAAATGTGAAACTGATAAAATTTGTGGCAGGTGCTGACATGAATCTGCCAAAACTCATGTGGAATTTAGCCTTGATTCTCTCCTTGCATACAAAGAAGCCATGCTTACTTAAAAAAAGAGTGTAATATTTAATGCTATATCATAAATGCATTCTTGTAGTAAAAACAACCCATCAAGGCCTGGAACAGTGACAAACCCAGGCAGGTTCAGAGGGGCAGCAGCTCAAAGAGGCTCTGTATTTTGCTGGTATAAATCAGTGCAGCGCTGCAGATCTGCACCAGCTTCTGCCCCCTTCCTGCATTACCATTGTTTGAATGGACACGCTATAATTTAAGGCAGTGTGTTACTGTAATTAAAAAAATACACAAATGACAGAACTTGATTCAAACCCCACCGTCTTTTTCATGGTTTACATTTCCTACAAAGGGAGTTAACCGGTAAGATGTACATGTTTATTGGTTTCCTTCTTTGTGCTTTTACAAGTATTTTTCTCTTTGATGATCTAAACCATATGTTGAGGTACTTTGGAGGATTATTTTATCAGTTCCTCTGCAGAACGAGAGAAATACCAGGTCCAAGCCCATAGGTTTGCACACACACACACCACTAAATCATCCCTTGTTCCTGAGCAGCCGAACTGCCATATTGATAAATAGCCCATGTCACATTAATTTAATTCTGAATCACTCTGAGACATCGTTTTGTTACAAATATAAATTTTGTGGTGTAATGGAATGTGTTAAAGCCTTTGACAAATGAACATTTAATGGTCGCTCATGGAAAAACATAAATAATCAGAAATAAAATTAGCAGGATTGGTAATGAGGGTATGAAGCAGCGTGGCGTGGCCCTGCTTTGCCAGGGCAGGGGACAGGTGAGAGCAGCATCCACGTGTTCTCCTCTTTGGTGACTCTAATTGGGTTATAAATACCTGAACTTGATATACAAAGGGACAGTGCTTTTTTTTAACAAACTAAGTTTTAGAAAATAAGCTGTTCAACCATTTTTGGTAATAACACCTGTCCTTCCCTCAGTTCCTCCCTATCTTTATTTTACTATTATTATTATTATTATGTTGCTTCTGATTTATTCCATTTCACTACCAGCTGAAGGTTACATGTGTTGGGTCATAGGTTGGACTAGATGATCTCAGAGGTCTTTTCCAACCTTGTGATACTGTGATGTTCAGAAGAAACTCATTTGCTCATCACCAGCTCTTCACTAGCTTGCACCTCTGTTGTGCATCAAGATTTACACAGCACAGGGAACAGGCAGCATTTATAATAAAAATGTGTTCTTGGAGCCCAGAAAGCCAACCATATCTTGGGCTGTGGGACCAGCAGGGCAAGGAAGGGGATTCTGCCCCTCTGCTCTGCTCTCATGAGACCCCACCTCAAGTCCTGTGTCCAGTTATGGAATCTCCAACATAAGAAGGATATGGAACTGTTGGAACAGGGCCAGAGGAGGCCATGAAGATGATCCAAGGGCTGGAGCCCCTCTGCTGTAAGGACAGGCTGAGAGAGTTGGGGTTGTTCAGCCTGGAGAAGAGAAGGCTCTGGGGAGACCTTAGAGCAGCCTCCCAGGACTGAAAGGGGCTCCAGGAAAGCTGGGGAGGGGCTCTTGGTCGGGGAGTGCAGGGATAGGATAAGGGGATAGGATGAGGGGGAGCAGTTCTAAGCTGAAAGAGGGCAGATAATAGATTGGAAAATAGGAAGAAATATTTCCCTGTGAGGGTGTTGAGGCCCTGGCACAGGCTGCCCAGAGAAGTTGTGGCTGCCCCATCCCTGAAGGTGTTCAAGGCCAGGTTGGAAGGTGTCTCTGCCCATAGAAGAGGGATTGGAACTGGATGATGTTTAAGGTTTCTTCCAACCCAAACCATTCCATGATTCTATGATTTTTCTCTTTTTTTCACAGAACCACCTAAAAAAAATATATATATATATATTTAGGGGGTTTTTATATGTAATACATTTTTAATTGAACTCCTGCAGCCAGTACCTGTTAGAGACAGCAGCTTTCCAGGCTGTTTTGGCCTGGCTGGACTTATTTGCACAACCTTTTTTTGGGGGGAAGCTGAAACCTCAGCGTGCAGGAAAGGGGATCCTTCAGTCCCTGGGTCAACTCGAGGGCAAGATGTTAAGCACAAAAGTGTTGTGTGATTAGTGGCAGTCACTGGAAAGAAGTTTTAGTATCTGTGACTATAGGCAGCTTGTGGACTCCAGCCAAAATTTTCTTTTTAAATATCAGAAAGGATCCCTAAAATTGCAAGCCTTTGGAGACCAAGGCACTCCACAAACTGCCAAGAAAAACAACACGTAGCCCTTAAATCTGAAACAATCACTTCTTCCAGCTATGAAGGGACCAAATGACAAAACACTTACCTAAATGCTTTTTATTTGCATTAACATTTAGTCAGAAATGATCTGAAAGCCTCAGTCACTTTGCCTTTATGAGTACATATGCTAAAGGCTTCCTGCTTGGGTCCTGCCTGGGAATTCCCATCTCTGGAGTGGTGGGGTCAATCACACTCATGGCTTAGGAAAAAGGGGACGTAAAAGGGGACATAAAACCACCTTGTCCGTTCTTCAGTTTCTCTCTGCTACTTCTCTTTCCTTTGCAGCAGTGCTGGCAACTTTTTTGTGGCTAAAGCATTTCCCCAACCTTAGCCTGAACATCCAAAGGCAGAGGGGACCCCTCCTGGTTTTTAATTTACAACGGTTAAAATTCACATCTGTGTTTGGGAATCACCCAGGCTCTGCTTCCAACCTCTGTGTGTGTTTAATACTGTCCTCTCATCCACCTACCCGGCCAGAAAGGTGGCCCTGGTCTTGGTAAATATCACCATCTCCTGCTCCGTTTTCCTTACCTGAGGCATGGGATGGTGATATGTTCTCAAGATCCACTGTAAATCAGCAAATCTCTCTCCCTAGGATTTGCTCACGAGTTGAAAATCTGACTTGAAACAATTGCTTTTCCCCTAGGGCACCATACGCAGCTACAATACATCAGTGGCAAAGGAAAATATGCTGTGCTTGGTGTTTACAATTCCCACTCTAATTTACCAGACAGGTGTTTTTGAGGAACAGTTCATCTGGCGAGAAGAAGGAGGGTCACTGGGTTGTGGCTTTTTTCTTTTCTCCCTCTTATTTTGATTAAGGGGACAGACTTGCAAAGAGCTGGTAGAAGGAATTGTTCAGGTGAACGTTGTCTCCTCACATTTAAAAGTCCAGACGAGGCCATGAAGATGATCCAAGGGCTGGAACACCCCCTATATGAGAACAGGCTGAGAGGGTTGTTCAGCCTGCAGAAGAGAAGGCTCTGGGGATATCTTAGAGCAGCCTCCCAGGACTGGAAGGGGCTCCAGGAAAGCTGGGGAGGGACTCTTTGTCAGAGAGTGCAGGAATAGGATGAGGAACAGGTTTAAGCTGCAAGAGGGGAGATTTAGATGAGATCTTAGGAAGAAATATTTTCTTGTGAGGGTGGTGAGGCCCTGGCACAGATTGCCTAGAGAAGTGGTGACTGCCCCACCCCTGGAGGTGTTCAAGGCCAGGTTGGATGGGGCTTTGAGCTCCCTGACCCAGTAGGAGGTGTCCCTGCCCATGGCAGGGAGGTTGGAACGGGATGGGTTTTAAGTTCCCTTCCTATCCAAACCAATCTATGATTCTATGAGTAACGGCTGTAGGGCAGATGGTCAGGAGAAGATAGACATGCTTGTTCTGAGAGGGTCCAGCCAAAATTCCTGATTTGTTTGGAACATCTCCTTGATTATCAAAGGTGACTGGTGAGCCAGATTGCCAGAACCCTTGCTCTGGAGGGCACCAGAATCTTGCCCTTCCCCTGAAAAACAGTCTTTTTCTGAAACTCATCTCTAGGATGAGTACCAACTTTACTGGTCCTGAAACTTGTGACTTGAATTCCTGCTATCCACCCAGCAATTTCTGTCTTAGAGAGAAGAAAAAATAAAAAGGAAGAAAAAAGAAGAAAAAAAATTAAGCTAAACTAAATTAATCCAGTTCTGAGAGCTAAATATGGTCAGGACATCTGTGACCTCCCCCGACTTCACCCTGGCTGAGCGGGGACAATAGCTGCCATGTGCCACCCTTTGTTGTTGAGCCTGGAAAAGATTTCTAATCCCAAAATAACGCACACGTGCACCCATGCACGTAGGCACCCATCCACACACACACACACAAGTGCTGCTAAACTTGAATTTCACATCTAAAAGGAAAGAGCTGGCAGCAGGGCTGCTCTCACAGTGTTGGAGGGATGAAAGAGCCCCCCTCCTTGCTTCATAAAATCCGTGTGTACACAAGGGTTTTCCTTTCGCCTACAGATGTCCATTTCTAGTGTTACAAGGTACAAATTCCGAGGTTCGGCAGACGCTGGAAGCTGTGTTCTCGTGTTGAAATGCCGGTATGTGGTCCGCGTGTCTCTGATCTCCAGAGTTTCCTAGCATGACATCTTTCATCATCATCATCAAGTAGGAGGACGTAGATACATGTGGCCACCAGATTCCCTTCCAGCGGGAAGACGGGATGCATCCTTTAACTCCCCTCTTTCCCTCGTTACAGAAGAGGCTTTAAAGTCACTCTTGACCAGCTTCATGGGGTACCCGGCCTAGCAGAGCCGAGCCAAAAAAAGTCCTGTAAATAAGGGCACATGCCAAAATGAGACTGCTGGGGCCCTCACTCCAGCCAGCAATGCTCTAACCTCTCCTCTTTGCTCTTCCTGCTCCTCTTTGAAGGGGATGGGTCCTGCTGCTCGGCTCATCTTGCCCAATGTCATTAAACGGTGGCCTTCTCTTTATTTTTTTGAAAGGAATGGAATTCATTTGCGAACGCACTCTTCAATCAAAAGCAAAGGAAAACTGCAGATCTGGCTTGTGTGGGAGGGAAACAGAGCTCGGTGTGAAACTGCAGAGAGCAGCCAGCAGCAGAGGACCCCCTACCCCAGGCACTCACTGTTGAAGTTATATCTCGTCCACCACGCCTGGTCCCACAGGTGCAAGGCTCCCCATGTGGGAGATCTCCTGCAAGGGACATCCATCAGTGGATGTTTCTGATTCACATCAAAGTGAAAGCTGCAGCAAGTGTGCATTAATGCAGCTTTGGCAAGCCCCATGGTCCTCCCTTTAATTTTTTTTTCTTCTTTTTTCCCCTTCCTTTTTTTTGTTGCTGCTCAGCCCTGCAGAATTTAATTAGAAAATGAGCCATTTATAAAACAAATGTTTCCAGGAGAAACTCCCCTGAACACTCGTGTAATAAAATTATTGAACTCAGCATCTGAGAGCGTTCAGGATCCAAAATTTCCTCAGGGCTCACCCTTATCCATTATTCTGTCACTGCTTCAACTGGGCGGTGACACTTTACTGGCGGCACCCTGTTCCCCTCCAGAAGAAGTTGGCCTTCTGGCTGTTCTGCTAATAAACCAACGCGCCGCTCCCTTGCTGTCCTCCTCCATCTGCTAAAACCATGGCGGGGATGTAGCAATCCTGTGGTTGCCCAGCTTATCTTCTGGGTGGGCTTTACTCTCACCCCCCTTCCCAGCGCATCCAAAAGAACAGAAGGAAGTGGTCGTCCCTCACCCAGGTACCAGCAGCATTTTCAGGCTGAGCAAAGCAGCATGGTTTCCAGAGCTAAGACGTCCCTTTCTTCTAGAAACACTCATAGCTTTTACTCAAGGTAAACACTTTGGCTGGAACATCCCATATTTCACCCTCCGCTGGGATTGCTTTTTTCCCAACGACTCACTTCCCACCGGAGCACCATATAACTTGCAAGGCTTTCCAACACACCCAACAAAGTTCTTTGAGATCCCTGCCAGCTCCTTCTCTGGTCTTCTGGTACAGTTCAAGAGGCAGATATTAATCTTAACAGCTATATGCTGGCCAGGCCCTGGTTGCCTAAGAGATTCTCCCTGAATTTATTTATTTGGATTTATACAAAAGAGCATAAAAAGGAACACTCCTCCCAGACTCCAGGCTCACCAGTCATAAATTACAAAAACAACTACAATGAAACCACCCACAGCACCTCCCGCCCCCGACACAACTGTTTTCCTCCAACACCCAACTCCCCAACAGCAATATCCAGCTTCTCCACATGCCTCGACATTCCCACGCGGAACCGTAGACTGCAGACAGCCGAAGGGTGGGGCTTTGGGAAGCCCTTGTCCTCACTCCTTCATCAGTGCTGCTGGGGTAGCACTTGCGGGGGAAGTGGAAGAAGCACTGGATGTGATTTCCAGCAGATAGGATGATCCTCTACCACTTTCAAAAGCTCACATGGACAAAGCTAGGGCAGCTCAGCTTATGAATCCACACTGGATAGGGGTGGCCGGAGAGATCTCAAGAGATCTTCTAATCCCTGCAATTCTTCTCATCTACCTAGCCTATTGTGTTATTGAAAGCCTCTGCTGATGGAGTTTCCACTGCCTCCCACACGAGGAATTCCAATTCTCACCCTTGGAAAATGTTTCCTAAAGTCTGACCTCAGTCACCCTTGCCCTGAGTCTAATCACTTTATATACCATCCCCAAAAGACACAGAAGACCGCTTCCTATCTCCTATCCAGTGGGGAAATTCAAAATGCTGGAAGGCTGTTACCATGTTTTCCCTCAGTTTTCTCCTCTCTAGACTAAACAACCCCAATTTTTGCAGTTTCTCCTTGCATGTCATGTTTTCTAGAGCTCTGTTGCTCTTTGTTCTTCTCCTCTGGACCCTATCCAAGGAGCCCGCATCTTTTCTCAAGTGTAGTGCCAAAAGCTGGATTCAATATCCATCTGAGGTCTTCCTGGGGCTGCACAGAGCAGATGGAGAGCTTTGTATGTCTTCTGTGTAGCGCAGCAAGTCTGATGCTTGTTTTGCTCTCAAAAGGCAGAGCGATGCTGACTCCTTCTCAGCCTATGATACTCTATGCCCTCCCCAAATGCATCAGAGCCCCAGACGGGGTCTCTCCTTATCAGCAGAGCTCTCTCTGACTGAAGGTTATTCGGCTTTGCTTTACAGCTCTTCCTGCTGTTCATGCTGAGTGCAGGCAATTTTAGCAATGTAGGAGCAATCCCTTGGGGTTTGAGTGCCCCAGGGCCACGTTTCTGCTGGGGATGGGAATACAGCCTATAGCTCTTTAAACATATTGTCATGAATTCACACCCATGTCCTCACTTTGCTTCAGAGCCCAAAAGGGGTTTTCCCAAGAAGACAGGGTACTTCCCAGGACTTGTTTCCTTCCTTGGTGCAGCTGTACCCTGACCCCAGAGAGATGCCATGGATGCTGTACTGACTTGATTTTTGAGGTCGTGCTCATCCAGTCCAAGGTTTCCATACCACACCAACATATCTTAAGAGCCACCTTCTGCCCTGGGTTTTGAAGATCCCTTAGAGCTTGCTTTGTCCTTTCTTTGGAGGTCTGTCCTTTCCTTACACAGCAGTGAAGGGTAGAATACGAACAGAGAAAGAAGAAGGGATGGAATGGCCACCAGTGGATGGGCACCTCAATCTCCAGGCCCAGATGCCATGCAAGTTCCCAGCACATTGCTGGGTCGGGAGCAGGAGAGAAGATGAGGTTTATGCAGTCCCTGTGCCAGATTGCACCACATTTATGGACTAAGCTGAAGGTGCATCAACTGTAGGTGACAACATGGCCTAGAAAAATCATCTGGTAAAAGCAAATGTTGTAGGATCACAGGGTAACTCAGGCTGGAAAGACCACCAGGAGATCCTTAATCCAACGTCTGAGCTCAGCCCAGGTTGCTCTGAACTTTACCCAGTTCAGCTTCAAAAGCCTCCATGGATGGAGAACACACAGTCTTCTTGGGTCACCTGCTAGAATGGTTGACTCCTCATCATGCAAAGTTTTTCCTTTATATCCATAAATTACACTCGTGTATCACACTTGCTATTTCCTCTCTGTGCATTTGTCTCAGTCTTAAAACCTAGACACTGGCCTAAACCTACCCTAAGACCTTAGTTGCAGCTTTACTGACCTTTCTACTGCCCCTTTTGTTCACAGCACAGTCACGTAGTGGGATTTAGAGGAAAATTAGAAAGGAAATGATGCAGAATTACCCCAGTCACTATGTTAGCAGGAGGATGAAGCAAAGAGAGTACACTGAAAGCAGCAGGTGAATTATAGAATCATTAACATTGAAAAAAAACCTCTAAGTTCACCCATTCCAACTGTCAGACCAGCCCCACCGTGCCTACCAAACCATGTCCCAAAGCGTCACGTCTACAGGTTTTTTGAACATCCCCAGGGATGGAGAATCCACCACTGCCTTGGGCAGCCTCTGCCAGTGCTTCACCATTCTGTCAGTGAAGAAAAATCTGCATCTCAGCTAATGCATGGGATCTCCCCCTCAAATGCAGCCCCGTGCCTTCCAAGCTGAAACCACTTTGCTTGTAGGCGTTGGTGCAAGTTCTCACGCAATTGGGTCTGAGCTTGAAGGGCATCTTCAGATATTGCTGCAATTTAGAAAAATATGCAGCCTCAAACAGACATCCAGGCTGAAGTGGAGGCTGCAGGTGGAGTAACACCGCTACAGAGATCTTGGATTCCTCCCAAACCCCAGGAGCTAAGGTCAGAAAAATCAGAATTAAATTGAAATGAGACAGAAATCCAAAACAGTCCAGGGTGTGTTCGTGCAGTATATTCTTTCTTTAAATCTGCCCTACAGTCAAGAAATAATGATGTAGTTATAATTTAAGCATAGTTATGTTTGTGGCCCTTGATTAGATTTGACTAATTAGATTCAGCAAAGATATTTATTTCTCTCTTCTGTTTTCCTTTATGTTCCTTAAATTTATGATGTCATTCTGGGCCAGTGAAGGCTGCCAAACAATTAAAAAACTAACCAGCAAACTCTCAGAAAGATCATCTTGTTCTGTTACGTGTTGTTGCCAGAGCATCAGGGAGGTGTAGCAGAGACAGAATCATAGAATATTTGGGTCGGAAAAGACCTTTGAGATCATCAAGTGCAACCATCCCTGTCCACTACTAAATCAGATCCCTGAGCGTCTCATCTACCCATCTTTTAAACCCCTCCAGGCTAGCCTCTGTCAGGGCCTGAGAAACCTTTTCCGTGGAGAAACTTTCCCAATGTCCAATCTGAACCTGCTCTGGTGCAACTTCAGGCCATTTCCTCTCATCCTATCACCTGTCACTGGGGAGAAGAGACCAACACTCACCTCAACACAAACTCCTTTCAGGCAGTTGTAGACAGTGATGAGGTCTCGTTTTCTCCAGGCTAAACAATCCCAGTTGCTTCAGCCACTTCTCATAAACCCTGTTCTCCAGCCCCTTCTCCAGCTCCGTTCCCTTCTCTGGACGCGCTCCAGACCCTCAATGTCCTTCTTATACTGAGGGGCCCAGAACTGAGCCCAGGATTCGAGATGAGGCCTCACCAGTGCCAAGTATAGGGGCATAATCCCTTCCCTGCCTCTGCTGGCCATGCTGTACTTGATATAGGCCAAGATGTCATTGGATTCTTGGCCACCTGGGCCACTGGCTCACGTTCAGCCGCTGCCATCTGGCCCCCACCACATCGTTCTCTGAGCAGCCTTCAGGTTGCTGCCAGCATAAACCAGTCCTCTCAGGGGACTTTATGGGTATTATGGGTTTAATGATGGACCTTGGAAAACTGTGGTTAAGACAGTGCTGGTGAATTCCTTGGGGGATTTGAGTAACATACTGCTATGTTATGTTATGATCCATTTTTCACACCAGAGTCTATATACCTTGGTATATAGAGCTGGAAATCCCAGTCCTACTGGATCCAAATGCAGAAATCACCTGGGTCTTCCTGACTGAGGTTTCAGCCTCATGGAAATCAACAGATAAAATGTCTATAAGATAGGAAGGAAAGTGGCAGTGTCACAAGAAAGCATCTCAAGAGAGAATGGCTGTGTTCTGTCTTCAAGAGGAAAGCAAAGTTCAGAAGGAATTAAAAACACCTAAGTGTTTTGCCTTGGCTGATCAAAGACATCTGGGAGAGTGATGCAGAACTTGAGTAGAAAACCCAGCAAGCTGCTGCTGCACAAATAAAAAAACAGCAGATAAAAAGATCACCTTAAGTTGCTCCAGGGGAGGTTCAGATTGGACATCGGGAAAAATTTCTTCACTGAAAGGGTTCTCAGGCACTGGCAGGGGCTGCCCAGGGAGGTGGTGGAGTCACCATCCCTGGAGGTGCTTAAAAGATGGGTTGATGAGGTGCTCAGGGATCTGGTTTAGCAGTGGACAGGGATGCTGGACTCGATGATCTCAAAGGTCTTTTCCAACCAAATGATTCTATGATTAATGCAGAGCAATTTTCTTGGGTTTGGAGATGGCCAGGAAACTTCAAAAGACTGGTGAGCAGAGAATGGATCCATCCTGGACTATCTGTGCCCATGACTGACTCCAACAAAGCCACAGATCTGATTGCAAACTGCACCAGCACAGAGACCAAAGCCAAATGCTAACAAGAGACAAGAGGCCTCGCGGGAACTGGTAGGTTGCTTTCCATCTTGAATGTCATAGCTGTCCATGACAGATCCATAATTCAGCATGGATGGTGGTTGCCAGCATTAAGGTAAACTAATTATCAGAGACAGGAACAAGTTGAAGCTACATAAATCAAGATTCTGGTCTGCACTGAAAAGTGAGGTTTCACAGGAAGAAATACTGGATCTGTTGAAAGGCCAGTTGAAGTTTTGGAGTATGGAGTCCACCAGGATGTTCAGAGGTAGGAGAGAGGCTGAAAGGATGGAGGTAGCAGGGAGCAAAAAAAGGCAGAGAAAACAACCTCCCCAAGAAAACTCTAGGAGCAGTGATGGCAACAGCAGCACCAGCTCCCTTGGCTACTGTTTTAAGATGGGAAAGGAGGAAAAGGGATGGAAGATGTCCTCAGGAGAAGGGAAGACTCGGCACTGATGGGGCTGTCAATTCCCCAGTTTTATGGCAGCAAGTATAGCTATGGGGTTCAAGAATCTTGGCCCAGTAATTTCTGTGGATCCTTCTTAGGTGGATATGAGGCCAAGGTCCATCCTATCTCTCAGACTTGCACCTCTTGCAGATATGAAATGACTTGGCTACCTTTTAATGTTCTGCTGGCCATACTTGTGACATAGCTGTGTTGTCACCTGCCTTACAGGATACCCTGGCACCTGTAAGCAATGTCCTACCAGCCAGAGGAACAGTGCTGTTACCTCTGGCAGGCCAGGACAGCCACCTTTCCCACCTCTCTGACCTGGCACAGGTATCTCTGACCTGAATCTGTAGTGGTGCCCACAGGTTCTCTTTATAACCATAGGAGAGAAATGGGCAAATTGAAGGTGCCCTTTTTCCCTTTTGCAGAAGAAGATGTTGGGTGGTTTGGGCCCTGTGAGCTCCTGTTTCTGTCCATCAACTCTGCAAGGAACCTGAGAGTACTGGATCCACTTGGAGGCACCTAAAGAGTGGTGAGATGCAGCCAGAAGTTTATGGATGCTGGTCCATGTCCAGGAGCAGAGGACAGATGTGTCACAGACAGCACCCAGGCTTGGTGCAGCGCTATGAGTCTCTCTGCCCTTTCCAGAGCTCACTTTTCCAGTTCCTCTCCTCCAGGTGAGAGGGACCCATGTAGAGTTGTAGAAGAAAAGTTCAGGGCAGGAAAATCCCAGCAGGGTCTGTTTTCCTAGAGGCAGCCTTTCACGCTTTTGCTCCACCACGTTCCATGTTGCCTCCTCCTCACAAATGTTACCTTGCTTCTAAAATTACACTTTCACATCATAACTCACCCTATTCAAAATCAAGCCCAGCTCCCTGACACCTTGACACTTACCCAAATACAAATACCTTTTAAAAGCCCATTTTATGGTCTTTATATTTTCTGAGACTTGAAGGTGATCCTAGGTTTCACACCTTATTTGAGAAAAGGTTTTTAAACAAATACTGAAATTCTGACTTAGTCACGTGACTCCAGGAACTGGGACTTAAGAAATACCACAGAGCTTGCAATAAAATCCTGTGAGGTGGCAGCTCTGCCCAATTTTAATCTTTGCTCAGAGCAATGAAGTTCAGGTCTGCAGTTGCTAAAAGTTCCAGAAAAACCAAAGCAGTCCTCAATTGCCCTGAGCCACTGCAGGAAAATGCTTCATCCCTCTGTAAAATATGGAAAAGACAGCCCGTGCCTTCTCCAGCCTTCATTTCCCTGCAGGAGAACATTCTCTGTCAAGGCAGCAATTGGCACATCAGCACCAGCAATGCCTCCAGAAAGGACCTTGTGCCAATATGTTCTCAGAAAATTGTCCTGGTGGTTATTTTGGCAGAGAGGTGAGTCCATTGTCCTAGATGCTACCGGCCATGGGTAGGCTTTGAGACCTCTTTGATGCCCCTGGATAATTATGTGTCAGATTACAGGAAAGCTGGGGAGGGTCTCTTGATCAGGGAGTGCAGGAATAGGATGAAGAGGAAGGGTTTTAAACTGCAAGAGGAGAGATTGAGATGAGATCTTAGGGAGAAATGTTTTCCTGTGAGGGTGGGGAGGCCCCGGCCCAGGTTGCCCAGAGAAGTGGTGGCTGCCCCATCCCTGGAGGTGTTCAAGGCCAGATTGGATGGGGTTTTGATCCCCCTGATGCAGTGGGAGGTGTCCCTGCCCATGGCAGGGGGATTGGAACTGGATGGGCTTTAAGGATCCTTCCAAGCCAAATGATTCCATGATTCTATGATTAATTATGCTGCAATGAATTCAGGTGTCAGTTTGAGGCCAAAATTCATGAAGGCATCCACACTCAGCTTTACTGCAAGCATGGCATGTTGGGACAGGAGAGTCATAGCCCCTAAACGACAGGGGCAGGAAGGGATGAAGCTGGCATTGATTAACTGAGCTGATTTTCCCAGAAAGAGCAGTGAGGGGGATCTCTCAGCCAGGACCAGCCACAGGGAGGACCCACGGGTGCTGGCTGGATGAGAGGGCAAGCGCAAGGAAAAGGCTTCACACATTCTTCTGTTCATCCTTCACCTACAGCTGGGCTCGAGGAGGAGGCAGCCAGCTTGCTGCTGAAGGGAAGAGTGTGTTAGTGCAGCATCCCAGTTCCCATGTGAGCCACCCCAGAGCCAAACTACCATTTGATTAATCAATCGTTCGATCCAGGTCCCTTCCTCCCTCCACATGCAACGAACATGAGCCGAACAACACGCACTCCTGGCCTTCAAGGGCTGGCTTAGGCAGCCCCTGATAGTGCTGTTTATACAGCTTCCCAATGGAAACAATGTGGATTTTATTAAACCATCCTATTAATGTTTCTCCATGTTGTCATTGCAGACTTCAAACAATGATTTATGTTGGCTCGTAGGTCTTTGTCCTCGCAGCCGCACCGCGAGCAGCATCCAAGGACACAGTGTTCCGGGATGGGACGGTGGGAGTCCTGCTGCTCCGGCTGTGCAGCCACACACCAGGTCTGCTCCTCTTGTGCCATGTGCTGGGGAACAAAGGGGACCACCGACTGGCTGAGTACAGTGACACAAGCCACGTGTCCACCTGGGACCCTCCTTTGTGCTGCAGTGTGGTGTTGGTATTCCACGCCGATGGCTTAAAGGGAGAGCTGCACAGTGTTGCACTGCAAGGGAGCCCACACAACCATGGGTCAATTTTTCACCCTATTATTTGAAGCATCATAGCTCCTTTTATCCCAGAAAAAATTTACCTGATTGTTGGACACTACGTCTTAGCCCTAAGGATTAAATTTATACTGCCAGGGTGCTTTCATCCCTCTTTTTCCATTTTTCTGACCCATCATTCCCTGGGTGATGTTAACTTGAACCATTTTTGCCTCCTTGTTGCCAATTTTGCATATATGCCAGTTTTCCCCTCAGGAGTGAACCAAATAATTCTCTCAGCAGAGGAAACCCAGGTATGGAGTGGAGGACTGTCCTCTTTGGGATCAACCAGCTGCAGACAACCGTTCTTGGCCAAAGTAAGATGTGTCAATGCCTGGTGTGACTGAGCAGTCGGTATGGATGGAGTCAAGAGGGTTACACACCCAGGTAGTTCCCTGTACAGGCTTTGGGAGGTGTGAAAAACGCTGCAAGGTCCATTTTCTTCAAGAACTCACCTGCACTGCTCTGGTGCATGCTGGGTTTCCCAGGGAGGCTGTGGATGCCCCCTCCCTGGAGGTGTTCAAGGCCAGGTTGGATGGAGTCTTGAGCAGCCTGGACTAGTGGGAGGTGGCCCTGCCCATGGCAGAGGGGTTGGAACTGAATGGGCTTTAAGGTCCCTTCCAACCCAAACCATTCTATGATTCAATGATCTGGGTGCAGCGCCCAGGTTAGGGGAAGGAGGTGTTTCTGAGACACATCTTCCCATCCAAAATCCACAAGTTTTTTGCTGGCAGGCACCTGTTTTGTGTGTGCGTGCGCAAAGGCTTTGGTCTCAAAGCTCACCTTGAATATCCTCCCAGATTGTTTTGGTCACTCAGTTTTCCTGACAGTGAGCAAGGATCTCACAGACCTCGTGTAAACTGACTTGAGAACATTGTTCAACATGAATAGTCTGGGTGGTGTAGCCTCAAAAAACACATCCAGCAATTTCATGGCAACATGCAGCTGCTGAAAAACTATAGAATCATAGAGTTGTTTTGGTTAGAAGGAACCTTAAAGACCATGCAGTTCCAATCCTCCTCCCAAAGGCAGCGATACCTCCCACTGGATCAGGGGGCTCAAAGCCCCATCCAACCTGGCCTTGAACACCTCCAGGGATGGGGCAGCCACCACTTCTCTGGGCAACCTGGGCCAGGGTCTCACCACCCTCACAGGAAAACATTTCTTCCTAAAATCTCATCTCAATCTCCCTTTTTTCAGTTTAAAACTATTTCCCCTTGTCCTGTCACTGCACTCCCTGATCAAGAACCCCTCCCCATCCCCAGCCAGTCAAGAAGGTCCATAACCAAGCTGCTTTTCATGCACCCGGTACAGCTGAGTCAATCTTCTCCTTATCCTCCTGTTTAAACACAACCCCTGCCCCTGGTTGCAATTTGGGAACATTTCACCCTGGGAAGATCTTGCTCTTTAGAGAACTGCAGTCATATTGTGACATCATGAGCAGGTATCATGAAGGGATTCAAAACTCCTCTCTCTCACACATGTGAGGTCACTGTAGCCCAGAACTTTCAATTTTTGGAGTATAGGCTGTGACTTTCACATTGGTTTTGTCAACATACACCAAAAATTTCTGTGCCCAAACCTATAACACAGAGAAATGCAAGGTGATGTAGTGAGGATTTCGGGGGGAGCCTGTGCAGAACAGTAAAAGTGCAGCTCAGTTTCCTGCACATTTTTGCTTTAAAAATCCTCACAAGCTGAAAGCTGAAGTTCAGAATTAGGCCAGACAAAAATGCCTCTTGTAGTCATCCACAGGAAAGTTTAAGATCCTGCAGCATTAACAGGTTTTCCTTGACAAGCTTTGGAAAACTCGTCTTCCTGGACTACAGCCCTCGTTGCACATCTTCTTTGTTCTTTGTTGGCCTGTTGCTCTCCTCAGGCCTTCTGTTTGCCACGTACATCCCCTGGCCAGACACAACTTGATATCCACAGCACTGCCACAAACCTTGGGCCAAACCCCCGAGCTCGTGGCAATGGCCAGACCAGCATTCTGGGCACCAGCTTGCTGGGATTGGAATATGATGGTCACCACACTTTCCACGTCACCTTGCAGAGCACAGTCACAAGCAGGTAGCTGCTCTACTTGCCCTCCATGGTGTCTCTTCATATAGGGGACCTGGGTCACTTTTTACAAAGAAAGAGGATTCAGGCTTTTGCAGTGGTAACAACTAAACCAGTCTTGGCTTTTGCTTCCTCCTCAGGAGGAAGACTGCTGTGTCTAATCTGCAGCACCACTTAAAAGACCATCAACCAAACAGATTTCTTGCCAGTGGAAAATGGTAGTGTGAAAGCCCAAGTTCAAGACACCCACCTGGACCTGCCCTAAGATATAAAAACAAAAAGTTTTTCCAAAAGGGCCAAAAAGCTTTTTCCAGAAAGGCCCAAAAGTTTTTTTCCAAAAAGGTGAGCTTTGCAGGTGAATTCCCCTACAGGGCAAGGTGGAAGGAGGTGAGATCTTCTTCACAGGATTTTGCAGGGTAATCTTTCTCTTGAGCACAGGATAAAGGCTTCCTGCATTGCCACGAGCTAGAGAAAACCCTAAAAATGTAAAACACAGCTGAAGGGAAGAATATATGGGGAAGGGAATCATATGGCTGGCTGGGAAATGCATGGCTTTGAAAGGGGATGGGGTGGGACAGGAAGAACATTCCTTTCTCACTACAAATGCCTCGATCAGCTTGGGAAACATCCCACGAGGGCGCCTGCTTGCACCCTGGGGCCGGCGGCGTGGGTCCTGCTCGCCAGCAGATGCTGCGCCACAGAGCCACAGGCTCATCCGAGACCACCAGAGATGGAGAGGGATGAGGTGCCTGGAAGGAGGCAGCCTGAGCTCCAGATGCTCTGGCTGGAAATCACGGCCTGCATTAGGTGCAGGTGGCTGCATGCAGCCAGCTCACCTCGTCTGCAACCACCACTGATGGCTCAGAGCTGCTCAGCTGCATGCGTGGAAAAGGAGAGCTAGGGGGGCTTGTTGCTGCAGGGATGTGTTTTGCAGCTCCATGTGGTGCTCACACCTCAATGACTTCCTTCTTTCCTAGGGAAATGGGGAGAAGTGCAGTTACTTCATGCTTTCACCTCATACAGGTCTCCTTTCCACCACCTTCTTCCATTCTCGTGAGACCTCACCTGGAATCCTGCATTCAGTTCTGGAGTCCTCAGCACAGGAAGGACATGGATCTGTTAGAGTAGGTCCAGAGGAGGCCACGAAGGTGATCCGAGGGCTGGAGCATCTCTGCTATGAGGACAGGCTGAGAGAGCTGGGATTCTTCAGCCTGGAGAGGAGAAGGCTCCAGGGATGCTTTAGAGCAGCCTCCCGGTACTGACAGGGGCTCCAGGAAAGCTAGAGAGGGATATTTTACAAGGACATGTAGTGATAGGATGAGAGGGAATGGCTTCAAATTGGCAGGGGTACATATAGATTAGCCATTAGGAAGAAATTCTTCACACTGAGGGTGGGGAGGCCCTGGCACAGGTTGCCCAGGGAAGTTGTGGCTGCCCCATCCCTGGAGGTGTTCAAGGCCAGGTATGATGGGACTTCGAGTACCCTGATCCAGTAGGTGTCCTTGCCCATGGCAGGGGGTTGGAACTGGGTGAGTTTTAAGGTCCCTTCCAACCCAAACCGTTCCATGATTCCGTTCTAAGACTCTATTAAAAGCAGGGTCTGTAGACACAGGAAAGTAAAGGATTAAACCCTCGGTCTGCATCTCTGTGCTGACAAAGCCTGGGACACCAAGGCCACCCCAAATGACCAGATGGGAATAATGACTGCTGAACAATCCCCAGGCTCCCACATAAGCAGCACAACCCTTTACATGGTGTTCTACAGACACCCAAGAGTGAGGACCCAGCCCTGCTTCCCCACTGCTGCATGCATTGCCACCAAAACTGGCGTGAGGACAGACCCCATCCTGCAGTGTTGTTGGGTTTTTATCTTATTTACAAAGGGCTGGCTCTTCCTGTCGATAATTATCAACCATGCTAACGTGGTATTGTTCCCTTTGAAGTCATCTGTGCGTCCACACATGCTTGCTGCTGCTTTGAGTCATGTTTTTGGTCCCAAATTGCTGAGGATACCCATAAAGAATCACATTTGTAAAGCGGCCCCGCTGTTTCCTCCCTGAGACAAAACCGCACGGGGAAGGTCTCTGCTCCTTCCCAAACAGGTACTCTTTTCCTGCAGGCCGGATATTGAGTGAGCTCTTCTTATAGAGAAACATGTCACGTTGGTCTTTCCCTCCTATCAGCTGGCTGATGGCATAGTGTTTGGCATTTTTAAATTTGGTGTCGCCGCTGTGTTTTACTTTGCATTGCTAAGACTGAATCAAGGCAGAGGATGCAACCAGCAAGCGCATAAACAGCTGCACTCATTCCCATCCAGGTCCCCACAGCACCCTGGTGGCAAACAGCAGGGGTTGGCAGAGCAGCAGGGCGCGGGAGGAGCCCGAGGAGACCCCCGAGGCGACCAAAAAGCCTGACTGCAGTAGGAATGGGTTCAGCAACCCCAGAACTCAGCCCTTCCCACGGCTGGAAAAAGCCACCACAGAAGCTGCAATGGAAGCCTGTAGGGATGTAGGCAGAGCACATCTCACCTTTGGTAGGTAGCAAGTCGAGAGCAGAATTTCCCCATTTATTTTCTCATTCTGACCAGAAAGAAAGACTTTTGGAGCTGGTGTGAGAGGCCTGATAGTTTAAATGAACAGTTTGCTGTTTGCACTGAAGAAGCCTGCTCCACACATCACCCGGTAAACAAACCGTGCTCTGAGAAAGAAAGGCCTGTTTATAAAAGCTCCTCTTGACATTCACCACCTCAAACATAGCAAAGCATGTGCTAGAAATAGATGCATGAATGATCGAGTCTGTTTTGAGTCTCCTCTCTTCAACAACCAAGGAAATCCCTATGTACAAACATTTAAACTGGAACATCTGGAACGCAGTAATTTTATCTTGAAGATCCACATCAAACAAACCTGCAGCTCAGCCCAAGAAGATATACAAATACTTCCCCAAGGAGACCCCAGTCTTATAAGTTGGGTACCAGGAGACTTGTGATTTAAAAGAAAGATAATTCAGCATCTCTTTATCCATGCCTGACAAGTGTGCCTTCGGAGTGCATTAGCATGAAATTATCCCTCTTAATCAAACCCAAAGCAAAACAGATTTGTCCCAATTATTTGGTGCAGGCCTTGAATAGCCAGTTTAAAATACATAACACAAGAAACCCTGTGCATTATTTTCAGCTAGGACTTTACTCAAGAAATTTCACTTTGGTTACCCTTTTTCTGTGCAGCTGAATCACTAAAATAAGCACCCAGCCATATATAGCACAGTACACTGGCACTCACAGCAGTGGGGAATGGCTGGATTCAATTTTCCATGGAAGATGACAATTAAAATTACTTTCTTTGGTATATCCCATCCTTTCTGCTGTTTTTTTTTCTGTATTCTCCAAGAACAGAGTATATTTAGGACGCTGAGCTCCTTTTCCTTCAAAATCTCACTTCCAGTTTCCATCTTATTAAAGACATGTCTTAACTTTAATGTGTGTAACATAAACGGTGTCGTAAAGGGGAAGAATTAAAACAGCATGGGAACATTTGTAGTTTCAAGAGGGGGAAATGGCACAGCATATTTCCTTTTCAGTTGTTATTGTTTATCCAGTGGATAAACCTCGGTGTTCCCTCTCCTACCGAATATTTTGCCTGCCTTGCAATGCAATAATTGGGAATTCCACGTTTCGCAAAGTTATTATATTATATCCACAAATAATCCATCTTGTCAAGTCCATCTCGTACGTCGAAGATAAAGTTGGAGCTGAGTCACTGCAGACATCTGGAGAAGGTTCATTACTTGTAATTGCGAGCCCCTCTGTTAATGCACCCCATGAGAAAGGAGCTGACAGGCTGCATATTTCTGCAAACTGTTCCCAGAAAGAACCAATTTCCTGACTTCCATGTGGTGTCAATAATATAGGCATGAGATGGAGCAGTGCTTATGAAATATTAAATCTGCTTACAGGACCCAGCTATAAGCAAATTCAGACCACCTGGGAGATGAAGGTTTGCACTGGGTATGTCAAGTTTGGCACTCACCTGGTATATGGGACCGATGGGCTCTAATCTATGTATTTTGGCTTATTTACCACAAAGCTTCCTGACAGTAGTAGAGGAGAGGGGAGAAAAAGGCAGAGGGTGGAGAGGGTAAAACACATTTCTTCACGTTTAGGACTCAAACCTTTAAAATCACTGACATTATTAAATTTACTATCACAAGCAGCCGGAGATCTTATTATTCATAGGAAAAAAAAAAAGGCTGATATTTCATGGCTTTAGAGTTAGATCATTTTGGTTCATGCCAATGAAAACAAAGCATTAGTGTTTTGATGTTTTAATATAATGATTTAATTCTCTCATTGATATTAGAACCCAGAAACACAACAAACATGAAGACCCCTTCAAAATCTTCGCGTCGGAGCAAAGGCTCTTAAATCACTTCAGCACTCCCACCTCCCATTTCACAGCACATATTTTATGCCAAGGACGTTGCAAAGAGGGGGTCCTCCCCACTGCAAACGCGTGGTTTGATAGCACTAACCTGCATTCAAAGAGTCTCCCTGTGTAAATTAGAAAACATCTGGGCTCTTTTTTGCTGGCAAAAGCAGCAGTTCCTTAACTTTGAGGCAAACTAATTGACTTGAGCTGCTACACAGCCTTTTCACTCGTTTGCCCTTAATTTTCCACTCTTCCTGCACTGCTCCCCAGGAGGCAACCTAGAACCTCGGGACAGAGAAGTGGAGCCACGAGCATGGGGAGAAAGCAATTTTAAAGAATCATAGAATCATCTGATTGGAAAAGACTCTTGAGATCATCAAGTCCAACCGTTCCTGTCTCCCTACTAAACCATGTCCCTAAGAAACTCATCTGCCCCTCTTTCAAACACCTCCAGGGATGAAGACTCCACCATCTCCCTGGGCAACTGTTCCAATGCCTGACAACCCTTTCAGCAAAGAAATTTTTCTTGATGTCCAGTCTGAACCTCACCTGGTGCAACTTCCAGCCATTTTCCTTCATTCTATCACTTGTCACTTGCGAGAAGAGACCAACACCCACCTCACCACAGCCTCCTTTCAGGCAGTTGTAGACAGGGATGAGGTCTCCCCTCAACCTCCTCTTCTCCAGGCTAAACAACTCCAGTCCCCTCAGCCGTTCCTAGTAGGGCTTGTTCTCCAGCCCCTTCACCAGCCTCGTTGCCCTTCCTTGCACACATTCCAACTCAATGTCCTTCTTATACTGAGGGGCCCAGAACTGAACCCAGTATTCGAGGTGTGGCCTCACCAGTGCTGAGTATAGGGGCACAATCACTGCCCTGGTCCTACTGGCCACACTGTTTCTGATCCAAGCCAAGTTGCCATTGGCCCTTTTGGCCACCTGGGCCACTGCTGGCTCATATTCAGCCACTGTCAACCAACACCCCCAGGTCCTTCTCCTCCAGGCAGCTCTCCAGCCATTCTTCCCCAAGCTTGTAACGCTGCACGGGGTTGTTGTGTGCCAAGTGCAGGACTCTGCAGTTGGTCTTGTTGAACCTCATCCCATTGGTCTCAGCCCATTTTAACAGCATTAACTCACCACCTATATTGCACTCTCCAGTATCCAGGGTTGGGGATGAACTGTGGTCTTCATAATACCTAGCTGAGAATAAAAGACAGGTTTCTCCTAAGAAAGACAAGGGGAAGCAGCAAGGAAGAAACAACAGCAACATCAAGATGCCAAGAAGCCAGACGGGGCTATTTTTTTTTTGTGCTGCATAGAAAATAGAGATAAAACATTGCACAGGACTTATCAGCAACACGTTCCAGGAGGAGTTGTCTGTGATAATGAGGACAGGCCCCAAAGGGGATGGAAGATGGGAGACACACATGGTACTGCAAATCAAGAGCTGCTCTACACCAAGCTGGGACACATGGTATGGAGATGCTGGATCAGGCCAGGCTGGTACCTTTGTACCAGCCATGCCACATCCATCCTTCTCCAAGGGGGGAAGGTGGGTGCACCCCCTTCCCAATGCTGATCTTCTCTGCTGGAGCATTGCACAGCACACAGGTGCACATACGCCTTCCCATCTATTTTGTGTGTGCAGGAAGGGGCTATTTTTGGTTTATAGCCTCTTCTGCAGCCAGTATCTGCCAGCGGGACATGACGTACGGCACTGTGTGACAGCTCTGCTCCCTGCACTCCCCCTTGCATGGCAGGAATGCCTCTTGGTTTTTCCCCTCCAGACAGCGTCGGAGCTGAGAAAACCCAACCAGGCCAGCTTGAGGCACAGCAAAAGCAGGCAGCTGCCCAAAGCAGCCTGGGGTTCCCTGCCTGGGCCAAAGTACTGAAAGACTGGTGGGCTCCTGCCACCAAGTGAGAGTTGGGGAGGCACATGTCTGTCTGCCTGCACCAGCAGCAACCACAGCAGCACAGTGAGATCTCCCATTTCTCATCCTTGCCCTGACTCTCCTCCTGAAGACCAATGGGCACAGGTTCAGAAGCTGGATTTGTCCCTCACCACGCAGCTTAGACATAAAGGTCTGACACTGTAAGGCACTTTTTGGGGGTTTCTCCTGTGTCCATGTCCTGCATCCTCCATCCACAGGTCACTTCTGGATGTAAAGTCTACAGACTTTTCGAGGAGAGGTAGCTGGCCACCATGTGCTTGTTGTGATCAAGACTAAAAGCTCTTCAATGTCGCACAGGTTGAGCCTGAGATTTGGCCTTATTTTTGACCTGATAGAACTGGTGCAGACAGATGAGGGCTGAGCTGGTGCAGGACTTTATGGCTTTGCTGAGGGGCAGGCACCAGTGGGGGACAGGCTTCTGTGCTGCAGTCTGCTCTCTCGAGCTCAAGGTGATACTGGAATGAGCACCTACAACTTTGTAGTCACTGGGATGCTTTCCTTGCTTGCCTCATCCCTGGTTTTCCATGGAGTCACTGCTGACACCTGCAGAGAATGGTATTTGTTGGACTTAATCCATTTTCCCGCTGGGGAATATCTGGCCAAGTCACCTTCTCTGGTGGTGCCTGTCCTCTGTTGTCAATCACTGGAGGACCTAAGCCTCTGACTCCCTCATCTCCAAATCTCCAAAAGGAGATGCAATAACATTTACATCTAATTGCAAATGCCACATTCTGGCAACATCTAATGTTTCATTCTTCTCATGCAATGGGTATTGTGCGCTACCCAAAGAAGACAAATTCAAAATGCTAATAAAATAAACAAGAATGTTCTTTTGTGTTTCTCAAAAAAAAAAAAAAAAAAAAGCTTTGGTTTACTTTGGTTTAATGAAGGATGGATTCTGTTTCTCCAGGCTGCAATGACTGACACCTGGGGCTTGTTTTAAAGAAGGTTCAGCCCAGCTTTTGCCACTACAAGGCCGCATTTCATGCCCATCAATGGTCATTCACATATTCCATGGTTCCACAGATGACTGTCCATGCACAGCCCAACAACTTATCACGAGCTCAGCTGGCCAAACAAGCACCCTGCACTGAGGTGGGGCCTGGCCAGCTTCCAGGTCACCTACCAGTCTCAGGAGCTTCATTTTACACCTTTTCTTTTCCCAGCAAGGACCCAACCACACATCTATGGGGCCAGCAGCCATGGAGGGTTACCATGTGCTACAATGGGACGAGCAGTCTTTGGAGGGATGAAGGACTATGTAGCCCATGTCTCTGGTACTCCTGTAGTAAAGGGCAAAGGGGTTAAGAAAGGAGTTCTGGCTCACAGAAGATGCAAAGGTTTGTGCCTGAGCTGCTCCTTGTGTATTCAAAGAAGCTCCATGCGGGGCAGGGTCTCTCCTCTGAAGAACCATTGTCCTGGGCACTGCAGCATCCTACTGGTATCAATACATTCACGGTGTATCTTAGTATCTCATTAATGAAGCAGAGGGCTCGTGATCCCTCCAGCTGCTCTGCCTGGCCGTCCATCTCAGCTCCAGCACTGAGACTCCAAATCCCTCCATTCTGGCCTAATCCGGCCAAGAGCTGACCATAGAAAAAGCACAGACAAAAGCAAGGACAAGCAGCACCAAATTTCACCAGTCAGTTATCGGCTCAGCAAGAAGAGCTTGGTAACAGTTTGTTACCTTTAGCAGAAAGCAGCAGCAGAAAGGAGACACCAGGACTTGTTCACCAACCCCAGGTCACCTCCCTGGCCCGTGCTGTTATCAGTTGTCAGTCTCTGCAGCTCTCCAGGTGCTCAGGGAACAGAGATACTCCTCACCACCCGCAGATCATCTTACCCACCCATCAAAAAGCAGAGTCAGCTGGGTGCCGCTGCCCATCAGGACACAGCAAGGCTTTTGCCAGTGGAGGTTTGAGTTGGGATGTAAGCCACCTCCCTGAGCCATGCTGATTTACCCCAAAACAGATCTGCCCTCTCTCCACCCTCCCACTGTGGGGAATGTAGAATCATAGAATTATTAAGGTTGGAAAAGACCTCTAAGCTCAGCCAAGTCCAACTGTCAACCCAACCCCACCGTGCCTACTAAACCATGTCCCCAAGGGCCACATCTACACATTTTTTGAACCCCTCCAGGGATGGAGACTCCACCACTGCCCTGGGCAGCCTGTTCCAATGTTTGATCGCTCAAGCACGCTACATCACCTCCAGCCTTCCCCTCTGCTTGTTTCTGATGTGTCGTGATGACCTTTTCAACATATTTTCTGGAGAACTGTAAAGCGTTATCTGAATGGGCCTCTTGCGAAAAAAACAGCATAAACCAAAGTAACTTGGGAAATGATGGCCTTTTGGTCCCGTTTATACTGCACTAAACTCCATAGATGGCAACACTGAAAGTTTCCCAGACCTTCACAGTAGACCTTGGAACTGTCTCTCTGATTTATCGGTTGTTTCACGACGCATGCATTTCTCCTATATAATCCAAGTGTTTTGTTTAAAAGCCGTATTATAGCCGGGAATCAATCTTCTTTATTTGAACATTTAGGACAGATTCACACATCATTTTACCATTAATTAGAATAGACTAAGCCTCATAGATCTTTCAGGTTTCCAGCTTGGCTGTAGCATTTCTGCTGCCACATGAAAAAAATCAGACTTCGGGGCCTTCTGTTGCGGCTTGAAGAAGAACACAGGTTGTTTCATCACTGGTTGTGAGACATGTGTTACCCGGCTCATTAATTCACAACAGTTCTTGTTTTCTCTTTCTTTTTCATGCTGATCTGATACATTCGTGAAGTCCGGGGTTGTACTGCAAGTGATTAATGCTGTAGTGAAGCCTAATAAACTGAAATTCCAACAAAAAAGTGTGAAAAATGTAATCTCTAATGTTCTGAAAGCTCACATATGACAAAACCCATAAATCACCCCAGAAGTAGTCATTATGGTGAGTTACTAACTAGATTATACAGCTGCATTTGTCATAATTTCCCATTACGTAGAGAATAAACCTATCAGCCTGATTTATGGCCGAGAGCTTCAAAATATGGGAACTGGGACCTGTGCTGTTCCGCGGCAAACGAAGAGAAATGTGTCTGCTCAAGTGCACGATGGAAAAGGCAGGAGGGGAGAACTTTCCTTTTACTCACTGTCATTGGAAGGCACCAATTCAGGGTCAAGGAGCACACAGAGAAGAGTCAGGCTTACACCTATCGGATGGCAACAGAGCATCCACCAACCTGTCCCAAGGTCAACAGCAGCAGCAGATGTTCTCCAAAAGTAGGGGGAAGGGAAAAGCTGGGAGGTCTTTTGGAAGGACCAAAGTTGGTCATGGGGAAAGTGGGTGCTTTGGTCATGTGTGGGCATACATCATATCCAGACTCCTTACATACACCAAACAGCCATGCTTTGACCATGGACCTAGGCAGAGCCTTTCTGCTTTTATGGTGGAGAGAATAGGAAGGACTGGCTTGGGATAAAAATGGAACAGGAAGAGCCGGCTTGGGACAAAAAATGGTCAGGTTCAGGCTGTAGAAGAGAAACTATAGAATCATAAAATCTTTGGGTTGGAAAAGAGCTTTGAGATTAGCAAATCCAACTATACCAGTCCACTATTAAACCAGATCCCTGAGCACCTCATCCACCCATATTTAAAACCCCTCCAGCGATGGTGACTCTACCACCTCCCTGGGCTGCCTCTGCCAGTGCCTGAGAGCCCTTTGAGTGAAGAAGATCAATCCAACTCAAAGAAATGGCCTCACGAACAAGAGTAGGCTTCATTTCTCCAGAGATCCTTTGTGGTTTTCAAACCACTGCAGCCCTACATCCTCCTACAGTGACCTCTGTATCACCGCGCCGTTCTGGATTGTATGAGAAGGTCTGCAGCAACTTGAGATAATTCCCAGCCCCTCCACAGAGGCAAGCAGTCAGCTGAAGTGGCTGATTTACTAGCAAACACAGCTGATGAAGGCAACATCAATGAGGACACTTGGCAGGCCCTGTTCCACACAACCAGAGGCCGCCTGTCTGTGGTGGCACAGCCTGTAATTAGCAAACGCTCATCTGCTATATGCAGAAAGCATAAATATTGACAATCTTTTCAAGGGCCTCCACTTACTTGGCAGCTGCTGAAAGCACCAGGTGGTTTTGGCATCCTGGTGCATCTTTCTGTCACCGCAAGCTGCCACCCACCCCTATGACAGCTCACAGCCAAGAGCAAGGACGAGGTTGCCCATGTCCACCTATTCTAATGAAACATCACAGAGGCCGGCAGCCCAGACACAAGGCTCAGAGCAGCTATGTGAGCTCCTCCTTGCCTCAGTTCACTGTTAGAGATCAGACACTGGAAGCTGCTAATGCCCCTGCAGAAGGGACTGGAGCAACAAATTGTGGTGTTGGGTTCCTGCAGGAGTTTGGGCAGGTCTTCTCGGCCATCTGTGCCTCAGCTCCTCACCTGCAAAATGAGTGGAGGAAAGACTGCTGTCTCTGACCCATCCAACTGAACCTACAGTCACCACATGTAGCTGCTGAGATCACCTCTCCAGAACACCTCAGAACAACAGGGAACTTGTCTTTTTTATTTTCAGATGGAGCAGCTACAAACATCATGAAATCTTTAAGTTGGAAAAGACTTCTAAGATCATCCTGTCCAATCACCAGCCCAATCCCACCGTGGCTACTAAATCCAGTCCAAAAGCTCTTTAAAATCCTTCACCCAAAAGCCAGGAAGCCAGAGAGGAGGAGAAACCTGAACAAGCACTTTTGCATTCCTAGTTGTGGAGAATCAAAAGCCGTTGTGGGTTGTGGGAGGAAGGAGCTGACAGGCCAGAGTAAGCCAGGAGCCCAGCAGCCACGGGCCAGATGCCCAGAGCTCCTACACTCTCCTGAGAGTCTCTTACCATGATCCTGACTGCTTAAACACCCCCGAGAGGGCCCAAATATGCAAGAAAAGAGGCTGTGTTTATCTCCCATGGGGTTTCTGTTCATTGCCATTGTACAACAGGCAAATGCAGTGAAAAAGTGACCCTAAAGATGACAAGGATCTCCAGGTGCTGTCACTCAATTGATTATATCAAAATAGCTTTTTGGGTATTTATGGAGGACTCTCACCTCTGTGTCACCTTCCGAGGGCAGAAGCAGCACGAAGGATCTTGGAAAACAATTGGGCAAATGGAGATGGAGGAGAGACCATGCTGTCACCCTTCTGAAAACTACGAAAAGATCTCTCAGGAATGATGCCCGAAGCGAGCGCACGTTATCTGCACTTGCTGCAGTGACAGGTAGGTGTAACCTGAGCAAAGCACCTTATCTCTGTAACACCTGGAAGGCGACTTGCTGGACCTTATCGCTGAGCAATACTTTGATCTACCAGGTGGGAGCAATATAAAGGGATCCCACATGTTTCTCAGGAGACTTCTCCACTCGGAGCTCTCCTGACCCACCTGAGCCCACTTGCGACATCCAGCTCCGTCTCGGATTCCCAGCCCAGCAAAGCATCTGTGGAGCTGAAATCTACCTTGAAAAACAACTGCAAAAAAAAAAAATCGTACAGGAGAAGAAATTTTCTTTGGTGGCAGCCAGGAGAGCTTGCTTTGACCAGACAGCAGAGCCCTCTTCAGTCCGCCAGCGGGTAGTGAAGAACTGGTTGAACCAATGTGACCTTGCAGGCACTGGCAATCTCCCAGCTGGGCCAAGCTGGGGTTTATCTGATTTCTGGGGACAGCTGGCAGCACTGCCTTGGAGACACAACTCAATTCACCCCACCATCAAAGTTCTCACCATAGATAGAAGACAAGGATCTGCCAAAAACAGAGGGTGGGAAATGCATCATATGATTAAAGATTACAATTCTATGAGGGAGAAGTATTTCATGGAGAAATCTTGGGATGGAGGAAGAAAAAAAAAAGAGGGAGAAAGGGAAGAAACCCACATTCTGAAGCTAATAAATAAGAAAAGTGCTTTAACAAAACATGTCATCATGTGACAAGGTAGTGTTTCTTGCAAGCAGGTGCACCACAGTTTTAGAAATATTAAATCTTAAGAGGTTTGCATTGCACAATAGATGGCAGGCAGAGAGCATGTTGATGGTTTTTGGCAGGGTTTCAGATGTCATGGTATTTTTTTTTTCTTTAAAGCTTCCATCAGCAGGAGGGAAAGCTGTGCCAAGGAAAAGGAATCAAATCTGGATGCAGCAAGTCTCGCATTCAGACGGAGGCTCCCTGCCAGATGCTACAGGGCCAAATCGGAAACAACCACATTGAGTTCATTACGGCAACTGCATAATCAAAAGTCTGCATAAAGGCAAAAAAAAAAAATAATCTGTTTAATCCTTAGCTAAATTCTCAACTGTTGAAATAGATTTGAAGAAAAATTCATCATAATCTCCCCTTCCTGTTGAGAAATTCCTCCATGTTCTCGAGACGTCCATGAGATGGCAGGAGCACACTCTCTTCTGATGGCCAAAGGGACCATGGCACCGGTGCCATTTCCACACCTCTGGCTACATTGATTTATCTTTATATTATTATTTATCTTTCTGTTATTATTATTCTATTATTGTATTATTGTTGTATTATTCTATTATGGTATTATTATATTGTTATTACATTGTTATTATATTATTATATTATTGTTTATCTATTCTGTTTATTGCTGCTGGAAACAGATGAGGGAGCTGCACCTCGAGGCACATTTTAAGAGAAGAAATAGATGGATGCCTGTTTCCCAGAGAGGCTGGGAAAGGCTCCATTTACTCCTCTTGCTTTCAGCCCCTCTAAACTCCTTTGGGTGATCCACCTTGCTCACTGCAGACCCCAGGTCTACACACTTATCCCATGCTGTGCACAGGAATTTCTGAACGAGCGCGGAGAAACTGAAAGAGTGCAATGGGAAAAGGACCCAGACATCAACCCAGACGAAATCTGGAGGTTGTGATTTAGAACTCACAGCCCTGGCATTTATCTCCAGAGATGACTATAGAAACAAACTCCCAGGGATGGCCCAGTTTTCAGCTCTGTTGACAATCCCAAGGCCTCTACAGAACTGGGGCGCAGTTTCAGCCCACCTCTGGTTAGGCAGGACCCAGAGCAGACCACCTTCTGCACATTGGGCCAAAGGATGGGCTGGCAGCTCTGCAAGCACCTCCCTTGGCCAGGTTGCAGAAGTGACACCCCAACAAAAGACTGCTAATGGTGGCTGAAAGGCACTCGGCTGCCCCAACAGCTTCAAGAGACCACATTGCATGAAGGTGCTGCTCTTCCCATGCTCCAGAGCGTTAAAAACAGGAGGTCCTCCAGTCTTTCACCCATTGGTTTGCCAAATCCATG
The DNA here is from genome assembly GCA_033556795.1 of Tapera naevia. NCBI lineage: Eukaryota > Metazoa > Chordata > Aves > Cuculiformes > Neomorphidae > Tapera > Tapera naevia. The sequence continues at coordinate 7,894,220 of JAUMJJ010000157.1, read as the reverse complement.
TCAACTCATGAAGTCACACACAGTTGTTGCAATTTTGCATGAGGGGGGAAGGGTTCATGTGTATGTGTTGTCTCTGTGAAGGATATGTGAAGGATACAACTACTTCTGCACCAGGTTCACGCTTACTCGGGGACCCTCAGCTCAAGTGCTACCAGCACAGGAAAGCAAAGAGAATTCAAACTGGGTCCTCTCCAACAGGAGGTATAATTGGGACGTTACAGCCAACTCCTTCTCCCCCTGGTCTGCTCGCTGCTTCTGCACTGGGGAGCAGAGCTGACCAGTTTGGCTGAGCTTAGAGGTCCTTCTGCATCTGAGCACACACCAACAGACACCACTACGATCAAATACGTGCGTGAACCACCACCTGCCTCAAACTGAGCAGCAGAGGATGGGGGCTTAGAGAACCCGAGAGCCTCAGAAGATGTGTATGTTTTAGCAGAGCAAAGGCCTGCTCCCTCTCCAATGTCTTGTCTCATGGCAGGCGCTGCCCAGCAAGCAGTAGAGCTGCATTCCTAGGTTTGTCACTGAAAGCCTCCAAATAGCTGTACTGCTGGGAGATGTTGCCCTCTACAATGACCAAAAGATGATGTTGGCTAACTATTCTCAATGACTCTTTTAATCTTTATATAATCCAAATCTCCATTGACCCTTGTCCGTTGAATCCTTTGCTTCTGTATCTTCCATAGCTATATTCTGGCTTACGAGATTTGCAGCTCCCCATCCCTAATGTGATCTACAAGACTGCTTTCCTGTTCCCTTAATTCTCCCTCTCTTCTGCACACTACATCAATTGGTAACCTAGCTCCTGGTTGGAGAACCAGTTTCATGCACCACTGGTACAGGTGAATCATCTCAAGAAGATGATGTTCCCCTGCATCCATGGATAGTTAGCTTGCTGATTACAGATAACACTCAGAAATAGGTAGAACAGCAGCACTGTGAATCCATCAGCATGTGAGATCTACTGCCTGGCTTCTGAGGGCCCATAGAGCCCCATGGACAGCAAGGATATGCCATTGGGATACAACAGCTTTGAAGATGAGGGGACTGGGGGGGGCAGGAATTGTCCCTTTCTCATGAGGACTACGTCATTCACGAGGTCAGTGCCTCACAAACAGCATGCAAACCCACAAGGTTTGGCACTCCAGAGAGCTCTAATCTTGGACCCTCAATCTGACTCCAATCACTGCTGCTCTCACTAGTGTTTAAACAATTTATTAGAAAACTTTTGCCAAATGCATAAATCCCATCCTAATGCCTCCTGATGTCAGAGGGAAGGTGCCTGGTAACGTTACTGGGCTTTAGATCAGGCCTAAGAAGAGCAGCTGCAAAACATTAACCAGCAGACTCAGAATTTCATCCTTGCTTTAACTCGGTCTAAACCTTTGTAAATAACTCACAATAGGTCACGAGGAAAAAAAAATAGAAGCTAACAGCTCATATCTGGCTGTGTTTCCCTGTCCTATAAAATAAGCTTACGCTCCTAAGAAGGAGGAAAACTCACTAAAGAAACTCACCCAGAGTGGTGGCAAATCCAAAACCCAAACCACTCAAGAAGTGCAGAAATAGCTGGGATGGTTCTTCACCTTTTTCTGTGGCCAATAACAATGTTCCCACTGCGAGTGCTTCCTCCTGACTCCCAGTTGTTAAAATTCCCTCCCACTGCCATGAGAAACATGACAGCTCCAAGGAAATATCAGCTCACAGCATGTAAAAGCAAGATGGGTATGGGGAGGAGGAGCAGGTATGTCTTCTGCTGGCAGGAGAAATCACGGGCAACATGGTTAGCTTGGGGGCTTAGGAGGAGAATTCTGTCCTAGATTGGAGTGTGGGTGAATCATTCCACCTTTTTTTAGCTCCAGTTTAATCAACCAGCATCTCAGAGTGCCACAAATATATAACTCAAATCCTAACCAGAATATCTATCTCTTTGGGGTTTTCTTTAAAGATGGTTCTGAAGTGGCAGGTGCAGTTACCTGGCTTGGTTGGGAAATTGTTTGGCACTGTGGCAGGTCTGTAGCATGATTATCACTGCTCCAACTGGGAACACAACAGCTCGACAGGGAAATACAGTGCTGGAACGGACAGTAATAGCTGCACATCATGGGAAGATCTCCCACAGGCAGAAATATGGAAATATTAGCATAGTTTCCATTATGCAAAGGACAGGATTCCCGTGCAGCATTGGCATATGCTGAGCAGCTGCAGAAGGAGGGGATCAAGTGTACCATGCTGTCACTTCTGGGGAAAGCAGCCAAATGCATCAACACTTTTCATGTACACTGGCTCTGGACCAAATGGCTTTATAGCAGGACTTCCAAATTACCACCTTGACCACCACACGTGCTTCTTCTATGGTCTTAAATTCCATCTACGTAAATGCTCATCTTTATCTTCTACCAAGACAATTTTTGCCCTAAAACTGCATTTTTTCACTTCTCTGGTCTCCATGAGAATGTTAAGGCTGAGAAATCTCAAGCTTCATGCTGCCTGCATTGAGGGATGTTTAAGCCTGCATGTGAATCATCTCCCGGCCCTCGTCAAGGGCAGCACTGGTGAGAGCAGCTCCACAGGACAGACCTTTGCAGAGCCAGAGCCCAACTGAATCAAACTGCAGAGAGGAAGGGCATCCTAGGGCTTGCCTAAACGACTGCTGAAATGTGGTCTTCTCTGGAATGAAACACAATCACTACCTAATGACACAGGCAACCGGCCATTCAAAGCACCAAGTGAAAGGGCACAGCTCCAGGAGAAATTCCAGACAGAAGTGGTCGTGGCACAAGGGGGGCAGAGCATCTGGCTACAGATCTCTGTTGAATTAGGTGTTGGAGGAGCCTAGATCATAACAGGATTGTTAAACCTGATGCACTGCTGGTCTCCTATCAACAGGGATTACATTGGTTAAGCCATTTATTTGATACTGACTAATGGAGGAAGGCTCAGAGGGGCTGGGAAGTGAAAGGAATAATCAGATATTCTGGAGCTCGCCCGCTCTGAGCGCGCACACGAAATGTTCAAAGCCGAAGCGGTGCAGGTGCATATTCCCAAATGCAGACTCTTGTCTTGTGCAATATAAAACTGGGTTTTAATGACTCAGTTTTCCATGGGAGTTACTACTGTGTCTGCAAAAAAATCCTGGACTCCAGCTGCCATCTTGTGGTCAAACCAGATGTGGTCCTCTTTTTTTCCCCTTCCGATCCACCACCACTCAGGGCTCCTCCAGTAGTTTTTCCGGACTGGTAACATGAAAAATTTCTGGAAAATGTTTTCCCCAGGGAAGTCCTGGTCGGAAGCATCATATTCCCAAACCACAGTGTTCTTGACCTTTTCACTACACGTCAAAGAAGATACTTTATTTTCCACCAAGTGACATTTGAAAATGTTGGATTTTAAAGGAGAGGGTTGTTTGATGCTGCTTGTCATCCTTGAAAGCTCCAGGGTGTTCAGGAATACAATCAGGTTTGAACTTTACTGCTGTCTTGTCCTGACTCCTGGTTAATACTCTCCAGGCCACCACCCTGGGCAGGGGAGGTTCAGAAGGCTGTAAGTTGTGAAAAGCCAGCAGGTCAATCTACAGCACACTGCAGCCCCTCCAAGCTGGACATGTGGTTTGTTGGCTCCTTCTTCTGAGAACTTGCTCTGTGCAGCAGATCTCAGAGCCATCTGCAGCCCCGGGAAAACTAGTGAAGCTTTGAATAAAATCAGGAAGAACGTCTGCATAGAACAGCTGGTGGTACAGAGAGTCACAGAATCATGGAATCATAGAATCACAGAATGGTTTGGATCTGAAGAGACCTTAAAGCTTATCCAGTTCCAACCTCCCTGCCACGGGCAGGGACACCTCCCGCTGGATCAGGTTGATCAAAACCTCATCCAGCCTGACCTTGAACACTTCCAGGGTGTTCAAATCTACACATCAGTTCTATTAACTTTCTTCAGTGCAGAGGAAAGGAAGCCTGCTTGCAAAATTACTTTATGGCTGTCCAGAGAAGGGTTTGCCATAGCTGACTACACTGATATAAATGTGGCACACGAATAAGTCCAGAACTAATCCAAGACGAGGCATTTGTGTCTCATCTTAGAGGTGCAAAGCCAAGGAGGTAGACCTTGTCCACTGGCACACTCCAAACCTGATGTGTCTCACCACATCTCTTGGCTTTTCAACCGTTGCTTCGTTACGTACGACCAAATGGTGGTTCAGGGTCAGACATGTAACACTTGCCCAAGTGCCACTCAATTCCTGGGATGAGTGATCTCTGATGCCAAGAACTGAGGGATAGCAACTCCTGATAGCGGAGGTTTAGAATGGATATTCGAAAGAATCACTTCTCCAAAAGAGTGGTGAAGCACTGGCATTGGTTACCCATTGACTGCCAGTGGTGGAATCTTCTTCCCTGGAGGTGTTCAAAAAAGCTTGTAGATATGGCACTTTGGGACACGATTTAATAGGCACAGGGGTGTTGGGCTGACGGTTGGACTTGATGACCTTAGAGATGACCTTAATGGTTCTGTGATTCTATGAACAATAACATCCAAAAGTTGTCTGGGATAAGCAAACAGCAAAATTAATGGGACCTACAGGCTGAAATGTGTAAGGAGAGAAGTCATCACTCAAATTGACTTTGAATACCCCTGAGAGCTAAACTGTATTACATGTCCTCATTACTGTGTCAAATTTCATTGTTCAGCTCATGGGGGCTACAGTAGGAGAGAGAATGGAAAAATCAGAGTAACATTGGGCCTGCTCTGTGGATCCCCACTGAACCCATGTCGAACCATCCAAACATATCTACTTTCTGCTGCAGGAGCAGAGTTCCACCAAGCCAGCACCCAGGGCAGACAATGCCATGCCGAGTGGGGTATGAGCACATCTGCACATGCCAGGACCCAGGTGGACTCTGGAGGAAAAGTAGCAGGGGATCTGTGCCAAAGCTCATAAACACTTCTGCAGCAGAGCTTTAGTCTCATCCCCAGCAAACAGGTGCACCAAGAATTTCGGGGTGAGCCCTGGTTATTGCTTCTTGCAGAACCCATCATCCAGGCTGCTATTTGTGCAGGGCTGATGCAAGGTTCTTGTAATCTCATTTTCATCCCACACTGGCCAACCAGTTCCTGCTCAGCTCAGCCTTCTTCCAGATCAGATGAAAGTGTATTTGCTCAACTCAGGGATAAGAATCATAAGTCAGAAAGGATGTCAGCTGTCAGGTAAGCTAGGTTTCTGCCTGAAAGGAGGTTGTAGCAAGGGAGGTGCTGGTCTCATCTCCCATGCATGAGAGGAAAAGGCCTCAAATTGTGACAGAGGAGGCTTAGATATTAGGAAAAATTTCTTTACTGACAGAGTGGTGAAGCATTGAAACTGGGTGTCCAGGGAAGGGGTGGAGTCACCATCCCTGGAGGGGTTCAAAAGGCGAGCAGTCGTGGCGCTTTGGGACATGGTTTAGCAGGCACAGTGGTGTCGAGCTGGTGGTTGGACTGAACGAGCTTAGAGGTCATTTCCAACCTTAATGATTCCACAATTCCATGATTTTTCTAGCAGTATTTGCTGCAGGAAGAGTTAAAATATCTTCATGGCAATGTCAGTGAATGTGGCTTCAGGAAAATACCTAAAGGAACGACCTTCAAAACAAAATATCAGCAAAAAGGTTTGGCAAGGCAGTAGCGCCCTTTGGTTCTTTTGCTCTGCCATTGGTCTTGACTGTCAGATCTCATCCTCTCCTGGTGTTTCCTAGCCACTACCACAACTCTAACAATAAGTAGGAATATGCAACATGGGGAGGCCCTGGCCCAAGTTGCCCAGAGAAGCTATGGCTGCCCCATCCCTGGAGGTGTTCATGGCCAGGTCAGATGGGGCTTCAAGCCCCTCGATCCAGTGGGAGGTGTCCTTGCCCATGGTAAGGGGGTTGGAACTGGATGGGCTTTAAAGTCCCTTCTAACCCAAACCATTCCATGCTTTGATGAATATCTGAGCTACTCTTGTACAGAGCTGTGGTGCTGGTGTTCTGTGGGGACCTTCTCTTAAGATGTGAGTACATATCTCATCATTACATGTTTAGATTTGTGCATCTACACTGTGGAGCTTAAAAAGCTGGAACTCACAGGTAGAAGAGGGAAAAGTCTGCCTTTTTCTACTCTCCCTCTGGATCAGGTGCAATGATTTAAACAAGTTCAGTCCTCTTGTGGTGCTTTCAAAGTCAATGCCAAGTGTAGGCACAGGCTGGCTAAGTAGATGCTGAGCACCTCTGCATGTTTCCCAGCAAAGTTGTGCAATGAATCTGATGTTTTTCAGCAACAATGGAGAGGAACTTCTTCCTTTCTCAGGACAAAAAATGCTTTACTAACACATTAGCCAAGATTTTATTGTAAAACACTGGAAGAATGAGCCATGTGATCAGGGTTGTATGAATGGAATTCCAGTCTGTAAATACTCAGGCTGCAGACTGCCTACCCTGGTTTACAAGCTTTTCTACACCATTATCCTGCTCTTGGCTCGTGCTGGCAAACAGCAAGACCGGGACCACAGTGAGTTTACTACACCAGGTTCTGGTATGCAAACCCTGTCCTTTCCAAAAGCTCTTTGTAACAAGTTTGGTCTTGCCAGGTGCCCCACACTCCCAGTTCCCATGAATTACAGAGGAAGCTCTTGGCAGTTTGCAGGACTTGGCTCATCCTGTATGAAGGAATCTCTCAGCATCTGTGACACTAGGATTAGTTGGCTTCGTGCTGCCAAGCAGAGCTGAAGCCAGCTCCTCGCTTTTTTTCAATCCAATAAGCATTGCCTAATAAAATTTCAATCTATGGTCATTGACCTTCAAGAAATCCCATACTGCATAGAATCAATCATGCAGTTGTTTGGGTTGGAAGGGACCATAAAGACCATCCAGTCCCAACCCACTGCCATGGGCAGGGACACCTCCCACTGCATTAGGGGGCTCAAAGCCCCCTCCAACCTGACCTTGAACACCTCCAGGGATGGGGCAGCCACAGCTTCTCCCCACCTTCAACATGAAAACGTTTCTTCCTAAGATCTCATCTCAATCTCCCCTCTTTCAGCTTAAAACCATTCCCCATCATCCTGTCCCTGCACTCCCTGACCAAGAGCCCCCTCCTCAGCTTTCCTATAGGTCCCGTTAGGTACTGGAAGGTTGCTCTATGACACAGACTTTGCACTGAAAGTAGGCTGTATGCTGTGTGCAGAGTTAGGATTTGCAGTTCCAGTTCCTCAGGACCATTCTGTATTTATTGTAAATACATGCTGCAGATTATGTCTTTAGGACACTGATTATCTTAGGAGGAAAACATCTCACAAAAAGAGTGGTTCTAATTACTTATACATTTCTTTCTTTTTCATTTAAACAGTCAGATTTCTCTAGGTACACCTGAAAAGTAGAGATTTCGTGTGTGAGACTCAAGTAAGGGCTGATTTGTTGTAATTGGACCTATTACTAAAATTCCTATTGGATTTCTAAAGGCACTCACTGTATTATTTCCCAGTGGTGTTTCACAGAAGCTACAAGACATGACAAAATCAGTGTTTTACCATCAGTGATGAAGGGCTGTCATTCCATCAGTGATTTTCTCTGCCAGTGGGCAGATCTGGAAATGCCGATGTTGAGATGCGGCTGGGGAAAAAGAGCAGTGTCTCATCATCACAGCTTAAGTCTGTAAAGACTGCTTCTCACAATGCTTGGAAGGAGACACAGGGGACAGGAAGTTTAAATTTCTGATCCTTCCATCACGTCCTTTTGGACAGTATTGGATGCACAGTTGCTGCAGATGGGTTCCAAGTGCTTGGGGTGTTCTTGCTGCAGAAAAACTGGCAAATTCCAGGAAAAAAAAAAAAAACAGACTTCTAAGCCAGTTATTTAAACACTTGGCAGCTTTTTATCAATCAGTATTTATCTAACACAGAAATGCAACCAACTTAGCAGCACTTACACATGCCTCCACTTGCCTTCTGCAGAGCATGGACACAGTTGTGCCTTCCCTGAGCTGAGTGAAAGCTCTGTGCATTAATTTCCTCTCTCCCCTGTGTTAACTTTCTCCTCCTGCCAAAAGGGGAGAAGGATGGGCCAGAAGTGGGGCTGCAGGAGACACGAGGGCTTTCCCTCTGCCCTTTCCTACAGTGCTGTTTTCATCATGGAGATTTCTCTCCACACTTCCTTGAAGAGCGGCCGTGAAGACAGATGTGAGAGAGGGAACAGCTGTTATTTGTGCAGAGTTCACACTGCCAGAAGGCTTGGAGAGCAGCTCGATGCTTTTTGACCTGGATCCATGTCCAGACTCTGCTCATGTGCCCTCCCACAGTCAATCATGCAAAACCCCACTTCACTTTCTGCCAACATCATGTTAAATACTTCCTTCTTGATTTTTACAGTTTCTTCTCAGACATTGCACATTTTAGGGGGCAACCATAGTTGTACTTCTCTCTTTGGCACCACACCCAGCACAGTATCACACAGTATCACAGTATCACAAGGTTGGTAAAGACCTCTGAGATCATCCAGTCCAACCTACAACCCAACACCAGCACCCACTCGTCATTTAAACCATGGCACTCAGTGCCTCATCCAATCTGTTATCAAGCCTAAACCTCCCCTGACGAAGCTTGAGACCACGTCCTCTTGTTCTGTCACTGATCGCCTGAGAGAAGAGACCAACCCCTGCCTGCCTACAGCCTCCTTTAGGTAGTTATAGAGCAAGAAGGTCTCCCCTGAGCCTCCACCTCTCCAGGCTAAACAACCCCAGCTCCCTCAGTTGCTCTTCATAGGGCTTGTGCTCCAGCCCCTTCACCATCTTCGTTGCTCTCCTCTGGACACTCTCCAGCATCTCAACATCTCTCTTAAACTGGGGGGCCCAGAACTGGACACAGCACTCAAGGTGCAGCCTGACCAGTGCCGAGTATAAGGGGATGATAACTTCTCCGGTCCTGCTGACCACACCATTCCTGATGCAGGCCAGGACACCATTGGCCCTCTTGGTCACTTGGGCACACTGCTGGCTCATGATGAGTTTCTGTCCACCATCACTCACAAATATCTTCCCACTTGACTCCTCTCCAGCCATTCTGTCCCCAGCCTATAGTTCTGCATGGCGTTGTTGTGTCCAAAATGTAGAACCCGGTACCTGGACTTGTTAAACTTCATCCCACAGTGGTGGTCTGTTTTGGTTAAGGTCTTTAAATAATTCATAATCATATTTTATCAAGAGCTATTAAAGCCCCCTGGGCAAGCTAGATATGTTCCAATTTGACCAGGTATTTCTAGATTATCAGCTATGTCATTGCTGAATGTGGGGAAAGCACAATCTAAAATAAATGAGCATCATCATGTGCAAATCAAATTGTGACACAAAAGCCATTTCAGAGTCTAAACAATTAATCAAGCAGTGCTTCAACTGCCAGGGTGAAATCAACACAGAAGGAAGCTTGAATTCCCAAATTTTGCTGCGTAGAGTCATCTTTCTATATACACTAAGGTAGTCTCTGATGAGTTGCTTTTGAGTTAAGGAAGGAACAATTTCTATGGAGATGCTTTTTCTGACCTGTGCCAATTCATGGCATTAAGAGGTTTGTTTTCATGGTGGCTGTATTTGATCTCTGCATTGCCCTATCCTGCTGTCCCTTGGCTCTGAGGACCAGCTCCATGTCTACTGGCTCCCAGGGGAGCACTTCCTCCTCCTGGGCTCCCTTGTCTCAGCTGACTGGAACGGAGGTGGTGAGAAGGCTGAGTGCTCCATGTGGGGCAATCCTTCCTTCACCAGTTTCATGGCTCTGAGGCACTGCATGGGGATGGCTGAAAGAGGCCTTCTGTGGCTTTTGCAGCATGGCCAGAAGAAAACCCACAGCCAGATTGAGGTGAAGAAGGGAGAAAAGACCCCACGTTGTCCCCAGGATGGAGACGGCAGCTGCTAGAAGTGCCTCAGGTCCCAACTGCGTAAAATGAATAGCCCAAGAGGGGCTGGTCCTGAAGCACATGGTCCTGGAAGGTTCCTGCTTCCTTGACTGAATCAAATCCTTAGAGAAGCTCAGTAATGAATTCACATCATGTCAAAGAGTCCTTCCACTCAATCACTATTGACTGATTTATAACAGACATCAGCATCCAGTGATGGGAAAAAAAAAGGAGCCTCCCCTGGGTGTTCTGAGCAAAGCGTTTTCAAGCTGGCCTGATGGAGTGAACCCACAAAGAGGGCGAATTTCTTGTCAGAGGAAGAGGGCACCCCCCAAAAACATGAGCAGCAGCTACACCAGTGGGAGCTGAGCTGTTTGTGGGGAGTGTTTTATTCGTGCTGAGCACAAACACAGAGATGGGTATTGTTTGATGGCAAATCCATGATCCGAAGCATCCACAACCCACATAAAGAGAAAAAACTGGATGCCAGAGAAAGGGAGGCAGCACAGCCCTAAGAGAAAGTCACAAGACAGAGTGTTGTGTTTTTCTAAACATAGCGCTGTTGTTAATTTAGATGGAATAAAAGGAAAAAACACTTGGCAAAGGCTTTTTGCTCAGTGATTGCCATGAAGTGACTGATAAAGAAGGAGGGATAACGTGTTTGCAGTACCTGTATTTGCTTGTGCAGCTGTACGCAAAACTGTGGCCACAAGCCCACTGCTGGGACAACACAGCTTAGAGGTGTTTGCAATCCTTGGCCTAAAACCACATGGCAAAGGTGCTCAGAGCATGGGTGTTTAATGTTCAGAGCCACAAGGGAAAAATAAGTGACATATTTTGATCCATGTGAGACTTCACCAAATCCTGCAAAAATCTGATTGCCAAGCTGTGGGCATTCAGTCTGCCATGCAATTCATAGAGGAAGCTGACATCCTTGCTTGTGTCCTTGGTCCCACAAAGGGACAGAGGCTGTGCCAAAAATAAAAGCCAAGTTCTCTGGTTTTCCCCGGGCAACACAAGAAATTGGCTTTTGCTTTCTTTTTACAAAAAGAAATGATGGATACCAGGTAAAGCAGAGAGAAAAGACAAATAAAAATAGAAATCACTGCTTGACTCTGTCATTTCTGATTTGGCTGCTGGGGAAACAGACACTTTCCCCATCTTATCAGCAGTGAAAGCTGACACATTTTTGCTAGCTTTGGCCTCTTTCCTTGGATATTGCTTTTCCAGCATCAGAAGGAGTTACAACAGCTGCAAAATGTGGTTTTTTGGCTAGCTCTGCTGGGTCTTTGGGAAGAAAAGAAGGAAAGCAGATGAAATTGATGGAGAAGGAGGAAAGACTCATAGGAATTGCAGCAAGAGTGAAAGTAGCGACTCTCATTTTGAGCAATACTCAGGGCAAAGCAAAAGGCAACAGAAAGGTTCTCTGCTAGGCTGTTCCTGCTGGGGTCAGGTACCAGGCAATGAAAGGGTCAATACCTTGATGCTTGTGAAGAGCCCAACACTCCATGGATGTGGAAGCCATGTTGATAAAGCCTGTTGACTGACTGTCATCCAGATATCTCCTCCTACAAGTGTTCCTCTCTCCATTTTCCTAAGGACCTTGACAGATAGACAAATAGACCCTCTGCTTGCAGTTTTATCTGCCCAGAGGGGTCTACTTGCAGCACATCCACTTTGCCTGATTGCACTTCACCTTCTCCAGTCATGATCTCCAATGCTGGCCACCCGTTTGGGGTGACAATAAAATAGCCACTTGCTGACATTTGTAAAGAGATTTTCACAGGGAGGAAATTCAGAAATGCACTTAAAAATAGGAAAAGACAGAAGGAAATTCAGATTGGTCTTGATGCTGTATTATTCTCAAAAGCAGTGGGGATCTGCAGCTGCTGGATGTTATAGCCCTCAAGGGCCAATTCATGGTGTAAACAGTGGGACAGTCACCAACCCTGGAGGTGTTTAAGGGGAGACTGGATGAGGCACTGAGTGCCATGGTTTAGATGATGGTGTTGGTGTTGGTGTTAGTGTTGGGTTATAGGTTGGACTCCATGATCTCAGAGGTCCCTTCCAACCTTATGATACTGTGATACTGTGATACTGTGATACTGTGATACAGAACATGGGTCTGATTTCACTCCTCCTCCAGCAGGAACTGCTGACTTAAAATCACTTTAAAAAGAGAATGAGGCACGGGACACTACTGTCTGAATACAGACGTTCACATCATTAGACCTGTCATACTGCTTGGTGAGCCAATGTGCTGATGCCAGCTTTGGCTATGTGAATGTCTTACCAGAATCTCCCTTGTGAATTACAAATCTCATGTCATATCCAAGTGATAAAGTCCCGTAGGGAAAACAAACCCTCATATCAGGGTGTGAAATCAGATGCAGAGCGACACAAAAATCATCCACTTAAAGTTCATGCATACACTGAGCACGTATGGGAGGTGGTAACTGTTTTCCAGCCCAAGTACCTGTTTGGGGAACAGGGCAAGGATCATCAAAGACACTGCTGTTTTGCAGGTCCACCCATGACAGCTCACTTTACAAACATGGTGTACATTGACTATCAGCATCTAAATTACAAAGTTTGCCTGGGGTGGGATGTCTACAGGGACCTGGAATTTAAATAGCCAATAAGTCTGTCCCTGGGAAGGCTTTGGAAAGCCAGAATACTCTGGAAAGTGATATGATTAAACCTCCTGAAGAAGGGAAAACATTCTGAAAGGTTTCAATTGCTGCATTTATGCCAGCCCAGGGACAGATTCGCAGGTCAGAAGCAGGAGGAATCCAATCCCCCGAGCACAGAATCATAGAATCATTTGGTTGGAAAAGACCTTCGAGATCATTGGGTCCAACGGTACCAGTCCACTACTAAACCATATCTCTGAGCAAGACACAGTGTCCCCACCCACGCCAGGAAGTGCTAGAAATGCTCTTATATTTCACTATGCGCTATATGAATGGGAAATTTGGGGATGGTACATTGATCTAGAAAAACGCAAATTGTTGGGCAGCAAAAAGTGTATTTCACAGACAGTTGTCTACCTCTGCAAAGAAACAGGGAGGAAATGTCTTTATGTGGCCTTTTAAATAATCTGAGTTCTTGGAACATCTCCACCACAGTCAGATTTTCTACCATAGGAAGATTTTCCACATCAAATGCTTGCTCTTTCTTCTTTTTTCATCCCCCTGTACCATGTGAGTACAGAATGTCTCATTCCAGCCCACAAGACAGCAGTGACCTTGGATAATATGAAGGCTAAAAAAGTATAATTGAAAAGATCTGACTCTCCAAGGCCCCTCTTCTGATTTCCCTTGCCAGGCCTTCGACTGCTTATTGTAATAGTACTTCCACCATAAACAGAAAAGAGATCAATGCCTGCACCATTGCCCTGGGCCATAGGAACACTTGGCCTTCAGTTCCTCTCATGCTTGCCAAACTACAGCTCCATCCATCTCCCAGACGTGACATGAAAGAGGAGACCTTTTAATGGTACATTAGAGGAGAAGTGAAGAAATCATAGAATCATAGATCACAGAATTATAGAATGGTTTGGGTTGGAAGGGACCTTAATGATCATCCAGTCCCAAGCCCCCTGCCATGGTCAGGGACACCTCCCACTAGACCAGGCTGCTCAAGACTCCATCCAACCCGGCCTTGAACACCTCCAGTGTGTTCAATCTGGGAATGGAGGCAGAAAAAAGTAGCTGGAGTATTCAGCAAAGAGCAAAAGTGGAGTGCCCTGGAAGCTTTTGATGAAAGTGCTTCAAAATAATGAATAAAAGGTGATGTGTTTATAGCTAGAAACCAAGCCTCATCCTAGCTGCCACCTGACAGACAAACAGCTCCAGGCAGGTGATGGTGCAGTGTCTTTGCACATTACCGCAGCAGCTTTCCACAATTCCCTATACATTTTCACATGCTGCAGCCAAAGGCAGCAAAGATCCCATTCTACCTACCAAAAAATAAGTCATAAGGACATTCCCTTGGAGCAATGTGACAGCATCAGGTGATCCAAGGTCATGTGCCTACGTTTAGGTGTCATTTTCCAAGAGGTAACATTTGCATCTCTGCAGATATGTGCAGGCTTAAGGTCTTCTCAATCAGACAGTTCTTGATTTTACATGAATATTTCCATTTTTGCTCTCATCCTTGAAGTTAAGGATGTCTCTTAGAACTTCCATCAAGGACGCAATGACCAGCATTGCTACCACACATTCCTCGAACCACGTGTGCTGCAAGGACAAGATATTTTCTATCTCTTATGATTCATCATGCATAACAGTTATCTCAAGTTTAAGCCAGAAATACAGCCAGTGGACTGTGTTCAGTTGACAATAATGAACACTTGGAAGGGGAAAGGTTGAGCTACGGAGAGCAGGCAAATATTTAACCCTGCTGAAATCAATGGCAATACTCACATCATTCTCAGTAAAGCTGAGATTTCACACACAATCACACTGACAGTGACCTCAAAGTCACTTTTAGTGCCAAGTGTTCTCAAGGTCCTGTAATTCCAGCAATGTTCTGAGTGTTATTATGAGCCAAAATATTTGTGTGTAACCCTCGTGATTCTAGTACAGAGGGCTTTAATATTTCTACATCCCCTATCTCACCCAGCTCTCAAGATCCTTAGCTGTGAACTCTAGCACAGTCCCACACTCCCACAAATCCCTCCTTGCCCTGGCCCTGTGTACACCAACCCTCTCCCAAGTGAATGAGCGAGTATTTTTGCTTTGTTCCCTCATAATTCCTTCATGCAGGGGTTTTTGACAACTTAAAACACCTCTTGCACTTGGCTTTTCATCCACTCACCAGACTGGGGTGGGGAGGTTGCGCAGGATAAAGCGTTTTTGCCTTTTCCTTTTGATGTTTCCAGCTTATAGTGTGTGTATCATGTCCCTTCAGACACCCACAGTGTGTAGGAGAGACAGTGGCCTCCTACTCTTTACTTCAGTGCCTACAGAAAGGAACCAGGTTTCCATTTTTCCAAAGGTCTGTGATGGTTCCCTCTGGAAGGTCTTTGAGCTTCATCTCCTGGCTTAGTGGTTGGCACAGCATGAATGCAGAGACCTTCTTTTCAAACTTGACCTGCTCAAGTCCACGATCAACACTTACCAGAATGTTACACAACACCCCTCTCCCTGTCCCTCTCCTCCCCACAAAAATTATCCGTGTGAGCTCTATTGTTCTTGGATCTACAAACCCCATTTGCCTCCAATGTGCCCACACTTGCAGTATCTCATTGGGAAGAAAAAGGGAAAAAAAACCAACCTTGGGAAGAAATATGTTTACTCTCAAATCATATTTTAATGTCTTTGGCTAAATGAAAAACCTGGAGAAAGTGAGCTTCAGGAACCTTCTGCATCCTGGTGCAACTGGGGAGGAAAAAACAATATAGAAACTACCTTTCCTACAATATTCTAATCCATGTTCTTGCTGTTTCTAGCAAGGAAAAAGATATCAATGATAGCAACTCTTCTAATACTGGGAACTGCCCCAACCCCAGAGCCAAGAGAGGTGTGACGAAACTCTCTTGGAAGAGTATTCTGGAAGGAAGGGAGATATCCTAGAAATGAGATGGCATCGTTTATGGGACAGTGTGTACACAGAGCAGCTGTTGGCATCCTTGGGGATGGGCTACATCAATGCTCTGCTTGGAGAAGTACCCGGGTTTGAAGGGCTGTCTCTGGTGCAGGACATGCATCTGGATTGCAACCACATTTACGGGAGAGGCCTTTGATCCAACCCAATGAGTGCACATGTGCACAGACACACACGGAGAGAACATTGTTTTAGTGAGTTTACCTTGCAATTATCTTTTTTAACACTCCTCGGGAGAATGCTGAGGGGGTCTTGGCCAGACGACCAATTGAAGCCCTTCCATTTGATATTATTGTATCTTTGACATTCTTGCCCTCTTAATTTTTAGGTTGAGAGAGTTGGCCTTGCTTAGCCTGGAGAAGAGCAGGCTTCAGGGAGACCTTAGTGCAGCCTTCGAGTACTGAAAAGGGCTCCAAGAAAGCTGGAGAAGAGCTCTTGATCAGGGAGAGCAGGAATAGGATGAGAAGGAATGGTTTAAAGCTGAAAGATGGGAGATTGAGATGAGATCTAAGGATGAAATGTATTCATGTGAGGGTGGTGAGGCCCTGGCACAGAGAAGTCATGGATGCTCAGTCCTTGGAATTGTTCAAGGTCAAGTTGGATGGGGCTTTGAGCACCCTGATCCAGTGGGAAGTGTCCCCGCCCATGGCAGAGGGGTTGGAACTGGATGAGCTTTAAGGTCCCTTCTGACCCAAACCATTCCATGATGCTGTGATTACCAGAGGGACAAGTGCAGGGTTGGGATTTTATTTTAGAAAAAGAGCAAGCAATAACTGATGTCCAACATGCCTACAGCAACATCAGTTTGTGTTATAACAGACAGACTCACTATCAGTAACTCTTCCCTTAGTCCCATCAACCCCAGTCTGTCTTGTCGAACAAGTTGACCCTCACTCTCATTCACTACTGCAAGAAGGGCAAAATCCATACCTATGGAGCTCCAAAAAGAGATAAGGAGAAGCCAGGAGGAGATGTGGTGGCTGAGCCCACACCAGCAGCCTGCCTCCAGTTCAGCATTTCCTTTGCAAATTCTGCCGGCAACCTGCCTGTGCGAGGCTTTCTGCATGTGTCACTGACATACAGGGGAATGCTTAACACTAGGACTTCATCAAAGCCTTGAAAGGGTAAATATTCCTGCCAAGGGCCATTACTTTGCTTTCTTCCTTTGTTTGCCCTGGAACAAAAGGAAAAGAGAAAAAAAAAGGGGGGGAGGAGAGGGGGAAAGCCCATACAATTGAACAATGCTGCATTGAGAGAGACAATACCTGGTATCACAGAAATGAGCTTGGGGGGTATTTTTCTGCTGCTTGCAGGAGGGGTAAAGGAACACAGAGTTATATCTTTGGAAGAACATTTCAGATGTAGTGAAAGGCACTTTTGACCCTGGCATAAGAGCTGCACCAAAAGCACTGCTGTCCAAGGAAAACACAAACAGAGAAGCCTCCAGTACCCGACAATAGGACAAAACTCTCACCAGTGGAATTTTTAATCCAACTGACCAACATCCCTTCTAAAAAAACCAGAGTTAATGCTCCCTGTGAAGAAAATACCACGTTGTAAGCAATGATTTTTTGGAACCGCGCTTAATTTGATGAACAATATTTTAGTGGAGTCCAATTACTAATACTCTCAGTGCATCCAGATGTACTTGGATAGCTGTGAAACTGAAAAAGCAGGAGTGTTTGATAAATATTTTCTGCCTGTATTTGGGACAAAGTGGAATGCCATTTCCACGTTATATAATTATGATGAAACCCTTCCTTTTCAAGCAACTTGAAAAAGAACATCAAACAGCACAGCTAACGCTTCAAAAGCAGCACTTCCAGAGGACTTGCCTGTTGGCTTTTTAAGAGCTGCCTCTTCAGAAGACTCTTCTCATATAAGGCAGGAATAAGAGTGTTTAGAAACCATCCAGGAGAACAGTTCTAAGAAGAAAAATAGTGTTGAGTCAATATTTGAAAAGTGTGACCGAGGTAAGCCCAGGTAGTTTCAGGCATCACTCCTGACCTAAGTGTAATGAAGTGTTTTGTACCAATTAACAAGGAGGTGGAGAGCTGGGATGCAATAAAAGGACAGTCAGCAGTTTTCATGCGAAATGTTTCCTGTCAAAGAACTATTTTCATCTTGTTCTTTAATAAAATCACGAGTACTGTTGACAGCAGTGACTGTGTTGACTCAGTGCTGCATAGTATGCAGATCTGAGAAAAAAAATACACAAGATCAATGTAAGTGCATAATAAATTGTTCAAAAAGAGCTAATGGAAAGCTTTTAAAATGGTTTTGTTATAAAGGATTCATCAATGAATAAAGGCTGTTTCTAATGGACTCTTGCAAGCTTTTGCCATTCATTTTATTTTATTTAGGATCTGCAAGAAAATACAAGATGATGGCATCATTGGTGAACTGTGAGAGAGAGTTTCAAACTGATTACACTGTTTGAAATTGCACTGCAGGGAGTAGCTTGTCTTGCAAACAAAGATCACTGGGATAAGGAAAATTAGGAGAATTTGGTAAAATGAGCTTAGGACAGGCAAGTGCAGAGTCCTGCACCTCAGAATATAACCAGGAAGGTGTAGGGTCATGTAAGCATAATGGCCAAATGCAGCCAAGCTCTTGGTTAGCCCATGCCCTGGAAAGCAGAAGAGTGCCCTGTGGAAAACTCTACCTCAGGGTAGAAAAATCCAGTGCAAGGCTGGGGCCACTGGAACTAGGGCAGCCTTGGGCAAGTGAATAGGATGAAACCCATTGCTGGGTTTCATTTTTGGTGATGTTGCTGCAGAAATTCTGAGTCCAGTTCTAGTGTGCATTTTTTTTTTTTTTTGAAGTGATGTTAAAAACTGGAGGATATTCAGAGATGTTTTGTGTGTTTTATACTTTCAGTTACAAACATACTCCCTTCCTTCATGGTACCTCTTTTTCTCTTGAACAAACGGGGGTCCTTGGGAGGTCCTCATGGTACCTCCCCAGAATTCTCAGCTGTATTAACTCTGCAGAAAGGAAAGATGTGCGGGTACAGATATATATAAATGGCTATGGAAGTCTTCTGTGAAGGTCTCATGATAGAAGAATCACAGCATCCACTGCTCTTAATCTGCACAGAAATTCACCATGCTATATATAAATCATTTTTCAAAATAGATGTAACTTTGCTTTAAAACTTCCATAAAGTCACTTAGATTTTTCCGTAGTTATTCCACTGTAAAAAAAATTTCCTCCTCTGATGGTAAATGAAGTTTATACATTTGGTCTTATTTTTTATTTCGTGTAACTCTACCGTGATAGAACTTGAGTTGTGTGTCATGCCAGAAACTTTCAAGCTACTCCACAACTGTGAGTTTAGAGTTGTTGAAGGGGAAAATTCTCAAATCAGAGAGGTCTGGGCTCTCAACTTCATTCATGTCAGCCTACCCCAGCAAAAACCTTCCTCACAAAATCAAAGTGAAAGCCATCGGGACTCTTTTGGGACAGACTCCAAGCCCTGGGGTTCCCTTCACTTTGTCTTTAATGAACCAGTTTTCAAGCCATGTGTCTCCACAGGTCTCCGAGATTGTTGTAATGAAGAACAGTGACATTGCAGCTCTCCGTGCTGTGGTTCAGCTCAGTGATGATAAACCACTAGTGCTCAGTCTTTCTGCCTGTCGTCTACAGAGAGACTGTGCACAAGAACATAGCGTCTGCATATTAAGAACAGACATCAAATCCTATAAATGCACAGCAAGAAAGAATATATTAAAAAGGTAAAGAACATTTAAAGTGCCTCTCACTCATTTGGACAATCTTTCCCTGATCTCAGACAAGCAGCAAAATAAGAGAGAACTTGAGTAGGATGACATGAAGAAGGGTGAAACACTTGCTGAATGAGAAAAATGGTGAAATTACTCTGAAAATGAGGATAAAATGTAAAAATCCTACAATCTATGTCTTCAAAGCAGTCTACAGGGTAAGTAACATTCCCTCTTTCTTCCTCACTGGGGAGAAAAATATGGGACAGGCTTCACGCAGAGATTGCCTTGTGGATGTCATTAGAAATGCAAAAGATAAGTTAAACAAACAGATTGTGCCTCTCTTGCTAGGGCAATGTGGTCAAATGCCCCAGCACAGCCTCCACAGCTGACTTCTTGCTTGTACAAGGGGGAATGGCTTTAAATTGGAAGGGGGAAGATATAGATTAGACATTAGGAAGAAATTCTTCATGATGAGGGCGAGAAGGCCCTGGCACGGCTTGCCCAGAGCAGTGGTGGCTGCCCCATCCCTGGAGGTGTTCAAGGCCAGGCTGGATGGGGCTTTGAGCAACCTGATCCAGTGGGAGGTGTCCCTGTCCATGGCAGGGAGGTTGGAACAGGATGGGCTTTAACATCCCTTCCCACTCAAACTATTCTATGATTCTTTTTCCTCTTTTTCCATCTGAAAAGGCAGAACAAGCAAGTACAAAGCTCCTGCTCATGAATGCTAACAGACTTCTTGAAGGTTTTAGGCCTGGAAAGCACTGCCAATGCATTCAAGGACCCATGTGCAATCTTTCATCATGATTTTAAAGACTTGAGGATGCAATGCACCAGCAGTGAACATTTTTAAAAGCTTCACCTACACTTCCAGCCTGAACTTAATCTGGTTTCTCTGTGCTTTAATACACTCCATTAACAGGATTCCCTGGCTGAAAGCAGACGGAGGAGGCAGAGCACAAACTTATTTTTGGACTCACAGTGCAGTGCAATACACAGAAGTCCCCTTGTCAGTGAAGACAGTGGGATGCAGACAAGTAGAATGTGCAGGAGGCAGGGCAATCAGGGATCATACACAATGTACCCTGAGTTTTTCCACACCAGACAGGAAGGCTGTGAGATGGATATTGCTGTAAATGAAGAAGAATGGCAGAGAGACATTTAGAGGTGGGGACACACAAAAGCATTTGACACTTCATCAATGACTTTCCCTCCTGCACTCTGGCTGTACGTGCACACACACAGAGATCCTCTCAGGTCGAATAAACCCCGGCCATCCAGCACAGGGCAGCACAGGCAGTTGGGTGTTTGGATTAATTCATAGGCAGAGGTGACATCCAGTTCCCCCTTCCCCCATTCTGACCTTGGGAAAAAGCGTGCAAGAGTGTGTAGGTGTGAGAAGGTTGTGGTACAGTTTGTGCACAGCCACATCCCCCCATCAGGCTGGAGACTGCAGACCAGCAGCCCAACCTGCCAGCTGTGATGGCTGTAAGAACAAGGCAACAGGGACCTTGTAAACATGAGGACACGGCCTCAAGTTGTGCCAAAGGAGGTTTAGGTTGGGTATTAAGGAAAATTTATTTACTGAAAGAGTGATGAAGCATTGGAAAAGGCTGCCCAGGGCAGTGGTGGAGTCACCATCCCTGGAGGGGCTGAAAGAGTGCGTAGCTGTAGCACTTCAGGAGATGGTTTAGTAGGCACAGCGGTGTTGGGCTGATGGTTGGACTGGATGAGCTTAGAGGTTTTCTCCAGCCTTAATGACTCTATGATTCAAATGTGCAGGTATCAGCTCCCTCACCCTTCAAGATAGCAGTATCGCTCACATACCCGCTCACTGCCTCTGGGGCATGTTACGAAAAGTGGGGGTGTCATAAACAAGTGACCCCACCCCAGTAAGCTGGGGTGTGTTTCTGGGAGTCTCTCCCTTTCCCACACAGACAACAACAACCCTCAGCCCATGAGAAAGGATGGAGATGGGGAACTAGCACCACAAAGGTGATCCATCACTGCCCCTCGCTCGGCTGTAAGGTGCGTGTTGGGAGTTTCTCACACAAACGTCAAACCTGGCCACCCTCCTTCACTCTTTTTTCCCT
The DNA here is from genome assembly GCA_033556795.1 of Tapera naevia. Classification (NCBI taxonomy): domain Eukaryota; kingdom Metazoa; phylum Chordata; class Aves; order Cuculiformes; family Neomorphidae; genus Tapera; species Tapera naevia. The sequence continues at coordinate 7,872,905 of JAUMJJ010000157.1, read as the reverse complement.
GCTACAGGCTGCCAGGTGGTTTAATCACAGAGATAAACATCTCAACACCCCCTCCTGTTGATCATGGAGTGTGTATTGGGGATGGAGGCAGGTGTTTCTCACAGACACAAACAAGCACAGATGAATCCCAGCCCCTCAAATTGTGGGGGCCATAGCTAGTGTTCAGAGAAATAGGGTCTCTCTCACACAAGTGTAACCCCAGGCTGTTGTCCTGGTTTCCAGACTGTGTTTGGGCTGTGCCTGTCTCACGCACAACCCTCCCTAAAAAATGCTTGGCTGAATGGAAAATGGGTGCCACACCAGAACGCAGAGGTCAAACCTGACCATTTCTCCCTTCTGTTGCAGGATGGGCACTGGGGGTGCCAGGTGCCCCCCCAAGGCAGCAAGGTGAGTGCTGGGGGCTGCTAGGAACCCCTGACAAAGCAGAACAAGCACTGGGGGTGTCAAGTTACCCCCAAGACAGCAGGATAAGCACTGGGGTCTCGGGTGTCGCTCCAAAGCAGCAGGATAAGTGCTGGGGGTCTCGCAGACAGACATCATTTCCCCACGGGGCTTGCAAGACATGCATTTTTTCATACTTGTCTCTCATCTGTCACCCACAGGGGTCCACAATTTTTGTCCCAGGGGTGCTGGACACCCACACAGAGCTGTTTCATAGAGCTTGCCATAAAAGCACAAAGATATGGTTTAGGTCTAACCTAACCCTCCCCTGCCACATCTCCTTGCCCTTTCCTCAGGCCCTATCACTGGTCACCAGAGAGCAGAGCCTCAGACAGTGCCAGTGGGGGTGACATACACCCTGCAGGGCCAAAACCCCCAAAACCATTCCACAATTCTATGATCCTGATACAAAACTGGTTGTTATTGCAGAGAGCAGAATTCTATTTTGACTTAGCGGGGGTTTTTTTGCAGAATTTGTTTTCTAACTAACACAATATCTAAGTAGCAGTATTTTTGAAGGAAATTTATTTTAAAAAGTGGTGTTCCCAGACAATACTTCACTTATCTCAAGAACTCAAGGCCAGACAACTGGCTTCAAAGCCTTAACAAGCAGATACTTGGCTGTTGTGAAGTTAATTTTATTATCACAGTATCACCAAGTTGGTAAAGACCTCTTAGATCATCCGGACCAACCTATGACCCAACACCAGCACCCACTCGTCATTTAAATCGTGGTACCAAGGGCCTCATCCAATCTGTTTTTAAACACCTCCAGGGACAATGACTCCAACACCTCCCTGGGCAGCTCATTCCAATGGCCAATCACCCTTTCAGTGAAATGTTTTTTTTCCTAATATCCCGAACCTTCCCCGATGAAGCTTGAGACTGTGCCCTCTTGTTCTGTCACTGAGAGAAGAGACCAACCCCTACAACCTTGAATACTGTGTCCAGTTCTGGGCCCCCCAATTTGGGAAAGATGTTAGGATACTCGAATGTGTTCAGAGGAGGGCAACGAAGATGGTGAAGGGGCTGGAGCACAAGCCCTATGAGGAGCGACTGAGGGAGCTGGGGCTGTTTAGTCTGGAGAAGAGGAGGCTCAGGGGAGACCTCATTGCTCTCTACAACTCCCTAAAAGGAGGTTGTAGTGGGGCAGGGGTTGGTCTCTTCTCTCAGGTGACCAGTGGCAGAACCAGAGGGCATGGACTCAAGCTTCGTCAGGGAAAGTTTAGACTTGATATGAGGAAGAAATTTTTCACTGAAAGGGTGATTGGCCATTGGAATGGGCTGCCCAGGGAGGGGGTGGAGTCACCGACCCTGGAGGTGTTTAAGGGGAGACTGGATGAGGCACTGAGTGCCATGGTTTAGATGATGGGTTGGTGTTGGTGTTGGTGTTGGGTCATAGGTTGGACTGGATGATCTCAGAGGTCCTTTCCAACCTTGTGATACTGTGATACTGTGATACAACCTCCTCCTGGGCGGTTACAGAGAGCAAATCATCAGTTCTTGGAGAGCAGCAGCACGTGCAGGGGATGCCTGGGAGAGCCCCCCCCCGCGCAGCCCCGCGCTGGGATCCGCACTCTGCCTCCGCGAACAGCCCCCCCCGCCCCCCCGTGCCCCGCCCCCCCGTGCCCCGCCCCCTCGTCGCGTGCCCGGTGACGCCGCCGCCCCGCCCCCTCGCGGACTTTCCCCGGTTGCGGCAGCCTCTGCGGGATGGATTACCGCGATCCCGGTTGGGATCTGCCGGGAGAAGCCGCGGCGTACGGCGAGCGGGGAGGAGGGGAGGACGCGGAGGCATCTCCGCAGCATCTCCTGCGCGGCGGCGGCGGCGGCGGCGGCGCCTCCTCCTCCACATCCTCCGAGAGCGAGGCGGACGGCGCGGCAGCCGCCCTGCCGCGGGACCCCGGCTACGGCTGCGCCTTCCGCCCGGCCGGAGCGGGCGCCTCGCTGCCTTATGCCGAGGGAGACGGGGTGCCGAGAGGCGAGAGCGGTTCGGCGGCTCCCGAGAGGAGGCGGCCGGGGCCGGGCGGCAGCCGGAGCCGCTACGCGATGGTGCGGGAGCTGGGAGCCGAGGAGGTGCGCTGGTTCTACCGGGAGGACAGGAAGACCTGGAAGCCGTTCATCGGCTACGACTCGCTGCGCATCGAGCTGGCGTTCCGAGCCCTGGCACGCGGCGGCTCCGAGCAGGAGCAGGCGCCGGGGCCGGTGTGTGTGCGGGGAGGGCTCTACGAGGTGGATGTGGCCAGCGCGGAGAGCTACCCTGTCTACTGGAACCGTGAGTGCCACCGACACCCCGGCACCCCCGTTACACAACTTTACTGCCTTGCCCCTTTGCTCCCCCCTTCCTCCCCTTCTCCCCCTTGCCCCTTTGCTCCTCCCCTTTTCTCGCCGTTCCCCCCTTGGCCACCCCCCCCCTTTTTGCTCCCCTTTCGCCCCCCTTTTTGCTCCCCTTTCGCCCCCCCTTTTTGCTCCCCTTTCGCCCCCCCTTTTTGCTCCCCTTTCGCCCCCCCTTTTTGCTCCCCTTTCGCCCCCCCTTTTTGCTCCCCTTTCGCCCCCCCTTTTTGCTCCCCTTTCGCCCCCCCTTTTTGCTCCCCTTTCGCCCCCCCTTTTTGCTCCCCTTTCGCCCCCCCTTTTTGCTCCCCTTTCGCCCCCCCTTTTTGCTCCCCTTTCGCCCCCCCTTTTTGCTCCCCTTTCGCCCCCCCTTTTTGCTCCCCTTTCGCCCCCCCTTTTTGCTCCCCTTTCGCCCCCCCTTTTTGCTCCCCTTTCGCCCCCCCTTTTTGCTCCCCTTTCGCCCCCCCTTTTTGCTCCCCTTTCGCCCCCCCTTTTTGCTCCCCTTTCGCCCCCCCTTTTTGCTCCCCTTTCGCCCCCCCTTTTTGCTCCCCTTTCGCCCCCCCTTTTTGCTCCCCTTTCGCCCCCCCTTTTTGCTCCCCTTTCGCCCCCCCTTTTTGCTCCCCTTTCGCCCCCCCTTTTTGCTCCCCTTTCGCCCCCCCTTTTTGCTCCCCTTTCGCCCCCCCTTTTTGCTCCCCTTTCGCCCCCCCTTTTTGCTCCCCTTTCGCCCCCCCTTTTTGCTCCCCTTTCGCCCCCCCTTTTTGCTCCCCTTTCGCCCCCCCTTTTTGCTCCCCTTTCGCCCCCCCTTTTTGCTCCCCTTTCGCCCCCCCTTTTTGCTCCCCTTTCGCCCCCCCTTTCCTCTCCCCCCCTCGCCCCTTTCATCTTTTCCTTCCCCCCCCTCCCCTTTCCCCCTTCGCCCCTTTCCTCTCCCCCCCCTCCCCTTTCCCCCCTTGAGCAAAGGTGCTCCCCCCTCGCCCCTTAGCCTCCTCCCTATTCCCTTCCCCTTTCCTCCTTGCTCCTTTGCCCCCCCATTCCCCTCCCTCTCCTCTTTGCCCCTCCTTCCTCCCCTTTCCCCCTTGCCCCTTTGCCCCCCTCCCCTGTCTCCACTTTATCCCTTGTCTGGGACCACTCCCGAGCCCAGATCTCCCCTCCACACCTGTTTAGCCAGGAAGGGAAAGGTCCTTTGGTATTTCCTTGGTGAACTGGAGGTGAAGAATCTCCCAGGGTAAATCCAAACAGTGTTTACTTTGGGCACAGCCAAAACATCAAATCAGTATTTATTTTGCACACAGCCAAAATATCAAATCAATATTCGTTTTGGACACGGCCAAAACAGCAAATAAAAGTGGAATCCAATACTGGGGTGCATTCCCGAGTTGCAACTTAGCGAAAGTTGCAGAAAGAGATCCCAGTCTGTTCAGATCACAATCTGATGCCCTCAAGGCAGCTGGACAACAAAAAGCCAACTCATATCTGATACGATTCATAGTAATGTCACAGAAAACAAGAAATGAAAGAAGAGAGTGAAAAGAATAAGAGCAGCGAGGGGGAGAAGAAAATAATCACCTCTCGATAGGCCTCTGGAAAACGTGGTCTTCTAGATTGGGTGGTTCTGCAGCATCTTCAGATGATGGGATGATGCACACTGCTTTCTTGGTGGGCTTCTATTTATAAGACAAGTGCCTGCCCCCTCTATTAGCATGAGGGGTGCTCTTGCTGCAAAAAATTCTGGAATTGGCCTGCGCAGAAGCTTCTTTGGGAAGGTTCTGGAATTTGGGGTGGGGGCTGTAGCGTTACTGGCAGCTCAAGAGCCTTTGGAGAATAATCTCTGTGGGTCTGGGTGCGCAGTCAGGTGTGGAGGAGCAGCACCTGCTGCTGTGCCTCTTACCCCTTCTCTCAGCCCATCAGGAGCCACAGGACTTAAGGTGTTAAAGAACAATACAAGTAGAATCAGTCGGTGTTTAAGACAACAACAGAGGTGGAGTCAGTCTCCTTGCCCTCTTTCCACCTGCCCCAGCCCCCTTCCCCCGGTCCCCTTTCCACCTGGGAAGGGGGACAGGGGTGCCCTTTCTCCCTTTCACGCTGGGACCAGAGGGTTCCCCGTTTCTCACATGCCCATGGGAGACCCAGAGGGCTTTCCTTGTCGCCTTCCCTCGAGGGGGTCCCCTTTCTCCGTCACCTTCCTTTGAGGACAGGTGACATCCCCAGTGTCTTCACACCAAGACGAGGGAGGACACCTGGGAGTGACTGGGCTGTCTTCCACTCTCCCGAACAAGGGGCTGTGTGGGCACATACAGCCCGGGATGCGTCTTCCACCCCTCTGTGGGGACACCAGGTAGCGCTACCTGTGCCCTCTAGTGCACTCTCATAGGTAAATGGGGGTCTGGGCACTCCTTGTCAGCCCAGTCCAGGTGCCCAGGGGCGCTTGGGGGTAAGGGCTTCAGGTCAAAACATTCTGTAGGCAATGGATGCCCATCTCTCAGACACACGTGAGCAAGGAAGGGCTAGGAATTCCCCTTCCCAGTCTTGGACACAGGCTTGAAATGGCAGTGCTGGGCATGCTGCCCTTCCAGGTGCACCAGGAAGCGGGGTGGGCATCCCACAGCACATCTTGAGACAGGGAATGCTGGACCCCCAGCACACCTGGAGGTTGGGAGGCACCGTGTGCAAGTGAGCAGAGCTGTCAGATGAGGCAGGGTTTCTCCTGGTGTTGGGAGCATGAGGCTGTGTTTGTCAGCAGCTGAAAGGTTTCATTTCTTGACCCTGTGCGTTGTCCACTTTCATAGCCAATTTGGTCTCATTAAGCCTGAGGAACAGATGTTTCAAATGACAACCGAGGCTGTGCAGAGCTGATTTCTGGTGCTTGTAAGGAGAGATTTCCAATGGTTAGCACCAGAAGTGGTGCTGAGCAGGGGGAAATAAAATCATGGTCCTGAGAAGACTAACGAGAGTGATATTTTCTAGTCCTCAGAAAGCTGATTAAGGAGAGCGCTCGGGTCTTTTCTTATTAGCAAGTCATCTCTTTGCAAGACTAAGATGAACTTTTGATGTTTTGAGGGTCTGTCATTGTCTTCTGGCCTGACTGCTCCCTGACTTGCATGTTTCCCTGTCTCTGTTCCCTGCATACATGAATACTTTTGCCTTTCTCCTGTTTGTTCCTCCCAACTGTTGCATCCAGACCTGAGAAAACAGCAAGGTAAAATCCCAAGGATTCGATCTCATCTGTGCTTTTGAAGGCCTTAGTGTAGTCATTATTCACAAATAATGTGTGTAATTTTAAAATCCAAAGGGTAGATGCTACATATTGTCTACCAAGAGTGTGGGAGGGAGCTTGTGGTGGCAAATCAGATCTCACCCAAGCGAAGTCCGTGAGTAAGGGAGGAGAGTCTCTATGATCACACAAGTGTGAAGTACAATGAGTACAACTGACTTAAAATACACTGAGGTGCACATTAAAGAGCACAGAAGGCACTGTCCAGTTCTGCTGATTCACATTTTCAGTTTGGAGCAAAGTCAAGCTTCTATGTTTGTTGTTCTTTCGTGTTTTATTGTTGGTTTTCATGGATGAGCCATACTTCAGTCTCACAGCTACAATACCGAATGCACTGCCAGTTCTTCAGTTATTGTGGCATCATGATGACAGGGAAATGTTGATTATAGCTTGGCATGTGATGAAAGGTTTTTTCACTCCGCATCTTCAGGCGTCGTAAGCTCGTCACAGAGTTCATTTGTAACACCAGGAATATCATCAGACTGACTTAAAATTTGAGCAGATTAATTACTGAGAATTTTATGCTTACCTTGTGACTTCTGGGGCTTATTTAATTAGTATTGTAGAGCTAGCAAAGACAGTGCAAGAGGACTGAAATTATTATTGTAGGCTTCCAGATAAGTGAGTAACTTGGAGCTGGGCTGCTTCTAGTCTTCTGCAGGCCTAACAATGAGTGGTATTTTCCACAAGGGTGTTTGTTTGAATCTTCTTAAATTATCCAGCCTTTTTCTGCCCTGCTGCTTGAAGAGGGCTGTGTTACAACCATTTTTCTTGAGAGTTACTCAGTCTAGTTTTCAAAGCCCTCAGTGAGTTAAATCCACAGCCTGTGGCCTTCTGGGTGCTACCTGTTCCTTGACTTGAGAGTTTGTCTCTTGCATCTACTGCCCTGTCTGATACTTGCGTTTCCCTTCCATTTTGATGGTTCCATTATTAAGTTGCCTGTATTTAGTTTTTGCATTTAGTTTTCTTCTAAATCAGTCCCCTTTCACTCTCCAGGTGGTTGTCTTCATCCCAGAATGCTCTCCAGTTTGAATTCTGGCTGTGTGCCAGTGACGCTCAGCACCTCGGCTCGCGTCTGTCTTGCAGCAGTAGTTTTTCAAATTGAAGGAGGACTGCTGTAAAATCTGGTGGTGTGGGGAGAGAAGCAACAGCTTCTGCAGCCGTTTGGGGAGAATGTGAAGCATTGTCTTTTAGGGGAGGATAAAATACTGTGCTCCTAGACACAGGTTTGGCAAGGGTGGTTTTTTTCTTTGTTTTTTTTAACATGGGTGGTTTTGCACACAGTAGTTGCAGAAGTCTATTAAGGAAAATACCTCTTATTGTATTTACAAAAAAAATTATTCTGCATTCAGTTCTAGAGTCCTCAGGACACAAAGGACAAGGATCCATTAGAGCAAGTCCAGAAGAGGCCACAAAGATGATCCGAGAACGGGAGCACCTCTTGTACAAGTACAGGCTGAGAGAGTTGGGGTTGTTCAGCGTGGAGAAGAGAAGGCTCCAGAAAGACCTTAGAGCAGCCTCCCAGTACTGAAAGGGGCTCCAGGAATGCTGGGAAGGGGCTCTTGATCAGGGAGTGCAGGGATGGGGTGAGGGGTAACGGTTTTAAGCTGAAAGAGGGGAGGCTGAGATGAGATCTTAAGAATAAATGTTTTCCTGTGAGGGTGGGGAGGCCCTGGTGCAGGTTGCTCAGAGCGGCTGTGGATGCCCCATCCCTGGAGTTGTTGAAGGCCAGGTTGGATGGGGCTTTGAGCCCCCTGATCCAGTGGGAGGTGCCCCTGCCCATGGCAGGGGGGAGTTGGATCTGGGTGGGCTTCAAGTTCCCTTCCAGTCCGAACCATTCCATGATTCTATGACCATCCCTGAGTGAAGATATAAGAACCATACTGATAAAACAGGTATTTTCCTAACTTTAGCCTGGAAATACCTGTGAATACAGAGTGGCCTGCTGGATCTTAATTTTAAATTTTGTGTGCTCAGGCTGGAGTTGGGCAGCTTCTAAAAACTGTTTCAGCTGCCTTTAAACTTAGACTGAAAGAAGTGTTCAAGGCCCTGTATTTTCTTTTGTAAACTCTCTGTGAGCTGCTTTGGAAACTGGAAGAAGAGGCAGTCATTAGCACCTTGTGAAAAGCCTCTGCAGGCTGAGCTTTTGTGAATGCCAGGAAAGTGTTGTCTGCCCTTTGAGCTTCAGATTCCTGAAAAATGAAATCTTGGAGTGTAGTAGGTGATGCTTGGTGTCAGATGATTACAAAAGGCTTTTTTTTTGTTATGTGCTTGTTTTGATGTCGAGGTCAGCAGTAAGACATGAAACCTTTTGTACCTCAGCCACGGGTGGTTTCCTTTAGGCTGCACTGTCAAGAGTAAAAATCAACATTTCCGAGCTTTAAGGTGCTTCTCTGCTGTCTACTCTTGGGTGGGAGCATTGGGTGCCTCTGCCTTCCCTACAGCTGGCAGCCTAAATTTGAGTGTTGACACTTTTACAGACTGACAGCCTTAAACCCATTTGGGAGGCCCTGCTAGAGCTCTTGGCTGGCTGCTTTAATCAATGTCTGATATTTCCTCTGAGGCTGTGTGTTTAGTTTATGGGCTTTGTTTGCTGAAAGAGAAATAGTATTAAAACAGGTTCATGAGGCAAGATGAAAATGAAGGGCTTAGAACCAAGAGTTTATCAGTATGTTTGTGGCTTGCTTTTGTTTGAGTCTTTTGTTAGCAGCAGAACACATCTGTAGTTGCTTTACAGCAAGCCTAAAACACTGCTTTTGGTGTGCTGGGTGGTCTTTGAACTTGGTTGATACAATTTCCTTTATGTGGAGGACTTTTTGTTCAAAGGCTGAGTTCCTGAATCCTATTTTCTTGCTTTTCTCTCAAGTATTTTGCAAATAAAATACTGATAGTTTACTTGGCAAAGTGAAACATTACTTTTGCTACTCAGAAACTTTCCTGGGTTTTACTTTTTCACTCTGCTCTTACAGTACTATTATTCCAGAAGTATCTTGTAGCTCAGTTTGGGGCAGTCGCTTCCTGACACAAATAGATGAAACGATTTCTAGATTTGCAGTGCTCTGTGTGTTAAATCATAAATTACATTTGTTTGGATGTGTGTTCTGTTTATGTTCATGGTCTCTGGTACCTTCTTTCAGTAGAGAGAACCTGTGACATTTAGAATGCTCTTACTAGAGCAGGCAAGAGATGCCAGCAATTTAATTGGATGTGTCTTTGAGGGCAAGTTTCTTCCATGTCCCTAGGTTTTCTGTTTGTGATTCACAAGCATTATTTAAGCAAAATGAAGCTATTTTCTTACTCTTGTAAATGATACCCGAATCACAGAGCCGCTCTCGGATGGCATCGGCTACAGCAGTCTCTGTGTGTATGAGAGAGGGAGATGCTGTGTAGGGGGGAAAAAACAATGCTGAAGGCAAAGAGAGACCTTGGGCAGAGCTCCTGATTGCCCTGTGAGAAGAATCTGGAAGACCTGACACTGTGAGTCACTGAGCAGCAGGACTAGATGGAAGGAAAAGTTGCAGAAGAGCAAGAAATGAAAATAAGCAGCATGAACCATTCTGTCAGTGGTGTCTGTGAGGCTGAAAAAAGTGAAGAGGAAGTAGAGGTGTTGAGAGTTGGCCAGAAGAAAAGTCATTAGTGTGGTGTGATCTGTTTGAGTGAGTTGCAAGGAACTGAAGCCACAGGGAGGAAAAGTGAAATATGTGAATGAAAGTGTAGGGAGATCGGGAGATGGGGTGGAAGAGACAGGAAAAAAAAGAAATGAGGAGGTTGCTGTACCCTTGAATGTCTTCATCTTCTTTGTTAGAGGTAGGCCTGAGGCATGCACCAGAGAATCCACACGGCTCTTTATCTAAGATATTCCAGTGTAGGAACCTGCTTGCTCAGACTGTACCTCCAGGATCATTGCTGGGTGTCACAGAGCTCTCTAGCAAACACGGTTGCCAGGAGAGCACACGCGCGTAGAGCCGAGCGGGTGATTGTGCAAAGGTCCCGTGGTTTTCAGTGGGATTTGAGCACGTGCTTCCATTTTAGGATGTACTCATGTATTTGTCACATGGCACAGTAGTCCCTTTGTGGGTCAGTTTAGCTTTCACCTAATGCTTTTTAAAAAAAACACGGGGTTTTCTGGGTGAGAAAAGAGCTGATAAGGAACAAGCTTCTACAGCTACTGACCCTGACAGCAAAGGCTGGGTTAAAAGAGCTTCATTTCAAGGGGATGAGTATTGGAACTTAGTAATTATAATAGTTTATCAAGAATTAAATTAAAATAAAGCTCTAAACTTAAAAGTGCTGCCCCATTTTATGGTTCAGCAGTTCAGAGTACTTGGTGAGTTTTTTCTGTTCATCACTGACACAACCAGTAAGGTGGGCTTTTAAATTTTGACTTGGACAATCAGGTTCAAGTCTGTGTAAAGAGCAATTGTAGAGATACTGATTAAGTTACTGTCTTAAGAAGGATTTTTCTGGCTTGAAGAGCACGTTAGGCACTCTATTTAGGGATGATAAATAGCAATTGAGAGGAGAGATGACTTTGAGGACATTCATCTCTTTTGAGGGATTCGGGGGAAAGCGGTTACGAGCTGTTGCTTGAATGCTTCGTGCAGTCTTGGTGAAACAGGAGATTTCTCATTCCTGTGGAGCTAAGAATGTGTCCTTCCCTTGCTGGAACTGGGGTTGTTTAGTGTGGAGAAAAGGAGGCTGAGGGGAGACCTCATCACTCTCTACAACTGCCTGAAAGGAAGTTGTAGTGAGGTGGGTGTTGGTCTCTTCTCTCAAGTGAGAAGTGATAGGATGAGAGGAAATGACCTCAAGTTGCACCAGGGGAGATTCAGATTGGACATCAGGAAAATGTCCTCACTGAAAGGGTTCTCGGGCACTGGAAGGATTCTCAGGCTACCCAGGGAGATAGTGGAGTCACCATCCCTGGAGATGTTTAGTTGACAGGCAGATGAGGTGCTCAGGGATCTGGTTTAGTGTTGGATCAGTTACGAGTGGACTCGATGATTTCAAAGGTCTTTTCCACTCAAGCAATTCTGTGATTCTATGAAGTGATGATACTGAAAAGCAGGAATCTGAAATGACTACACTGACAAGTGTCTCAAGCTGACTGCATTTTATGAGTTTGTATTTCTTGACTTCAGGCTTGGAGAACTGGGAGATTGGGATTGTCAGTTCAGCAAAATACAAGCTTTAATTTAAACTTCTGAGCTTTTGAATGTGTAAGTTATTGTGGCTGCCTTGAGACTGAGGAGTGAATAGTGCCAGAGGTGCCTTGACTTTGTCAATGAGACATCTGAACAGGACCTCAGCTTTGGAGCAATGGAACAGAAATCTGCGGAATCTTGCTTTCTTATAATTGTATTCCATCTGTCTTTCAGGTTGCATGTTGGCTTGTGTTGATTTCCAAAACACATCTCCTTTTGGCTACTTATTTAAGCTCTGTTTGTAAACCTTTGATTGTTAGCTCTGTGTTGTCTTAGTTTTGCAATGGTTTCCTGGTTCTGAATGAATTAAGGTAAAAGAGGCTTAGGTGAGCCATAGGTTGAGCTGGGCAATATTTAAATTATAGCTTTTCAAACAATGTGGTGGCAGGGAAGCACTTGCAGCGTTCATGTCATAGTATTATAGAATGGTTTGGGATGGAAGGGACATTAAAACCCATCCAGTTCCAACCCCCTGCCATGGGCAGGGACACCTCCCATTGGATCAAGGTGCTCAAAGCCCCATCCAGCCTGGCCTTGAACACCTCCAGGAATGGGGCAGCCACAGATTCCCTGTGCAAGTTGTGCCAGGGCCTGACCATCCTCATTGTGAAGAAATTCTTCTTGCTTTGTAGGACGAGAAGAAAAAGGGAGGCAAATTTAACTTACTTTTCCTACTGGGTTCTGGTGGGTTACACAGCTTTTCATGCAATTTATATTCACTGAAGTTTCTTGAGACCTCAGTGGATGTGATCACGTAGTTTAAAGATCTAAACAGAAAAAGGAGTAGCTGGGGTAGACGCATATCAATTACTGCATATGTGTACTACACATTGCATACAATTATTTTAGCATAGTTTTTGTTCTTCAGAGGATTTAGGTGATTATCATAATGCACATCACTCATGTTCTTGTTCCATCAGTGCTTGTATTCTTCTATTCTTTGGATTTTCATGGGGAAAAAAAGACCTTTTTTGTAAAAATAAGTAAATCCCTTGTTGCAGTCTAGATCTCTTAAACTGTTTTCCTCTGAAAGTGGTAAAATATGTATGACTAATTAAAATAAAGAGCCTTTCATCAGCTCAAAATCTCTGCCATTCAAATTTATTTAGAAATTCTTGTATAAATAATCCATACAAGTGTGTAATCGGCCAAATATATTGGTGCCTTTCAGTTTGAAGCACTGCCAGCTGCAGATTACATGGCGTAAGACTTAAGGCAGTAAAGAAATCAAGGCAAATCCTTTCCTAGGGATCAAGATGATCAGGACAAAGATAAAGAACACTTCATATGATAGATATGAAAATCTGTATTGGAAAAAAAAAAGTTGCTTGCAACATGATGTAAATGTCTGTGTATTTAATTCTCCCATAAAACAAAAATAACTGAAAGAATGGAAATTCAGCTTTATTAAATCACCTGAATATCCAGCGTGTGGATTAATTTATTGAAGGTGGATAGGAATAAGTGAAATTGGGTGCTAAAATGACAATTTTGGTTCATCGCTTTGTAATTCCTATTACTGTAATAGTAAGTTCTCTGGGAGAATCATGGAGAAATCTTTAAATAATGACACCCATCCAGGATTAAACAGAGGAATTGTGTTAGTGAAGGAGTGCCTTTACTCAGTCAACTGAAAAAAATCTATTGTGTTGCAGTCACCTTGTTCCTCCCCAGTCCAGAGAGTTTGGTGTAATTACTCTTAATATATCTCTTTCTTCCTAGCTGAAAGGCCACTTGCTTTTGGGGCTGGTGGCTTTGAGCATCAATAGGTCACCATCATCACCATAGTAACTGGAGTTAGACTTTAACCTACACTGATAACCAGCATCACGTGTGTAATGTTATAGTCCTCAATGTTCAGTTTTGGAAACACCAATGTTAATGGGGAGTTGGTGTTCCCCACTTTACCAAGTGGCAGCTGTGGTCACGAATTTGATTGTTTCATTTCTGAAAAGCACTGTGTGGTTTTCTTAAAACCAAAGTGTGGCTCTGATAAGAGGAGATGTTATTTACTTGCTTCCTCGGCCAGGTGGTTTCCTCCTGAGCTTTCCCAGCAGCACTGTGATCAAACCTGCCATCTGACTGGCAAAGTGGATCACGACAAGCCTGTAGGTCTGGGTGCTGTGGGTGCAAGAGGACCGGAGGGGGAAAAAGGCAGCTCCTGAGGCCACCTAAAATTCCACTGAACTTTGGAAAACGGAATCGGTGCACTTGGGTTTTAGAGCTTTCTTTTCAGTCCAAGGCTTTGTAAGAGTGAGCTCTACCATGTGTAGCCATGGCACTTCAGGACATGGTTTAGTAGCCACAGTGGAGTTGGGCTGATGGTTGGACTCAATGATCATAGAGTTGTTTGGTTGGAAAAGACATTTGAGATCGAGTCCAACCGTCCCTGTCTACTACTGAACCAGATCCCTGAGCGCCTCATCTGCCCATCTTTTAAACCCCTCCAGGGATGGGGACTCAACCACCTCCCTGGGCAGCCTCTGCCAGTGCCTGAGAACCCTTTCAGTGAAGAAATTTTTCCTGATATCCAATCTAAGCCTCCTCTGGAACAATTTGAGGCCATTTCATTTTGTCCTATCTTTTGTTACTTGGAAGAAGAGACCAACAACCCACGTCCCTTCCAGGGAGCTGTAGAGAGCGACGAGGTCTCCCCTCAGAATCCTCTTCTCCAGACTAAACAGCCTCAGTTCCCTCAGCTCCTCTCATAAGCCTTGTTCTCCAGACCCTTCGTCAGCTTCGTTGCCCTTCTCTGGACAAAGTCCAACCCCTCAAGGTTCTTCTTGTAGTGAGAGATCTATAATGTTAGAGGTCTTTTCCAACCTTAATGATTCTGTGAGTCTATGAATAATCTAATCTGTCTTTGGATCTGAAAGGGGTTTGTATTTCCATATAAATGCCCTTGCTAGAGCCAGGTATATTCATTCGTTTCCAGCTACACTGTAAAGATTTTACCATAAAAATTTTCTTATTTCAAACTTACCAGTTTTTCTGGGCTGAGCCTTTCTAGAAAAGGCACTGCCCACCTTATGTCCATGAGCCCATGTGGAGTGCTGTGGTCTGCTCTTGTAACGAACAATTATGGGAAAGTTTATCTCAGGCAAAAAAAATGCCTCAAAATGTTTGTTTTAATGCTTTGTGTTTAGAATTTTAGAAATCTGTAGGTGGAAATTCCCATGTGAAAAACTTAAAGCCCTTCAGAAGTGAAAAAGAGATGTATTGTGTTCATTTGGTTTGGAAACCAAAGTAGTGTTCATATGACTTTTTTTTCTTTTTAAAATCGGTGAATGGAACCCCTTCAGAATGCTTGGTCAAGAAATAAGGAATTGCTTACAGATTTTTCCAGTAAGGATTTATATCTGACATAGTTGTGCCATTGCTTCGAGAACAATAGGATCCTTCATCTGTGCTCACATATTATGTGCATTTCATTTTGTCCTACACACAGGGTTTGTTTGTAAGGACAACAGGACTGGGTCTGGGTACAACCTGTACAGAAAAGCACAGATATCCAAGAGCTGTAAATACAGGGGAACACAGCGAAGGTTAAGGCAAGCACACAATGAGAACCTGCTATATATGGTGACAACTAACATTGCTGTAATTAACTTTCATTTCATACTTCATTGATGGGATAGAGACTCCAGAATTAGTTTAAATTTTCATACAGTTGAATTTTCTCTGTCATTTGTGGTGACTTAACTTCTGCAGTTTAAAGCCACTCAGAGCTGTTGTCGTTCTGATACTTTGGGGTTCATTTTCATTAAATCTCCATGCCCTTTGAACACCCCAACCTCTTTATTCATCTGGTGGATTGTCATCATTCAAAACATCAGAAATTCAGTGCACCACAGTTGACTCCTATTTGGAGCTACTATTTTAGTAGTGCAAATAGCAGCTGAGTGACAGAACTGGGTCTGATGCCACATCTGCCTGCGGTTTGGTCAGGCTGGTGAGATGAGAGTCGTCTGTGTTCCACATAGGCAGAGGTGAGGATGCAGGGAGATTGAAGAGTTTGAGGTGGGATTTGGAGGACCTGGGAGGGATAAACCAGCATGCCCAAAGCCTGCAGAAGAAAACTAGGGTCTGTGGGAAGCTGGGATGAAAGAGGCTGACTTGCCACCATTGTTTTGGGAAATTCACTCTCTGTGCCATGTCTTGGTTCACAGAGGGGTTGTTCCATAGGGCTGCCTGCAGGTTTCCCAGTCTCAAGAGTTCTCTGATAGTGGGGAAAGCCCATGTGCCAGTACCAAGTGAGGACAGTTCAAAGGTGATCTGGGCTCCTTGCTCTGGATCATCTGCCTCCAGCGTCTGCTTCCCTCCCTGCCCTGAGCTTCCTCCTGTTTTCCTTGATGGCTGCTGCAGGACCAGCTTAAGGTTGCCATCACCTGCTGGTGTGCCTTCCTTCTATTACAAAGGTGGGGTATTAAGAGCTTACCATCATTTGTAGTAGTGTAGAAACCATGTTTATCTGTTAATCTGTTATGGGAAAGGTTCCAAAGTCTGTTTTGAAACATTTTGAGTATTACTTGCCCTGTGGGGAGATTATTGCAAGATTTTCCTTTTTGCTTTCATAGCTTGTAGGTGCAGAAATCGAAGGGATGAAGAATTTGGAAGGGTTCAGAGGTTTCAGGTGAATTACAGAGGTGCTTGCAGTTCTTTATTACACTCTCATCTGCAGGCAGTTGGTGTGACAGATACCTGTGGTGGATGCTGGTGTCCACTGGCACAGTGAACACTAGTGGCATTATCTGAAGTGGAGGATAGCACAGAGACTTCTGAACTGCCATCAGGCTCAGTGGGACGTGCCCAGTACTGGTGTGGGGCTCTGTGAAGCTGGTGCTTTTGTGGACTGAAGTCACTTGGTCTGTTCAACCTGGAGAAGAGGAGCCTGAGGGGAGAACTCATCACTCTCTGCAGCTTCCTCACAAGAGAAGGAGGAGGAGCTGGCACTGAGCTCTTCTCTCTGGTGACCAATGACAGGACCCGAGGGAATGGTAGGAAGATGTGCCAGGGGAGGGTCAGGCTGGATATGAGGGAAAGGTTCTTCACCCAGAGGGTGGTGGAGCACTGGAACAACTCCCCAGGGAAGCAGGCACGGTGCCAAGCCTGACAATATTCCAGAAGCATTGGACAACACTCAGACCCCCAGTGTGAATGTTGGGGTGTCCTGTGCAGAGACAGGAGTTGGACTCAATGATCCTTATGGGTCCCTTCCGACTCAGGTCATTCTATGATTCTGGCAGCTAAAAACCACTGCCCTGGGCTGGGTCCCCTTTCCCTGCTGCATTTGTGCTGCTCTGGTGACAGATCAGACAGATCCCTTCCTTTTGCTCAGTGACTCTGGAATCTCTGTACTCTCTGTTGTTTCTTGGTGGTTTTTTTACCTGATTTCCACTTATTGTTTTTTTTTTTCATTTATTGGTTCTTTTCCAAGCTGTCCTTACCTGTTTTTTTCTCACCTTCCAGACAGGAACAGGTCTTCAAGTAGGAAAGCCTGTTTTTCCCCAGTCTCCTCTTTTGACCATCCTCTTCTGTGTTTGAGTTCTTAGCTGCTTTGCAGAGATAAACTTACGCATTTGGTATGGACAGACATGAGACATTTGCATTTGGCCAAGCCTCTCTCTCTGTGTGCAGTGTAGGACAGCATACATTAGGGTGCTCTGGAGGTCAGTGGCCTGACTGCTCTGGGGCCTCAGCAAACCTGTATCTGTGCTGGTCCCATGAGGCTGAGGTCTTATGGACTTGTGGAGCACAGGCACACACAGTGTTTCTCCTTCTTAATTTTCCAGATGTAGGAGGAGAAATTCTGAGCTGAGCTACAATGAATTGTCTCAGCTTGCTTGTAGGGATGGGTATAAGAGAAGAATTTGTGCTCCCTGCAGCCCCAGAGGTTAGCGTGGGCATCGAGCACAGCTGGAGGAAGTATAAGCAGGTGACATTTTTCATTGAGACTCCTCTTTTGTCCCATGGACAGGAAATGGTGAGCACCCAGCTTCCTCATTTGGAGTGCTGAAACTGAAACTGGAATGGCAGTGACTGAGAACAGCCCTTGGTGAAAGATTAGTTTTAATTAAAGAAACTGTTTATCTTTAAAATCACCTTTTCTGCTAAAGGATGTGTGATGTGGGTTATTTCCCAAAGGAAACGGCTCTCTGCAGTAGGGGTAAGCATCAGTGATTTTGTGTCTCCTCATTCTGTGTTCTCTTGATAACTCTGAAACCAGTGGTTTTATTGGTCAAGTGTAATACAGGAGCATGAGTCTCACAAAGTTCTTGATTCTTTGAAAATACAAGGCAACTGGGTAGAGAGGGGTAAACACCATTGAAGCTGACATGTTTGGACTTAACCCTGAATAGATTTTGCAGAGTCTGTGTGCTTCTGTCCATCTCCCACATCCTCACACTCATTCTGAAAATTTGACCTCATTAGCTCAGCTGTTTGTGAGTTAACCCTACTTTCACAACTCATTTCAGCCCCATAGGAAAAGGTGTTGGTGCTTCTTGAGCCATTTGTTCTTACCTTGTTAGGGGTCCCAGCAGTAGGAGTGGGACTTTTTCTGCAGAACACCAAATAGAATTCCCTTTCCCTCTTATCCACTGTCAGTTTGTGATTTGCTGCATGAATAAAACCCAGACTCTTTGATTTTTCAGAATCAGAAAAGATCCCTGTGATGCGTGGACAGTGGTTTATTGATGGCACGTGGCAACCTCTGGAAGAGGAGGAAAGTAACCTGATAGAACAGGAGCACCTCAACCGCTTCAAAGACCAGCAGCTGCAAGAGAGCTTTGATATGGAAGTTACAAAACCCATTGAGGGGACGGAGGGTAAGATTGTTTAGATCATTATTTTTAGAGTATGTTTTCTGGACAGTTGGGGTCTGTTTCTCTTGAGTTTAAGAATATGATCTGGGATAGTTTTCCATCTTACGTATTGGTAAAAGCATCAGTTTCCTCTTGCATTTTCCAGTGCATCTTGTTGTTGTAGGATTTCCTGTTGCAGCACATATGATGGAACGCTGTAAAAATTATATTCATGGTTAAGCTCCTTGTTCCCATTTTGCTTTGTGTTGCTATCCTTTAATTGTATTTGAAATCTTACTTCAAACTGAAATCTGTTGATGGGACAAGAAGAGTCAGTGTCCAAATGCAAAGTGGCTATTAGCTCTCTGGCCAGCATTCCTAATTCCACCCTAGAGAGAGTATCAGTTTTACAGATTGCATTTCGTTTTCCATTCTAGCTCAGCCTTTGACTTTATCAGAGTAGTTTTTGGCTGTGGTAAATCTTGAGCATTCATTCTTTTATGGAAGTCTTTATATTGTAATCTCCAGGCTAAGTTTTCAGTTAGTGTTCCTGGGAATCTTAAATTGCATTTAATGTTTTTGAGAATAGCCTGCTGAAATTACTGATCTATTATTTAACATACATGGTGGCATTGGTTGATCAGGGTAATTATGGCATAGCAAAATTTCAGTGGTTTTGGCTTTCCCGATTCACTTCTGTTTGTTGGTTGTCGCTTGATGAGCAATCTACAGACCAAGAGCTGCAACTACAGAGGCTTCACAATATATTTTAGTAGGGTTTTGATTGTGCTATTCCTCATAAAGGAACTTTGTTTCTAACTCTTCAAACTAAAACTCTACAAATAGCTACAGAATGTAGGAGTGGCTGTGTTTTGGCCATGAGCACGAAGGAGTTCTTATGTGTGAACTACATGACCACGCAAGTAAATAATGATAGAATGATTTGAGTTGGAAGGGACCTTAAAACCCATCCAGTTCCAACCCTCTGCCATGGGCAGGGACACCCCCTACCACAGGGGTGTCAAAATCATGACTCCTACTGTTCTGCTCCAGCAGCGTAACGTGCGTCACTCACACTGCACGTGTGACCAGCACTGGCAGGAGCAGAAGGGCAAGGAGCTTGGCACTGCCACCAGGTATAAACAAGGTGCTGGGCTGGATAAAACAATGTGGAGGGCTGGATTCAGGCCACAGGCTGTGTTTGACACCCCTGCCCTAGTGGATCAGGTTACTCAAAGCCCCATCCATCCTGGCCTTGAATGCCTCCAGGGATGGGGCAGCCATGACTTCTCTGGGCAACCTGTGCAAGGCAGTATTCAGGGTTCTTCTGTGATTCCCATAAGGAAAATCAGAATAGCATTTGTTGGCTTGGAGAATGGTGCAGAGAGCCATTGAGTTTCAAAGCCCCCTGAAGGCTAGCAAGGACTCTAATTATTTTTATTTTTTTTTATCTGTACCCCTTTGAAAGATCTTTTCATCTGACCAAGCCTGCAATCCAGTCTCCTGCTGTCACAGCTCTGGCAGGCAAGTGCATTACAAGAAGGAATTGAAGAACTGGAGTGCATCCAGAGAAGGGACTGGAGAACAGGGATTCTTTAGCCTGGAGAAAAGGATGCTGAGGGGAGACGTTATAGCTATCTACAGCTCCCTGAAAGGAGGTTGTTGTGAGGGGGATGTTGGTCTCTTCTCCCAAGTGACAGGTGATAGGATTTAAGGAAATGGCCTCAAGTTGTGCCAGGTGAGGCTCAGATTAGACATCAGGAAAAACGTTCTTCTCCAAAAGGATTCTCAGGCCCTGGCAGAGGCTGCCCAAGGAGGTGGTGGAGTCCCCCTGGAGGGGTTTATAAGACAGGCAGATGAGGTGGTCAGGGATCTGGTTTAGTAGTGGACAGGGACAGTTGGACTTGATGACCTTAATGTCTTTTGCAACTGAATGATTCTGTGAAATGGTGTGACCCCTGCACCACAGCACTGCTGACACAATAGCACTTCTACCTGTGTTTCCATGTGCTTGTACTGATTTGTTGTTCCCATGTGCTGGCACAAAGCTCAGCTTTGTTAGTTCAGCTGCACTCCCACTGAGAGCACATTGCTGTTTGCAGGAGGGTAGCGTGCTTTTCCTTGGAAAGCACATCTTTATGGATGCAGAGTGCTTCCAGCCTTTGGTACCTTAACTTCAGATGGAAGGAAGGAAGGATTACTTCAGTTGTGCTTGGATTCTCCTTATTGAGTAAGGAGGGGAGTTCATTTTTTTTTTCAGAAGCCATCTGGTCTGTGGAGCAGAAGTTTTCAGATTTAAGGTGGGAGAGATTGGGGAGAGTGATGTGAGAAAAACACAATGCCTGATATTTGTGACAACATAAAATATCAGAAAAAGAAAATCCAAATTCAGGTCATAGAAATAGGAAAAATGGGAGAGCTCACCACGTATGGCTGTGTCCTGAGAGTTAACAGACAAGTAACATTTTCACCTTCCAAGTGAGGTCCCAGGACATTCAGTTGGTTGATGGGAGATTTGTTTTGCAACAAAGTCTACTCCAGCCCTGAATGACATATTCTAGGTAAAAATTAGAATATCCCCAAGGTCTCTTGTTTCCTGGAGATGTCTCAGCCTGGCATCTTACAGGGTTCCTCAGCTACCTTCCACAGGGGTTGTAACTCCCCTCATGTTACTAATAATTCTCTAGTCTTCTGGCTCCACTTCCTCTATGATCAGGGATACTGTCTTCCTGGAGTCCTCAAGAAAATTGGTTTTCTTTGGCAAAGAGGATGCCAAAGCTAAGTAAACCTGGATGAACATAACCAGAAATTCAGATACCAGTGCCTTTTCTAAAACTGAGGTTAAAATAAAAAAGTTGTGTGTGTAGTCACTTCAAAATGCAGTGGAATAGATGTAAAGCCCCCAGTAACTTTCAATAGATTCTTTTTTTTGGTTGGTAATAGGAGAGTTGCAGGAAAATTATAGCTATCAGTAAGTGTTGAAAGTGGTTTTGTCTTTGTAATATGCCTCTCCATACATCTCTGCTCAGCTGGTATCCATGATTGCCATCTGCGCGTGGCACTGGGAGAAGTCTTACAACTTGCATTATTACTGATGAAGTAAACATAATTAGTTGGAGAAGTGCTGAATTCAGTTTATAAATTTCTTAAATGCTACAATTTGTTGTAATTGCATCCTACAGGAAACATACTTTGGGTTTGTCAAGGTTTACAGGTAGCTGTTACTTAAGACTAGCGATAGTTAGGACAGATCTGTTACTGCCGTTGAGAGGCGAAGTGACAATTCACAGTGCTATGATAAAGCACTGTAAATCAGGAAAAAATAGCAATTTTATCTAATTCCTCAGCAGAGTTATTGCACAGGGTGAGTGGTGCTGCTTCCCATCCACCTGTGGAGTCATCCATACAGACGAGCCTGTCTTTGCAAAAGCTCTGTAGGCTCGGAAGGCAGCTGCTCAGCCTGCCCGTCTTCTTCCCTCATATCTTTAGTTTTGGGATAGAATCATAGAATCAGTGAGCTGTAAATGCTGAAGGTGACAGAACACCATGTGACAGTGTTTAGGTGAATGATTTCTGAAGTTCTGTTTGCCATGGAGCAGCCTGGAGACCCCTGCTTCAGTGGGAGATCCCTCTCCTGAGCAAACTGCAGCAATATTCGGATTTTCATTCTTAGGAAGTATTTGATTTCACGCCGTGCAAAATGAACTGTGTTTATATTGCCTAATGTTGCGACTCCTTGTGGTGTCTGACACTCTGCAGTGGTCTGCTGGGCTGTTGGTCTCAGCAGTGACGTGAGCTCCTCAGATAAATTCTTTTCTTAGGGCAAAATGCAGAATTGGGGCACTTCATTTCTTAGGTCTGTCCACATGACCTTTAGGTTAGCCACATGCATTTGACCTGGATTGGTCTCCAAGAAGTTTATGTTCTGTAGGAGTTCACAGACGTAGTTCCCAAGTACCAGAGCTTTGCTGGCTGCTTGTAGAAATCAGTTGAGTTCCTGAGATTTCTGGAGCCATGCTTGGTTCTGAATGCGTTGGCAGTGACCCTGACTGGTGACCTCTGAAGTGCAGCATCCATCGGAGGTGTTGGCATGTGGCAGCTGACTCCCCACGCCACCACAGACCAGGGAGAATGTGTGCATGTCAAGGAGGGATGCTGTGAGCATGAGCATCAACCTTGCAGGGTCCTCTGTCTCCCAAGGGGCCTAAAACCAGGCCAGGGGAATGCTGCTGAAGTCCTGGTCCAAGCAGATGGTGCAAGGACATCACCTGTCTCCTCCATAGGTTGACTTCCTCTTTTCCACATTTCATCACCCCAGAGCCTGGTTTGAGCCTGGCCAAATTCCACCTGCATTTTTTCAGTTTAAGTAGTTCATTTTAATGCTGATAAGTACACAAAAGGGTGTTGCTGTTCTGTCTTCTAAGAGAGAGCAAACAATACAGCTACAGGAGGAAACCACACTTGGGATGAGGAATTAGGGGTTTGACTATATTTTGACTGCTTGGTTGTGAAGCTGAATCAGTCTGCAGCCTGGATTTGAGTTAAATGCAAACCACGAATTTGCATAAATGCAAATCTACGTGTTGGCAGGTTCAGGAAGGCATCTTCTGGCTTGTCATTGCATAAAGTAACCATACATAATGGGATTTGAGCAAAATGAGAGTCATCACGTTGTCATTTTATAGTTGTATTGCAGAGCAGAGCTTGACATTTGGCTCTGAAGTCTTGGCTGAACAACAGTTGAGTCTGACA
This sequence comes from Tapera naevia, assembly GCA_033556795.1. Lineage (NCBI taxonomy): Eukaryota > Metazoa > Chordata > Aves > Cuculiformes > Neomorphidae > Tapera > Tapera naevia. Next base: position 7,850,109 of record JAUMJJ010000157.1, on the reverse strand, counting down.
AAACCATAAACCCCTCAATGAGATGTAACAGTGCTGTAGCAGTGTGCGTGGGATTCCATGACTGATTTGTTGTTCTACCACTCTGTTGATAGGCAGATGTTGGGGTTCTTTTGGGGCCTTCAAATTCATTTGTGCAGTACTTGGGTTTTAAAATCCACTTAGCACAAGGGGGTTTTATATATTGGCTTTGCTTGTACTTATGAAAGATTCATCTGTCAGTTAATATTAACACAAGGTTTACGGTGGCGTTTTATCTAAATCTTTAGGCTCACAATTTTAAAATGAGACAAACCAGCCCTTAAAATACTGCAATATCTGGGGTCTTTGATCACACAGAGAAAGGTTTATCACTCTGTGCAGAAATGCTGACCTTCCTTGTACTACGTGTACCTAGTGATTACACTTAAATGTTATTAATATAAAATATTTCTCTAAAGGTTTCTGAGGAAGACCTAGGTTCTATCAGTTGTTCTTTGAAGCAGTATTTCAGCTGAAAGTGCTTTGAAAGGAATACAAAAAAGGGTATCATAACACCTTTAGAGCAGTCAATAAGCTTAAAACTTACAGAATGACGTAAGGTTTAGAAACTGCTTTTTGTGCACGCTTAGTCAAACCGTGAGTTCAGCACCTACCTAAAGCAATCTGTCAGCACTCAAGTGATTTCAGTAGTGCGAAGGCCATAAAACAAGACCATAAACTCCGATCGTAGCAGATGCCTAAGGATTCTCAGACTAGATCTTTTCCTAACAGCATTTAACCACAGTAAATGATATTCAGACCAAGAGCTTCTTGAGGGAGGATCAAAGTCACTACTTCAGTGTTGATATTTCTCGTTTGCGGTGTGGCCGGAGCCCGCGTATCCCTTCCTGTGAGCTCCTGGAGCACACAGGGTCTGTTAGCAGGCAAGGAGTGGGTACCCACCCCTTCAGGTCAAGGATGGACGAGCAGCTTTTGTCCCCTAGTGCAGCTTTCAGCTGGAGGTTTATCTGCAGGACCCACAGCTGCCAGGTACATGGTAAAACTGCTGTCTCTTGACTTTTGTATAGCAGGAATGGTGCTGAACAGCAGAGCAGGAGCAGCGAGTGCTCAGCGCACTCCTGGGGAGGTAGCAGCAAGTCATACTTCCACTGCTCTAGGCTGGCATGAGGGCTGCTTCTGATTCTTCTAGTTGAGACCACTCAGCAGTGGTTCAAAGGATACATCATAAACTAGTCTCCACTATAAATAATATCCTCTAGCAGCTTTTAGTTTACCATCTCTGCCTTAAGGGTATTTATTGAGTTAGCTGTTACTGTCGTAAATACAGTTGCGTACCTATCATCTGTTATTCCATCATCTTTTTCAGGTATATTAATTTAATTGGATGAAGTGAAGCTGAAAGCTTAATACATGTGATAATGAGATAGGGATAGACATAGTTGATTGTATTTGCACAGAGAGATGTTCAAAATTCAGCTGGAAATCACCTGCACAACCTGATCCAAACTTGAAATTGGATCAAACTTAAAAGTTGGTCTTGTTTTATTACTGGAGCAGAGAAACCCCAGCAGTCCCTTTGGCAGAAATTGTTCTGTAATCAAGTCTATGATTCTGTGACGGATGATAAGAAATGTAGAAAAAAATCCTGTGAGTCAGAGTGAGAATGATTTTTTTTTTTTAATACATTGATTTTGAAACCACATAGGTTTATTGTTTTTTTTCCTCATGGATTTTCAGTATGTGGTTAGATGCTACAAACCCATAAAAGTTGCATTGGGAATAGTTTATTTGTTTTGCTTTAGATTTCAGATAAAATTTTCTCTCTTCATAAAAAATTTATATGAGCAATGGATTTTTGTCACAGCTGGCTAAGTTAACCTTTAGCTGGGAAAGTCATATTCATAGAATCACGGCCAGGAGTGGTCTCTGGAGGTGGTCTGGTCCTCCATTCAAAGCAGCAGAATCAATGAGAGCAGATTGCTGAGGATGTTCCAAGAGGTGGTTTGAATAACTCCAGCTATGGAGATTTTGCAACTTCTCTGGGCAGTCTGTTCCAGCATTTGACAGCCTCACCATACAGAAAGCCTTTATTCTTATACTTTCAATTGAATTTCCTCTGTATGTTCTTCTTGAATTGCCACAGCCAGTAAACTCTTCTGTAGACTACATTATCCCATCAAGTTCCAAGTGCCATAGCTATGAGCCTAATTTTCCTCTCTTGTAGAAAACTAATATGCAACAGTAATGTTTTCATCTGTATGAAGGCATCTCCTGGCAGAGCTGGTAGCTGAGGATGTGAAGAGGTATGATCCTGGACCAGCGCGATTGTGGCAGTCAAACAAAGCCCTTGACACAAGCATAAAATCATGGAATGGTTTGGGTTGGAAGGGACCTTAAAACTTATCCAGTTCCACCCCCCTACCATGGGCAGGGACACCTCCCACTGGATCAGGGGGCTCAAAGCTTCATCCAGCCTGACCTTGAACATCTCCAGGAGTGGTGAGGAATATTAGCATGGAATATCACTCTCTTATGCTGGCATAAGTTACTGGAGCGTAGAGTATTAGATACTCCTGGAATTGGTAAGGGACGATGTCATCCCAGTGCATTTCTCTGCCTCTCCTCTAGTCTCACTGATTTTAGGTAATCATAGCTTAGTGACTTCATGGGTTCATAGAGTCATAGCATCGTAGAATCTTCCGGTTGGAAAAGACCTTTGAGATCATTGAGTCCAACTGCACCCATCATCCCCTAAACCATGTCCCTCAAACTCATCTCCCCATTTTTTAAACACCTCCAGGGCTGGTGACTCAGCCACCTCCCTGGGCAGCTGTTCCAGTGCCTGACCACCCTTTCAGTAAAGAAATTTTTCCCAATATCCAGTCTGAACCTCCCCTGGCGCAACTTATGGCCATTTCCCCTTGTCCTATCACCTGTTACTTGAGAGAAGAGATCAACACTCGCTCTGCCCAGAAGCCAGGCTGGAACCTCCTGATTTCTCATTGCATTTAAACACACTCTCTTGACTATTATCAGTTTTTTAAGGCTAGAACATTTTGAAATAAAGGCTTTTGTATCAGTGAGGATCCACAGTACGGTAACACAGAACGTAGATTTGTAGGACTTCACTTTCAGCCCTGCTCAGGAACCCCCCAGGAAGCTTATAACCAAATTACCAGTGAGTTCCAATCTCCTGTTGTGCAAGTGCCAACACAGCTTCTTCCTGCTCACATAACCTCACCTGATCCTTAGCACCAGCTTTCTCTTGAAGTTCTTCATTCCATAATCACAGCACCAATATTTAAGTCCCTGAAAAGAAAACTTTTGGATTGCTGTGCAGTATTTCAGTATTCTCATGAGGAGGGGAATAAAAGCCCAATAAAAGTTAGGGACTTGCCTTGCCATCGAGGGGGAGCTCAAGGGCAAAGCACACCTCCTGTTGCATCTCACTGCTTCTTGAGGACTTACAGAACAGGGTACCAGTAGGATGCTTTGTCTGATTGAACTTTTAATTATCCTCTTACACTCTTGGGCAAAATAACAGATCTGTGTTAAAAACTGAGTGGTGTGGGTTTTTTCCTAGTGTTTAGTGTATATTTAAGAGGGGTTACTGTGTTCTATTCTATACAAAGAGAGCGCTCGTTTATGCCTTTGGACATGTGAATGCGAAGGCGCTCGCTGAGCCTGATTACATTGTGTTCCAGCTGTCTTTTAATGGTGCCTTTAGCTATGTTTTGATGTCATAACTGCTTATAAAGAATAAAACAACTGAATTTGGCTAATGTGACCTGACATTTCTGCTAGAAAACTGTTCCTTTTCATGTACATACTTTTTCAGAAAATATGCCAGCTTTTTTTTTTTGCTAAAAATGATAATTCTAACAAAAAGAAATTACACCCCTTTTAAAAATTTTACTTTGAAGCTCAGTGTTTTTACTTTTAGTTCTCAACTACCTCCCTCCCTTCTGCCTCCCTTCTTTGTTCAAATGGAGAGGATATAAGGAGAAATCAGATGCTGCTTGTCTTAAACGAAAGCGTTTCCAAGGTACAGTAATTGTAGATTTCTTTTTTGTAGGAATCCTGGCTTAGGAAACTTTAAACTCTAGTTTGCTTATATTTGTTAAATGCTTAAATTTCTTGAGCTGCATTTATTCCCTTTTCTTCAAAAGGGAAGGAAAAAGTTTCGTAGACCTTAGAAGAATAAGTAGAAGTGGTGTGAACCTTAGAGAAAAGTAGGTGCTAACAGTATCACACAGTAAACCTTATTTTAATGATTTGTGACTGTGAACCGTCAATGTTTGTTTCTTGCACTATTTATATGTGGCTTGGCTTTTTTGATAAACTAAAAGCAACTTTTTTTAGAATCACAGCAAGCCTGGTTATAAGATAAATTATGTCAGAGATGGAATTTTTTTTGCCCCTTTCTTTTGGATAATGCATGCATCTTTAATTTCATGTTGGAAATGATTTTTAGAGCAGCCTTTGCATGAGTACTGAAGTGAAATGAGACTTTGGATATATGATATAAAGAGGGGGGGCTGCATAGAGTATGTGGTAAAGGCTGTTGTGTTGCAGAAAATTGCTTTAAACTTTGCAGCAGCTTCGCTGAGCTTTCCTTCCCTGCCTTTCCTTCTTTCCCCCTTCTCTCCCCTCTCCTCTCCTGGGAGCCATTAATGATTACAGAAGGCTCAAAAGCACTTGTTCCTTCTCTTACTCTGCCACCCTTAAAGCCAGTAGTGATTAAACTTCCACTGACTTTAGTGGCTGTGGAACTGGACTTAAACTGCACTTTCTGAATTTACCACGTGCACTTACATTTTAAATCGAGTTATTCTTGCCATACCATATATTCCTTTAGCTCCTGGGGATATTGTAAAGCATGAGGCTTTATTTTGACACGCATGAAGTGACACTGATGAATTGAGAGGTGGTGATGTGCAAGATAGAAACGACAGCGATGTGAAGCAGCCGAATTTAAATAAGAGCAAACCCTGTTTTTAATGGCTTTGCATTTGGATTTTAAATAGATTTTAAAAGGTTTTAAAATCTACAGCTGCACCTCAGGTTTACGTACCAAGGATTTGAGAGCTGGTTAAGAAAGAGCAATAGCAGCCAAATTATGCTGTCTGCTCTGTGTGCCATGTGGCAGGGTTTGTGCAGAAATGAATGCTTACTGATTTATGTTAAAAGCCTTTAAAAAAAAGGACAGAAAAGGTTTTCAGATGCCTTCTCTGGTCTTTAACCCTGTTTGGCATGACAGAGCCTTTTTGGAGGAGGTGGAGATAATATCAGCTCTCAGCCTTTCAAGGATGCTTTTCTCTAAGTTGACTTGAGCATTGTCAAACTCTGGTAAAAGAGAATCATCCCATGCTTTGTGCATGGCAGGTGGATGAAAGTATCAAGCAAAAAACCTGCTTACAAGCAAAAAAAGCTGCTTACCTTAGAGGGTACTAACTTTAAACTGTTGGCCCAGTGAAATGCGATGTTCAAGTGCCTTCTGCCTGTACTTGATGCTGGAAGTGTTCAGCTCCTCAAGCACTTGAGCTGGGACGGTGTTTGCACGAGCCCTTCACAGGCAGTGTGCACAACCCCATCTTCCCCATGGATTTTGTGCTTTGAGCTCTCAGCTATTCCAGGTATTTTGACTCAAGGATGGTTTTCTGCAGTCTAATTGAGATCAGGTACTTCAAGGCTTTAGGAATATGTGTTCTGTATTTTATGTTTACATCTTCATTTTTCATATTTAAAGTTTTTAGAGGGTTTTTTTGTTCCGCCTATCTTGCTGAAACAATGTTTGTGTGAGAGTAAGCGTTAATAAAATCCTTTCTTGATTCTTTTCCCTTCCTCAGTGCTTTTCTCCTTGCTTTTGCATGGCCTGTTCACTCCTGTCTAGCATCAGGCTATCTTCCATCTACAGTGGGGTTGTGCCTTCCACATTAAGTGTCTGGGTTGGTTGGTAGTCCTGAAAAGTGTTTCATTTCTAGTATCTGGCTACAAAGGAGAACCCCAAATTTGGTCTCATTTCCATGGGCTTGGCCTTCAGTCCTAAACTATAAAACTCAGCAGTGTGCAGAATTCCTAGCATTTTCTGCAGCTGGGAAGATGCACCTACGGAAGTGCCTACCAAGAAAGCTCTGTGTGTGTCAGAAGTAGTCCATGTGAGAACAAAAGTGCAAGAAGTCTCATCCAGAAGGATATGCCTGTCCCATGGGTTTACTGGAGACCTTTCGTCTTTTGTGCTTGACCTTCGGAGATGGTACAATCAGATCTCACCTTCCTAACCTGATGTCCTGGAGAGCATCTGCAAACGTAGAAAACCTGCTTCTGAAGGACCCAGAACACAAAGAGCATCCCCCTGTGCCAGACCCACTGCCTCATCTGTATTCTGCAACTGGGCTTCTTCAACCACGCTACAAAAAGCCTTGGTGACTTCCTGACACTCGGTGACACCTCGTGGTGTGAAAAGCTCCCGAGTGGTCAGTTCAACCATGCAGGTGGTGTATAGGACTGTCAGCATTTGTTCTGCAAAGGGAATGTAAATCACATTATCTCACCATCTTGAGGAAAACATAACTTTCTTTTCCTCACATTCAATTTCCAATCACCAGTGGCAGCTTTTGTTATCCCAGACCTGGAAAGCACAGTTTGCATGTTTTGATTTTTTGGGGGGATGCTTATTTCCAGACTGCTGCCAAATCCTCTCCAAAGATGCTTTTTTTTTGTTCCCTGTCTCACTATTAATGTGCCCTGGGATGGTCCACAGCAGCGGAAGCTCCTTTTGTTGGGCTTTTGAGAGCCTCTTCGCAGTCCTTGTTGCAGTGTTCACCCTCGTGAAGAGGTACCTTATTGCAGGGGTAATTTTTTACCTGAAGAGTGTCTCCTGTGCCCTGTGCATGGTGGCAGAGACCACTCTCCCTGCCAAGCTGTGCATGCAGACCTGGCTTGTGTGTCATTTATCCCTGTGACTCATCTCAGCTACACTGCTCTTCCCTCAGTTGGGTTTCTGCTGTGCAGATCTCCCAGGCTGTACCCTTATTCTCTTCCCAGGTGTTGTCATCACTGAGGCAGCTTCTCATGTTAGGACAGAGAAAACACAACAATAGTCATCAGGTGGCCATTACTCCTGTTTTAAACAGATATTCTTGCACACCAAGAGGGCCTGAAACTCAAGGTGATAAGAGTTTCCCTTACTAGCGGATTTCAGTTCCACTGGTGGAAGAGGTTGCCCAGGGAGGTTGTGGAGTCCTCATCCCTGCAAACATTCATGGTCAGGTTGGATGGGGCTCTGAGCAACATGGTTTGTAGAAGCAGGGACATCTTTAACCAGGGGGGTTGGACTGGATGATTGTCAAGATCTCTTCCAACCCAAAGCATTTTGTGATTCTGTGGTGAACGTCGCATCCAAAGTCTGAGGTTGAACAGACATCCTAATGTTTATATAAATTTAAAAAGAGGAAAGAAAATCTCACCCCATGTCAGTAAGAGGCTGGGTTGGTCAGTGGAATAGGTGCATTGATCCTCAGGCAGACTCTTTAAACAGCCATCCCATGGGATTTCAAAACAGAGTGTCAGGGTGGAGCACCCAGCGTAGTTTGTTTTGATCTGGGTGACTCTTGTAGGCTATTAAAGGAATATATCTTCTTCTGATTGGTAAGTGGAATCGTTATCCAAACTTCTGCAAAATGCTTTGCTGGAGTGCCTGGTGCCTTGGAAATGTCCTGCAGCCATGGGTTTTCTCTGCTGCTCGCTTAGTCTTTCCTCTGGAGTGTGTACAGGCACTTAAGAGCAAAGCAATGAATGTGTTGGGAAACAAAATTTACCAACAGATGCAAAATAAAATGTAAATCTGTCAATTAAAATGGCAAAACAACATCTTTCTGGCAAATTGGTAGGGTCTCTGAAAAGCATTTTATGTATGTGTTCTGGATCCTGCCACTTCTCTAAAATCTGACACTTTGTGGTTGAAGAAGAACTAAGAAGCAGGAACAGACACACACTGTTTTTCTTTTAGTGTTGGGTAGAAAGGAAGAGTTTGTCATCCAAGTAAAGGACATCACTAAATGGGCAGTGAAATAGTGTGGATATTTCATTTGCAGTTCCTCAGTGCTTGTATGTCTTGTGATTGATTTTGATGAGTCGTTCAATATAACATATTTTTGAAAAACACTGTAAGGGTAAAGGTTAGGAATTTTTTCTTCCTAAAGGAAAACAATTCATGCAGGGTAGGGAAAACCTACTTCTTCATGTATTTTCTTTCCAATGGAGAGGCTGGACTTGATTCCAGAAAGAGTTTGAGGATTGCTTTTCCCCAAACTGCTGTTCTTCCACTGGTAACTTGGCCACAGGCCTCTCTGTCTCTTCCTCTGCATGCTTTGGATGTTGAGCACAATGCTCTCCAAAAGGCATCAAGCTTCCAACTCTCCTCTGTCACCTTCCCTGGGAAGGTACTTTGAGAGGGATTTTATGGAATGCAGATGGAACAGCCAGATAAGGCATAAACAGGTCTTCATGGGTCATGGAGCTGAGGATGGAGGAGACTGCAGAAACATCTGCAAGGAGGTCCCTTTCCCTCTCCAGCTCTAAATTGAGATTTCTGGACACAGACTCATCTCTGCGCCTGCATGTGCATGTTCACTGAGTTCTCACTAGATTGCTTCTGCTTCTCAGTCATTACACTGACCTGACTTGTCTGCTCTTCAGAGTTGGGCTTACTTCCTCTCCTGTCCTTGCTCTGTCAATTTAAACCAGCAATAGAGTCCTAGTTATTTTTTGTGACTGTAACAGAAGACTGTAATTCCCTTGTTCCTTACAGGCTTCATTTAGTATTTCATCAGGCTGCATCAGGTCTATCTGCCATGGCAAAGAAACAAGAAATACTACTGGAGAAGGGTCACCACATCCAGCTTAACTGGGCTGGTTTGTGCTGTAGCAGAGCTAAAATATGAAATTATGATGGCTTAGGCTTTCTCAGAATATTTTTAGAGGAGTATGAAAATTAATTTGAGTGGCTTCATGTAGGAGACAGGTGAGAGCTTCACTTGTGGAAAAAAAACCCAAACAACCCCTCTGGGTGTTTTCCATGACTCTGAACTTACTTAGCAAGTTAAATGACACTTTTTTTTGGTCACAGGGCTATTGTTGTTGTCAGCTCTCCAGATGTTGTGTATGCTAGGTTAGATGAGACCTAAGAAGGACATTTCCAAATGTAGGTGAAATCCGAATTGTAAGAGAGTTGTGGTACTGCTTTGCTCAAGCAAGCTCAAAGCCTTGCATGAGAGACTCTGACTTGCATTGTAACATGCCTGCTGTGCTTAATCCTGACAACCAGGCAGTGAGGCCAGTCCCAGAACTCCATCAGTTCCAAATCTGGAAAATACAACAACTGCACAAAAAAAACCCACTTGAGCTCTTCTTAGCGCCTTTTGAAAAAGCTGGGTTCTTTTCTGTGCCAGGAATTACTCATTCAGAAGCTTTCACATTGAAATGCATTTCCAGCTCCTAGATATTTCTGAAAGGAGAGAAATGCAATAGAGCCTTCTAGTAATGGAGCCTTGAAAGCTGCTGTTGTGCATTTTAGCCTCAGTCAAAACCAGGGATCTTGCTGTACAGACACAGGAGAGAGAAAATAGGAGTGAAATTGTTCTTTTCCTAGTAATGAGAGTGTGTGGGGCAGCCACCTGGTCACCACAGCAACCTGCAGTATTTCAGGGCGCATTGCCTTGCTTCCCTGTTTTTTGTTTTCAGCTAAGGGAATGTTTTGGAAACCTACCAACCCAAAATGAGGGTGGGAGGACAATGGTGTGAAATGTCCTCATGGGTGGTCTCCAAACTGCTGCTTGTCCTGCTCAGATTAATCCTAAACATAAAAACTTATCAAGGTAAGGAGTAACATGGATTTAGTTATAAATGAAACTCTAGATTTTAACCTATGTACAAATTACTCTTCTCTCTCTGTATTTGAAGAGGCTTTTTTTTTTTTCCCTCTTGCCCATCTAAATTAAATGTTGTTCCTTTTTGCTGCAGTTACTCATAGTCTAAAGTTGAGTCGCAACCATGTGGACTGGCACAGTGTGGATGAAGTGTATCTTTACAGTGATGCAACAACATCCAAAATTGCAAGAAGTGTTACACAAAAGTTGGGGTTTTCCAAAGGTAATATTTCTCAGAGTTTTTAAAAAATGTTGTAAATACCAGTCTTTTAAGTTTGTTACTTTAATGCTAGAGGGAGCTTTCAAGTGCGAAGTTTTAATATGTGAAAAAGCCCACTTTGGCCCCTACTCCTTAGGTAGTTGTACATAATTGAAACTAGATGTGAATAGGCTATGACTTATTTTTATTGCATACTTTATCATTATTTTGGATGCACAGTCAGCATTACATAAGTCCATGAAAATCTGACAGTGGCAGTGTGTAGCAGCTACAGTATAAGAATTACAGTTCCCTTCGCAACCTTAATTTTACCACTGTGTGCTTGCATCCTGTGATGCATTCCTTAAATATGTGACCATACCTTCCCCTCTTGCAAGCTCTTACTTTATTTCAATTCATTAACAGACACGTGAACTGAGAGGAGAGGTGAAGCCTTTAGACAGTGCTTGTTTCCAGTAGGAATCCAGGCTCATCTAAGCTCCAAACTACCAGTTATAAAGCCAGCAAGGCTGACATTTTTGGAAGAGAGGATGATCTCTCTCAAGCAAAAGGCAGATTATGACCAACCAAGAAAACTGGAACTTGTCCTCTCTGTTGTGGTGCTTTTATGCACAAACCCAAGAACCTATATGTCTGTTTCATTCCTTGGTCTCAGAGGAGACAAGATCAGGTAATAGGTCTGGCTTCAATCACCATGCTTTTGTTCTGTAATTAATGCCCTCTTACTCACAGGGCTCCTGGGTGGATACTTAATTAATGTTTGCCAAGAATTAATACAGTTCAGTGCTTCAGCTTCAGAAGTATTCTGTATCCAGAACATGATTTGGGTAGTGTGTAATAAGCAAGATCTGTCCCTAAACAAGTAGAAAGGGGGACAAATACCACATAGAAACCCACTTAAACAAATCCTGTCCTGTATAAAAACTGCCCCTAGTGTTTTCCTTCTTAAAAACAAAATAAGTTGGGTTTTTTTCAGTTTTTGTGGTGGGGAATGATGTTGTTTTCCTCTGCATGGCCATCTGGAGGGGCTGCTGGCTTCCTGCCCACCTTGGGCTGGGATCCTCTCCATGGTCCTTTCACCAGGCAGGGATGGAGACGAGTTGATCCAGCCATTGGTGTGGCACTGAGGGAATGGTCTTCTATTTGCCCTGGGTATTTGATTTTTGGCTTGGCCACTGAGCTGGAGAACAAGTGGGGAAATTTGAGGTTGGATCAATTTGAAATAAAACATAGATTTTTCCCCATGAAAATGAAAAATTGTGAAGCTTTTCAACCTGCTCTCTTAGTTGAATGAGAGAGGATGGCAACACTTCTCAGTTCTGTGGCCTGGTTTCCATGGTCCTTCCACACTGTTGGGAGTAAGGTGGACATAGAGGGAAGCTGAATGATTGAGAGACACAGAGGAAGAGTACTTGATGTAAAAGTGCATAGACAATTGTGCAACTGTTTTCTGAAAAGTTGTTTTTCAAAACATTTCTGAAATTAGTTATCTTTACAGTGGAAATGGCCTAGTGATGCATCACCTGAATTAACGTCTCCTGGTTGCTCAACTCTCTCAGGAGTTTAAAATTGCAGATATTTAAAAATACGTGCTTTTTCTTTGTGTATTATTTTAATGTATTGATCTGAGAAAAGTCAAGCTTGTTTCAACATGTAAGACCCTTGCACTTCATAGATTGTAACTGATCTAGGATAATGTTTTTTCTACAGCTTCAAGTAGTGGGACAAGGCTACATAGAGGCTATGTAGAAGAAGCTACGTTAGAAGACAAGCCACCACAAACTAGTCACATTGTGTTTGTTGTGCATGGTATTGGGCAGAAAATGGACCAAGGAAGTATCATCAAAAATACAGCTATGTGAGTGCTTCGTAATATTTGCAGTACCAACTCTAGCTGTTCTAGATGGCAGCAGAGCCTTTAGTTTAAGCTGTTCTCTTTTCCTGTTTCTTTCTCCTCCTCTTCCTCTGGGTTTACTGCTTTCTTATGTTAATTTGGATGTATGGGCTTAGCAAGAGCAGCTGCAAGCCAGAAGAGCAAAGATGTCATGTTTTTATGACCAGCACTTGCAGCCTCTAGGGAACTGGCCCAGGAATTCCTAGCACCTGGGGTCGGTGACTTTCCTGAGTGGGGGGAGATATTTTAATTTTAAAATCAGTGGGAATCTCCATTGTTCCTGCTGGTTGTCAGAATAGTGGGCAAGTGAAGCACATACTGGTAGGAGAGGGGAAATGGGGAGCTAGTGGGAATGCTGGCATTCCTGACACTCAGGAGTTACTTCATGCTGTTGGAAGCCGTTGCTGTGAGGCTGCTCATGGAGTTCTGGGCACAGATGCCAGTTGAAAAGTAAAACCTGATTGAAAGCTTGTGGCTCTTTTCACTGAAAGACTTATTGAAGACTGTTTTGCAAATTGCTTTTGATTTGTCATCTGAATTGGATCTAAAGGCCAGTAAGGTACTGGTGAATGGGAAGGGAAACTCCTGAGCTATTGGGAAAAGAAAGGAGAAATAGTAAATGCATCATGGCAGTGTTCTATGGACAAGGTGGTGTTAAGGAATGCTTCTGTAGCTGAAAGAAGAGGCTGAAAGAGTGTTAATTGCAGATCATTATTGCACAGATGGTTTGGTATGTGTGTCCCAAATAGTGCCACATTGCATCAAAGTTGACAGAAATAGTGACATAACCAACAACTCCTGTGAAAGTATGTGTAGAGCTGGGACTGCTGGTTTTGTGGGAAGAGCCTTGTGAACCTCCCTTTAAATCCAGACTGGCAATGTAGATCAGTGCTTATGCAGCACCACTGTAGTGTGTGCTATCGTGTCAGCAGGCTCTCGTGTTCCTTCAGCTCCAGGGTCCTCTGCTGTGGTTGAGCAGACCTCTCTATTTTCACTGCTCTGTCATTTGTCATCTCAGAGCAACAACCTGCTGCTCCCTAAACCCTTGTTTTGGCACCTTCACTGTCCCTTTCTTTGTGGTGTTTAAGAGCAAGCAATCAAAACCAAAGAGAAAAGGATTCACAGCTCCTAATAAAAAGCTGATGTTAGTCAGCAAAATCAATGTGGAAATTTAAATTTCTGTAGGATGCAATCACACTGGAAATTCAAATGCCCTAAACATCGATTGCTGTTTTAACAGCAATGAGAAATTAAACTCCCACCTTGGAATCATTAAGGTTTTCTCCTTTTTCTTTCTTTCTGCCCCAGCCTACAGAGGTTGTATGGGTGGATTAACTCCAGCTCAGGACACAGTGCATAGGTGTTCATTCCGTAAGAAGTCCTGTTTTAATCGGCAGCCCATTATGGGAAATCTTTTACCTAAGAGGTAAACAAGACTTGTGCTTCAATAAATCTCACTTGTATCTTCAAGAAATATCAGACAGCGTGGCATAGCCTTTTAAAATGCTAATTATTGGCATAAATTGTATGTTCTGAACAAAATCTGCAAATGAAAGCATCATTTTAGATTGAAGTCTCTTTCTTTATTATTATTTTTCTTTTTAATATCTTGAAACTGATCAGTGAGGAACATCCCATATGTTTTAGGAGGAGATTTTAGAAATAATGTCTGCCAGGCCACCACAATGGCAGCTTTCACAAGCTGCATTAGCACTTTCTGTTAGCACCTTCATCTGTGATATATATGGGGTGGGGGTTGGTTTGGGTTTGTTTTTTGCATTCTTTTGCATTAGAGACACAGGAAGTCAAATGCTGCCTTTATGAAAAATGATAAGATGGATAAGGTGAAATCTTTTTTGACCATTTACATCGAATTTAAGGAGAAGAGAACTCTGTTTTTTTTTCTTTTTAAATGCACATTCTTTAGTAGGAAAGCTGTTGTTCATGGACTTATAGAGTCATTAAGGCTGGGAAAGACCTCTAAGAAGATCATCCAGTCCAACTGTTAGCCCAGCACCACTGTGCCTACTAAACCATGTCCCCAAGTGCATGTCTACACGTTTTTTGAATGCCTACAGGGATGGAGACTCCACTACTTCCCCGGGCAGCCTCTGCCAGTACTTTACCACTCATTCTATAAAGAACTGTTTCCTAATAGCCAATCTAAACCTCCCCTGGTGCAACTTGAGGCCGTTTCCTCTCATCACTTGTTACCTGGGAGAAGAGACCAACACCCACCCCACCACAACCTCCTTTCCAGGAGCTGCAGAGAGCAACGAGGTTCTCCCCTCAGCCTCCTCTTCTCCAGGCGCAGGATCCCTCAGCCCCGGGTCTCTCAGCTGCTTCCAGAACTCCTGTTCTCCAGCCCCTTCCCCAGCTCCCTTCCCTTCTCTGGATGCTCTCAAGCCCCTTAACATCCTTCTTGGAGTGAGGGGCCCAAAACTGAACCCAGGATTTGAGGTGCAGCCTCCCCAGCGCTGAGATGAGGGGGACGATCCCTTCCCTGCTCCTGCTGCCCACACCTTGGCTGATCCAAACCAGGATGCTGCTGGCCTTCTTGCCCACCTGGGCCACTGCTGGCTCATATTCAGCTGCTGTCAGCCAGCACCCCAGGTCCTTTTCCACTGGGCAGCTTTCCAGCCACTCTTCCTCAAACGTGGAGCGCTGCTCGGGGTTGTTGTGACCAAACTGCAGGACCTGGCACTTGGCCTCATTAAACCTCTTACAATTTACCTGGACCCACCAGTTGCAGCCACACTAACTCTGTAACTTAAACCATAGGTCTGCCCATCAGTGTTGCCAGTCCTTTCTTCTCTCACCAATATCTGGGTACCACCAGCAGATGTAGAAGGCACTCTCAGCTCTCAGAGCTCATCATTGTGTTGATCTGTGTGTAGCTTTGAAGGACATGGATGTCATTGTGGTATATGTGTGCTGGATGTGAACCTTGGGGTTGGTGGAGTGTGTGTCCCTTAGAAACAGGAAGATGCTCTTGGTCTGGGCCCCAGGATATCTGGCAGGACTCATTCCTCTGCGAGTGCTATGAGTCTTCTCTGGGACAGGAGTGTGGAGAGAACAGAGATTTCACAGGCTGGATGAGGAAATCTCCATGACACCTTGCTTTTTTTTTTGGTACAGTGCATGGAGGCACTCTGGGATCTGCAGAAACAAATGCTTCTTCTGGTGCCTTCACTTTCTGCCATCCACAAAACAATCTCTTGTGCATTTTGTCTTTGCTGCACACATTTAGTGTTGCTTCTTTTTGGGTTCGTTCTACCCTTGGATCAAGCCTTTGTATTCATTTCAACCTGTTTGAGAGCAGTGCTTCAGTTCATAGCACAAAAATGTAATGTGACTTGAAACAGTGGTCCTAAAAGAAGTAAAAAGAAAGAGAAGTGCAAAAATACCCAGGCATGGAAAACCCAGGCTGGTGAGAGGCTCTACAAGAGCTCATTTATACACTCTGTCTTCAGGTTACAGCTTTAGAAAGACATTGGTGCAGCTCACCAGATGCATCTGCATCATTAGTCAGATCCTCTTGGTTACCAAGGTGAAAACAGAACCCTTATTCCAGGGTAATTTAACATTGTATGCACTGATTTCATTAAGGAGTGAGGTTCAAGCTAATCCTTAATGTGTTTCAATGCTGTGGTCGCGGAGTGTCCACTAAGAAGGTGAATGGAAAAGATGCATTTTAGCAATGCTTGAATGACCAGGTCTTTGGTAGATGTGACATGATTTTGTTTCTGCACAGTGTGGTTAAACACATTTGTTATTTAAATGTAGCAGGGCAGCTGGTACAACAAGCTGCTGCTGTCAGTGCTGATATGAAGTGCTGAACTTCTGGGAAGAGCCGGTGCCTCCTCCAGGCTGGAACAGTGATTCAGAGTGCCTAATGTGAACAGAATAATGTGCTGTCAGCTGCTTTGGTAGCATAGAGGGGATTATGTAAGGAAGGAGACAAAAATGCAGAATACGCTGTGTAATATAAACTAAGATATTATGGCATAACATACTGAATTGGAAGGCTTTTATTTGCCCTCATGTGCAGCATTCTGCTGTTACTGGGTTTCTGATAAGGTACAATATTAATGTTTTGGGATATCATTTTATTTTACTGTACACATTTCCATACTGTTACCTGGAATACTTTTTCACCAAAGCCTGATCTCTGATTTTGTTGAGCTTGTCCTTCTAGCATAGGGCTGGGGAGTGTCCTTACATGTATTTAATAGAATTAGGAATGGTGCTATCCATGTTTGCAACCTCTTTTAAAAAAAACATGTTGTTTTACCTCACTTTTAGGCTTACCCCTAAAATTTCATCAACTCCTGTGCTTAAAAACTGAGTGAAGTGACTGTTCTGTGTATTTCTATTATAGCTGTAATGTTGTGACACTTCTTGGCTGCTCTTATCTTAAAGCTGGTGTCTCTCTGCTTGTCTGAATCTCCTCTTTGATTAAAAATTATATTTGCCTCTGCTGCTACTCCTTGCACAAAAATTGTTGTCTGCACAAGCAGCAGCATCTTGGCATTCTGTAATCATCAATTACATTATTATTGCAAATCCCACTAGAAAGCATTTAATTGTGGATTATAATTATAATAATTACCTCAGAATAGTCATTCTGGTAAATTTCCAGTGGTCTGTGAGCCCTTACAGAGTGCAGAGCCTCTCGGAGGCCTTTCAGTGCATTAAATATGCACTGCTGGGATCTGAAATCAAGATTTCCTTTAAATTTTTTCCTATAATTTTTAGCTTTTCAGATATAGAATCACAGAACCATTAGGGTTGGAAAAGATCTCTAAGCTCATCCAGTCCAACCATCAGCCCAACACAGCTGTGCCTATTAAACCGTGTCCCAAAGTGCCACATCCTAGTGGCTGCCCCATCCCTGGAGGTGTTCAAAGCCAGGCTGGATGAGGCTTTGAGCACCCTAATCCAGTGGGAGGTGTCCCTGTCCATGGCAGGAAGGTTTCAACTGAATGAGCTTTGAGGTCCCTTCTAACCCAAACCGTTCTATGGTTTTATGATCTCTACTTGTTTTTTAACCCCTTCAGGGATGGGGACTCCACCACTGCCCTGGGCAGCCTATTCCAATGCTTCAGTACTCTTTATAGAAAGAAATTTTTTCTAATATCCAGCTAAACCTCCCTGTAACAACTTGAGGCCATTTCTTCTCATCCTATCCCTTATTATTTGGTAGTTTTGCTTATTTTCCATTTAGATGCTTGCATTGCATATAATACATGTTGCATGCCTGGTTTCCATTCTTCAGTGCTGGCATTAATTGCATGAAATTAAGATTTGAAATAGTAAAAAATGCCTTGCAAGAGAAGATCAAGTTGAATCCTGTAAGCTAAATGAGAAGTTTGGCCCAGGAGGTAAAAGATGTTTGCTTGGGCATTAAATACTTTAATAGGAGCTTGATTTGTGTGCATTTATTAATTCGCAAGCACGTGACTGCGTATTGGAAGCTGAACAGTCTTGTTAGGACTTGGATGTATCTCTAGGGCTGTTCCCATTCCTGTCCTCCCCAGTCCTCATTTCTGCTTGGTGCCCCCACCAGCATGACTGTCCGTACAGTGGTGATTGCAGTCGGTCCAATAAACTGGAACCCTGTCTGGAGAAAGGGAGTGAGTGGTGAGGCAGGGGATGCCGATGGGAACAGAGAATGCCTAATCTGCTATATACCAAAGGCAGCTCTTCCTGAAGGGCAAGCTTGCTGCTACTTGAAAAGCAGTGATGGAGAGGGAGGCATTCACACTTGGAGCACCTGCATCTCCTCAAGCTTGTCTCCAGGATCACATAATCAACTAACCAAGCATCTTGAGTTCCTTTCATCGTGTAGAGTCCCGTTATTCTTGAGAAGGATGAAGTGTGAATCATGATTGTGCTTACTTTGGTTGCATCCTAGAATTTCCATCTTTCTTCCACATGCCCTAGAGCAGCAGTCTGGCTGGTCCAGGAGCAGATGCTTCCTTGAAGAACAGCAGCAGAAGATGACTTCGTGTCTTGCATTTGCTCTTTGAAATCTGCCTTCAGTAAGACCTGAATTTGCATTTCTGGCAAGGCAGCTCCACGTTTGCAAACAGCATCATCACTTTTGTTTCTTCTGGCTTGAGCAGCTCTCGATTTTTATTACTCGTGCCTGCTCCTGTCATTTGGACTTACTAAATTTAGCTCACGCCAGCCCTGAGTTTCCTTGATAAGTCATGGTATTAGTTCCTTAAAGAGGCAGTGAAAGCTGTGCTGCATTTGAGGGAACTCCTCTGTGGTGAGAACGGATGTCTTAGAGCATGACTTACTGAGTGTGGAAAGGATACGTACGATTTTGCAGGCAGTGGTGAGAGTTTTGGGGTATCTGGGGACATCGCATTGCCCTGTCTCTGAAATCAAGAGTTCAGAGTAAGAAGTTGGTTGCTGGAAAAAATTAAAAACCGTTCCTTTTTTTCTGGGCTATGAATGATCTGACTGAAGAGGGTCTGCATTGGCAATAAAATCATAGAATCATGGAATGGTTTGTGTTAGAAGGGACCTCAAAACCTAACTAGTACCAACCCCCTGCCATGGGCAGGGACACCTCCCACTGGATCAGGGGACTCAAAGCGCCATCCAACCTGGCCTTGGACACCTCCAGGGATGGGGCAGCCACAGCTTCTCTGGGCAACCTGGGCCAGGGCCTCCGCACCCTCATCGTGAAGAATTTCTTCTTAATGTCTAATCTAAATCTTCCCCTTTCCAATTTAAAGCCATTCCCCCATGTCCTATCATTACAGACCCTTGTAGAAGTCCCTCCCCAGTTTTCCTGGAGCCCCTTTCAGTACTGGGAGGCTGTTCTAAGGTCTCCCCGGAGCCTTCTGTTCTCCAGGCTGAACAACCCAACTCTCTCAGTCTGTCCTCATAGCAGAGGGGCTCCAGCCCTCGGATCATCTTTGTGGCCTCATCTGGACCTGTTCCAACTGTTCCATATCCTTCTTATGTTGGGGATTCCAAAACTGGACACAGGACTCCAGGTGAGGTCTCATGAGTGGAGAGGAAGAATCCCCTCCCTCACCGTCTGGTCCCACTGCTTTGGGTGCAGTCCAGGACACGGTTGGTTTCTGGGCTGTGAGCGCTCGTTGCTGGCTCGTGTTGAGCTTTTCGTCCCTCAGCACCCCAAGTCCTCCTCAGGGCTGCTCCCAATCACATCATCCTCCATCCTGTATTGAAACCATGGATTGCTTGACCCAGGTGTAGGACCTTGCACTTGGCCTTGTTGAACCTCATGGTGTACGTGCAGGCCCATTTTTCCAGCTTGTCCGGGTCCATTCAGGCATTTGGCTCTGTTATGAGCTGTCAAGGTCATTTTATCAAATTCATGAACAGGATGAAGCTTGCTTGTTTGTAGTTCTCCAGTTTTTTAGTCTGTTTTTCTGAAAGCTCTACAAGAGTAAAATCAGTAGCATAACACAGCAATCATCATAAATACGTTAATATTCTCGAATATATTTACTTAAGCCAAGATGTATACCTGTGAAAATATGGGTTTATTATTTATTATTTTAATCAGAGAAAGGCAGCCAAGCACATTTTATTTATGGTGAGTCTCAAAGTATCTATTTTCAGGTCATTACTTTGTGCATGGAAAAAAGCAATATGTCAAAATGCTTTCTGAGCTGTGCATTGCACCTGCATCTGAGTTTCCTTAGAAAACCAATAAATTTTAGTTGTTACCATGTTTTTTGATGTATAGGCTTCAGTAATGTTGCTCAGGGGTCAATATTTCAACATCCATTTGTATTGGAAAGGGGAAGAATTCTCTGCCTGTTTAAAGGAGGATTTATTCCTTCAGATGGTGTTAATTTAGCAGGTGAGTAGAGGGACTTGCCATCTAATAAAATAGCTCAAAATATTTAGTTTTAAAAAGCCAGAAGAAGGGGGAAAAAAGACTTTATAGCTGAACTGATCAGCATGTGTATAGCAGGTATATATTCTGGGGTCTGCATGTGGGCTTAGCCACATTGCTTGGCAACTACACCACAATTGCCTTTAGAATTTATAATCATGAACAATTGATCAAAATCAGTGGGAGATGTTGTGCAAATGAGATGAGTTGCTTTGGGAATTGTCCCGGTGGGCTGAGACCAACGGGATGAGGTTTAACAAGACCAATTGCAGAGTCCTGCACTTGGGGCACAGCAACCCCCTGAGGCATTACAGGCTTGGGGAAGAATGGCTGCAGTGCTGCCTGGAGGAGAGGGACCTGGGGGTGTTGGTTGACAGCAGCTGAATATGAGCCAGCAGTGTGCCCAGGTGGCCAACAAGGCCAATGGCATCTTGGTCTGTATCAAAAACAGTGTGACCAGCAGGACAAGGGGTGATTGTGCTCCTGTGCTCAGCACTGGTGAGGCCATGCCTTGAGTACTGGGGTCAGTTCTGGGCCCCTCAGTACAAAAAGGGTATTGAGGTGTTGGAGCACATCCAGAGAAGGGCTACGAGGCTGGTGAAGGGGCTGGAGAACAAGTCCAGGGAGTGGCTGAGGGAGCTGGGGTTGTTTAGCCTGGAGAAGAGGAGGCTGAGGGGAGACCTCATCGCTGTCTACGACTGCCTGAGAGGAGGCTGTGGCAGAGCGAGTGTTGATCTCTTCTCTCAAGTGACAGGTGATAGGACAAGAGGAAATGGGCATAAGTTGCACCAGGGGAGGTTCAGACTGGATATATTTTGTCAGGGAAAGTTTAGGTTTGATGTGAGGAAAAAGTTCTTCACTGAAAGGGTGATTGGCCATTGGAATGGGCTGCCCAGGGAGGAGGTGGAGTCACCAACCCTGGAGGTGTTTAAGGGGAGACTGGATGAGGCACTAAGTGCCATGGTTTAGATGATGGGTTGGTGTTAGTGTTGGGTTATAGGTTGGACTTGATGATCTCAGAGGTCCTTTCCAACCTTGTAATACTCTGATACTGTGATTAGGAAGAATTTCTTTACTGAAAGGGTGGTCAGGCACTGGAACAGCTGCCCAAGGGAAGTGGTTGAATCACCATCCCTGGAGGTTTTTAAAAAAGGATAGATGAGTTTTTGAGGGACATGGTTTAGCGGTTAATGAGTGCGGTTGGACTTGATGATCTTAGAGGTCTCTTCCGACCAGAAGATTCTACGATTCTATGATCTTAATACCTCCAGGATTCTTGTGATCAGGAGATAGGTCTGACGTTGCTGCTGTAATGTAATGAATAGTAGAATCATTGCACCTCTGACAATATTTGGTTGGTAACACGGAGCCAGGCTGCCTCAGGAAGTTCAGTGGAAAGCAAAAAAATTCAACGTTTATTGTAACTAAATAGTTTGTGATCTGCAAAACTCTGGGCAGTACTTTGCAGTATTGACCACCTTCATAAGGTTACCGTGCAGTGGATTGTGTTGTAGCTGAGGGGCCCACTTGAAACACTGAGAAATGCAGTTGCTGCGTAGTTGATTTGACATTGGTGAAGTGGCAGTTAATAAACATACTGAAACAGGCTTTTCGTGCAGAAATACAGGTACATTTATCTAAATATAAGTACATATTATATAAATAGAAATACATTCTGTTCAGAAATCACAGAATCATGGAATGGTTTGAGTTGGAAGGGACCTTAAAGCCCATCCAGTTCCAACCACCTGTCATGGGCTGGGAAACCTGAGACTAGACCATGTTGCTCAAGACCCCATCCAACCTGGCCTTGAACACCTCCAGGGATGGGGAAACCACGACTTCTCTGGGCAACCTGTGCCAGGGCCTCCCCACCCACATAGTGAAGAATTTCTTCCTAATATCTCATCTAAATCTCCCCTCTTTCACTTTAAGACCCCTTGGTCCTGTCCTACACTTCCTGAGAAAGAGCCCCTCCCCAGCTTTTGTGTTTTTTCAGGCATAAGGAAATGCACACAGAGTTGGAATTTGGTTTTCTAATGTACCCAAGAGCTTTTGAATGTTTGCCCACAATCCTTTCTAGCAGAAGTCTGGGATCGTTCTGCCAGAGGCTGGCCCATGTCTGGACAACCTCAGCTGACATCAGGGGAAACCCTCCAGATCCGAGTAAAATTAGGTTTTGCATTTCACAGCATTTTGGATGAGGACACAAAGCTGGCAGAGCTTTTAGGAGGGAAAACTTGAAACTTTTCCCAAAGCTTTGGCAGACTCGCTAGGCTGTTCTTCCTAATTCATATATCTAGCTTTAGAAAGGAGTGTCAGTTAAAAAAATCCTCTGTGCTGGTTTGCCTATGAATAGCTTTAGTAAGACCTGAAGTCTTTTGAACAGGAAGAAACCCCGTAGTCATCATATTTGAGGAAGGGGCCTACAGGAAAGCTCTTTATCAGGCAGTGGAGGAATAGGATGAGAGGGAGCAGTTTTCAGCTGAAAGAGGGGAGATTGAGATGAGATTTTAGGAAGAAATGTTTTCCTGTGAGGTTGGGGAGGCCCTGGCACAGGTTGCCCAGAGAAGTCGTGGTTTCCCCATCCCTGGAGGTGTTCAAGGCCAGGTTGGATGGGGCTTTGAGCCCCCTGATCCAGTGGGAGGTGTCCCTGCCCATGGAGGAGGGGTTGGAATTGGATGGGCCTTAAGGTCTCTTCCAACCCAAACCATTCTATGATTCTGGGTAAGAGGGGGACGTCACTAGCTCTAATATTTATTTCTTCATGACGTCTGCAGATGCTGCTGATATGTAAGTAGTTTAGCTGGTTTTCTCCACTATTAGTATCTGGTTCTTTACTGGTTCCTTCCCTTAAAGTCAGTGCTAGTGGGTAGAATTCTGTGCTTTATTGATACAAGGTTTCTGTGCTTTTACTGCTTTTAAGCTTTAGTTTGCTGCTTAGCTGGATTCCTACCAAACTTATCGAGGCCACCATCTTTCTTATGCACAGTAAGTTTAACTGTCTTGGCGATACCAAAGAATTGTTACCATGTCCAGATAATATTAGCTCAGATTTTGGGTCCCCAAATTCTCTTCTGCTAGTGGTCACCTAATGTTGTTCAGGCAGATGTGGTTCTGTTTTGGTTACCCAGGAACCTCAGGAATGTTCATGTATTTTCTGATTTTTTTTCTCTTTGATATTCTTGATATTCTGTGTGGCTGAAGTTAGGCTTTCAAATATGTGTGCTGAGGAGAGTGTTTTGTGTTTCGCAAGGCTGGGTCAGTACAGGCCTTAAATCAACCCCTATTTAAGCAGATCCTCTTGCAGCATTGTTTGTGGGGTTTTTTCCTCATTATGAAAAGGACGTTCTGCTTTACATAAACCTTTGCTATCTCATTGGACTAGAAATTTGGAGACTAGGAGTGTAATCAAACCAAGCTTTAAAAATAGAGATGCTGAGGAGTTGCATTTCTTGGCTTTTTGGTCAGGTCATCGGTAAAAGCTTTGGAAGGAGTGTAAAGGATGCTGCCCTTTCTCCCTTTCTCTTTCCCTTTCTATTTCCCTTTCCCTTCCTTTTCCTTCCCCTTTTCATCAGGAAGTAGGTGTCACTTAAGGAAAAGTATTTTGCCTGCTTCAAAAATTTGGTACATCATTGATCTGCTTTTTCAGTCACATAACATACTTTTCCAGGGAAAGACACGAAGAATTAATTATCTTTGTAGAAAGTATTTTCACAAGGCATTGGCTTTCATACCCCTTCCCCAGTGAAGTGGGTTTCTCTTTCACTGTGCAGCTCCTAAGGCTAATGTTAAAACACAGAAGGGGTTTTGCCCAAAGCCACCATGGTATCTCTGCAGCCCTCAGGTTTGGCTCCATGAAATTTAGCTCCATGTTTGCTCCACCAGACACATCTGCCTTCAGCTCTCCTGCACAACCTGAATCGTAGAGTGGTCTGGACCTTAAAGATCATCCAGTTCCACTCCCCCTGCTATGGGCAGGGACACCTCCCACTGGACCAGGGTGCTCAAAACCCCATCCAACCTGGCCTTGAACACCTCCAATGATGGGGCAGCCACAGCTTCCCTGCGCAACCTGTGCCAGGGCCTCACTATTGAAGGAAATTGTCTGAGCCAGGGAGTTAAACTTACTAAATGGTGTTTGGACTGGTAGAAGTACAGATGGGAGATCAATGTCATCATGCCTGTAGTTGTAGCAATCATTAACAAGCATTTGCTTTGAAAGTAGGGGTGAAAAAGCATGTTGAAACTGCTTTGCCTCAGAAATGAAAAACCCTCTGGTGCTTGGAACTGGGACCCAGCTGCTGGAAGCCCAGCGCTGCTGCCCCTTGGTTTGACTTATTGTGTTGTGCTCATCTCCAGGAATGCAAATGTCATTGAGAGCCAAGATTTGGGTAAAGTAAAGAAAGGATAATATAATGTTTTCTCAGTTTGGTTGCTGAATGTTTGATTTTTTATGGGTAGGTATTTCACACAACACTAGGAAAGGAGGATTTTTAGAAGAATCTGATGTGCCATTATCCCCTTTTGCCCCAGCAACAGAGAGGGTGAGCTATCCTTTGAAGTTTAAGTACTTCAAGTTTCTTGCATCCCTTAAGACAGTTGCAGCAATGTTCGCATTCAGATACACTTTAAAAATGAAAAGTCTTTTCAAAAGACAGTTACCCTGTCCATTTGCTACTGCAAGATGAAATACTAATAAATGGTCCTGTTCCTCACTCTGAGAATTCTCAAGCCTTCCAATTCAATCTGTGAAAATAAAATAAAATTCTGAGTTTTCAAGTAATGTTTTTCACAGTTTTCTTTGTGTTTAAAAGCACTCAGTTGTCTTCCTTACATCCTCATCTAAATAGTTGATTTCAGTGGATTCAGGATTTCACGTGGTAATTTCAAATCAAAATCTACCCCAAACCCACCAGAGTTAACAAGTGTCTTTCAACTGAGTTTAGGTGTTTATATTAATTAAGCCCATAGTATAATAAATTTAATTTTTTTTAACTTTTTTGAGCATGTAATGTGCAGAATTTTACATTATCTGACAATTTAAGGACTTTATAGCAGATGCATGGGATGAGGTAATTACCTATGTTAGTCAGCATGCATTGCCATATTAGAGCAGCCTTGAGGGAAGGCACCTGGGGGTTGTGTTCAACAGTAAGTTGAACATGAGCCAGCAGTGCCCTGGCAGCCACGAGGGCAACCATGTCCTGGGGGGCATCCAGCAGGGCATCACCAGCTGGGAGAGGGAGGGGATTTTCCAGCTCTGCTCTGCACTGGTATGGCTCCACCTGGAGCACTAGGGGCAGTTTTGGGTGCCACAGGATAAAAAGGATCTCAGGCTACTGGAAAGTGTCCAGAGGAGGGCACAGAGTTGGTGGAGCGTTTAGAGGGGAGGCCGTGTAAGGAGAGGCTGAGGTCACTTGATCTGGGTCAGTTCAGTCTGGAGGAGACTGAGGGGAGGCTTCATTGCAGTTTATGGCTTCCTCACTAGGGGAGGAGGAGCAGGCACTGAGCTTTTCTGCCTGGTGACCAATGACAGGACCCAAGGGAATGGCAGGAACATGTGCCAGGGGTGGGTTAGATTGGATGTTAGGAAAATGTTCTGCCCCCAGAAGGTGGTGGAGCACTGGAACAGCACTGGAACGGCTCCCCAGGGAAGCAGTCATAGCCCCAAGCCTGACAATATTCCAAAAGCATTTGGTCAAGGCCCTCAGACCCACGGTGTGAATGTTGGGGGGTGTCCTGTGCAGGGTCACAAGCTGGACTCAATGGTTCTTGTGGGTCCCTTCCAACTCAGGTCATTCTGTGAACAGTAGAAATGTGGGAAATATGTTGTTCCTGTATGCGTTGGCTTTATTTGGTAAGAGACTGATAGTAGTCTTCACTTGATAAGAGACTGATAGTAGTCTTCACAGGTGCATATTCTCTTTTCTGTTTTATAGGATGCGAGATGCTGCAAGAAAAGTAGAAGAAAAGTATTTTTCTAATCTTGCAACACATGTTGAATTTCTTCCGGTTGAGTGGAGATCAAAACTTACCCTCGATGGAGGTACATTACTGCCTTACTGGTTCTTTTGCTAGTCCAGTAGCTGCAGTGTGCAGAATTGTCCCCTGAAGATTCATTTTGTGCCTTGTTTGGATTTTATCATTCTCAGGCATGTAATTCCAGTCTCTTGTTTCTTTCTTCAGACACTGTGGACTCCATTACTCCAGATAAAATACGAGGGTTAAGGGATATGCTGAACAGCAGCGCGATGGATATCATGTATTATACAAGTCCTCTTTACAGAGATGAAGTAAGTGCTTTTTTATGGAAGTTTTACTAGAGCAGAGCACAGAGGCTGAAACAAGCAGGACTTAGGAACGTGAGCAAAGTTGCATTTCCTTCTGGGGTACCCTGCATAAAGAACACTGACACTTTGCAAGCGTGTAATGGTCATCCACAGTAATCCAAGTACAGCATTTTAAGAGTGTGAGGAGCAGAGAAAAGCATAAGCAGAGCAATAGGAGCCCATAAAGCTGAGATTCTTCCTACCTCTTGCAAAACCTGTGGGTGTTTTCACTTCATATATATCCGATGGGATGGCAGCATGTGGAAACACACCCAAGCAAGTTTTAATGCCTTTGTGTGCACTTGCCTTGCAGGAAAACCAGGAAGACCCTCAGTTACCTTTTTCTAGGGGACTGTTCACCCAGCAAAAGCTCCTGTCTCTCCTTGCCACATCTGTGTAGGCAAGGATGCACCTTAGTCTATGTAGCTGTAGAGTGACCTCATTCATCAGAGGGTAAAAGCCTTGAGTAAATGATAAAGAACCCTTAAAACAGTGTGTGTTGCCCCAGTAACATCCTCTGTGTATCACACATCCTGGAAACCCCTATGGGGATGGTTTGGGATTCATTTCTATCTGAATTACGTTATGGAGTAATGGTAATCTTCTTGCAACCTTGGTGCTCTGTGCATGGTTGAACTGCAGCAGGGAGAGGAGAAACTTTCAACATTTACCTGTGAATCTGATGCTACTTTTCATTAAAATGGGAGAAGCACACGTCCTTTAGATTGGTAATGTAATTTTAAACCCTAAACTACCTAATGCTGCTTCTTTTCCTGATGGCAGCAGCAGTGGTGAGATCATTATTTTCAGCTTCCAACACTGGCAGTAGGTGTACCAAAAGCTGTCCCTCTCTTTTTGCACAGGAATGCACAGTTAATTTTGCAGGGCTCCTGTGTTCTCTGCTGTGTATCAGGTTTCTGTGTTGTGAGGCCAGCACGAGCCTTGAAGACTTGGCAGCTTTAGAATAGATTTTTTTAAACTGTGTTAGAGGCTTGGCACCTCTGTGGGCATCTTCTGGGAAATGGATTAGTGAGGCAAGTTCAGGTATGCATGAAAAAGGTAACTCATTGCTCAGTGGAGCTGTAGTTTTGCAGGTACACCACCATCCCTCAGGTACGAGAACTCACAGATGAAATGAACATGCTGTGGCTGTACTTAGAATCATAGAATGCTTTGGGTTGGAAGGGACTTCTAAAGCCCATCCAGTCCAGCCCTGCTGCAGGAGCAGGGACATCTTTAACTCCATCAGGTTGCTCAGAGCCCCATCCAACCTGACCTTGAATGTTTCCAGGGTTGGGTCCTCCACCACCTCCCTGGGAAAGCTGTTCCAGTATTTCACTGCCCTCGTTGTGAATTCTTCCTCCCTTATAGCCAGTTTAAATCTGCCCTCCCTTAGTTTAAAGCCATTATTCCTTGTTAGGTCTGATTACAAAGGATTTAAGTTGTTTTTTTTCACCACATCAAGTGAATTTTCTTGAAATGTGTGCAGCAATACACACCAGATGCTCATGCCTTGCCATAATCAGATTGCATTGATAAATCTTACCACTTTCTCAAAGCGAAGTTGTGCAATTTTAATCACAAATATTGGTCCAAAAAACCCCATCAAAGCCTTGAGGAACAGGTTTCTGAATTGCATCTTGGTGTTGCAGTCAGAACATTTGGGATGCAGGTTTTCTTGTTGTCCATTCCACTACAGAGGTTGTGTTGTGCCAGGGAGGTGTCATGGGTGGGACTTTGTGTTTGATTCTGCTCATTTGATCAGGAGTTGTGTAATGCTCATAGTCATTAAATAGTTTTTTTTCACCTTTTATTCACCTTTACCTACAGACAGGAGACTTGGTTATGTTTGGGGTTGGGATCAAGGTTGGGTTTTTTTTTTGTTACTCTTCCTGATCTCATTTTATTTTCTGTGACCTAACTTTGCAGAGTTTAAACACAATAGTATCAAGTTGAGCATTCTTCTGGAAACAATTGGGGTTTTTTTCCATGTTCATTGTGAAGCTGTTTTGTGACACTTTGCTCTGAGTGCTCCCTGCAGCTCAGTCTTAGAATCATGGAATCACAGAATGTTTTGAGTTGGAAGGACCTCAAAACCTAACTAGTACCAACCCCCTGCTGTGGGCAGGGACACCTCCCACTGGATCAGGGAGCTCAAAGCCCCATCCAACCTGGCCTTGAACACCTCCAGGGATGGGGCAGCCACTACTTCTCCAGGCAGCCTGGGCCAGGGCCTCCCCACCCTCACATCAAAACATTTCTCCCTAAGATCTCATCTCAGTCTCCCCTCTTTCACCTGAAAACCTTCTCCCCTCATTCTGTCCCTGCACTCCCTGATCAAGAGCCCCTCCCCAGCTTTCCTGTAGGCCCTGGTTTTGTGTTCAGGTACTCACCTGGTCACAGGTTGCTCAGAATTACTATTTCTGCTCACTACATCATCACACCGATACAATTCCTTGTGCACTGTGGACACTTCTGCTGCTTTGCATCCAAAAATTTCTGAAAATATCTTGTTGTGACCCATGACATCCATTGAGCAATGCAGTGAGTTCAATCCAGTGAAGAGTAAAGCTGCTCTTCACCTGACAACACTCAACAATTTTCTTTCTGCCTCCAAGGGTTTTCCCCACATCTAGAAGTAACATAACTGTTGCTTTGAAGGTCTTGAGCATGCATTAAATAACTCGTTAAGGGATTTGCAGGTGGGTAGCCATGATCTTCTTTCAGGGGGAAAAGAAGCCTGTGGTATTGGCTTTCACATGAGTGAGCAGGGGGCTGTGTCAGACAGAGCTGGATTGCTCTGCTAAGTGTTACAGGAGCATGGTGGATGACCCCCTCTCTGATTTCAAGTATTGTTTCTTCTGCATCATGGTAGGAGAATGTCCAAAAGGTGCCTCTGAGTTCTGATATGTGATATGATCCCAGACAGGTATTAATAATTCAGTACAGCCTGGTGAACAGCACAGACACCCTGGTCTCAAAAGCTCGCTCTGGAGGATGTGTGCAGCCAGCATATTCAGCAGTGGTGGTTGAGGGTGGCTAAAAGTGAGTCGTGCTGTGCCAGTCCTTATTCATTGTGGTCCATAATGAGTAAAGCAGAATCCCTCTTTAAACATTACACAGATAATAAGGAAAAGCAGTAAATTGGTGTCCTGGGCTGCATCAAAAGAGGCGTGGCCAGCAGGGCAGGGGAGAGGATTATCCCCCTCTACTTTGCTCTCACCTGGAGTGAACCCACCTGGAGTTCAGTTCTGGAATCCCCAACATAAGAAGGATATGGAGCTGTTGGAGCAATTCCAGAGGAGGCCATGAAGATGATCCGAGGGCTGGAGCACCTCTGCTATGAGGACAGGCTGAGAGAGTTGGGGTTGTTCAGCCTGGACAGGAGAAGCCTTAGAGCAGCCTCCCAGGACTGAAAGGGGCTCCAGGAAAGCTGGGGAGGGGCTTTTTACAAGGGCCTGTAGTTCTAGGATGAGGGGGAATGGCTTTAAATTGGAAAGGGGAAGGTTTAGATTACACATTAGGAAGAAATTCTTCACAGTGAGAGTGGTGAGGCCCTGGCACAGGTTGTCCAGAGAAGTGGTGACTGCCCCATCCTTGGAGGTGCCCAAGGCCAGGTTGGCTGCGGCTTTGAGCAACCTGGTCTAGTGGAAGGTCCCTTCCAACCCAAACCATTCTATGATATTTTGCAGACATGTGTATTTATAGACAAACAATCATTTCAAACTTTTATTTTTGCCATTTGTGGTAATTAAGCCCCAAGGTTATGTGTCTTCAGTGAGTGAATTTGTTTCATGTCCGTGTCATTGTAGTTTCATAATTCTTTAATAATGAATGGCTGTAACAGAGACCAAAAAGACTAATTGATGCACAGTAAATGTAGTATTGTCACCTTTGTTATATTGTTAAGTGCTTATTTTACTGATCTTTACTTACTTGCAGGGTGCTTGTAATTCTCTAAATTATTGATGTATGTCTTGGCAGAAAATGCCTTCAATACAGGATAAATATTGCTTCATGGAATCAAGTCACTTGATTGGAAAAGACCTTTCAGATCATTAAGTCCAACCATACCTGCCCATTACTAAACCAGATCCCTGAGCACCTCATCCGCCCATTTTTTAAACCCCTCCAGGGATGGGGACTCCACCACCTCCTGGGGCAGCCTCTGCCAGGGCCTGAGAACCCTTTCTGTGAAGAAATCTTTTCCTGATGTCTGATCTGAACCTGCCCTGATGCAGCTTAATCCGTCATCCCAGATCTCTAAAGATTTAGTGCAAATATTGTGTGTAGAAGATTAGTTTATGGATTCCTTCCACGGCTCAAGAGCAGGGAATCATGGTGGGTATTGAACGTTTCTCATCAGCTGAGGTCAGGAAGTGGTGAAGCCAGGCTCTGAAACGTGGTGGCTGTGGGTTGGTGTTGGAGGTGTGTGATGGGCTTCAGGAGGCCGGGGGGAATGCAGTGTAACTCTGCCAGCCTAACACAGCTGCCTTGGACACTTTGGAACAGCTTTGTGATTTCCTATTATATATGTATTAAAAGGGAGAATTAATGACTATGCTTTTGAAATTCAAGGTGAGTTTTAACTTTTACTTTTATCCCTCTTGGGTAAGAGGTTTTTCAATGTCCTTCTGTTATAC
The DNA here is from genome assembly GCA_033556795.1 of Tapera naevia. Lineage (NCBI taxonomy): Eukaryota > Metazoa > Chordata > Aves > Cuculiformes > Neomorphidae > Tapera > Tapera naevia. The sequence goes on along the minus strand of JAUMJJ010000157.1, from coordinate 7,819,224 downwards.
ACTCCTTTCAGGCAGGTGTTTTATGTGTGTTTGAAAATGAGGGATGTGAAGCAGGAAATTTTTAACTGAGACTTTCACAGAATCATTTGGTTGGAAAAGACCTTAGAAACCAAGTCCAGCCGTCCCTGTCCACTACTAAACCAAATCCCTGAGCACTGCCCATCTTTTAAACACCTCCAGGGATGGGGACTTCACTGCCTCCCTGGACAGCCTCTGCCAGTGCCTGAGAACATTTTGGTGAAGGCTTTTTTTCCTGATATCCAATCTAAACCTCCCCTGGCGCAACTTGAGGCTGTTTCCTCTTATCCCATCCCTTGTCATTTGGGAAATTTCAACACTGGGTTTGCTTATTCTGTTGAACTTAGTAGTCAGGGGGCTATTTGGCAGCACTTTCATGGCTTGATGAATTCATTTGATTGTCCTCGAAGATATTCTCAGCTTTATAAGGTGATAGGTTCCTGGATCTGCCTGAACCTAAACTTAGTCCAGAATGCAGTGACTTGGTTAGAAATGGGTTAGACTCAGCTTTCAACAGGAGGGGAACTGAGGGAGAGACTCGGGTCTGTGCAGCCCTGCAGATCCTTTTTGTAACGTCACTAAGACACGCAGCCGTTCCCATCTGTTCACACAGTTCAGTCTCGTCTGGCCTCACATCTGTTGTTGTGACACTGTGGTGTTCCAGAGGGTCAACAAGTTTCACCATCTCTTTGTTGTGAGCTGGCACGTTCTTCTGGGTCACGTGGAGCCAACACTCCTTGTCTTTGCTTTCATGGTCCTTTACAATCCATCGTTGAGATGCAGCTCTTTTCTTGGACCTTCTTTTCCCTCCAGTTGGCTCACACACCTTTTATCACCTGCTTGCTGAATTTCGAACAAGTTTACACTTTCTCCTGAAGTCCTCTTGACATTTGGAAGGAGCTGCTGGCAAGACTCACTATTCCTCAGATCTCCTTAAAATTTCTTCCCCATGAAGCCTACAAAACCAGTCATGCTATTCAAGCTGGAGGAGTGCAGAGCTCTGGTTGCCTGCACTCTCATAGCTGTCTTTTTTTTTTCCTTTTGGGCTTTAAGCTGTTCACATGAGAAGATTGTCCAGTGCATGAGAGCCCTGTGGAGACTGCAGAGAGAAGGACCCTCCAAAGTTACAGCAAAGGGGTGGTCAGGGCTGAGAGCAGTCTCAGCAGAGGACAAGCATCATAGCCCAAGTGGAGAGCAAGTGGTTTAGTTGGCTTTGACAGATCAAAGAGGTTGGGACTGGAGTGCTATATCCAAATCTCAGCAGCAAGCAGGTCCCTGAGGATTTGAGCAAAAGCAGTGTGAGGTCTTTATTACTTCTGTGCTCATGGTGCCAGCCCAGGGGTTTCATACTCTTTGTTTTCTCAGAGAAACTCATTCCCTGGATATTGAAGGGAAAATGACATTTTCTACCCTTGTACTTTTGCACTGAAAAGCCCTTTCAACCCCAGCCAGAATGGGCAGGGGGTGATGGTCTTCCTCCTGCTTGGATCTCCTTGGTGTAGGTCGAGGAGGTATTTGTCCACCACACACACAGCAGACTTCCTTCTGCTTTGCAAGAAGCAGGGAGGTGTATTTATGCTGGTGTCTCTCAAGGCTTCTTTTGCGTCAGAGCTGGAGTGAACAGCTGGTTTGGATGCTGGTGCTGGGATTTAGAGGTTTCATAGAGTCATAGAGTTACCCAAATTGGAAGGGACCCACAAGGATCATCGAGTGCAACTCCTGTCCTTGCACAGGACACTCCCAACACTCACCCCGTGGGACTGAGGGCAGTGGCCAAATGCTTCTGGAATGCTGGCAGAGCAGGGGCCCTGACTGCTTCCCTGGGGAGCTGTTCCAGTGCTCCACCACCCGCTGGGCGAAGAACCTCTTCCCAATGTCCAATCTCCCCCTCCCCTGGCACATCTTCTGCCATTCCCTCCAGTCCTGTCATAGGTCACCAGAGAGCAGAGCTCAGCCCCTGTCTCCCCTCTCTCTCTCAGGAGAAGGCAGCAAACAGCTCTGAGATCCCCTCTCAGCCTCCTCTTCTCCAGCTGAACAGACCAAGGGACTTCAGCCACTCCTCGTACAACCTCTCCTCCAAACCCTTCCCCAGCTTTGGGGCCTCCTCTGGACACTCCAGTAGTTTTATGTCCTTTTTGTCCTGTGGCACCCAAAACTGCCCCCAGTGCTCCAGGTAGGGCCTCCCCAGTGCAGAGCAGAGCAGGACAATCCCCTGCCAACAGCCCCAGGACACGGTTGCCCTCTTGGCTGCCAGGGCACTGCTGGCTCATGGCCAACTTGCCATCGACCAGAAGCCACAGGTCCCTCTCTGGAGGTTTGTTTTTTTCCAGCTCAGCACAGGATGCTTTTAATGTCCTGCAAAAAAGGGCTTCAGCTGAGACAGACAGCGGCTCTGGATGTGTCACTGCTTGCACAGTTATTTGCTGCCCATCATGATCCAGCAGTTCAGGCTTGCCCAGGAGATGATTAGAGACACAATCTCTCTGCCCTTATCAGCCTTGCCACAGCTCCTTCTTCTGTCTGAGATGACAGTGGCATCCCTTATCTGAGACAGACTCCCCTCTTGTCTTTATAAAACATATGCTTTGGTCACCAGGATTCCTGAAAGGGTGGAACAGGCTGTTATTTCTCAACTTGTTGGAAGCCATATGTCAGACAGTCGTGTAACTGGAAAGCAGAGGGGATTTTTAGCCTGATCATGTCCAGCAACCTGTTCCTTGGTCAGCAGTCTGGTGTTTGTCTTCCCCTCGAGCTGCACGGCTGTCGCACTGGCTCTCCGTCAATGTGCAGAAAGACCATTCCTCCCTCTGCTTTTAATGTGGTTTGTGAAGGGCACAGAGCATTTAACCTCAGTTTGTCAGAATATAAGCTGAGGACTTTGGAGCAACTTGATCCCCCAGGCTTGAGTTTCCTGCATGGAAGATTTATTGGCAAAACTTCAGCTGATAAAAGGAGCTCCACACAACCAGTAATCAGTCTCCTTTTCATGAAGCAAAAATGAAACACGTTCCCAGAAGAGCTTCACAGGGGAACAGCAGCATTCTGCGTCAGCTCAGTCATCCTCTGGTGCATTTTTCTCCATTCACCCTGTTTTACTGAGATCTGTCACTGCTGGAAATCAAGTCTTTCCCTTGCCTTTTGGGACCAGACTAGAACACGTAGAAAACACATCCAATTCTTGCTCTGTCAAACTGTATCCAGGTCTGTGTCTGAAGTGTCTGTGCTTCTGCTGGTATCAAGTAGGTCTGAAAATTTAATAATACATTAGTGCTATTTAATAGTACATAAGGGCTCTCTCCTCAGCCTGAGCTTTTTGGTTTGCTTTGTGTGCTGATTGTGACAGGCCATACAGTCAGTCTTGGAAATTTGATTGCATTAAAGTGCTCAGGCATTGCAAAGTCTTGCTTTATTTGTATTTTGTTTTCTCTGTGTGTCTATGATTATCTGTTAACTGAGGTTGTTTATCCTGGAGGAGAGTAGGCTGAGGGGAGACCTCATCACTCTCTGCAGCTCCCTGAGAGGAGGTTGTGGTGAGGTGGGTGTTAGTTTATTCTCCCAAGTATCCAGTGGTAGGATGAGAGGAAATGACCTGAAGTTGCACCAGAGGAGGGTTAGATGGAATGTTATGAAAAGCCTCTTTACTGAAAGAGTGGTGAAGCACTGAAGAGGCTGCCCAGGGAAGTGGTAAACTCTCCTGGGGTTCTCCATGTTGAACTCTGGAGGGGTTCAAAAGATCTGTGGCCGTGGCACCCGGGGACATGGTTTAGTAGGCACGGTGGGGTTGGGCTGATGGTTGTACTTCATGATCTTAGAGGTCTTTTCCAACCTCAGTGATTCCATGATTCTATGAGTATGTGCAGCTGTACATCTCCAGGCCTTGTAGCATTAAACTTCTGCACTGAAACAACTGGTCTGCAAAAGGTGCTCAGGACATTTTTCCCTAAAAAATCAGAATCTTTCCTGAGGAAGAAAATAGGCAAATTTTTCTTGTACCTTTTTTGAAATATTGTTGTATTCTCAGGCAGATGCTAAACTGGTGGCTGTGGTGGAAGGGTCATCTCGGAGGAAGGGATTTGAGAGGGCTATTTTTTCTGAAGAAATAGGAAGTGTTCCCTTTGTGGTTTGTCTGTTCAGTTACAAACGTAAGCGTGCTGTGTTTCATTGGTGCTCCTGGAAGAGCTGAGGGTATCAGAGCAGAGCAGCCAGGAGATCAGCAGGCAGAGCAGGGAGCAACGTTCATGGGAGCAGCTGCACAGGAAAATAAAATCAAGTCAATTGCTGCCATGTTTGTTCTTTTGTGAGCTGTCTGAGCCTGTTCAGTCTGTGGGAGAAGCCTTAGGAGATGGTGTAATATGGGTTGGTCAGCAACTCAAGGACTCTCTAGCCTTTATGTGGGCAAAGCTCCACTGAACGCCCTGCTGGGGGGACTGGAGAGACAGCTCGTGGTCAAGGTTCAGTCCCATTGCTCCCCAGAACAAGGTGAGGTGGGAACTGGAAGAGGGGAGGAGGCAGAAAGAGAGAGGGGTCTGGTCATGTTGCCTTCTGCTATTCCACTTTTATTTTCTGGGTGATTCCTGCTTTGCTGTTTTCAGGCAGAAACAGCAGTTGCTTCGGAGGGACATTACAGATCCCACGGACTGGTAGGCAGTGAAGATTGGAATTGGCAGAAGGACAGGGGAAACCAGTGGGGAAAGAGCTCCCTTAACTGAGAAGTGAGTGGATGTAGGTGCAGGGAGAACAGGAGAAGCTGCTGCAAGCTCTGGGTGAGGCACCCTTTACTGACAACCTGACAGTGAGGAATAGACGTGGAGCAGCTGCTCGACTGTAATAGTTTTGGGAGGCTGAGGAGCAAGTTGTTTTTGTCTTTGGGGTTTATTTCCATTTTTAATTACACAGATTCACATAGACTGGTTAGAGGGAGCAAAAAGGCAAGCTGTGGATAAAAGAAAAAAATCAACTCTTAAAAAGATCATTTTAATTATAGCGATGCCATTTAGGAGAGAATTCAATATAGAGTTCTATTTTTCGTGTGTAATTCCAATGAAAAAACTCACTGATTTTAACAAATATAAAGGCAATTGGGATCTGTAGAAGGTATTTTTATATGGAGTGTTAGGATAAATATCAGGCTGTAATTACAAACGAGATTTGAAAGCACTCCATGCTACATTTGCTGAGCTGAAGTCCTTTTCAAACCAGGCTTTTTACAGGTTAGAATATTGTATGCTTTTTAAGACTGAGAAAACCAATCAGGATTAAATATCATCTTAACCTCATATACTGCTTAACCAAATAAATTTTTTAGCTAGAACTTAAAATCCATTTTTTCTTCTCCCTTTTTTCCACCCTTGCTATGTAACAAAAGATTCAGCTTTTTATCTTAGTGCTGACACAGAACTGATGAGCAGATGCAAATATCAATGAGCACTCACTGCAGGTGAAGGGCTTCTGGTTTTGTCATAGCAGCAAACCAGACAATTAGCTGAAATTCTGGAGGCTTTACTACAGCAGAGCTTCTCTAAATTGAGTAACCAGTGATTTGGAGTTTAGCAGCAATCTCCATCAAATAATCTGGTTGAATTAAATACTTGGGCTCTGGTCTGCAGCTATTGGAAATCCACAGTGTTTCTTACTTGTTGTCCATGTTTTTGCTAAACTTCTCAGTAAAAGCATGTTTTTAAAGAGCAGGACAGTTAACAGGCTTGAACTCAGTGTCCAGCCAGAACTTTCCAAGAATGTTATGTCTTATGCCCCAAAATTGCAGCCTTTGTGTTGAAATGCCACGATGCCAGAAGATTACTTACCCGCTTTGGCTTATGGGGTGTAGGGGAGACTGCCATAATATCATTCTTCCAGGAACATATCTGCTTTTCCAGGGAAATAGAGGGTGTAGGAGTAGGGTACAGGAGAGGAGGGTACAGGGCTGTTGGGCAGGGCATTAGGAATGATAGCTTCTGCCCCACAAGAAAATAGGGGAAGCAGTTGAGTTGTGCATCTTACTTTTCCCAGCAGAGATGAAAATTTGGGACACTGAGATATGTTAAGATAGCTTATTTTGGGATGTTTTAAAACAAAATGACATTACTCATATTCCCTGCTGGAAGCTGTGATGGGTCCAGAACTGGTTTGCTGGGCATTTTGGCTTTACTGTCTGTGAAACCTGAAATGGGGACTCCATCCCCAGTGTGGCTGGAGGTCCCAAGCTCCCTGTTATAGTCTCTGGCAGCAGGATGATGGGTGTTGGCTCCCTTGGAGGGTACCACAGCACCCAGCCCTACTGACAGGAATCCCAAAACACTGTGATTTCAACAGATCTGTGCTATTTTGTTCTGGGTTTCAATCAAGCTGCTGAAGCATGTCCAGAGGAGGGCAATAAGGCTGGTGAAGGGTCCAGAAAACAAGTATTCTGAGGAGCAGCTGAGAGAACTGGAATTGTTAAGCCTGGAGGAGAGGAGGCTGAGGGGGAGACCTTTTCACTCTCCACAGCTTCCTGAAAGGAAGTTGTAGTGAGGTGGGTTCTACTCTCTTCGTCCAAGTAACAAGCGATAGGACAAGAGAAAATGGCCTCAAATTGCTCTAGGGGAGGATTAGATTGGATATTAGGAGAAATTTCTTTACCAAAAGAAATATTGAATCACTGGAAGAGGCTGTCTGGGGCAGTGGTAGAATCTCCATCCCTAGAGGGGTTCAAAAAACATGTAGATGTGGTGATTCAGGACATGGTTTAGCAGGTATGGTGGTGTTGGGCTGATGGTTGGACTGGATGATCTTGGAGGTCTTTTCCAACCTTAATGGTTCTATGGTTCTCTGATTCTAAATGGAGAAAATGCCAGCTAGCCAAAGCTCATCCTCATTGCTATTTTCAGCTACAGCTCTTGCTAAAATCCCTGCCTGTTTGTTCATGTGTGAAAGTAGTGCCCAAAGTCTGGATGGAGCCAAACTCAAGAATAAGCAGTTTCACAGTCAAAAAGACTTGAAAAAAAGAAATGGTACTTATTTCTCCAACCTGCTGCAAAGCTTTGTTAATCCAGTGCTTTAGACACAGGGTTTGTTGTGTGGATTCTCTCTCACTAAAGCGTGTGTCAAAACACAGTCCTGTTGCCATTCATATTTATGTTCAGTAATGACTCAGGCTCTTGAAAAATCATGTTCAAATTACATGTTCTATAGCTTTAATTTCCTGCTGCAGAGAAGGGGATGATGTTCAATTGCTTGTTTGTCCTCCTCTATACCAGAGCCTGGAAGCATTGCTCAGTTTCCATTTTGAGTTTTGCAAGCAAAGCTGCCTTTTTTTTGGTACTGTCTAGTTCCTAAATCTCAGGAGTTTCAACATTTCTCTCTAAAAAATATTTTCTGTGAATATGAACATTTTTAGTCACAGGTACCCTAGCGTGGGATTTGAAGCAGTTAAGCATCTTAGAGATTCAATTCACATGGGACCAATCTCTATTTATTGGAGTAGTGCTATGGGATTAGCCTGTGATGTCTAGTTCTAGTGGGAGGTGTCCCTGCAATGGGGTAGGAATGCTGTTGCTCACTTTGATAAATGGAGAAGAGAAGGTATGACTTGTCCAGGGTTATGTGCCGAGCTCGTAGTAGAGATGGGAGATGATTCCATGTCATGTGTGGCTCAGGCTCCTTCCAGCTTCCTTAGGTTGAAAATGGATCTGAATCTCTGAGGCAGGAAAGCATTCGGTGCTTTGAAAAGGTAGAGAAACAAGCAACAAGGGAAATACAACTGTGTGCTAATGGATTGCTGGTGAAAACCAAGTTCCTTGCTATTGCTCACCTCAGAGGATTCTGTTGAGTGCTTTAACACATTGTTTAATGGTTTATTTCCATGTAATGCCTTGGGCTGTGTAGAATAGCAGTTCTAGGATCACCACGTGTCCTGCGTGGTGGTTGGTGCTGGGTCTGGAGGGGAGACATGAACCTCTGGAGTCAGCAACCATCAGCCAAGCTGTTGCTGCTGACCATAAGCTTTTGCTCATCTTCCCAGCCTAAGTGAACAGACCATGGTGCTCATCCTAGATGTGCGCTCAAGAATCTGGTCAGTGTTGGTACATGAACATACTTGAACGTGAGCAGGAGCAGTAAGATGTTGGTATTAAACTTTCCTTCCTTACCTTCTTGAAACAGCTGGTGAAAGGTCTGCAGCAGGAGCTGAACCGACTCTACACACTCTTCTGCTCCCGGAATCCAGACTTTGAGGAGAAAGGAGGGAAAATCTCGATTGTGTCCCACTCGCTGGGCTGCGTCATCACCTACGACATCATGACTGGATGGAACCCAGTCAGACTTTATGAACAGTTGTTGCAGAAGGAGGAGGAGGAGCTTGAAGACAGTTGGATGAGCTATGAGGAGCAACGTTTACTTGAAGAACTTTACACAACTAAACAACGGTAATGTATCCACTCCTGATAATTAAAGGAGAAAACCACATCCCTAGATGATGCTCTTTGAGTGTTTCCAGAACCTGCAGTAGCTGTTACCTTTTGTGGCTGATGTTCTTCTGCTGGTGATGAAAGGCAGTGATAAGTGCTCAGCACAGGACTGAGCAGGCACAGGCAGCTGGCACTGCTAATAGGAGCTCTGAATCCACATCCTATGGCTGTACCAGCACCCAGCAACTAGCTAAGGAACAGACGAGCAGATCATCTGAGAGGCAGATCATAACCAGGAAGAAAGCAGCAGGTCAGGCTCTTAACCCTCCAGATTCTTGAGCAGAAACACAATGAAGTAGTGTGCAGGTGGGCAGCGAGCTGTAATACAGAGCAGAACCTGAGCCTAGTTTCTAGAGGAAAATGCAAGGTTTTCTGCTCGGTTCAGCTTGGGAGTTGAGCTCCACCAGCTGGATACTGAGGTCATTGCTGTGATTGGGTTTATGGAGTTATTACTCTGCTGTGGCTCACTTGCCAGCTTCTTCCTGCTGCATCTAGAAATGCTCATGCTGTTGGAGTGCAAAGCAGCACTGCCCACTGTGACAAACAGGATTTCAGTTTCAGTGCCTTGCGAGTATTGTTGGAGAAGAGGAGGCTCAGGGGTGACCTCATCGCTCTCTACAACTATCTGAAAGGAGGCTGGAGACAGGTGGGGGTCGGACTCTTCTCCCAGGCAACCAGCAACAGCACAAGAGGGCACGGGCTTAGACTCTGCCAGGGGAGGTTTAGGCTGGATATCAGGAAAAAGTTCTTCACAGACAAGTAATCAGGCATTGGAATGGCCTGTCCAGAGAGGGGGTGGATTCACCATCCCTGGAGGTTTTTAAAATAAGACTGGATGTGGCACTTAGTGCCATGATCTGGTAATCATGATAGTGTTGGATTAAGGGTTGGACTTGATGATCTTGGAGGTCTCTTCCAACCCAGATAATTCTGTGATTCTATGATTCCAGTGACAGGGGATCTTGCAGATCGTTGTGATGTCTCCACAGTGCTAAGGGGACTTCCCTGTTCTAACTGCAGTATCAAGGAGCTATGAGACACCTGTAGATGGAGAATCTAATAATAAAAGTAGCTTGAGCTTCAATCTTTGTGGTGGGAGATGGGGATAAGTCAGGATTGCAGTTCCTTTTGGGTCCTTCTTGAAAGCTATCATAGTGTTGGAGGTACTTTAGAACAATTAATACAGCAGCAGATCGAGTGCAGTGCTTGCGATCAGTGTGTGTGTAATTAGGAGCTGGTACAGGACATCTCTGTGAGCTGCAGTGTTGGATAAAGTGCAGCCTTTCTGGGGGAAGGGAAGTAACAAAACCTACTGAAGTTGTTTGGTGAAAAGATGACCCTCAGGTATCTCACTAGAATACGGTCAGGAAATTATCATTTTCAGAGTCACACTCCGGCTCATTAGGTGTCCTCTGAAGTCCTTCAGGTTGCATCCACGGTGATCCAAGTATCTTTTGATGCCAGCACTTCTGCATAGCTAGAGTGGCTCTCCATGTTATGAGCCACCTTAGCACAATGCAGTCTGAAGAGACAGAGAATACACTCCTAATATCCTATAACTTTTGGCTTTCTAATGTTTTAAGAGTGGCAAACACATCATGGCTTTCTGGAAATGCATTTGCCTAAATAGTGGGTGTTGTAGCACATATAAACATTCTACAGTGTAGAAAAACATCCATACAGCCTTGAGGTTGTGTATTGGAAACCTTCAACAACAGTTCACGAGTCAAGAATTCTGTGTGCCTTCTTTTTTTAAGACTGAATCACACTTGCTAAAGCATACAGACTTTTTTGAAAGTACTGTTCTTTGGCAAGTGTCAGCTCCAGACTTGCTGCTTTCTAATCAGGATGGCAGATGTTAAGCTTAGTATATTTGTTTACATGATGCTTTTGTGGAACTCAAGGAGATGGTGTTTTCCAGCTCTGAAGAGGACATAATGCTCTAGTGCTGGGATTAGGGACAGTTTTACCAGTCCATATGAGTGCTTTATATTGTAGCTGCTTTTTTAGTTCAGGCTAACTAGAGGAAGAGGTGAACAACCTTTTATAATGTATGAAAAGGTGGGGCATTGTCCTCTAGGTGTTCTACCACAATACACAACTCCATCACGTTTGGGCCATGGAGTTTCCTGTGGCTTGTTTTTATAAAAACAAACCCAAACAGGTGACTTGGCTGCAAAACTACCAAAGAAACAGGAGGTGAGTCACCTCCTCCTGAGGACGGTGGGGAGGGCAGATACAGGGGGTGGTGAACAAGGAAACTCATGTCTTGATGGATTCCTTCTGTGGTCAGAAAACAGGATTTCACATACATACATTCTAAATCAGTTGGACTGCCTCCAAGAAACACTGATGCCATCACTCTCTCTTCACAGCTGACAAAACTGTTGGAGCCCACAGGAATGCCTGCTTGGATCAGAGAGGTTAAGGCTACAGTTTTTATTTGGTCTCAGAAAGCTCTCTGTTTTTTAGGTTGAGAGAGATAGAAGGGAGGTTACGTGAGTTAAAGGCATCCTCCGTATCAAAACCACCTGCCTTAAAATTTAAGGTATGTACATTCAAGAGGTTTTTACTGAATGTTCTACTCACTGCAAAAATCCACCTGTGATACGAGTTGTTCTCCTTACGTGTTTTTTTCCATGTCCTTAGCCAGGATGTTGGTAGAATAATTTTAATCTACTGGTTGAAATGTGTGTTTGTGTGTATAAACGTGTTACTGTATTCACATATTACTATTTACTACAAATATATATCTTTATGTGTAAATATATAAGCCTGCATATAGGCTGGTAATATATTACACACACACATATGACTATGCAGGAAGGTAAAAGCCATTTGGCAAATTGCATTTATCACTTACCTTAATCAATTTCACATCTCACTAATCCATTTTCCTTGGGTACTACTTCTAACGTGTCATATCTCTGATTGAATTTCCTCCAACAGAGGATTTTCCTTCCCAATTACACAATGTTGACAGTTAGCACAAGTTACTGTTAGCCTCATGAAACAGATAACATGCTGATATAAATTGCTAAGATTTCCTATCACTGAGAAAAGAGATTTTTGGGCTGCTTGGTGGGATGTGTAATGCTTTCTAGTTGCTCAACTGTATCCTGAAATATTGAACCATAAAAAGGTGACGTGATAGATGAGAACAAAGTAGATCATTGTTTTTTAACTTGCCACTTTTCTTTCCTTCTGAGTTCAGAAGGACTCCTAGCAGCCAAGGTCAGTCTTGAGTCATGAAAAAAGAGGAAACTAACCATAATTTAATTTGTGGTGGCCTTCTTTTCATCACTGCTTAAAAGCATGTGTCATGCTGTTTTCTCTGCCATCAAGGAAGCTGGAGTGAGGCTGATGCTCCTCCAGCTCTGTAAAAGATCATTCTTCGCTCAGTTGGGTTTAAACTTAAGATTTTTTTGAACAGATACTTTGTAAAGAGAGCTGGAAAGGAAAGGGGATGACTGGATCAATCCAAATTACTGCTAGGTTATTTTCCATTGTAGTACCTCCTTTTTCTTACCCTTCCTTTCAGTAAGATGTTTGTTTCTGTGAAGCTTTACAGTAGCAACTCCTAGTGCTGGGGTAGGGTGTCTGAGACAGGGCTCCAGGGGGAGAGAGAGGCTTTCCATGACAGCAGAGTGCTTGTGCCAAGGGAGGATTTCAACAGGATGTCATTGAAAGATGATGGCTCAACAGCAAGCCAGCCCAGCTTACTGAGGATGACTCGCTTGTTGAAAGAGAACAAACTGCTCTGTAGATACCACCTACCAGCACCTTGGCTCTTCATGGCAGACCAGAGCTCTGGTTTGATCATGAGTTGGTGTTCACTACAAGTGCTTGATCCACAGATTGCTTTGCTCTGTGCAACACAGGAGACTGAACTCTTTGGTCACTGATGCCCTTAGGCTGTGTTACACCACAAAATGGGCATGTACAGCTGTAATGAAAATGGCAGGGGGTTGGAACTGGATGGGCTTTAAGGTCCCTTCCCACCCAAACCATTCTGTGATTCTATGATTTATTTATAAGATGCTAGAGATGTACCATGTGTACAAGAATTATGAGAACTTAATGGAATGCTGATGTGTAGCCCCATTTGAAAAGAGGCACCACTAATCTGAATGCAGAGATGTGCTGTAGCAGCTCAACACAACCACCCAGTTAAATTCCCCGTGTAACACCAATATGAGTCACTGTTCCCTCTGTCTGTTAAGGCTATAAAACACTCCTGGGTGCAGGAATAGGTAGAGGCTGCTGCAGAGGTTTGTATTTCCTTGCTCTGGAAGCATATTTGGGGTCCAAAGGCTGCACAGAAACATAAGTTGTAGTAATCTTTTGTGTCTTTTGTTTTAATCAACACTTAACACATTCATGTGGCACTAGTGCTTACCTGTGCACAAAAGAGCTGCACTGCTTCACTGCTGGTGGCTCATTCAGCTTTAATTCTGAAAATTATGCAGTCTTTAATTGAGTGGATGAGTATTTGGCTCAGTTTCTGCTTAAAATAAAAATAAATCCATTCAGTCTTCTGTTTATGAATCATAACCAGGAGGAAAGTGCTATCCCAAAAGGTTGTGTTCTTAAACATTTCTTCTCTGTTGTTAAACATTTCCAGGAGTATTTGTGAAGTGCCCCATTCCTGCTTCTACCAGAAACACCAAAATGAATAAATGTTTTCCAGGCTGGGGGTTTGACATGAGCCAGCAATGTGCACTCACAGCCCAGAAGGCCAAGTGTGTCCTGGGCTGCATCCAAAGCAGTGGGACCAGGAGGGTGAGGGAGGGGATTCTCCCTCTCTAATACTGTCTTATGAGACCCCACGTGAAGTCCTGTGTCCAGTTATGGAATCCCCAACATAAGAAGGATATGGATTTGGAACTGTTGGAATGGTCCAGAGGAGACCATGAAGATGGTCCAAGGGGCTGGAGACCCTCTGCTATGAGGACAGGCTGAGAGAGTTGGGGTTGTTCAGCTCGGAGAAGAGAAGGCTCTGGAGAGACCTTAGAGCAGCCTCCCAGGACTGGAGGGGCTCCAGGAAAGCTGGGGAGGGGCTCTTGATCAGGGAGTGCAGGGACAGGATGAGGATGAAGGGTTTTTGGCTGCAAGAGGGGAGATTGAGATGAGATCTTAAGAAGAAATGTTTTCCTGTGAGGGTGGGGAGGCCCTGGCCCAGATTGCCCAGAGAAGTTGTGGCTGCCCCATCCCTGGAGGTGATTAAGGCCAGGTTGGATGGGGCTTTGAGCATCCTGATCCAGTGGGAGGTGTCCCTTCCCATGGAAGGGCATTGGAACTGGGTGGACTTCAAGGTCCTTTCACAACCCAAACCATTCTATAATTCTATGGTTCTGTAAGATTTTAGTCCTCTGTTTCGAGTAGGTTTCATGGCTTGGCAGTCTTCTCTTCAGCTGCTTTCAACAGTACTGAGAATTTAATAGCTGCAATTTCAAGGACTTTATTTTTTGGAAGCCTTACTGTTGATTTTTAGTATCAATTGCTTTGGAATTGGTCTGGGGCCACACATTTAGGTATCCACCAACTGGCACTTTGTAAGCTTTTCCAGAGCTGGAAGACCACATTGAAAGGCTTTTGCCTGTAAGAAAATACATAGCAAAGAACAGCATCCTCCAAAGAAGAAAGGATCTGTCAACACTGGCAATCCTGTGTTTATCAATGGAAATAATGGAACAAAAGCCATGCACTGTGTAACCACTGAAACCTTTTTGAGATTTTTACCTAGTTTGGAGTGAATTCATGAAAACATCTTTTAAACATCTGCTATCAAGTGTGAGCTGGAAGTCACTTTCTGATGTCTTTGTGAAGCAGAAAGACTGTAATTGTGTCTTCCAGGTGCTCAGTACAGGAATATCAGATGGACAGGGTTAAAGGTTACTTATTCAGTGTAAAGGATTGCGCTGTGAATATCTGTTCCTCTTGCATTTGAAGATGAGAAAGCTTTTTGTCCAAACTGTACAAATGTAAGGGTCTGTGTAAAGCTTCATTATAAGAGAGATGGGGAGCTTTGCACTCAGCTGGAGTGACAATACAGAGAGCAGTGCTTTGTCATGGAATAGCTTTGCTGAAGACCTAAGAGTTTTTTCCATTGAATTGGGACTTGAGCATTCTTTTGTAAGGAAGAAGTGAGGTACCAGATAGATGAAATGAACCTTTATGCTCTCCATGCACTGACATAGAGTGAAGGCGCACGGCAATCCAAGCGTCCTCCAAGTGCACCTAGGCAGGAATGCAGCAGTTTCTCTTGCTGGTTGAGTGTCAGCGTGGTAGGACTTGCTTAGCTGTAGTGCCCTGAAAACTTGGACTGCTATTGGGAAAGTTGCAGTGAAGGTCTGGTAATGATGGCTGGGCCCTAAGAGTGGTTGGTGGTAAATGGAGTTAAATCCAGTTGGAGACTGGTGACAAGTAGTGTTCCCCAGGGTTCAGGGCTGGGTCCAGTCCTGTTCAATATCTTTGTTAGTGATCTGGACGAAGGGATCGAGTGCAACCTGAACAAGTTTGCAGATGACACCAAGGTGGGTGGCAGTGTTGATCTGCTTGAAGGAAGGGAGGCTCTGGACAGGCTGGATCCATGAGCTGAGACCAACGGGATGAGGTTCAACAAGACCGAGTCCTGCACCTGGGACACGACAACCCCATGCAGTGTTACAGACTTGGGGAAGAGTGGCTGGAGAGCTGCCTGGAGGAGAAGGACCTGGGGGTGTTGGTTGACAGCAGCTGAACATGAGCCAGCAGTGGCCCAGGTGGTCAAGAGAGCCAATGGCATCTTGGCCTGTATCAGGAACAGTGTGGCCAGCAGGACCAGGGAGGTGATTGTGCCCCTGTGCTCAGCACTGGTGAGGCCACACCTTGAGTGCTGTGTTCAGTTCTGGGCCCCTCAGTACAAGAAGGACATTGAGGGGCTGGAGCGCGTCCAGAGAAGGGAACGGAGCTGGTGAAGGGGCTGGAGAACAAGTCCTATGAGGAATGGCTGAGGGAACTGGGGTTGTTTGGCTTGGAGAAGAGGAGGCTGAGGGGAGACCTCATCACTGTCTACGGCTGTCTGAAAGGAGGCTGTGGGAGAGCGAGTGTTGATCTCTTCTCTCCAGTGACAGGTGACAGGACAAGGGGAAATGGCCAGAAGTTATGCCAGGGAAGGTTCAGACTGGATATTAGGAAGAATTTCTTTACTGAAAGGGTGGTCAGGCACTGGAACAGCTGCCCAGGTTGGTGGTGGAGACACCATCCCTAGAGGTGTTTAAAAAACAGGTAGATGAGTTTGAGGGACATGATTTAGCGAATGATGGTGTGGTTGGACTCGATCTCAAAGGTCTTTTCCAACTAGAAGATTCTATGATTCTATGATAAAATTGGTTTTTTATATAAGAAAATACTCTGATGGTTAAAAAGTAATTTTGACTCATGAAAATATTTTTGACTACCGGGTTTTACATTTGGTGTCTCTGGGAGATGATGTCTGAGGATTGGTAATGGGATATGAAGCCATTCACCTCTAGGCCACTGTTGAATCCTGGCCCTAGGTTGATAGTGACCAAGAGTTGTTCCTACTGATGTTCAGTGACCTCTGCCAGATGGGTCAGCAGCTGCAGTCCAGGTGTACTCAGTTGCCTCTCAGTGTTGGAGGCAGTCATTTCAGAACAGAGTCATGGTAGCCTTGGAGGGTGTGAGAGTTGCCTGCAGAGTCACTCAGGGTGCTGTAACTGTCCGTGGGTAGTGGTTCCTAATGTCTGGCACAGTGGCACTTGACAAGAACCATTCTGTTCACTTAGCATGAGATGTTTTTAAGAGGTGCTGCATAGCACCAGCCTGTATGTGGGTGACAGCTCTGAGTAGGTTGTCTTAAATAGGTTGTCTTAAATACCTAATGTAGCTTGCATTTCTGCTTCATTAGTTGGTTTGTCTAGCAAAACAAATCATAGAGTACTTGGTTAGGGGGAGATTAAGGAGGTGTGGTAAGTTTTGGGAGGTTTCAGGAGAAATTGGACCTCAGTATTGTGAAACTCATCACGTTTCCTTAGTGTCTTGCACATTCTTCTCACTCCAGCCTTTCCAGTGTTGGTAGACTTCTTTCAGTTCATATACTTGACTTGATTTTCAGTTTTCCAGCTGAAAATCTTCTTTTCTCACGGCAAAGGGAACTGGGAGACTTAGCCCTCATGTTACAGTATGTGTTATAGTGGTCTTCCCCGGTTTGATTTGCTAATACTGTACAAGTCCCTCTGCTGAGACTGAGAAATCAGTTGGAAGAGACACATCAAATCCAGCCACATTAGAAAACGTGATTTACATCCTTATTAACGTGGGCCAAATCTCTCCTTAGGTTGAGAATTTCTTCTGCATGGGATCTCCATTAGCAGTGTTTCTGGCATTGCGTGGTGTCCGTCCAGGAAACAGCGGTAGTCAAGATCACATTCTGCCCAGAACAATTTGTAACCGCTTGCTAAATATTTTTCAT
Organism: Tapera naevia; assembly: GCA_033556795.1. Taxonomy (NCBI): domain Eukaryota; kingdom Metazoa; phylum Chordata; class Aves; order Cuculiformes; family Neomorphidae; genus Tapera; species Tapera naevia. The sequence goes on along the minus strand of JAUMJJ010000157.1, from coordinate 7,802,286 downwards.
CCAACAGATCCAGTGGTGAGTTTTAATTGCAGTTGCAAGCTTTTACCTTGACTGTTTTTAAACATCAGTTGTGTGATAACGTGTGATCTTCAAAGCACGTGCATCAGCCCAAGCACAGTCCAGCATTGGGACTGTTTATTAATGATTATTGTATAATGTCTTGGGTTTTATAACTGTAGAACAACAGTTCTACAAATAACTGCTTAAATATTGTACACTTCTCTTTCATATTTAAGGTTTAAGACTACTTTGCTTTTATTTTTTGTGGAAGGACATAAGAAATAATCTTTCTCAGCCAAGTTCAAACTCATGTTTAACCTACTGACTTCAGTTAAACATCCTCTGTCCAAAGATACTACTGCTGTTAAAAAAGGTTTCATGATGCTGTAGAAAAACAAAGAGTTTGTTTCCCAAAGGATCCTGAGTGGCAAATTGCCAGAGTTTGGGATAGTTCTTGGGAGGCCAGCATTGGTATAGCTTTCTGCTGTCCTTGCATCCTTCCATAGGCAACCAGTGTTTGCCATTATCAAAGGCAGGATGCTGGACCTTTGCTCTCTATCACGTTGGCAACTTTTTTGATGCAAGTCTGATTGGAGGTTTCATGGTTACTGTAGAACAGTCATTTGGGGGGACTTTTTGTGTGAATTCTGCCTGAGTATATGGATTTGTTGGAGCGAATCCAGAGGAGGCCATGAAGATGATCCGAGGCCTGGAGCACCTCTGCTGTGAGGACAGGCTGAGAGGGATGGGGTGTTCAGCCTGGGGAAGAGAAAGCTCCGGAGAGACCTCCCAGCAGCCTTCCAGTACCTGAAGGGACTCCAGGAAAGCTGGGATAGGATGAGGGGGGAATGTTTTCAGCTGAAAGAGGGGAGATTTAGATCAGGTATTAGGAAGAAAGGTTTTCCTGTGAGGGCAGTGAGGCCCTGGCCCAGGTTGCCCAGAGCAGTGGTGGCTGCCCCATTCCTGGAGGTGTTCAAGGCCAGGCTGGATGGGCTTTGAGTAACCTGATGCAGTGGGAGGTGTCCCTGCCCATGGCAGGGGTTTGGAACTGGATGAGCTTTAAGGTCCTTTCCAACCCAAACCATTCTATGATTCTGTATTCAGACTCCAATCCAAACGTGCTGGTTCTGCTCACTTCAGGATCTTGTAGCTCCAGCTACTCCAAAACCAGAATTTTCCTGGGCCGTCTAGGACAATTGGTCAGGTTACAATCTGTGGGCCCACTCTGCAAATAGTAACTTCAGTTATTTTTGAAATAAAAAAGTGCAGAATGCTTTTTCTGCATCCAAGGAAACAAAGAAAAACAAAGATTCAGTAGAAAATTAATTTTTTAATAAATGCCCCATTTCCTGGTTTGCACAGGGATCAATGAAGAGTCATTAAACAAAACGTTTACATAGCCTGTTCCCCGCTCTCTGTTGTTTTGTGCAGAATCAGTTTAATAAAGTTTAGTCCATCCATGCAGAACAAATATCTGTTAACAGTAACTTCTGTGTTGGGTACAGCAATGTGAGGTAGAAATGTTGCAGAGAAAGGTGCAAAAGTGAATCCGCGAGCAAGGGGCAGCGAATGTATCTTCCAGGTTGTGAACTTAAAAGTGAACCAGCACATAACACCTCTGTTCTGTCACTTTTGAGGCTTCACTCCTTACAGATATTTTGAATTTGAGGTTGGTGAGGACTCTGAGGAAATGTGATTTATTTTTTTTTTTCAGTCTTGACACTCAGAATTTTCTTTTCTGAATTCCTCTTGCAGGCCTACAGATTAGAACCTTTAATTCTGAAACACTACAGCAACATTTCGCCTGTCCAGATCCACTGGTACAACACTGCAAACCCTCTACCTTATGACCAAATGAAGCCAAGTTTTCTCAATCCCACAAAAGAACCTACCTCAGGTACTGACAGCGAAAGCGGTTCAGCTGTAACGAGCCCAACTACTTCACCAGTCATGGCTCGACGCCACTACGGGGAGTCAATAACCAACATAGGCAAGGCGAGTATATTAGGTAAGTGTTCCTTATGTCCTTTTTTTTGATATATGGGACCTCTTGTAGAGCTTCACTGCTCCATGGTGTGGTGTTTGAGGTGAAACCATAAGCAAACTATTTCTGGCTGTTTGTTCTATGTAGGTGTATGTGGTTTATTTTAATCCCAACTAACGTTTACTTTGAATAAAAGACAGTTTATGCACTCTGGAGTCAAGGCTTGTGGGGAGAGGATGTGGGTCAGGGAGTTTGTGCTGTTGTTGCCCTGTTGTTGGCTGCCTTAGTGAAGTAACATCCTGGTGATTTACTAGTTTCCACTGTACCTCATGGGGAAAAAAAACCTTAAAGCTTGCTTTGTGACTACACTTTCTTGTATTGGCAAATGAAAGAAAAATAACTCTGTAAGTTATCACAGTTCCATTTATCTCATGATTTTACAGTAGGAAATACAGGCTATTTTAATAAGAAATCTATCCCCTTCTGGTTTTCTGTTTCAAAATAAACTCTGGTTTAAGTGAGCTTAAAATCACTTTCAGTGGTGATTATATTTGAGCATGAGCTTGCAGTTTTTGTTGACTTGAGACCTTTCTTTAGCTCTCTAAGTGGGATTTGGAAGAAAACTGATGTGACCTAGTGCCAGGCATCTTCCCAATCAAATAAGTGAAGTACATAAAAGCAGTTTGGTCCTTCAGTAGAAATATGTGGTGTTTCAAGGCAGGGTTGCTTTTTGCTCTGTTCCAGTAGCGGCTTTAATGCCGTGTCCATAAGGTGGCAGCAAAGTCCGGAAGAAAACATCACAGAGCTGTTTTAACTTTTACACCCCTCTTCCTGAGCAGCCAAAATAGCCCCTTTAAAGGCTGTAGAGCATTTCTAAATGTCTGTGACGGTTGTGCCCACACAAGGACCCTTAATGGGAGGAATGTCTTAAATATCCTCATGGGATTCTTGAAGGCTTTAGGTTGTTATAAAGCATTTTTGTCTTAGACTTTTTATGAAAGAGAAATTACAACTTACAAAAAAAAACAGATTTCTTGCTGTAGAAGTGTTCTCATGTATTTCTGTTTCCCTAACTACCAAATTATAGCCTTTGCTTGTACACTAGATTAGACTCATGATAAACAGTGCATACTTAAGTCAGATAAGCTGTTCCCACCCTAGAAAAGCATGAGCAGTGTTTTCTTCCTTCTGTCACTCAACTCTAATTGATGGGTGCTACAGTGACTTTAATTTGTGGTTTGATTTAGCTGCTCTTGTGCTTGGGTTTTCTTTCCCTCCGCGCTGAATGCAGGAGCTGCAAGCATTGGGAAGGGCCTCGGTGAGATGCTTTTCTCAAGATTTGGTCGCTCCAGTACAGCCACCCCACAGCCACTTGAGCTGGGAAAAGATGGAGCTGAGGGGAGTGATCAGAACATCAAACCTCTGGAGACACAGACAGAACTGCTGTGTGAGAGGAGCGTTCTGGAACCCACAGGTTAGTGAGGAGTCCACTTTATAAACCCCATGGAAACAAGACCTTTACTGGGCTGCATCTGCATGTTGTGGGAGGCTGGAAATACCATAAAAACATATAGAATCATGGAATCATTAAGGTTAGAAAAGACCTCTAAGCTCATCAAGTCTGTCAGCCCAACCCCACCATGCCTGCTAAACCATGTCCCAAAGTGCCACATCTACACAGTTTTTGAACACCTCCGGGGAGGGTGACTCCACCACTGCTCTGGGCAGTCTCTGCTTGACAATCCTTTCTGTGAAGAACTGTTTCCTAATATCCAATCTAAACCTCCCCTAGTGCAACTTGAGGCCATTTCCTCTTGGTTTAGCTCTTGTTAGTTGGGAGAAGAGACCAACACCCACCTCGCTACAACCTCCTTTTGGAATATCTTTTCAGTATATAGGGCATCCTTTCAAATATGCCACTATTTGATTCTGTTAGTTTTTTCTAAAGTGATAAATATGGAAGCCATTCCTGCTTTTTGAATCTATTGAGATTGTCCAAGTACTGACTGTTCTCTCTTTTAAAGGAGGTTCATCTGTATATGTGTTTGTACATACATGCACACCACTTACATGTATGAGTTTTGGCTAATGAGATCTGCCTTATCATTAGTTCCTAGACTCACACTAGGAAAAGCAGGATAATTGCTGCGTAGAATCTGGAACAGGCTGTCCAGAGAAGTTGTGGCTGCTCCATCCCTGGAGGTGTTCAAGGCCAGGTTGGATGGGGCTTTGAGCCCCCTGATCCAGTGGGAGGTGCCCCTGCCCATGGAACTGGATGGGCTTTAAGGTCCCTTCCAACCCTGTCTATTCTGTGATCCTGTGATTTATCATCAAATAGATTTATTTCAGTTTCCCCATGCATTTGCAATCCTGAAGCCATCTGGATATAAAGGCACCAATGACTGGAAGCAGAAGCTGCCCTTGTCCCAATCCAAGTGGCCCAGAACAGAAAGTACAATTTTAGCAGCTGTTTTTTAGGAAAAGGGTAGGTACTTCCTTTACAGCATCTCGTACTTGATTTTATTTCTGAACTTCTTCATTGGCACTGTTGCAAGGCGGGGGTTTCTGCAATCGAAGGAGTCACAAGTGTGTGTGTCTTGTGATAGCATTCACATGATACTTTGCTGTCTGTTCATCACTGCTAATTTCAACAGATAACCTGGCTGAGTCAGTGTTTGAGGACAGAGACTTTGTTTTAAACTTGAGGAAAACGGAGCAGTGTGACAGCGAACGTGGTGGAGCTGCTGCTGAGGTTCTTTTGGGCGGTTGGCTTGTCAAGGGCCTTCTGCACAGTTCCCACATCCCTTTCGGGTCAAAACCCATCCCTGCTCCATAAGAGAACGTGGAGTGGAGGCCAGGGAGGCTGCAAGAAGAAGGATGGCAGTCCACAAGCAAAGTATTTGCTTCTGAGAGGGCAGCTGCTTGGCTTGTGGTGGGGTTGGCTGCCTCCCAAGCTCCCGTAACGGCCTCTCGTCGGAGGGAGATGGAGTCGTTTGGGTCGTCCTTCCCGCAAAGCGACTGGGTTTTGGAATATATGCATCTTCCTGGAAGTGAATGCAGTTGTCTGCTGGTGTTCAAAAGCTTTGACACCCTCTCCTTGCTGTGTTTGCAAAGCAGTTCTGTGCTCCTGTGGGAACCCAGAGATGTCATTCCCCAAGTGCTGCTGTGCCGTGACGGCGGAGGCAGCGCTTGTGCGATGCTCCCTTTATCCTCTCTTTGAGCCAAGAATTAAGATTCCTTCAAACTGGCTTTGATAAATGGCTGCATTTTTTACTCAGTACGGGGGTTTGGCTTTTCTAGCCAAGCAACCAGGCTTTTAGTTTTGTCCTTTTTATTCTCTTGCTCCTTGTAGAGATTTTCTAACCGCTAAAGTGCCTTAACAATAGGTTACCCATCAGCCCAGTTAAACATGCAATGCAAATTGCTTTGAATGTGGTATTAATCAAAGCAGCTATTGAAATGAAAGGATAACTGCTGAAATCTCTGTGGAATCATCTGGAAATTAAAAGGGACGACTGGGGTTTCAGAAAGGGCTTGTAATATTGGGTGTAGTCCCCTGTGTTCAATTTGGGGCCCCTCAGTACCAGAATGAGCTGCTGGAGTGCATCCAGGGAAGGGCAGCAAGGCTGGGGAAGGGGCTGGAGTCTTACAAGAAGCAGCTGAGGGAACTGGGGCTGTTTAGCCTGGAGGATGCTGAGGGAGGACCTCATCATTCTGCAGCTCCCAGAAAAGAGGTTGTGGTGAGGTGGATGTAGGTCTCTTCTCCCAAGTAACAAGTGATAAAACAAGAGGAAATGGCTTCGAGTTGCACCAATGGAGGTTTAAATTGGATATTAGGAAACATTTCTTCACAGAAAGGATTGTCAAGCAGTGGCAGAGGCTGCCCAGGGCAGTGGGGGAGTCTCCATAACTGGAGGTGTTTAAAAAACATGTAGCCATGGCACCTGGGGACATGGTTCAGCAGACACAGTGGGGTTGGGCTGATGGTTGAACTGGATAAGCTTAGAGGTCTTCTCCAACCTTAACAATTCTATGATTCTCTTTGTAGAGCCACTAAAGATAGGAGTCCATTTATTTCAGAAAGGCATGGGCATCCACCATCTGTTTCCTAAAAGGGCCTCAGCAATTGCTGTATACTTTGGTGTACTTATCATAAGGTGCATAAATAAATATACAGTTAATAAAAGGAAAACAGCTGCTTTAAAATACCAAGCTTTAGGTTTAGTTCCCTTTTTTTCCTCCTGCACTAAGGATCAGTCTTGGGTCAGGTTTACACTAACGCACATGCATTAAAATGTATGTACATATCATTAAAAATCACAGTTCACTTAGGTGAGTGCACTGGGGTAATGGTTTTAAACTGAAAGAAGAGAGATTTAGACTAGGTGTTAGGAAGAAATGTTTTCCTGTGAGGGTGATAAACACTGGCACAGGTTGCCCAGAGAAGTCATGGCTGCCCCATGCCTGGAAACATTCAAGGTCAGGTCAGATGGGGCTCTGAGCAACCTGATCGAGTTGGAAGATGTCCCTGCTCATTACAGGGGGGTTGGACTGGATGGGCTTCATGGCCTCTTCCAACCCAAACCATTCTATGATTCTATGATGCATTTTATATATATTCTAAGTGCATTTTAGATACAGCAAGTAGAATCAGAACCCAAAGTTGGTGGAATACATGCCAGTGTTTTTTCTTCCGCCGACGCACAATTCTAACAACATTTCTGTTTCTTGTTTGATTTCTAGGGGAGCTGGAGCACAGGATTGATTTTGAGCTCAGGGAGGGTCTCGTGGGGAGCAGATACTGGTCCACAGTCACATCCCACACTGCCTACTGGTCATCTATGGATATTGCTCTTTTCCTTCTGACCTTCATGTGCAAAGATGACCGCGAAGATGCCGACACATCCAATTTAGACGCTGTTTGACTGGGCTTGAGCCAGGATGGAAAAGGAAATAATGAAGCAAATGGCACAGACCTGGTGTTGTGCTGTTGAACTGCAGTTATGTATGGCATAGAGGTTTCAGGTTTAAGTGCATGTTTGGATTTTTTCCTGTTTCTAAAGAGAAAAAAAGTTCTTTGTATTTAAAAGCGCTTTATAGTTTTAAATATTTTGCAGTGCTCGATTAGACCTGAAATGATTCCAAATTCCTGTTAACTTTGACTGTATCAAAAGCCAATCTAACGTTTAGCATCCCGTAAGCACGGTTGTGCAGTGTGCTTGGGTGACATACTTGTTAATGACCATAATTGCTGTTTAGTTCATGAAAGTATAAAAGAGTATTTGATTTTAAAAAAACAAATTAATTTCTATTAACAAAAGTGTATGTTGGATCCGAACCTAAAACTGCCATGTTCTGGGGGGCCTCTCACTCCAAGAAGGACATTGAGGGGCTGGAGTGTGTCCAGAGAAGAGCAACGAGGCTGATGAAGGGGCTGGAGAACAAGTCCTGTGAGGAATGGCTGAGGGACCTGGGGTTGTTTAGCTTGGAGAAAAGGAGGCTGAGGGGAGACCTCATCACTGTCTGCAACTGTCTGAAAGGAGGCTGTGGTGAGGTGGGTGTTGGTCTCTTCTCACAAGTGACAGGTGATGGAAGGAGAGGAAACGGCCTCAAGTTGCACCAAGAGAGGTTCAGAATAGATCTTGGGAAAAGTTTCTTCACTGAAAGGGTTCTCAGGCACTGGAACAGCTGCCCAGGGAGGTGGTGGAGTCCCCATCCCTGGAGAGGTTTAAAAGACGAGTAAATGAGTTTCTCAGGGACCTGGTTTAGTAGTGGACAGGTACGGTTGGACTCTTATCTCAGAGGTCTTTTCCAACCAGATGATTCTATGATGTTTTATGTGTCAGTGGTGTGATTTTTCTAGGAGTGCATTCAGCTCTGCATCCTGTTATCCACAGCACCATTGAAAGACCATTCTGACCACTGGCTTCTGAGGGCAGATTGTGTGTGACGCGATTAGAAACCAATGCCGAAAAAAAGCATGAATCAAATATTTGAAATACTGTAATTATAATTTATTACTATCTCCTGTTTTTTCATTTTATCCCAGTGTATAAAACATTACTTTTTTACTAGTTTCTTTTGACATAATTTAAAAACCACATTTATTTTCTACACTGTTAAGACTTTTTCTCAGAAATACATATCTTTGTACTACTATTCAAATGACTATATGGACACTGTGGCACACTTTAAGTATTTTTTCATTAAAAATAAATATTTGTGGTTTCACACAAATGACATTGGTCCCATTGTTCTCAAAGGTAAGTAACTGCCTTTGCTCTTTAAGTCTCAAGTGTTTCTCAGGCAAGTGAAGGTTTTGACTTCACATTAGACTTGGTTTGCAGAGCATCCAGCTGCCTTTTGCTTACTGTTATTAAATGTGTGCATGGGTTTGTATAAAAATATGTGTAGATGTACATGTGTGTGCCAGGATCCTATGGAGGAAAAAGAGCAGTGCAAAATAAACTGGTATTCTCAGGCCTCACCAAGAGCTTAGTTTAGGCTTGTCTCAGAAACTAATGCAGGAGAAGTCAGCAGTGGGTCCAGCAGGGAGAGAGAGGGGATTTTCCCCCTCTACTCCAGTCTTGGGAGACCTCACCTGGACCCCTGCAGTCAGTTCTGCAATCCTCAGCACAGGAAGGACATGGATCTGCTGGAGAAATTCCAGAGGAGGCCACAGAGATGATCCAAGGGCTGGAGCCCCTCTGCTGTGAGGACAGGCTGAGAGAGTTGGGGTTGTTCAGCCTGGAGAAGAGAAGGCTCTGGGGAGACCTTAGAGCAGCCTTCCAGTACTGAAAGGGGCTCCAGGAAAGCTGGGGAGGGGCTCTTGATGAGGGAGTGCAGGGATGGGATGAGGGGGAAAGGTTTTCAGCTGAAAGAGGGGAGATTGAGATGATCTAAGGAAGAAATGTTTTCCTGTGAGGGTGGGGAGACCCTGGCACAGGTTGCCCTGTCCCTGGAGGTGTTCAAGGCCAGTTTGGATGGGGCTTTGAGCCCCCTGATGCAGTGGGAGGTGTCCCTGTCCATGGCGGGGGGGGTTGGAACTGGATGGGCTTTAAAGGTCCCTTCCCACCCAACCCATTCCATGGTTCTGTCTGTTTATGCACCAGGATCCTGTCTAGAGGAAAGACAGCAGCATAAAATAAACTCAGCGAGGCCTGAGAATACCAGAGCTGATTGGGTTTGTAGCTGAAACCAATGCAGGAGAAGTCGAGACGGAAGTGTTGTGATGAAAGGAAATAATCTTCAAATGAAGCCCTGAAAGATCATTGCTGAGGTTTTAAAACAACCTGGAAGTCTCTGGGGTAGAAGTGTGGGATATATGGCCCCTGAGCTGCCCCGGCAGAGGTATTTGTGAGCTGGATGGCCTACGTAGAAGCTGCAGAATCCCAACTGTTGTCAGGCTGTTGTTGGTGAACGGGGGTGTTCTCAGTGTAAATGGATGTGGCAACACCAGCCCACACCGGCAGACAGCCTCAACCTGTGGCTCAGAGATGTGGGAAGTGCCCAGATGTCCCTTTCTGGAATTCTGGGGGAGAGGATGGCTCTTCTCCCAGACATTGCTTGTGGTGTTGAATGTTTCTCTGGTCTGGAGCAGTGAGGAAGGAATCAGGAGGTAGGACTGTACGGTGGCGTTATGGATTCAGGAATAATTCTGAAGGGGAAAAAAACAATGGAAATAGAGAAGGGAGGAGCAGGGGAATGGGAAGGGAAGAAGATGACAGAAACAGCACCACTGTTAGTGCAGTGAACCAATACCCAACAAAGCTGTTTGGGCAGTGGAAAGGACCTTCCTTCAGTGTGGATCTCTGACAAAACCCATCGAGCGTCGGTGAACTGTAACTCCCACCCCTGATGTGTTTACCTTGGTTGATGAACAGTCATCAAAAATTAAAACAACCCTCTCAGAGAAGGAAGCTCGGCACCTCCGCTGCAGAGAACAGGCTTTTGTTTACATTACTGGTTTCCAGATAAGTTGTTTAATCAGTTCTTCCTAATTAGGAGAACTGAAACGTAAAAGGAGAATCTCCTTTTATATTTAAAACTTGCAAAACATTTCCAAATGCTTTGTGTTTGTGTCTCAGTGCAGGATTACGTCTCTGCTGCATTATCCCCACTGCATCCACACTCGATCTCTTTTTAAAAGCTGTAAACAGAAGGAGTTAATTCCTACAATTCTTGTGGTCTGTGTAAACTCTGCCATTGTCCAGAACATGTTTCAGATTTATGGAATAGCTGTTGCCGTCGCATCAGGACGTGCTGGTACTTGCTGACTGCTCTCCTGTCCATATAAGGGATGAGATCCTACTTTGATGTACGTGGCCCCTTGGTAAACCAGGGAGAAGATAGAGCTGAGGAATAAACCATATTGCTGGTAGGAGAAGGGATAATAAGGAACCAAGAGCTCTTCATTGCTTTGTGTTTTTCCTGAGCTAATGGATATTTCGGTGTATGATTCTGTTCTAATTTGTAACTTCGTGGAGCATCTGCTAATCTCCAAGCTTAATTAAGAACATCTCTGCAGGTGTTCAAGGCCAGGTTAGATCAGGCTTTGAGCAACCTGAGCCAGTGGGAGGTGTCCCTGCCCGTGGAACTGGATGGGCTTTAAGGTCCCTTCCAACCCAAATAATTCTATGATTCTATAAAACATAGCTTGAAAGAATAAATGGGGATTTATTCTAAAGTGCATGCAAAGAAGTTAAACATGAGGTGGGCAGATTTTCATTTTTTCAATCCTCAAAAAAGATCTCATCTTCAAAAAACGATGAAATACTATTTGAAAATTTTATTTTGAAGTTGTTGAAAAAAAAAGGAGTTGCTTCATTTCTGTTCTGCAGAGTAACAGAGATCCAAAGTAGGGTCACGTCTCTGCATGCTGGAGTCTAAATTTCACGCTTTAAACTTTCTGCTCAGATGCTCTGTGGCATAATGTAGAGCTGGAATGTCCTGGCTTCCAATTACTGCTTTGTTTTCTTCTGCAAGAATGATGTTTAGCTTTACAAGCTGTGTTGACTGGTGGGTTTTCTTGAGAACCCAAGATAAGGGAAACACACTGCGCTGTTGCCAACCTTCTGCCTGATACTGAGCTCTTTCCTGAAACCCGTCCTTGAGCGCTTTGTGCAGCTTTGGTCCTTGCAGGTTTTTTTCTTGCTAAGAGGTCATTGTTGAAGATAATCAGCTTCAATTTCTTCGTTGTTTATTTTTTTTAATGCTTTCCATCCCTTTGCTCCTAATTAATCTGTCATGGTTTTACTGCAGCCTCCCTTCTTCTGTGTGTGCTGCCTCTCTGCTTTTATTCCCTGTGTTTCTAGAGTTTGCTTTATTTTACTGGGATAGCCTAGCTGGCCAACTTCAATTATTCTGTCTCCTTTCTTAATTGTATTCTTACATAATAATACTCCTATAGCTATAGGAAAGCTGGGGAGGGGCTCTTTATCAGGGAGTGCAGGGATAGGATAAGAGAGAACGGTTTTAGGCTTAAAAAGGGGAGATTTAGATGAGATCTTAGGAAGAAATGTTTTCCTATGAGAGCAGGTAGGCCCTGGCCCAGGTTGCCCAGAGCAGTGGTGGCTGTCCCATCCCTGGAGGTGTTCAAGGCCAGGCTGGATGGGGCTTTGAGTCCCCTGATCCAGTGGGAGGTGTCCCTGCCCATGGCAGGGGGTTGGAACTGGATGGGCTTTAAGGTCCCTTCCCACCCAAACCATTTTGTGATGAGGCTGAGCTGAAGCATGTTCCACATTCTCATAAGTACATTGCTCCAGGTTGCCACTTCTTCCTGCTTCCTGGTTTTCTGGTGTCCTGGTGCCTCTTTTCCCACGCTGCTGGCCATTTGAACCGACCCTGCCCGTGCCTAAGTCAGTGGGGACTGAGTTTTTTCAAGCTGAGCTCACGAGTCACAATCTCAGCTGTTTGCAGTCAGGTAGTTAATGGGTATTTTTGTGCCCTCTGCCCAGCAAGTTTATTTGAAATTTGTTCTTCCCCATTTTTCCTTAATTAGCTTGGAGGTCAGGTTTCTGCCTCTGTACATCATTCTTCTACTGAACTCAGGCTGCAGGTGATTGACCTGTGGTGTCATCTCTGCTGAGCATCTGCAGTGGCTGTTGAAGCTCAGGACGCTTCCACACACCAAGACCCAGTAACAATCTGCCACAGATACTGAGTCATTTTCAGTTTTCCAAGCGTTATCTTACTTGTAGCTCTCCATCTGCAACTGTCACGACCGTTTTTCATTGCTTCCCCAATGTCCCTGCCCATTGTTTTTGCTCAAAAGCTTTAAAATCTTTTTTTATTAGTTTTCACCTCTGTGACAGTCCCATTCTCCCCTTTACTGGATGAGCTTCAGCCTGGCATTCTTCTGGCATTCCATGTTTGATCTGCCTTTAATAATCATTTCCTACAAAAGCCACCTTTCCCCTGGTTTAGCTTTCCCCTCCTTCTTCCATAGGTAGCTCTTCATACACCTTGGCTCTTACCCAGTGCACTCAAGCCTCTTCTGCAGTGTTTGGTTTTCATTCCTGCTTTGATTTCTGTCCACTGGAAGCAAAGCTTGCTCTGCTCTGGTTTGAGCATGGCCTGTGCATCCTCAAGACTTAAAGGGAAGTTTTGAAACTCAAGAGGCCCTTATTACCTTTGTGATCCCTCAGATTCTTCCTGGAAGCTGAGCATCAGCAAAGCCCAGCTGGACAAGTTTAGCTTTTGGGGTGGGTTTGTTCTCTCTCCTTGCATTTGCATCTTCTCTGGTTGCTGCCTTCAGTCAGCTTAACTTTGGGACTGACAAAGTATTTTCTGCCATTGTCAATGACTCTGGGCTTGTTAGTGAGCAGTGGGTCTGGGCTGGCCTCTCCCAGGGCTGGTTCCTTGCTCTTTGGGTTTCTCCTGCATCCCTGGAGGCCCATGCTCTCTGATCCCATTAGAAAGCAGATTCCAACATCAGCATTTTCCCCTCAAATGCCCTGTTTCCCCAGCTGCAGTTGCACCAGCTCTTGACTTGCAGACCTTGGCCAATCTTCTCCCTTCAAGGGAGAAAAATCATTGAGTCCCCTGCAAACAGGAGACGTCCCGGGAGCAATCTTGTGGGTTTGAAATCCTTGATGATTTATCCAAAGAGAGGGGTTTCATGTGACAATTGTATGAGCATCTGTGACAAATTAACTTCTCTCTTTGTTTCTTAAATAGAATACCATTTCTTGCAGCTATTCTGCCCATTCCCTGGTGCCTCATTGATTTTTAATCAGGGACAAGGGAGAGGTGAAGACTTTTCTGCAGGCTGCAGCCCTGACCAGACACTTGAGCTCAAAGGACCCACATACAGTTTGTTCTTAGAATCACAGAATGGTTTGTGTCAGAAAAGACCTCAAAGCCCATCCAGTTCCAACCCCCCTGCCATGGGCAGGGACACCTCCTACTGGATCAGGGGGATCAAAACCCCATCCAACCTGGCCTTGAACACCTCCAGGGATGGGGCAGCCACAGCTTCTCTGGGCAACCTGTGCCAGGGCCTCACCACCCTCAAAGGAAAATATTTCTTCCTCAGATCTCATCCCAATCTCCCTTCTTTCAGCTGAAAACCGTTCCCTCTCATCTATCCCTGCACTCCCTGATCAAGAGTCCCTCCCCAGCTTTCCTGGAGCCCCCTTCAAGCATTAGAAGGCTGCTCTAAGGTCTCCTCAGAAACCTCCCTGGTTTTATCACTGTCTCAATATCTCATTGAAAGTCAGTATCTCACCTCAGAGTGGACCCATTCTTTATTTAAAGAGCAGCTACTTAAAGCATCTTCCCATTTCACCACCCCCCTCGATGAGTAAGTGCCTTGTCTTCCATTTTAAAACACAATTTTCGAGCTTATTTGTGCCAAGGCAGCTCAGTTTTTTGGGGTACTGCATTCTGCAGTTTATAAGAAGGCTCCTTCGGCTCCAGTTTTGAACTCATAATGGCTGCTTCAAGTAGAAAATAATCTTATCCAATGCCTCGTTTATTCATATTTTTTTCTCTCTGATATGATACCACTGGTAACGTCTCCGACCACCTAAAGCTACCAATGTGGTCCTGCTTATGCTGCTTCTCTAACAGCCAGGTCCCAGCTCTGCTGAGCCAAGGGTCTTCACTTGACTTCAGTGAGTGTTGGATCTTGTTCTGGTTGCCTTTTTGGCTTGTAACTCTGCTACCTTTTCTGTATAATATGGATTGGTTAAGGGAGAAAAGGCTTTGGCATTTAGGTTGCCACATGGCCAGCACTGAGCCCTTGAATCTCTTGATCAGAGAGATGCCCTGTGATCCCTGTTGGCCTCCATGCACTGTCTTATGCTTGTATTGTACCCAACAGCCTCTCAGCAAGCAGAGGGTTGAGTTCAGGCTTTCTGTTTGTATTCCTCTGGTTGCAAAGCCCAGACTGGCTGGAAACCAAAGCCATGGGAAGGGGGAAAGGAGAGCAGCTTGGCTGATTTTGAGTTTGTGAGGACAGGCTGAGAGAGTTGGGGTTGTTCAGCCTGGAGAAGAGAAGGCTCCAGGGAGACCTTAGAGCAGCCTCCCAGGACTGAAAGGGGCTCCAGGAAATCTGGGGAGGGGCTCTTGATCAGGGGGTGCAGGGACGGGATGAGGGGGAAAGGTTTTCAGCTGAAAGAGGGGAGATTGAGATGATCTAAGGAAGAAATGTTTTCCTGTGATGGTGATGAGGCCCTGGTCCAGGTTACCCATGTAAGTTGTGGCTGCCCCATCCCTGGAGGTGTTCAAGGCCAGTTTGGATGGGGCTTTGAACCCCCTGATGCAGTGGGAGGTGTCCCTGCCCATGGCAGGGGGGTTGGAACTGGATGATCTTTAAGTTCCCTTCCAACCCAGACCAATCTCAGATGATTCTATCTCTTTCCCTGTATTGAAGGTTCTCACAACTACCCAAAGCCAGGAACGTGTTTGTGCTGCCACCAGAAAGGGGCTGACAGACCACCTCACCTCTGGTGTAATTTCACAGCTGGTGTTTCCAGAACTGAGTCACTACATGCACTGCAGTTTTTGGACTCCCAGTTACCCAGGTGTTGCAAGGTAAGGACCCGGCAGGCCGGGGCCGGGGTCAATTGTGACTAATTTTGTGGAAAAGACATTTGTGAAGGACTGAGGTGTAAATGTGTCTGGTTTCAGGATGGTGAAGCTCACAAAGCTGGATGCTGGGATGGCTGGTGCTGCAAAACCCAGTGGTTTGCTCTGGGGCTTTGTCAATGGGCAGGAACAGGCTCCCTGCCACTCCTGGGGAAGGTGTTTCCCGACGTGAATCAGCATGGAAATGCAAAATGGCAAAAAATTCTCTGCAAGTTGGTAAGAGAACTCCAAAACTTGCACAAATGTTTTCTCTTTCCACCTTTTCGTGACACTCCCATTCCATCCTGCTGAAGGGCCACACGAGGAGCATGTGTTTTTCAGTCCAAAAATGCCAACGTCCTGCTCTGGTCACTCCTCAGAATGTTTAATTCTGCAGGACTTGTCAGAAAGAGTCCCATTTGTAATTCCTTTTACGTAACCAATACTTCAGTTTAAAAGTGACTGAAGGTACTTTCAGGATTGCTGGGTGTGTTTTTGGTAAGGAAATGATTTGCAAAGAAGAGCAGAACACTTCTAAACCCAACACTGTTCATCTCGCAGCTGATGTCTGACAGGAGTGTTGTTCCAGCAATGCCACTGCTACGTTTCACCACTATTCCCCAAATTCGTTTCAATGCTACTGGGCTGTGAAGGGTCCTTCAGTTCATCTCTGTGCTTTGTGTAAGGTGGGATGCTCTTGGAAAAGGAGTCTTTCAACAGCTTGGGTGTGACACTTGGTGTAGAGCCTTGTGTGCTTTGCAGGAAGGGTTTGTACTGCATCCAGTTCTGGAGTCCTCAGCACAGGATCTGTTGGAGCAAGTCCAGAGGAGGCCACGAAGATGATCTGAGGGCTGGAGTCCCTCTGCTGTGAGGACAGGCTGAGAGAGTTGGGGTTGTTCAGCCTGGAGAAGAGAAGGCTCCAGGGAGACCTTAGAGCAGCCTCCCAGGACTGAAAGGGGCTCCAGGAAAGCTGGGGAGGGGCTCTTGATCAGGGAGTGCAGGGATAGGACAAGGGTGAAGAGTTTTCAGCTGAAAGAAGGGAAATTGAGATGAGATCTTAGGAAGAAATGTTTTCCTGTGAGGGTGGGGAGGCCCTGGCACAGGTTGTCGTGGCTTTGAGCCCCCTGATTGAGTTGAAGGTGTCCCTGCTCCAGCAGGGGCATTGGTCTGGATGACCTGTCAAGGTCCCTTCCAACCCAAAGCATTCTATGATACTGAAGCAAGAGCTGAACTCTTGGTGCTTACAAAGCGCGATGGTCTGTTGGGACAGTCGTGTCTCCTGGCACGCTCCTCAGGTTTTCTCCTTTATGCTTCCAAGGCTGCTCCTTGCACGCAGTTGAATGTGGGTTTTTTTAAATTTTCATATAAATAGAATATTAAAAAACCAGCAGGGGGAATGGAGGGAGGTGAGGTCGCTTTGTGGTGGTTGCAGAAAAGGGAAGAGAACGTTCCTTCCAACGATGTGTGCTGTGCTGTCATGAAAGAAACCTGCCACCTCCTCTGTGTTGGAGAGACCACATCTGCGTTTGGGGGTGGGGAAGAAGGAGGGGAAAGAAAAAACAGGCAGGAGAAGCGCTGATTAAATCAATGCAGCTGTGGAACAGCCTGATGTGGATCAGCCAGCACGTGTTCGACACATGTTGGAGCTTGATGCTCCCGTCAGGAGACGTGGGCGCAAGGCGGATGGCAGCGAGCAGGATGAGAGCTGTGGCCCTCTCCTCCTCAAGGGGCTCAGTCATAGAATCATAGAATAAGGCTGGAAAAGACCTGTAAGATCATCATGTCCAAAGTCATCCACCATGCCAACTAAACCATGTGCTGAAACGCCTGTGGCTACATGATTTTTGAACCCCTCCAGGGATGGAGACTCCACCACTGCCCTGGGCAGCTTCTTCCAGTGCTTCACCACTCTTTCAGTGAAGAAATTTTTTCTAATAGCCAATCTCAACCTCCCCTGCCATTTCCTGTCATCCTATCACTCAGGAGAGGAGACCAGCACCCACCTTGCTACGACATCCTTTGGGTCCTGTGTTTTCCCCCCAGCACGCTGTTATTCTTTGTAGTTGAGTGATCCCCTCCCACTCACCGTGAGCACACCTGAACTAAGGTACTGCCATTCACCCAAAATACCACTACAGCAGGGCTTCTCCTGGTGGCTTTTCATTGCTCCAGTGCCCACACTTAACCCTGGGGACCATCCAGCGAGGCAGCCCGTGTCCTGTGTGCCTCAGTGGGATCTCCCAGAATGGGAGTCCACAATGTACATGTGAGGCTCCAGTTGGAGCTGAAACCCCTTCCTGAGTGTGTCCCAATCCTGGGGGCTACCTGCTCTCCAGCCCATTTGCAGTAGGCAACCTCTGAGGAGCAGCTGGGCTGCAGTTCCATGCTAGGACAACAGGAGCCTTCACCTCCCTGCCCAGAGCCACCCAAACTCGGACACTGCTGGCCAACTCAAGTCAGGAGGGACCGACAGGTCTTGTCTGACCTCCTGCAGGCAGTTACTTCCCACCCAGCATCACCAAGCTGCTTTCTAGGGATTATTTGCTTCTCTTCCCAAGCCGCTGGGCTGACTGAGGGTTACAGCTTTGACATCTGCAACCACAAAGTCGGGGCGGGGGGGAATGTTGAGGAGTGGCTGCTCCAAGCTGCCTCTCTCCGCAGTGGGTTTTGATTCCAAACAGCCTCAGCAAGTGACAGTGCCTGGATGCGTCTGCAGAGCGTGTTGGCCCCGCCTTCTGCACTGCGTCCTCTTCTTTATTCCAGCTCCCCAAAGCAAATCAGACCCGTAGGGATTTTGAAGTAAATGTTTGGCTGGTTTCTTGTTATGTTTCATAATCGTGATGGCATTCTTGGCCTCCTTGGGTTTATGATTTATGGTGACATCTTCGCAGCCTTCTGGGGGAAGCCGGAGCTCTGGCTGCAGGATGTTGCTGTGTGAAGCACTGAGGTCCCTCTGAGTTTATGCTGTGGTGTCTGGAGAAGGCTTGGTGTATGTGAGCATGGATGCAGGTATTCCATGCATTATACACATCTGCAGAGTGCACTTGTTCCTCCTCAGCCTAAGCTGTGCTTAAACCAAGGCTTTCAAATGAGCCTCAAAGCTTCTGCAAAGTCATTTTACCCTCTCCAAACAATTTAGTTAATTAACCACCTAAATCAGTTCTTGCTGACTCTCCCTGAAGATACCCCCTCCTGAACATGTTTTTTTTCCTTTAGATTTGGATGAAATGCAATGGTTGAGTCATGGGTTTTTGTTCTGGCTCGGGTGCTGGACTGGGGGAACGTTGTTCACAATGTTGGCTGTTGCCGTATGCTTTTTTCATCAAGTAAAAGGGTGCAACTTGCTTTTTGCTTCCCCCTCCGCTGACTCACTCCCCAAATATGCTTCTGGTTAGGATGCCTTGGGACTTCTTCCTGACATAAGGTTTTCTAGTTTGCAGTTAGCTCTGTGCATCGCCTCTGCGAGCTCTAAAACATCTCAGCTCCTGGGAGGAGAGGGAGGGTGTCCTGGAGAGCACTGGGAGCTGCAAGGTGCTCACCTGGATCTCGGGTGCTTTTTGTGTTTAGCAGTTCTCCTGCCCCAGGAATGATCCTGCTCTGATGCCCACAGTGCCCCTTGCATGGATTGTTGTGCCTGGGCAGCCTAGGGGAAGCCCAAAGGAGTCACAGTGAGGTCTCCCTTCTGGATTAAGTGTGGTGACCTTCAACAGTGATGCCAGATTGCCTTGGAGAAGGTGGGTTAAGAGCACGGGGCTTGTGCCAGAGCCAAGCCTGTGCTCCCAGCATCCTGTCCTCAGCAGTGTCCTTCCAACACTTGACCAACAAAAGGAAACAACTCCCCCAAAAAGAGGACAATGAATCATTCAAATGATGCTTCCTGAACCTGACTTTGCAGAAAGCAGCCTTGCACCGTGGGAGCACGGGGCTGGGCTCCTGAAAACCAGTGTCCATTGTACCCTACCAGTGACAGCTCGCTGCAGTGGGGCTGTAGGTGTACACCCCATCCTCACCTCCCAGAGTCATAACAGCCCAGGAAGCACCAGAGAGGCCAGGAAGAGCAGCTCATCTCTTTTCCAGAGTTAAGCAACTGGCCCAGAGCCAGAGTGCTTGGAAATGAGCCCTGTGTTCGCTGGGACGTGACCGGGTGAAATGCTTTGCCCTGCTGGAAATGTCACCCATGATCTCTGCTGTTCTGCAAAGCTGCATCTCCTCTTCCCCCCTCCTCCCTCTCAGCTGCTCTCCCTTGCAGGACAATCCCCATCTGTTCGATCTTCTGGGATGCAGGAGAGCAGAAATGTGCCAGCCTTTGCACTCTCCCTTCTCTACTTCCTACAACTCTGCTTGGAAAGTTATTTCCTAGCTTGCCCACCCTGGGAGTTTCCCAGCAGCAGACCAGTTGGTGTGATCCTACAGAGAAAGTTATTCCAGCAGAGCAGCCCTCTGGCAGCACATCCCTGGGTGTTGCATTGATGGCAGAAGGGCACCATGAGTCTGCAAACCTGATCCTGGCACCTCTTCCAGGGAAAGAAAATTGGGAGTCAGATCCTTCCTGTCCCTATTCAAAGCCTGAGAGCTGCTCCTTGCTGTGCCTCTTGGCTTGTCACACTGAGACAACTCACCATGACCCCGAGACATCTGGGTACAAGAGGTGGCAATCATCACGTGCCAAAGCCAGCTGAGATGCCAGCTCTGCTCCCAGGACTCAGGTTTCTCACCAGAAGGGATTTGCTCCATTAATCAGCAGGTTCACTCACACTGGAGTCCCTTCCAGGAAAGGCACATCATTTATATTCCATGGCCTTGGTAAATTCTCCTTTGAAATCCAGGATGGTGCTTAATTTCCATGAGATTTGATGCAACTTTGGGGATTTTTTTTCTGGGATGATGATGATGATGAAGAAGATGATGATGCCCAGTGCTGCTATTGCTGCCTTTTCCTGGCCTGGCACTGTCCTTGTCCAGTGCCATCACTCAGGAGGCAGAGGTGTTTCCTTGCAAGGCACAAATGCTGGAATTAGCCATCCTTGCTCAGCTGGCAGCATCTCCAGTGCCCAAAACACACTGGAGAGATATGAGCAAAGCCTGGCCACAGCACAGCCCTGCAGGGAGGGACAGGGGACTTAATGCTTGGAAAAAACACTCTGGCAGCACCATCTCCTGGACTCTGCCTTTAAAAAAAATGAAAGGAACTGATGGAGCCCAATATTTGTGCTGTTTAAAACTGAGCAAAACACAGAGCTGGAGGCTGCAAACTCGATATAAACGGCAGTGGCTTCTCAGGACCTTGGTTAAAGCCCCCTGGGAGGAAAAGCACATCAGGCAGCAAAAAATAGGTCTCTCCTCCTCTCCATTGCCATGTTTCCGTGTAGTTGGGAAAATGAGTGAGGCCTTGGGAATATCTTTTTGCCAGCTGTGCGTTCAAACACGCAGTTGAGAGGATACTTTCCTGTATCACCTCCCCTCCCTCCGATCTCCTGACAAGGAGAAGCTTTAGGGACTTGCTGTCCCCCATCTGCACGACCCCCAGCGTAGAGGATCCACAGACCTCCGAGGGTCTGGGCAGTGCTGGGCAGGTGTGTTGGGATTTGGGCTGTTGGATGGAGATGAGGTTTCCCAAAAGCAGCCGGTGCTCGGTGCAGAGGGCTTTGGGGAGCCAAAGGAGGTGAACCTGTGCTCCTCCACGCCACGTGAGCACGGCCCCTCTCCAGAGGGGCTCATAGCAAACCCCAGGTCTGCATGCTCTGGCCATGTCCATCACTTCACAGACCAAATGTAGTGAACAGGTAGAGCTGGACTCAATCTCAAAGGTCTTTTCCAAACAAGTGGTTCTATGATTTTAAGATTTGAGGGTGGAGGGGGCCTGGGTTGGGATCCCAGACCTGTCCAGTGCCCCTGTCCATCCCCTAAAAGGTGGTGCTAAACCTCTCTCCCATTCATCAGTTCAGTTCGTGGTCCCGGGGCTCTCCCTGTGTTTGTGCCACCCATGGAGCAGTGGTCCCAGGAAACCATGACATCCACCACAGGGAATAACAATCACCCCATCCTGGGAGGACAAGGGCTGGTGGTTTTAAACTAAAAGAGGGGATATTCAGACTGGATATAAGGGAGAAACCTTACAATGAGGGTGGTGGAACTCTGGCACAGGTTGCCCAGAGAGGTGGTCGATGTCCCTGGACACATTCAAGGTCAGGTTGGACAGGGCTCTGAGCAACCTGGTCCAGTGGGAGGTGACCCTGCCCATGGCCACGGGGTTGGATTGGATGGGCTTTAAAGGTCACTTCCAACCCAAACCATTCCATGATTCTGTGCTCTCTGTGCTGTAGGGTCCTCCCCTCACCTGATGCATCTCCTCCTGTGCTGGTCTCCTTCCTAAGAGCTTCCTTCTGGCCTATTAAGCCACTTCAAAGCATCAACCTGCCCTTCTCCTCTTCCCCATGTGGCTCCAGGCTGTTTCCTATCAGGCTGCCATGGGGCTTGGCTTCTCTTCCCACCGTCCCACAGCTGTGCACAGCAACGACTCCCAGTGCATTCCTTCGCATCGTAATCTCCAGCTTGCTATCTAAGGAGTTGAAGGATATTTCCAATCCAACACTGCCAGAAAACACTGGCACCCACCTCCAGCTACCTTCCTCTTGTACACACATCCAGCTCCTCGAGCGCTCTGATACTCTGCCATGTTTAAACAACCGTCACTTACAGTCAGCTCTCAGGGTGGCCAGTTATTTTCTGGCTGTCCTTTTTTATTCTTTTCCAAGCCCCAGCTGGTTTTTACAGTTTCTTGCTGTAGTGACTGGGCTTGGCTTTTCACACCAACAGCCCGTGCTCTGCCTGCTGCATGAGAGCTGCAGCTTTGATCAGGCTGCAAAATGTGCAACACAACCTTATCTTGGCCTCTCTGTTCTCTGAGGAGCAGCGGGTCCAAAATGTGACCAATCTTCTCCTGTTATTGCCAATGCCATCAGTATCAATACAGGCTGGTGGATGAAGGGATTGATGGTAGCCCTGAAGAGAAGGATTTGGGGTGCTGGTGGGTGAGAAACTCAATATGAGCTGGCAAAGGGTGCTTGCAGGCCAGGAAACCAACCGTGTCCTGAGCTGCATCCAAAGCAGTGGGACCAGCAGGGAGAGGGAAGAAATTTTCCCCCTCTACTCCACTTTCATGAGACCCCACCTGGAGTCCTGCATTCAGTTCTGGAGTCACAGGAAGGACAGGGATCTGTTGGAGTGAGTCCAGAGGAGGCCATGAAGATGATCCGAGAGCTGGAGCCCCTCTGCTATGAGGACAGGCTGAGAGAGTTGGGGTTGTTTAGCCTGGAGAAGAGAAGGTTCTGGGAGACTTTAGAGCAGCCTCCCAGTACTGAAAGATGACTTTCAATAAGAAAGATGGGAACCAATTTTTTAGCAGGGCCTGTTGTGATTGGACAAGGGGTAATGGTTTTAAACTGAAAGTGTAGAGACTGGATGTAAGAGAGAAACTGTTTATGCTGAGGATGGTGAAACACTGGCGCAGGTTGCCCAGAGAGGTTCTGACTGCCCCATCCCTGGGAACATTCAAGGCCAGGTTGGATGAGGCTCTAAGCAACCTGATCGAGTTGAAGGTGTTCCTGCTCATTGTGGGGTGGGAATGGAGCTGGATGGGCTTTAAAGGTCCCTTCCAACCCAAACAATTCTTTGATTCTCTGACCTGATTCTCTGACCATCGTATTGCACCTCAGGAGCAATCCTAGCCAGCAGCAGGGATGAAGGGTCCTGGCCCCTGAGCACTTGGCTGCCTCTCTGCTCCCACCAGGGCTGTGTTGCTGGTATTTGTGTTGACTCATGAGATGGTCTAGTAGTGAGGTGCTCTACACCCTGAGGTTTTAGCCATATGTGGCTCCAAGGACATGAGTGGACAGCAATGTGTGTGTGTGTCCCCACCGTGGTGGAGCTGCAGCATCCTCAGTGGTGGATTCAGGATGCAGTGGAGCGTAGAGATTTCCCTGCCAGTGGGGACTGGACCAGCTCTGTGCATGGCACTAATATCAAGCCCATCTTTGGAGAGAATTAAGCTGTTGTTCTTCAGATCAGGCAGCAGCTCCAGCATCCTCCTTTTTTAAGCAACGAGCTCCCAAAAACTTCTACTGATCAGAGAAGATGGGAGAGCCCCACTGGCACAGAGCAGGCACAGAGATGATAGGGGACATGTTTTCCAGCTCAGCTTTAAAAAAACTCAGACGATGGTGATTCCCCTCCCTTTGCAGTCCTTCACTCCCCCACACCTAAACAGTCTCCCCGCAGAGCTAACCTGAAATTTTCTCTCGGTGATTTTCCCATTGCTTTTTGCATTGTGGAAACAGGGAACAGAGCATTTCCTCCCTCTTCCATCCCCCCCCTCTTCAGGTAAACCCTCTTTTATCTACCCGAAGATGTTATCAGCTCTCTTTCTTTCTCTAGGGTAAGCAGCCTGAATTCTTTTAACCTTTCCTCATGGGTCACAGTCCCCTCCCACCACAATCTGCTGATGAACTGGGACCCCATCAAGTCTACCTGTACCCAGTTTGCTGGGACTGTACCAGAAACTGGAGCCACATGACAGCGCCCTTGGCTGCAGAGCACTCTGTGTTTTCTAAGAAGAAGTCACCACAATTTTATTCCTCGGGGGGGGGGGGGGGGGGGATTCCAGAAATCTCCCCACATTGCCCATTCCTGGCTGGCTGTGAGCCCACCTCTCCTTCCTAAAGGAGCTGCCAATCACTCAGACTGCTCTGCTCAGGAGTGAAGTTCATCCCACCCAGCTGATTCAATAACATCTACCTTGTTAAATCACTCTGCTCTGCTCTATCTCTATTTTTCCAGCACTAACTGCATTACCATCCTGCTTGCATCTGACCCTCCCAGTGAAGAATGAAGCTGAAAAAGCATAAAACCATCCAGCTCTCTGGGCATCATCCACCTCCAGCTTCCTCAACGCAACAGCCTCCCAAATATGCTCAGCTGCTGCAGCTTCGTGGGGCATCTCGGGTGTCCAAGAGGCAAGTAAAAGGTATCAACTCCCACCCCCTTTAACACATGCATTTGTTTCCTGCTTGATGTTCTCCACATCCCTTTATTCAACTCAGAAAAATTCAGTGCAGCACCAAGAGTCAAAGAAATCCACAGCGGAGAGATCACAGAATGACCTGAGTTGGAAGGGACCCACAAGGATCATCAAGTCCAACTCCTGTCCCTGCAAAAGACAATCCCAACATTCAGCTGTGGATGTGGCTGGGAAATCTGAGCCCACCACCCAGCAGAGCACCAACCCTCTGCTTTCTCTGCAGCCTCCTGGTGTTATTTTCACTGCAAAAGGAAGCGGTTTGGGGTTATTTTTGACCCAAAAAGTGCACACTGGGGCTGCTGTGCTTTTCCACCATACTGGACCACACCAGTCATCCCAGGCAGCATCGGGGAGGTGCATCCCCAGTGGCTGCCACTCACTGCCGTGCATCTGCCCTCGGCATTTCCATCTGTAAAATAGGGACAAAATTCCTGCAGCTTCCTTGGCTGCAGCCGTTCACACCTGGGTTTGCCCAGGGAAGCTGGGTGACCTGTGCCCAGAGAGGCTGCTCACAAACACCCCAAACCCAGCCAGAGGAGCCAGGATATGCTTGTGTTTGGTTAAAAACAAGGCAGGAGAGCAGTCTTGGGGGTCCCCGTGAATGCCCAAGTGAAGCGGTCATAGGGGACGATGCTGGGTCGCTCTCCCTGACCCCATGACCTGGGGGCTGGGGCAAATGCAGGTGATTCACACAGGATGCTGCTGCCAATCACCCCGCTGTGCCCACAGGTGACCCACAGCACCCACAGCACCTCAGTGCCTTTGCTCAGGTGCCTGTTATCAGCTCGGTTTGTGCCCAGCTCTGACGTGAGCATTGATAAAGCCCTCGCTCGGAGCTGTTTGTTCTCAGGCAGTGCATAAGCAAAGGCAGCCAAACCCCGGCGGCTCCATCCTCAGTGCCCTCCTCCTCCTCCTCCTCCTCCAGCCTTTGCAGCTTCACACAGCAGGGGTGGGATTTATCAGGAGAGTGTGATTTATAGGCTGGGTGTGCTTATTGAGGCTGCTGCTCTTCTTGTTTGGCCTTCAGGAATTCCCATTTTCCTGTGCTGGCATGGTTGGCTCCAAGTACCTTATTCCAGAGGATTTGGATGCTTTTGGGATCAGGCAATGGAAATGAAGTGGCAGCATTTCTGTAGGGCCATCTCTACCGGCATCTCTTTCCTTCTGGTGCAGCCTGGGGGCATTGGGCAGCTCCACCCTGAGAAGCATGGAGCCACATGGCTCCATCTCAGGATGCCACATGAATGGGAGGTGTGGGATTTGGGGTGCTAATTGATCCACAAAGGTGTCCCAGCTGCCCACTGGTGTTTCCTCTCCACGTCACGGCAGAGTGTTTGGCTTTCACCCACCCCAAGCTGTTGCCGTTGTAACCCTGGTCATGAGAGATGAAGGTCCCTTCTAACCCAAATCATTTTATGATTCTATGATGTTATACTGAGAAAATTTGCACAGGATTGGGGGAATCAAGCAATATTTGCAAATAAAAACTGGTGTGTCGAAACCCCAGGCCAGGGCAGGACACGGATCTGATCTTGCTGGGTCTTGCTTCTGAGTCCACATAGAAACATTGAATCATGGAATGGTTTGGGTTGGAAGGGACTTTAAAGATCACACAGTTCCAACCCCCCTGCCATGGGCAAGGACACCTCAGGCAGGGACACCTCCCACTGGATCAGGGGGATCAAAGCCCCATCCAACGTGGCCTTGAACACCTCCAGGGATGGGGCAGCCACCACTGCTCTGGGCAACCTGTGCCAGGGCCTCCCCACCCTCATCTTGAAGAATTTCTGCCTAATGTCTAATCTAAATCTTCCCCCTCCCAATTTGAAGCCATTGCTCTTTATCCTATCACTACAGGCCCTTTTAAAAAAATCCCTCCTCAGCTTTCCTGGAGCCCCTTTCAGTACTGGGAGGCTGCTCTAAGGTCTCCCTGGAGTCTTCTCCAGGCTGAACAACCCCAACTCTCTCAGCCTGTCCTCACAGCAGAGGTTCTCCAGCCCTCAGATCATCTCTGTGCCCTCCTCTGGACTCACTCCAACCGATCCATATCCTTCTTATGTTGGGGATTCCAGAACTGGACACTGGACTCCAGGTGAGGTCTCACGAGTAAAGGGGGAGAATCCCCTCCCTCACCCTGCTGGCCACGCTTCTTGTGATGCAGCCCAGGACACAGTTGGCCTTCTGGGCTACAAGCAGGTCTTGAATTGATTTTCACCCCACTCCAGAGTGCATCCATATGCGTGGGAATGGTCCAGCACGTCTGAGGGATGTCCTATCCCTCTGAAGCCCTAAAAAAAGTGTGACAACAAGCTTTGCCTCCCTGTGCTGGTAGAAGGGAAACCCCACAGGCTGGGAGCCAGTTTCCCCAGACCGTTGGGGAGGGGAGAGCTGGGGCTGGAGAGATAACGGGAAGTGTCAGTGCCAGGGCTTGGGGTGGGGTGGGGGTTTGATGCTGCAGCACTTGGTGATGCTGACCATGGGGCTGCTCTTTGCAAATTCACAAGACTGGGCTATGCAGGGTATTGGGGCAGTTTTCCTCCTCCCCTCCTTCATGGCCTGGGCAGATCTAGAGGGTGCTGGGTGCCAGCACAGGGTACTTTCCCACAGCTCTGCTTCCCATCAAGCGGCTGCCCCGAAAGGGCCTGAAAAACAGCTATGAATAATTGATGGTGCTATCTGGGGATTTTTTGGCTTTTCCCTGCTGCTTCCCAGTAAATCACTTCCAAATAGACACTTTCTACTATCTAGCTGGCTCTGCAGATGATGGTGTCAGACACATCAGATGAATTATTTGGAATTTTGGGCTTTTCTTCTTCCTAATTAGCAGCAGAGAAACGACACCGGGTGTTTCTTCTGGGTGGTCACCCCTGAGTGACCAGCTCCAGGGATGGTGACTGAGCTCTGTGTGACATTCAAGTTTTCTTCCAGCCCCACAGAAATTGAGCCCTCCAGCCTGTACTCTGTATCTGTAAAGGCAAATGAATAGGAGGCTTTTTGGAGGTGGAGAACAGCCAGAACAGAAGGGGCAAAGGCTCAAAAAATCTGATGGACAATAGAAAGTTGTTTATTATGCTGCGTATTACAGGAGGGGGGCTGGGGGGAGCTGGGAAATATTTGAACCTTTGGGCTGGAGCTGATCACTTTTAGCCATAAAAACTGCAGATTGATGGAGTTCTGGGATTACCTCATCAAAACATAGCGTTTTCATAGAATCATAGAGTCATGGAATGGTTTGGGTTGGAAGGGACCTCAAAGTCCATCCTGTTCCAACTCCCCTGTCATGGGTAGGGACACCTCCCACTGGATCAGGGTACTCAACCTGGCCTTGAACACCTCCAGGGATGGGGCAGCCACAGCTTCTCTGGGCAACCTGTGCCAGGGCCTCCCCATCTTCACAGGAAAACATTTATTCCTAAAATCTCATCTCAATCTCCCCTCTTCCAGCTTAAATCTGTTTCCCCTCGCTCTATCCCTGCACTCCCTGACAAAAGCCCCTCCCCAGCTTTTCTGTAGGCCCCTGGAAGTAAGTAAATATTGGAAAGGGGTTTCCATCCTGGGTTTCTAGGAAATGATTTATACTGACCACTTGACAACAGCACCATGCAAAGCACCCACAGGACAGGACCCTCCAAGAACAAGCAGCTGAGGAAATCTATGTTTGGGATAGGCTTTGCCAAAAGGAATTGGAAACCTTGGTGGTGGGCTGGCTGGAGGCAATGGTCCAACATCCCTGGGGGTGTTTGAAAGACTGATGGGTCTGGCAGCAGCTGAGAGGGACACATTCCTGCATCCCTGTGCTGCATTCTTGCTCCATCCTTTACTAAAACGTGGGCTATGCAGAGCAGTGTGATTTGCTGCTGCAAGACACGAGGTGACATTATGAAGAGTCCAAGGTGAGGGTGATGAGCAGTACCAAACCCTTGAGCCAGGTACAGGCAATCATAGAATGATTTGGGTTGGAAGGAACTTTAAAAATCATCCAGTTCCAATCCCCAATACAGAGGAAGATCAGCAACAGGAGCAGAATCCTGGGCATGGCTGCTGTGAGACACTCAGGCACAGGGCAGAGAGCTGGAAGAACATTTTCAGCCCTGGGATGAATCAGCGTTTAGGAGCACTTACCTGGGATTTATCCAAATTCTCCATCACATAGATTCAAGTGTTCTGCTAACAACTCCCTCTGGCTAAGAGAGATGTCAAGTGGACACTCCAGGACCCACCAGCCCTTTCAGTTCAAGGACCCTTCTGGCCCTGGGGGTGACTCAAGAATAATTTGGGGCACATTGCCTCCTTTCTGGGCCAAGGCAAGAGTCACACTCAGTGGAGGCCACTCCTGGCCTGGAAACATCAGGACACTATTGCATGATAGAAAAAGGATAAAAGATAAATGACAGCACAGGGATTAATGTCAACAGGAAACTACTGCCTGACACACGCCGAGTTAGGAGAGACAGGGAGTTATTTGTTATGAAGAGCTGATTGCGGCGGCAGAAGCTGGGGAAACAAACCTCCCAGCCTGAGGCTTCAAGAGCTTAATTGACCCCAGTTCCTGGAAAGAAGGTGAAGAGGGGACAGAGAAGAGCCCTGCAGCAGATTTTGTCCCGCGGCACAAACCCAGCAGGCTCCAGCAGCACACCAGAGCTGATGGAAATGAGATGTGATTTTGTAGCTGTAGGGCAATGAAACCTTGGCTTGACTTACCAAGGCAGGAGGTATCTCACTCTGGCTCCGTGGCTCTTATCTAAGCATAGCCATCTCCTGCAAGCCAGGATTTATTCCAGCTGCAGGGATGTATTTTGTAAACTATGGGCATGAAGGACCAAGCTGGATGATTGTGATAGTCTCAAATCTTGGTCCCTGGCCTCATCCCATGCCATGCAAACTATGTCCTGGGCTGCATCAAGTGTGCCAGCAAGGCAAGGGAGAGGATTCTCCCCCTCTACCCTGTTCTGGTGAGACCTCACCTGGAGTTCTCAACATAGGAATGACATGGATTTGTTGGAGCAAGGAGGCCACAAAAATGATTTGAGGGCTGGAGCACCCCCTGTGCATGGACAGGCTGAGAGAGTTGGGCTTGTTCATCCCGAAGAAGAGAAGGCTGCAGGGAGACCTTAGAGCAGCCTCCCAGTACTGAAAAGAGCTCCAGGACAGCTGGGGAGGGGCTCTTCATCAGGGAGTGCAGGGATAGGATGGGGGGAAGGGTTTTCAGCTGAAAGAGGGGAGATTGAATGAGATCTTAGGAAAAAATATTTTCCTTTGAGGGTGGTGAGACACTGGCTCAGGTTGCCCAGAGAAGTGGTGGAAGCCCCATCCCTGGAGGTGTTCAAGGCCAGGTTGGATGGGGCTTTGAGCCCCCTGATCCAGTGGGAGGTGTCCCTGCCCATGGCAGGGGTTTGGAACTGAATGGGCTTTAAGGTCCCTTCCAACCCAAACCATTCTTTGACTCTATGAAGTATGTTTTTACTGCTGGCCAGTGAGGTATGGAGATGCTAAATAATCTTTGCAAGATCACATGATGGAATTACTATAACAAAGAAAAACTGAACTTCCAACTTTCAAGTGCCTCTTCAATACCTTAATTACAAATATTATTCATCCTTTAATTATGAGGACACTGAATAAATCCATGCATATACTAAGTGCTTGCCCATTTGTACAATAGGTATCTGTGACAGCTCCATTACTCTGCATCTACATTCAGAAAAATAGAAAAGCCAAATCACATGGACATATCCGAAATGACAAAACCAGGGAAGAACAAATGTGGCCAGGAATAAACAAGGAAGTGGAGTTACCCAGCACATTTCCTTTGCCTGGAGCACGACCTTCTACCTGCTAGGAAATGATCATTTGTGAAAAGTGAACCTCAGCTACGTCCAAAAAGACATTTAGAGGTGGAAGGAGATGAAAAGACACATAGATAAACCCATCTGTGTGGTTTGAAGCTCTCTCACCTGCTGTAATGTGGTGCTGGAGATGTGGGAGCAGGCAGTAAGTGGTTTGTGCTGCTGTTCAGTGGCTGCCCACATTTGTTTCTAGTACTGCATGTTTTTTCAAAGGGACCCAAGTAATGCTCCAAGTCCTCAGTCCCTTAAGCAATGTCTGTGAAGAGCTCAGAGCAAAACCCAGGGAGAAGTACAGAGCTCACAAACCCTGTGTCAAGAGGAGCAGCACCAGTGGCGATGGTTTCCACAGGAGCACAGAGGCAGGGAGGTGTTAGCCACAAAAAGTGCTGGGCAAAATCAGGCACCTGCACTTCTCCTTTTTCAGGGTTTCTTCTTAAACTTTGCATTTGTTAAAGAAGAAGCTGGAGCACCTCCCACACAAGGACAGGCTGAGAGAGTTGGGGTTGTCCAGCCTGGAGAGGAGAAGGCTCTGGGAAGACCTTAGAGCAGCCTCCCAGGACTGAAAGGGCTCCAGGAAAGGTTGGGAGGGGCTCTTGATCAGGGAGTGCAGGGATAGGATGAGGGGGAAGGGTTTTCAGCTGAAAGAGGGGAGATTGAGATGAGATCTTGGGAAAAAAATGTTTTCCTGTGGGGGTGGTGAGGCCCTGGCACAGGCTGCCCCATCCCTGGAAACATTCAAGGCCAGGTTGGATGGGGCTTTGAGCCCCCAGATCCAGTGGGAGGTGTCCCTGCCCGTGGTGGGGGTCAGGGGATGGAACTGAATGAGCTTTAAGATCCCTTCCAGCCCAAACCATTCCATGACTGTATGATTCTATACGCTGCAGAAAGGGAATAGTGAGGCCCATGTGGGCCAGAGGGATGATGGGGGCTGAGCAGGGGTTGCCCACCACCAGGTCAGAGCACATCGTGCTCAGCCGTGCAGGAGCATTTGAGGAAACAGAGCTTTTGTTTACATGGAAGTTTGGGGAATTTCTCTGCCTCTGTCTATGGAGGCCAGCCAGGCACCCAGTTGTGCTGCTTTTCCTGCTCCAGTCACCCAGCCCAGGCACTCGAAGGCACAGGGCAGATGTCTATGGCCATTCACCCTAGAAAGAGCCAGTCCGACCGGCTTGCGCAGAGCAGCCAGGCAGGAAAGGCAGCTGGTTTCAACAACCACACACAACGGTTTAAAAACCAAAAATAGACCACGAATAAAAATAGGGCAAAACAAGTCAAATAAACTTGCAACAGTGAAGGAGCCACTCGGCTTCAGCACTGATTTCCCAAAGATGCCCATTGAGCCATTTCACTGGGAAAGCATCCTGGTTTCAGAGGAGCAGAGGGAGAAGGAGCTGCGGGCCGGGAGCTGTGCTGCAGATCTGGTAGGTATCAACCCCATCCAGATGGAAGTGGCTGTGCATTTCGGCACCTTATTTGGTTATTGCTGCTTGTACAGAGTGAGGACTTCTAGCAAACAGTGGGAAGAGCCCTGGGGATGCTTGGCTGCCTCTGACGCAAGAACCTCGCCGGTGCATTTTGGACCTTGCTTTGCACCACGGCCAAGCATTGGAGATGACACTGCCCACCTCTCCACACACCCACTGCCAAGCTGGGAGGAATGGAGAATCCCAGGGGTGGCATCACCCAGCCTCAGCTGGGATGGAGATGGCAGAGAGAGCAGCTTTCCCTGTCCTCAGGGAAAGAGAAACCCCACAAATGCTTTTATAAATGCAGGCTCTACCCCGCAGCATGCAATCCACTGTAGTAAAAGGTTACCAGCTTCAGCTGAGCTGTGTTGAATTGCAGAAGCTTGGAACCTCGTCCAAACTGTTTGGGTTGAGAGTAACCCTTTCTATTTATTGCCTTATTGTTTCCCCTCTGGAAGAACACAGAGATACAATCTGCGAAAGCTTTGTTCTTCCAGCCCAGCTTTCCCCCGCCTTCCCAAGCCGTCACCCTGGAAATTAGGCTCCAGCTTCCAAGGTTGCTGGGATGAAACAGGGGTCATATTGACAGGGATTAAGGTTCTCAGGAGGATTTGGTGGGGGAGGTCACCTGCTGCCCTCCCATCGTTTGGGGCAGCATCAGCCACGTTAGCCCAAATCCTGTGCTGTTTACATGTAAAACCCGGCTTATCCTGCCTGGAGTGAGCCTGGGAAAGTCTTTATTAATTCATATGGGAAAACAGAGGAACAGAAATAGCCCCATTATAACAGCAAAGGTGAAAAGGTGGCAATACTTTATCATCCCCGTTAAGAGGGTTTTGATGCCTTCACAAAGCAAAGCTCCTGCTGCCGTCCACAGGATGCAGGAATGATGCTCGTGGAGAAAGCTCTGGACTGGCAGAGCCATCCCTGAGGCAGCCAGGGAAAGCATGGCTTTTACAGGAGGGGGTTTCCCATCGCCCGGTAAGGTGCGGGACACATCCTGCCCACTGCCACCAACCCCAAAACACAGCTCCTTTCGCGTGATGGAATTTCAGGAAGCCGGGTTGCCTCGACGGGGTGTGTGTATCAGCTGGGTGGGGAGCTACAGGAAGCAGATAACAGGGCTTTTTGCTCCATTTGTGCCCATTCCGACTCATTTACAGACAGTTCCCGTTTCCTAGACGCACAGATTGTGAGGATGGAGGGAACCAACGCACCACATGGCCTCAGCGCGGGCACGGATTGCAATGCGAAGGTAAGGAGTTATTCTAATGGAATGCATTCTCCTTATGGATTAGGGGCTTTGGGGGATTTTAAATCGTAGAATCATAGAATGCCAGGTTGGAATGGACCTCAAGGATCACATGGTCCAACCTTTCTATGTGTTAGTTTAAATAAGATGGCCCAGAACCCCGGCAAGCTGAGCCTTAAGTGTCCAGTGCAGAGGAATCCACCGCTTCCCTGGAGAGATTATTCCAATGTTTAACTCTTCTCATGGTGAAAAGTTTCCCTCTGGAATCTCACCAGAATTTCCCCAGGAGCAACTCATACCCATCACCCCTTGTCTTTTCCATGTGACTCCTTGTAGGAAGGGAGTCTCCATCCTCTTGGTAGCCACCCTTTACACACTGGTTCATAGCAATAAGGTCTCCCCCAAGCCTTCTCCTCTCCAGGCTGAACAAATCCAGGTCTCTCAGCCTTACTTTGTAAGGAAGGTTTCCCAGTCCTCTGCTCATCTTAGTGGCCCTTCTCTGACCCCTCTCCAGCCTGGCTGCAACTGTTTTGTATAACTGGGACCAAAACTGGATGCAGAACTCCAGGTGCGGCCTGACAAGTGCTGAGTGGGATAAGGACTTCCCTATCTCTGCTGGTGATGTCCTTCTTGATGCATCCCAGCATCCTGTTGGCCTTCTTTGCTACTGCAGCACACTGTTCACTCATGTTGAGCCTATTGTCCACCAGGATCCCCAAGGTACCTCTCCACAGAGCTGCTCTCCACCCAGATGGAACGCAGTCTCAGCTGCACCTTAGGGTTATGTGTTTCCAGGTGCAAGACCTTACACTAATCTCCATTGAACTTCATAAGGTTCTTGCTAGCCCACTCTTCCAGCCTGTCCAGGTCTTCCTCGAAGGTGGCCCCTTCCTCTTCGAGTATCAACCTACCCACTCAACCTGGTGTTGATAAAAGAATTAGTTACTACAGCAAAAAGTGGAATAATTTGATTTAAGCTAAAGTAGAGTTAGTTTTCTATAGAATTAGTTTTCGAACTAACATCAGTTGTTTCATCTAAGTAACTGTATTTTTTGAAAGTCAGACAGAATGTCCCAAGAGCATGTTTTCTTACAGCATGTTTTTTACAAACCGCATTTTCCCAGACACTCTTCAGAGAGAAATGATAACGCCTGGTGCTCAGTGTGATCTGTGCTGAACAGATGTGTCTCCTTCCGTAACCACCTCTGTTTGCAGGCTTTCTCTGTCTGAAATGCAAAGTCAGACAGAGCTGGCTCCAAAGCTCCAATGAGCAGAGATTTGGCTGTGGTGAAGTTCATAATAAAATTAAAATTAGTCCTTGGAAAGGAACAGAATATGCATGAGACTTCTGGGAAATTTTATACTCATTCATGGAAGTGGGAAATACATTCTGCCCCAGCTCTTGTCTCATTACACAGGATTGATGGAATCATTCCCTCATGCACTGAAATAAAGGCTGCTGCTTTCTAAAACTCCAAAACGGAGTCTTAGAGAGTGGTGGAGCACTGGAACAACTCCCCAGGGAAGCAGTCACAGCCTGACAACATTCCAGAAGCATTTGGCCAATGCCCTCAGACACACGGAGTGAATGTTGGGGGTGTCCTAAGCAGGGAAAGCAGTTGGACTTGATGACCCTTGTGGGTCCCTTCCAACTCAGGACATTCTGTGATTCTGTGACATGGAGTCCCCCATGGGTCATAGAGGAGTCCACCATGGGTTATGGAGACTCCCTAGGATGTGAAGTACCCATAGGATATGGAGTTGCGATGGGACAAAGAGACTCCACAAGACATGGAGACACACGGAGACAATGCGACACGGAGATTCCACGGCACATGGAGTGCCTGCAGCACACTGAGTCCCCACAGGACACAGAATCTCCATGGGACACCGAGTCCCCCATGAGATGTGGAGTCACCACAAGACACAGAGATGTCACAGGACACAGGAGTCCCCCATGGGATGCGGAGACTCCATGGAACACAGAGTCCCCACAGCACACTGAGTCCCCATGGGACACAGAGTCTCCACAGGACACGGAGTCCCCCTTGGGATATGGTGTCACCACAACACTCAAGAGACTTCACGGGATAAGGAGTCGCCACGGGATGCAGAGACGCCATGGCACACGGAGAGTCCACGGGACATGAAGTCTCCACGGGACACGGAGTCCCCACAGGATATGGAGTCGCCACAGGACACGGAGACTCCACAGGACACGGGAGTCCCCCATGGGATATGGAGTCACCACAACACTCAGAGACTTCACGGGATATGGAGTTGCCACGGGATGCAGAGACGCCAGGGCACACGGAGAGTCCACGGGACATGAAGTCCCCACGGGGCACGGAGTCTCCACAGGACACCGAGTCCCCCATGGGATATGGAGTCACCACAAGACACGGAGACTCCACAGGACACGGGAGTCCCCCATGGGATGTGCAGACTCCATGGAACACAGAGTCCCCACAGCACACTGAGTCCCCATGGGACACGGAGTCTCCCACAGGACACAGAGTCCCCGATGGGATACGGAGTCGCCACAACACACCAAGACTTCACAGGATATGGAGTCGCCACGGGATGCAGAGACGCCAGGGCACACGGAGAGTCCACGGGACATGAAGTCCCCACGGGGCATGGAGTCTCCACAGGACACCGAGTCCCCCATGGGATATGGAGTCACCACAAGACACGGAGACTCCACAGGACACGGGAGTCCCCCATGGGATGTGCAGACTCCATGGAACACAGAGTCCCCACAGCACACTGAGTCCCCATGGGACACGGAGTCTCCCACAGGACACGGAGTCCCCGATGGGATACGGAGTCGCCACAACACACCAAGACTTCACGGGATACGGAGTCGCCACGGGATGCAGAGACATCAGGGCACACGGAGAGTCCACGGGACATGAAGTCCCCACGGGACACAGAGACTCCACGAGACATGGAGACACACGGAGACAATGGGACACGGAGATTCCACAGCACATGGAGTGCCTGCAGCACACTGAGTCCCCACAGGACACGGAGTCCCCATGGGATGTGGAGACTCCACGGAACACAGAGTCCCCACAGCACACTGAGTCCCTACGGGATACAGAGTCCCCATGGGACACAGAGTCCCCCATGGGATATGGAGTCACCACAACACTCAGAGACTTCACGGGATACGGAGTCGCCACGGGATGCAGAGACGCCAGGCATACTGAGAGTCCACGGGACATGAAGTCCCCACAGGGCACGGAGACTCCACAGGACACGGAGTCCCCCATGGGATATGGAGTCCCCACAAGACACGGAGAGTCCACAGGACACGGGAGTCCCCCATGGGATATGAAGACTCCCCAGGACGCTGAGTACCCGAGGGATATGGAGTTGCCACGGGACACAGAGACTCCACGAGACATGGAGACACACGGAAACAATGGGACACGGAGATTCCAAGGCACATGGAGTGCCTGCAGCACACAGAGTCCCCACAGGACACGGAGTCCCCATGGGATGTGGAGACTCCACGGAACACAGAGTCCCCACGGGACACGGAGTCAACACAGGACACAGAGTCCCCGATGGGATACGGAGTCACCACAACACTCAGAGACTTCACGGGATACGGAGTCGCCACGGGATGCAGAGACGCCAGGCATACTGAGAGTCCACGGGAAATGAAGTCCCCACGGGGCACGGAGTCCCCACGGGACACGGAGTCCCCCATGGGATATGGAGTCACCACAAGACACGGAGACTCCACAGGACACGGGAGTCCCACATGGGATGTGGAGACTCCACGGAACACTGAGTCCCCACAGCACACAGAGTCCCCACGGGACACGGAGTCCCCGATGGGATACAGAGTCGCCACAACACACCGAGACTTCATGGGATACGGAGTCGCCACGGGATGCAGAGACGCCAGGGCACATGGAGAGTCCACGGGACATGAAGTCCCCACGGGACACAGAGACTCCACGAGACATGGAGACACATGGAGACAATGGGACACGGAGATTCCACGGCACATGGAGTGCCTGCAGCACACAGAGTCCCCACAGGACACGGAGTCCCCACGGGACACGGAGTCTCCACAGGACACGGAGTCCCCCATGGGATATGGAGTCACCACAACACTCAGAGACTTCATGGGATACGGAGTCGCCACGGGATGCAGAGACGCCAGGCATACTGAGAGTCCACGGGACATGAAGTCCCCACGGGGCACGGAGACTCCACAGGACACGGAGTCCCCCATGGGATATGGAGTTACCACAAGACACGGAGACTCCACAGGACACGGAGTCCCCCATGGGATATGGAGACTCCCCAGGACGCTGAGTACCCGAGGGATATGGAGTTGCCACGGGACACAGAGACTCCACGAGACATGGAGACACACGGAGACAATGAGACACGGAGATTCCACGGCACACGGTGTGCCTGCAGCACACAGAGTCCCCACAGGACACGGAGTCCCCGTGGGATATGGAGACTCCACGGAACACAGAGTCCCCACGGCACACTGAGAGTCCCTACGGGACACGGATTCTCCACAGGACACAGAGTCCCCCATGGGATATGGAGTCACCACAAGACACGGAGACTCCACAGGACACGGCATCCCCATGGGATGTGGAGACTCCACGGAACACAGAGTCCCCACGGGACACGGAGTCTCCACAGGACACAGAGTCCCCGATGGGATACGGAGTCACAACACACCGAGACTTCACGGGATACGGAGTCGCCACGGGATGCAGAGACGCCAGGGCACACGGAGAGTCCACGGGACATGAGGTCCCCACGGGGCACGGAGTCCCCACGGGACACGGAGCCCCCACGGGGCACCACGGCCGCTGCTGCGCGGCTCAGGCGCCCCCGGGGGACCGAGCGGGGCCCCTCCCCGCACCGCCCCCGCCGCGTCCCTCCCGGCGAGTCCCGGATGTTGGAGCAGCCCCGCTCCGCTCCGTCCTGCGCTTCCATAAAAGGCCAAGGGGCCCGGCGGCGCGGGGCTCGTTTTGCCTTTAATTATTATCCCCCTCCTCCTCCTCCTCCCCTCTCCCCTCTCTCCTCCCCCCCGCTCCCCGCACCGCCCCTTCTCCTCCCGCGGCGGCCCCGCAAGCAGCGGCTGGGGGGCGGCGGGGCAGCGCGGCATCCCCCCCGGCTCCTTCCCCATCCCTGCGCCCCTCGGGACGCGGTGCCCAAAGGAGCCGGAGCGGTGCCGGTGCGGTGCCGGCGCGGAGGGCGTGCGGTGAGGCCGGCTGTGCCATGGCGCTGGATGGGATCCGCATGCCGGACGGCTGCTACGCCGATGGGACGTGGGAGCTGAGCGTCCATGTCACCGACCTGGGCCGCGACGTCACCCTGCGGGTCACCGGCGAGATCCACATCGGCGGCGTCATGCTGCGCCTCGTCGAGAAGCTCGGTGAGTGTGTGGTGTCCCCCCCCCCCCCACCTGGTACCCAGAGCCCTGCCCGAGCATCTTCCCAGCACGGTACCCCAGCCCTGCCTCGGATATGTGTTCCAGCTCCCGGCACCCGGGACCCTCCCCCCAGCTCTGTGCTCCAGCACCCTACTCCAGTACTGTACTGGAGCTCCCAGCCGTGTGCCCCAGCACTCAGCACCCTGCTCCAGTGCTGGCCTTTAGCTCCCAGCAGCTAAGATGCTGTCCCAGTACCATGCTTCAGCTCCTCACCCCAGCTTCTTCCCAGCACCTAGGATGCTAACTCAGTACTGTGTCCAGCACCCCACCCCGGCATCTTTAGAGCGTGCCGCCCCAGCACCCAGCATGCCGTCTCAGCATCCTCCCAGCACCCAGGCTGCTGCCCCAGTACTGTGCTCACACTCCCTCTCCCAGCACCCAGGCTGCTGCCCCAGTGCTGTGCTCGAGCTCCCAGCACCCAGGCTGCTGCCCCAGTGCTGTGCTCACACTCCCTCTCCCAGCACCCAGGCTGCTGCCCCAGTACTGTGCTCACACTCCCTGTCCCAGCACCCAGGCTGCTGCCCCAGTACTGTGCTCACGCTCCCTGTCCCAGCACCCAGGCTGCTGCCCCAGTACTGTGCTCACGCTCCCTGTCCCAGCACCCAGGCTGCTGCCCCAGTACTGTACTCAAGCTCACAGCACCCACGCTGCTGCCCCAGTACTTTACTCGAGCTCCCAGAACCCAGGCTGCTGCCCCAGTGCTGTGCTCGAGCTCCCTGTCCCAGCACCCAGGCTGCTGCCCCAGTGCTGTGCTCACACTCCCTCTCCCAGCACCCAGGCTGCTGCCCCAGTACTGTACTCGAGCTCCCAGCACCCACGCTGCTGCCCCAGTGCTGTACTCAAGCTCCCAGCACCCAGGCTGCTGCCCCAGTGCTGTACTCGAGCTCCCAGCACCCAGGCTGCTGCCCCAGTGCTGTGCTCACACTCCCTCTCCCAGCACCCAGGCTGCTGCCCCAGTACTGTGCTCACACTCCCTCTCCCAGCACCCAGGCTGCTGCCCCAGTACTGTGCTCACACTCCCAGCACCCAGGCTGCTGCCCCAGTATTGTGCTCACACTCCCTCTCCCAGCACCCAGGCTGCTGCCCCAGTACTGTGCTCACGCTCCCTCTCCCAGCACCCAGGCTGCTGCCCCAGTGCTGTGCTCGAGCTCCCTGTCCCAGCACCCAGGCTGCTGCCCCAGTGCTGTGCTCGAGCTCCCTGTCCCAGCACCCAGGCTGTTGCCCCAGTATTGTGCTCACACTCCCTGTCCCAGCACCCAGGCTGCTGCCCCAGTGCTGTGCTTGAGCTCCCAGCACCATTCTAGCACCCTGCCTTAGTACCGCATCTCAGCCTCAAGCTGCCCCCTCCTTATCCACCTTCCTGCACTCTCTTCAGAGTCTCCACGCTCTCTCCAGCTCCTCCCAACCACCTCGGGCCAAAACCAGCCGAACTTCTACAGCCTGGGGCTGGTTTGCACCTGGTGGGGCCTCAGCCCCCATCTGCCAGCTGCTTTGCACAGGATTTTACACAGAGCTGGGAAACATCTTCATTTCTGGGGTGTGAGGGGGATTTTTATGGGTGCCCTCCAGTTTACAAGATGTAATTCTGATGTTGTAGCTGTCGCAGATGAGGAAAGTGTCCCTGAGGGTCCCTTGCAATCATGGGGGGCCCTGAGCCCCCTGATCCAGTGGGAGGTGTCCCTGCCCATGACAGGGGGGTTGGAACTGAGTGAGCTTTAAGGTCCCTTCCAACTCAAACCATTCTATGATTGTATGGGGTGATGAATGGGGTGGTGTGGGTGAGGGAGTGGGCTTGGGACCAGGAGCACTCTGGTGTCTGATGGCTTTGGGTGCACACCTGGACAAAGAACCTGTTTGTTCTGGGGCGCGTGGGAACGCGCGGCCGAATCCGCCGGGATGGCTTTGGCGCTCCTCGCCAAAAGCGAGCACCCAAACCCGCCAAACCTCCCCCTTCTCTTGTTATCAGCTCTTTATGGCTCGGGTGTGTTTACCCAACGGTATAGTCCAGGCTGATGACTGTAATTACTCAAATAAAATATTAATTGCCAGGTTCCCGCGCGTGCCTGAGGCCGTGGGAGTAGCGGAGCTGTCAGCTGCGCCTGCAGGTCCCGGTTCAACGCAAAGCAGCTTTAAAAATACCATCTTCCACCAGGCTTAGAGTTTGATTTGTTAATTATCTGAACTTAAAGGAAGGAAGAGATGGATATAAATATGCTTGTTCCGAAAGGAAGCAAGTGCTTGCATCAAAGGGTCTCGTGCTGGAGATAGTCTTGACTCTGAAATCTTGATTTTTTAATTTTTTTTTTTGGGTTGTTGTTATTTTTATGCTGGAGCTGCAGAAGGGTTTGCTGAAGTTGAGCACTTGGTGACTGCGGGGAAAACAAAATAAAAGCTGTCTAGAAATGATAAAAAAATCAACCCGTTGATCAGAAATGAATAAGTGATGCTGTGCTCAGATTCAGCTGGGAGATGCCAAAGCGGAGCCAGGGCCAACTTGTGTGCTGAAAGCCAAGCGAGTGCATGGGGACGAAGGCCAGTGAGGACCTAAATTAGCACCTGACGTAATGCATCCCACCCCCCAAAATGTGTTTGCCCGGCTCCTCTCCACTTGTTAAATTAGGGATTGTATTAGAGGGAAGGAATGCAGCCGCTCAGCAGGTGAGGGGAGCAGGGATGGAGCTGCCCTGGGGGCCTTAGCTCCAACACCCCCCTCCCCAGGACAGTCAAGACCCATGGATCTCTCCAGCTGTTGCCTTCCCTTTCCCCTTGGGTTTTTGTCACCAAGCCAAGCTATACGTATTTAGTTCCTTTTAATCTTCCTGCATGTCAGCTCTTCCAGCCCTCTCATTACTTTTATGGCTCCTCTTTGAGCTCCTGCCAGTTTATCAGGGTCGAGTTTGGCAGAGCTGGGTGGGACGAGACTCACTCCTCGCCCTTGTGTTGCCTTCTCAATGCCCTCCTTCATCCAGCCTCTGCCGTTGCTTCATCTCCAGACGTATTAATTTTGCAATTTTTCCACATCAGAACCCTTTCCCTACATTTTTAGCCTGTCCCTCCCCATCATTCCTCTGTCCCTGCCGGTGTTTGTTGCCCTTTTTTAACAACTCCTAGCATTGAAAAAATTATTGCAAAGCAGATTTTTTGCTGTGAGTTTTAAGGAAATGTCTTAAAATGAAAGTTTCCTTGCTGCTCTGGCATTCTTTACGAACTGCTCTGCACGCGCATCGTGGAGCGGGGAGAGAAGGAAGGAGCTCTGTCTTGGGCAGGGGTTTCCTGGCTGTATCTTTTGGACAAACCTCCTGTAGGCTTCTTGCTGCCAGAGGGCAGGGAAGGTTGATTTTTTGTGGCCTGCCCAGGGCTTCACTGAAGTTTAGGGCATTGCAACAGACCAGCCCTGCTCTGGTTGTAGGATGAATCACAGAATGACCTGATTTGAAAGGGAACCACAAGGATCATCGAGTCCAACTCCTGTCCCTGCATAGGAGAACCCTAGCATTTGCACTGTGTGTCTGAATGCATTGTCCAAGTGCTTCTGGAATATTGTTAGGCTTGAGTATTGTTAGGATGCTGGTAAGAAGCTCTTCAACCATTAGTGAGCAGGATGGGCAAATGCCTTCCCTCCTTCCAGCATTGAGGGGAGCTTGGAAGAGAGAAAAATCTAGATTTATATTAGTGTTTTCTGATGCTCATAGGAGAAAACCATGACTGTAAATAGTGTTTTGCCATGGGGGGCCTGGGGTGCACAGTGGAGGTGTATTGGGGTGCCATGCTTGGAACAGTAGTGCAGGGAAGTTTCTCCTCCCTAATAGGAAGGTTGCAGCTATCAGTAGATCTTGTCAACTCGGTCCTTGCCTGCGCAGCGCGGCTGCGGTTGGACTGTTTGGGAACAGGCAATTAAAATCTGTCACTAATGCAGGCAAGGATTGGAAAAAACCCAAGCAGCAGATAGGGATTCTGGTTACTCAAGTGAATTGCAATGACCTGTTCGCTCCTCTGTTATTTATCACCCTGCTGGATGAAACCACTTCGTTAATTGAGCCGTGCCGTGTGCTTTTGGCAGAGTCATCTCTGAAAAATGGGCAAAGAACTGCTGAGGTTTTCAGAGCAGTGGCGTTTGGTTGGTCTGTGCAGGTTGGGGTCTGTACTGGAAACTCCTGGTGCTCACCCAGAGATTTTTAGGAATTTTGCCACTATTGACTTACAAACAAAAAAAAAAAGTGGCTTAAAATCAGCAGAGGAAGGAAGGAAATGAACGCAAGTTA
The DNA here is from genome assembly GCA_033556795.1 of Tapera naevia. Taxonomy (NCBI): domain Eukaryota; kingdom Metazoa; phylum Chordata; class Aves; order Cuculiformes; family Neomorphidae; genus Tapera; species Tapera naevia. The sequence continues at coordinate 7,759,847 of JAUMJJ010000157.1, read as the reverse complement.
TTGTTGTTGTTAATTTAAGGCGAGTTTAAACACATGCAAGGGGGAAAAAAAACCCTGCTTTTTTGAAGTGTGTTTGGGTGAGATTTGTGGGATATACGTTAAATGTAGGATTGCATTTGAGGGATGCTCTGTACAGCACTGGGAATAAAGGAATAGCTGTTAGAAACAGGGAAGGGGGACAAACAGATGACCTAAATGTACCCTGAGCAGATGCAGAAAGTCCAGGGATGGAAGCTTTGTAATAGAAATGTAGATTTCTCTTTAGGTTTCTTTTACTGGTGATACATGCGTGGCAACCAGCTCCAGCTGCAGGGACTGACTGGGAGCACTGGGAGAGAATAGAGTGCCTTTAGGAGTTTGTACCTGACGAGAGTAGATGAGTGAATGAACAAAACCCAGCTGGGTTTGGAATTGTGATAGTCCTTCTGGACTGAAAGGCTGCATCACCTGGCCAAGGTGGGAGGATGGCTCAAGGTGCTGCCCTGCAGCATGGTGGCATCCCCATTTTATCCAGCCAGGATGGGCATGGGGGCTGCACCAGGGGTAAATGTCAAAGCAAGCCCCTGCCCTCATAACAAGCAGCTGATAAGACCAGGCAGTGATGAGTCTTCTAAGGCCTTGGAGGTACTTTTGTGAATCACATCCTTGATAAGGTTTTGGGCAACTGGTTTAAACTCCTTTGTTCCCATGGGCAGCTCCTCCTCTATCTCCTATCACTTGGGAGAGGGTGGGATATCACCTGAGGAGCACCACGGGAGGTGTCACATGCAGAGTGTTTTGCTTTAGGTGATGTTGCACACTAAGCTCTATCTTTTCCTGGTTTTAGTCTGCAAAAGTGTCTGTGGTTCATCCAAGGGGCTCTGTTTAGCATCAAATGGACTCTGCCACTGTTATTTTGCCAGTGGCTTCAGCTCTACTCTTTGCAAGATCGATTGAAAATATTAGTGTTCTCCCAGTAAAGTCTCCTTTTTCTTAATGGAGCCCTTAAAGGGTTATGAATAAAACACTGAGAAAGTGCAGCATCATTGATTTCCTCAGATTTGTGTGAGGTTTTGCAGTGCTTATAAATGCTCCGAGCCGTTGTGGGACTTGCTGGGGAAATTGTTTGCACTGGAACTGGGATGAACTCTGAAACAATTTAAGGATATATAAGAGAAATGCAGAGTCCTTGCCCCAGCCCATTCCTATTGCAAACACAAGGCAGGGTGAGTCTGCAGAGCTATCTTGCAGGCAACTTGGTCCTTTTGCTTTGAACTGGTTCACAACGAGCTGAACATGAGCCAGGAGTGGCTCAGGTGGCCCAGAAGGCTGGGATCAGCCAAGGTGAGACCAGCAGGAGCAGGGAAGGGATCGTCCCCTGTACTCAGCACTGGTGAGGCCACACCTCAAATCCTGGGCCCCTCACTCCAAGAAGGACACTGAGGGGCTGGAGCGCGTCCAGAGAAGGGAACAGAGCTGGGGAAGGAGCTGGAGAACAGGGGTTGTGGGAGCAGCTGAGGGAGCTGGGGCTGTTTAGCCTGGAGAAGAGGAGGCTCAGGGGTGACCTCATTGCTCTCTGCAGCTTCTTGAGAGGAGGTTGTGGTGAGGTGGGTGCTGGTCTCTTCTCCCAAGTGATGAGAGGATGAGAGGAAATGGCCTCAAGTTTCATCAGGGGAGGTTTAGATTGGATATTAGGAAAAATTTCTTTATAGAATGAGTGGTGAAGCCACTCATGGCAGTGAGTGGAGTCTCCATCCCTAGATGTGTTCTAAAAACATGTGGCCATGGCACTTCAGGACATGGTATAGTAGGCTCAATGGTATTGGGCTGACAGTTGGACTGGTTGGTCTTTTCCAACCTTAATGATTCTATGATTCTGTAACTTCTCCAAGAAGACTAGGGTTGGAGCTCAACACAAGCACGTGTGCTTTGCTGTTGGAGGAGATGAGATAAATGGTTGGAGGCTAAAGAGGAATAAAGGAAGGGTTTTGTTGTAGCCACATGTTCCAAAAATCCTTCTCCAAACATCAGTACTTGGTGCCCACAGTACGATCAGGGCTTTTCTCTGGTCCATGCCACCAGGGTGACAGCTGAGCATCTTGTAAACCAAGAAACTCATCTGGTCATCAGCTATCAATCAAGACAAGAAGGATGTTTTGCTTCAAAAATCACTCAGTCACTTCTCAATGTTGCTTTTCAAGTACGTGGCATTTACGAGAGGACTCTTGAGTGCCATTTAATATGCCAGGAGGCTTGTGAGAAGCTGTTTTGTATTCCCTTTGAGGTGGGGTGGTGAGTGGTTGTCTCAAATAACGTGGTAAATGGTGGTGGTGTTTGCTGGTGAGGGCAGGTCAGGCTGCTGCAGTTTGGGCAGGCAGGACTCCTCCGATGCTCCGCACTGAGCCCGCTCCAGGGTTCCCCACGGAGCCTCATCCCAGGCTTCTAAACATCAAAACTTGCACAGCTGGCTGGAGGTGGAATGGTTAACACAGAGGCTGGGGGATCTGCCATGCTGCTGAGCACTGAAGTCTTCCTGTTGCAGAAATGGGCAGGGGTTTGGGCCATTTTGAGGTGGAAGTGGTACCTGGGAAGCTGTCAGATGCCCCCTGCAAAGATGCCCCCTGCAAAGATGCTCCTGCTTTAGCAGCATCTTCAAGGAGACCAACAAAGCAGCTAACATGCCCTGCATTTACATTTTGCCACTAGATTAATACCTTTGCTAGTGACCTGTGCTGAATCCTTGTCCTCTGAGTAACACTTTTTAATGATATTGAAATGAGAATATTGGAAGTGCCTGTTAACACAGACACACTCTGTCCCTGCACATCGATCCGTGTGGGGCTGCCTCTTTACATGCAATATTTTACTGGAGGAAGCTTCTATGTAGGCTCACAGTAAATTGCAGGATCATGGCTCAAAATAAGGTCCTCTTTGTTAGCCTAAGTTGAATATTCATCTGAACTGCCAATGAGTAGAGGAATTTGGGGCGGGGGTAGGTAAAAGCTGTATGCAGGCAGCTCCAAGCTGTGGTCACAGCAATTAATATTTCTACCCAGAATGGCTGTAACTCTTTGGAAGCCAAACAAATTCAAATTTTAATTTTATTTTTAATTCTTTCACTATGAGCCTACTGCTTTGGCTTGAAAGAGCCCAGCCAATGACACAGATCCTGCTCAGAGGGGGAAGAGACTGGGGTAGGAGGCAGTGGCAGCGACGTTCCCGCGAATACCAGAGCCTGGGTTTGTCATACCACAGACAGGAAATTGTTGGGTTTGCTGCTCCCACCCAGCCCAAATCAGTAGTTTCCTCTTCCAGCTCCCTCAGGTTTCGATTTGACGAGAGGGGCACGGGGAAGCTGGCCTGGGGAGCTGCATTCACTGCTCACATCACTCCAAGGGAGCTAAAACGATAGAAATCATCTCATTCACACACATCCCTTCTTTTTATTTCCTGTTTTCCCCCCATAGCCATCCTTTCCTTTCCACCCACCCCCAGCCATCCTTTCCTTTTCCCCACTCTTCTCCATCAGGGCTTGCATTTTGCCCAGACATCTGGCTGAGTCTCTCTCAAACCTATAAAAACCCAAACAAATTGTACTCAGATAGTTTAATATTTCTCTATAGAAACCAAATGCTGCTGGATGTGCCCTGGGATTTCTGAACCCTCTTTCTGTGCTGTTACGTGTGTGAGGGTTGTGTTCATATCAAGCACTGTCCTCCAGGGTAAAACCATGCCCTGCCTCTACATTTTTGATTTAAAGACATGGAATTTGGTAGTTGCCCATCTGGAGCTTGCAGACCACTACGGGTTTATGAGCGACTTCTTGCAACCCAGCTATGAGACATTATAAAAAGGAAACCAGGAATGTGCATTTTAACCCTTGGTCTCTGATTATGGGGAGTGGAAAAAAAAAAAAGATTGTGGATAACTGCATGAAATTGTGGACGTGGGGAGTGTTTGCTGAGTTGGGAAAGAGAAGTGGGAGTATTTGCACTGCAAACTTCAGTCATTTCAACATCACTGGTGACACCACCACCGCAAACTCCCATTTTGGCTGTTCGGGGGATTATTTTTTTGGTGTATTTTCTTAGAGGCAAGGGGAAGGAAGGAGATTTACGGCACTCGTGGAGCTCTTGGCATGCTGACTTCAGCCCAGTGTCCAGCCTGGGGTGTGCTTGGGGGTAAAAAGTCTCATACAATTAAAACATCCTGAAGAAGATACATTTCTTAGTTCTCATTCTGAAATGTGAATGAACTCATGGCTTAGAAAGGGGCAGAGCAACAAAATTGAGCAAAAATCAGCTGGTTGGATTTAGTTCTGAATGCTCTCGGTGCTCTTCAGGTGTTTTTCAGGTGTTGTAATTCAGGAAAATACTGAGAAATACACAAACTCCTGCTGGATGGAAAAATAATGAGTTTGAGCAGAGCTGCGGTAACTTAGTTTTCTTCCCCAAGTTTGCTTTTGCACATTGCTTCGTTTGTCCAGGATGGAGCTTCCTCCAGGCAGAAGTGGTGGGGAAGGGGAAAAATCTCAGCAAACCAGAGGAAATCTTCTTTGTTTTCTTTTTTGGTTTTGGAGAGCTTTTCTTGTGCTCACCTGTTTTCCAGTGAGTTTGCAGCAGCTCTGGGTGCAGCTTGCGCTCAGTGGCCATTCTGAGTTGGGGGCTAGCATTCGTCCCTCTCCTGCAGACCAGGAGTACATCCCCTCCAATTTTCACTAAAACATGGCTGAATTTGGACAGCAGGTTGGGAGCAGCATTGGGAGGGGATGTACATCAGTAAATAGGCACACCAGCAGTTGCCTAAACCTTCCCCTTTCTAACCTCAGGTGCTTTTTAGCTTGCAAAACAACTTGACACCAACCAAAAGTTCATCTTGCCAATGATTGCATTTTAAATCTCTTACCAGCCAATTATACATGTTTGTTTGCTGGCTGTTTTCTTTTTTCCCCTCCCTATCCCCTGCAGGCATATGTACTTATGGAAGGGTTAATTATCAAAACTCCAAATTCAATTAGAAAGTCTGCGTTTTATGAAATTGTCTCGGAAGAGTTATGTCACTGTCTTGCTGAGCTTCCCTTCCTTGCTGATGATACACAGAGTTTTGCTTGGCAGGATGTGTTGCTCAAGAGTCATCTGCAGCAGAAATCATCCTCGCTGTCACCCCACGTACCTTGGCCTGTGGCTCTTGCCTGAGCATGGTGGCACGATGGGTGAGGTGGACCCAGGCTCTTAAAGCCCTTTAGAAGTGTGTTGTGTCCATCAATGAACTTGGGCTACCTGATGCCAAAGGAAATAGGAGAAATGGTGGGGTTTCATCCTCCCCCCAGGGCATCTGGAGGTGTTCAAGGCCAGGCTGGATGGGGCTTTGAGCACTCTGATCCAGTGGGAGGTGTCCCTGCCCATGGCAGGGAGTTGGAACTGGATGGGCTTTAAGGTCCCTTCCAACCCAAACCATTCTATGACCTGCAAAGGACTAGGGCAGATGCTGGCTACTCATCCCAGATCTCACTTTGCCTCAGGAGCTCATCTCAGAATTCCTGCAAGGGAAGGCTGGTGGCATGTGAAGCACTTTTGGCTGCTGTCAATGCCAGGGAGGGATGAGGTTCCTTTCCCTTATGCTCTGCCAGGGGAAAGGCACTTTGGATGAAAGCTGGAAGGTTTGGTGTCATGGAATCATAGAATTCTTTAGGTTGGAAAAGACCTTTAAGATGGAGTCCATTTGTGAACATAACACTGCCAGCCTCACCACTAAACCATGTCCCTAAGTGCTACACCTACATGCCCATGAACTTCTCCAATGTGAGTCCTTCCCTACGGGCTGCAGTTCTTCAGGAACTGCTCCAGCCTGGGTCCCTCACGGGGTCACGAGTCCTGCCAGGAGCCTGCTCCAGCATGGGCTTCCCAGGGTACTGCCCAGGAGAAGTGTCCCTCACCTCCAGACCAGGATCACACTTGATCTGCAGGAGAGGGACCAACACTGGCTCAGCTTTGGCGTGAGGGTGAGGCTGCCTGAGGCATCATGAGGGTTGCAAACCTCACTCTCCAGAGGGCTAAGCTTTTATTATAGAATGACTGTCCTTATGGTGCACCAGGGAATTGCCTGGCGAGACTGAAGCTTTGTATGAGAAGTTGGGAATTCAGGTTGCATCTTTGGTCCTCCTTTATCTGCCCTGCACATCCGTCCCGCCAGATGTCCTCTGGCTGTCTTATCGAGTATGATGTCTTTTTGGATGATGTCTTTTTGGCAGGGACTGAGTCCCTTATGCCTTGCATGTTCGTTGGGGATGAGTCAGGATTGCAAAGTGCTGTCTCCTTCACCCTGGGGCACTTTTCCTTTTTGATGAGGGAAGTGTGATACTACTGGTGAGCAAGGGAGTGCACGCAGTGGTAGTCAAGGCAGTTGAGTGCTCCCTAGAGAAGTGGCCTTCCTTCCTTCCTTCCTTCCTTCCTTCCTTCCTTCCTTCCTTCCTTCCTTCCTTCCTTCCTTCCTTCCTTCCTTCCTTCCTTCCTTCCTTCCTTCCTTCCTTCCTTCCTTCCTTCCTTCCTTCCTTCCTTCCTTCCTTCCTTCCTTCCTTCCTTCCTTCCTTCCTTCCTTCCTTCCTTCCTTCCTTCCTTCCTTCCTTCCTTCCTTCCTTCCTTCCTTCCTTCCTTCCTTCCTTCCTTCCTTCCTTCCTTCCTTCCTTCCTTCCTTCCTTCCTTCCTTCCTTCCTTCCTTCCTTCCTTCCTTCCTTCCTTCCTTCCTTCCTTCCTTCCTTCCTTCCTTCCTTCCTTCCTTCCTTCCTTCCTTCCTTCCTTCCTTCCTTCCTTCCTTCCTTCCTTCCTTCCTTCCTTCCTTCCTTCCTTCCTTCCTTCCTTCCTTCCTTCCTTCCTTCCTTCCTTCCTTCCTTCCTTCCTTCCTTCCTTCCTTCCTTCCTTCCTTCCTTCCTTCCTTCCTTCCTTCCTTCCTTCCTTCCTTCCTTCCTTCCTTCCTTCCTTCCTTCCTTCCTTCCTTCCTTCCTTCCTTCCTTCCTTCCTTCCTTCCTTCCTTCCTTCCTTCCTTCCTTCCTTCCTTCCTTCCTTCCTTCCTTCCTTCCTTCCTTCCTTCCCTCCTTCCTTCCTTCCCTCCTTCCCTCCTTCCCTCCTTCCCTCCTTCCCTCCTTCCCTCCTTCCCTCCTTCCCTCCTTCCCTCCTTCCCTCCTTCCCTCCTTCCCTCCTTCCCTCCTTCCCTCCTTCCCTCCTTCCCTCCTTCCCTCCTTCCCTCCTTCCCTCCTTCCCTCCTTCCCTCCTTCCCTCCTTCCCTCCTTCCCTCCTTCCCTCCCTCCTTCCTTCCTTCCCTCCCTCCCTCCTTCCTTCCCTCCCTCCCTCCCTCCTTCCTTCCTTCCCTCCCTCCTTCCCTCCCTCCCTCCTTCCCTCCCTCGCTGCAGTGTTTCTGTCCAATGCTTCCCATTTTGTGCTGGATGAATCATGGAAACCACAGTCTTTAATTGAGTTTTCTGCCATTAGTTGCAATTCCATGGGAGGCAGAGAGCAGCTGGTGAAAGCCCCCTCTTGAGGGTTGCTTGCTGAGTGGGGGTAAACACACAGCATCAGGTTGTAAAGACTCTGTTGTGTTTTTTTTAAAAAAAAAAAAAAGAAATAAAAATAAGAAATAAAAATTCACCCTTGCTTTCCTGTGTTCCCTCCTGTAGAAGAATGAGGAAGACAGATTGCACTGGGGTGCTGGTGCAAGGATTTAAAGCATGCCTGCGCAGTGCTTGGAAAGACCTTCCTGTGCCAATTAGTGCTTGTGAGTGTGAGGGTGTTAGGGATTTGAGATGGCCCTGGGTTTCAGCTCCTCTGAAGGGTTTCCTGGGTTTAGCTTTGGTACAAAATGGCTCTCCCTGCTCAGGGGTCCCAGAGTTGGGTATGGTGACACTGAGCAGCTTGGAGAACCTCATAGACCTCCTACTGCAACTGATGCTGAGAAATTAACAGGTTTTGCTATATGTATCATAGAAACATAGAATGGTTTGGGTTGGAAGGGACCTTAAAGCCCATCCAGGGACACCTCCCACTGGATCAGGGGGATCAAAGCCTCATCCAGCCTGGCCTGGAACACCTCCAGGGATGGGGAAGCCATGACTTCCCCAGGCAACCTGTGCCAGGGCCTCCCCAGCCTCACAGGAAAATATTTCTTCCCAAGTTCTCATCTCAATTTCCCCTCTTTCAGCTTAAAACCATTCCCCCTCATCCTGTCCCTACAATCCCTGACCAAGTGCCTCTCCCCACCTTTCCTGGAGCCCCTTTCAGTGTCCCCGGAGCCTTCTCTTCTCTGGGCTGAACAACCCTAGCTCTCTCAGCCTGTCCTCGTACAGGAAGTGCTCCAGTCCCATATAATGAATTTATGCATAAAAACATAATAAAAGTATGTAGGTATCTCTAGGGCAAACACTGTGTGCTACAGATTGGTGCCTTTTGCACTTGTGGGACAACATTTGAGGTGTAAAGCAAATTTATAGGGGGTTTTGCTGTTCTTTCCAGAGGTCAGTGGCATCCTTTCAGGGCACAGACGTTTGTTGGTGTGGCTGGCATGAGATAAATCATTTCATCCCTAGGAGGTACTGGTGTTCCAGTGCTAGCAGTGCTATGGCATCTTAATGAATTAAATTTCTAAGTGCTACTAGGGGAATCCTATTAACATTGAAAAGAGCTTCCTTCCTATAGTTTACTTTAAAATAAAAAGTAACTTTCAGCCTTGTCAGGTTTTGCTCTTCTCCCCGAAGCCTGCTTGCAGACCTGGCTCTGGCAGAGATTCCTGAGGGTTCAGCAGGGCAAGGGCATCGAGAGTGCAGGAGCAAAGCCCTGGGCTGCCTGGAGCAGCTTTTCGGGGGGCTGTTGGCTTCCTTTCATTAGCCTTGTGCTTCTGCAAAGTTGCTCAGCGATGGGGTGGCCTTGGACATCATCTGTGGGTCGTAAAACACCACCAATGGTTTAGAAAACAGGCAGTAACACTTCATGGGGTGCATGAACCATGCATGTCCCCGACCATCCCTCACGAGAGGGAGGTCTCCTGCCTCAGTCATGCTCATGGAAGTCACAGTGGTGGGGATAAAGCTACTTTTATTCCTGTTTTTATTGTTTTTTTAACTACTTTACGTGCAAGAAATATTCTTCTTGGATTTAAATTCAAGCAAAAGTCTGGCTGGTTTTGAACTCCTCTGTGGATGTGTGTAGATGTTCTCCTGAACATTTTTTCTCCTGAAAACAAAGGAGGGGAAAACAGCAGTGATAGTTGCACATGGTGGTAAATAGGAAAGAATTCAAAGTACCACTTTGAATTCATAGAATTTTTAAGGTTGGAAAATTCCTCTAAGTTCATCCAGTCCAGCTGTCAGCCCAACACCATCATGTGTACTAAACAACATGTATCGACACATTTTTGAACCCCTCCAGGGATGGAGACTCTACCACTTCCCTGGGCAGCCTCAGCACTCTTTCAGTAAAGAAATTTTTCCTAATATCCAGTCTACACCTCCCCTGGTGCAACTTGAGGCCATAACCAGTAGGTAAAAGCACTTCTGCAAGTGGTGGTTGCAGAGGAGCTGCTGTACACTATATTTTTCATACCCTGTGTCAAGTACGTATGGGGCATGTGATTATAGCCCCCTGTTAAATCTCATTAGTACCAAGATCATCAGACTGTTGTGGCTACAGCTTTATTACCACAGTCTGATAATAATTTCATAGGATATTTATCTCTGTGTTTCAAAGTATAATTTTTCAAGTGTTGTGACCAGAGGCTGAAGGATTTTTGTTCTATTTTGAACTTTGCTCTGCAATTAAATCCCTGCTGGGGGGTGGAGAGGAGTCTACTCCAGTGCCCAGCATACCCTGAAAGACTCAAATCTTCAGTAAAAAATAGATTCTGCCCTAAGACAGTGACCGTGTCACCCAGCAAAACACATCAGCAATTCTGTTGGAATTGAGATAGATGAAAACAGCTCTGGTTTTATTTTTTTTTTTTCCACAATTGTTGTAGAAGGAGTGGCTCTGGCATGTTTAAAGGAATCTGGGTTTAAAGAGGTCGGTGTGAGCAACGGAGGAGGTGATGCTCCATCTTTCCCCATAGGGAGGTTCAGCTCTATAGATAAATGTGTGTATGTACACCCATAAAATATGGATACAGCTCTGTGTGTACCCCTATTTTTACATATAAATATATACTTGATAGATTGTAGAATCACTGAATGGTTTGGGTTGGAGGGGACCTTAAACCCCATGCAGTTCCACCCTCTCTGCCATGGGCAGAGACACGTCCCACTGCATCAAGGGGTTCAAAGCCCCATCCAACCTGGCCTTGAACACCTCCAGGGATGGGGCAGCCACCATTTCTCTGGGCAACCTGTGCCAGGGCCTCCCCACCCTCACAGTAAGAAATGGAGATAAATATGTTTTAGAGACACACATATATATAACGTTCCAGCTTGCCTTTTTTGCCTTATTTTTGGCTGCAATATTTTTAGCCCAAAATGAGCCGTTCAGCTCTCTGGCATTGTAGCAGCCTGGGCACATCAATCTCATGAAATCCCAATCCCAGCTGCTGGATGGGAAGATCTTCCAAAAGCAAGTGATGATCTTGCAGGTGTCCTCAGAAAACTGCGTGGGTCTGGATCCAATCCACTGAGCTGCAGAAACCATCCCCTGCACCAGCATCTGCAGGTGGGGGAAGGAAACCAGGTGGTATTTAGTGGTTGTATCAGGAGTTTCAGAAAAGTAAATAATATTAATGACCATGAGAGCGGGCGCTGGCTGGAGAGAGACCTTCAGCAGTGCTCTTGGCCTTAAAATAATCTTTATTCTTGCCCTACCCCAGCGTCTGTTCCACGCACCAGAACAGCTGGGGTTTTGGTGTGGAAAAAAAGGAAACCCAACATCAGGTTGTGTGCAGTGATTTTTCGTGGTCTGTTGTTTGGCTTGTTTTCTCTTTTTGTTGCTTGTGGTCTGAAATTGCTCTCCTTTTCAAGTTTTTGACTCTCTCTGCCTTGCTTTCCATGCACAGTGGCCAATGAGGTGCATCCCAAGGGGACAGGAGGGTGGCGAGGAGGGTGCATTCCCTCCCTGCCAGCTCGCCCAGGGCACACCGGCCTCTCCTCACTTATTTGTTGCTGGAGGTCTCTTTTTCTTTGAAGGAGTTTTTCTTCCCCAAGGGCTTCCCAAGAGGGGTGTGGAATCAGCCAACACCCAACCTCTGGCTTGGAGAACCCCTGGCCACTCCTTGGGGCTTTTGAGTACTGGATTAAAGCGTTATCAGTAGATATTTGAGCTTAAAGGTACTTTTATCCCCCAACTGCCTCTTGAGCTGTCTGCTGCCTGTGACTGGGGTTTTAAACGTGCTGTCCCCATCTGTGTCTTTGTCAATAAAATGTGTATTGCGTATTAATGTGAAAAAAAAAGAAACACAACTCATTTCTTTTTTCCTTTCATCCTTATAAAACCCCTTAACCAGTGTCAGCCCATGTGCACCAGACTCATTGGAAAGCTGGAAAGCTCTTTTCTCAGCAGATTAACAAGTACAAAAATAACTTTTTGCAGGAGGAAATGCTTGGTTTGTGAGTTGGTTTCAGTCCTTGAGCTGTATTTTATATTTACAGCATGTATATATGTGTGCATGTAAACATATGTGTGTGCATATATGACATGTGTATGTTTTGTGTGTGTGTATTTTATGTATGCATATATATTATATATATGTATGTATATGATGTGTGTATATATGTAAGTTTATATACATTATGTGTGTGTACATATATATATGGAGCAATTTAAGGTATTGTTTGTTTAATGGAAAGGCATTTTGCAACCTGAACTTCCCAACCATGACCATGCTCCATCCCTGGAGGTGTTCAGGGCCAGGCTGGATGGGGCTTTGAGCCCCCTGATCCAGTGGAAGGTGTCCCTGCTCATGGCAGGGGGATTGGAACTGGATGGGCTTTTTGGTCCCTTCCAGCCCAAACCATTTCATGATTCTATGATTCAATGACTAGACCAAAACAGGAATAATCATCTCCAGTGCACATTCAATGCTGGGGAAGAGCCAGGACCGGGGAGGCTGCTGTGCTAATTCTGCTTCTATGAAAAATCAGGCAGTGGGATTGATAGGCTTTGGTCCTGCCATGTTTTGTACTGGAGAAGGATGGTCCTTTCTTATTGCTCCCTCAGGAGGGCTGAGGACATGAACCTGTTGCTCTAAGAGCTACAGCTTCCTGAAAGGAGGCTGTGGCAAAGTGAGTGTTGATCTCTTCTCTCAAGTAACCGGTGGTAGGACAAGGAGAAATGGCCATAAGTTGTGCCAGGGGAGGTTGAGACTGGATATTAGGAAGAATTTCTTTACTGAAAGGGTGGTCAGGCACTGGAACAGCTGCCCAGGGAGGTGGCTGAGTCACCATCCCTGGAGATGTTTAAAAAATGGGGAGATGAGTTTTTGAGGGACATGGTTTAGGGGATGATGGGTGCAGTTGGACTCAATGATCTCAAAGGTCTTTTCCAACTGAAAGATTCTATGATTCTATCATTTATAATTTAGAAATTAACTGAAACCTCTGGTTTGGCTGCATCCACTGTTCCTCCTAAGGTGAAAGGTGTTGCAAGGAAACCAGCTCCAGCTGCAAATCTTTGTTCCCAAAAAAAAGATGCAAACCAGATAGGCTTGCAGGCATTTCCTTTGTACCTACTTAAGCTTTAGACAGGAGCTTTTTAAAAACCTCACTGCCGTGTTAAGGTGATGGAAGCCTTCTTAGGCTCTTGGCTGCCCTATGTATTTAATCAGCATCTGTGAAAGGTAATGCCCTGCAGGAGCGTTTCCCAAAGGTCACCACAGTTTCCTGCTCTCCCAACCCTAATATCAGTCTCGTTGGGTTGAACCGTGTGCCAGGGAGGGGAGGAAAAAGAGGGTTATTTGGTCCTATCAGGACCCTGTTGTCCTAAGCGGTGCATGGGTAGAGGACCCATCTGCAGTAGGGGATATCCCAGTATAACAAGGCAAATACAGTGTTTATATAATGCTGGAGGCTTGTATACTATTGCTAGTAAGTCATAAGCTCACACCAAGAGCCTGCCAAGTGATGGGAATGCTTCTGAAGAAGGGAGGTTCAATAGTTGCTGCAGAAGTGGAACAGAAAAAGGACTTTTTAAATCTATGAATTGGCAGAGGGAAAGCATTTGGAGCCGCCCACTCATGGGCAAATAGGATAAATGGGCCATCAAACTGCTTCAGTCTTCTTTGGACTTCACCGAAATTCAGTTTTATTGCTTAAATCGTAGCATCATAGAATGGTTTGGGTTGGAAGGGACCATAATGCCCCTCCAGTTCCAACCCCGCTGCCATGGGCAGGGACACTTCCCACTGGATCAGGGGGCTCAAAGCCCCATCCAACCTGGCCCTGAACACCTCCAGGGATGGGGCAGCCACCACTGCTCTGGGCAACCTGTGCCAGGGCCTCCCCACCCTCACAGAAAAACATTTCTTCCTAAGATCTCATCTCAATCTCCCCTCTTTCAGCTGAGAACCTTTCCCCCCGTTCCCATCCCTGCACTCCCTGATCAAGAGCCCCTCCCTAACTTTCCTGTAGGCCTCCTTTAAGTGCTGGAAGGTAAATGGCAATTGTGTGTGTGTGTCTGTGCAGCAGCAAGGCCAGAATTAAAATACACTTTGTATGTATCTCAGTTAAGCCTTATTTTCTGCTACTTGAATTCTCAATGTGAGTTTGGTGATAGCTGTGGGAATAAAAATCTGCACGTGTAATTATGCTGGACAAGCTGGTGTGATGTGACTGTGGCGAGGCAATAGCTTTAATTGAAAGCTAAGGTTATTTTAGAATTAAGACATTTTCTTGAGCAGCCCTTCACCTCTTCTCATCATGTTCTGTCCTCACAGAGGTCTCTGCAGCCATCTGGGCAATGTAAGATGCCTGGTGCATTTGCAGGACCGTCTGAACAGCTTTTCAAGGTGAACACCGCGCTTGCTCTGTGGGTTTTGCTGTATAAAACGCCCTCAGCATCACCTGTACCACGTCTCAGTCTCTCAGCACAGGTTTGGAAGGCAAATGCAAAACCAAAAAGAACTCACAGCCGGGTCCTCAGCCCTCCCGGTCTCCCAGCAGCCGAGGTTTCGTTGCAGGCTGCATAGGGAGGTGGAGGAAGCAGAGAGCAGGGATTATTTTTGATGTCGGGAAGGAAACGCTGTGCTTCCCTTTCCCGCAGGCACTGCTGCTGGGGTTGGGCTCCTGGAGCTCCCTGTCCTCAACCCATGCTCCAGCTGACACTGACAGCTCCAACCTCCGTATCTCCGCAACCTCTCCGAAAGCCCACAGCCTTCTGCTGACAGGTTCCTCTCCCAGAGAGGATGCATTGATGGCAATGATTTGCCAAGATGTGAATGTGTGCAGCACATTTCCAAGGATCTCTCTGTGCTCTCCTTTGCCTGAGATGACCATGATGAGAAGATGCTTTTTTATTGTGCTTAGGACACCTAAATCCTGGTGGCTTTGGCATTTGGTTGAGGGAGGTGATTGTCCTGCTTTACTCTGCATTGGTGCAGCCCCACCTTGAGTCCTGTGTGCAGTTTTGGGTGCCACAGGACAAAAAGGACATACTGGAGAATGTCCAGAGGAGGCCACAAAGCTGGGGAAGGGTTTGAAAGGGAGGTTGTACGAGGAGTGGCTGAAGTCCCTTGGTCTGTTCAGCTGGAGAAGAGGAGCCTGAGAGGGGATCTCAGAGCTGTTTGTGCCTTCTCCCAAGGGAGGGAGGGGAAACAGGGGCTGAGCTCTGCTCTCTGGGGACCTGGGACAGGACTGGAGGCAATGGCAGGAAGATGTGCCAGGGCAGGGGGAGATTGGACATTGGGAAGAGGTTCTTCCCCCAGCGGGTGGTGGAGCACTGGAACAGCTCCCCAGGGAAGCAGTCAGGGCCCCTGCTCTGCCAGCATTCCAGAAACATTTGGCCAATGCCCTCAGTCCCACGGGGTGAGTGTTGGGAATGTCCTGTGTAGGGATAGGAGTTGAACTTGATGATGGGTCCCTTCCAGCTCAGGTGATTCTGTGATTCCTCTCCCCCTGCCGTGCCATAACCAGGGAGCAGTCTGATTTAGACCAGATTTTCCCACCCCAGCAAACAATTCTGTTTCTTCTGTTATTTGCTCTGATTGAGATGCAGATGAACACTTGCCGGCTCTGACCATGTCTGCTTCTTTGCCTGGCAGCATTGCCGTGAGGCTGGTACACTTCACGGCTGGAAACAGCAGCCCAGGGATGTGCAGGTAGCACTTAGCAGCTCAGAGGAGCTTCTGGATCTGAAAACAGTGAGACTTGCACCATAGTAACCTTTCAGATTCGAGGTCTGGCATCTCTAAAATGAGTTTTCAGTGCTCAAAGACTTACCACGCTCTAATATGAAACAGCCAGTCCTAGGACTGATAGTGGTAAATGGGAAAAGACTCAGCCAAAATAATATGCCTTGTTGTTAAGCTGAAGCCCAGACAAATCAGTAACTCATGAGTTGAGCCCTGGTGAAGATTTCTAAACCTTTGATCAGATTTAACCAGGCAGTTGGCATTCCCTGGTGTGTCCTTACAAAACACCAAGGGTTTCTCGTCAATGTGTTAGTGTTAAACTCAATCCCACAAGTGAGCTGCTAAACATTTGCCAAGCTCTTTTATATGTAACTACCCTGTGGGGCAGCGACAGAACTTTACCTTTCTGGCCACAGCCAGCATCTCACTATTAATTCAAAGTGTTAATTGCTTTGAGGCCGAAAGACGATGCTGTGCACATTGGTGCCATGGCCTGAAAGGCTAATCTGCAGCATAAACCCAAATCCCCTCTATTAGGCATAAGTGTTACTGATTCAAAATGCCTTTTTTTTTTCCCTCCCCCCAGACTCTTGGTGCCAATTTGTTCAGCTTTCAGTAGGGCAGAAGTTGGACTTCATTACCAAAGTCCATTGTAATGCTATCTCAGATTTTTTTGAGGGTAGCCAAGGCTTGTGCAAGTTTGCATGCTTTTCTATATTTGGTTTTGTTTAATTTGATTGTACAAAGCTGTTGAAAAGTCAAGCTGAACATTTCCACTTTTCTGGCTGTGTGATTATGTCAGTAGACCAGGAGTTCAAAGGAAAAAACAAGCTTCTGCTGGGTTTTCTCAGTAACCCTGAGCTCAAGATCCTATTTTCAAATAGGGACAGAAGAAGTTCCTCTGTCACATTGTTCTCATCTTGATTCAGTTCAGATGTGGCTCCTGGAGAGTCTTCACGATGTCAGTCCTGGAGTGAGTTCCTTGGTACCACCAGGGTGGTTGGTGGTGGTTCTGCTGGGGCTTCGCCCCTGGGCTCAGCTGGATTTGTCCCTGGCTTTCTGGCCGCTGCCCCACCGTGCACAAGCATCTTCTGAAGGGAGGAAAGAGCTGCTACACTGAACATCAGCTGGCAGTTTTAATTTGGCTTAAACTGATGATTCATGCCGGGTATCTGGTTTCTGGATCTGCTCTTGTGAGACCTCAGCTGGAACCCTGCATTCAGTTCTGGAGTCTTCAGCACAGGAAGGACCTGTTGGATCTGTTGGAGTGAGTCCAGAGAAGACCACGAAGATCTGAGGCGTGGAGCACCTCCTGTATGAGGACAGGCTGAGAGAGTTGGGATTCAGCCTGGAGAAGAGAAGGCTGTGGGGAGATCTTAGAGCAGCCTCCCAGTACTGAAAGGAGCTCCAGGAAAGCTGGGGAGGGACTTCTGATCAGGGATTGCAGGGATAGGATGAGGGGGAACGTTTTTAATTTGAAAGCAGGGTGATTGAGATGAGATCTTCGGAAGAAATGTTTTCCTGTGAGGGTGGTGAGGCCCTGGCACACATTGCCTGAGGAAGTCATGGCTACCCCATCCTTGGAGGTGTTCAAGGCCAGGTTGGTTGGGGCTTTGAGCCCCCTGAACCAGTGGGAGGTGTTCCTGCCCATGGCAGGAGGTTGGAACTGGGTGATCTTTTAGGTCCCTTCTAACCTAAACCATTCTGTGATTCTATGATCTGAAGCTGAAAACTGAACTGTTTTATTACCAGTGCCTTAACCCGGGAAGTGCCACACTTCCAAGCTTCTTTTCTATTATGAATATTTAAATAATCCTCACAGGAAATCCATAAGCACAAAACTTACTGGTAGCTCTATAGTTTGCAATATCAAGTGCAGAAGAGCCCTTATAACTTGTCCTGCAGGCTGCTGAGGTTCTCGTGTGCTTGCCCAGATGACATCCTGCAGAAGCATTTGGTTTTTCCTTTGAAATGAGAGCTTGGCTGCCCACAGTGCTGTCACTGTCCATGCTGACACACCTCCTGGTCAGTATTTTTGGAGATAGAAGGTTTAGGCCAAGCAGAGCTTTGCAAAATACAGCTGCACAATCCCTCCCTTTCTTCATCCCTTTCTCCTGCATGGAGGGAGGGACATTGCACTGTTAATGCTGGTCAGTGGTTGGTGGCCTGGAAGATGCTCCACAGGGATGGCAGGGGGCTGTGGGGAGAGCAGGGCAGGTGTTAGGGAAAATATTCCAGGTGTTGTGGAAAATATTGCACTGTGGCTGTCTTTTGGAGTTATCCCCATGCTTTGGTTCCCTAAATGCTTTCCAACTTGGACAAAATCTTCAAAGACCCCATGGTTATGTCCCTGCTGGAAGGAGACCTGACTGTTGGGTTTTGCACTGTTGTTCCTTTGGGAAGTAACTTTTGGTTTCATTTGGGAATTTTCCAGCTTTGTTTGTAGAAACTGAAAGTCCTGGAGAAGATGTTTTTTTCAAAAGTTCTTTTCAGAAGTTCTGCTTTCCATGTGTGCCCAGGAGTCTGGGCTCACCTTTGGGCAGCACAGGTGTCCTATGTGGTGTAGGTGGGGACAACCAAGAATTCATAGTTAACCTAAAAAGCTGTGCAAAACACCTCCTGGGGAGGATGTTGAGTCATTCATGACCCACCTTCATGCACCAGCCTCATCACTTCTGGGCTGAGTGATCCGCAGAGATGTTGTGTCTCATCTTTATTCCTCTTGGGTTCTTCCCTAGTTTTATCTCCAAGGTGGCCTCTGAATGCTGTTGAGTACAAGCAATTATTTGTATCTGTTGGCATTTTTGGATCAATAGTTGCTTCTCAGTTAAACACATTTAAAACTTCTGCTTTTGTATTTTGAAGGCTAATTCTGGCCCCAGTTTTAACTGATGAAACGGTTTCTTTGTTCTAGATGTCAAGAAGGACTGGTCGGATCACGCGCTGTGGTGGGAAAAGAAGAAAACTTGGCTCCTTAAAACACACTGGACGTTGGACAAATATGGGATACAGGCTGATGCCAAGCTCCAGTTCACACCCCAGCACAAGCTGCTTCGCCTTCAGCTGCCCAACATGAAGTACGTCAAGGTGAAAGTCAACTTCTCAGACAGGGTCTTCAAGGCAGTTTCAGACATCTGCAAAACGTTCAGTAAGTACTGAGAGCCAAAAGCCACTGGTGGGGAGGTTGTCATTTGGTTTTGCTCCTGCTTCTCCTTCTGCCCATGTGCACATCTCATAAATTTATGAAATTGCTGGTATATTCCAGCTTCAAACACGCAGCAGTCACTTGGCCATCAAGTAGCCTGGATATCTGCTCTTTTTCAATTGCATATCTAATACTTTATCTGCAAATACTTCAATAAGGAGACCAGTCATTCCACGAATGAAAGAAGTGTGTTTTCTGTGCTGAATCCTGGTTCATAGCAAAGTTTTTCTCAGTTTTGTCTTAGGCAAGGCAGTAGCAACCCTGCTTTCTCTTAAAGCTGCTGCTCTTGAGTCGTCATGGATTTTTTTTCTGTGAATTTATGCACTAGATGTAAAACAAGCCCTGAAATAGGAAACCTGCCAGCTCTGTGGGTTCTCTTCCAGTGGAAAATCGTATTAGAGATAAAGTGATGATGCTTCAATGTGGTGGTGGGAGGGAAGTGAGTCTCCCTCTCTCCTCCCCAACTCCTTTTCACGCTCCTTTCCCTTGTTGAGAAGAAGCCCCAGAAGAAAGGGTGGATGGTTTCCCACCACAGACACACAGGTCTTGATCCAGGCTTTTGTGCATCGCATTTTACCCACCTTTACAAATTTCTCATCCCACAAACCAGTGCTTTTTCTCCCCTTGATAAAAACCCAGGAGATGGTAACTCCGCTCCGAGGAACTCGAATAGGCACTCGGCTCTGTGCTGGTGTCCTTCCTGCTTGCTCCCCTCCAAAAGGAGCCTGCAACCCGACCTCGGCCGTAGTAAAGCTATTTCTGCTCTCAGAAAGCAGCCAGGGTTACTCTTGGCTGACCCAGTTATTTTGTGAGGCAGGAAGAGCTCAGCCATACGTGTGGCGCGACGGCGTGGCCTCCAGCACATCTGTGGTTAGGTTGGTGTATATAGAACTGATTATGAATTTCTGCTATTTATTTCCTGTTTTTTTAAATATAAATATTGGGCAATTTCTCCTTAAAATAGAAAAGGCTTGGTCAGCATGATTTCCCAGTCGATTTTGCTTCCTCCCAGTCTCCCTTTGCTGTTTTTAATGCCATGCTGGACAGGGAGGTCCCAGGCGACTGCTTGGTTGCTGATGAATCTTCCTGGCAGTGAGTCATGTCAGGAAATTCTGATACAGTTAATCACGTAAGAAGAGCTCTTCCACTGACGCTGCGGAGCAGGCAGAACCTTACATGGGCCTGAAGCAGCCATTTACTCAACTCCAGGGCTCTCTGTGAATTTATGAACAAACCAGCAGGATAATACTAATATTTAAAGCTATGTAAGGGGAAGAAGCTGCTGGCATAGACAGGGGAAAGACATCTGTCAAGGGTGGTTCTGACTTCCTTCCCGTGGCATCCAACCTGCTGGAATAAATATTCTCAATTTAGGGGAAAGCAGGATTTTTGCTGGAAGCCTCACTCTGCTTTTAGTGACTCTTACCAGCCCGAGCTGGCTGGCTGGAAACTACGTGGCTGAATACAGCAATTAAATCTTGTTTAGTCCTTGTCTTTGTGTGTGCTGGGAGCCAGATGTTCAGCAGAGCTACGGGAAACACGGCCACGTCGGCTCAAGGGAAGAGAGGATTGGGATGCGGGGAGGTGGCGGTGTGAGAGCTGGAGGGGTTGGGAAGGTTTTCTCTGGATCACAGAGGTATATGGACACCTATATGATATAGATTACTAGGTTTATTTGGGCACCTGTTATACATAGGTGTTTAATATCTATTTTATCTATATTATATAGGTGTCCAAATACCTCTGTGGTCCCGGGAAGAGCTTCCCAATGGCATGACATTTATATTTATATTTATATTTATATTTATATTTATATTTATATTTATATTTATATTTATATTTATATTTATATTTATATTTATATTTATATTTATGAATTTATTTTATATCTACTGCAGGGATAGGACAAGGGACAATATCTTTAAACTGAAAGAAGGGAGATTTAAATGAGATCTTAGGAAGAAATGTTTTCCTGTGAGGGTGGGGAGGCCCTGGCACAGGTTGCCCAGAGCAGTGGTGGCTGCCCCATCCCTGGAGGTGTTCAAGGTCAGGTTGGATGGGGCTTTGAGCCCCCTGATCCAGTGGGAGGTGTCCCTGTCCATGGCAGGGGGATTGGAACTGATTGGGCTTTAAGGTCCCTTCCAACCCAAACCATTCCATGTTTCTGTGATTTGAATTGTTGGGTTACAGGTTGGACTCGATTATCTCGGAGGTCCTTTCCAACCTTGTGATACTGTGATATTACCTGGGGCAAACACCAAATCACTCCATGTAAATCCCAGTCACTACCCATCCTTTCTTCCTCTGTGACCTTGGTGCTGTGCTGTGGATCAGACACATCCTCCAGCATGGGGTCCAGGAGCAGAGCAGGAGGCAGGAGCTAATCTTGGCTGGGAGATCACGTGCTTGCCAGGCGAGAGGGGCTGATGCTTTCTGCCATGCAGAACCATCCCACAGGTGTCATGTTGAGTTTCCACAGGGCATTTTGTTCTTGGAAGGTGTCAGAGATATCTGCCCATACCTCCGTGTCTGACACAGCTTTCTAATGCCCTCAGTCGCACGGTGTGAGTTTTGGGAGTGTCCTATGTAGGGACAGGAGTTGGACTCGATGCTCCTTTTGGGTCCCTTCAAACTTCTATGATTCTAGGAAAAATGGAGCGGCTGTTGGTTGGTGGGGTCATCCCATCTTGTTCTCTCCAACACAATCCTTTCTTGGGCTCTTGCAGACTCTGCTATAACATTTTCCTAAATGGCCTTTTTTCCCTTTGTTTTTTTTAGTGTTTATGCTGCCCCATTTTTCTCCATTAACTTTTCCTGCCCTCCACAGCGTCTCTGCACAGGTTGGCTGCAGAGGGCATTCATACCCCATATTAATCATGCTAATTGTCTCCCCAAGGAAAACTGAGTTGCTGTTTCAAGTTAGATGGGGAAAGAAGTAGTCCCTGCTCTAACTTTTTTCTCTGCACTTTCTTGATTTCTAAAGTTAGGGTCCAGTGTGGCCTGGACTGATATTGAGCAGCGAAAACGGTGCTTGTGAGTTCCTCCTATTTTGGCTGTAATTTTGCTGTCTTTGCCCTTAGAACATTTAATTACACACTTCAGTAATTTTAACATATGGTGTGATTAATGACTGATGTCAGTAATTCCTTATAATGCAGGGACTGTTGCTGGTTGCATTTATAAAATTTTCTTTATGCAAGTGCGATCTGAGTGATCTTAAAGGTTTTTTGCAACCTTAATGATTCCATGAATGTGCTTGGGTGAATTATTAGGGTTGTGCCTTTTCTTCTATTCCCTCTAAGTCGTACCCAGAGGCGTCACCGTTCCAGCTTGTGGTTGCTCCTTAAAGAAAAGTCTCTGTTCTTGTGCAGAGTGAAGTTATTGCAAAGGGCAGCTCTCGCCACCGGCCTGGCTGTGGCTCCCCGGGGGAGCCTGGAGGTGGCTGTGGGAAGATGCTGGAGCCACTCGCACATCCCTCGCTTTCTTGGAGGTCGTGTGAAGCCGGAAAAAGCCCGATCTCATCCCCAGTGGCTTCATTGCAGCCCCTCAATTCCCACAGCCACCGGTTGCGAGGGTTAATGGCAGGGATTGACCCTGCCTGCGGTAGGAGCAGGCAGGAGGAGAGGAGCAGGATGGTGGATGGGATGGGGTGGCCTGGAAGCCCGCCCAGGAGCAGCTGCTGGCAGGCAGTGTGGCCTGAAGGGCCAGCTGTGCTCTGCAATTAAAGACCAGAGAAAGAGAAAGTAAAACTTCACTTTTTTTTGGAGAAACAGCATTTTGTGCTCCCTATTTGACCACAACAGAGCTCCTGTGTGCCCTTCTCCCTCTTCCCTTCTCCCTCTTCCCTTCTCCCTCTTCCCTTCTCCCTCTTCCCTTCTCCCTCTTCCCTTCTC
Source organism: Tapera naevia (assembly GCA_033556795.1). Taxonomy (NCBI): domain Eukaryota; kingdom Metazoa; phylum Chordata; class Aves; order Cuculiformes; family Neomorphidae; genus Tapera; species Tapera naevia. Next base: position 7,737,464 of record JAUMJJ010000157.1, on the reverse strand, counting down.
CCTCTTCCCTTCTCCCTCTTCCCTTCTCCCTCTTCCCTTCTCCCTCTTCCCTTCTCCCTCTTCCCTTCTCCCTCTTCCCTTCTCCCTCTTCCCTTCTCCCTCTTCCCTTCTCCCTCTTCCCTTCTCCCTCTTCCCTTCTCCCTCTTCCCTTCTCCCTCTTCCCTTCTCCCTCTTCCCTTCTCCCTCTTCCCTTCTCCCCACTGGGAGATATTCCTGCCCAGCCAACAGCTCATCAAATACAGGAATGCAATTTGATGGGGCTGCAATCAACCCTTTATTCGTGAGAGTGGGAATATCCTCATAGGAAAATGGGATTTGGGGTGGTAGGAGCTGTGGCTGCATTGCAGAGCACCCGCTACCCCATCATCCTACCTAACAACAAGCAGGAAAATCCTCTTTTCTTCCCCAAGGGTTGCACTGCAGAGCTCCCACCAACCCACCATCTTACAAGCAGAAAAATCCCCTTTTCCTCCACAGCAGCTTCATTTGATTGTAGAACAGCAGATGCCTTGCATCTGTTCACGCCCTTAAGCTGCTTCTTGACAGCATCCCCTTTCTCCTGCTGCTGCCTGTATGGTTTTTTTTCCATGTGTCCTGGGAGCCATGAGGGTCTCTAGGATCCGTTGCTGCTGTGTGGGCACGTGGGAGAGGAAAAGCAAACAGCAAGATGCAAGTGTGAAGGCTTTTTTCCCATGGCTCAGCGTTTCCTGCCCCAGCGATGCTGCTTCTCATGGGGAAACAGCCTGTGCTGCAGAGCCACAGGGTGAGGGGAGATGCTGTGGTGGGGTAAAAGCTTGCATCCTTCTCCTCTAGCTGTAAGGATTTGGGAGCTACACTGTCCTCCTGCCTGAGCAGAGATCATTGCAATTGGTACTGGTGGGAACTGGAAGCACTGAGAGGAGGATGTGGTGCTGGAGCTGGGAGGAGGCAGCTCTGGGAGGAAGCTCTCCAGAATTCATGACTACTCCCTCCCTTACTCACCCTGAGGCTGTGCAAGATGAAGAAACTCCCTTCAGGTCTTCTTTGATTTCCCCAGAGGCTGGTAGGCATCACACCCAACTCCTGTCTCGTAATCCTCAAACAGCTCCATGTGGATTAGTCACCTGTTTTGGAAAACAAAGTCTGCGGAGCATCCCATGTCAAGCAGTGGCAGTTTCCACGCCTGCATCCCATCTTGCTCCAGTCCCCAGCTCCCCAGGGGCGAAGGACACCAGGAAATTTGGATCCCTCTTGGATGGAATCATAGAATCATAGAATAGTTTGAGTTGGAAGGGACCTTAAAGCCCATCCAGTTCCAACCCCCCTGCCACAGGAAGGGACACCTCTCACCGGACCAGGCTGCTCAAGGCCTCATCCAGCCTGGCCTTGAACACCTCCAGGGAGGGGGCAGCCACAACCTGTGCCAGGGCCTCCCCACCCTCATTGTGAAGAATTTCTTCCTAATGTCTAATCTAAATCTTCTCCCTTCCAGTTTAAAGCCGTTAAGGTAAAGGTAGTCCCATTTTGAAAAGACTGTGGGGCAGAGGGAGGAGGGATGAGATAGAGTCCTGTGAGGCTGACAGGCTGCTTCCCCAAATCCACAAGGTGCTCGAGGCCGTGTGCCTGATGGGAAGGCAATATCCAGTCTTCCTTGCTTCAGCCTCCAGCCACTGAACACAACCCGAGATGGTGACGGTGGCATTTGGGAGCAGCAGTGGAATTTGGGAGCAGCATGATGCAAGCCTGCCCGGAGCAAGGCGACACCATCCAGCAGTCTGGATGCCGAATATGACCCTACCTTTTTTTTTTTTTTGCCTTTATAAATGATCTCCACTCCAGTACAGAACGTCCTCTGACTTCTGAAGTATTTGTAATATTTCCACGCCCTCATTTGCCAAAAAAACTTCTATAAAAAGCCACTGTTGTGTTTTTTTTTTTTCCTTTGCAAAACTGAAAACCTTTGGTACTCTGAGATGCGCAGCATTCCCAGTGCTGCCCGTGCCCCTTAGCACATGGAGCCACAGCCCCAACCCATTTGCTTTATTGAATCATAGAATGGTTTGGATTGGAAGGGACCATGAAGGTCATCCAGTCCAACCCCCCTGTAGTGAGCAGAGACATCTTCAACTCCATCAGGTTGCTCAGTGCCCCATCCAACCTGACCTTGAATGTTTCCAAGGATGGGGAAGCCACCACCTTTCTGGGCAACCTCTCCACCCTCAGTAAAAAAAATCTTCCTAATATCAGGTCTGAACTTTTACTTTTTTAGTTTAAAACCATCACCTCTTATCCTGTTGCTACATGTCCTGTTGAAAAGTTTTTCCTTGTCTTCCTTATCAAACCCTCTTTAAGTATTGAAAGGCCTTCTCAGAGTCTTCTCTTCTCCAAGCTGAACCCAGAATCTCTCAGCCTCTCTTCATAAGGGAGGTGTTCCAGGCCTTTTATCATTTTGGTGGCCTCCTCTGGACCTGCTCCAACAGGTCCATGTCTTTCCTGTGCTATGGGCTTCCAGGAGGCAAAGCTGTCCCGAGTTACTCCTGGCTATTGCAAACATCTTTAAGCATTTTTTTTTTCATTCCTTTACATCCCACTGGAAAATAAAGTAGCATTTTTACTAAAATAGTGGTGCTGAAGGGGAGTCCTGGTTGCTTGCTGTGAGCATCTTGGGGGGTGTTTGGGGCTGACACCAGCATCTCGTGATACAGTCTCCAGATGCTCAGTAGCACCATGAAGATGCTTGGAGATGGCATTGGTGTCCCAACGTGGAGACAGACCCGATGAAACCATGAGGAAGGGTTTGCTGCCTTTTGCTGCCACGAGCAGAGGGGTTTGGCAGGAGCACAGCTATTTCTAAATATGTCTAGGGGTGGGTGTGGAAGGAAATCTTACCATTTAGAGACTCGGCCAAATTGCAATGTACTCAGCTTTTGAAACAGCGAGGCCCAAGCGTAGCACTGCCAACTTCTTCATTTCACTGTTTTCCTCTTTTATTGCTCGCCTGTATTCAGCTGGAGCTGTTGTGTAGGATCCAGAGGAACACCAGAAGCTGGACTGTAAGGGGAATAACGAGATTTAATGGCAAAGTGACTGAAATGGAAAAAAATACTCCCCTTTTCTCCGTCCCCAGTCCCCGCTCTGCCTGTTGAGTAGCATCAGGTTGTATGTCACCATGTGAGTCAGTGAATTTTTTCATCCTTACTCTGATGTTGACAGAGACCCTTTAAATAGAACTCCATCCTGAAGGCATTAGGGGATGCTGGCAAACTCAATGCTACTGCCTTCCTTAAGATTATCCTAATTGCTCGTTCTAGTCCAGTGCAGATGATGTAAACGGGGGTTATTCTCTTGTTTGTGGCACTTAATTGAGCTGATTTTGACTACAGCTACAGTTCAGATGTTTCAGGGGCAAGGCTGGAAGTGCTGTCTGTGCTTCGAGAGGCATCCAGATAACTGGAGTGTGGGGATTTAGTCCCACTTGTGGAAAAAAGTCATCCAAACATTCAGCTTTCGTTCACTCTGTTTCTCTGGCAGCCCTTTTTATTAGCCTTGCAGTAACACTTGGCTCCATCACCACTGGCTGCCTCCTCCCTCTCCTGGGACCTCCCAACCAATGGTTCCTGATTTCAGCTCTGGGTACCACTTGCACAGACCATGTTTGCGAGCAAGCCTTCACATCACTGTAACCCCCACTGACCTCAGGTTTTGGGTGCTTTTCAGGTCATTGCTCTCTGTCAGCAAGTCAACAGGCACTTGGGATTTCCGTGCTGAATTTAGGAAGGGTCTCCAAAGACCCTGCCAGGGTCTCCAAAGACCCTGCCAGGGTCAGGCCCAGTTTGGTCTGCACCTACAGCGCTTGTTGGGCATCTCAGGAAGCTTTGTGGAATGTCTTGACATAACTGCATGGTCTGGGGCAGCAACTGAAGGACTTGGCTTTTACCCAAATAAATATTTAAGCAACCAGGCAGCTGAAGAACCCATAATAAAATGTTCTGAATGTAGGCAGGTGTACAGACCTGGTAAACTGTGCTAAGGGGGTGAGGACCTGCTCCAGATACCACCCAGTGTCCAGTACAACCAGGGTCTTATCTCCAGGCACTTCAGAAGTTAGGCAAGTCTCTCTTTTTATTTTTTTTTCCCTCTGGTCTGTTTTGCAAAACCTCATCTTGAATGAATTTAGGTTGAAGATGGATCAGAGAGTTAATTCTGTAAACTCAGAATTCTGTAAATTCAGGAAATGCCATCCATCGAATGCACTTACTCCAAAGGAAAAATGCATTGGGTTTTTTTTTAAGTCTGAAGCAGGAAAGAAATGGGGTTTGAGGTCTCATTTTCCTAACAATTCTCATGTCAATGCGCAAAGGCTGTAATTTTTATGAGTCATTCCTTCAAGACACTGGTGATCCACTGCAGAAATATCCCACTTCAAAACGCAGTGCCTAACGGAGGGTAACTGGATCAGCTTTAAAGAGAGGATTTCCCCTACTGCTGTCTGTGCTACAAGTAAAATTATGGACATTTTTGTGCTTCAAAAGCTACTCAGACAAACCAGCTCTCTGGCCTTTTAAAGAAGCCAGAAATCAGATGGAAAATGGATGCTAAGAGCTGCTTTGAAGAATTAATTCTTATATATCAAAACTCCACATTGAAACTAGTGTGATTTCTCATAATTTTAAGTACTGGGGAAGTCAGTACATACTCAGACAGAGTTTCCAGTGGATGACACCGTGTTGCAAATGGAGGTGATGCAAGAAAACTGAAAATCTGGTTTCTCACCAGCATGGGAGCCCATCTGTTGGAGCACTGGAATTGTCCAACCCCGTGGCCTACTGCTTGGTGGGGTCTGGGATCCCTACGTTGTGAGTAGGGACAAAACAGCAAAGTCACCTTTCTTCCACACCAAGACACATGGATTTTGGTCCCATCTCTGACCACGACTGCTCTCCCATCACAGTTGAAGATGGAACAGCTGCAAGATTGACTTGGTGGATTCTGTGCAGAAAGGCGTGAATTGTGAATTTTATACCCTGCAAGGCAGGTAAAGAACAGCCAGGGGGTTTGTTTGTGGTGGGAGACAGCACAGACATAAGTAAGCTCTTGCAGACAGATGGAAAAGAAGATGCTGTAGGGAGTAAAATGTCTCCATTCAACAGTCAGAAAAATTTTCACCTTCCCTGTCCCATTTTTAAAATGCCACCTGTGAAAAGCATATGTGTGTTCTCCTCTTGCTGAAGGGCATTTCCCTCACTTGATGACAGAATCATAGAATGGTTTAGGCTGAAAGGGACCTTTAAAGCCCATCCAGTCCAATCCCCCTGCAATGACCAAGGGTATCTCCAACTCCATCAGGCTGCTCAGAGCCCCATCCAACCTGGCCTTGAATGTTTCCAGGGATGGGACAGCCACTACCTCTGTGGGCAACAAATGCCTTAAGTTTGATGGAGCCCTTCTGCTAGGACGTTGACATGGAGCTGCAGCAGTGCTAGGGCTCGCTGGTCCAACATGGGCTGGAGGAGATGTCAAAATGTAAAGAGTTCCCACTTGGGTCCAGCTGAAAAAAGAATTTGGACCTGTTTTTGGTCAGCTCTCTCCTGTCTGCATGGAGCACGCTGCGTATCTGCTTACGGATATGGTTTAGTAGGGAGACAGGCACGGTTGGACTCGATGATCTCAGAGGTCTCTTCCAACCTTACGATTCAATGTTTCTATGATTCACAGATGGTTTCTGCTGCCGCTGCCACCAGCGATGCCAGGGATGCTCAGTGAGAGACTGGAAAGCTGAGTTTTCACGTAGTTACACAATAAATAGAAATAAAGTGCTGAAAGGATCATTTGCAGTAATTTCTAGTAGTTGTTGCCAGTGCCATCTGTCCCATGAGTACAGACAAGGAGCCTCTCTTGACATAAACACAGCCCTGACCAACATGTCAATTGAAGAGTCAACGCATTAGCCATGTTCAGAAGGTCACTGCTCCTGGTCCACCCTATTTCACTGACTGTTTTTCCTTCTAAGGGACCCTTTCCAAGAGCAGGCTGGCTTCAGCTGGAAAATGTGAACAATGTAGTTAAGAGAGGTTTTCAAGTGAGTATTTGGGGCTGAAGTCAAACCCTGTAGAGATGTTTTGCCCCAGTTGAACAACTCCAGCAAATGAGCTCCTCCAGGTGAGGTGGAGCTTAGTAAAAGGCCCAAATGTGGATAAAGGACTACTTTCTTTTGCATCACTTGGATACTTTCAGGATCTTTCTCTTGCTTTTATGGCCAGAGAGCAAGGGCTGAAGCTCTGGAGTGGTTCCTCATCCCGGTTTTCAGTTAACTGGAGTCCTACCATCTCCTGCTACCATCGTACACCCTGGGATAGGCTTTGCTTTAGTCATGTTTGCCAGACCCAGCTCTGTTCAAAACATGCTTTAAGACCCTTTGTACACTTATGAATCATAAGCAGTGGCAAACATTTTTTTCACCAGCAGTTTACTGAAAGATCGAGATGTGCAGCCAGCAAATGTGCAAAAATGCTTCTTACTTCTTCTTTAACTCATAGAATCATGGAATGTTTTGGGTCAGAAGGGACCTTAAGGACCACCCAGTTCCAACCCCTGTGCCATGGGCAAGGACACCTCACACTGGATCAGGGGGATCAAAGCCCCATCCAACCTGGCCTTGAACACCTCCAGGGATGGGACAGCCATGACTTCCCTGGGCAACCTGTGCCAGGGCCTCCCCACCCTCCCAGCAAAACATTTCTTCTTACTATCTTGTCTAAATCTCTCCTCTTTCAGCTTTAAACCATTCTCCTTCATCCTGTCACTTCCCTCCCTGATCAAGAGTCCCTCCCCAGCTTTCCTGTAGGCTCCCTTTAATTAAGGTTGCTGGAATTCGTAGAGTCATAGAATCATAGAATGGTTTGGGTTGGAAGGGACCTTAAAGATCATCCAGTTCCATCCCCAATGCCTGGGGAAGGGACACCTCCCACTAGACCAGGCTGCTCAAGACTGGGTGGGAAGTAAGGACAAGCCTCATGCTCTTGCTGTTTTTGTGCTCTCTGCCCTTTAGCATGGTAGGCTTTAATTTTCCTGCAACCCTCAGTTGGCTTCATTGTGTTTATAAAGTCTTGGAGACGATGGTATGTCCTGCAGACCACTGTTCAGAAGAAGTTTACAGCTTATCACTGGGAGAAGTGCTTGGCTGCAGGGATGCTCCAGCACCACAAGGATGCTGCTGCCTTTACCAGGCTCCATTCCAAAGCAGCTGCCGAAAACTTGCCCATATCCTTTGTAATGGGACGGTAGCGTCATGAACAACTGAGGGACTATAAAAAGTTGCTTTGAAATCAGATGGTCAAGCTTTGGGCCGTCTCCAACAGATTGCTTTCAGGAGCCGAGCTTGGCCCAGAGCCCTTCTCTTGGCCTCTCTGAATGGTTTCAGCTGCGAGGCTGCATCAGTTGCTAATGCACCATAAATAAACACCAGAATATAAACCTTGCTCGCAAAATACCAGGGGAACTCCTCCTTTTAGGCTGTGCTGCGTGTTGTCCCTCACACGTGACCTGAGTTGTCCCAGCAGATTTTTTCTCCGTGAGGTCAGCTGGGAGTGATAAATGGGAGTGGGAATAGCTGTCTGCATTCATACACGAGGTATTTATTTCTAGAAATGGTCAAAAATTGGGCAGTCGAACTACGTGTTGGTTAGTGGGTACAGGGACAGAGATTAGCATGGTAATATGTATTTAGTAATAATAAATCAGTATTAAAGCTTAAATAAAAGTTATATATGTTAATAGAATATATAAATATTACAGAATCACAGAATGGTTTCAGTTGGAAAAGACCTTTAAGATCATCAAGTCCAACCATCAGTCCAGCCCTGCTGAGTCCACCACTAGACCAGGACCCCAAGTACAACATTTACTTGTCTTTTAAACACCTCTAAGACACCTCTCTTCCAGAGAACACTTCCAGTAAAGAAATTCCTCCTAATATCCAGCATAAATCTCTGGTGCATCTTGAGGCCATTTCCCCTTGTCCTGTCACTGGCTACCAGGGAGAAGAGACCAACCCCAACTTCACTACAACCTCCTTTCAGGCAATTGCAAACAGTGATAACGTCTCTCCTCAGCCTTCTTTTCTCCAGACTAAACAGCCCCAGGTTCCCTCAGCCTCATAAGACTTGTGCTCTAAACCCTTCCCCAGCTCTGTTCCCTTCTTTGGATGCACTCCAGCCCCTCAATGTCCTTCTTGTACTGAGGGGCCCAAAACTGAACCCAGGAACTCATCAACGCCAAGTCCAGGGGGGACGATCCCTTCCCTGCTCCTGCTGGCCACGCAGTTTCTGATACAGGCCAAGGTGCTGTTGGTCTTCTTGGCCACCTGGGCCACTGCTGGCTCATATTCAGCCACTGTCAACCAACACTCCCAGGTCCTTCCACTCCAGGCAGCTTTCCAGCCATTCCTCTTCAAGCCTGGAGCACTGAACCGGGTTGTTGTGTCCCGTGTGCAGGACCCAGTACTTGGCTTTGTTGAACCTCATGCACTTGGCCTTAGTCCATCAATCCAGCCTGTCCAGATCCCTCTGCAGAGCCTGCCTACCCCCAGACAGATCAACACTCCCACTCAATTTAGTATCATCTGCAAACTTATGTATTATAAAATAATAAGTATCTATAAATACAAATATAACTTAAATTAAAGCTATGCCAAGTGATGGTTTGGGATGGGAGACCAACAACATGGGAGATGGTTAAATCCAGAAGTGCCCAGCCTCTGGATTCAGGAATGCTGGGGCTAGTGAGGTGCATCCCTGGAAGTCACCTAAAATCAAATCCCTTGCGGGGTTAGTGGAACAAAGCCTAGGGATGTGACCTGTCAGGGAAGCCATGCTTTAATCCATTTATCATAAAAAAATATGTAATTTTTGGAATGTACTCTTTGTAACTCTTAAGTGTTCAAAGAATGTGTAGATATGGCACTTCACAACATGTTTTAGCAGGCACGGTGGTGTTGGATTGGCAGTTGGACTGGATGATCTTAGAGGTCTTTTTCAACCTTTATGATTCTATAATGGCAGCATTCCCAGATGAACATGGAAAAGCCCTTCTGGTTGATCAGCTCACGGTGTGTCCCTGGATGGAGTGAGCTTGGAGCAGAGCTTGCTTTCAGTCTGAGGTTTCCTCACTCATTCACAGTAAGGAATGATGCTGGGTCAGGACAGACACGTCTGCCATGGGGATGTGTCCAGCTCATGTCACATGCTGGGGCTGAAATTCCCATTTTAATTTTAATCCTGTACCTGGGAGTGGACAGCAAACTCACTGCTGCCAGTGTAGTGGTGAGGTACAAGTGATGTACTTTCTCCTCATTAGAATAATGACTTATTGTCTTGTCCAGCATTATTCTTTGTGGTGGAAATACAATACAAGCAGCTCCATCTCCTCTTTCTCCCAGTCCTTGCAGCTACAGCTGCTGGTGTCAATGTGCAGCAGGAATAGGACTGGAGCTGCTTTCCTTAGGGCACACCAAAGGCAAAGCTCTGCACATCTCCGTGCAAAAAATAGGTAGAAACAACACAGGGGCTTGAACATAGAATCATGGAATGGGTTGGGTTGGAAGGGACCTTAAATCCCATCCAGGTTCCAACCCCCCTGCCGTGGGCAGAGACATCGTCCGCTGGATCAGGGATGCTCAAAGCCCCATCCAACCTGGTCTTGAACACCTCCAGGAAGGAGGCACCAACCCTTCTGTGGGCAACCTGTGCCAGGGCCTCCCCACCCTCATAGGAAAACATTTCTTCACATGGGCAACCAGCTGCAGAGGGGAGCTCCAAAACTCTTCCTTCCAGGCTGAAGCATGACCCATGGTCTCCTTTTTTCCAAACCAAGCTGCATTTCAGAGTGCTCTGACCTTTTTTGCAGCCTTTCATCGTTGCAGTGATGGCTTCGTGCCCAGGTAAATGCTTTTCCAGGTCAGTTCCCACATGTCGACCGAGGACAGTTTAGAGTAGATGGAGGTTTTTGTTCCTCCCCTCTTGGTTTTTGCCGCGCCGGCGAGGGACTCCTGGCTCCCTTCCAGTCCCTTGGGGGTTTCGGTGGTGTGACAAACGATGGGCTCCTCTTTTCCCAGAAAGTTCCTTCCTGCTTGGAAGCAACTTAAGCAAAATCAAAGTGCCACCTTTGTGGGAAATTGCCAAATGGCCCTGAAATTCTCTTTTTCATTAGCCCACCCATACTCCCATGGCTTAAGCCACAAGCACACTGGGATGCTCTTCATTTTAAATAACGTGGTTTTAAAATTATTCAGGCTGGTTCTGGGCAGGGAACTGGGAAAGGCTGGAGTTTTGCTGTGAAAAGGAAACACTTTGTCCAAGATCTCTTTAAAAAGTGAGTGCCTTAAATATAGGCTCTAAAGTTTCCGGTCTGGTGTGTAAATAAAGTTGACTCTTGGATTGCTCCTGTGGGAGGGAGGGCACCTGGCCTGTTACCTATGTGACTAAATAGGGGTTTATCTGCTGATTAATATAATATTCATATTCATATTTAAGATAATGGTGGTAATGAGGTACTAGACTCTTGTCACATGGTCTGGCAGTGCTCGTGTTCGCGTTCGAGTGGCTGTACCTGAGAAATCCTGCATTTTACCCAAATACCCTGCTACCTCTCCAGCCAAAGAGGTGCTTGTTTCCAAAAGGCTTGCAGGGAAAATGTTCTCAACTTGATTTTTAACTATTTCAAAGCAGGAAAATCAGCCAAGGGAGATATTACACATAGAATCATAGAGTGGTTTGCGGTGGAAAAGGACCTTAAAGATCATCTTGCACATTGCTGGATGTTGTTCCTAAAGGAAGAATATTCTTTCTTCCCCTTTTGTCCCATCCTGCCTTTGTAAAAATCATCCATTTTCTCCTCAGACATCAGGCATCCAGAAGAGCTCTCCCTTTTGAGGAAACCCAGAGATCCTTCAAAGAAAAAAAAGAAGAAGTTGGATGATCAATGTGAAGACGACGCCTTCGAGCTGGAGGGTCCACTGATCACGCCAGGGTCTGGTGAGCTGGGGCTTGCAGGGAAAGGGTCTGCAGGAGGCAAGCAGATAATAAATCGAGGTGGGGGATGGAAATGGCACAGTGATATCAGTCTGACCTTATGGTCTGCACAAGAAACGGACCCTGAATGAACTCCACCAATCATCCAGGGCTGCAGCACTCGGTCACGGTTGCACAGATGCATGCCTGAAGCTGTCACGCATATCAGGGAGCAGAGCAACGCCAGGCGCTATAAAATAAACCAGAAGCCAAGTGTGACCACTTGAACACTCAAGATTGTGTTACTGAAAGGTTTTCTTACCTTATTAAGAAAGGAGTTAAATGGAAAATCGTTCCTAATGTCAAATTCCAGGTGCATTTTAGGCAGTACCACCGTTTTACTCTTTATTTATAGCCCAGCAAAACCACTATTTTATTAATTGTGTTAATGTTTTCTTGTGTTAAGGGTGTAGGTATAGATTGTAATGCTAAAAAACACCCTTTTTATTGCTTGGGGGTTGTTTGCCAGTTTGACTTAGAAAGACAGAGCAGCATTGGGAAGAGAATGTCTAACTCCATTCCTGGTGGAGTAACATTGCTGATGGGGTAACATTGCTTACCACAGGCAGCAAACTGATGCAGGAAGGTGTTTGCAAGCAGAGAGTTTCTTCAGCTCTGCTCCACAGCTGCTGGAGGTGTGGTTCTGAAGGCAAATGTCAGGAGCTTAATCCATAAAGGCAGTCAAGTGGGAGCACTTTAACCCGAATGGGTTTGCAGAGAAAGCTGCAGCAATGGGTGCTGCTGGGCTAGTGTGATGTGTCTGGCTGACAAAGCTCTTGGTTGTAAATCCAGTGATGAGGAGGAAGAGGGCAGCTTTAATTAAAAAGAAAATATCTTGGAATTCAGTAAATTTGTATTAGAACCATAGAATCATGGAATGGTTTGGATAGGGAGAGACCTTTAAGCCCATCCAGTTCCAACCCCCCTGCCATGGGCAGGGACACCTCCCACTGGATCAGGGTGCTTAAAGCCCCATCCAACCTGGCCTTGAACAACTCCAGGGATGGGGCAGCCACAACTTTGATTAATTGATCTTAAATTAACTGAAGTACAAGTACAGGTGAGGCAGTGTGGTTGATGCCACTGGTGGCTCTGGGCTTGCAAGCAGGAAGGTTTTGGCTGTGCAGAGTACAGGTGAGAGCAATAATGCCCTGGAGCTGCCATCCCAAAGTGATGGGCACCACGGGCTCTGTAGCAAGGGAAAAATAATCCTTCTTTTATTCTGGTCTCGTTCTTTCTCCTCTCAGTTACTTAAAAGCACTTCTGGGCTAATCCTTTCCCACTACTGGCTCAGGGAGTTTTCCCTGCTTCAGGCCAGGCTCCAGTCAATTTTAATTTTCATTTGGCATTTTCATCTTGAATTAGCCTTCCCAAAAGTCAGTGTTCGTGGAGAGTGTCTCTGTTAGATTAATAGGAAATACTTGGCCTGCTTTGGGGGAAATGTACATGAAAGACAGGTTTTTATTTGAATTATTTATTGGTCTTGGAACTGTCTTGCTGAATTTGCTTTCCTTGTGAATGGAATTAGTTTTACTGCAGGTTTAATTACTGCAGCTACCTGCCATGGTCAGTTAGAAGTCATGTTTGGAACCTGAATCAGCTGTTTCTAAGAGTTGTCCCAGCACTAATTTGCTGAGCACCCCGTACCTGGCAGTGAAACCACTGAAATCATGGGAGGCAGAGCTGTCAATACACCCACAGGGAAAGTTGCCCAAGACTTTCCATTAGAAGACTTGTGTTCACTTGTTTATAAGTTGGTCAAACTTACAGCTATTTCAACTGGAACTTTCCATGGCATTGCCTACCTCTGGCAGTTTTTTTAAGGGAAGCTCCTTCTGAGATGTTTCAGACGTTTGGAGAAGGTGATGAGGAGAACATCCAAGGGGAAGTTTTGCTCCTCTGAAGCAGACATTCAAATAGAGGAATGTGGAGGATGTGCATGGGAAAACCTGCCTGATTTGGGGCAAGAAGTGGGGTTTGGTTTTGTTGGTCCAGTTAATGCTCAGCCCTGTCTCTTGAGCCACATGAGGCTGGCCCGCTGCAAGGGCAGGTGGGGAAGAGGCAAGAGCATCTTTGGGGGTGCAGTTTATTGATGGTGATGGTGCCAGTTCTTATTGAGCTGCTCTGCTCCAGCATGACAACAGTCTATGAGGAGAACACATTTCTATGGCTTTTATAATTATAGAATCCCAGAATATCTCAAGTTGGAAGGGACCATAAGGATCATCAAGTCCAACTCCCAAAATATAAGGTACCTGGCAAGTCACCCCCAGCCACCTTCTTGCACATGTGAAGGTTGAAGGTGGCTATCTCCAGCCCTTGGCCATTTTGCTGCTCATGCCTCTTGATTGCAGGTACCCACAGTGCTTACTGGTCCCCCAGATCATTAATCCAGACTGGAATACCAGAAAGACTAGCAGGAGCATTGAAAGCATCCTGGTGGTTTTCTTTGATGGTTATCACTTATGTATTCCATTCTCTCAGGCAGTTTGTGATCACGCTTCTATGTTATTTTTCATTTCCTAGCCAAGATGTTGGCTGTCACTGGTTGGATGCTGCCAGTTCAAACCATTCTTGCTGCTCCTTGAGATACCAATCGCAAGAAATGAGAGTTTGGAAAGGTTTTTCTGTTGTTTTGATTTTAGCCTTTTCCAGATGTCTATCTAGCTCAGCTTTCTGTCACTCAGGGAGGAGGGATCGTTGGTGTGAGGAGCTGGAGGGTAGCCCAAGGGGGTGGTTCAGGGCTGCAGCAGGTGGTGGCATAGAAGAGCTTGCTTCTGACATCTCAACCCCACCACACACCCCTTCACCGTGCTCGTTGAGGGGGAGTTTGGGTGCGTCGACTTGCACGTCTGAACAGGCTCTGATTTAAAAAAGGCCACAGCTCTTTCCCAGAAAAGCCCGTTGTTGGTCCTTTTAGGTACTGTCAGGCAGATTGAAGCCCAGCAAATGGTGCTGAGCTCATTGCCTGAGGTACCTGCACAGTGGAATTACTGACATTAGGATACGGCCGTTGAACCTCCCATATTTTGAAAATCCCTATTTTATGTTCTAAACATAAAAATCCATGTTCCTGTGAGATGAATAGGGACTGTTTTGCTCTCAGCTATTTTGGGGTATGAGATACCAAGCTGAGTCCACTTTCTTCTCTTCAAATTTGTAATTTTGAAAGGGTTTGGGTTTTTTTCGTTGCTTTGAGTCGGTACAAGCTGTGAAGCTTTAAAAGGCCTGGGAGTGACGTGTGCTTCGGGAACAGTTTTGCACCAAATCGCACCACTTGCTCAGCGTATTAATACCAAATTATTTGACCATCTCAGCAAGCTTTTCCATCCGTGAAATGCCGTGTTTCCATGCCTGGCTGTTCTTGTAACATGAATAAAATAACTGTGGAGTCACTTTGGTTGCTTTGCCTGCCGAGTCCACCAGTGCTGCTGCAAACACTCCACTTGGATGGTTAAACCTCACCTCTGCTATTCTGCCATCTTCCAGAACTGCCCATGTTCGGCTCCTGTCCTTTCCTACTCTCCCGGTGACTTTCTCTCGCCTTCTCACTTCCCTCCTTTCTTTCCCTCTCCATAGGCACCGATATTCTTTACATCGGCCCCGTCAAAGGTGAGCTCCACCTCAGTAGGACTTTTGTGTTCTGCCTCTGGCCTCTTTACTCCACCCTTAGTTTATTTTCCTGCTCCTCTAAAACTTTTGACTTCCAAAATCTTTAAGCACCAGGTAAGTCAGGGGCCAGTTGTGTCCCAGGTGCCGCAGAAACGCAGAGGGCAGGAGTTTCCCAGCGTGGGAGACCTGTTCCTTTTCCCATGGATTTGGGCTGGAATGAGTTTTCCATCAGTTTGGCTCTTGGAAGAGAGTTGACAGAGAGGGGCAGCTTTTCATGGGAGAACAAGCAGCGCAGTGTTTTCCCATTGTGGAAAAAAAAAAAGGGGGGAAGGTTTTTCATCCGCTGGCTTCGGGTTTGTGTCTGAGTTGGCTTGGTTGGGAGCAGGCAGGGCTCAGCCATGAGTTAACTCTCAGCTTGTATTCCTCTTGCTGGTAGGAAACATATATTCAAGCCCAGGACTGTATAGCAAAACGATGACACCGACCTACGACGCTCACGACGGCAGCCCCCTGTCACCCACCTCAGCCTGGTTCGGTGACAGCGCCCTGTCGGAGGGGAACCCGGGCATCCTGGCTGTGAGCCAGCCTGTCACCTCCCCAGAGTCCTTAGCAAAAATGTACAAGCCACAGGCGCTGCTCGATAAAGCCAAAATCAACCAAGGGTGAGTTCAGGATTTGGTTTTCTGCTCCTTTCTTCCTTTTTTTTTTTCAATATGGAGTTTTAAAATGCGTTCTTGAAAGCGTCACCGCGACTTCGCCGGAGCTTTTTCTGTGTGTTATCTCATATTGGCAATTTACAGATGGCTGGATTCATCCCGATCTCTTATGGAGCAGGAGGTGAAAGAAAACGAAGCTTTGCTGCTCCGGTTCAAGTACTACAGCTTTTTTGACCTGAATCCAAAGGTACAGAGCTATTTATTTCACTTGCATCTTGCAGGCAAAGGCTTTGAGCAAAGGATACTTCTGTCTCTGATGTGCTTTTGTGTTGGGAAATCCTCCAGTGTTTTGAAGATTGGTTGTGTAGGCATCAAACACGAGTTTGTGCGCTCCCATGTTGAGGTTTGCTAATGGTTGGGTATTGCTAAAGGTGTTTGAAGGGTTGCTTAGAGCCAATCTGCTTTGGTGGCAAATGCTTCTCAGTCCAGGGTTGAAGTGTTGCATTGAAATAAAAGGTGAAGTGGTTTGTCTTGAACTGTGCTTGTACCTTTGACAAACAGTGCTTGTTTTTGTGTTGTGCCGTAGTACGATGCGATCAGGATCAACCAGCTGTATGAGCAGTCCAAATGGGCCATTCTGCTGGAGGAGATCGAGTGCACGGAGGAGGAAATGATGATGTTTGCAGCGCTGCAGGTAGGAGACAGCCCAAGGAGCTTACAATTTTCATAGAATCATAAAATGGTTTGGTTGGAAGGAGCTCAAAGCTGATCCAGTTCCAACTCCCCTGCCGTGGGCAGGGACACCTCCTACTGCATCAGGATGCTCACAGCCCCATCCAACCTAGCCTTGAACACCTCCAGGGATGGGGCAGCCACCACTGCTCTGGGCCTCCTCACCCTCATCATGAAGGGTTTCTTCCTAATGTCTCATCTAAATCTTCCCCCTTCCAATTTAAAGCCATTCCCCCTCATCCTGCCCTCGTAAAAAGCCCCTCCCCAGCTTTCCTGGAGCCCCTTTCAGTACTGGGAGGCTGCTCTAAGGTCTCCCTGGAGTCTTCTCTTGTCCAGGCTGAACAACCCCAACTCTCTCAGCCTGTCCTCATGGGAGGTGCTCCAGCCCTCGTGTTGTCTTTGTGGCCTCCTGGACACATTCCAACAGATCCATATCCTTCCTGTGCTGAGGACTCCAGAATTGGACACAGGACTCCAGGTGGGGTCTCACAAGAGCGGAGTAGAGGTGGATTTTGGTTAAAGTTGCATTTGTAGCATTGCAGTCTTCTCTGTTGATGAACATTGATTAATATGATAAGTGAGAGCTGCTGTAACCAGTGTTTTAAGCTTCACCTTGTCTTCAGTGGGAGATTAGACTTCTCATGCTGGTAGAAGCTGGATCATTTCCCATCTCCTAATCCTCACTTGAGCTTGTTAGGTAATTTAAATATTTGCTGCTGATTACTTCTCATGAAAAGAAGCTTGAACTTCTTTTACCAAACATGTTTATGTCTATCTTAACTATTAGTTTTGCCCTTGTAAAAATCCTCCAGTAAGTACACTGGGTTACTGAACTGTACCTTTCTGGCAGGCTGCTCCCCAGACAGCTGGTGGTAATCTGTGGGTTTCCCAGAACTATTTATTTATCTGTTTTATGAAATACTCGGCGTGATTTGGCATAGATACTGCACCTGCTATTGACTTCTGTGAGAGGGATGGCAGGCCATTTACTATGTGTGGTCTGGCACGCTGTAGGATGCAGGAATGTCCCCATCAGGAGCAGGGCTCTCTGCTCCTGGGGCCTCTCCTAGGAAAACAGAAAGTGAAAACAGAACTATTAGGGCTCATTTTACCTCTCCGAGGAGTTCAGAGTGGGCTGGGCATGGTCCTTTGGGGGAGATTTTATGGATATTTTGGTTTTCTGGAGTAGAAACAGATGCAGTGCTTCCTCCTGAACTGGGAAGTGTGCCTGATGCACCAAAGGGTCATGCTGCCATCCAGAGGGACCTCGGCAGGCTGGAGAAATGGGTCGAGAGGAACCTCATGAAGTTCAACAAGGAGAAGGGCAAAGTCCATTGTTGTCTTTAAGTTCAACAAGGGGAAGGGCAAAATCCTTCTCCTGGGGAGGAACAACCCCAGGCACCAGCGTATTCTGGGGGCCACCTCACTAGGAAGCAGCGTGGCAGAACAGGACATGGGTTTGCTGGTGGACACCAGGTTGAACGTGAGCCAGCAACGTGCCCTTGGGGCAAGGAAGGTGAACGATATCCTGGGCTGCACTGGGCAAAGCCCAGCCAGCAGGTTGAGGGAGGTGAACTTTCCTCTCTGCTCAGCACTGGTGAAGTCACAGCTGCAGTACTGGGTCCAGTTTTGGGCTCCTCAGTGCAAGAAAGACGTGGAGAGAGTCCAGTGGAGGGCTACACAAGTGAGGAAGGTCCTGGAGCATTTCTCCTTTGAGGAAAACCTGAGGGAGCTGGAACTGTTCAGCCTGGAGAAGAGGAAGCTCAGGGGGATCTTATTAATAGAAGTCACCACCTGATGGGAGGCAGTAGAGGAGATGGAGCTGGACTCTCCTCAGTGGTGCTCAGTGACAGAACCAGAGACAATGAGCACAAACTGAAACACAGGAGGGTCCCTCTGAACACCAGGAAGCACTTTTTTACTCTGAGGGTGACCGAGCACTGGCACAGGTTGCACAGAGAGGTCGTGGAGTCTCCATCCTGGGAGATACTCAAAATCTAACTGGACGTGGTCCTGGGTAACATCTGTAAGTAGCCCTGCTTGAGCAGGGAACAGGACCAGGTGACCTCCAGAGATCCCTTCCAGCCTCAACCAGTCCGTGATGCTGTGGAAAGAGTAGCTTTGCTGTGTGGGCTCCAGAAGGGTCCTTCAGGGTTTGTACCACTGACTCCTTAGACGGAAAACAGCCAAGCCGGTCATTCCTGGCTTGACCATGCTCGGGTCTCAGCACTTGCCGGGCTCTCCTCCTTCCTCTCCGCTTCCCAAGCACAGTGGCTGTGTCATGACAACCCTGCAGCATCCGACAGATCGCAGGAGCATCCTGGTGAAATGCTGTGCCTTGCCTTTCAGTACCACATCAACAAGCTGTCCATCATGTCCTCGGAAAACCACCTGAACAACAGCGACAAGGAGGTGGATGAGGTGGACGCTGCACTCTCAGATCTGGAAATTACTTTGGAGGGTGGCAAAACGTCGACGATCCTGGTAAGGGTTGCAGGTACACAGTGACAGGGTGGCTTGTGCTTCCCTTCATCCCAAGCTGGGGATTCTTCCAGGCATCCAATCTTTCTGTTTCCTTCCTCTCCCTTTTTTCCCTATGAGAAAGATGCCCACAGCCCAGTGGAGCAATGCAGGACATTGACCCCAATAGTGTTTTCTTCTAAATAATATGTTTTAAAATACCAAGGGGTTGTTCTGGTGGGAGGGGGCTCTAATCTGAGCCAGGATGCAGCATAAAAACCTCTCTTTTTGGGGTGTTTGCAGCTACTTTAGCAGGGAGAGCCCAGCCCAGCCCACTCTGCGTTGCCGCAGAGTCGAGCGCAATAATGCATTTTTCCTGCACTGTAGGACCCCTGCACCAAGCCACCGTCTCCATGAAATAATGGAAAACTCAGATAAAATTAATTTAGTTCCTGTTCTCACTACAGGCTTTCTGAAACACTGAATTCTTCACGCTGAGGTTTCCCTTCCACTGTTTCTAATTCATGGCAGAGGTTGACAACGCCTAAAACAGCTGCCACGATCTTCAGAAATAACTTATGCTGATGAAACCTGATTTTGATTAGACTGGATTTTAGCCTGGAGTGGGCTACATTTCAGATTATTTGATTTTTTTGCAGATAGGCTGTTTTAACACTGCTTTTCCACCTTTGAAACTGTAAAGCCCGAAAACCAAACTGCAGAAGAAGTCGTCGGTCTGCTCAACTTGGCATTTATACCATCTCTGAGTCTCGCTTTAAGTTCTTCCAAACCCTAAAATCCCTGAAATTTTCCAGTCTTACGCTTCATATAATTTTTTTTAAGTCTTTGCAAAGTGTCTTTTTGAAGTTAACCTCCATACTTAGCCTGCTTTGATACCTTTAATAACGGCAGAGGTTTACAACATTAAGCAGTCGCCGCAGAGAGAGCAGCGCTGCGACAGAAATAATGACACGTTTGTATCACCAGGAGATCTTTCATGATCTCCTTGCAAAACCAGATTTAAAGCACAGTGCTAAGGACCAGTCCCTGCCAGACAGGGATAACGACCACAATGATTCATCAAAAAAACCCCATCCCTTTCCGCAGGGGTTGCTGGCAGTGGCCATTTCCAGATGCATTCGAGTAATTGAATATGGATAATGGGCAATTACTGGATTGTTTGTTTAGATTCTGCATTTTTTCCCTGTGGTATCTATAAACATTGCAGAGAGAAAGTAAACTTTCTTGCTACTGGAAGCAGTTGGAGTAGTCTTTACTTTTTATGTCCTTCACAAACTCTTTAGATTGAGCTTGTGGGGATCAAAAGTGCCACCCGGTATGATTTTACTCATTCAAAATGTGAAGATAAACTCAATATTAAAAAATCTAGGGGAGGAAAAAACCTTTCTAGGTCGTCAGAAAGCCCTGTGGAGCTGCAGAGGAGGGTCTTTTCCTTTTGTTGGGAGCATAAGGAAGTATGAAGGGAGGAGAAAAATCCCGGTGCAAACACAAGTCAGAGTGACCGCCGGTGACCTCACGGGTGGGAATTGGCTCCAGCAGCAGCAGGAATTCCTCAGGCAAAGACAAAACCTTGTCCTCTGGTTTCCAAACAGCTCTTCTGCACCCTAGATTTTTCTCTGCTTGCTCCTCCTGTGAAGTGGATGGGGCTTTCTCAGGAGCACTTCCATCAGCCCTGAGTCCCCAGTGTTGACCAGTCAAGCTGCCTCCGCTGCGAGGATCCCTTCCCTCCCAGACCCTCCAGCCCAGCTCCTCTTGGACAGATGGGTGAATTTGATAACCTTTTTTTTTTCAGGGTGACATCACTTCCATCCCAGAGCTCGCCGACTACATTAAAGTCTTCAAGTAAGTGCTGATGGGAGGAGGTGCTTGTGAAACTGGTAATGGTTATGAATAATTAATAGTCCTACCACCTAATATCCATTTTTTTTAATCTCCTGGCATCAAAATCTTGCTGTGCTGTGTTATCTCGAGCAATCACTGTGTAATACCACAGCTGAGGGTGTCTACACTCTCTTGCTGTTAACACATTTACTTCTTTATCCCATAAAGTATTTCACAGTATTCAAAATATTCAATATTCATCAGTTCTTAAATACAGAACCCAGAGTGTTGTCCCATTCCCACCACCCCTGCAGGTACGCATCCCTCCCGGAGAACTTGCTGCATCCCATGGCCCATAGCAAGTGCTGGAATAGTTCTCTTAACACAATTAATGCCCAGGAGGTAATCAGGCCATCCTAAAATTAGGAGTGACACTTAGAAACCTTGCTTGAATACTTCTCCTGGTTTGCAGGAGGAATTATAAACGGCCAGGATCCTGATCTGTCCACCCTCTGCTTGCCAAAAGGAGCAGGTTAAGCTAACTGCTCCGTTTCCAGCTCACTTGGGATTTAGGGTTCTTTGATTTTGCTTTGACTTGGATGGTGCTGTGTGGAAACCAGGAACGGCAGCGTCTGGACTTTGAGTAACATTTTGGCAGCTGCAACCGTCTTTGGCAGTTTATTGCCTGCTGCAGCGAGGGTTACAGTGAAAGTTCTGGAAACTGGAAATAATGATGAGATTTCGCAGCTATAGGATATAGAAGAAAAGCTATCAGCAGCAAAATAGCTCTGGAACAAGCCTTTATTTCATTAATTGTTCAGTTCTGGAGCCTGAACCTGCCGCTTCTGTTCTGAAAAACTCTTTCTTCCTCTCCGGAGGCGAATTATTAAGGTCTCTGTGTCCGTCTGGCCTTGTGGTTGGTCTTAATTGGGTGAATTTTCAGGGCTGTGGGCTGTGCCCAGCATCTGAGAGGGTTTTTTTTTCCTCTCCCGAACAAACAAACAAACAAAAAACGTGTTTTATCCTTTGATGTGCTCATTTGCCAATAAAATTAGGCACAATTCAGGGAGCTAATTGCTTGCAAATTGGAGAGCCAGTTGGTGGGGCAGGAGATGGAGCAGTGAGAGGCTGCCAGTTCCCCCCCCACACCCAGTGCAGCCCCGAACCCCAGGGTTGGGATTTGAGGTGGTCCTGCTGCAATGGGGGTGCACAGAATTGCCATTTGCTCCTAAAAAATGAGGGCCAGGTGGTATTTTACTGCCAGAAACTCAGCCTAAATGATGGGATGTTAGGAGCTGGCCCAGCTTTGGATGTGCCTCTTGTCACAATTTACTGGGGAGAAGCTGAGAGATTGTTCAGCCTGGAGAAGAGAGGGCTCCAGGGAGACTTAGGGCAGCCTCCCAGTACTGAAAGGGGCTCCAGGAAAGCTGGGGAGGGGCTCTTGATCAGGGAGTGCAGGGATAGGATGAGGGGGAGTAGTTTTCAGCTGCAAGAGGGGAGATTGAGATGACATCTTCAGGAGAAATGTTTTCCTGTGAGAGTGGGGAGGCCCTGGCCCAGGTTGCCCAGAGAAGCTGTGGCTGCCCCATCCCTGGAGGTGTTCAAGGCCAGGTTGGGTGGGGCGCTGAGCACCCTGATCCCATGGGAGGTGTCTCTGGATGGGATTGAGGTCCCTTCCGACCCAAACCATTCCATGATTCTGTGAAGCTGCAATATATATCCCTGGTGTACCTCATATATGTCCTGTATCTGTGTCTCTGCATGTGCCTGGTGTTGTTGCAGAGACTCAGGATGTTTCCCTCTCTCCTGCCAGCTGGTTACTGTCCATGTCAGCCAAAATGCCCTGCCTGCAATTTAAAGGATTCCCCAAAAAAACCCTCAAGACAGTAAAAAAGTATTAAAACATCTTTAGAGAAGGAGGCAAAGTGAAGGATGGAAAAACCTGCACGTGTAGGATGTCTTGGCTGGAGGTTGGTGACCTGTTCTGTAGTGGGAGGCAGATTTCAAAGGAAACCACGGTTGTAAAGTTTGCCTGGGGCAGGGATGTGTGCCAAGGCTTTAGGAGGAGGAAAACCAGCCAAGGCAGGAGGAGGCAGCAGATGCTCCGAGCTCAGGTGTCCATCAGAGGTGTGAGAGCAGAGTCCAGGCAGACACAGTATTTCTCCCCCATCTCCCTGATTTCCTCCTGACCCACCCAACCCAGGCAGCTCCCGGCATGCTTTGGCTTGGAAATGACAATGCAAGAACTCCGAGGACGAGCAGTTGGGGCCATCACATGTTTGATCCCTGCAGGCAGGGGCTGAGCAGCTGTTTCTGGGCTGGGGATGTGAGAAATGCATTGCAGTGAGGAACTGCAGATACAGCCTGGGAGTGAGGTTTAGAAATCAAGGGGATTAAGAAGCTCCACGAAGGTCCTGGGCTCGTGGTGGGCTGAACAGGATAAAGGTACCACCATGCCAGGCGGTGCTTCCCTTTGCTGAGGGCTTGCAGGGCCATCACTGCTTCTGCAGTGTCGGGCAGGATCCATGTTTTCCATAGGAAACCAAACTTGACTTGAAAGAAGTCATGCTTACGGATCCCTAAGGCTTTTAGATGTAGCACTTCCTTCCAGAGCTTGAGCAGACTTGTTCCAGTTTAACATGGGAGGTGAAGAGGCAGATTTTGCAGCAGGTCATGGACAAAGCTAGTTTTCTGATAAAGTTTTCTACCTCTCCTACCTTGCCCCAAGTTAACGAGACCTCCGCGGGGCTGAAGAATCCAACTGTGAACTTGCAGCTTGATTTCTTGACCCAAAATGGTAATGAAGGGATGGTGAGTGGTGGCTGAGCTCCCAGGCAGGGACTGTCCAGAGAGTGGCCATCCCCCAGGCTGCTGACCCCTGGTTTTCTAGGAGGAAATGAGTTTCCCAGTACAGGACCTTGATGTAGGAGCTTAAACTGAATGTGATGTCCCTCAATCTGTCTGGCAGACCCAAGAAACTGACGTTGAAAGGCTACAAACCGTATTGGTGCACCTTCAAAGATACCTCCATCTCCTGCTATAAAAGCAAAGAGGAATCCAATGGGACTCCTGCACACCAGATGAACCTGAGAGGTAAGAGAAAGACATTGAGGGGCTGGAGCACATCCAGAGAAGGGGAACGGAGCTGGGGAAGGGGCTGGAACCCAGGGGTTCTGGGAATGGCTGAGGGACCTGGGACTGTTTAGCCTGGAGAAGAGGAGGCTGAGGGAAGACCTCGTTGCTCTCTGCAGCTCCCTGAAAGGAGGTTGTGCTGAGGTGGGTGCTGGTCTCAAGTTGCACCAGGGGAGGTTTAGATTGGATATTAGGAAACATTTCTTTACCAAAAGAGTGGTGAAGCCCTGGCAGAGGCTGCCCAGGGAGGTGGTGCAATCTCCATTCCTGGAGGAATTCACAAAACACATGGCTGTGGCACTTCTGCACATGGTTTAGCAGGCACGGTGGTGCTGGGCTGACAGTTGGACTGGATGATCTTAGAGGTCTTTTCCAACCTTTGTGATTCTATGATTGTCTCCTTGGCACGCCCTCCTAGGGTTGGATAAATATATTTAAAGGAATGAGGGTAACTGGGTTTGATGGCATGGCATCTGCTTAGACTTCTAGAAAGTGAGCATGTGGTACGTGTGACCCCAAGGCCACCAGCTCCCCAGTGCCACGGGGAGACAACCAGCTGTCCTTTTTATTGTTGGCTATCCAAAAGAATTGAATTCCAATGGCAGAGATTAAGTTTGAGCTGGAGAGAACAGACCATGCTCTTTCTCCACTGCCTTTAATGTGTTTTCCTCCTCTCCATGGTGCTGGTTCTGAGCAGCCTCGCTCAGGCGTTCCCTTGCAAGCCTTCCACACGTGATTTTAATTCCTGCAGCTGCTGGCCTTCCTTATGTCAGGTTAAACATTCCTTCTCCAGGAGCTACCAGACTGCAGAGAGCTTATTTTTTTTCCCTGTGGAGGCAGGAGCAGATGTGATGCCAAGTGACCTCAGGCTGCGTTCAGAGCGGAGCCTGGCCCGCAGGACCTTTTTTGGGGAGCTTTTGACATATCTGCTGTGACAGCACTTTTAAAAAATCTCGGAGGCGGCGTTGAAGCGGCGCTCGGGCCGACTTGGCTGGTTCAGTTCATCACCCCCTGGTGTTTATACAGCCACTCACAGTCCCTTCCTGACACCAAAAGAGGGATGTTCACACCTCATCACTGACTGCAGCAGCCATGCACCCGGCTGGAATAATGTATAGGGCTTTCAGGGTGAGAGTCAGCACCCATCCAGCCACCTTATCCTACCCTTTCATGAGTATTTCAGGGTCATGGAGTATTCGCCAGCCATCAGGTCCATTCAGGGGGCCAGGCAGGATCTATCAGATGAATCCTGCAGGCACACATTAGCTTTGGCTTCATTGCTTTCAGATCAGGTCTTTGCTTTTTTCCTATTGCTTGGATAAAGAGACACCTGACACTGGTTTTGTCCCTACTGTGTAGAGTGTTCATCCCATTGGAGATGTGGTGCGAAACTTCTGCACCACTGAGATGCTCTTGGACACCCTTTGGTTGGAGTGCTTTGCTTTTTCTTCTCCTTTTTGGGGATGTTTTTTCCCCCTTTTTAAAGGGTACTTATTAAACACCAGTTTCCTCGTTGCAGGATGCGAAGTTACCCCTGATGTGAACATCTCCGGTCAGAAGTTTAACATCAAACTTCTGATTCCAGTGGCAGAGGGAATGAATGAAATCTGGCTTCGCTGCGATAATGTAAGTTTATCACTCGTGCCAGCCATCTCTTCACCCTTAGGCCACCATCAGCTCATGCTCAGATGTGCTGTGTAGCTGGTGTTAACTAAAAGACATAAGAAAATGCACTCAGGTGTGTCTGTGTCTCTGTTTTGGGGGGGTAGGAGACACAGTATGCCAGCTGGATGGCCGCCTGCCGCCTGGCCTCCAAGGGCAAGACGATGGCCGACAGCTCCTACGGCATGGAAGTGCAGAACATCCTCTCCTTCCTGAAAATGCAGCATTTAAACCCAGACCCACAGCTGATCCCAGAACAAATCACCACCGACATCAATCCCGAGTGTCTGGTTTCTCCTCGCTACCTGAAAAAGTACAAGAACAAGCAGGTAGGTGCTGGCCCGTTCTCCCGGCACGGTGTTGGTGTTGGTGTTGTTGGTGTTGGTGTGGACCGGGCTGACTCTGCACCCGTTGCGGCGGTAGCTGGCGTTTAACACCACGTGTTTGGGATGCTGTCACTTAATCAGATGCACACAGTTACTAAAATGAAATGCAGACTGAAATGGTTTCGATCCAGCACCTGGAGATGACTCCCACAACCTTAATTGTACCACGTATTGTGCCGTGGTGCACGTACACAGCCTCATCAGCAGGAACTGTGTATTTTAAATACATTTAAAATGTATCTATGCTCATTTTAAATGCATTTTGGGAATGGTGTTTCCTCCTGCTGATACCAAGCGACAGTGCAGCAAAGGATGGGCAAGATGTAGCAGCAATGAGACAAAACCAATCCCTGGTGCTGGGATTAAAACCCCTTCCCTTGCACAGAGTGTGCAGGAATCCTCAGGATCAGCGGAGTCGCAGTTGCTTGCAGTGCTTTATCCAGACTTGGCTGTGATGCGGTTTGCATATTTTCTGTCTTTGCTTTTCCACTACTTCCAAATACCATTTCCTTGAAACATTGCTTCATTTTGAGTTGCTGTGACTCGTGCTTGAACTCCACGCTACGTTTGATCCGTGCATGACAGGGCTGAACTGTTCTGCACTGGAAATAAATGCATGACTTTCTGAAAGACGTTATATGTCAGGACAGAAGGAAAAAAATAAGGAAGGCATTGCTCTGTGGCCTTTTGGTGACTTAATAGTTCAGCTGCAGCTCTGCAGGCTGCGTGCTTCTAGCTGGCTGTGGCTACATAGGATTTCTCAGAACCCAGAAGAAGGCTGCAAGTCATAGAAGCAGGAAAAATATAACTTTTTATTGGCACAGCACGATGATTTCCTGGCAGTGGACTTATATAGTCTTTATTATTCCTCTGAATAAGCCTTTATATCCACTTGGATGGAGGAGAGGCTGCATAAATATACCATTTTAACATATATAATACCTTCTAGGCTTGAACTTGCTAAAAATGGAAGCACCTGGAAAAATATTAGCTTGCAGAACTTGCTTACCGTGCAGGTACCATCAGTAAAATAACCTCCATCGATCTGAGAGGATGGGCAGGAGCCCTTGTCCTGCTCCATGCCAGGCCAGCAGTCACGATGCAGTCCACAAATCCCTTACAGACATTGGCTAAAGAGCAGATTTAGGCTTTTCCTTTCTAGCCAGAGGTAGATATTGCAGCTCTTTACTGGCAGCACACACAGCTGGGAGGGATCGAGGCTGTGGGAATGCAAGGAATTTGACCACGAAGGTCCCTCTGTGCCCCAGCACGGGGCGAGGAGGAGGAGGAGGTCGGGGCGAGGAGGAGGAGGAGGTCGGGGTGAGGAGGAGGAGGAGGTCAGGGTAGGGAAAAGGAGGAGGAGGTCTCACAGCTCACGAATGGTGCTGAAATGGGAATTGGCAGTGGGCCTTTCGGAGGATTTATAGAGGCACTTGGTCCCACACCAGGCCAGGAGCCACTTGGGTGGTGTTTGTCCCCACGTGCTGTTGCAGCAGTGCAAGGTTGGGTTTGGGAAGCACCAAATCCTAAATGAAAAAAAAAAAAAAAGCCCAAACCCCAAAATAAACGTGTTCACAGCTCTCAGGTGCCTTGCTGGAGTTCAGTGTTGGAGTGGCATCCAACTGCCTTGCAAGGGCAGCACATCATCTGCAAGTTGCACCAGGGGAGGTTCAGATTAAACATGAGGAAAACTTCCTTGACTGAAAGGGTTCTCCAGCACTGGCAGAGGCTGCCCAGGGAGGTGGTTGAATCGCTATCCCTGGAGGTGTTAAAAAGATGGGTAGATGAGTTTCAGAGGGACATGATTTAGTAAGTGGACAGGTATGGCTGGACTCAGTGATCTCAGAGGTCTTTTCCAACCAGATGATTCTATGATCCCTCCGTAGCCGTGCGTGCTCCAGATGATGCTGCCCTCCAGCCCCTTGTTTACCCCAAGCAGCATCCCCATTATTTCTCTGCATATCTCAAATAGAAGGAGCTGTTGAGGTAACAGCTCATGGTGAGCTACTGAGCTTTGTACTGAATAAATAGTCTGGAGTTTGCACAGAGGCATGGAGAGGAGCATGAGGACATGGATCCTCCTCTGAGCTGGAGACCCCTTCATCCACCAGCAGGACCAAAACCAGCTCAGGACCAAACCATCTCTGCACAATGCCAACCATCCATGACCACACCAGTGCTCAGGCAGGGCCAGCACAAGGGACAAACCTCCGCTCGCTTGTCCCCTGACGTTCACCTTGGCTGCTTTTCTGCCTAAGAAATTGTGCATGCCGGTTTTTTTTTTCTTGAACTTTTGGTTTGCAGTTAATTTACACTTTTTCTTTGCTTTGTTGCCATATTTCTGATTGCTTTTTTTTTCTTTCTGCCTCCTTTTCTTGGTTTTTTTTTCGCCTTGCCATCTGCAGCCAGGCTATGTAAGAGACTTGGTAAGTGACAGCGACAACAAAATTAAGATAAATGTAAGATAAAATAGTTTAGAACCCCTTTGGTTTAGAAAGCAGCAATGAAAAGACTAACAAAACCTACACCCTCCCTGAGAAACGCGGGCCCTGTTTGCTTTTTATAATGGTCCCCAGTGATTTATGCTGCAAAACTGGAAACCCTACACCAGAAATCTGCCCCGCTGTTTGCTCACATCCTGCGTCTTAAACTAAATGAGCCGGAGCGGCTCTTTGCCTCCAGACAGCTCAGATCTATATTTGCTTTTATATGTCTGGAGGCACGAAGCAAAAGCAGCTCCACATTTATCAGCCGTGCTCGCAGCCTTTGAGCAGTCGTAGCTGAAATAAGACCTCAGGGTAGAAATTATCGGTTATCTGCGTCGATCGGAACCGCGCTGGCTCCCGAACGTTCGCGCGTCGGTCGAGACGGCGCTGACGAAGCCCCTCTCCTAAAGCTGGTGTTGTCTCACCGCCTGCAGATCACAGCACGAATCCTGGAAGCCCACCAGAACGTCGCTCAGATGAGCCTCATCGAGGCGAAGATGCGCTTTATTCAAGCCTGGCAGTCGCTGCCGGAGTTCGGCATCACGCATTTCATTGCAAGGTCGGTGCGTCTGCTGGGCAGAACAGCAGGAAGTCCATGAGTCAATGCGTGGGGTACATTAAATCCTTAGCTGGGGAAGCACTGGAACTGGAATTAAAAGCATTAATTAACATATTTTAAACCAATAAACCAATCTTATGTTAACTCAGCTGCTGAATTCAACGTGCGTAGCCGTGTATTGTGGGCCTGCATTTATTAATCCCCAGTTATTAATCCCATATTGCAGGTTCCAGGGGGGCAAGAAGGAGGAGCTGATTGGCATTGCCTACAATCGGCTGATACGGATGGACGCGAGCACGGGCGACGCCGTCAAAACCTGGAGGTTCAGCAACATGAAGCAGTGGAACGTGAACTGGGAGATTAAAATGGTGAGCAGGTGTTTTACACCTTGGCCACTTCCCTTGCTCCTGTTTGTGAGACAGACACTGCGCTCAGGGGGATTTCGAGTTGGCTTTCCAAGAAAGTCAGCTTTTCCCATCACTGATTGCTGAAGCGCGTCCCATCCAGCAGCATCATTGTAATACAAGAGGAAACGGCCTCACATTGCACCAGAGGAGCTTTAGATCAGATATTAGGAGAAGTTTCTCTACTGACAGGGTGGTGAAGCCCCAGCAGAGGCCTCCCAGGGCAGTGGTGGACTCTCCATCTCTGGAGGGGTTCAAAGAATGCGTAGATCTGGCACTTCAGGACATGGTTTAGTTGACACGGTGGGGCTGGGCTGATGGTTGGACTGGATGAGCTTAGAGGTCTTTTTGAACCTTAATGATTCTGTGATTCTATATAGTATTTCCTGTTCCCTCTTCCACTGTCTTTGGGATCCAGTGCAGCTTGTCCTAAGGGCTGATGGAGTTGAGTCTGACCCTTAAAAAGAAGAGAAATAGCAAATCTCTAATGCAGCCAGTTACACACTTAATGCTAATCATTTTCTCCAGTCTCTGAACTTACAAAGGCAGGTAAATAAAATTAAACTTCAGAACTGACACTCAGGCTTGATCCTGACCAGTAACATTAAGGTCCTGAGACTCACCCATACTAATATTCATTTTATTTGCAGTACAGCTCTGACTTTTGTGTAACTGATGAAAAGCAGCAGCAGACCCTTCGCTGGGCTCCAGGGTGGGCTTTTACCCCACCGTTACGTTTGGCTGCACAACATTTTTGTGCTCCTTTCCAGCACACCACTGGATGAAAATCACCAGGGATGTGTGAGAGCCCTTCTGTGGTTTGTGGCTCATTAAGAGTTGCTGGTGAAATCATTCAGCTTCCCCTCTGCCTCACTGTCTTTGTTTTGACCCAGTTGCAAGCCCCGCTATCCCAATTATTCAGCTCAGTTACTCCACTGGGAATCTCCCTCCCTCCCTCCCACAGAGCTGTCAGTGATGGGGAATCAAAAAAATAAGGGGCATCAATAAATGGGAGGTTTATACAGTCACTCCGAAATGAGCTCCCCCAGCCCCCATAAAACATTTCTGTGGGCAAAACTCAACTTAAAAAAACCAGAACACACTCTCAGGGAAATCTGGAAAGAAATTCCAGCCCTTGGCAGGTCTGTGCCCCGTCTGTTGTTTCTCTTGAAGGGAAGAAGATGTTGTCATGTGCTCAGTGCTGAGAGGTGCAAAGATGCTGGGTAATTATCTGTGAGTCAGGGCAGAATAAAAGGTGTAGTGGTGAAAGAAAGGAGGGAGAGGAAGGGAGGGAGGAAAGGAAGGAGAGGAAGGGAGGAAAGGAAGGGAAGGAAAGAGAGGAAGGAAGGGAAGGAAAGAGAGGAAGGAAGGGAAGGAAAGAGAGGAAGGAAGGAAAGGAGGGAGGGAAGAAGGAAGGAGAGGGAGGAAAGGAAGGAGAGGAAGGGAGGGAGGAAAGGGAGGAAAGGAAGGAGAGGAAGGGAGGAAAGGAAGGAGAGGAAGGGAGGAAAGAAAGGAGAGGAAGGAAAGAAAGGGAGGAAAGGAAGGAGAGGGAGGGAAGGGAGGAAGGGAGGAGGGGAGGGAGGGAAGGGAGGAGGGGAGGAAGGGAGGAAGGGAGGAAGGGAGGAAGGGAGGAAGGGAGGAAGGGAGGAAGGGAGGAAGGAAGGAAGGAAGGAAGGAAGGAAGGAAGGAAGGAAGGAAGGAAGGAAGGAAGGAAGGAAGGAAGGAAGGAAGGAAGGAAGGAAGGAAGGAAGGAAGGAAGGAAGGAAGGAAGGAAGGAAGGAAGGAAGGAAGGAAGGAAGGAAGGAAGGAAGGAAGGAAGGAAGGAAGGAAGGAAGGAAGGAAAAAATTCAATTTCAAAAATGAAGCTAAATAAGCAATACAAGGTATTTCTGTATCTAAACATTTTAACAATAATCACAGAAACAATGAATATATCCAGTTGGAAGGGGCTACTATGGGTCCAAATCATATTTTTCATCGCTGTTTATTGCTTAGGCAACAGGAAAAGACTTCTGGTTTAACAAAAAGCAGCTGGGACCTGGGGCAGTTCAGCCTGGAGACGAGAAGGCTGAGGGTGAACCTCATCGCTCTCTGCAGCTCCCTGAGAGGAGGTTGTGGTGGGGTGGATGTTGGTCTCTTCTCCCAGGTGACAAGTGACAGGATGAGAGGAAATGGTTTAAGTTGTGCCAGTTTAGGCTGGATATTACAAAATGTTACTTCACTAAAAGGCTTGACAAGCACTGGCTGAGGTTCCCCAGGGCAATTGTGGAGTCTCCATCCCTGGAGGTGTTCAAAAACAAACGTGGGGACATGGTTCAGTAGGCATGGTGGGGTTGGGCTGACGGTTGGACTGGATGAGCTTAGAGGGGTCTTGGAAGGAAGGAAGGAAGAGCTTGTGTCAGTGTAGCCCCTTTGGGAAGGCGCCGGCGAGGCTGAGCCCTGTGGCTTTCCCTTCTAGGTGACGGTGGAGTTTGCCGACGACGTCCGGGTGTCCTTCATTTGCACGGAGGTGGATTGCAAAGTGGTGCACGAGTTCATTGGTGGTTACATCTTCTTGTCGACGCGAGCGAAAGATCAGAACGAGAGTTTAGACGAAGAGATGTTCTACAAACTGACCAGTGGTTGGGTGTGAGTCCCATGTACTGTTCACCGAGAGGAAACCCCATGGCCATATTAATATTTAACTTCAAAAAGCTGTCCTTTGAAATATGCTGCTTAATAAAGTAAGCTTGAAATGTATCTTTTTTTAAATCATGAAAGTTTTTGCATTACCAGACCAGTTAATCTGTGTGCACTAATGAGCACTTCTAATTTGCTATAACAAGACCATATCTGGGCTGGGTGATCCTGCCACTGGATACAGAGTCCGAGGGGGAGATCAGGAAAAGATTTGACTGACTTAAAATAGCCAATTTTCTACGAGAACTCTAAGCCATCTTCTTGTGAAGCCATCCAGGGCTTAACCTATATGAAGTCTATTTATCATGTTTAATGCATGAGTGTTTTCTTTCTTCCCATTGTGTTTTTATCCTGTACATTTGTCCCGTTTGGAAGTCGCCCTCCCCATAGGTAAAGCTGTCCCCTCCCTCCTTTCACACTACATCCACCGGGACTGCTTCAGGTGCCTGACATGACTTTGTGTGTGGCCTCAAAAAAGACCTCCTGTTAGTCTGTTACAGCTTGGTTTTATTTGTTAACTTTTGCCTTTTTGATAATCATTTATATTGTCTTTTTTTTTTTTTGTAATGTTATTTTATTTTTACACCGTATTGTATTACGACACGTTTAGTATTCACCAGCATAGTCACTGTTCTGCCTATGATATGCAAACTTTTTTCATTACAATATGAAGTAAAGGTCTATGAAGTACAGTTTGTGTAACTAATGTAAAAAAAAAAAAACCCACAAATTTTATAATATTGTACAGTTTTTTTAACTAGTGTCACAAGCCAGCTAGAATATCGCATAGATCTGGTGTAGCAGCATTAACTATAGTGTGCCTGGAAGGGGTAAGGGGAATAACCAAGAAACACAAAATACCCCCATTTCAGTCCAGTAAATTTTAGTCTACGTTAAGTAGGATTTCAGAGCTGTGCCTCAGCACCCTCAGCACCCGATACCTGGGGCCAGGATGTCCCCATTTGTTAAGCCAGCGCAGCTTGAACGCTAATGGAGAGCCATCTCCTGCCCCACCTCCGCCGAGGAGTAACCAGTGTTTGCGTTCCTGTAGTCTCTGGTTTCAAGACTATGTACAAATGCATTTTATTTTAAATAAAAGTCAAATCTTTTATTTAATATTCAGCTGGTTTAATATTATTTTATTTAATAGTCACTCCGGGGCTTTGTGGTTCAGCTGTGCTATGGCAGGGCCGTAGCAGCTCCCGTATGATCCAGCCACCCCGTGTCAGCATCCCGCTGGCTTGTCCTGAGCTTGCCAAAACAGAAGGCCACCAACAAGGCAAGCAAAATACAGGGAGGGGACAGGAGAATCCAAGGCACCAGCAGGTCAAGGGAGTTGATTCTCTCATGAGAACCCACCTGGAGTCCTCTATCCAGTTCTGGAATCCCCAGCATAAGAAAGACATGGATCTCTTGGAAAGGGTCCAGAGGAGGCCACAGAGATGATCCAAGGGCTGGAGCCCCATTGCTATGAGGACAGGCTGAGAGAGTTGGGGTTGTTCAGCCTGGAGAAGAGAAGGATCCAGGGAGACCTCAGAGCAGCCTCCCAGGACTGAAAGGGGCTCCAGGAAAGCTGAGGAGGGACTTTTTTACAAGGGCCAGGAGTGACAGGATAAGGAGGAATGGCTTTAAATTGGAAGGGGGAGGATTTAGGTTAGACATGAGGAAGAAATTCTTCATTAGTGAGGCTGGGGAGGCCCTGGCCCAGGTTGCCCAGGGAAGTGGTGGCTGTCCCATCCCTGGAGGTGTTCAAGGCCTGGTTGGATGGGGCT
The DNA here is from genome assembly GCA_033556795.1 of Tapera naevia. NCBI lineage: Eukaryota > Metazoa > Chordata > Aves > Cuculiformes > Neomorphidae > Tapera > Tapera naevia. The sequence goes on along the minus strand of JAUMJJ010000157.1, from coordinate 7,704,037 downwards.
CTGAGCCCCCTGATCCAGTGGGAGGTGTCCCTACCCATGGCAGGGTGTTGGAACTGGATGGGTTTTAAGGATGCCTTCCAACCCAAAACATTCCATGATCCCCAGCTGGGCAGGCAATGGGAAAGCAGCCATGGAGTGCCTGGGATTTGTGCAGTGATTATTTGGCCATCTCCTAAATTTGAAGGCTGATGCTGAAGATCTGAGGTGTAAAACTCAGCACACTGGGCTCAGTTACCTTGGTGAGATGGGAAATCGATCTATTTACACATCAGGCTTAAATGCTGTATTTCAACCTTTCAATTGGTGGTGAAATTAATCAGGACATTGAGGGGCTGAGCATGTCCAGAGAAGGGAAAAGCGCTGGGGAAGGGGCTGGAGGACAAGTGATATGAGAGGGAACTGGGGTTGTTTAGTCTGGAAAAAGGAGGCTGAGGGGAGACCTTACCACTGTCTACAACTGCCTGAGAGGAGGCTGTAGGGTGGTGGGTGTTGGTCTCTCCTCCCAAGTGTCAGCTGATAATAGGATGCGAAGAAGTGGCCTCAAGTTGCATCAAGGGAGGGTCAGATTGGACATCAGGAAACATTTCTTGACTGATTTCTCAGGCCCTGGCAGAGGCTGCCCAGGGAGGTGACAGAGTCCCCATCCCTGGAGGTGTTTAGAAGACAGATGAGATGCTCAGGGATCTGGTTTAGCAGTGGACAGGGACAGTTGGACTCGAGGATCTCAAAGGTATCACAGTATCATAAGGTTGGAAAGGACCTCTGAGATCATCGAGTCCAACCTATAACCCAACACCAACACCAACACCAACACCAACCCATCATCTAAACCATGGCACTCAGTGCCTCATCCAGTCTCCCCTTAAACACCTCCAGGGTCGGCGACTCCACCACCTCCCTGGGCAGCCCATTCCATTGGCCAATCACCCTCGCAGTGAAGAACTTTTTCCTAGCCAAGAGGTTCTGTGATTCTATAAAAGCAGGGATGGTCCAATGGCTCTGGGTGATTTCTCCCATTCCTCAGTCCCACCACGAATGGGACTGTGGCCATGGCAGAGGTGCTGGGCCTGTGCCGGGATGCTCCCAACCCTGCCCTACGCCCACGGGCTTGTTCTTTGGGTGCTGGCAGCTCCTGGCTGCCCGGCAAGCCCAGGCAGTCCTGGGTGGCACACGAATGGAGGAGAGGCTTGCATGCTCCAGGCAGGCAGTGCCAGGATCTTGGCTGGATTCAGCAGTGCATGAGGCAATAAAAATGTGCCTGGAATAGCACCAAAGCTGGGTGTGTGATGGGGACAGGTCCCTGAAAAATATTTACCTCCCATTTCATAGTTGGAGGTTATGCAGGATGGGAAGGTGGAGAGGAAAGATGGGGGGAGAAGATGCATCCCCTCCTTGTCTGTCTGTCCATCCATCCTCAGCTGCCTCAGCGGGGCTTTGCTATGCTGAATCGGGGCCCGATTTTGCAGCTGAGGGAGGCAAAAAGGCAGGAAATGCTGAGCAGAAAAGCAAAGGAGGTCGGGGAAGGGGCATGGGAAGGCAGCAGCTGCTTTCATCCCCAGCCCTTCCCCACACAGCCCCCTGAGGACAGGAGCCAGGAGGAGGTGGATGGGAAGCAGGGAGCAGTGCAGGAGGATGGGAGGCAGCAAGAGGGTCGCAGGGGGCTTCAAGGTGAGCCAAAGGAGGCTGATGGGTTCTCTAGGGTATATTTCCTTTCTCCTTGAATGAAAAGATGCAGTGAAAATGAGCCATCGGAGTGGAGGGGACAGGGGAATAGAAAAAAAAAACGTGGTTTACCTGAAGTCTGGAGAAACACCAGACAAAATAGAGCACAAAGCTAATTGCAAGCACTGGGCTGGTCGGCACAGATGGGAACTGCCACACAGCAAGGATGGACACGGGAGTGAGGATGGAGCATGAGGAGCACATTGCAAGATCAGAGTAGCATAGACTCATAGAATGGTTTGGGTTGGAAGAGACCTTAAAGCCCACCCAGTTCCAACCACCCTGCCATGGGCAGGGACACCTCCCACTGGATCAGGGGGATCAAAGCCCCTCTAGACCCCATCTAACCAGGCCTTGAACACCTCCAGGGATGGGGCAGCCACAGCTTCTCTGGGAAGCCTGTGCCAGGGCCTCTCCAACCACATCATGAAGAGTTTTTCCTAATGTCTCATCTAAATCTTCCCCCTTCCAGTTTAAAGCCATTCCCCCTCATCCTGTCACTACATATCCTTGTAAAAAGGCCCTCCCCAGCTTCCCTGGAGCCCCTTTCAGTACTGTGAGGCTGCTCTAAGGTCTCCCCAGAGCCTTCTCTTCTCCAGGCTGAACAACCCCAACTCTTTCAGCCTGTCCTCACAGCAGAGGGGCTCCAGCCCTCGGATGATCTTTGTGGGCTGTGGACCCATTCCAACAGATCCATGTCCTTCTTATGCTGGAGATTCCAGAACTGGACAGAGGACTCCAGGTGAGGTCTCAAGAGAATGGACTAGAGGGGCAAAATCCTCTCCCTCCCCTCTGGTCCCACTGCTTGTGATGCAGCCCAGGACTGTTGGTTTCTGAGCTGTGAGTGCACATTTCTGGCTCATGTCAAGCTTCTCATCCGCCAGCACCCCAAGTCCTTCTCCTCAGGGCTGCTCTCAGTCACGCCGTCCCCCAGCCTCTATTGAAGCTGAGGATTGCCCTGGCCCCAGGATGGCTTGGGGAGGGAGGCAGTGAGAGCCAGAGCCCACGGGATGGATGGCCCAGCCCATGGACAGGTTGCAGAGGCCGCAAGCAGGCACAGGGACAAGGAAGATCATAGCCCTTTGCTCTGCTGCTTCTTCCAGAGGCATCAATGATGCCGAGTCAAAGGGAAACCAGGATGCATTGGGTGCAGAGGGTTTCCAGCAGTGTGCAGGGGAGAGGTGTTGGAGGTGGGATGAAGGGTCCTTGGGCATCAAAGCCAGAAACAGAGGTAAGGAGGGTCAACGCAAATCCCAGTTCCTGCAGCACCAGGTCACCACAAATCCCAGTTCCTGCAGCACCAGCGCTGAATCGTAGAAGGGAGGTGCAGAGGTTTATTCTGCTGATGCAGGGAAATCTGGCTGTGGTTAACCCTTTTGGGTAAATAAAAGTAAACTGAATTCAAACCAACAACAGAGGCAAAGAGAAACCAGCCCGTGGGTGTCCACAGCGCCTGGGGTGACTCAGCCTCAGGGAGGAAGAGCCACAAACTGGTGGTTGCCCCAGGGAAAGAATTATCTCCAACTATTTGGAGAGAGGTTCAGAGCCAAAAGTGCTGCTTAAACCTCAGCTTAACCAAATCAAGCAGCAAAGGTGCCTTAGAACAGGATTAGTCCAGCCCTCCAGCAGCAGGAAGGGGGGATGCTCCTCCTCTGCTGGCCCTCCAGGAGTTTGAAAGGGTGAAGCAATGTAATAAATCACTTCACAGAAAGGTACTGATGCAAACCGGCTGCCAGGGTGAGAACCCACTCCACTCTATGCACGCAGGGGATTCACATGTCTGTCTGAGCAGGGCGCTGGGTAGGATTCCTACGGGTTTTTCAGCCCCAAGTAATTCGATACCGAGCAGATGAGCCGGTCCCGTAGCCGTGTCAAAGCAGAAACGGGAGAGGTTTGTCCGGGGGGTGAGGGGGGGGTTCATGGACTCATGGGGATTTTAATAACAAAGCAAAAAGAAAGATAGAATCATAGAACGGTTTCGGTTGGAAAGGAATTTAAAGCCCATCCAGTTCCAAGCCCCTGCCATGGGGAGGGACACCTCCCACTGCATCAGGGGGATCAAGGCCCCAGGTGGCCTTGAACACCTCCAAGGATGGGGCAGTCACAGCTTCTCTGGGCAACCTGTGCCAGGACCTCCCCACCCTCACAGAGAAACATTCCTTCCAAAGATCTCATCCAAATCTCCCCTCTTGAAGCTTGAGCTTCCCCCTCATCCTGTCCCTGCACTCTCTGATCAAGAGCCCCTCCCCATCTTTCCTGGAGACCCTTTCAGTCCTGGGAGGCTGCTCCAAGGTCTCCCCAGAGCCTTCTCTTCTCCAGGCTGAACAACCCCAACTCTCTCAGCCTGTCTTCATAGCAGAGGGGCTCCAGCCCTTGGATAATCTCTGTGGCCTCCTCTGGACCCTTTCCAACAGTTCCACATCCATCTTATGTTGGGGATTTGAGAACAGGACACAGGGCTCCAGGTGAGGTCTCATGAGAGCAGAGCAGAAGTGCAGAATCCCCTCCCTCCCCCCGCTGGTCCCACTGCTTGTGATGTAGCCCAGGATACAGTTGGATTTCTGGGCTGTGAGTGCACATTGACAGCGCCTGTCAAGCTGCTCATCCAGAAGCACCTCCAAGTCCTTCTCTTCAGATCTACTCTGAACCCATTAATTCCCAGTGTTCATACCCCAGGGGGATGCAAGTGCCTTTCTTGGCCTCTCCAAGCTTCTCGCTTGGCCAAGCATCATGGGCCAGGAGCCCAGCGAGGCCGGTGGGGTTGGGATCAGCAGTATCTTCCACCCTGCCCTGTATGAGCTGGTGGAGAGCAGCCCTGGGCACTCAGGGCCACCAGGGATTTACCCAGCGTTGAGCAGGGATGCAAGAAACCCAGACTAGGTGTGGCCACCAGCAGCCAGGATCCGGCCCAGAGATGAAAACACACGCAGCTGTGAGTTGACTGCTTCACTCTGGTTGACAAGAAGCCCTTGGGTGCATTACCAAGGCTCTCATCTCCAGTGCAGGAAAGCAGGGTGAAGAGCCAGAGGTCTCCGTGGCAGCACCAACTCTGATGGCAAGGGAGGCTTCATCAGCCTAATTAAATTCAGTCTGATCGGTGATCATTCTTGCACGGCTCAAAACCTTTCTGTAAACCCAGAAGGGGGGGTTATTTGTTTGCTTTAAGCATCATAAAAGCACTGCACGCTTTTATTTGTGGCACTGAGGCACTAAAGAGATAAAAGATCTATAAATACCTGCTGGATGTTATAGATTTCAAGAAGAAAAATTACCTCCCCACTTGCATCTTTTCCCGTAAGCACCAGTGCAGCCCAGCCTTGTGCCTGCTCCCACTTCGTTTGGAATCCCACCCTTCCTTTTGAAATTCCCTGCATCCCTCCAGCTGTTCCACATATTTCAAGCTCGGGTTTCCCCCAAGAAACCGTGTCTTTGGTTTCTCTTAAGCTCCCCTGTCTGGTTTTCATAACTGCAGAACGCAAGCAGGGACTTTTCCCAGGGTGTTATCGAGGCCGTGGGTCTGCATTGCCCCAGAGATGCCAACCTGGACCTTTCCCCACGTGGGAAGCCAAAAACTTACCTGGGGAAACAGTGCTGATGGGCTGGGGAGGGAGGGGACGGGGAAACAGCAGTTTAAGAAGAATTAAAAAAACCCAACATGCCAAATTCATCTCAAAAAGCTGAAAGAGAGGAGATTGAGATGAGATCTTAGGAAAAAATTCTTCACAGTGCGGGTGGGGAGGCCCTGGCCCGGGTTGCCCAGAGAAGCTGTGGCTGCTCCATCCCTGGAGGTGTTCAAGGCCAGGTTGGATGGGGCTTTGACCATCCTGATCCAGTGGGAGCTGTTCCTGCCCATGGCAGGGGGTTAGAACTGGATGGGCTTTGAAGTCCCTTCCAACCCAAACCATTCCATGATTCTGTGATTCTATGAAAAACCCGGTGGGAGCTGACATCGGTCTGATCAGCATCTTCTCTGATCCGTGCAAGAGGCTGCAGTGTTTGCACTCGGGGGAGGAGGTGGAGGGTTCTTTCTTTAGCTTGACACAGGAGCATCAAAATATTTTCCTAGAGCCCAAGTGACTTGGAAAGGCCAATTCTATATTTTAAAGTGACTCAAATATGCAAGGACCCGTCAGATAGTAAAATAATTCCAAAAGCTTTCCCTTTGATCCATAGTTAAGACAAAGACCTGGAAATGGAGCTCCCCTATGCTTCCAGCTCCCAGCAAAGCCACAAATCCCTGGCTGGTGGGAAGGCTCCAACTGGAGGACTCCCACTCCCTTTCCTCTGAGAAAGCAGCAGTTTGAGCAAATAAAGCGTTTGCTTTGGGTTTCTTTTTTTTTTTTTTTGGCTTCCGGTCAGCCCTGAATGAGCAAACTGGGCTTTGAATTCCTGCCTGGGAAAAGGGAGTAGAAGAAATGGGAGAGGATCTGGGTTAGAAATTCGATCCACGCCAGCGATCCCAGCTGGAAATTGCTCCCCTTGCACGTGGGTACATCCCAGAGGGAGGCACTGGATTGGCTCAGGGACAAGCGTAATGACTCACAGGAATTGTGGTGGAGAAAATGAAGCCCCCTTGGCAGCTCACAGGATGGAACAAGGCAGCTCTCTTGTTCCTCCTGTGCAATTCCTAAATCCCGGGGCAGAGCACGGCTACTGAGCTCATGTTTAGCTCTACTGGGAGATGAGTGCTCATTCCCCACAGGATAAGCTCATCAAAGCCCAGCTCAAACCCTTCCCTGCATTTCCAGCTGACTCTGCCCAGGGCAGGAAGCAGGGAATCCTGCAGCCAGCTCCCAGACAGCCACCTCTGCCCCCCGATGCCTCTCCATGGGGTTCCCCTCCTTGTGTGCTCTTCTTCAGGCTTTTGCACTCATTGTGTTTAATCCCAGATGCAATCCACAGTGCTTTATCCTGGCTTAACAATGCCAGAGGTACCAGCCATGCTTCCCACATCCAGCTCCAGGAGCAGGCATGGGGCTCATCCCCCGGGGCTGTCCTACCTGTGTCATGCAACACACTGATAAAATCACAGAATGGTTTGGGTTGGAAGGGATCTTAAAGCCCATCCATTTCCAACACCCTTGCCATGGGCAGGGACACCTCCCACTGGATCAGGGGGCTCAAAGCCCCATCCAACCTGGCCTTGAACACCTCCACGGATGGGGCAGCCACAACTTCTCTGGGAAACCTGTGCCAGGGCCTCCCCATATTGCATTGGTTTCTGGGCTGTGAGTGCACGTTGCTGGCTCATGGAATCATAGAATCTTCCAGTTGGAAAAGACCTTTGAGATCATTGAGTCCAACCACACCCATCACCCCCTAAGCCATGCCCCTCAAAAACTCATCCCCCCATTTTTTGAACATCTCCAGGGATGGTGATTCAACCACTTCCCTGGGCAGCTGTTCCAGTGCCTGACCACCCTTTCAGTAAAGAAATTCTTCCTAATATCCAGTTTGAACCTCCCCTGGCACAACTTACATCCACTTCCTCTTGTCCTATCACCTGTCACTTGAGAGAAGAGATCAACACTCACTCTCCCACAGCCTCCTTTCAGACAGCGATGAGGTCTCCCCTCAGCCTTCTCTTCTCCAAGCCAAACAACCCCAGTTCCCTCAGCCATTCCTCATAGGACTTGTTCTCCAGCCCCTTCACTGGCCTCGTCGCGCTTTCTCTGGACATGCTCCAACCCCTCAATGACCTTCTTATACTGAAGGACCCAGAACTGAACACAATACTCGAGGTGTGGCCTCACCAGTGCTGAGCACAGGGGCACAATCACTCCCCTCTACTCGTGTCAAACTTCTCATCAATCAGCACCCCAAATCCTTCTCCTCAGGGCTGCTCTCAGTCACATTGTCCTCAGCCTGTAGTGAAACCATGGATGGCCACAACACAGGTGTAGCTTCTATCCCTGTTTAGAGGCAGCAAAGCCTTCCCTTGACCCTTCCCACTGTAATTATCTGTATTATCTCTCCCAGGTGGCTGGGATTGCCAGACCTCACCTGGGACACTCTGGAAAAATTGGGTTCCTGATTTTCCTAATGGCCCCCAGCAGATTTAGGCAGGAGGGCAAAAAAAGAACTGCTATTTGCTCTTGTTGACCTTGAAGAAAGAGTTTCAGGTGTTTTGCTTTTGCTGTGATGAGGCAGCAAGGGTGAGAAATGTTCTCAGGAACAGTAAATCTGGAAAGAAGAGGCCCAGAAAGTCTTGGAAAGGCTCTAACATTAGGAGCTTGGATCATGCGCAGGCTCTGGCGAACAAGGATGAGGAGGGACCATTGGAACAGGTCTGAGAACAGACACAGTCCAAACTGGAGATATCCCTTCCTAGTGCTTGGCTCCTGGCAGCTAACGAGACCAGTCTGGCTCCCCTTCTGGCTCCCCCATGACAAGAAACACCCCAAGATGCCACCCCAAGAAAACACATGGTAAAAACGCCCTTGGCCAGCCCTGACCCCAAAGTGTCCCCTTCCCTGCCCACACTGCTGGAGGGATACAGTTGGCCTGAGGCCACATCCAGCCCCTCTCTGTCCTGCTCCCCATCCTGGGCAGCCATCTGGAGGGACCACATCTGATTCCCATCACCCCATAGCTGAAAATCATGTGTCAGGCACTTCAAAGGACGTGGTCCCATAGCCAAGGGGCTCCTCTTGAACTCGATGGTGAGCGGCCTCACTGCAGGGTCCGGGTGATGGCCCAGGGCAGCTGTTTTATCTCCTCCATTTTTTTTCCCTTCCCATAAACAGGAGGAGTGGCTGGGAACGTGTCTGAGATGGACAGGGAAATGCCAGGGGGAGGGAGAGGGGTGTTAAGTCTTCAAAAGCACCGAAGTGCTGCATCCTGGAAGAGATGTCGAGAGCAGGGAACGTCACTGCTGAGGGAATGAGCTGAGCACCAGGGAGAGCATTAGCTGAGCACTTCTACCATTTTTCTTCTAAGCAGAAGTGCAAAAAATAAAAAGAAAATAACTCCAATGACCTAAAAGATGAGCAGACAGAGCCCTCCAGCCCCAGGGCAGCTGCACGTGGTGGAGACCAAGAGCCACACTGCCAAGTTTGCTCTGCCCCTGGGCACAGCACAGTGCAGAGTCCAGCTCCAACTGTTCCTCCAGCACTCACAGCCAAACTCTGTGTTATCTCAGATGTCCACATGGCCTGGGAATATGCACATCTGGAACAGACGCCTCCCAGATGGTCCTTCAAGTCCCCTGTGACCAAGTCAAACCCAGCCCCTTAACGACGCTGTTAATTAATCCAGAGTTCTAAAAATAGCCCTGCAGGATTTCCTGCCTCCCCTCCCTCCACTCCAACTGCACCACAAGGTAAACAGAAAGAGGAGAAGCTCATAAAGCAGAATTAAGTGAAGATGCTCCACAGAGTCCATGGTTCCACCCTGCATTATCGCTCTCATTTCACGTGGAGCGACCCCTGTCCTTCCCCTCCCCAAGGATGAGCTCATCCTTCCCATTCCATGCATGCAATGCCCAGGCATAAACCCTGGGCATCACTGAATTCCCACAAAGCATTCCAGGCAATGGGGATGCGGCCAGGGTGGCAGGAACCTCACCAATTGCTCTGTGGGAGTGGGTCTGGGCATGGAGCGAGCTGAAATCTGATGTGTAATAACTCCACCTAGAGGGAGAAGAGACAGCTGGGCAAGATGGGACACGGGCAACCACAGCAGAGCCAAGCGCATTCCCTAGTCCCAGGAGGGATCTCTGCTTGGATGTCAGGATGGCCCTGCTTGCAGGTGGCCCTAGGACACCACAGCCAGCATTGCTCGTTGTGACAGTGACACGATGCTCGGTCCATGGGTGAAGAAGCCACCATCGGTTCTCAGTGAGCCAACGGTCAGTATGGATCCAGAAGCCCAGCTGTCCCTTTCCACCCCCAGGACCTCCCTTTCCACCCCCAGGGCTAATTGCCACCCACTGGTCTCACACACAAGATTTGTGGCCATCCCATCGGTGATTCTCTGAGTCCCTCACTCAGGCTGTTTCCCTCTGTTGTTATTTCCAGCTGGAGTTTCACTCTTCTCCCAGGCACGGACATCTCTGTAGATGGGATATGCAACACATTCAAAACTGGTGGGGAAATCGGAGCAAACACACATCCTGTCATGGTTCCTCTCCCAGTGCTCCGACAGACCAGTGCTAAAACACCCCCAAATCCAAGAGCTTGTTCTCCACACCCAAGTGCTCTGACTTTCTTTAATTCCTCTTTTTTTTTTTTTCCAATAGCTGATCCATCCGCAGTTTGGTCAGAGAGAAGAAGAGCTGGGAAGTGATTCCTGTCTCATCTAGACCCTGTAGCCATCTCCAGCCAGGACCCACTCCACCAGAGCTGGGGTGGTGCTGGTCACAGTTTCCCCACTCTGTGCAATGGCAGGGGAAGTTGTTCCTTCAGGAGGGAATTTGGGACTGCTCTGTGCTCGCCTGGCTGCATCTGACTCAACTTCAGCACAAAGGTCCTCCTCGAGGATGCAGGATGCACATTATACCCAGGGATTAATGGAGAGAGGGAGGGAGGGAGGGAAGGATGGAAGGATGGATGGATGGATGGATGGATGGATGGATGGATGGATGGATGTCAGGGAAGGAGGGAGGGAAGGAAGAAATGGACATGGACATGGATATGGATATGGATATGGATATGGATATGGATATGGACATGGACATGGATATGGACATGGATATGGATATGGATATTGATATGGATATGGATATGGATATGGATATGGATATGGACATGGACATGGACATGGACATGGACATGGACATGGACATGGACATGGACATGGATATGGATGGTCAGGGTAAAGCCACTGGCACAAGCTATGGTACCTCTTCCCAATGTCACCAACTGCCACCAGGTCTGGTTGGTGTCCAGCCAGCTCAGAGGCCAGGAAGGGCTGGAGCAGGACCATCACCCCAGGCAGGGGAGGTGGGAGAACCACGCAGGAGCAGTTCCCTTCAACACAGCCCATGCAGAGACCTTAACAAACCACTGAAGCACTCATGGCCTCGCTGATCCACGCGTGAGCAGGCGGCAGTGAGTTTGTCTTTCTCTGTAACCTTGGAAATTGGAGACCAAGGGAACATCAGCTTCAGTTTCTGTTTAACAACTCTAATCACTGCCCACACAGTGCAGCCCAGGCGGAAGATAAAGCATTTCCACTGTGATGGGTAAACAGAGATCAAGCTCACCAAGCAGCCTGCGTAGCAATATTCTCCTCTGCCTGCTCGGCTGCCTGGATTCAGGGTGTTCTTCTTCCCAAGCCCCATGTTCCCCAGCAGATTTAGGGTGTGTAAAGCCCCTCCTTGCTCCTGGCACAGCCGATTGTTAACCACTTACTTCCAAATTGTTGCACACTTTGTCCCAGCAGCCGGCTGACAAGGGACGTGCCAAGGTTTTTCTGCTGGGGCCGCTGACGAGCCTTTGGCCAAGGCAGCCACGAGCAGAGCTGACGTGCTGGGACTCACGTACAACCACGGGGTAGGAGCTCCTCTCCAAAGTTCTTCCCACTGCTCATCCTGCCGAGGCAGTGAGTTTGTCTTTAGGTTTCAGATCGTAGAATCATAGAATCTTCTGGTTGGAAAGTCCTTTGAGATCATCGAGTCCAACTGCACCCATCATCCGCTAAACCATGTCCCTCAAAAACATGGTTTAGCAGATGATCCAAGGGTGCAGGATGGACATTCACCAATACCCAAATCCCAGTTGCCCCATGGCTGCAGAGGCCAGTATTGTCCCTTTAAATGTATCCCCCAGCATCCATGGAACGGCAGGACAAAACATCAGGGCTGTATTTCCTTCCTCAAAGCTTCCATCCTGAATTTAGAATCATGAAATAGTTTAGGTTGGAAGGGAACTCAAAGCCCATCCAGTTCCAACCCTCCTGCCATGGGCAGGGACACCTCCCACTGGATCAGGGGGCTCAAAGCCCCATCCAACCTGGCCTTGAACACCTCCAGGGATGGAGCAGCCACTCCTTCTCTGGGCAACCTGTGCCAGGGCCTCTCCACCCTTATTGTGAAGAATTTCTTCCTAATGTCTAATCTAAATCTTCCCTCTCCCAATTTAAAGCCATTCCCTCTCATCCTATCACTACAGGCCCTTGTAAAAAGTCCTCCCCAGCTTTCCTGTAGTGCCTTCAGGTACTGGAAAGCTGCTATGATGTCACTCCAGAGCCTTCTCTTCTCCAGGCTGAACAGCCCCAAGTCTCTCAGCCCATCCTCATAGCAGAGGTGCTCCAATCCTTTGAATGGATCATAGAATGGTTTGGGTTGGAAGTGACCTTAAAAAATCATCTAGTTTCAACCCCCCTGCCATGGGCAGGGACACCTCTCAATCAAGCTCATAGACTATGACCTTTGGGCAACACAGGATAGTTCTTCTTAACCGGCCCACTGGTGGGACATTGGATGGGACAGCATTTGCAGAGACAGTCACTAGATAAATGCCGTATTGGCACCACCAAGGGTGGAAAGGGAGAAAGGAGAAAGCTGTTATTTACTCACTAATCCATTTAGAGCAAATGGTTTATTGAATCCCCAGTGCACTCACTTTGCACAGGAAGGTTGAGGAGTTCTGTCATCCGGAGAGCTTGGCCTGTGGCTGATGAGAAAATGTCCCTTTAGCTGCAGGAACCATAAATCTCTGGAATTATCTTTAATGCACATGCCCTCACACCAGCTTGGGACATTTGGGGATCATAAGAACCTCAGCTCGAGGCCAGACCCCTGATCCCAGCTCCAGGAAAACCTCATAGCAGCCTTCCAGTACTGAAAGCTGGGGAGGGGCTTTTGATCAGGGAGCGCAGGTATAGGATGAAGGGGAATGGTTTTCAACTGAAAGAGGGGAGATTGAGATGAGATCTTAAGGAATAAATGTTTTCCTGTGAGGGTGGGGAGGCCCTGGCACAGGCTGCCCAGAAAAGTGGTGGCTGCCCCATCCCTGGAGGTGTTCAAGGCCAGGCTGGATGGGGCCTTGAACAACTTCATCCAGTGGGAAGTGTCTCTGCCCACGTCAGGGGGTTGGAACTGGGTGGGTTTGAGGTCCATTTCAACCCAAGCCATTCTGTGATTCTGTGATACCCATTTTGGGGGTTGAGCTGTGCTACTTCACCTCTTGTAAAACAGCTGCATCCAAAGGAGGGCAACAGCAATAAATAAATTTCTTGCTGGAGCTGCTCTCAGCTGTCTTTTAAAGCCCTGCCTCGGACTCTGAGATGGGGTATCTGTGTATTAACCAGGCATGATGCTATTCACCTCAGGTGGGGATTTTCTCCAGGGCCATGGGCAGGAGGGACAAGAAGACATGAAGACACAAACATGAGCTTCTGCCAGCCTCTGCAGAACCTTACCTGAGGTTCCTAACACCTCCCTTTCCTCTGCAGTTAAATTATATTTGGCTTCTTGGCTACAGATGGGATAATTATTTCCGAAGAGGTAGATGCAATCCAGATGCACTTCTCCTTTCATAACTGCACTTGCATTATCATAAATCCCAAAGAAATCCCATTTCCCAGCTCCCAGGTGGCCATCTGGATGGCGGCAGAGCTTTGCTGGAGGCCACCAGCTTTCCTCTACGACTTTATTAAGTTTGAGCAGGTATTCAGTTTCTCACTATCCATCCACGGGTAGCACTTGGGGAGATGGAGACACAGCAGCTTCTTTCTTTCTTTCCTCTGGCAGACAGATGGGGGTTAATTAAGCGAACACTGGGTCCTCTGCGACATCCAGGTGCCCAGAGCTGGTTTATGCAGCTCTTCTGCAGAGATTTCCACTGCTCAGGATTTATTGGTGGCTGGATACAGCCCAATCTATGAGGAGTTAATAGGAATCAGAGGCTGGTCCCTAGGTATACCGAGCCCCAAGCATCTGTTTCCAAAACAGAATGTAAACACTTTTATTGTGGCAAGGATTTATTCATTCTTACTGCCTTGTGTCATATGGCCAAAGGAAAGGAGAGTGTTTCTTCTCTCCTCATAAAGCCGGGTGTGTTTCGGTCTCAGACATTTATAATACATCAAGCAAGTGCATGGCTCCTTTCCCATCTTTCTGACCATCCCACAGTCACAAATTAGTAATTTCCCTGCCTTCTTTCAGTGCTGACAAACACAGAGCAGCCAGAGGATATCACTTTGTTGTGATTTTTTTCCCCCTCTGCAACAAAATACACTGCAGTGGAACTGACAGAGAGGGGTGAACGCATCCCTGACACAAGCGGAAATGTGTTATTTCAACTTTCCCCTTGCTCTCCAGCAACCAAATCCTGGCCTCAGAGCTCCTGGGGAGAATTACCCATTGGCTGCTGTGCCCTAATCACTTGACCTTTAAAAAGCCACTGGGTGGGACTCGGAAACGTCTCAAGGAGATGTGAGAGCTCATGAGTGGCCATGTGCCTTTCGCCAAGCTTTCAGTAAGAATCACAGAATCATGGAATGGTTTGGGTTGGAAGGAAACTTCAAAGCCCATCCAGTCCTAACCCCCTGCCATGGGCAGGGACACCTCTCACTGGATCAGGTTGCTCAAAGCCCCACCCAATCTGGCCTGGAACACCTCCAGGGATGGGCCAGTCATGACTTTGAAGCCTGTTTCCTGCGTGAACTCTCAGGAGCCTTCACAAAGTGGCTGAGCTCTGATCCATTTTCCCCTCGCTGGGTACACTAATCCAATCCTTCCCAGCAGGCCACCTCTTCTTTACAAAGCTGTAAGAGAACCACCATCCTTCCAATGTCATTAAAATGCTTAAAAGTCACCGCATGGGGAGGAAGGTGGCTGAAATCAGCAGGCTCAATTCTGTGTGGTTGGTTCAGGTTTGGCCAGAAGGTTTTTGATAGGCCCTGTGAGGATGTAAATCCTCTGAGAGAGGTTAATCACCTTGTGACAGCAGCCCTTCTCCAAAATGTCTCTGGGATCCTGAAATCGAAGAGGGTTTCGGAGTTGCTGACAGAGGCACTGTTCTCTTTAAACTCTTCTGTCCAAGCAGGTTTCTTTGCTCTCAGTTTGCAAACCCAGTTGAAGATGGTCTGTTTCCACCTCCACCCACAGCACAGCAAAATTCACCTTTTCTTGGGAAGGTTATTTCCATCCAGATCATTTCCCTGGTCCCCTATTTCCTCCCATTTTCTACTTCCCTGAGGTTTTCAACTCATGCTGCTAAAAAATCCACGTGCAGAAAGGTTTCTGTCCCCAAGCCAAGATGAAGTCAGCACCTGTGGTGGTAAATAGGACAGGGCTGGTCTCCAGGGTGAATAAAAACGGCCCTCCCAGCGCAGGCCAAGAGGTTTAACCAAACCAAAGGATTTTTTTTTCTTCATTCTACATTATGCCATGCACCAGCAGGAACTCTGGAGGTCAGAAGCTGAGACACACACACAGAAGATAGCACTGCTCAGCTATTAAACACCACGGGCCAGATTGTACCTTCTGGGGCGGGATGTCCCTACACAGCCGACTGCCGGAAACTGGAAGGATATATCTGGATAAAGCTTGTCCAAAACGTGTTGTATTCCCCACACAGGTCCAAGATCTCAGCTTCCAGCTGGGAGAGCTGGGCTGACCCCATGTGGTCACGGCCTTGTTATGGCATGATTTGGTTTTGAAAACTCATGACTTTTCACCATTAACTAGCTAAAATGCAAAATCTACCTCACATCTGTAAAAATCTTTCCATCAGGGAAAAGACACCATGGAGGGAGTTATGTTAAACCCCCATCTGTCATTTTTCATGCTGTGGAAATCCACCCACGCTCCCAGTTTCCCCATTTAAACAGCCCAAGAAGCGCTTCCCTGTTTCCATGCTCAGAAGCAGAATGCAGCATTCATTTTTTTATCGTGGATGAGACCTCTCTGCTTCTCTTAATCCCTCAAAACAAAGGAAATATAGAAAGAACAAGGAGGGGGAACCTCACACACAGTTTGTGCCTTTCCCTTGCAACAAGAGGTCACAGAATTCACCCACGCAGACCCCAGCCCTGCCTCGGCCGGATGAGCATCACCCCCAGACTTTGGGTGTGCCAGACCCCGGGGAGGCTGGAATGTGTCATCCGGCCAACTCTGGGCCCAAAGAAGTCAAAACTAAGTCACGTTGAGTAAAAACTAAGTAATGTTGCTGGATTTCCACAGTAACAGGGAGTGATTCATTCTGAGGGTAAAGTAACAGGAGGAAGAAACATGGAAAATGGAAATCATGTCTCAGAAGTTGTATAATTATCTCGTTCAGCAGGGCTCCTGCTCCCCGTGACATGTGTGTCTTGACCTCAGCTATGTATAAAACAGGCTCTCAAGGTGATCTCTAAGTGGGCTTTTTTAACTGAAAAGGAAGAAAATCCCCTCTCTCATGCCCCTGCCAGTCTTGGAGGCTGAACAAAGCCCACCCCAGCACAGGAGAGGAGTGATGAAGCATCCAAAAAAACCAATCACCCAGAGGTGAAAATTATCAGAGGAAGCAATGCTTTCACAATGAAAGCTGCCACCACCTTTGCTTCCTCATGAGAAAGAGGGACCTTTGTGTAGTCCTTTCACCTGAACCATCACCTGAACCATCTGTGAGCACCTCCTGAGCTGTGCTTAAAGACAGCAGCCACCAAGCAGCTTCCCAGAGGAACTCCATAGCCTGACCCCAGTGAAAATGAAGGGAAATGTATGCAGAGCAGCCAGCAATTACACCCTGCGAGTTGCTTAGTGACCTGCTGCTTCCAAAAAGCATCATGCAGATCTTCTCTCACCTCACAGAATCAAAGAATCACTTAGGTTGGAAGTGACCTTTAAGATCATCAAGCCCAAACATAACCCTCACACTGCCAAGCCCACCACTAAACTATGACCCTAAGTGCAACATTCTCTTATTTTAAACAATTCCAGGGATGGAGACTCCACCACTGCCCTGGGCAGCCTCTGCCAGTGTCCAAAAACCCTTTCTGTGAAGAATTTTTTCCACACTGGCACAGGTTGCCCAGGGAAGTTGTGGCTGTCCCTGCCCTGGAATTGTTCAAGGCCAGGTTAGATGAAGCCTTGAGCAGCCTGGTCTAGTGGGAGGTGTCCCTTCCAAACCAAACTATGATTCCAGCAGCATCCTGGCTTGGATCAGCCAAGCTGTGGCCAGTAGGAGCAGCGAAGGGATCATCCACCTGGACTTGGTGCTGGTTTGGCCACACCTCAAATCCTGGATTCAGTTTTGGGTTCCTCACTCCAAGAAGGAGACTGAGGGGCTGGAGCACATCCAGAGAAGGGAACGGAGCTGGGGAAGGGGCTGGAGAACAGGGGATCTGGGAGCAGCTGAGGGACCTGGGGCTGTTCAGCTTAGAGAAGAGGAGGTTGAGGGGAGATCTCATCACTATCTGCAGCTCCCTGAGAGGAGGTTGTGGTGAGGTGGGTGCTGTGCTCTTCTCCCAAGTGACAGATGATAGGATGAGAGGAAATGGCCTCAAGTTGCACCAGGGCAGGTTCAGATTAGACATCAGGAAAAATTTCTTAACCTGCCCAGGGAGATGGTGAAGTCCCCATCCCTGGAGGTGTTTAAAAAACAGGCAGATGAGGTGCTCAGGGATCTGGTTCAGTAGAGGACAGGTACAGTGGGACTCAATGATCTCAAAGGTCTTTTCCAACCAAATGATTCCATGATTCTATGAGTTCTCTTCCAAGCACAAATGCCCCATCAGGGAACCACAGACTCCTCAGTCTTTCACACCAGGGCAAAACAGTGGCTGTGCCCACCAGCCTCAACCCCTGGGACCGTTGCCAGGGGGCTCAGCAGGGCTGTCAGGGCTGATACAAGAAGCAGTTACTATGACAAAAAGCGGAATATTTTTATTTAAGTTCGACTGAAGTTTCATTTAACAAACTGTAAGCTTTGAAAGTCAGACAGAATGTCCCAAGAGCATGTTTTCTTACCGCATGTTTTTTACAAACCGCATTTTCCCAGACACTCTTCAGAGAGAAATGATAACGCCTGGTGCTCAGTGTGATCTGTGCTGAACAGATGTGTCTCCTTCACAGTATCACACAGTATCACAGTATCATAAGGTTGGAAAGGACCTCTGAGATCATCAAGTCCAACCTATAACCTAACACTAACACCAACCATCATCTAGACCATGGCACTCAGTGCCTCATCCAGTCTCCCTTTAAACACCTCCAGGGTAGGTGACTCCACCACCTTCCTGGGCAGCCCATTCCAATGGCCAATCACCCTTTCAGTGAAGAACTTTTTCCTCACATCAAGTCTAAACTTTCCCTGACGAAGCTTAAGTCCATGCCCTCTGGTTCTGCCACTGGTCACCTGAGAGAAGAGACCAACCCCTGCCCGACTACAACCTCCTTTTAGGTAGTTGTAGAGAGCAATGAGGTCTCCCCTGAGCCTCCTCTTCTCCAGGCTAAACAGCCCCAATTCCCTCAGTCGCTCCTCATAGGGCTTGTGCTCCAGCCCCCTCACCATCTTCGTTGCCCTCCTCTGAACACATTCCAGTATCCTTCCCTAACCACCTCTGTTTGCAGGCTTTCTCTGTCTGAAATGCAAAGTCAGACAGAGCTGGCTCCAAAGCTCCAATGAGCAGAGATTTGGCTGTTGTGAAGTTCATAACAATATTAATAAATAATGAAAATAAATTTAAAAAAATATATTTTTATATGTATAAATTTATAAAAATAAAATTAAAATCAGCCCTTAGAAAGGAATAGAATGTGCATAAGATTTCTGGGAGAATTCATATTCACGCATGGTTGTGGGAAACACGTTCTGCCCCAGCTCTTGTCTCGTTACACAGGATTGATGGAATCATCACAGCATCACCAGGTTGGAAAAGACCTCTGAGATGATCCAGTCCAACCCATGACCCAACACCAGCACCCACCCGTCATTTAGAGCGTGGCACCGAGCGCCTCAGCACTCCCGCACGCGCTGAGACAAGGGATGCTGCTTTCCAAAGCTCCGAACCGCGTCTCACACAGTTCACCCGCCGGGATCTGCGGTGCCACCGCCCCCACCCCAGCCCCGCAGGCGGAGCCACCACTCCACCCCGATGTCGCGGTGACGTCACGCGAGCGAGGGGCGTGGCCTGATCGGGGGGGCGTGGCCACCACGCCCGCCAGCCAATCGGGGCGCGGCGGGCGCGGCTGCTCCTCGAAGGTCGCGCGGCCGCAGGCGGGGGGCGGGGGCGGGGTCTCCGGGGGGCGGAGCCGGCGGAGGGGCCGCGGCGGGCGCTGATTGGCTGTACGATCGTACGTACATACGTACGTGCGTGTGTGGCCACGCCCCCCCCCGCCTGCCACGTCCGAGCGGCGCCTGTGGCGGAACCGGTGCGAGCGGCGGCGGGGAGGGTGAGCGTGGGGACCCCCGGGGGGGGGGGGTGAGGGGATCCCCGGCCCGAGGGGATGGGGGAAAGGGGTTTGGGGATCCCCTCTGAGGGGCTGAGTGTGAGGGCCCCCCCCCCCCCCGAGGTGCTGTGTGTGAGCGGTGTGGGGACCCCCACAAGGGCTTGAGTGTGAGGGGACCCCCCCGAGGGGGAGGGGGGCTCTGGAAGGGGCTGGAGGTGAAGGATGTGAGGACCCCTGCAATGGGCTGTGTGTGGGGTGAGGGGACCCCCCCCGAGGGCTGTGTGTGATGAGTGAGGGGATCCCGCTGAGGGGCTGTGGGAGGGCTTTGGAGACCCCCACAAGGGGCTGAGTGTGAGGGGATCCCACCAAGGAACTGTGTGAGGAGTAATGGTGGGTGGGGACACCCACTCCGCCCCCCCCCGAGAGTCTGGGTGTGAGGTGAGGGGCTCTGTGAGATGAGGGCACCCAGTGGAGGGGCTGGGTGTGAGGGGTGGGGGACCCTACACTCCGTGGGGCTGTGTGTGGGTGAGGGGATCCCCTGAGGGGCTGGGTGTGAGGGGTGGGGGACCCTACACTCCTTGGGGCTGTGTGTGGGGTGAGGGGATCCCCTGGGGAGCTGGGTGTCAGGGGTGAGGGACCCTCCACTCTGTGGGGCTGTGTGTGGGTGAGGGGATCCCCTGAGGGGCTGGGTGTGAGGGGTGGGGGACCCTCCACTCCGTAGGGCTGTGTGTGGGTGAGGGGATCCCCTGAAAGGCTGGGTGTGAGGGGTGGGGGACCCTCCACTCCGTGGGGCTGTGTGTGGGTGAGGGGATCCCCTGAAAGGCTGGGTGTGAGGGGTGGGGGACCCTACACTCCGTGGGGCTGTGTGTGGGTGAGGGGATCCCCTGAGGGGCTGGGTGTGAGGGGTGGGGGACCCTCCACTCCGTGGGGCTGTGTGTGGGGTGAGGGGACCCCCCCGAGGGCTGTGTGTGATGAGTGAGGGGATCCCGCTGAGGGGCTGTGGGAGGGCTTTGGAGACCCCCACAAGGGGCTGAGTGTGAGGGGATCCCACCAAGGAACTGTGTGAGGAGTAATGGTGGGTGGGGACACCCACTCCGCCCCCCCGAGAGTCTGGGTGTGAGGTGAGGGGCTGTGTGAGATGAGGGCACCCAGTTGAGGGGCTGGGTGTGAGGGGTGGGGGACCCTACACTCCGTGGGGCTGTGTGTGGGGTGAGGGGATCCCCTGGGGAGCTGGGTGTGAGGGGTGAGGGACCCTCCACTCTGTGGGGCTGTGTGTGGGTGAGGGGATCCCCTGAGGGGCTGGGTGTGAGGGGTGGGGGACCCTACACTCTGTGGGGCTGTGTGTGGGTGAGGGGATCCCCTGAGGGGCTGGGTGTGAGGGGTGGGGGACCCTCCACTCCGTGGGGCTGTGTGTGGGTGAGGGGATCCCCTGAGGGGCTGGGTGTGAGGGGTGGGGGACCCTACACTCTGTGGGGCTGTGTGTGGGTGAGGGGATCCCCTGAGGGGCTGGGTGTGAGGGGTGGGGGACCCTCCACTCCGTGGGGCTGTGTGTGGGGTGAGGGGATCCCCTGAGGGGCTGGGTGTGAGGGGTGGGGGACCCTCCACTCCGTGGGGCTGCGTGTGGGTGAGGGGATCTCCTGAGGAGCTGGTTGTGAGGGGTGGGGGACCCTCCACTCCGTGGGGCTGTGTGTGGGTGAGGGGATCCCCTGAGGGGCTGGGTGTGAGGGGTGAGGGACCCTCCACTCCATAGGGATGTGTGTGGGTGAGGGGATCTCCTGAAGGGATAGTGATGAGGTGCAGGGATCCCCCCTGAGGTTCTGGGTGTGGCACACCCCCCACCCAAAGGGCTGCTCCAGCTGAGGGGGTGTGGGGACACCCCATGGGCTGCTTCAGGTGGGGACTCTGGCCCTTTGGCTGGGCTCTGCCACCCGGTTTCTGTCCCCAGGGAGCTCCCAGGGGCCTGGTGTCTGGCCAAGCACCTCCTGCCAACCCTTTGGGCAGGCAGTTCATCTCGGAGGACCCCAGGCAGCTCCCTCCCTGCCGTCTTCCTGGAGCAGAGAGGAGGAATATGGGGTGGACAAGAGGGGCCAAATGGGTCTGTGGGTGCTGGCATGACCCCATCCCACTGCCAGGGAGACTTCAGTGGTCTTGGTGTCAGCTCAGCAGACCTGGAGGGGAAGCCAGGGACCTGTCAGGCTCTTCCTTGCCATGCAGTGATATTCCTTTATAATTGTCCTGTGCATTTCTATTGAGTCAGTCACATTCCTGAATCCAGAAAATACATGAAGCTTCAAAGTTTCTCCTGCTCTGGCCATGCTGGATGTAGTTTGAAAAATAACACTTAGTTTGTTGCTTTATTTAAAAAAATAATCAAACTTAACTGTGGAAAAGCATCACGAATTCTGTTTCCTTCATGTGCTTTTCTGCTGCTACATCTATTTGGTATTGTGTAACCCTGAGCTGGAATTCATTAGATTGGTTTTGCTCTGTGCAAGACAGTGTTTGAGTGTTGTTGTGGACACTCATAGAATCATGGAATGGTTTGAGTTGGAAGGGACCTCAAAGCCCATCCAGTTCCAACCCCTCCTGCTACAGGCAGGGACACCTCCCACTGGATCAAGTTGTGAATTCTGGGAAGGCTTTGGAATGGGACAGGGTAAACACAGCATTAGAATAATCAAGATCTAGGAACAAGGATGCCAGATGTGTTACTGGAACCAGGATGACTTCAGTTTTGCTTAGCAGTGACATAATATGACAGCAATGGACTTGCAGTCCTTTGCATGCATCAGTGAGATTGGGTCAATGAAGCATAGGATGGGGACTCTGGAGACCTGGATTTGCACGACAACTCCCCCATCTATGGAAATGTTTTTCTTTGCACTTCATTTTTCCTGCTGTTTTATTTTGAAAATTCACATGGGATGAGGATTTGTGTTGCTGTTTAATTAATATTAAAGCCAATTTTTTGCTTTCATATGCAAGATTGAAATGAGAATGGGGCATTTTAATGGGGAAATTAATGGGGATTGGAGGGTGCCTACTGGAAACCTGGGAGGGGTTCATTATCAGGCAGTGCAGGGATAGGACAAGGGGGAATGGTTTTAAGCTAAAAGAGAGGAGATTGAGATGAGATCTTAGGAAGAAATGTTTTCCTGTGAGGGTGGTGAGGCCCTGGCACAGGTTGCCCAGAGAAACTGCCCCATTGCTGGAACTGTTAAAGTCCAGGTTGGATGGGGCTTTCAGCCCCCTGATCCAGTGGGAGGTGTCCCTGCCTGTGTCAGTGGGTTGGAACTGGATGGGCTTTAAGGTCCCTTCCAACCCAAACCGTTTTATAATTCCGTGATTTTAAGGCCAGGGTATACCAGCAGGTGGCACAAAAAAAGTTTTAGTGGCTGGTTCTGTGTTTTTTTTCTTTTTAAGAGCCTTTTTCAGCTGGATTTCCAGAGCCATCTTCAGTTCTTCTATACTTTCTCTGGGCAGCTTTATGGGGCTGTAAGAGAATTCATCCCAAGTACATTTTTCTTTCTGGTGTTCAACAGGCCTGTCCAACAGTGCTCAACTACTGTAACCTTTATCATAGAATCATTTGGTTAGAAAAGACCTTTAAAGTCATCGAGTCCAACTGTCCACTACTAAACCAGATCCCTGAGCACCTTGTCCACCTGTCTTTTAAACACCTCCAGGGATGGGGACTGCACCACCTCCCTGGGCAGCCTCTGCCAGGGCCTGAGAAACCCTTTCGGTGAAGACATTTTTCCTGATATCCAATCTAAACCTCCATTGGTGCAACTTAAGACCATTTCCTCTCATCCCATCACCTGTCACTTCAGAGAAGAGACCAACATTCACCTCACCAGAACCTCCTTTCAGGTTGTTGTAGACAGTGATGAGTCTCCCCTCAGCCTCCTTTTCTCCAGCCTAAATAACCCCAGCTCCCTCAGCTGCTCCCACAGCTCCTGTTCTCCAGCCCCTTCCCCAGCTCCATTCCCTTCTCTGGACGCTCTCAAGCCCCTCAATGTCCTTCTTGGAGTGAGGGGCCCAAAACTGAACCCAGGATTCAAGGTGTGGCCTCACCAGTGCCGACTGCAGGGGCACAATCACACCTTGGCTGATCCAAGCCAGGATGCTGTTGGCCTTCTTGGCCACCTGGGCCACTGCTGGCTCATGCTCATCTGCTGCCTACCAGCATCCCCAGGTTCTTCTCTGCCAGGCAGCTTTCCAGCCTGGAGCACTGTGTGGGCTTGCAGCTAAGTTAGTTGGGACATATATAAAGAACTGAGGAGAAGTTCCCATGATGTGCTCTATTTGTGTCAGAAACCCAAGCAGCTGTTCTGCAGGTGGCACAGTAAGATTTATATATCTAGCAATTGGGAAAATACATCCCTTTTCTACCTCCTGTCCATAATTCCAAATAATACCTGGTTCCCTAATCCTTTTTTAATCATTAACTGGTGTCTCACCGTCATCTGGGCAGTTGTGTGTTTCACCTGTTGATGGACAATGAGGTGCTGGCACGGGATTTTGTAAACACACAGAGCAAACACGACTGCAGGGCGGGCTTTGGGGGTGTGTGCTGGTGGAGACATCACCTGTGGTTTCTCGTGTGTGTGTCCTGCCTCTTGGCTGAGAGATTAAACATTTATGCGATGGGACTGGTTGAAAAAACGTGCTGTTTCACTGCCAGTTTTACATGGAATGTGAGTGGAAATGAGCTCCTCCATGCTGAGTGAACAGTTGGTTAGAAAAGACCTTTGAGATGGAGTCCAACTGTACCTGTCCACTACTAAACCAGATCCCTGAGCACCTCGTCTGCCTGTGTTTTAAACATCTCCAGGGATGGAGACTCCACCACCTCCCTGGGCAGGACAGACTGGGTCAACGGGATGGCAAGGCAGTTTCTTGTGAGTACAAGGTGCTTTCCTTTTCAGAGGTGGAATATCCTGGTCGTTGTCTTATCTGGTGGGTGTTTTTTCAAGACAGAACTTCCTGGATGAACATAACAGTGCCACAGGTGTTGACTTTAGATAAAGTGTGCGGTGTCCGTGTGCGCGCTCTTTGTTAAACCCAGCGGCCCAGCCCAGTGAAGGTTGAGTAGCTTCCACTGCAGTTCTGGTTTCATTCACCTGTGTCCCTGAGGATCATCACATGGCATGATCCCTTGAGGTGTTCCAGGCCAGGTTGGATGGGGCTTTGAGCCCCCTGATCCCAGTGGGAGGTGTCCCTGCCCATGGCAGGGGGTTGGAACTGGATGGGCTGCAAGGTTCCTTCCAACCCAAACCATTCTGTGATATAACCAGGGGAAGCAGCACCTTGAGAGAGGAAAACAGGAGCAAACCAAACTGTTCCTCTGTTCCAGAACAGCTGCTGCAGCCATGATGCCTGTTGCAACCATGATGCCTGATGACACACCGATGTTTGACCCAACTATTCTACATGAACTGGACTGGAGCGAGAATACAACAACGTTTTCTCCTGCTATTTCTCCTTTGGATCCAGGAGATGGCCTTGTTTTGAGACCACTTTGCACGGCTGATTTAAATCGAGGTAGAATCCTGTTTAATGATCATGACAAGTGAAAGCTGAACTAGGCAATGTGTGTTTCTGCATGATTGCTCAATGGATTAGGATTGATTTTTGTATCTCATCTGTCTCACTTTTATCAGCAAGGAGTTTGAGCACTTGACATCAAGGATTGAGGCTCCATTGGGAGCCAATCAGGATTGGTTTTAACTGTGTTGGGTCACCCTCAGGATTGGTTTTAACTGCCTTGGGTCACCCTCAGGATTGGTTTTACTGTTTTAACCTCAAAAGCAGTCTTAAAATTCAAGTCTGATCTTCCAAATAATCCCTGGCTTCCTACTCACCTATAGCTTTAGGGGGCACCGTTCATCCTGTTCCCTTTCCTGCAGAAGCAGCATGAACCAGTGTGTTCTTAGAGCACGAAGACTTCTTCAGTTCCATAACCTGGACAGAAAAGGCAGTTCTGAACAAACAGCTTTACTGTCACAGAATTCCTGGCTCACACTCCTCTTGCTTGCGCGTTTGCACCTCGAGCTGCAGTCGCTGCTGATGGGTTGCTCAGGGTGGGAGTTCAAGGTTAGCCTTGTTCTGGACTCCCCAGGCTTTTACAGACAACCCAGCTGGATGGTGCCAGGGGCTGTTGACTCTCCAGACAGCTGTGTCAGGTTGCTCTGTGCTATTTGGAGCCGATTGTGTCTCTGTCCCTCACTGAGGGTGGGTTTTTCTCTTCTTTTGTAACAGGCTTTTTTAAGGTTCTGGGTCAGCTGACTGAAACCGGAGTTGCAAGCCCAGAGCAGTTTATCAGTGAGTAGATCATTATTTCTTGGCATTTCCATGGAGGCTGCTGGGAACCCGAGGATACTGATGCAGACAGCAAATCTGCTTGGGTGTGAGGCTCCCGAGTGCCTGATGCCAGAGGGGTTTATTAATTCAGGTCCCCTGAGGCAGCCTTTGGCACTCAGCAGTGGATCCCGGTGCAGCTATCCCAAAGGGCCCTCCTTGGCTGGGACCCCAAAGGGCTCTCCTAGGCTGGGACCCCAAAGGGCCCTCCTTGGCTGGGACCCCAAAGGGCCCTCCTTGGCTGGGACCCCAAAGGGCCCTCCTTGGCTGGGACCCCAAAGGGCCCTCCTTGGCTGGGACCCCAAAGGGCCCTCCTAGGCTGGGACCCCAAAGGGCCCTCCGTGGCTGGGACCCCAAAGGGCCCTCCGTGGCTGGGACCCCAAAGGGCCCTCCGTGGCTGGGACCCCAAAGGGCCCTCCGTGGCTGGGACCCCAAAGGGCCCTCCTTGGCTGGGACCCCAAAGGGCCCTCCTTGGCTTGGACCCCAAAGGGCTCTCCTTGGCTGGGACAGCCTGAAATGGTAACCTGCTTTTGGGACCCAGCTTTAGGTGTCTGGCAGAAGGGGTGAGGGTTTCTTCTGACTGAATTATTGCAGCAAGGCAGAGGTTTGGCTTTGGTCATAGCTCAGCAGTGTCCTGAGCTCAATTCCCCAGTTTGGCCAAGGTGTGAGAGAACTCAGAGGTGCTGCTGCCTTCGTTGCAGTGCCCATCTGGGGCCAGGGGGGTTCCCTTGGCTGCTAAGGAAAAGGCATTGGTTTAATTCCTGCTTTTTCAGGGTTAGTCTGACCCTGGAGCTTTCAGGTTCTGGTGTCCTTGGTGCACCTTCCTTTTGATCCTGAACCCTGCCGTGATCTGCAGTCTGTGGGAAGGGTTAGACTTCACAGCAGCTTAATCTGAAATTAATTGTGACTGATCCACTGTCTGCCTGCTTCTACAGAAACCTTTGAGCACATGAAGAGGTCGGGAGACTACTACGTTACCGTCGTGGAGGACACAAATCTTGGGCAGATTGTTGCTACAGCAACACTGGTGATAGAACATAAGTTCACTCACTCCTGTGCAAAGGTATTTTCTCTCACTGCAGGTGTGAAGTGAGGAAAAAGATGCTGTCCCCGGGCTCTGTGTGTTATGGTGTTATTGTTATGGTGTTACTGTGTGATGAGGTACCTTCTGCTGAGGCGGTGGCAAAGACATTTTAAAAAATATCTCCCATCCTTGGGTGCTCAGCTAAACAGGAAAAGGAAGCTTTGGCTTTTCTTAAGGACAATGAGCAATGATGTCTGCCCCATGTCCCTTCCAGTGAGCTTTTGAACTCCTCAGGCTCTGTTCTGATGGAGCAGATGGCTGAGGATCTCCCTGCTGCGGAGTCCCAGCAAGATAGGTGAAAACAGGGAGCTAGGGAGCACAGATCCCTCAGTGGGGAAGGGCTGCGGGGAGTGCAGTGTCTGCTGCCTCCTGGAAGGGGTGTTTTGGGCACTTTGAGCACCAGAGGAGCTGTATCCAAATGGGCAGCAGGAAATCCAAGCGTCAGATGCAGCGTTCGGGGGGCAAATAACGCGACGGTGTTGCGTTTGACCCTTGCCTGTGTTTCCACAGAGAGGGAGAATAGAAGATGTCGTGGTGAGCAGGGAGTGCCGAGGAAAGCAGCTTGGTAAACTGTGAGTATTTCACTGCTGTTGCCACTCACAGCAAGCCCTCACCCGTGGTTTCTGTCCCCACATCATCCCACGGTGACAGCTGCCAGGAAATGAGCTGGCAAGGATGTCTCTCTTGGCCTGGGAGAGCGGGGTGGGAGCTCTGCAGGTTGGCAGGATGCAGTGTGAGCTGAGGTGTTCACAGCAGTCACTAAAATTGCCCACAAGGCACCGGTGCTTTGTTCTTTTTCCTTGGGGATAGCAAGTGTAGAGAAGGAAAACGCAGAGTGCTGTCAGGCTTCAGTGCTCTAGGTCTGGTAGCTTGAGCTAATTAGATTTTAATTGATCCAGCATTCAAGGGAAAGGGAGGGATTCTGCCCCTCTGCTCCTCTCTCCTGAGATTTCACCTGGAGTGCTGTGTCTAGTTCTGGAATCCCACATAAGGACATGGAGCTGTTAGAATAGGTACAGAGGAGGCTACAAAGATGATCCGAGGGCTGGAGCACCTCTGCTGTGAGGACAGGCTGAGAGAGTTGGGGTTGTTCAGCCTGGAGAAGAGAAGGCTCCGGGGAGACCTCAGAGCAGCCTCCCAGGACTGAAAGGGGCTCCAGGACAGCTGGAGAGGGGCTCTTGATGAGGGACTGCAGGGATAGGACGAGGGGGAATGGCTTTATGGTGAAAGAGGGGAGATTTAGATGAGCTCTTAGGAAGAAATGTTTTCCTGTGAGGGTGGGGAGGCCCTGGCACAGGTTGCCCAGAGCAGTGGTGGCTGCCCCATCCCTGGAGGTGTTCAAGGCCAGGTTGGATGGGGCTTTGAGCCCCCTGATCCAGTGGGAGGTGTCCCTGTCCATGGCAGGGGATTGGAACTGGATGGGCTTTGAGGTCCCTTCCAACCCAAACCATTCCATGGTTCTATGGTTTAACCATTGGTTTTCTGTCTCTTTCAGATTAACGTCCACCCTGACGTTGCTAAGTAAGAGACTGAACTGTTACAAAATCACACTTGAGTGTCTGCCAAAAAATGTGGATTTCTACAAGAAGTTTGGCTATTCGGTATCGGAAGAAAACTACATGTTTCAACGGTTCTTTAATTAAGAACTTCTAGTCCTTTTTCCTTTTTTAAAGACTGTTGGTGGAGGAGCTTGTGCTACAAACGTTCTCTTTGTGGAAAATTGATATAGTTTATTGCTGCAAATATAACGATCCCTATCGATAACG
Source organism: Tapera naevia (assembly GCA_033556795.1). Lineage (NCBI taxonomy): Eukaryota > Metazoa > Chordata > Aves > Cuculiformes > Neomorphidae > Tapera > Tapera naevia. Next base: position 7,675,782 of record JAUMJJ010000157.1, on the reverse strand, counting down.
AACGTTAAACATGTAAATCCTGGGGGAAAAAAAAAACCCTTACTGACATTCTAGAAGGGTCCTTTGGGTTGGGAAATGAGCACTTAGAACTAATTTTTACTACTGGTCAGTCTCGGTGAAGCTTTTCCGTTCCAGCCAGGTTACAAAGGACCTTGTTACAGGGATGGTTTTTACCAAAGGTATATATTTTTATCTCAAATTTTTTCTCGCCTTGTATTTTTCTAAAGGTTTTGCGCTTCTTTTCTCGGTAGTCAAGGTACAGCTCGTGGGATTGTCCTCTGGCCTGTACTTAGGGAAGGATGATGGTAGGGACAGGGATGCTTGGGTAGGGATGCTTCTCCCACGCAGGATTAGAGATAGAGAATGGGTGTTTGTTCCATTCTTCCCTTACGGAAGCGCTGTTGATGCTCACGTGCCTAAAGTTTTATAGGCACAGTTTTCCAAGATGGGATTTGTTACTGCTCATGCGGGTAGAGTATCCTGGGCTCTGCAAAGCCAGTATTCCAAGTCTCTAAATTGGATTTGTACTTCGTACTGCAGGGCTCCTGCACTTTAGCTGATAACTTTTTCAGGATAATGACTTGTTTTGTGACAAAATAACCCGATGGTTTGCAACAGGGCAGAGGTAACTGGGAAAACTGGACTGTCTGGGATGCACCTGTGTGTAGCGGTGCTGTGGCTGATCCTCAGTGGGAGTGTGATTTGGGATTGGGTGCCTGTTGAACCCATAAGGTACAATCCAGTCTGGTGTAGGATTGGATCACCGTTAGCACTTTTGCCAGCGACGGCGAGCAGATCGTGCACAAAGCCCTGGTCTCCACGGCGGCGTTCGGGGCGAAGCGCAACAAAGCCTGCGAACGGGGCATTATTAACACGTGGGGGTTTGTCCAGCACAGCCAGTCACGCGTCCTCATGAGCAGCTCAGCCTTACAGAGCCTCCTTTCCTTGTGTGGAGAGCCCCTGTTGGCCACGGCAGGGGCTCTGTGTCATGTTCCTGCTGGTACTCCCCTCACTGTAGCGTCTCCTTGGTCACCGCTGCTTTATTTATTGATTATTTTTTAAGAAAAATCTTTGTTTAAGCTGAATAAATGAAAACTGCTTAATGTGCCTGGTCTGCTCTTTGCACTGAGGTGTTGTAACCTCGTGGTGGGTACCCAGAGTATCATAGAGTGGGCTGGAAGGGACCTTAAAACCCATCCAGTTCCAATCCCCTGCCATGGGCAGGGACACCTCCCACTGGATCAGGGGGCTCAAAGCCCCATCCAACCTGGCCTTGAACACCTCCAGGGATGGGGCAGCCACAGCTTCTCTGGGCAACCTGGGCCAGGGCCTCATCTTTAACAATTTCTTCCTAATGTCTAATCTAAATCTTTCCCCTTCCAATTTAAAGCCATTCCCCCTCATCCTGCCACTACAGCCCCTTGCAAGCAATTTTCCCAGCTTTCCTGTAGCTGCTTTCATGACTGGAAGGTTGCTCTAAGATCCTCCTAGAGGCTTCTCTTACCCAATAACCTGAAGTGGATATCTGGGCACTCAATCTACAGCACCTAAATAGCTCCAGGCCCTCACTAAGAGTTAACGAGATGTACAAGTGAGGAGCAGGTGATTACGTACCCGGCTGAGATCACTGTCAAACAAACCAACTGGGGTGAAAGCTGGGGTTTGTGGCTGCATGACAACGCCTCTGCTGGGCCGAATCCAGCTCCTCAGTGTCACTTCAGCTTTGAAGAGCTCTTTGTTCTGTGCTAGAGGTGACATTCCCAGCCTTGGCAGGCTACCAACCCTATGGAAATAGCAGCTGTGTGAGAGAAAAGGGTCTGTCTGCTGCTGGGCAGTTGGGAATCCCTCTAAGGAGGACTGGAGTTAGAATCGCTCAGTTGGAAAAGACCTTTGAGATCATCGAGTCCAACTGTCCACTGCTAAACCAGATCCTTCAGCACCTCATCCACCCATCTTTTAAATCCCTCCAGGGATGTTGATTCCTTGGGTAGCCTCTGCCAGTGCCTGACAACCCTTTCAGGGAAGAAATTTTTCCAGATCATCTAAACCTTCCCTGATAAAATCCAACCCAACTAAAAGCTCAGATTCTCCAAACACAGACATTCTTCTAACAGGGCTGAAGTTCACTTGGCCACTCCAGTGCTCTGAAGGAGCCACAATTTCATTCGTCTTCTACTCAACAGGGTGACTGATGGGCAAACAGTGCCTGTGCCTGCACAACCAGTGGCTGTCACAGCACCTCTCAGGAGGAAGGAGAAATTACAACTGTTCAACCTTTCTGGTGCGCAGGTGGCCAATAAGGCCAGCAGCATCCTGGCTTGGATCAGCCAAGGTGTGGCCAGTAAGGGCAGGGAAGGGATCACCCCCTGGACTCAGTGCTGGTGAGGCCACACCTCAAATCCTGGGGTCAGTTCTGGGCCCCTCACAACAAGAAGGACATTGAGGGGCTGGAGAACATCCAGAGAAGGGAATGGAGCTGGGGAAGGGGCTGGAGAACAGGGGGTCTGGGAGCGGCTGAGGGACCTGGGGTGGTTTAGCCTGGAGGAGGCTGAGGGGAGATCTCATCACTATCTACAGCTTCCTGAAAGGAGGGTGTGGTGAGGTGGGTGTTGGTCTCTTCTCCCAGGTGACAGGTGATGGAATGAGAGGAAATGGCCTCAAGTTGCACCAGGGCAGGTTCAGATTAGACATCAGGAAAAATTTCTTCACCTGCTCCAAGGAGGTGGTGGAGTCCCCATCCCTGGAGGTGTTTAAAAAACAGGCAGATGAGGTGCTCAGGGATCTGGTTCAGTAGTGGACAGGTACAGTGGGACTCAATGATCTCAAAGGTCTTTTCCAATCAAACAATTCTCTGATTCCATTCCCCCCTGGGTGATTCCCCATGGGAAAAAAAATAAAGCACTGCTACAGCACATGGCCTTAATGGACTGTAATGCTTTAGGAGACACAAGGTGAATCCTTTGGGTCTGGACACCATTATGGCCAGTGCACTTTTTTTTCCACACACCAACTCAATTTTTACCTCAAATGATGCAACTCCTCTCACCACCAGTGTGAAGATGCACAATTCCAGTAGACAAATGGACCATAGGGGCTCGTTCAGGTTGTTAAAAATCAATCTATAAGTAATTTAACAAGCGACTTTTTCATGGTAGCTGAAAGAATTCAGTCTTGATGTGTGTAAAATTGGTTTCTGCCCTCTGTATTAATTTTGCATCACTTTTTAAAGTAATCAATCAGTGCTCTGCCAAAGTTTAACTTGGGTAAAACGAGTAGAGTTTTAGAGCAGTATTTTCTCTTCATTTAGTCTCAGTGTCAGGATCCAAATAATTCAGTGTATGGTAAGGTTTTCTAACGAGGTAAAGAGTTAATACTGATTAGATCACTGCCATTCCTCAACTACCAGTAGGCACAGACCATAATAGATATTGATAACAAGATGAGTCTTAGCAAACATTTCTTTACTAAAGTCTCTTGTTATAAATTACACAAATAACTTTATAAACAAATCCCCCCCAACTTGCATTTTCTTTAAAGTAATAACTTTATATCATACAAATAAAGAAATTTCAAGTATGAAAAGTGCATTGCTGCAATAATACCTCTTTGCAAGTCCAAAAATCTTGGTTTAGAATAAAACTGTAAAGTGTAAAAAACGAGTAAAACAATCAGTGCTATCTATTCATTCAAGAAGTCCAACATCTTAAAAATGATGCTTAGTGTGTTGCAGAGGCAGATTTACTTCTGAAAGCAACACTTAATTGAAAAGAAGCTTTGTGGGTGTTCGTCACTTCGCATTATTGATTCTTTCTCCCTAGCTGTCTTCTCCTCTCTCAGAGATTGCCAATACAAACAGTGCTGTCCTCTGGCAGTGTCTGTTCCGTGCTGCTGCCACGTGCACGCTTCAAAGCTCTTCATCCTCTTCACGCACTCGCTTTAAACTTCCTGCAAAGCAGAGAGGAAGGAGGATACATCTGAAAACATCAGCAGCACAGGACTATAGGGCAGTAGTTATTGCCTTCTCTGCCCTTTGAGGATGCTCACTTTGGAGACAACCAGCTGCTGACAGCACTTTTCTTTCTTCTCTTGTGCTTCTCCACATGGAAGAGAAGCTTCCTAGAACCCACCAATGTCTGCACTCCTTTACATCTCCCCCAGCCTCCATTTTCACCAGCCTTTAGCAGGGGCTGCTGCTGGCAACTCCACTCTGCTCTGCACTGGTGCAGACCCACCTCAGGTACTGGGTGTATTTTTGGGTGCCACAGGGTAAAAAGGATCTCAAGCTACTGGATAGTGTCCAGAGAAGGCATGGAGTTGGTGAAGGTTTAGAGGGGAAATCGTATGAGGAGCAGCTGAAGTTCAGCCTGGAGGAGATGGAGGAGAGGCCTCATTGCAGTTTACAGCTTCCTCACAAGTGGAGGAGGAAGAGGAGCAGGTGCTGAGCTCTTCTCTCTGGTGACCAGTGACAGGACCCGAGGGAACGGCAGGGAGATGTCCCAGGTTACATTGGACATTAGGAAAAAGTTCTTCCCCCAGAGTGATGGAGCACTGGAACAGCTCCCCAGGGAAGCACTCACAGCCTGACAATGTTCCAGAAGCATTTGGCCAACGCCCTCAGACCCACGGAGTGAATGTTGGGGTTGTCCTGTCCAGGGACAGGCGTTGGACTTGATGGCCCTTGTGGGTCCCTCCCAACTCAGGTCACTCTGTGACTACGTGGCACACCTCTATACAAAAAGGTAACATTTTTTTTCATGCTCTAATCCCCTCTTATCTGTTTAAAGGCACAGCAATACTTTTTTTCAGAGCAACTGCCTTAAGGGCAGCAATCACGTCATGAACACTGGCCGTTTCCAACCTGTCACTCTTGACTCCTCTAGGGAGCTCTGGGTTTTGGAAGGAGAGGGAGAGGCAGGGCTCTTCTCCAGAAGTGCAGACAACACCACAGGGAAGTTCAATGGCAGGAGAACAGAGTGTAAGAGTTGCATGCTGAAGTCTGAACACAGCTTGCACACCAAGTGCAGCCACCCCCTACCCAGAAGTCAGAGATTCACCCAGCAGGAGAGGCTTCTGACCTGGTGGAACGGAGAGGGATCTCTCTAACTGCAGCGGCGTCATCATCTGGATGGTTAATTTTGCTAGATAGATGGCTTCATATTCCTGAAACAGTTGAAAAGCCCATTAATTGCTATTAATTTGGTGTAATGCTTTGTGAGGATGAGATGGACTAAATCAGAGAGTCCACTAGGAGAGAGAGCATCTTATAGTTAGGCAGGGATTTTGGAGGAAAAGAGCTGGTTGTTGCTTTGATGTGAATGACAAAAACTGTTAGGAAGCCAGAGGAAAAGACAACTTAAAGGGTGACATGAAATGGCTTTAAGGAAGAGAGTAAAAACATTAATTAAAAAATGGTGTGAGAAAGTTCAGAGGATGTTCAGAGAACTCATTGTTTCTAGGGGCAATTGAGGCAGTGGAACAAACCAAAGGCAGAATGCAGTGGCTTCAGAGATGTGTTACAGGGATAAACCATACACAGCCTCCAAGTTGCTTTCTAGTGTCCTGTCACACCTTCAGTGCTACACAACAACTCCTCACAGGAGTTACTTTAAATAAAACCAACCCATTTCAGGAGATACTCAACCATCTTGCTGCTGCACGCCCAACGGCAGAGACACCGCAAACGTGTTTCCATGTATTGTCCTGGTGTCTGCCCACCACCCACCCAACAGGCTCCTGGGATATGACAAAGCACCTTCACAATGCCTCTGTTTGCTGTTTCAGACTTGTAAATTTCATCACCTGAGTGCAAGTGTCAAGCAGCACCACCACCGTGTGCCACAATGCTTAACGGTTTCCTCAGCCACCAATCAGGCTGTTCAGAGCCTCCTCATCACTGCATAAAACAGGATTTTTTCCTCTCTCCTGCATTTTTTGATTTGCTTTGTCTAAAGATTAAGTCTCGTGAACTAGAGTACCCACTCATCTTCCTGCCAAGCTCTGCGATGGCTTCTGACATTTACTTGAAGCACACTTACCCAGTAAATGTTAAGCCTAAACAGAAATGGTCATTTTGCAGGAAGGGGATTCATCAAATGGCTGGGGAGTTATGACCAGAAAAGAAGAAAAGAAGTCACCTGAAGTTGATGGACAAATCCAGCATTAGGATTAATACAGAATCTTCTTTCTTGAACATAAGTAAACGCATCCCTTAAAGAGAGGGAAGAGAAAATACTTCAGAGGAAAGCAGACAGTGACAAAACCTTCTGTGGCTTCAGGAGTCTTTGCTCCAGTTATCAATTCTTCTTGTGCCTCAGTACGTGACTGTTTTCTCCAAAATTATGAGCTATGAGGACAGGCTGAGAGAGTTGGGGTTGTTCAGTCTGGATAAGAGAATGCTCCAGAGAGACCTTAGAGCAGCCTCCCAGGACTAAAAGGGGCTCCAGGAAAGCTGAGGAGGGACTTTTTACAAGGGCCAGGAGTGACAGGATGAGGGGGAATGGCTTTAAATTGGAAGGGGGAAAATTTAGATGAGATCTTAGGAAGAAATTCTTCACAATGAGGATGAGGGGGCACTAGCAAAGGTTGCCCAGAGAAGTCATGGCTTCCTAATATCTGGAGGTGTTCAAGGCCAGGTTGGATGGGGCTTTGAGCACCCTGATCCAGTGGGAGGTGTCCCTGCCCATGGCAGGGGGGTGGAACTGGATGGGCTTTGAGCTCCCTTCCAACCCAAACCATTGTATGATTCTATAACTCATAGCACTTGAACTAAACAACGAATATCTACAGGTGTATCAGACTTCTTATCAGTACTAAAGCACTCTCTTGCTTCAGCCTTTGCAGACAAATAGTTATTTACACGACCACATTCTCTTCTTACCTGTACTTCAACCCAAATGTTTCCATTATGTACGCAATAACTAAGGCAGCACTGAAAAACAAATAAAAAACCTTAGTAAAATATATTTTCATTGTTTAAAAAAAAATTAATGATCAGGATAGACAGTTTCCTACCTTCTAGAGATCCCTGCATTTCCATGGACAAGAACTTTTCCTAAGAAAGGAAAAACAGAAAGAAAATTATTTGAAATGTATTCTTTTGTTGTTACAGAGAACTACACAGTAGCAAAGTACATCCTCAAAATAACCTTTGTGCCTTAACCTCGCTCCAGATTACTGACTTCACTCTGTCCATTACTGCCCTGGGGATACAGAAGCCTGGACTCCTGCTCCTCTGAGGATTCTGAGTAAGAGAATCCACATTCCAGGACCACAATGAGGATTTAAGGTCCTATGTGAGACAGGGAACAAAAAAACCTCATGCACAGAACACAGGTGTGTTTAAAGTGGAAAAAAGCCCCAGATATACAGAGAGGTTTGTTTTCCAGGTCGAAGCAGAAGGAAAGTACACTTTGCTCTGAACCTGTATGATATAGTTCAAGTGAACAAAATAAAGCCCCAAATTTAAGAAAACCCCACGCTTACGAGCCTCTAACATATCACTAGTTTTGAAGCTTTAACAATGTGTTAGTAAATGAAGAAAGAAGTTAATGTGATTTTACCTCCACTTTGTAAACTTCCATCAATAAATTCTTTAGTCTAAAAAGAAAAAAATTACAAGACTCAGATTCAGATTATTGCAGATGTTACTGTTACTTGCATTTAAATCTGGCAGAGTTTTTGCATCACTCTTTACCTACAGTGACAATAACAAACTGTTTATACAGAGTGAGACACGATGTCAAATGGACATTTATATTTCTTCTGTACTTTTTTTCTACCCTTAACATCATAAATGAAAAACAAGGAACAAAAGTGCATGAAGATCCAGTGCATTTGGGCTTTTTATGATTGTTATGTCACGTTATATCCCTGTAATGAAGAGTAACTTCCCAAAATCTTTGCTTAACAGTTGAATGACAAAAAGACCCCACAAACCAAAACCACAACGTCACAGGCATCGACAGCGACGCACCCCGGGCCACTCTGCTGACACTTGTCACTTCCCAGACTCTGATGATGTTTTTGGTTATAACAGTGGGTCTGGCCAATCGATATGGCAAGATGTGATGGAGTGAGGGGTGTGGAATACTGCCAGGATGAGCCAGCCGAGACCATGCCCACATACAGCTCTTGCAACTCTGCCTCAGTTTGTGGCCTTGTGAAAAGGAGTTAATTATGTTTACTGAGGAGGCAAAAGGAAGGGTTTGCAGCCCTTCCCAGTACCTCAAGCTGGGCAGCTGGAATTTGAAAACTGGTATCTCTTAGTCCAGATAATAGGCAACTCCATTCCCAATGCATCCAAATACTTACCATAGGGAAAAATCGTATTATATTCTCAACTGGATTATCTGCAATATCCAAGACTAGATACCTGCAACAACAACAGCAGCTATGAGGACCCAGTAACTGCCACCTGCAAGCACAGCTGATTCAACCCCACTAGAACACTCAAACCTTCAGATGGAAGCCAGCGCTGCCCTCCTGGCTTCACTCCCTAACTCTGACAAAGCAGCAACCTCTGGGGCTGTCCTTACAAGGAAGGGAGTGAGGAAACAGCATCCCCTGACAAAAACACCTCTGGGAATGGAAGGGATTCACAAGTGCTGTGCTGCAGGTGACTCAGCTTTGGCGGAAAGCAGCTTACTACATGCTCACATCCTCCCCATCAGTTTGTAAACGTGGGCCAGAGTTCTTTACTGGGGTTCTACGTGACTTTTTCAGGGGACACACGTTCCAATTATGTTACCTCAGACATTTTCTTAGCAGGACAAACTGTACTCAGGACTAAGCACTGTAAAACTGAAGATGGTGCCTGTAAATTAACAGATACATCTCGTTTATGGTGCTGTCTATGTCTAGAGCCGAATGGATGAATAAACTTCAGGGTTTGAATTTAAGAGCCCTCCTACAACTTAGCACATTTTTCAAACACTTTTGACAGCGTGAAAATATTTGGGAAGAACACCAACACAAAAATCAAAATCTTGTTAACACGGAATAAGGTGTTTAAAGGTAAGGTCTTTCCAGTGTTTGTAGTTTTGTGTGTTCTAATAATTTCTCACCTAAATAACTGTGGGAAGTTTGGTTTAATAAAATTTGCTTCAATGTTTTGCCGTATACATATTACATGGGTTATTCCATGTTTCTGAAGTATAGGTAGCTGTGGAAAAAGAAAAAAAAACAGGGTTTTTTTTAATTACCAAATCCATCTATTGCACAGTAACAAAAAGAAAAGCTGTACTGAAATACACAACAGGACTATATCACATCCTCAAGGGAATATTGGACCTAGCTTTGTAACACGCAAAGCATAGTGTGAAAAGTCTTCTTTCAAAGAGACAAAACACAACCAGTAGGAGCTGCAAGAAAAAGCATTCCTAGCAGTGATAGAAATAATAGACAGAAAGGCATTCAATGAACGTGTTTGTCTCTGCCCACCTTTTGCTCTGCCTGAAACTGGGAGTCCCTACATCAGGTAGTGATTTCCACCTGGCACTGGATTCTCGCTGGAATCAGAGCATTGAAAGTAAGATCATATTTAAGTGATGAGATAAGCTTTGTTGTAAGCAGTGCTTGACTTTATAGAATCATAGAATGGGTTGGGTTGGAAGAGGCCTTTAAAGCCCATCCAGTCCAACACCCCTACAGGAGCAGGGACATCTTTAACTCCATCAGGTTGCTCAGAGCCCCATCCAACCTGACCCTGACTGCTTCCAGGGAAGGAGCCTCCACCACCTCCCTGTAGGTGCAATTTATATTACTTTGCTGCACACATGTGAGCTCCCAGTTCTGATCTGTACTGCAACACTTGAGCAAAGGAAACAGTACCTGATCGGCAGTGTGCAAGTCTCAAATACCTTTTCTTAAGAAAAATTATATTTAAGCTAAAGAGTCAATTTTTAATACAAAAATCTCACACACAAATGCTCACTGCAATTAGTGTGCGAGTCACCTCAAACGTGCACTTCCCTCTGCTCTGCAAGGAGCAGGGAAAGCTGAACTGAGAGAGCACACACGTCTCTGTATGCACACACACAGAGCTTCAGCCCACAGGAGAACACTGAGTTGGTGCTCTCTCTAGTTTTTCTCCTGATGTAACCCTTTCACTCACAAGATTGTTAAGGCAAACTCAGTCTTGTAACTATAACCCAAGTGAGCAGTTTAGATTTGCTCTTGAGAAGGGGAATACTTGTACCAAATGTACACCTATACAGGTAACACTCCAACTTATCAGGACAGCAACAGGTGACCACAGAAAAGTTTCCTCATGAGACACTGTTCAGAATACTATACCTTGCTTTTCATAGCTGAAGAATATGGGCCTAAAAATAACCCAGGTAAAATTTCCTAGGGGCAGAAAAAACAGACATTTAATACCAATTCTCAATTATTTGAAATACCACATTACACTCAACTCAGGCTACGGCCAAGGGAACACACAATTCATCCACTAGAGAGGGTTGTGGTATCGAGTGTTGTTTAGAACAGGACAAGGGAGAGGGGAACTGATTTGGCAAAATAAAAGAAACACGATCTTCATGCAGGAGATCTTTTGGAACAGGAAGCCAGTGCTTTATTTGGACTAAGTTCCAGTTTGATTACCGCATCTTACCCAGCCCCAGATCAAATGAAGGGAACTCATAACTTTGTATATAATCATGTCTGGTAATTAATAACTGCTCTGGTGGTAAAAGATACACCCATAGTGAGTCTTCTAGCTTGGTCCTAGTAGTAGCAAAACAGCAATTTTTAACCATTTATCTCCCCACCAAGAGACATGAAGGTCTGTAGATCTTATCTTGTGCAAAACCTGAGCTGACACCACGGTAGGAAAACTTTAAATTATTCACCCTTCTTGAGAACATTTACTTCCAATAAAACTGAAGTTAAAAAGCAAAGCTCCAATACGTTTTTAGCAATCAGCTCCCAAAAGACAAAAATGTAGTATCTGGGGGATTCTGATGAAAAGGACAAAGATACTTTTTTTGGTTAGTACTTGCCCACAGAGACCTGAGGACCTCCTACCTCACACATTGTTCCCATGGTGTTACCTGACACTTAATCCCTAAAGACTGATTTCAGTACCAGCTCTTTTGTAGGGCACTTTCTTTTAAATGGTAAATGGAAGCATGGCATACCTGCATCTCTCTCCTCATCGGATAGGTCCAATCCTTAAAAATAAAATACAAAATAATTACACACACATATAAAGGGAAAAACACATTCAGGCAGAGATCTGTACGTGCACATGATATAAAAGCAGCAAAATCTGTTCCCTGCAGATGGTATAGCAGGTAGCTTGTACAAAAGGCACGCTGACTGCTCACTCTCCACATGGGATACAGTAATCCTCAAGGGCAAGGAACACTATTTTGAAAGCTCACGTGAAGAAACCTCACATACTGCACGTCAATGATGAAGCTTGTGCAGAATAGCATGTGTGCTGCACCATCCACACCTCAGCTTTCTGCTTAGAAAGCTACCTCTGGAGCAGGGAGGAAAGAAAAGAAAAAGGAAAGTGGCTTTGGAACATTCTGAACCAGCCAGAGAAGCAAAAAAATTCCTTTGACTGGCATGTTCTTACAGCCACTGAAAAAAAGGTTAGAAGATACCAGGGACAGCAGGTAACTCCCTTAAAATCCACACTGCCTCACTGAATGCAGTCAAAAAACCTGTTTGACTATTCAGAATTTAGCTTTAATAACTCTAGAAACTGATGCTCTCCAGAAACACAGCAAGCCATTGAAGTGAACTTCCACCTTTCTCCATCCTGGACAGTCACAGCCGAATGATTCTCACACAGTAAATGCATGTGCCTGTGCTCAGTCACAAGGACACAACCCTCCTCGGCTGGTAATTCACAGCTAGCCCTTCCACAGACCCAGGTTTGTGACAGTTCACCCCTCGGGAACCACCCATTCCCAGCGAACTGTTTACTGTCACCCAGCTCAATCCATCAGAACCATCCAGAGAAAATGCCAGGATCAACATTTCCATCTGCTGCTCTGTTTCACAGAACTGTCAAAGCTGAACAGAAAAATGCCCCGGCAGACTCTATTCCTGTCTTTCCTTCTCTACAACTCCCACTGCCCGCTATTAACAGGCTCTTACTCATTCTTCGACCCTCACACACAAAGGAGTTGGATCTGAGCTCAGTTACCAGCTGGAGGGGAAAAAAAAAGGCAACAGTCAAACCCATGAAACCAACCAGGCTGCGTGCATTTATTTACATATCTTCCCTGGTAGTTCCACACACACCACCAGCTAAGAAAAAACTTTGCCATATGTTGCTCCTGTTATGTTCTAAGCTCCCCAAAATGATAAGAAAGTTAAATTCTAAATATTCCAGTTCCAAAGCAAGGTCAGGATTACACTAAGGGAGATGTGGGCCCCTAAACTGCAGCACTGTCCACTTGTATATGCTGAACCCTCTTACGAGGGCCTATAGTGATCTCCAGGGAGATCTTAGAGCAGTCTCCCAGTACTGAAAGGGGCTCCAGGAAAGCTGGGGAGGAACTTTTTACAAGGGCCTTTAGTGATACGATGAAGGGGAATGGCTGTAAATTGGAAGGGGGAAGATTTAGATTACACATTAGGAAGAAATTCTTCATGATGAAGGTGGGGAGACATTGGCACAGGTTGCCCAGGGAATTCGTGGCTGCCCCATCCCTGGAGGTGTTCAAGGCCAGGTTGGATGGGGCTTTGAGCACCCTGATCCAGTGGGAGGTGTGGGTTGGAACTGGATGGGTTTTTAAGATCCCTTCCAACCCAAACCATTCTATGATTCTATGATTCTTATTACAAAGACACATGAGAAAATTCCACGGTGCTTCCTTCGGACACACATGGAGTTACACACTGTGGTAAAGCCAGCTCTTGGGAGTGGAATTAGAAAGGATTTTAGTAAAGTTATGCTGGAAACCACTTGAATTGCATCTGGGATGGCATTTCCAAGAAAGAAAACAAACATTAAGCCACTTCAAAACAATTATTTGAATACTACCTAAAATGGTAGTGCAAACAGGGAAATAAAATGCACTGAAATGGTCTTTGTTAAAGACACAGAGAGGTAGCAAAGTTATTTTTGCACGTTCCAGCTATAACAATAAAAGCTCCTGGCAGCAGAAAGTAGGAATCCTGTGACAAAAGGATGATATTTACGGAACCGCATCCTTTGAAGGCTGACCTCAGAGTGCTTTAGCATAATCCCGTTGTCTCACTGTGTATACAAAAGCATAATTCACTCACCAAAAAGCAAGTAAAACCCAGTTCTGTCCAAGTATAAAAACAATATTGTGAGCAATGAACTCTGAAAAGCTTAAGTTGTACTCCAGGAGTATACAAGCGCTTAAGTGGGCTTATTACTCAATTTATATACTTGTAGAGCTTGGAAATCTTAATCTGGAGAATAAGAAAAACACAAATTCATCAGTACTTGGGTCAAGGGGACTTAGCAATGTTACAAATATTCCTTTCAAGTGCATTAAAAGCGGGAAATCACATTAAATCACAACAGCTGTGATCTGTGCAAAACAAGCGGGCAAGAATTCAGCAATGTACAGTCCAAGGGACACCAAAACCCAGGAGACAACAGATGCCACAGATACCCCAAACAAGGAAAAAAATGTCAGTACTGGCACCAGAAATCAATGCCAAAAAGGTACAGTTTGCAATGGGATCCAGTCAGCAAAATAAATATCTGAGAGATAACGTAGAAAGAAAACATTCAATCCAAGACAAGAGCACAAACCAACAAAAAGACTGATCCTGGCGATTGTCTGACAGCCCCTTCAAGGCTTTTAAACCTAACAATGCAACATTATTCAGATGTTATGCTAAATTATGTAAAACAACCTTAACACAGACTGAACCCAAGCAGAGGTTCTCACTTTAAGGAATTCATTCATCAGCCATATTTTCCACACTGTCTGAAACGCCCAACAGACAAATAATAACCAAAAGTTTCTCTTTTTATCAGACCAGACTCAAGAATTTGCTAAGAAAACGACTGCTGATGCCAATGCCAGGCAGATAACAGCACTTCTTGACCCTGAGTATTTGGCAGGCTCTGCAGGGCAAGTGATAACTCACTGGAAGAAGTGATCTCCAGTGCTCACCAGGCAAAAAATAAAGAGAAGGAATGCAGCCTCCCCACCCAACAATCCCAAAGTTTCAAAGAGGAGCTGCTCGCTTCTGACACCACCCAAACCAGCACGAGTCACTGCTGGACGACTTTAAGGGATCTCCCAGCTGCTCTGATGAGAGTGTTCACAGCACTGGATCTGCTGTATATTCTGTTTGCACAAGTGAAATGCCAGGGACTATCTACACACTTCTATTATTGACCACAGTGAAGTGACCAGCAAGAGTAAAGGGAACAAAACACATTTCAAAGCCCTCCCTGCCCCACCTACAGCCAATCTCTACCTGAAAGGACTTGAAGACACAAATGAATGAATAGATGAGAATCGTCTATGCTGCAAAGAGCTTCTTGGTAACCAACATCATACTACAAGCTGGAGAAGCTTGTGGAAACCTCATGAGGTTCAACAAGGCCAAGTACAAAGTCCTACACCTTGGTCGGGGGAACCCTCAGTATCAACACAGGCTGGGGGATGAAAAGATTGAGAGCAGTGCTAAGGAGAAGGACCTGGGGGTCCTGGTGGATGAGAAGCTCGACATGAGCCAGCTCACAGCCCATAAAGCCAACTGTCTCCTGGGCTGCAACAAAAGAACCGTGGCCAGCAGGGCAAGGGAAAGGGTTCTGCCACTCTATTCTGCTCTCATGAGACCCTACCAGGAGACCTGTGTCCAGTTCTGGAGTCCTCAGCACAAGAAGGACGTGGGCCTGTTGGAGCAAGTCCAGAAGGGGCCACAAAAATGATCAAAGGCCTGGAACACCTCCCTTGTGAGGACAGGTTGAGAGAGCTGGGGTTGTCCAGCTTGGACAAGAGAAGGGTCTGGGGTGACCTTAAGGTAGCCTTTCAATACTTAAAGAGGGCAGATAAGAAAGACGGGGAAAATCTCTTTAGTGGGGCCTGTAGCAATAGGACAAGGGGTGATGGTTTTAAACTAAAAGAGAAGTTTAAATAGATATTAAGAAGAAATTTTTTTTCACTGAGGGTAGTGAAACACTGGGACAAGTTGCAGAAAGTGGCGGTGGATGGCCCATCCCTGGAAATTCAAGGTCAGGTTGGCTGGGGCTCTGAGCAATCTGATCAAGTTGAAGATGTCCCTGCTCACTGCAAGGGCCTTGGACTGGATGACATCCATGGTCTGTTTCAACACAAAGTATTCTATGATTCCATGAATCTATATGGTGTTACTCTGCCAACAGTTACAGTTACTTCCTTAATATTTGTACCTGTTCTTCAGAACAACGCTTTAATGGCAAAAATCTGTCACTTTACACTCACAGCATGTAGATGGGGACATTCTCCTCAAAGAGTGACCTTGGCCAGGACTCAATATAAAATTCATATTACGAAGTTTAACAGCCGTGACATCGAGACTTGTCTCTGCTCAAGATCTGCACAAAAGCAAAGACTGGTTTTTAACCACAGCACCACCCCACCCCTGTGTATGCCTCACTGGCAGGAATGTCACGGTGTGAATTTAGTGATGTCACGTATATCGACTCCTAATCAGCAGCTTAAGTCTGAAATTAATTCTAATTCTCACATATAAAAGACATATCCTAGTTGGTCTCTGCCAAAGTTCAGCTTTGGTTAAAGAAAACCTGCACCACTGCACTTTCATTATTATGGTTAAATTGCTGCTGCCTTAGAATTAGTAGGGCTTGCACACCACAACTGCCCTCAATGAAAGAAGCTGCTCTCAAAAATGCTGGAAAAAAAAAACCACCAGTAAAATAAATCAAAACAGTAAAGGAGGAGAATCTGTCATCCAGAAGTAACATTTCCAGATTTTAAGGTCCTGCACTAATCTGCTCAGCATCATCAGGCACCACAAGATGTGAAAGCAAAGCTGAAGACAACCGTTACGATAACGACAGCCACGCATTCTGCTGTCCTGCTTCAGCTTCGTCTGCTCTGACCAGCTGAACCCTTGGCTGCAACTTTGTACTCCACAGTATAGGAAATCAGAATCACAGCTCAACAGCTTTATATCAAAACAATCCAAGGACAGGATTATACCAACTGCCAATAATACTATCACTCCCCCTTACTAGACTACAGCCTGGATTGCAGCTGGATCACGGACCCCTTAACGATCATCTTGACATAAAGACTTTATCTCCAATTTGGAGGCAGTTTGAAGTTTAATTCACACAGTGACATGAGATCAGATCTGACAATCTTAGAATGGTTTGAGTCAGAAGGGACCTTAAAGCCCATCCAGCAGGGACATCTTTAACCCAGGTTTCTCCGAGCCCCATCCAACCTGACCTTGAATGTTTCCAGGGATGGGATCTCCCTCCACTACCTCCCTGGGCAACCTGTGCCAGGGCCTCACCACCCTCACAGGAAAACATTTCTTCCTAATGTCTAATCTAAATCTCCCCTCTTTCAGCTTAAAACAACTCACCCTCATCCTATCCCTGCACTCCCTGATCAAGAGCCACTCCCCTTTCAGTACTGGGAGGCTGCTCTAAGGTATCCCTGGAGCCTTCTCTTCTCCAGGCTCAAGAACCCCAACTCTCTCAGCCTGTCCTCATAGCAGAGGTGCTCCAGCCCTTGGATCATCTTCGTGGCCTCCTCTGGACCTGTCTCAACAGTTTCATATCCTTCTGATGTTGGAGATTCCAGAATCAGACACAGGACTCCAGGTGGGCTCTCAGGAGAGAGAAGTAGAGGGGCAGAATTCCCTCCCTCATCCTGATGGCCACGCTGCTTTGGATGCAGCCCAGGACTCAGTTGGCTTCCTGTGCTGCGAGCGCACATTTCTGGCTCATGTCAAGCTTCTCATCCACCAGCACCCAAAGTCCTTCTCCACAGGGCGGGTCTCAATGCATTCTCTGCCCAGTCTGCATTGAAACGGCAGTTTGCCCTGACCCAGGCGTAGGACTTTGCACTCGGCCTTGTTGAACCTCATGAGGTTCCCACAGGCTCACTTCTCCAGCTTGTCCAGATCCCTCTCGATGGCATGTGGTGTGACAACTTCACCACTCAGCTTGGTGTCATCTACAAACTTGATGAGTGTGCAGTCAAACTCGCTGTCTGTATCATATGAAAATATATATGAAAATATTAAACAGCACTGGTCCCAGTATGGATATTTGTCCTAAAGACACCTCACCGAGGTTGTTAACTCCCAGTTAGCGCACAGGATCATTTGCACTGGCTTTTCTTAAAGCACAATGAAGGAGTAAAGGCAGAATCCTTCTGCTTACACAAAGCACATAGCTAAGGCTTTAAATTGGAAGGGGGAAGATTTAGATTAGACATTAGGAAGAAATTCTTCACAATGAGGGTGGGGAGGCCCTGGCACAGGTTGCCCAGAGAAGTGGTGGCTGCCCCATCCCTGGAGGTGCTCAAGGCCAGGTTGGATGGGGCTTGGAGCACATCCTGATCCAGCGGGAGGTGTCCCTGCCTGTGGAATTGGATGGGCTTTAAGATCCCTTCCAACGCAAACCATTCTATGATTCTACTGTCCAAAAATTCAGGAGTAGAACACACTCAGATAGCACAAGGACCTGTCAGAAGGACTTCAGCATCTAACTGCCACAGACTCACCACTGAAAGACAGGAGTTGGTTTATCCCAGACTCCTGCAGAAGGGGACAACCCAGCACAAGAGAACAGACCAGAGGAAGCACCGCAGGCCAGAGCTGACACACACTTCCATCGCAGTGTGGCAGACGCTTCCCAGCACCTGCCTGTGCTTGACCTGTAACCTGAACTTCACACAAACTGCAGGGGTAAAAAGTGACACACGTCACCCAGTCCTCAGGACAACAAACCCCCAGTCCATCAGCTCCTGAGTGTGTATCAAACGAGCAATGCAAAGAAGGCATAACTCTCATCAGCAGGTAAATATCACCAGCATCTCTTAACACCACATTCCAGAAGCTCCAAAAAGTACCATCAGTCAAGGTCAGCAGTCTAAAAATCCAGCGATTTTTATTACTACATATGGATTAGAGTCATTGTAAGCAATCTGCAGGCCAGAAAACTGACCTATTTCTCCAAAGTACATCTCTGCAGCCTGCCTGAGTCAGTCCCAGTGCTCTCACCCCCTCAGACAACCTTGCCTGCTCTCTGGCTTTCCTTTGTGCCAGCACGAGCAAGTGCGAAGCTGTGCAGTCAACCATTGATTGGCATTATTATTATTACAATTATTATTATTATTTAAGCTGTCACATAGTGTAAGCAGGAGAAAGGAGCTGGGGGTGGCAGCTTGATTGGCTTAAAACAACCACAGAGTTGCAATTACTCTGGAGCAGTCTACATCAGGAAGGAAAACAGGGATTCCCCAACTTCTCTCTCTCCAAATATCTTGTAATTAAATCTACCAATTCAGCATTAAACAATAAATAACCAACCTCCTGAAACAACATCAGATTACCCCTTGTTACCCCTCCTCACCACAATCAACATGCAGGAGATGATCCTCAGTTTTATACAAGTAACTATATTTTGTGGGCAGAATGATTTTAGTTTCCTTAGCTTGTTTTTCCAAAGCATCTTCTTAAGGATTGAGCTGAAGTCTCCTTTGCTGTGCTTAATAAGTTATCTCCAAGAAAACTTTGTCATTGTCACACTGCCTTTAATTTATCTGTGTCCCTCAAACTCTCGCAACTATCACATATTTAGATCAAGACAGACACAAATGTTTGAACTTACTCCTGTCTACAACTACCTCAAAGGAGGTTATGGTGAGGTGGGTACTGGTCTCTTCACCCAACTAACAAGCGACAGGACGAGAATGGTCTCAAGTTGCACCAGGGAAGGTTCAGATTGGATATTGGGAAAAATTCCTTCACCAAAAGGGTTCTCAAGCACTGGCAGAGGCTGCCCATGGAGGTGGTGGAGCCACCATCCCTAAAGGTATTAAAAAAATGTGAAGATGTGGCACTTTGGGACATGGTTTAGCAGTGGACAGGTATGGTTGGACTCGAAGATCTCAAAGGTCTTTTCCAACCAAATGATTCTATGATTCTAAGGTGCTGGAAAAAAAGTTAACTTAAAAGGTTTTAAAAACAGTTCCTGAAACTCCTCACTATGGTCTCTCACCATGTGAAGCTCTAACATTCTACATGTTATATTACTGAGAGAGAGCAGGGAAAAAAGAAAAGATAAAGTACATTCTGCATTATATTACTCCATGCTTTCAATACAGGTTGGGGGACAACATGATTGAGAGCAGCCCTGAGGAGAAGGACTTGATGAGAAGCTGGGGGATGAGAAGCTCAACATGAGGCAGCAATGTGCACTCACAGTGCAGAAGGCCAACTGTGTCCTGGGCTGCACCGAAATCACTGGGACCAGAGGGAAGGGTGGGGATTCTGCCCCTCTGCTCCTCTCTCCTGAGACCCAGTCTGCAGCCCTGCATCCAGTTCTGGGATTTCCAACATAAAATGGATGTGGAACTGTTGGAACAGGTCCAGAGGAGGCCCCAAAGACGATTTGAGGGCTGGAGCACCTCTGCTATGAGAACAGGTTGAGAGAGTTGGGGTTGTTTAGCCTGGAGAAGAGAAGGCTCTGGGGAGACCTTAGAGCAGCCTCCCAGTACTGAAAGGGGCTCCAGGAAAGACAGGGGTGTGCTCTGGATCAGGGAGTGCAGGGACAGGATAAGGGAGAATGGCTTTAAATTGGAAGGGGGAAGATTTAGATTAGACATTAAGAAGAAATTCTAAGGATGGTGAGGTCCTGGCACTGGTTGCCCAGGATGGCTGCCCCATCCCTGAAGGTGTTCAAGGCCAGGGTGGATGGGGCTTTGAGTCCCCTGATCCAGTGAGAGGTGCAGAGGGGTTGGAACTGGATGGGCTTTGATGTCCCTTCCAACCCAAACCATTCCACAATTCTGTAATTTCAGTTTTGATCAGCAAGGTGTCATCAGACTGGCAGTGACTTCTGTGTTTAAAACTATTTCAACCCCACACTCCCTTTCAGCCATTCTCATCATAACCCGGTTCAGTGATCCACCCAGCCTCATCCCGTTAGCTGTTTTCAAAAGTAACTGCAGGTAATACAATGGGTTTCTCCAGAATGAAAAGTTATTTAAAAATACACAAATTAGAAGCCTTAAGCTGGTATAAAATTTGCATTCAGACACAAACCGATTACAACTTCCTGAAAATCACCAAGATCACTTGTAAACCCCTCCACAGCTCCAAGGTATTAAATCTTGACCACAAAACCAGAAAACACAGTAATCTCCACATTTCAAGCAACTTACCACAACAACATTCATCAATAACTCCCTTTAAACCAAAATAAACTTTGGTGTTTATGGAATACGTAACAACCTCTGGAGAGCTCAGCCACCATCAACTTCCCA
The DNA here is from genome assembly GCA_033556795.1 of Tapera naevia. NCBI lineage: Eukaryota > Metazoa > Chordata > Aves > Cuculiformes > Neomorphidae > Tapera > Tapera naevia. Next base: position 7,655,320 of record JAUMJJ010000157.1, on the reverse strand, counting down.
CGCTAACCCCGTGACATTTTGCACCGTGTATCTCACACTATCAAAGCGGGATGCGACACATGGAACCACATCACAACAGCACCCGGGGTCAGGACTGAGAAGCCAAGTTCAGAAACCAGACACCGCGCTGACCCGACCGATTTGCTCTCTGACACTGCGCAGAGTGAAGTTTAATCTTCACAGATATTGCCACCTGCCTTAGTTTGCAGAGAAGTCCTGGTTCTAGAACACCATAAAAACACCTTCTCGAATGCCAAAGTGGTTTTGGAATATCTAAGGGTCAGCAGACAGCAACTGTTTGGGAGGGGACAGGCAGGTACATTGCTCTCTGCGTGTACAAAAGCAGACAGCCAGCAGCAGATGGGGAACAGGGCTGGTGGCCATGGAAAGGGAGAGGGATCAGGCAGAGAAAGCAAAAGGCTGGCTGACAGGCCATGAAGAGCCACCAAGGTGAGCCAGGGCCACCATCAGAGGACAAAAGGCTAGGAGAGCAGTCAGGGTTCCTCAAGAGCAGGGCTGGATAACAGGAAAGGCTGGTGACCATGGAAAGGGTGAGGGATCAGGCAATGGAAAGCAAAAGGCTGATAAGCCATGAAGACCGACCAAGTAGAGGTGGGGCCACCAACAGAGAGCAAAAAGCAAGGAACAGTGATCCAAGGGGATCCCTGAGAGGGGGGCTGGACGACAGGAAAGGCTGGTAGCCATGGAAAGGGAGAGGAATCAGGCAGCGGAAAGCAAAAGGCTGGCTGACAGGCAGACCTTGAAGGGCCACCAAGCTGAGGTGGGGCCACCATCAGAGGGCAAAAGGCAAGGAGTGCAGAGAGGGAGGAGAGGGGCAGCACGGGGAGAGGGCAGGGGAGGTATAAAGGTAGGGGGTAAAAGGGGGCAAAAGGGGCGGCGACGAGAGGGGGCAAAAGGGGAGGGGGGGGCGACGAGAGGGGGCAAAAGGGGAGGCGACGAGAGGGGGCAAAAGGGGAGGGGGGGGCGACGAGAGGGGGCAAAAGGGGAGGCGACGAGAGGGGGCAAAAGGGGAGGCGACGAGAGGGGGCAAAAGGGGAGGCGACGAGAGGGGGCAAAAGGGGAGGCGGGGGCGACGAGAGGGGGCAAAAGGGGAGGGGGGGCGACGAGAGGGGGCAAAAGGGGAGGGGGGGGCGACGAGAGGGGGCAAAAGGGGAGGGAGGAGAGGGAAAGGGGGTGGCACCGGTACTGGAGGGACCACGGAGCCGAGCCCTGCAATGGGATCCCCGCATGCAGAGGGAGCTCGGCGGTGTGGGGGGCCGGGATCCGCCCCATCGCCGGGGGGACAGCAGGGACCGAGCCCCACAGACTGGGGGGGCCGGGGTGCCCACGCCCGCTCACCTCGGAGTCCTCCCTAGGCTGCGGCAGCGCGGGGAAGGCGGGCCGGGGGAGCTCCATGGCCGCGCTGCGGGCGGCGCCGGGCCCGGCGGGGCGGTTATTTGGGCAACGGCTCCGCGAGCCCCGGCTCGGGAGCGGCGGCGGGTGGGGGCGGAGGCGCGCTCGGCCGCTCGCGCCCCGCCGCCATGATGCTGCTGCCGCCTCTTCCTCCTCCTCCGGTGCCGCCGCTGCCGCCCCCTTTCCGCCCGCCCCGGGCTCCGCTACAACCGGTTCCGCCTCCTTCGCGGCGGCCGCGGGAGGGGCGGGGCCTGCGAGGGCGGGGGCGGGGCCTGAGGGGCGGGGGCGGGGCCGAGAGCGGAGGGGCGGGGCCCGGTGCGCGTGCGCTCTTCCCTCACAGGTCGACGAGTGGGGGGGCGTGGCCTGCAGCACCCCGCCTCCGAGGGGCGGGGCCCGGCGCGCGCGCGCCCCCTCCCCTCCCAGCCCCCCCCCCCCCCCCCCCCCGCCCCCTGGCGGAGCGCGGGAAAAGCCCTGACAGCCCCGAGCTCCTTAACTGACTCCCCAAATTCGTTAATTAACCCCCTCCAATTCGTTAAGTGACTCCCCGAGTTCCTTAATTAAATCCTCGAATTCGTTAATCAACCCACCGAATTCCTTAACTCCCCAAATTTGTTAACTGACTCCCCGAATTCATTAATTAACCCACCGAATTCCTTAATTAACACCCGATTTTGTTAATTAAACCCCGGATGCCTCAATTAACTCCTGAATTCCTTAATTAACTCCCCAAATTCCTTAATTAAGTCCCAGAATTCCTTAATTAAATCCCGGAATTCCTTAATTAACTCCCCAAATGCCTTAATTAAGTCCCAGAATTCCTTAATTAAGTCCCCAAATTTGTTAGTTGACTCCCCGAATTCCTTAATTAACTCCCCAAATGCCTTAATTAAGTCCCAGAATTCCTTAATTAAATCCCGGAACTCCTTAATTAACTCCCCAAATGCCTTAATTAAGTCCCAGAATTCCTTAATTAAGTCCCCAAATTTGTTAGTTGACTCCCCGAATTCCTTAATTAACTCCCCAAATTCCTTAATTAAGTCCCAGAATTCCTTAATTAAATCCCGGAACTCCTTAATTAACTCCCCAAATGCCTTAATTAAGTCCCAGAATTCCTTAATTAAGTCCCCAAATTTGTTAGTTGACTCCCCGAATTCCTTAATTAACTCCCCAAATTCCTTAATTAAGTCCCAGAATTCCTTAATTAAATCCCGGAATTCCTTAATTAACTCCCCAAATGCCTTAATTAAGTCCCAGAATTCCTTAATTAAGTCCCCAAATTTGTTAGTTGACTCCCTGAATTCCTTAATTAACTCCCCAAATTCCTTAATTAAGTCCCAGAATTCCTTAATTAAATCCCGGAATTCCTTAATTAAGTCCCCAAATGCCTTAATTAAGTCCCAGAATTCCTTAATTAAGTTCCCAAATTTGTTAGTTGACTCCCCGAATTCCTTAATTAACTCCCCAAATTCCTTAATTAAGTCCCAGAATTCCTTAATTAAATCCTGGAATTCCTTAATTAACTCCCCAAATGCCTTAATTAAGTCCCAGAATTCCTTAATTAAGTCCCAGAATTCCTTAATTAAGTCCCCAAATTTGTTAGTTGACTCCTCGAATTCCTTAATTAACTCCCCAAATTCCTTAATTAAGTCCCGGAATTCCTTAATTAACTCCCCAAATGCCTTAACTAAGTCCCAGAATTCCTTAATTAAGTCCCCAAATTTGTTAGTTGACTCCCCGAATTCCTTAATTAACCCCCCAAATTCGTTAATGCACTCAGCAAATTTGTTAACTTGTCACAACCTCAAGTAGAACTTCTAATGGGAAAACTCGGTGTGGGGGGGCTCCAGGAAAGCTGGATCAGGGAGTGCAGGGACAGGATGAGGGGGAATGGCTTTAAGTGGAAAGAGGGAAGACTGAATTGAGATCTTAGGAAGAAACGTTTTCCTGAGGAGGAACAGGCACTGATCTCTTCTCTCTGGTGACCAATGACAGGATCCAAGGGAATGGCAGGGAGATGTGTGAGGGGAGGGTTATGTTGGACATGAGGAAACGGTTCTTCACTCAGAGGGTGGTGGAGCACTGGAACAGCTCCCCAGGGAAGCAGTGACAGCACCAAGCTTGTCAATATTCCAGAAGCATTTGGTCAATGCCCTCAGATGCATGGTGTGAATGTTGGGGGGTGTCCTGTGCAGGGACAGGAGCTGGACTCAATGATCCTTGTGGGTCCTTTCCAACTCAGGTCATTCTGGGATTCACATCTTTGCACTCCAGGCATGATCAGGATGGGAAGTTTTCATGCTAACCAGAAAAGAAGGTCTGTAACAACTGTTACCAGTACAAACATGAAAACACTGCTGCCTCCTGTTGCAGCTGTTCCACACCTTGCACTGCCCCGTTTGTGTCATAGGAATAGGGAAAAAATGCAGCCACAGCTACTAAACTGCTAGGGAGATGCTGTGATTCCTGGCAAATCTGGAGTTAATCTAATGTATGTGTCTGTCACCTGAGCATGCCCAGCATAATCCAGTTAGGATAATTAGAAGTACAGCTGCTCCAATCTCATGCACTGTGCAGCAGCAGATGCGCATGCCCACCCTTCCAGCTGGAACTGACTAGAAAACAAAAATAAGGCAGAAAGAGAAATTCCCTTAAGGACACCAACACCTTAACCTGTGTGGTTTTATTTCTCTTTCAATTATTGTTCCAGCAGCTGCAGCAGCCAAGCTCACAGGGAGCACAAAGGCAATCTCACACAGCCAAATTCCAGCCTCAAAAGGTGCACAGGCAAAGCCCTGTTGGGAGCTCCAGAAGTATCAGGACACCACTCTGCATCTGTAAAGCAGCACAGGTGGGAAGGACATCAGACAGTTCCCATCTATATAGAGCATCTGAAATGGGGACTCAGGGAGGAATTCTTATCTTGCTGATCTCCCCTGCCACCTCAAAGCTGTCATCAAAGCTTTTACCTATCCAACTGCTATTGGCTTTTCCACCTCCACTTCACACAGAATCATGGAATTGTTTGGGCTGGAAGGGACCTCAAAGCCCATTCAGTTCCAAACCCCGCTGCCATGGGCAGGGATACCTCCCACTGGATCAGGGTCCTCAAAGCCCCATCCAACATCTTCAGGGATGGGGCAGCCACCACTTCCCTGAGAAACTTGTGCCACTGCCTCACCACCTTCATGGTGAAGAATATCTGCCTTAGATGCTTTTGTCTATAAACTGGCTTTCAGCAGCAGAGCTATCTTAGTACAAGGGAAGATGACAAACACTCAAAGACTTGTTTACTTCTGGTATTCTGAACAATTAAAAGCCAGCTCAGCTAAATCCTCTTACTGGATTTCAGCAGTGAGGGAGTCAATATCACTTACCCTCCCCTCTCTGAGGCAAAGGTTGCCTCCACTGCCTACGTAAGGCAAGGGCTTCAACTCAACCCCTATGCCAGAGCAAAGTTGCTCTTCAAACACTGAAGACACAATTCAACTCCCTTCAAAATTTACAGACCAGGACAAGCCAATTTAAACAAGTTTTATTCATAAACTGTTTGGGGAAAGGAAAATTCACCGATATAAAAGTCAAGAAACGAAGTGACTTTCTTAAAATCTGCAACCCCATTCAGGCACATTTGTAAATTGACACCACAGCTGCTAAGAGAACACAGCTCCACACATTTTACTTAACCAGTGCTGTGATGAATATCATATTTCATAATTGTACAGAAAACAGCCAACTGCAACCAGCGTTACCAAATTGCTACCTAAATGATACACGAACACCGTACAATGAAAATGAAGAGGTACGCTACTTCTCTCTTTTTATGCATTAACCCAGTAAGACATGTGCAGTCAACCACTGATTATAAAGTTAATTTAAACAGGTTTGTAGTCAAGCTTAGACTCCAGCTTCTTCGAATCAGCCACTTTTCTAACAGCTTTCATGAAGTCTTCCTGAACTACAAAGTCATGATCGGCACGGATTGCAAACATCCCTGTGAAGAACAATTCAACAGCAAGAATAAGTCAGTGCCACTTGCAGCAACAGTGCAGAGAAGACAGTGCTTAAGATTCACTCACACGGATCCAAGTTACACTGTCTGTGTGTCTTAGATGTCAAGAAGAAGAATTAAAGTTCCAGAAAGTTACCATTATGAACTAGGTGATCACCACGTCCAACCTGTTTTGAACTATGAGCATGTATTTACTGCGTTACTCAGCGTAACGTTACCCTGTAGGCCAGGGGTGTCAAACTCACAGCCTTTGGGCCAAACCTGGCCCTCCACCTTGTTTTATCCAGCTTGGCACCTTGTTTCTCCCCAGAGGCAGTGCTGAGCACCTTGCCCCTCCACTCCTGCCAGTGCTGGCCATGTGTGCAGTGAGTGACGGGCGTTATACGGCAGCAGCAGAACGGCAGGAGCCGGGAATTTGACGCCCCTGCTGTAGGCAAACCCCAAGCATGCAATGGATTGACAATGTGGAAAAAGTGTAAAACAGAATTAACTCTCCAGTCACTCAGGCACTAGGAGAGTCGGATGCTCTGCAATAGGAGAAAAATGGGTCCCATGACTGTTTCTGGCATCCATTCTCACAGGATAGTATGACATATGTTGCAAGACGGCCTAAAGGGGGCTGGAGGACAGCTCCAGGTCAAAATGATGTGGCTGGCTTGTCCTCCCATCGTGCTGAACCGGAACTACAGAGCCCTTCTGTACCATACCTGTGTTGGGATAGTGCCCAAATCCACCTAACCCTGTGTGGAGCCAGCATGCACACGCTGCAGGATAGAGCAGGCGTAACGTCACACGAGCGCAGCGCTGCTGCCCCAGCTGGCAGTGGATCTGCACACACCAGCTGGATTGCCTGTACGCTCTCCTTGCGAGAGTTCGTTTTCTCCCCAGTAGCTGGCACAGTGCTGCGTTTTGGATTTAGGATGATAAGGCTTGTTTGTAACATTTGCTGTTGTTAAGTGGTCAAGGACTTGCCAGCCTCCCGTGCTCTGCCTGTGGGGAGGTGCACAAAGCACTGGGAGGGAGCACAGCCAGGACAGCTCACCTGAACCAGCCAAAGGGATATTCCATAAGATATTCCATAAGATATTCCATAAGATATTCCATAAGATATTCCATAAGATATTCCATAAGATATTCCATAAGATATTCTATAGCACACGGCATCATGCTCAGTGTATAAACTGGGGAGCTGGAAAGGGAGTGGGCATCACAGGGATGGGATGGACATTGGCCACCGGGTGGTGAGTAATTGCATTCTGCATCGCTTGTTCGGTATATTCTATTATTCCCTCTCCTTTTTGCTGTCCTACTTAACTGTCTTTACCTCAGCCCACAAGTTTTGTTTGTTTTTTTCCCTCCCATACTCCTTGCAGGGGGCATCAAGCAAGCAGGTGCTTAGTTCCTGCCTGGAGTTAAACCACACCATATTCTGGGCATTTTGCCACCGTTCAGGCGCTGAAATTCCCACTGGGTAAACGCCACCCAGGAACTGAACACACAGAGAGAGCATCAGCAAACACGTGTCGTGTTCCAGCAGAACAATTTTGACCTCCTGATTTTGATCAGAGAAACAGCTCACATGTTTAGTGTGTATCAAGACTTAGCACATGGAAATTAAGAGGTAAAGAAATACCTGCTTCGGTGCAGACATTTCTCAGGTCTGCTCCATTAAAGCCATCTGAAAGCTTCACAATTGCTTCATAATCTGTTAATGAAACATGAAAGCCAGTTAGAAATAAATTCAAACTTCCAGTTCTGGATGCCAAGGAAATACGCTTCCAGCTAACAAAGAAACACTCTACTTTGATTTCAGGGCAAACAGATGCCCATGAGGCTGACAAATTAAATTAACTGCAGTCCTCAGCTGCCTTACCCCTGTCATTAAAAGAGATGTACTGCAGCCAAAAGCTCACGATAAGAATTATATCCCAAAGTTACTAACTTATGGTTACAAGCATCATCGTGAAATGCAAGAGCAGCTCCATCAAGGCAAATGACCTTATCATCCACCTTACTTTATCATTTAAAATGGTGTAATTATAAAATTATCTCCAATTGATCACAACTCAGTCCCTTTCAACTTACAACTGCATCTACTAAAGTTGTTTAATGCCTTGATATAGGCACACATATTTACTAAAAATGTGGCTATGGTCATAGGTTCTGAAATCCATTTCTAAAATGCTGTCCGCCTGCTGAGCCTCTAACAAGTTCTGATTTTTGCAAGGGTGCTTATTATGAAATTCAAAACACTTGAGCAGAATGTTCTTATCTTAAGAATTCCAAACCCCCTGGAGACTGGAAATTCTTCACCCTTATTTTAATTCCACATAGCACAACATGCTATAAACAAGTCTCCCCATAACTGGAAAATAAAAAAATAAAGGTGAGGGGACTAAATAACATTGAACATTGCAAAGCCCTGAAGTGCAGAGTCTTCTGTAGAAACCAGTACAAGAGCAGGAAAATCTCACACTGAAACAGGTCGTTATCTTAGGATTTTAATGGAATTCACACCCACCTTGCTGATAAGGTCTGGATACCAAAGCCAAGCACCACATTCTTCCCACACCACATTCAGACAGATGATGAAGTACTTTATCTCATGGTGATGATCTGAAGCTTTCTCTATCTCAGACTATAGTTGCATGTGTGTTTAAGCCCAACACTGCTGCTCAGAAAGGCAATCCTCATCCCTCCCACACCTCATTCCTGCTCGGAGCCACCCCCTCTATTGAGCTGCAGCTGTTTGTGCAGCCAGATGGTGACTGAGATCCTTTCCACCACCCAGACGGCGCTGCCAGGCCGCAGGAATGGCTCAGGTCAGGGGAGAGGCAGGGCTGGGAACAGGCAGGCAGTGGCTGTGGGGCCCTACTGAAACACACGACAGCCAGTACTGTTTTAAAGACAAATCACAGTCCAGGTTTCTTGAGGAAAGCTCTGGACTCTGGTCAGCTTAGAGTAACAGTCATCAAATAAACCTTCCCCGTTTTATCTGATAGATTCTTCTCCCCCTGACACTCTGGGGAGCTCTCTACACCTCTAACTGAAGACAAACGTTGTTTCACACAACAAAGCTTTCATTACATCACCTCCGAACTCAAATTAAGTTTCTCCAAAGTCTGTTTAGTGTTTGGATTTCTGCATTACCCATTTTTCCTTCTTTGGAGGGGTAATGAAAACGCTGTTTTCTTGCACTGAGCTATTCCTTTAGAAACAGGAAAACACCCAATGAGAATCATGCTGATTTTCCAGTTTACAGCTCTGCTCCAAGGGTTTATATTCAGTTTTCAGGAATCTGTGTGGCCAGTGTAAGGGTATTAAAAGGGCAAAGTCACATTAACCCATCCTCTTCAGGTTTTTAGAGACAGGAGTAGGAAAGACATCCAAGTGGCTGCCTACTTACCTATTTCACCATGTTTGGTGATGGGACCTGCATGTATCTTCAGAATGTCCAGTCTGGCTTGTTCATTTGGTAGATCAATATCTGGAAAAAATTACAGCTTTAACAAAAAACAGAAAACCACAACTCATAGGGATAAAATCCTCCTTCCAGCCACTGTGAAGTAGTAACTCACGGATTTTTCTATCCAGTCTTCCAGGCCGCAGGAGGGCAGGATCCAGCGTGTCTGGTCTGTTAGTAGCCATGATCATTTTAACTCTGTGCAGGGTGTCAAACCCATCCATCTGATTCAATAACTAAGGGGAAACAGCAGTTTGTTTTTAAACAACCCCAAACCTTCTAGAGTGATTTATTTTCTTCATATTTTCACAAAGACGTAAAAGGTGTTAACAAAAAGCAGAAAAAACAAATGCCCCAACCTTCTCATGAAAGGCCACAGCTCCCTGCATGTTCTATAAGCAATAAAGTAGAGCTTGAGGGAGAGACTGAGAATGCTTTGCCCAGAGAAAAAGCTCCTGAGCGAAGCACAGCTTCGACGTGAAAGACGTGGCCAAGACTAGAAAGCAATGAAAAGGGTGCAAGTATGAAAGGAGCCAGCGGCCGGCTGACCCATTGAGTCCAAAACACTCAAACTAGACTCAGAGAACAGCCTCTAGAATACTAATACACACTTATAGAGACACTTCACTGTGAATAATCAAAGTACTTGCTTGCTCTTTGATCACAGTGATTTAATTCTTTATGCAAGGCAGAAACATTCTTTGAAACCGGGCAAACTGTTTGCAAGCACAGGCCAAGGAAGTTTCCTATTAGCTTAAGAATTCTTAATTGTCATTGGTGGTTCTAAAATTCCCCTCACACAACCCAGTTTACCAGGGTAATTAGTACAGAAACAAAGGAACACAACTACTTCTCCTGGTTTTGAAAATCAGATTGTAACAGTTCTGAAATCTTATAAAGCATCTTCGGGATGAGAAGACAAGCACCGCTTTCCCCTCTTTAAGGAGGAGGAAGGCCTCCACACCTTCAGGAAGATGCAAGCAGCAGCAAAGTCAAGTCACAGTAAAAAAAAGAATTAGCAATTTTAAAGATTCTTTCAACCAGTCTCCAAGTTGAACTCATGGCCAAGCCATCAAGATGCGCAGCTGCCTTTTGCAAAAGCAGCAGCTGGTTCGGTTTTAGTTTATTAGCTCAGCCAAGTTCTACCAACCCAGATGAGAACATAACAATTCACACCTGCACTATTATTTAGCAGGGACTGCACAGTGCTCGGGCAGGGTTTGGCCACTCACCTCCATCAGAGTCCTCTGGATTTCTCTGTCCGCTGAGGTGCCTTCAGAAAAACGACGACCACCTGCAGCACACCAGACCCTTCATAACACCACTTTATAATACTAAGTCCGAAGACAGTTAGGTATTCCCTTTTAAACTGGGGGAAAGGGGAGGTTGTTTAAAGGTTTAAACACACACATTCTGAAGTGCTTTTTCATTTAGTCAAAAATATCCAAGACAAATACAAACCGGTACAGCTCTAAGCTAACTGTAACAGCTCCAGGAGGAAGCTGAACCACCTGCATGCTCTACTTTGAGAAACCAGACTGTAGCTTTATAGGCAATTTCAGCACTAAAAGGAGTCTCTGGGCATTCTCCAGACCGTCAGCCTTACCGATAGCATCTATCTCATCCATGAAGATGATACACGGCTGATGATCTCTGGCATAATTGAACATCTCTCGGATCAGTCGAGCGCTTTCGCCGATGTATTTGTCCACTATTGAACTCGACACCACCTTTTGGAAGACAAAGGACACACGAGTGAAGAGAATGGAGTGCAAACAGATTACACACGTGCACACATGCGAGTGCCAGAGTAAAATCACCCTACCTTTAGGAAGTTGCAATCAAGCTGGCTGGCAACAGCTCTCGCCAAAAGTGTTTTCCCTGTACCTGCACAGAGAAGAGACTGAAGCTGTTTAACCAGTAAACCAACACGGCACGCTAGCAACTTTAAAAGAGAGAGACAGGAAAAAAGAAACAAGCAAGGCAGTTCAAGACTGAGAACAAGGCATTTGCTACTCTCTCCTGAGACTCACCGGGGGGGCCATAGAGCAAGCAGCCTTTTGGAGGGATAATTCCAACACGCTGGAATAACTCTGGGTTAGTCAGCGGCAATTCGATTACCTGGAAAGAGACAGATAAAGAAACGGAGACTCTGAGTTATAAAACAGATCAGCAACCATGGAAGCTAAAGGTGAGCTTGCCAGCCTGTTTTCCAGACACCTGTGCTCGTATTTATCTGCACAGTGTATTTTGCAGGAGAAACAGTTAAATAAGAACAAGTCAGACTGATCTAACAGATCTGTCCACAATGCTGCCCCTGTTGTTCAGACTCCAGCTCCGTAATGGCTCATTTCTCTAAATGCCTTTTGCTTCAGCCCAGTTTTGCTACTGTTGTAACACCACTGCCCAGAGACACTCCATCAGTTTCTGTGCAAAATTCAAGTTGAGTTTGTCCATCCTAACTACCCCCTCCCACCTCACTTTGTGGCACCCCCTCAGCCTAAGAGGTCTCTGATCCTTCAATTTCTTTCCAAGGTCTAATCTAAATATTCCCCCTTCCAATTTAAAGCCATTCCCCCTCGTCCTATCACTACAGGCCCTTGTGAAAAGGCCCTCCCCAGCTTTCCTGGAGCCCCTTCAGGTATTGGAAGGCCACTTCAGTCTGAGTGCACCAGCACCCTGCAATCACATCCCTCTGTGCCACAACTACAAAACTGGAAATCGCTTTAAACAACACTTCAGAAGTTGTCTTCTAATACAAGAAAACAGAGTCTAATTGAATGGAACATGGAAATCACTCTTCTCACAGGATCCTCCAACAACCTCTGTCACAATGGTTTACATCAAACACCAGCAAGACATTTTTGCACAGAAAAACTTCACTTGGAACATATTGGGAAGTGGTTTTGAGATACTGGATACCTCTCGCAGCTCTCTGATTTGTTCCGACAACCCTCCGATCTCAGAATAGGAAACATCCCCTGGATCTTCATGAGACATATTATAAACCAGTGGATCCACCTCCCTTGGCAAATACCTGCAACAAAGAGTTGAGTAGACATTTCTCACTGCGCAGACACATTTTATAGTTATTACAATATATTTTAGAGCAGGTATGAATACAATTGCTCTTCCTCCCACCTTTAAAACAAGCAAAGTTTTCTTGGGAAAAAAAAAACATAAACCCTAAGCCTAGCAAACTTTTTCAAGTTTTAAACCAAACAAAAGCTTAAAAAAATTGCTGAAAACACTGAGTTGTAACTGATTTTTTATTTAAAGACCAATCACTTTCTTTTTAAACCATACATAAGACATCTAAGACTAATCTTCAAAGTAACTGTCCTTGCTTAAGCACAGCTTTGCAGAAAACATTTACAGAATATGACAGAACTGATTCATCACACCCCTGTGTAACCTACTCAGCTCGCTGTTTTTCCCCTTCTACAGGATGAACAGAAGAGCAGAAACCCACCTCATAATAGTCAGAGTGGTCATGTCCAGAGCAACTCTCGTCCCCGGCTTCAGCTTACTTTTGTCCAGCTGAGAAAGCAAAGGAAGTATTTCTGTTAGAACCACGCTCCCAAACAACACCTGCATTTACCTGAGACCTTTCCTGTAATTTGTGCTCTTTGCTCCATCACACACAAGAAGGAACCAAGGCTACTGAGCTACCTGCTATGCAGCTCCTTTAGCAAACACTTCTCCCCACCTTTCACCTTTTTTGGGGAATGCTTAAACTGGGAAAAAGCCTGCCTACTGTTTCATTGGAACATGGTCTTTGGGAGAAGCAATCCAGGAGCTGGCTTAGACCAATGGACCTGTTGGTTGGCACAACTGGACACCAGCAGAGCTAAACCAGGCCACAGGAAGGATTTCTTTAACATTGAAAGAGATCTCGGAGAAAAGCCATTAAGTTTCCTCTGACAACTGTGAAAAGAAATACTGCTTTTTCCCCCACTGCTGCCAACACGATGGGATTAATGAGATACCCAAAGCTCCTCTGGGCCTGACCCAGGGCAGAACCAGCCCTTGCGGAACAAGCAAGCCATGCTCCTCTGAGGGCAAATAAAGCACCCTGCTCGTTTGAGTCTGGCCTTGCCCCGCTTCCACCCAACGGCTTTCTCATTTCTGGACTGACAGAAAAGATGAACAGATGTTCCTAACTTATTTTCTCCAAATCTTCCATCCTCTGCACATTTTCACCTACCCAGTCATATCCCACCTTCAGCCAGCTGTTCTAGTTGTTATTCCTTTGCTATCATTTACCTCAGGTACCTCAGCAGCTCCTCCTTGCTTATTCCATTTTTATGAGGTTTTGAAACACATCAGCAGTCCTTTTACAGTACACCCAGCCAAATTCTGCTGGGATTAACACAACTAACTCATATTTCTCACCTTGTTGTTAAGAAACCTGGTGCAGAGAGAGCAACCTCACTTCTCACACAACACAGCCTCAAAAAACCACCACAGAGATTACATATTTTGTTTTAAATCCCCATTTGAAGAACACAAAACCTATTAGTTCTGAGCTTTACTGACACAGCATCTGAGCAACAGGGACGTTGACAACTGTTTCCAAGCACTGCCCAAAGCTTCCCACTGCCACACTGGAGGGATTTATAAGGTTCCCTGCCCACGTGGGCTTTTCATCTCTAGTAGTGTTTCAGATTGAGCTGTCGCTCCTCCATTACTGGGGTCACTGACAAGACCTCTTCCCAGCTGCCTAATGTTAAGAAATCTGTAAAAGCCTGAAATTCTATCAGATCCAACATTGCCCAGTAGGTTTAAGTTATTCTGCAGTGAGAAGAAAACAAAGAGAAGCCACTTGACCTTGAAGCCCTCAGGAAATGCACTTTAAAGAGGGAAGTAATTTGGTTCCAGTTTATAGTGTCACTCCCCTTCCTCAGCAGCGCAGCCACCAGGACTTTGATCAAAACCGAGTTCTTCCAGTCCAAAAAATGCTCCATGGGAAGATTTGTCATGATATTTTGACATTTTGAAAATAATCAGAGATATGGTTCTGTAGGCTCTGGTATCAAATTAAAGATCTTTTAAGATCAAAGAGCACTTTCACTGAAGAATTAACTCAAAACAACGTGCTGCAATGCCAAACTCGTCTAAGCAAACCCTATTCCTTGGCATTTATTTGCGCTCCAACACAGACCTTCAACACCATCCATGTGTCCTGAAGTGGAACTAATGATACTAATATTCCAAAATAACTTTTGTTCATTCTGGTGAAAGAAAGCAGTGAATTTGCACCATAACCTCTTGCAAGAAGCTTAAAATTATGCATTCGTAGACTATTTTGACACTAGCAAGTCTTGTAGATGTTTTATGCCAGCAAAACCCACACGGCATCAGTACACTGATAAATGTGTAGAAGTGGAAAGTAATGGAATGGTCTGCCTGGGAAGGAACCTCAAAGCCCACCCAATTCCAAGGGACACCTCCCACTGGATCAGGGTGCTCAAAGCCCCATCCAACCTGGCCTTGAACACCTCCAGGGATGGGGCAGCTACCTACTTCTCTCAGCAACCTGTGCCAGGGTCCCACCAATCTCACAGCAAAATATTTCTTCCTAAGATCTCATCTCAAACTCCCCTCTTTCAGCTTAAAACTGTTCCACCTCATCCTATCCCTGCACTCCCTGATCAAGAGCCCCTCCCCAGCTTTCTGTCGGATATCTATAGACAGACCACATGGCCACATACACTGGTACCCACATTTCCCAAAATGTTTTTCTCTGGGGTCCATCCTTATTGAAATAAATGTAATCCATCGACAAAGCCAAAACCATAGTGAAATAGATAAAAAAAAGATAAAAATAGATAAAAAATAAATTTAAAAAAATAGATAAAAAGGATCTAAAGCTCCTGGAGTGTCCACAGGAGGCCACAAAGTTGGTGAAGGGTTTAGAGTGGAAACCGTATGAGGATCAGCTGAAGTCACTTGGTCTCTTCAGCTTGGAGGAGACTGAGGGGAGACCTCATTGCAGTTTACAGCTTCCTCACAAGGGGAGGAGGAGGAGCTGGCACTGAGCTCTTCTCTCTGGTGACCAATGACAGGATCCGAGTGAATGACTAGAAGATGTGCCAGGGGAGGGTTAGACTGGACATTGGGAAAAGGTTCTCCACCCAGAGGATGGTGGAGCAATGGAACAGGGAAGCAGTCACAGCACCGAGCCTGACAATACTCCAAAAGCATTTGGCCAATGCTCTCAGACACATGATGTGAATGCTGGGATTGTCCTAAGCAGGGCCAGGAGCTGAACCCTTCCAACATAGGGCATTCTATGATTAATTTTCACCATGGTGATTCATTTCCAGGGAATTAAAATCAGACAGAAAGGCAGAGATTCAGCTCAATGAAAAGAATAAAACATGTATAACGCTCCAGGAATCCTCTGGACTGCTTTGCCTTCACACCAGGTTACGCTACTACCAGCTATGAAGGAAGAGGGCACGCAGATACCAGTATAAATTAGCCACATACACCATAAAGGAAACATTGAATCCCCCTAAGAACCCAGTTTACCAAAAGCAACACCAACATTCAAGACCAAGGCAAACTTGTAATGAACAGTCACAGAAATTGGTTACCTGGCGACGACAGCCAACCACGTATCTTGGCCCATTCGTAGCCTTCACAATGACTGGAGAGAGAAGAGCAAACAAAAATAAAATTTACTTGATTCACTGCCCTGAATTATGCTTCTGAGCTCTCCAGTATATGATACTTTCCTGCCAACACTCTATCACAGAATCTCTTGGTTGAAAAAGACCTCTGAGATCATCGAGTCCAACCATACCTGTCCGCTGCTAAACCAGATCCCTGAGCACTTTGTCTACCTGTCTTTTAAACACCTCCAGGGATGGGGACTCCACCATCTCCCTGGGCAGCCTCTGCCAGTGCTGAAAACCCTTCTGATGAAGACTTTTTTTCCTGATATCTAACCTAAGCATCCCCTGGTACAACTCGAGCCCATTTCCTCTCATCCCATCACTTGTTACTTGGCAGAAGAGACCAGCACCCACCTCACCACAACATCCTCTCAGGCAGTCGTAAACAGTGATGAGATCTCTCCTCAGCCTTCTCTTCAGCCTAAAGAGCCCCAGGTGCCTCAGCTGCTCCCAGAACTCCCATTCTCCAGTCCCTTCCCCAGCTCCATTCCCCTCTCTGGATGCACTCCAGCCTCTCAATGTCCTTCTTGGAGTGAGGGACCCAAAACTGAACCCAGGATTCGAGATGCAGCCTCACCAGCACTGAGTCCAGGGGCACAATCACTGCCCTGCTCCTGCTGGTCATGCTGTTACTGATCCAAGCCAGGATGCTGCTGGCCTTCTTGATCACCTGGGCCACTGCTGACTCATGCTCAGCTGGATGTCAACCAGCACCCCCAGGTCCTTCTCTGCCAGGCAGCTTTCCAGCTGTTCTTCTCCAAGCCTGGAGCGCTGCATGGGGTCGTTGTGTCCCAAGTGCGGGACCGGGAACCTGGCCTTGTTGAACCCCATCCTGTTGGTCTCAGTTGACTGATTCAGCCTGTCCAGGTCCCTCTGTAGAGTCTCCCTGCCCTTAAGGAGATCAGCACTTCCACCCAGAAGTGTTCATCAATACTCTGATTCTTAACCCCTCCAAACCCTTAGCCAAATTTTAACTATGAAATCTTATTTGCAAGATTTCCAAGCATACTCTGGCATACTTACATTTCTCTTCTGTCAGCTGTTTAAGAACCTCTCCAACAATCTGCAAAAGGATAAATACAATATCAGCCTACTGATCAATTAGTGCAAAACAGCATTTAGCATGCGTTGCAGGACACAGGAGGTGATTGTCACCACTGAAATTCTTTCTCCTGCTTCAAGATACTTGCCAGCACTTTCATCTCTCCTACACTTCTCTGTCAACCAGAAGAGACACATAAAAAAAACTCTCTCACCCACATGCTGCATTTCCTGTTCCTGACAGAAAGGCCTGTTTCTGGCAGCCAGACTGGCAGCCAAGAGGGTCAACCATATCCTGGGGTGCATCCAGCATGGCACTGCCAGCCAGGCGAGGGAGGGGATTGTCCTGCTCTTCTCTGCTGTGGCCCCAGCTCGAGCACTGGGGGCAGTTTCAGGCACCACAGAATAAAAAGGACCTCAAGCTACCAGAATGTGGCCAGAGGAGGCCACAAAGTTGGTGAACAGTTTAGAGGGGAAATTCTATGAGGAGCGGCTGAACCACTTGGTCTGTTCAGCCTGGAGGAGACTGAGGGGAGACAGTGCAGTCTACATCTTCCTCACAAATGAGGAAGAGGAGCAGGTGCTGATCTCTTATCTCTGGTGTCCAAGGGAATGGCAGGAAGATGTGCCAGGGGAGGGTTATGTCGGACATTAGGAAAAGGTGGGTGGTGGAGCACTGGAACAGCTCCCCAGTGAAGCAGCCATGGCATCAAACCCAACAAAACTCCAGCAGTGTTTAGCCAACGCTTTCAGTCACACAGTGTGAATGCTGGGACTGTCCTATGCAGGGACAGGAGTTGGACTCGATGGTCCTTGTGGGTTTCTTCCAACTTAGGTCATTCCATAATTCTGTGACTGGTCCCACTTACCCTTTCTTGATTGCAGAAATGGATTTAAATATGCTTCCAGGCAAGGTCACTGTCAGCCACTACCACAGGTTGCTATGACCTCATTTCTCTTACCTGCCCGACGCTCTGCAAGGCCTTGAGATCATTTTCTGACTTTTCATATTGCTTGGTGAGCTCTTTCAGCTGTTCTCTTACTGAAAAAGGAAACAAACAGAGGGTTTTTCTAACACTCAGCCCAACTGTAACTCGCGACCAGACAGAAAAGCTGCAAGCAGAGCAAGACCATGGGAGAGCTGCATCCCCAAGGGATGTATCCCCCCACAGGCACAGTGGATCCCCTGCTCAGCAGCTCCAGGGCACGCACACACTCCCCTGATCAGTGAAAATGCTGCAGAATGCTGCCAAAAAACCAGTCTGGCATTTAAAGAGCTTTGTACAGCACTGACTTTTGGAAGGGGGGACATGCTACCACCAGACGATAGAACTGAGAAAGAAAAGGGCAACAGAAAAACCTCCCAGGGAAAAGACTGAGGGAAAGAGAATCACCCAGCTTGAGGTATAGGTGGCAGGACCTGACCCTCCCACCCACCCCTGGGCAAAAGGGGGGTCCCCAGGGACTGACAGAGCCCTTTCATGTGGAAAGGGGAATGGCCACGGCAGGAGAAGGGGTTCACAGTGATGGCTGAAGGGGGTGGACACGGCTGTGCAGCTGGGGACAACGACATAGGGATGGACATGGCCCTGGCAGGAGGGGGAAAGGGACATGGACATCTCCCCTCAGTCCCCCCCTCCCCTCACCCCCTGCCTCAGCCCTGCGAGCTTCCCCTGCTCTCAGCCTGGTCCCCACCTTCCCCTCAGCCCCGAGGATGCCCACCCTCGCCTCTCCTACTCCCCCTCCCTCCCCTGAGCCCACCTTTCCCTTCAGCCCCCCATTTCCCCTCGACCCCCATCCTCACCCCATCCCGGCCAGGCCCCCCATCTCCCCTGGGCCCCCCCATCTCCCCTGGGACCCCCGCCCTCAACTCATCCCGGCCAGGCCCCCCATCTCCCCACAGTCCCCCATTTCCCCTCGGCCTCCCATCTCCCCTCATCCCCCCGCCCTCACCTCATCCCAGCCAGGCCCCCCATCTCCCCTGGCCTTCCATCTCCCCTCACCCCCATCTCCCCCCATCTCCCCTCACCCCCATCTCCCCCCATCTCCCCTCACCCCCATCTCCCCTCACCCCCATCTCCCTCCACCCCCATCTCCGCTCACCCCCATCTCCCCTCACCCCCATCTCCCCCCACCCCCCATCTCCCCTCACCCCCATCTCCCCTCACCCCCATCTCCCCCCATCTCCCCTCACCCCCATCTCCCCATCTCCCCTCACCCCCATCTCCCCTCACCCCCATCTCCCCATCTCCCCTCACCCCCATCTCCCCATCTCCCCTCACCCCCATCTCCCCCCATCTCCCCTCACCCCCATCTCCCCTCACCCCCATCTCCCCATCTCCCCTCACCCCCATCTCCCCATCTCCCCTCACCCCCATCTCCCCATCTCCCCTCACCCCCATCTCCCCCCATCTCCCCCCATCTCCCCATCTCCCCATCTCCCCCCACCCCCATCTCCCCCCATCTCCCCTCACCCCCATCTCCCCCCATCTCCCCATCTCCGCTCACCCCCATCTCCCCTCACCCCCATCTCCCCCCACCCCCATCTCCCCTCATCTCCCCATCTCCCCATCTCCCCCCACCCCCATCTCCCCTCACCCCCATCTCCCCATCTCCCCATCTCCCCTCACCCCCATCTCCCCCCATCTCCCTCACCCCCATCTCCCCATCTCCCCATCTCCCCTCACCCCCATCTCCCCCCATCTCCCCTCACCCCCATCTCCCCCCACCCCCATCTCCCCCCATCTCCCCTCACCCCCATCTCCCCCACCCCATCTCCCCCATCTCCCCTCACCCCCATCTCCCCCCATCTCCCTCACCCCCATCTCCCCATCTCCCCATCTCCCTCACCCCCATCTCCCCTCACCCCCATCTCCGCTCACCCCCATCTCCCCCCACCCCCATCTCCCCTCACCCCCATCTCCCTCACCCCCATCTCCCCCCATCTCCCCCCACCCCCATCTCCCCCATCTCCCCTCACCCCCATCTCCCCATCTCCCCTCACCCATCTCCCCCCCATCTCTCCCCCCCATCTCCCCCCATCTCCCCCCATCTCCCCCCCATCTCCCCCCACCCCCATCTCCCCTCACCCCCATCTCCCCCCACCCCATCTCCCCTCACCCCCATCTCCCCTCACCCCCATCTCCCCCCATCTCCCCTCACCCCCATCTCCCCTCACCCCCATCTCCCCCCATCTCCCCATCTCCCCTCACCCCCCATCTCCCCTCACCCCCATCTCCCCTCACCCCCCATCTCCCCTCACCCCCATCTCCCCTCACCCCCATCTCCCCTCACCCCCATCTCCGCTCACCCCCATCTCCCCTCCCCCCCATCTCCCCTCACCCCCATCTCCCCTCACCCCCATCTCCCCCCATCTCCCCTCACCCCCATCTCCCCTCACCCCCATCTCCCCTCACCCCATCTCCCCTCCCCCCCATCTCCCCATCTCCCCTCCCCCCCATCTCCCCTCACCCCCATCTCCCCTCCCCCCCATCTCCCCATCTCCCCTCACCCCCATCTCCCCCCATCTCCCCTCACCCCCATCTCCCCTCCCCCCCATCTCCCCATCTCCCCTCACCCCCATCTCCCCCCACCCCCATCTCCCCCATCTCCCCTCACCCCCATCTCCCCATCTCCCCTCACCCCCATCTCCCCATCTCCCCCCATCTCCCCTCACCCCCATCTCCCCCCCATCTCCCCCCATCTCCCCATCTCCCCTCACCCCCATCTCCCCCCCATCTCCCCCCATCTCCCCCCATCTCCCCCCATCTCCCCCCCATCTCCCCCCACCCCCATCTCCCCTCACCCCCATCTCCCCCCACCCCCATCTCCCCTCACCCCCATCTCCCCTCACCCCCATCTCCCCCCATCTCCCCTCACCCCCATCTCCCCTCACCCCCATCTCCCCTCACCCCCATCTCCCCCCATCTCCCCATCTCCCCTCACCCCCCATCTCCCCTCACCCCCCATCTCCCCTCACCCCCATCTCCCCTCACCCCCATCTCCCCCCATCTCCCCATCTCCCCTCACCCCCATCTCCGCTCACCCCCATCTCCCCTCCCCCCCATCTCCCCTCCCCCCCATCTCCCCTCACCCCCATCTCCCCTCACCCCCATCTCCCCCCATCTCCCCTCACCCCCATCTCCCCTCACCCCATCTCCCCTCACCCCATCTCCCCTCCCCCCCATCTCCCCATCTCCCCTCCCCCCCCATCTCCCCTCACCCCCATCTCCCCTCCCCCCCATCTCCCCATCTCCCCTCACCCCCATCTCCCCCCATCTCCCCTCACCCCCATCTCCCCTCACCCCCATCTCCCCATCTCCCCTCACCCCCATCTCCCCCCATCTCCCCTCACCCCCATCTCCCCTCACCCCCATCTCCCCCCATCTCCCCTCACCCCCATCTCCCCTCACCCCCATCTCCCCCCATCTCCCCTCACCCCCATCTCCCCTCACCCCCATCTCCCCCCATCTCCCCCCACCCCCATCTCCCCTCACCCCCATCTCCCCTCACCCCCATCTCCCCCCATCTCCCCTCCCCCCATCTCCCCTCACCCCCATCTCCGCTCACCCCAGCCCGGCCATGACGCAGCGCGGGCCAGGCCGCTCCCCCAGCACCCCCCGGCGGCGGCCGCGGCCGCAGCGCCCCCCCCGCCGCCGCCCCCTCTCCCCGGCAGCGCTGCGCTCACACTCCTTGAGGCGCCCGTCGATCTCCTTGTGCTCCAGCAGCTTCTTGCGGTAGTCCTGCAGCGCCTTGTCCCGCGGGTCCGCCATGGCGCGGGGCAGGGCCGGGCGCGGCGCGGGGCAGAGCGGCTCCGCCCGCCCGCAGCGCCCCCGCAGCGCCCGCAGCGCCCCCTGCCGGCAAGGAGGGCTCCGCGCCCGGGGCCGCGGGGAGCTGGACGTGCATAGGGGTCTGTGGGGGTGCCGGGGTGCCTATAGGCGTCTGTAATGTGTATGGGCATCTGCGGCTCTGTATGGGTGCCTACAGGTGTGTAGCTGGCTACAGCTGTCTATGGGTGACAATAGGTGTCCGTAGGTGTCTATAGGTGTCTGTGGGTGTGCCGGGGTGCCTATAGGCGTCTGTAATGTGTATGGGCATCTGTGGCTCTGTATGGGTGCCTACAGGTGTGTGTAGCTGGCTACAGCTGTCTATGGCTGTCTATAGGTGACAATGGGTGTCTATAGGTGACGATAGGTGTGCCTGGGTGCCTATAGGCGTCTGTAATGTGTATGGGCATCTGTGGCTCTGTATGGGTGCCTACAGGTCTGTGTAGCTGGCTACAGCTGTCTATGGGTGTCTATAGGTGACAATAGATGTCCGTAGGTGTCTATAGGTGTCTGTGGGTGTGCCTGGGTGCCCATAGGTGTCTGTAATGTGTATGGGCATCTGTGGCTCTGTATGGGTGCCTACTGGTGTGTGTAGCTGGCTACAGCTGTCTATGGCTGTCTATAGGTGACAATAGGTGTCCGTAGGTGTCTATAGCTGTGTATAGGTATGTATAGGTACCTATAGGAGTTCAAGCTTTGTCAGGGAAAGTTTAGGCTTGATGTTAGGAAAAAGTTCTTCATTGAAAGGGTGATTGGCCATTGGAATGGGCTGCCCAGGGAGGGGGTGGAGTCACCGACCCTGGAGGTGTTTAAGGGGAGACTGGATGAGGCACTGAGTGCCATGGTTTAGATGATGGGTTGGTGTTAGTGTTGGGTTATAGGTTGGACTTGATCTCGGAGGTCCTTTCCAACCTTATGATACTGTGATAGGTGTGTAGGTGCCTGTAGGTGTGTACAGGTGCCTATAGATATCTATGGGTTCCTACAGGCATGAATAGTTGTCTATAGCTCTGTATAGGTGTCTATAGGTACCTGTAGGAGTCTATGGGTATCTGTAGGTGTGTACACTGTGTATAGGTGTCTATAGGTACCTACAGGTATTCATAGGAGTCTATAGCAGTGTATAGGTGTATATAGGTGCTCACAGGTATCTATACGTGTGTACAGCTTTTTATAGATGTCTATAAGTACCTACAGGTGTCTATGAGTGTGTATAGCTCTGTATATAGGAGTATATAGGTGTGTATGGATATCTATGAGTGCCTATAGGTCTGTCTGTAGGTGTGTATAGCTGTGTATAGGTGTCTATAGGTGTGTAGGGGTGTCTACAGGTGCCTGTAGGTGTCTATAGCTGTGTATGGATGTCTACAGGTGTCTATAAGTGTCTATATGTATATATGTGTCTATAGCTGTGTGTACAGGAATCTATAGGTGTGTGCACACACTGCCATCCCACAGTGTCTCAAGAAACACCCATCACTTCCTTGGGCAACCCATGAGGGCCTCCCCACCCTCACAGCAAAACATTTCTTCCTAAGATCTCATCTCAATCTCCCCTCTTGCAGCTGAAAACCCTCCCCCCCCATCCTGTCCCTGCACTCCCTGATCAAGAGCCCCTCCCCAGGTGTCCTGGAGCCCCTTTCAGTACTGGGAGGCTGCTCTAAGGTCTCCCCGGAGCCTTCTCTTCCTCAGGCTAAACAACCCCAACTCTCTCAGTCTCCCTCCAATTAAAACACCATAAGGAAGGCACAATGGAGATCTGGAGATGGCCCACGGTGTTTAATGCTCTTGCCTTTTAGCCTGGGCTCATTGAGTTTAATCCTGATCGGAATCCCAAGGGAAAATGTCACTGTCTGTTTGCTTCATCTTAAATCCCTCCCTGGTATTTGTCTCTATTAGAAAACAGCCATGTAATCAGCTGTAATGCAGGGTGTTACAGTCTGTTCGTAAGGAAAGTTTAGCTGAAGGAATCATAGAATCACAGAACAGTTTGGGCTGGAAGGGACCTCAAAGCCCATCCAGTTCCAACCCCCCTGCCATGGGCAGGGACACCTCCTACTGGATCAGGGATGCTCAAAGCCCCATCCAACCTGACCTTCAACACCTCCAGGGATGGGGCAGCCACCACTTCTCCGGGCAACCTGTGCCGATGTCTCACCACCTTTAGGATGAAGAATTTCTTCCTAATGTCTAACCTAAATCTTCCCCCTTCCAATTTAAAGCCATTCCCCCTTGTCCTATCACTACTTGCCCTTGTAATAAGTCCCTCCCCAGCTTTTCTGTAGCCCCTTCAGGTACTGGAAGAGCACTATGAGGTCTCTCCAGAGCCTTCCCTTCTCCAGGAAGAAGACTCTGGCAGGTTGCAACAACAGTGCTTTGGCAGGAAGCCACAGAGCAATCCCTCTGAATTATGGCAGAAATGCAGGAGTTAACAACATTCTTCACATTAAAAATAAAATTCCTGGAAGAAACAATCATTTTAGTTCACAATATGGGGAAGGATCTAATAGTGTTGAAGTCAGTAGTAAAAATCCTGCTGACTCTAATAAAGACTTTGCACACTGGATTTTGAGGGGAGGAAAACCTGAGTGTCACCTCATCCAGGTGCTAACAGGAATGAGGATGGAGGATGCTGATCACCAGGA
The DNA here is from genome assembly GCA_033556795.1 of Tapera naevia. Classification (NCBI taxonomy): domain Eukaryota; kingdom Metazoa; phylum Chordata; class Aves; order Cuculiformes; family Neomorphidae; genus Tapera; species Tapera naevia. Next base: position 7,631,240 of record JAUMJJ010000157.1, on the reverse strand, counting down.
TACTGAAGAGCCCTGGATTTGTGAGCACACCAGCTTCCTTCCTGAGCCAGCAAATCTCCTTTCTTGTTGTGTTAATTAACTCATCTGTTTAGACTCTGCGATTACGCACGTGAGCACACAAACAAATTAATGCTATAAATCCCTTTGTGCATGGAAGTGACTCTCAAGAGAAACAGCAATTGCATTTAAAACTCTGTTTCAAAACCCCAACGCTGCCAGGCATCTCGCCGCCTTTCATCACGGAATCCACCCGTGGCCTCAATCCCCCCAGCACTCGCTGTCAGATGGCGACAGTTTTCTTTTAATAGGCCAAATACTCGACCGGTCCTTTCAACAGCAGAGGTTGTTTTTCTCTTGCTGGGTAGAGCTGCTGTTAACGGCTGTCTGTACAATGCCAACCTCACGGCTCAGCACCAGGGTGCGATCAGGCAAAGGGACCAGGAACTGTGTTTTCAACAACTAATTTATACTGTGTGTCAGGATTCGGCTGATGCTTACAAAGGAAGAGCAGGACTTTCCAAAACGTTCTCTGTTAGCCTGACCATAGAATCACACAATGGTTTGGGTTGGAAGGGACCTTAAAACTCATCCAGTTCCAAACCCCTGCCATGGGCTGGGACACCTCCCACTGGATCAGGGGGCTAAAAATCCCATCCAGCCTGGCCTTTGAACACCCCCAGGGATGGGGCAGCCACCACTGCTCTGGGCAACCTGTGCCAGGGTCTCTCCACCCTCATCGTGAAGAATTTCTTCCTAATGTCTAATCTAAATCTTCCCCCTTCCAATTTAAAGCCATTCCCCTTCATTGTATTGTATCACTACCGGCCCTTGTAAAAATCCCCTCCCCAGCTTTCCTGGAGCCCCTTTCAGCACTGGGAGGCTGCTCTAAAATCTCCCTGGAGCCTTCTCTTCTGCAGGCTGAACCTGCCCAACTCTTAGCCTGTCCTCATAGCAGAGGTGCTCCAGCCCTTGGATCATCTCCATGACCTCTTCTGGATCTGTTCCCACAGTTCTATATCCTTCTTATGCTGGGGACTCCAGAACTGGACACAGGACTCCAGGTGAGGTCTCACAAGAGCAGAGCAGAGGGGCAGAATTCCCTCCCTTGCCCTGCTGGCCATGCTTCTTTTGCTCCCGCCCAGGACACAGTTGGCCTTCTGGGCTGCGAGCGCAGGCTTCCAGCTCATGTCAAGCTTCTCATCAATTGCAGTGATGACTCTAAAAATGTCACTCTTAGTCCTTAGTTCTTCAAAGAATAACTTCAAATTCTGACCCAAAATCAACCTGTGTAGCGACATCAGCCTGAATAAACACACACTGAAATCACAGTAGCAGTGTTTTAACCTGGTGTTATGTCTGGTAAGGAATGACACCACCTAAAAAGTCTCCCTTGTTAATTATTTCTCTGCCAATTGTTTTAGAAACCCTGTCACTGCTGGATATGGTGGGAACATTGTACCAAGGTAGAGTCCAGGAAACTACTGGGACAAATGAGGCATCCAGTCCTCTGCCAGATGGAACATCAGCATCGACTCTGCCCAAAAGGAGGGAAGATCCAGGCAGCTTCTGCTCTGGAGCAACAAAAAGAAGCTGTCCAGGGCTTGTTGTCCTGACACAGACTGGTTATTACAACCTTGTGCTTCCCCCAGCAGTGCTTGCAGTCCCCAGCAGACCAGCAGCATGCTTGGAAATTTGGGAGAGGGAATGAACAGTCAGCAAGGGACACAGGAATCTTTGGTCTCTCTGTTCTTCCCCAGACACCACTGTCTGTGAGTAGGTACCTTCAGGCCCAATGTGTATTTACACTCTTAAATCACTCTAAGTAGGATTTCAGGAGCCTTCATCTCCATCTAAATTCCCTTACAAATCTTCCGTTGATCTCTCCAGCTGTGTCTGTATCACCAATTCAGCTCCAGGCTCTACTGCTCCTAGAAATCCACCCCCCTGGTTGTTCTTCAGTCCTGCTCTGTCTCTAGACCAGCACCATTTCCCCCACTGGCAACCTCAGGCACAGGGAGAAGGGTGGGGTGGCTCACACTGCACATCCAACGAGTTGGACTCAATGATCTTTGTGGGTCCCTTCTAATCCAGGACATTCTATGATTCTACCTGCTTCTCCGGGCCAAGTGGACAAGGTCACAGAGGCAGCAGCTCCAAGATTTTAGGAATAACCTGCAGCAAGGAGAGCAACAGTAGCAGACTCGATCTCACATGTCTTTTCCAACCAAGCGATTCTATGATCAGCCCAGGGAATAAAGATGATGGAGCTCTCTGCAAAGCCCAGACTCCTGTCAGACTGTCCTTATGGGGCCACCTAAGGAATAAAGGGCTGAGGAGTGGATGTGTCTGTTTTCCCATTCTTCCAGCAACACAGCCATACAATTTTGTTTTTGTATTTCTGAACCAAACAACTGGACATTCGCAGTTGGAGGAAGGGTATAAATACTGTCCCTTGCTGATCCCTTGATCCAGAATTAATCACTTTCGCAAATCAATCCAGGATTTGTTGCCGTCGGAGCAGATGGCCGGGCAGACCATGTTTGTGAGAGAGACAGGCACATTCTCCTTCCAATTATCCAGCAGCGTTTTCCAACAGCATGTATTTAAAACCAGACATGATTCTGAAGAAACACCACATCTCCCTTGTTGCTTGTTCCGCTCGCAGAGGGCACTGACCCCTAACTTTCTGTTCTACTTCTACCTCTCAGGCCTCAGTGAAACTGTGGGATGGCTGGTGCCCCTTTCCCTTTTATCCAAACATTTTCTGCCCCATTTTCTTCTGCTGTCTTCCCATTTTCTGCAGAAAAGAGGTGACAATGACAGATGCTGCTTTTCAGGGGTGGTTTCAAGGGTGCATTATATTCATTGTGGAGCTCGGTGCTGCCGATGAGGGAGGAGAAGCTGCATTCATGTCGCTGGCTGCCCGCACGTAACAGCACCAACAGTTAACAGTGCTCCTTTCAAAAAACCTTGGTGGGACTCCCCCACCACAGTAGTAAATATGCTGTGAAAAACAGTGCTGCTGTTTTCCCCCTGCTTACAGCTGTTCTGCATTCAGAGTTTCTCTGGCTGATAATTGCTCTCCTCTCCGTCTCCTGCTGAGGGACCACGGGGGCTGTCAGGGAGCTTCAACTCAGCTCCATCACGTTCTGCACGAGATGTCTCACAACCAAAGGTGAACCAAGAGAATGTTTGCAGTCCCTGAAAGAATGAAACACATTACAACAGCCCAGAGACAACAATCCCCCCTGTGGTGGCACAAAGCAGACCACGCTGATTAATTATATCTATGCAAATGTATTCAGATCCTCTCCTTCACTTCACAGGCGTTGGACAAGAGACAGAGCACCCAGTCAGGCCGATGTGAGCCTGGGCAAGATCCTGCACATCCACGCTGCAGCAGGCAGCCTGTTATCCCCACGAGACCACATAACCTTAGGATCACCAAAAAGGAACAGCAGATATGGAAGAAAGCCCATGAGAACTGGGAGAGGAGCAATGGCCAAGTGTTCACAGATGTGAATAGAACTGTTCATGCCAACACCATTTCCCACAAAATGCAAACTGAATGCTGATAGAAAAATCAAGGTATATATAATCATTGTTCAGCCTTATGCTCAACCTTTCGATATCAAGCTCTGGCAGATACAACTGGTATTAATTGGAGAATAAAAGCTAATGCCAGGGCTCCCTATACTTCAGTATTGTTGAATACAGCCCAAATCAAGCCAGCTCACTGCCTTATATGAGAACTCAAAGAGTCCCCATTCCCTGGTTGACCCCCAGAGATCTGTTTTGAGAACTACAACTCCTTTTCCCTGCTAAGCTGTAGGAACCTATAAGCCTGCCTATTTGGCATTCAAAACTGCTCTTTAGAACAGCAGGGTCTCCTTTCAGATCCCAGAATTCTCTCTTCCCAAGCAGTTACAATTAAAGCTGTGCACCCAGACCAGCCTGAACATCAGCATGGCACACGGACTGACTCCCTGGGCTCAATACCCTTCTGGAGTAGAAAGGGAAGAAGCAGTTACTCCACAAATTTGGTACCATGTCCACAGCTCTTCCTTCAGAAGAGCCTTTGGTGCCCCTTTCACTGCCAGGAGACTCCAGCACACACGGACAGCAATTGCTCTGGCTCCTTTGCAGCTCCAATATTTCTCCTCTTCTCTGCATCATACCCAAGAGCCTGCTAAGTGAAGAGTTCTCCTTAGCAAGCTCCATCTGGCCCTGGGTGAGCATTTATTCATGGACCTGGAAGAAAAAGCACCAGCTGTGTGATACTCAGGCTACGCACACACTGCAGATTGGTACTGCTGCACAGAGACTTCCCATCTTGTTTCCTATTCCCTTCTCCAGCTTTGACTTTTACAACCATTTAACTGCCCTTTTCATAGAACTATTACAAACCAGTGACCTTTCCTGAATGAATCACAGAATGCCAGGTTGGAAGGGACCTCAAGGATCATCTGGTCCAACCTTTTAGATGATCTATAGTTTAAATAAGATGGCCCAGCACCCTGGCAAGCTGAGCCTTAAAAGTGTCCAGTGCAGAGGAATCCACCGCTTCCCTGGGGAGATTATCCCAATGTTTACCTGTTCTCATGGGGAAAAATTTCCTTCTGGAAGATCACCAGAATGTCCCCAGGAGCAACTCATACCCATTACTCCTTGTCTTTTCCATGTGATTCCTTGTAAGAAAGCAGTCTCCATCCTCTTGGCAGCCACCCTTTACACACTGGTTCATAGCAATAAGGTTTCTCCCAAACCTTCTCCTCTCAAGGCTGAACAAATCCAGGTCTCTCAGCCTTACTCCATATGGAAGGTTTCCCAGTCCCCTGTTCATCTTTGTGGCCCTCTCTGGCCCCTTTCCAGCCTGTCTGCATCTTTTTTGTGCAGCAGTGACTTAAACTGGACACAGCTGCCCTTCACTTCACACCCCCACAATCCCTTGCAGTTCTCTTCAGCCAGCTTTTGTTTTCACTCACTGATCCAGCAGCACCAGGACACCACCCCCTCCTTTCCCAGTTAAGCACACTCAGTGAACATCAGGGAGTGCCCCAGGACTCCACAGGTGACCTCGCTTCTGATATCACAGCTATTTCTTCCTTTTTTTCCCCTCTTTCCCTTTCATCAGCTGCTCTTGAGAAGGACTCTCCTCCCACAGCAGCTCAGCTGGTGGTTTTTTTTTTCAAAAGCTTTTGGCAACAGATTGTTGCACCTGTGAGAGAAGGGCATTACTTTTATCTGTGGCCCATTAATGCTGATCTTCGGCACTGGCAGAAACACCTTGTGATGTCTTCAGTAGTTTTTTTCAATACAGGAAAAAATCAACATAGGAAATTGATATAGAAAGAATAATCTCCAAGGTAAGGAAAGGAAGAAACAGAATGAGGAAAGGGAGTGCTCTGATCAGCTGAGTCTGGAGGTCTCCTGGGCAGGAAAGGGATAAGCCAGCAGCTGCAAGAAGGAAAAGATACAACCAAATACAACAAAGTTCCTCTGATCCCTTCAAGCTCTGGGCCCTTCCTTGACCATGGCTCTAACAGTGCTCAGTTATCTCCAGCCCCACGCTGTCTTGCAGCTCACCAGTACTCACAGAGAGTTCTGTGACACAGCGTAAAGCTGTGGAGGAGGATGGTGGTTACCCCACAGCCCGCTGTCTGCTGCTCTCCTCTCCTCTCCCTGCTGCCACCCTTCACAACAGATGGGAAGAGGAATTATTTTTGGTAGCAGTAGTGAGGGAGCCCATTCAGGACTGAAGACAATGCCACAAATCCAAAGCAAAACTCCAGGGAGCTGAGAAAACGAGGAAGGTCATACCCAGTATGAATGGCTTTTCCCACCAGATGTGCTCCTTTGTAATTAAAGCAGGGCAACAGAACCTCTTAATTAAACATTTTATTGAAACCAATACAAGCACCATGCTTAGCAAAAAAGATTTGGTTTAAGGTAAACATGCAATGTGAACTCGCAGAGACTAAACAGCATGTGGAAATTGTGGAAGTTGTACTGATTACAGACATTTTCATGGAATTGCCAAGTTCTCTGTGAACCTCACCCACCTTTTCCCACCCACAGCACTGGCGCCAGCCTGGACCTGCCACATGACACAAGTCACAGAGTCTGGATCACCAAACAAAAGCAAGAGTTCCACTGCACCCCTTCAGGTCCCACACCTCCATCTCACAGTTACTACGTGTATGCACCAAAAAAATACACCACGTGATATTTTGAGCTCACTAAGTGAGGAATTGAGCTCCCTTGCTTTTGCATGCTTGATCCCGGCCCCTGTTAACAGTTTAACATTGTTTCTGGACCAGCTTTTTTGCAGTTAAAGATACAAAAATGGAATCTTGGTATAAACACAGGAGATACTCCTTTGGAGAAGTGAAAAGGTGACAAGACCCACATTATTGCCTCCTTTGATAGACTAAAACAGCATCCATGATACAGGAAACACACTTAAACCACCAAATACCAGCATTTAATTTCTTTTTGTTCAAAATATTCAAACAATACAAGTCCATTTGATGGGCTGTCATGCAAACTCATGCTTTAATTCATCTTACCATCAATTAATAGGATTACAGGATCTGTATCCCGGCCAACTATTCAATATTTAAAGCAAACCAGATTAATTGTGGCAAAAATCTCCCTTGATGAGGGAGATTCCAAGCCAAGGATTTTACCACCAATCTACTGACTCCTGAAAAATAGGAGGTCAAAATGGAAAATGCTGACTCTCAGACCTTTAGCTACAAAGGCTCCCATCAGTGGCATTAGTGCATCTATGTTGTCCTTCAGTTTGAACCCTCTCTAGAGATCCAAAAATAAGACAAATGCATGATTACAGATGGGTGACTGGCTCGTGAAGCACAGTCTGAACATACTGGCCTTCTGAACAAGGAAACGGCTGCCTCCCACTCATTTTCAGAGGGCAGCAGTACATAAAATACAGTTCTAAAGAGAAGGTGGGAAAAGTACATTATGAAAACAAGTATTATTTGTGCAGGAAAGACTTTGACATAGTTCATGTCTTTGTTTAATCAAGTATTAGCACTGCCTGAACCTCGAGAGCCCAGGGCAGTGAGCAGCAAGCAGTTGTGTCAAAAGACTGCATTACAAAGAAGGAAACCACAAACAAACCTAGAACAGCAAACATCCTCTGTACACTCATTCTCCAAGTACCTGCAGCTGCTTCCTCTCTTCCACAGCTCCAAGAGGGGAAGGAGGTGCTGCTACCAAGCAAGTGTTTGAAGAATTATACTGGTGGGCTGAGCAGCACCAACATTGCCTTTCACAGGGAAGTGGGCTTTGACACTCAGCAGGATTTGTTTGCTTTCTACAAGGCCTGAGGGGCAGCACCCAAGGCAGAAAGCAGAGGCAACAACATCCAAGTGAACAGAACTCAGGCTGAAGATACAGCCATAAGTAGGAACCTTTCCTGGCAGAAAAGGGAGTGATGCAGAGATAAGGATTCAAATCCCATTGCTTGCCTGCAGCAGATCCTCCCTTCTCCTCCCCAGACAGGCCCCTTTTTTGCCGTGGCCTGAGCAAGTAACAGTTGGATGCCGGCGGCCCACCAGTGTACAAAGTACAATCACAAAGTTATTAATCCAGTTTTTCCCACTGTGAATCAAGCTGAACATTACCAGTGGCAGCTTCCCTCTCTCCCACGCTGTACTTTGACCTGCCTCACCTTTAGCACAATGCCAAACAAACAAGATCCTTGCTGTTTCATGATTGATGCTTAGAATGACACTATTCTTTAAGCCAAATTCTTATTTATGCAGTTTGTCACAAAAGACATTGTTTTTATTGATCTCTAGTACAGAACAATCAAGCAACAGTTTCATAAATCAACACTTTTTTTTCTCCAGGGAAATGAAGTTGTTTTTCCAGTCCACTACTTCAACACAGAAATGTAATTTCAATTACAAACGTTTCTTTCCCATACTGAAAGATCAATGTAACTGGATCATTCAAACACATATTTTGAAAACCTCCTCTCGTCAGATTTGTATACAAATAAATGAGCAATATCAAAATAAGATGAGATTTACCAACACTGAGGACCTTTGCAAGTGAATTCCTTTTGATCTTAAAGGAATTAGTGTTTCAACACTAACACATGTTTACAAACGAAAAATAAACCTCCTTTCAGCAAAGGTTTCACAGCATGAAATACTGGCCTCCAAATTTAACACTGCATTCCTTCTCACCAAATAGATTTCTTAGGGCAGCTGTATTTTAAGGTACATTATCAACAGGAAGCTGCTCTTAGGCAGATACTTACTCAGTGGCACAACAAACACTCATGAGCAAGATAGTGAGATACTGTCACATGAGCACTCCCTCTGCCGCTGCGCAGGCTGAAGGGGTCCCGCATCAGACAGCTACTCTATTCCATATAAAACAGACCTGTAAAAAGACTGGTCATTTATAAAAGTTAAATACTATTTTCACATTAGAATATTTGTTGTTTCAAAGAGATGAACTGTTAAGTAAATGAAAATGAAATGATCACGTACGCAAAAGCTTCATCTGGAATGTAATTTTGACCAACAAGTAGTTAAGAAAGTTAAGAGACTGTAATTAAAGTACTCAAAAGCTATGAGTGGCCAACTTTTATAACAAAAGAGATATAAATCATTCATTATCGTGAAAAGCTTTAACCTCCCAACTCCTACAAATGGAGTAGATGACTGAATTCCAAAGAAAATGAGGTTAGCTTTTCTTTTTTAGATGTCAACTGCAACACCAGGCACTAGGAATATTGTTACTTGGATTCTTTAACAAAGTTTGTACCAAATTTGTAATAAGTGGCAGTGTAAAATTCTCAAGTATTTTAAAGCTAACAAATTAAAGGCACACAGGATTAACAGGTGTTCATATAAGAGGAAATGAGCAAAGAGGTAAACTTCTTAACAGTGTAATCAGTTATAGATGCAAGACATCTGGTACAAGAGTCACCAGAGTTGTAATTCAGCCCTTAGTTATCACCTAGTTCCCGTAAGACTGAGAACTGGACAGCCAAAGCTTTGCCCTGAAATTTAGAAAGATTGACTCAGTCAACTGAGGAATGACTGCAATGACACAAATCAGTTGCAGGAATTGAGGAAGTTCACATGGACTCGATGGAAAGATAAACGGATGGACTGGCTGTACAAGGATTTTGCCTTTTGAGTACTAAATGCTTCCAGAGAGTAGTTTTCAAAATTGAGAAGACATGAAGTCAAAAAGTCTGAGAAGTAAGTGGCAGCACACAATTTCTGCATATAAATGGCTACTACATTTCATAAGGGTGCATTTGTAGCTCAGAAAAAGTTAGCGTCAGCTTCCAAATTATGTTTGTAGAGAGTTATAAATCCAGAACGGAACTACTTTAGTTACAGAAATATTAGTCACAAGAGTGCAAAAGGAGTCCCTGCAGAGGAGTATTCCCTTTTGACAGGTACAAACAAGGAAACATCTGCAAAGATTTGTTACTTCAAGGAGACAGACCTGCTATTCTTTGCACAAACTTTGCACAAGAGAGATGCTGCAGGAGACAGCTGTAAATACAGTGCATTTTTTAGATGTAAGTATTCATGTCTGGTTCCAGTATTATCAGGATGGTACATAAATACTTATGACAGAGGTTTTCTTAGTGGAAGAAGCCCAGTTTCTCACGCAGCCATTCTTCAGTTAGGTCTTCTGTATTTCTTATTTCAAATACCTAAACAAAATTGCATGGCATGAATTCTTGAGGAGATGGTACTTTGAAGAAGCAAGCACACAAAGCAATCAATTGCTTCCCACACAGGCTGTTTGAGCCCTAAGAAACCAGTAACCAACCCAGAGTTCTCACGTGCTTTTCTGAAAGGATCACTTAATATTCCAAAGTAACATCAGTGGAAAATACTCAAGGAATATTACTAGCTTGAACAAGAATCCCAAGTTTCCTATTTCTAGGCTTCATTCTTCTCCTTTACGAGAATAGCACACATACTACATGTTAAAGTTACTCTGAAAGGCATCATCTCACATGTATTATCTCAGCAAGAGCACTGTCTCTGAGGAACACAAGAAAGTTTAACATTTGGGATGAATTAAGCCCAAAGTTTGCAGTTATCCCTTCTTTGAACTAAAATAAATCCATAGCATCCATAATACATAAATCTAGTAGCCTAGTCTTTTCCCTGTAAGAAATGAGCCTGGGATACCTCAAAATAGAAAACTTGGAGGGAAAAAAAACAAAACAAACCCCAAACCACTAACGGAACTCTTAAACAAATCTTGAACACAGCCTTGAAGCAGAAGGCAAGATCAAAGACACCAATATGCTCCTTACATTCCAAACAGGCAAGAAGTTGTTCTGTTGGGGTTTTTAATACCCTTGAGGTTGAGTTAATTCTGCATTGCTAATTGGAGTCTTTGAGATGCCCACAAATGGATCACCTCTTCAGAACAGTCAGGTAAGTAAATTTTACAATCCACAGGCCTTCAAAAGTGTTCTTCTAGGCAATGAAAACAAGAAAAAGCTTGTACCTAGAGATTGATTCTGATACTCTGAAAATAAAGTTGTGTCAGCACTAGGTCCATTGTCTGCCCTTCTAACAGTATGGAGCACAGCTGCAAAAAGCACGCTCAGGCCATGAGAACGACTCTCAAAACAAGCCTCCCTGTGAACCTGTTCTTTGGAATTAATGTTCTATTTAGTCCTGTCCTCTGCCATTTCACCATTTTAATCTTCTTCAGGAAACTACTGAAGTTTCCTATCTTTTCTTCCTTATTTTCCATCCTTGCTCAAGTAGGCTCCGGACACTGCTACTTGTATTCAGGCAGTGATCCACTACTATCAACTAATATTGACTTGGGGTTTTAAGTAAAAGATAAAGAGAAAACCCCAAATTCAGTGTTACAAGAGCAAAACAGCTTAACAGAAAACAAGCTAATATGCAAGCCACTTAAAAAATGAGGACTCATTGAGCCACATGCAGAAATCACACCAGGAGGAAGTCACAGCATGAGCTAAAATAAAACATAGCTCAGGGAATGGCAAGAATAAAGTACATTTGAAGGGCAAGTCAGTAATCTGAACTGGAAACAGGCTGTCTTCACCTAGATGATCGTGGCCTCCATATCCACTCCTAGGCTTTCATTCAAAAGCCTTTCAGACTGCACTTCTCCCTCCTTTCAGGTGAGAGTAACTCCAACACTGCTAGTCCCCAGGCTTTCACCTTCTCAGCAACTCTTCCTTTTCACTCACTACAGTTGGACTCTATGTTCTTAAGGGTCTGTTCCAACACAAATGATTCTGTGAAAACTACCTTCCTCCTCCCCAAGCAATTCTTCCTTTCTATCAAACATGCTAGAGCTCTCAGGCCTCTAAGATGTAATTTTAACAGGCTTAAAAAATTTGGGCTGTATTAATTGCTTACATCTTATTTTCTGCTTCCCTCCTATATTGACTCCTCCAACTTAATGTCTAATTTAAAACAGCGAGATCCTTTCTTATAAGGCACAGCCAGAAGTGGCAGAAGTTCACAGTTCTTAGTGCCCCAATATACATTTTTACTGGGATTTTTGTGTTCAGAGGAGGGCAACGAAGATGGTGAGGGGGCTGGAGCACAAGCCCTATGAGGAGCGACTGAGGGAATTGGGGCTGTTTAGCCTGGAGAAGAGGAGGCTCAGGGGAGACCTCATTGCTCTCTACAACTACCTAAAAGGAGGTTGTAGTCGGGCAGGGGTTGGTCTCTTCTCTCAGGTGACCAGTGGCAGAACCAGAGGGCATGGACTTAAGCTTCGTCAGGGAAAGTTTAGACTTGATGTGAGGAAAAAATTCTTCACTGAAAGGGTGATTGGCCATTGGAATGGGCTGCCCAGGAAGGTGGTGGAGTCACCTACCCTGGAGGTGTTTAAAGGGAGACTGGATGAGGCACTGAGTGCCATGGTCTAGATGATGGTTGGTCTTAGTGTTAGGTTATAGGTTGGACTTGATGATCTCAGAGGTCCTTTCCAACCTTATGATACTGTGATACTGTGTGATACTGTGATGTTCTATCACGCAGTCAGAAGAAGGATGACCAAAAGGGAATGGTGCTGTTGGGGAACAGTGAAGTCATTTCACATTGTATGAAAAACTTGCAGTGACCACTGACTCTACTGAGCTTCACTGGTTGAAATACAGCTAAGAAACTGAGGTGCCAATTAAGCAGAGATTTCAAAGATCTCCAAAATGACAACAGGTGGCAATTTAAAAATATATATATATATCTAGGCCTAGTACATGCAGTGATTTCTTCTGGTCTCAGTACTGGAGGAAGCAAACACAAGAGGATTTAGGATTGTTCAGCACTTGGCACGTATGTTCCTTATTCTGAAGGCTCTGTTCTGCAAGCAATACAGACCCTTGAACCATGCAGTGAAACCAGTCCACTCCACATTACAAACTTCAGTCTATTCTTCCCATCAATGAATTCATTCCCCACAGTAAAGACATTCGCCTCATGGATGGATATTTTAGAGAACACGGTTCTTCCTGTACCCTAAACCTCCAGAAATCTCCACATTTAGAACTCTTCAGTCTTCCTGAAACAGAATCTGTTTGATTTAATTAAGGTCTCATAACACCCTTCTTGTGATAGGTGCAAGCAAGACACAAAAGAGCTTCTGCGACCTCATTTAAGGGGGAGAGAGTTATTTCAACTGGTCAGTTATACCTTAGTGAGTTCAGCTGTCTGTACAAGCTTATTCTTGCTTCCAGCATACATCATCTGCTGTTCAGGCTTACATCCTGTAGTTGTGCAGAAAAAAAAAAGAGGTTTTTAGTTATTTTGACTACAACACTACAAAAAAATAAGACTTTTCCTTTTCTAAAGAATCCAAAGGGAAAGCTGAAGTCCCCATTCTGAAACGTGACCTATTTCTTTATATACTTTATCATCCTTGCTCTTCCTTTCATATCTAATACTTGAAATGCATTTACAGAAGTAACAGTTGTGCAGGTTTTGGTGTTCTCAACACGCACCTGTATTTCTGCTTTGAGCTAACACCACACATTGCAGCAGTCAAACCTGAATCACAGCAGCTCCTCCCACCACTACAGTAGAGCTGATTGCCCTACAACCAATTCTTTGTTCTCTTGCTATTTCTGGGCATTCCCATGTCTCTGCTATTTACACTTACACAGGTCTTTACAGCTTACATCTCTGAGCTGGAGTCAAACTGAGAATGAATCAAGGCAGTTTGAATCTGTTGTTCTTTCTCCTGTCTCTCCCTAAATACCCCAGCTGAACTGCCAGCACACAGTTACCTCCCTACCAGCCCCAAACAGAGACACTCAGTCACAGTTGAAGTTAACTGCTGTTGAGAGCCCCAGCTCATGGTTCATCGTTTGACTCCAGTATCAGTCTAACCACTAACTCATGTCTGCAGAAAATTTACTGAAACAGAAAAATTCAAGAAGAAAACGATTTTCTTTAGAAGTTGCTTGTTCAGAAGTTTCTAGATACAAGAGTACTTTTAAATCTCACCACCTATAGAGAACACTGGCCAAGCTCTCTTTTCCTATGAAGTGCAAGTCTGCCTGCTTTGCTGTTCAAGGTCTCCCAGGATGACTCTTACTGCTGTTCTAGCTCACAAAACACCTTTAGTTCAGAAGTAACACTCCTACAAAGGTTCTCAGGTAACTAGGAAAATGATCACTAGTGGCTAAACTCCTCTACCTATCTAGTTATTCAAGTAATGAATGGTAAAACAATGCAATCAGTTTATCTTCTTCTAGGGGATAACAAGGATAATCCCGTAATGCCAGCTACCCTAGAACAATTCAGAACACAGCCGAGTGTGTAAGTCAAAATCAAGTCAGGGGTGTGGGTCAAGTGAGGGTTGCTGTGACACAAGCAGAGGAAGCTACTGCTCCATACGAACTTGGGACAGTCCAAGGTTACAGTTTCATCCTCCTTGAACAGTGTGTTCATCCAGCACCTTCACATGCCCAGATGTGGGTTACGAAGCCCTTGTCTCCTTTTCACCTGTAGCTGTGCCAGCCCTTTAGACCTTTAGTTGGAAAAAACCCTCTGTTGCTCCCCTTGGAAAACCCTCCTCTCTAATCCCATCCTAACCCTTTTAGAGAGACCTGTTCCTTTCCTGGGTAGACACCCATGACCTTCTGAGAAGGGGAGTGATTTCTTCTAACCCAGTCACTAACATCCAAATTGCAAGGTGGACAGGGCTGAGCAGAAACCCTGAGGAAGAGTTCGTATCTTCCAGCCCTCTCCTCACTCAATTCCTAAGCCCTGTCTGGTCGCGTTCAAAGGATTCCCCAACATTTGAGGAGAGGGTGACATGAAACACATGAGGTTAAGCCTACATGGATAGGTGCTGAGTGCTCCAGGCTCCTTTCCTCTACAGAAGGGTGCTGCTGAGAACATCTCTGAACACCGTGGGCAGGCATATTAGACACACTTTTTGGCCTTCTGTGCAGGACTAACACTTCTGTTCAGCCTTCAGAAACAGAAAATAATCTCTTCTATTATACTTCCTAAGTGCCCTCAACAGAAGCCCCAAAGGCAGTGAAAACCTCCAGCAGCCATGGAGATCCAGGCAGATGGAAGGGTTTACACTTGCCATGAACTGATGGTGAAGATAGAACTAACACAGCAGAGATTCCCCTTTGCCAAAGGTCTCCAGATAATGCCATAGCTGTACAGTGCCTTGCTTCCAGCACTGGCATAAGCAAATCTGGCCTTTAGCATCTGCAGCACTGTCCAAGCATTAAGTACTAATTTCCCAGAGCAAAGAATATTCCTGTATTTACAGCATATAGAAGCTACTATTCACAATGTTCACTCACCAACTGGACTGGAGAAGATAAAGCATAATGGATAAGAAACTCTTCCATCATCATGCTGATACTTGTAACTATACACAATAAATGTTTTTTCTGAGGTTAAAGAAACTTAAAAAAACCAATGACTTCATTAGGATATAGTCCTCAGTAATGAGAGGCTGATGCAGGCACAAGTAAGTCTGGCACTCTAGAAGATGCTTTAAATTTGATAAGTAGCCCTCCTGTTCTCTTGCTTTCACATCCATATTTGACTTTCAGAGCCGACCCTGCCTGTCCTTACCGACCTCTGCCACAGCTCATGTGAGGCTGTCTCTCTATCATCATTTCATATCAAGAGCTAAAAATCACCCTTCCATCACAAATATTCCTCTCCCAGTTTTGCAAAAAGAATTCCCACACCCACCAAAGAGTTTCTGGCTTAGTGAAAGCCAAATTCTTTCTCTGTACATTAAGCACTTCATTGTTTCAGGTGTTTTGCGGAATTTGAGCTCAAGTTTTAACTAGGACTCCTGCTTCATAGCCTCCTACTGCACTATGGCCATGAAAGGAGAGGTTCAGAATTGCACATGGAATAGTGCCAGCCAGGTTTTGAGGATAATGGAGGCACATATTTTCTTCCCTTACAACTTCAGCCCCCATCTTGTTTCATTAAATTAAAGAATAACTTCTCATTTTTTTTTTAAATACAGGGATTCTTCCCCAGCTCAGATGACTGCAGCACTCTAACTCCCAGTAACTGCAGCAAAACCAGAGCCACTTGCTGAGAAAGTACCAGAACAGATCCCGAGTTACACAGGCACTTTGCTGATACACAAACTGGCACATTTCACTCACTTCTTTACATTACCAGCAGTCTGGCTTCTCTTTCCCTCCCCGAACGTTATATAGTCTAAAAAGAAATAAAACCTCAGGAGAGGCTTAAACGTGCCAGCAGGACAACTGTTCAGTGCACCACGAGAACTCATCCCTAGGTTACCTCACAAATCAAATATCAGTAAAGTCCCACTACAGGCAAGTATTGGCCTAAAAAGGTGAAGTCCAACTTTGAACAATTTGGACAGCTTCCAGGCGTGAGTAAGGCCAAATGCCAGCAGCATAAGAAGGATATCGAGGTTGTCTCTCAGGCAGCTCGTCTTTTAGCTCATCGGGAGAAATACCCTGGTAACATGAAACACAACAACAATTGAAGGATGCACTTGCAGGGGGTCTGTGAAGGCTACAGCAGAATAACAGAACAGTGACACGGCTGTAAATTAGCTGTACAGCTACAGCTGAACTGATAACAATCTCTCACACAAATTACCAGAGCACTTTAGGAAAACTTGTGTGCCAATAGATTCCTATAACTAAACACAGAATGAATGTTAGCATGAATAACCACCCCTATTTTAGGTATAACGAGTTTAGAAAATATTTTTGGCTCTAGTTGGATATGCTGGCAGCTACCATGCTTTTCTAACTCTTGTGCTAAACTAGAAAGATGCACACACCAAAAAGTATCCATTAAAATCAGCTTTTGAAAAACTCAGTCCTTCCTCCTGGACCAAGCGAAAAAGAGTCCTCATTCTATTTAAATGTTACATTAACTCCTACATTTTCAGGAATAAGAGCTATGGATAATGCTGAAATCCCTGGGAAGGATTTCATTTTGCCCTATGTACCATTAAGAAACATTACATGCTGGGCTGACCTTATTATGCCACCTATCAAATCTAGAGTCTGCAGAGGATTAGCAATCCTTGCTTCTAATTGATGGCAGATCAGCTCAGAGTTAGATATGCAGATCCATGCAGAAACACAGCAGAAACCCCTCCAAAAAGCCAGTGGGTGCCAAAGATGCTTTTTACACAATTGTATCGTAACAGCTTTAAAATAACTTGTTTGTGCAATTAATTAGTCAACTCAATTGCTTCTGCATAGTCCCACCATTAATAGTGCTGTGCTTTACATGCAGAGTGACCATGCATTTAAATAAGCTCATGACCCAAATTAGATTAAGAGTTTGATAACAATTTGAAACTAAGGCAGTACCTTAGAGACAACAATACATTGCAGGCTGAAGATACTCTAATTTACAATTCATTTAACAAACCTCATGCTCCTCATCCAGCACCACCAACTGCTTATCCTTGTCGATTTTCACTATAAATCAAAATAAGAGAGATCAATGGTTTTTTTCAATCGATTTATACAGTGTGTGCATGAAGCTTTGTAACAACCCCCCACAAGTGCCTTGTGCCTCCATTCTTCTTCTTCCATCTATCCCATGACTTCACAAAATTGCTGCAGTCAAGAGAAGTGCAGTCTGAGTGCCATGCGCTTCAATGCACCTTTCTCAAATGTCGAAGACAGAAATGTCAGACTCCACTACCTAAAGGCTATAAAATTTACAAACTCAAAATGACTCTGCCTTGACATTTTTTACTGTCATTTTACAACCAGCAGTAGACTCTGAGCTGCAATTAAGTACAAATACTCTACTAAGAGTAAATCAAGTCTGGTGTCACAAGGACAAAGTTGCTTTACTGTTAAAATTACAGGCAGAATGGAAGTACTGAAGATGATAAAAAAAGTAGCCTCTTGGTTGACATTTACCTGCTAAAGCAGCAGCATAAATGGGAAGGAAAAGAAGAGATAGGGTCTTCTGCAAGACCCTGGAATTTTTGTCAGTCATGTTTTTAACTTACTTATAATGGCAGCATTGTTGGTTTCTTTACGAAACCGGAATTTTCTCAGTTTCTCCACCAGGTCTTCAGCAACATCGCAAACCACCAGAGACTCACTCTACAAAAGGGAAATGGCAGAGGGGAGGGAAAGATAAATCTTTCTAGTAAACCAGAAAAAAACCCAAACATGTCACATACACAGCCACAAACCCTGCTGAGGTGGAACCGCACGCAGATTGTCCAAAGTTTCAGAGCATGAACATAAATAAAAAAAAGCCATGAATGAAAGCAGTTTTAAAAACACAAACCCAGAACACTATGTTTTACTGTCCCTCCTCAAAGCCACACAGCAAACAAGAAATATTTTAATAGCTACTCCTGAAGTGGGATTATTTCGTAGGTCTTGGAAGTAAACAAATTTTACAGCTCATTTGCTAAGACAAGCTCTGCGATACGGAAGCCCCTCCGAGTGGCAATGAACTGGCTAAAATAACTTAAGCATTTAAAACAACAGGAGCTACTATCAGCATTTCAGAAGAACAGACAATAATCAGGGGTCACTGCTTACTTTAACCACAAAAATACTAACTAAACATTCGAGATTCACATACACAGAAAGCATTTAAGACATTTTAACCCAAAAGCACACGTACTTTCCCCTGTGTGCTTATGAGTCTCTAACTCCAAGCATTCAGAAGAAACGTCCAGATAACATTTTAGTCATCATACTGAAGATGGGGAAGGAAATGATTATTTCACAAGCAACCATGCAGGTTATCTTCCACTACACATGCAATTTTTAAACTGTACCAAGCCAACCGCTGCCACTTCCTGAGCAACATTTTATACACACAACCTCTGTCAGTACAGTGAGGAGATGCAAGCCAGCCAGACACAGAAAAGTTATTTAACATAGAATCATGGAATGGTTTGGTTTGAAATGGACCTTAAGCCCATTCAGTTCCAACCCCCCTTCCCCGCAACAGACAGGGACACCTTCCACTGGATCAGGTTGCTCAGTGATTAACAGTAATCACAGAGTGAAATTCTGTTCTCCAAGTACTCCAGAGGAGTCTTCCAGCCTTGAAATGTAGGAAATGTAGGATCACAGCTACTCTCTCCGTAAACATGTCCACATCTGCAGTGTTGCTAACATATCACATGACTGAACACAGGAGGCAGCTGCACCTCCAAAGCTGCTTTTGTACTTGTACAGCAAAACCACCCCAGCTATGTATACTAGAAATAGAGTGCTGTCAGTTTAAGTCATCTGTGACCATGACTTCTATCTCCAGCTTATCTGTATTATTGTACTTCTAAATTGCTAGAGCATCAAGGCTTCTGTGCCAAAACAACTGCATTCCAGGATGCCTTTAAAAAAACTGCTCAAATTACACAAACAGTTGCAGGATTACCTATCACAGGCTCTGTGAAGAGCTGTTTCTTGGAGACAAATCACTGCTTACAAATCAGAAGAAAGGCACTATTTAAACTCTGAGTTCTGCCTCTTCATGTTCAACATTGGCTTGCTTGTGAGGTTCTCCTCAAAACACAGAGCAGCATCTCTCCTTCCCCACGGCCAAAATCACCTTGCAAATATCCTATGTTTGTTGTTACTCCTAAAAAGACTTCCACCTGGATCAAATTCTGGCACAAATCCTGAGCCTCTGCTTCCTTTAACAGCTGGAGAGGAAATCAAGCTCTGCTGCGAGAGGACAGGTCAGGCACTGTGTGTGCAGCCCTCACTGTGTTTCCTATGAACTTTAAAGATTGGGTTTGGCTCCTTCTGATCCACAAACATCATTAATACTCACTCTCACTGTTTTCAGGAGGTCCCTACTTAAAACACAACAGAATTCAGAGCTGCATTTTAAAGCTGGAATTATGTATTGTGTCATGTACATATATGAAGTCTGTATCAAATGCTCTTTTCTGAAGGAAGCATTTCTCCTGGTCCTCTAGGATCAGAAGCTTCCCAACACCTTCCAGCAGACATTGCAGGGCAAGCAGTGCTCTGTGCAGCCGCACAAATATAAATCCTTAACAGTAGCTGAAGGCTGTGCCTGCAAAACACATGGTGTCAGAAGATTCGGATCATCTGTCGGGGCTAAGCTGGCTGGTTTAATAAAGACTAAAGAAAGCTGAGTGAGGAGGCTGGAGGGCTGCACAGACAGTGGGCACAGCTGCCAAATGGGGCACCTGAGGTGCTGTTGTTGGTCGCTTTCAGTCACCATCCACATCAGCATTATGCTTCATAATTTTCCAACACTAACTGAGCCATTTGCCAGACAGCCAAGTTGTGGCTTCCTTTTTAAACAGTTCTTTCCTCACTCTCCTCCCACAGGCTGCCAGTGCCTGGCAGGAAAATACCCCAGCAGGTCCCTTTGCCAGTGGGGCAGCAGGCAAGTCTGGCACGACCAGGCAGCACCCTCAGACTGAAGGACACTGGCCCAGACCCACCCACTTTCCTCCTCAGGGCCTGTATCCCCCTAGTCTTTCACAGTCCAGCCCTGACCTCCCCCTCAAACTCTCAGGGCCCAGACTCCCCAGACCTTACCCTCCTCCTCCCTCAGGGCTCAGACTCCGGGGCACCCCCTACCCCACCCTTCCTCCTTCTCAGAGCCTGGAACCTGACATCCCACCTTTCAGAGCCCAGACGCACCCTCCTCTCAGGGCACAGGCCCTCAGAATCCAACTCCCCCTGCTACCTCCCCGCTTCAGGGCCCAGACCACACACCATCCCCATCAGGGCCCAGACCCCAACTCCCTTCCCTCAGGGCCCAGACCCCAACTCCCTTCCCTCAGGGCCCAGCCTCTCAGAGCCTGACGCCCTACCGCTTCCTTCAGGGCACTGACCCTGACCCCCCTCTCCTCAGGGCCCAGACCCCTGGACACCTGACAGAACCCCCTCTGGGCTTGGATCCAACCACCATCCCCTCCTCAGCACCTCGACTCCCCCTCACGACCCAGACTACCACCCCACACACCCCTCCTCAGAAACCAGACCCTTCTACTCCCCTCAGGGTCCAGACCCTCAGAGCCCGACCCCCCGACCTCCCTTCACTCTCTCTGGGCCCTGACCCAGACACTCTCGCTCTCCTCAGGGCCCACACCCAGACCCCCCTCACCCCTCTTCAGGGCCCGAACACTACCCCACACCCACCTTCCTCAAGACCCGGACTCCACTCCATCCCACAACACTCACAGCCCGACCCTCCTTCCGCCGAAACCCATGTCCCCTTCTCAGGAACCGGATCCCACCCCACAGCCTGCCTCCTCAGGGCCCAGACCCCGACATTCCCAGCCTCTCAAGTGCCTGGCTCTCGAAACACAGCTCCCTTCAGGGCCTGGACCTTGACAGGCCCCTCTCCTTCAGAGCCCAGACACCCCCCCCCCCCCCCAGAGACCAACTCTCCCCTCACTCTCCTCCTCAGGGCCCGGACCGCGGTAGTCCCGCTTCTCAGTATCGGTACCCCGACATTCCCATTCCCTCTCCCGGGGCCCGTACCCCGACATTCCCATTCCCCTCCCGGGGCCCGTACCCCGACATTCCCATTCTCCCTCTCCCGGGGCCCGTACCCCGACATTCCCATTCCCCCCTCCCGGGGCCCGTACCCCGACATTCCCATTCCCCCTCTCCCGGGGCCCGTACCCCGACATTCCCATTCCCCCCTCCCGGGGCCCGTACCCCGACATTCCCATTCCCCCCTCCAAGGGCCCGTACCCCGACATTCCCATTCCCTCTCCCGGGACCCGTACCCCGACATTCCCATTCCCCCTCCCGGGGCCCGTACCCCGACATTCCCATTCCCCCTCCCGGGGCCCGTACCCCGACATTCCCATTCCCCCTCCCGGGGCCCGTACCCCGACATTCCCATTCCCCCTCCCGGGGCCCGTACCCCGACATTCCCATTCCCCCCTCCCAGGGCCCGTACCCCGACATTCCCATTCCCCCCTCCCAGGGCCCGTACCCCGACATTCCCATTCCCTCTCCCGGGACCCGTACCCCGACATTCCCATTCCCCCTCCCAGGGCCCGTACCCCGACATTCCCATTCCCCTCCCGGGCCCGTACCCCGACATTCCCATTCCCCCTCCCAGGGCCCGTACCCCGACATTCCCATTCCCCCTCCCAGGGCCTGTACCCCGACCCCTCCACTTCTCCCCCCAGGGCCCGGACCTTTACCCTCCCCCCGCCGAGCTCCAGCCACTCACAGCCCGACTCTCCCCTCCGTCTCCTCCTCAGGACCCGGACCCCGACACCGCCCTCCTCCTCCTCAGAGCCCAGGAGCCTCCAATTCCCTCCCAGAGCCCGGACCCCCTCCCTCCCTTCAGGGTCCCCTCAGCTCCCGGTGTCCCCCCCTCACCATCCTGCGCGCCCCCAGCCGCCGCCGCTCGCGCTCCCTCAACGGAAGCCGCCGCCGCCCGCCTCCCTCTGCCCAGGCTCCGCCCACACTGCGCCTGCGCGGCTCAGACCCCGCCCCCCCCGCCCTCCCCGGCCAATCAGAGCCGCTGTCGCAGCTGGCGGGCAGGGGGCGCACCCCGCTCCTCCGCCGCTACGGGAGGGGGGAAGGGTCAAGGGCCGCGGGGAGCGAGTCGCGGTGTCACGTGACTTCCTAGCAACCAGTGATAGGTTGAGACGAAACAAGCGATAGGATGAGAGGGAAGAGGTTAAAGTTGCGCTAGGAGAGGTTTAGAGGGGATATTAGGAAAAAATTATTTACTGGAAGAGTGGTGAAGCACTGGCAGAGGCTGCTCAGGGCTGTGGTGGCATCTCCATCCGTGGAGGGGTTTAAAAGATGCGTAGATGTGGTGCTTAGGGTGGGCTTCATAGTGTTAGGTTTAGCGATGGGCTTCATCATCCTAAAGGTCTGTTCCAACCTGAAATGTTGTGTGATTCGCACCCCAGGAGGAGAATCACAGAATGGTTTTGGTTGTAAAATACCACTAAGATCAACTGAGTCCAACCATGGACCGCTTCTAAGTCTGCCACTAGACCATGGATTTATAGAACCACAGAATTGTTTGGGTTGTGTGAGAAGTGCCAGCTCACAGATAGAATTTTAGAGAGGACAAAGTCTTAGAAGCAAAGAGATTTATTTACAGCGCTGGGTGCATAAGAGGATGGATCCTCCTCTATGTATACCGTTTGGTCCCACTCATGCACAGTTATTTAGGGTACTTATACATATTCATTTACATTTGTTACTTCACATGCATACCACCCAACCCCCCTTCAAAGGAAAGGAGTCCGTTATCTACTCAGTTTTAATTCACATTGATAAGATGTTACATATTCACTCCATTCCCCAATACACAGTATCACAGTATCACAAGGTTGGAAAGGACCTCTGAGATCATCAAGTCCAACCTATAACCTAACACTAACACCAACACTAACACCAACCATCATCTAAACCATGGCACTCAGTGCCTCATCCAGTCTCCCTTTAAACACCTCCAGGGTCGGTATACACCTATACATATGCATTACCTGTCCTTGCTTCATATTAAAATGAGCCTTAAAAGGTTATTTCCATATTCTCCTCCCACTGGCGCTTGCGCACCGCCTCCTGGTGGTGGTCCTGGGGGGGTCGTGGAGATGGAGAGCGACAGCTCCTCATCATCACCGCGAGTGACCTCTGGTTCTTGCGCATGTCCAGTGCCTTCTGGTCTTCTCCCAAACCGCAGAGCTGGACGAGACCGGTCCTGCTCCTCTTTATCAGTGTCCGGTTCCTCCTTATCAGCACACATTGCAGTAAAACCTTGCTAAGCTTGCAACAGCCTGCGAAGCTCACACAACTTCCATCGTCAAACCCCCCTTCTTGCAGAAATGTCCAAGGCTGACTAAATCCCTAAACTATGACCGAGCAATCTACGCAAAGGCTTAACAAAGGCTTGCTAAAATCCCACACGCTTTGCTTACTTATTCTAATGTCTTGCTAACGACTTTTTAACAATTATTCAACACATCTAACAATTTTTTAAACAGTTTTAGACTTATCCAACTTCTACAGTTCTGTTTAACCATAACTATTTTAACATATAACAACTTTCAAACAATGATAATAATAAAATCATTTATACTGCCATTTCAAGGAACTCGGGAGCAGTGGAAATGGGGGAAGACAAAGACGTACACTTACACGGGCAACTGCAAGGGGTACAACAGAGAAGTTTAGCCAAAACAGCCAATGCAATAATTAACAAAGCAGACACCAAGTAAAATAAGATTATTATGTGAATTTCCTTGTCCATGCTGTGCAGTTTCTTGAGTGAGATCGGCCTCAGTGGTCCGCGTGCTCTGTTCCCCGAATCCGCTGCTGTCCAACCCCTGCCAGCCTAAAGCGCAGGCGTGGGTTCGGTTTAGAAACTTCCCTTTGGAAATATTTTCCAGTTTTTGATTTTTCCACAGTTGGTGCCTTTCCACTCCTCGTAACTATCACCAGTATATTTAACTATCCACATAAAGTTTTGCAAAATATAACAAATCAGTATTATTACACATGTCCCTTAATTGGGCATTTGGAAACTTAAATTCTTCCCAAACCCCTACTGATTTCAACCATCACAATCTGGCTGAAGCAAAACTTTTATTTATCTATTACAGGTTGGAAGGAACCTTAAGGCCCGTCCAGTTCCAACCCCCTTCCATGGGCAGGAACACCTCCCACTGGATCGAGTTGCTCAAAGCCCCATCCAACCTGGCCTTGAACACCTCCAGGGATGGGGTAGGAATGACTTTTCTGGGCAATCTATGCCAGTGTCTCACCACCCTTTCAGGAGAACATTTCTTCCTCAGATCCCTTCTCAATGTCCCCTCTTTCATCTTAAAATCGTTCCCCCTCGTCCTATCGCTATATTCCCTGATCAAGAGTCCCCGGCTTTCCTGGAGCCCCTTTCAGTACTGGAAGGTTGCTATGAGGTTTCCCCAGAGCCTTCACTTCTCCCGGCTGAACAACCATGTCCCCAAGTACAACATCAACTCGAAAAGAAAAGTAAAGCAATTCCCCCTAATATCCAACCTAAACCTCCCCTGGTACATCTTGAGGCCATTTCCCCGTGTCCTACCTGCTGGCTACTAGGACGAAGAGAATAACACCTGCCTTGCTACAACCTCCTTTCAGGCAGTTGTAGACAGTGATAACATCTCCCCTCAGCCTCCTCTTCTCCAGGCTAAACAGCCCCAGATCCCTCAGCCGCCTCTAACAAGACTTGTTCTCCAGCCCCTTCACCAGATCTGTTCCCTTCTCTGGACGCGCTCCAACCCCTAAATATCTTTCTTGTAGAGAGGGCCTCAAAACTGAACCCAAGATTTGAGGTGCGGCCTCATGAGCACTGAGTCCACAGGGACAATCGCTTCCCTGCTCCCGCTGGCCACACCATGGCTGATCCAAGCCAGGATGCTGCTGGCCTTCTTGCCCACCTGGGCCATTGCTGGCTCATGTTCAGCCGCTGTTAACCAGCAACCCAGATCTATCTCCTCCAGGCAGCTTTCCAACCAATCCTCCCCAAGCCTGGAGAGCTGCATTCCCGCTGTGAATGGTGGGATTCTGTACTGGTGGGCCTTAAGGGTGATACGGGATGGCTGTTTAGATCCTGATCCTGGGAGGTTTCTCCCTGAGCAAGCCATCCCCATATGCTGTAAAGCAAGTCAGTGGGGAAGAAAGCAAGGATGGCTGAGTAGGGACCTTCGTAGTGATCTCACAAAAAAAAAGAGAAAGTTTACAAGCTTTGGAAGAGGGGGCAGGCATCCCAGGAGGACTACAAAGCTGAAGTGAGATCATGTAGGGAAAAAATCAGAAGGGCTAAAGCCCAACTAGAACTTCAACTGGCCACTTTGGTCAAAGACAATAAAAAGAACTTATTTAAGTATATCAGCAGCAACAGGAGGACAAAGGAGACTCTGCCTCCCTTGCTGGGTACAGAAGGGACAGTAGCGATGAGGGATGAGGACAAGGCAGAGGTGCTCGACACCTTCTTTGCCTCAGTCTTTAACTCCAAGGAGGAATGCCCTAGGGATACTCAGCTCTCTCAGCCAGAAAATAATGGGAATGAAGCTCCAGCTGTTTGGGAGGACGTGGTTAGAGACCTGCTTGGCCAATTAGACATACACAAATCCATGGGGCCAGATGGGGTCCATCCAAGGGTATTAAGGGAACTGGCACCCTTTCCCTTGTCTACCAGCAGTCCTGGCTGACTGGGGAAGTGCCGCTTGACTGGAGACTGACAAATGTAACTCCCATTTACAAAAAGGGTCGGAGGGAGGATCCACGGAACTACAGGACTGTCAGTCTGACCTCGGTACCAGGGAAGGTCATGGAGCAGATTGTCTTGAGTGCTGTGACACAGCACGCATGGGACAACCAGGTGATCAGGCCCAGTCAACATGGGTTTATGAAAGGCAGGTCCTGTCAGACCAATCTGATCTCCTTCTATGACAAGGTTACCTGGTTAATAGATGAGGGAAATGCTGCGGATGTGGTGTACCTGGACTTCAGTAAAGCCTTTGACAACGTTTCTCACAGTATCCTGCTGGAGAAACTGGCTGCCATCAGCGTGGACAGGCACACCCTCTGCTGGGTGAAAAACTGGCTGGTGGCCGGGCCCAAAGGGTTGTGGTAAATGGAATTAAATCTAGTTGGAAACCAGTCACGAGTGGTGTTCCCCAGGGTTCAGTGCTGAGTGCAGCCTTGTTTAACATCTCTATCAATGATCTCAATGAAGGCATTGAGTGTACCACTAGCAAGTTTGTAGATGACACCAAGCTGGGTGCAAGTGTGGATCTGCTTGAAAGAAGGGAGGCTCTGCAGAGAGATCTGGACAGGTTGGATCGATGGACTGAGACCAATGGGATGAGGTTCAACGAGGCCAAGTGCAGAGTCCTCCATTTAGGTCACAACAACCCCGTACAATGTTACGGGCTTGGGGAAGAGTGGCTGGAGAGCTGCCTGGTGAAGAAGGACCTGGGGATGTTGGTTGACAGCCGGCTGAACATGAGCCAGCAGTGTGTCCAGGTAGCCAAGTGAGCCAATGGCATCTTGGCCTGTATCAGGAACAGCGTGGGCAGCAGAACCAGGGCAGGGATTGTGCCCTTGTACTCAGCACTGGTGAGGCCACACCTCGAGTACTGTGTTCAGTTTTGAGCCCCTCACTACAAGAAAGACATTGAGGGGCTGGAA
Source organism: Tapera naevia (assembly GCA_033556795.1). Lineage (NCBI taxonomy): Eukaryota > Metazoa > Chordata > Aves > Cuculiformes > Neomorphidae > Tapera > Tapera naevia. Next base: position 7,604,557 of record JAUMJJ010000157.1, on the reverse strand, counting down.
TGTGAAAGAAGGGCAACGAGTCTGGTGAGGGGGCTGGAGAATAAGCCCTACGAGGAGGGACTGAGGGAATTGGGGTTGTTTAGCTTAGAGAAGAGGAGGCTGAGGGGAGACCTCGTCACTGTTTACAACTCCCTGAAAGGAGCTTGTGACAGGGTGAGTGCTGCTCTCTTCTTGCAAGTGATGAGCGACAGGACGAGAGGGAACGGCCGCAAGTTGCGCCAGGGCACGTCTAGACTGGACATCAGGAAGAATTTCTTCACTGAGAGAGTGGTGAAGGATTGGAACAGGTTGCCCAGGGAGGTGGTGGAGTCTCCATCCCTGGAGGTGTTTAAAAGACGGGTAGATGAGTTTCTTAGGGATATGGTTTAGTAGGGAGACAGGCACGGTTGGACTTGATCTCAGAGGTCTCTTCCAACCTTATGGTTCTATGAGTCTATCAGTAGGCAAACAAGCCCCGCCCCCGACTGTCATTAGCCAATGGCACTCCACCCCGTGCTGCCAATCAGCAGTTCAGCCCCGCCCACAGAACCCCGGGCTGCCAATAGCCAGTGGAGCCCCGCCCCTCGAGCTGCTGATAGACAAACAAGCTCCGCCCCCGGAGTGCACACAATGGAGCCCCGCCCCGCCTGTAATTAGCGGCGCGGCCCTGCCTCCGGAACCCCACCCCCGGACTGTCAATGGCCAATAGAGCCCTTACTTAGGACTGCCAACGACCAATGCAGCCCCGACCCGGGCTGTCAATCAACGGCGCAGCCCCCTCCTCCAGACTCCCAGTAGGCAAAAAGTCCCGCCCCCGAGCTGCCAATGGCCAATGGAACCTCGTTCCCCAGATGCCAATCAGACGCTCAGGCCCGCCCCAGGCAGTCAACAGCCAATGGCGCCCCGACCCGGGCTGCCAATCAGCAGTGAGGCCCCGCCTCTCTCGAGGCAGGCTGCGGGCACGGCTTCGCTCGGCGGTGCCGGCCGGGCGGGCGGTGCGGGTCCATGGCCGCCGCGTTCCTCGTGACGCTGTACGAGTACTCGCCGCTCTTCTACATCGCCGTGGTGTTCGTCTGCTTCCTCGTCACCAGCGGCCTGGTGCTGGGATGGTGAGGGCAGCCTGGGCGTGCGGCTGCGGGGGCTGGGGCGGGGGAAATGGGAGCTGAGATACCTTGGGGAGTGTTCGAGCTCTGGGGGTGTGGGGTGGGACAGCAGTGGGGCCGGGTGTGCGGGGCAGCAGTGCGGGGCCGGGTGTGCGGGACAGCAGTGGGGCCGGGTGTGCGGGGCAGCAGTGGGGCCGGGTGTGCGGGACAGCAGTGCGGGGCCGGGTGTGCGGGGCAGCAGTGCGGGGCCGGGTGTGCGGGACAGCAGTGCGGGGCCGGGTGTGCGGGGCAGCAGTGGGGCCGGGTGTGCGGGGCAGCAGTGGGGCCGGGTGTGCGGGACAGCAGTGCGGGGCCGGGTGTGCGGGACAGCAGTGCGGGGCCGGGTGTGCGGGACAGCAGTGCGGGGCCGGGTGTGCGGGACAGCAGTGCGGGGCCGGGTGTGCGGGACAGCAGTGCGGGGCCGGGTGTGCGGGGCAGCAGTGCGGGGCCGGGTGTGCGGGACAGCAGTGCGGGGCCGGGTGTGCGGGGCAGCAGTGCGGGGCCGGGTGTGCGGGGCAGCAGTGCGGGGCCGGGTGTGCGGGGCAGCAGTGGGGCCGGGTGTGCGGGACAGCAGTGGGACCGGGTATGCGGGGCAGCAGCAGTGCGGGGCCGGCTGTGCGGGGCCGGGTGTGCGGGACAGCAGCAGTGGGGCCGGGTGTGCGGGACAGCAGCAGTGGGGCCGGGTGTGCGGGACAGCAGCAGTGGGGCCGGGAGTGCGGGGCAGCAGCAGTGCGGGGCCGGGAGTGCGGGGCAGCAGCAGTGCGGGGCCGGGAGTGCGGGGCAGCAGTGGGGCCGGGTGTGCGGGGCAGCACCAGTGCGGGGCCGGGTGTGCGGGGCAGCAGTGGGGCCGGGTGTGCGGGGCAGCAGTGGGGCCGGGTGTGCGGGACAGCAGTGCGGGGCCGGGTGTGCGGGACAGCAGTGCGGGGCCGGGTGTGCGGGACAGCAGTGCGGGGCCGGGTGTGCGGGACAGCAGTGCGGGGCCGGGTGTGCGGGGCAGCAGTGCGGGGCCGGGTGTGCGGGACAGCAGTGCGGGGCCGGGTGTGCGGGGCAGCAGTGCGGGGCCGGGTGTGCGGGGCAGCAGTGCGGGGCCGGGTGTGCGGGGCAGCAGTGGGGCCGGGTGTGCGGGACAGCAGTGGGACCGGGTATGCGGGGCAGCAGCAGTGCGGGGCCGGCTGTGCGGGGCCGGGTGTGCGGGACAGCAGCAGTGGGGCCGGGTGTGCGGGACAGCAGCAGTGGGGCCGGGTGTGCGGGACAGCAGCAGTGGGGCCGGGAGTGCGGGGCAGCAGCAGTGCGGGGCCGGGAGTGCGGGGCAGCAGCAGTGCGGGGCCGGGAGTGCGGGGCAGCAGTGGGGCCGGGTGTGCGGGGCAGCACCAGTGCGGGGCCGGGTGTGCGGGGCAGCAGTGGGGCCGGGTGTGCGGGGCAGCACCAGTGCGGGGCCGGGTGTGCGGGGCAGCAGCAGTGCGGGGCAGCAGTGGGGCCGGGTGTGCGGGGCAGCAGCAGTAGGGCCGGCTGTGCGGGTCCTGGCAGGTGGGGGCCGGCTGTGCGGGTCCTGGCAGGTGGGGCCGGGTCTGTGAGTTTTGAAAGTGGGGCTGTGTTGCAGAAAGGAGGGTGGGGAGGGCTGGCTCCTCGCTGAAGGGAAGAGCGACTGCCTCAGCAGGAGAAAAGGAGGGTGAAACCTGCACCTCATCCTGGCTTCAGTTCTGGGCCCCTCGCTCCAAGGACACTTGAGAGGCTGAAGCTTGTCCAGAGAAGGGAACGGAGCTGGGGAAGGGGCTGGAGAAGAGGTCTTATGAGGAGCAGCTGAGGGACCCGGGGCTCTTTAGCCTGGAGAGAAGGGGGCAGAAGGGAGACCTCATCATTGTCTACAATTGCCTGAAAGGAGGTTGCGATGAGGTCAGTGCTGGTCTCTTCTGCCAAGTAACAAGTGATGGGAAGAGAGGAAATGGCCTCGAGTTGCACCAGGGGAGATTTAGGTTGGATATCAGCAAAAATTTCTTCACTGAAAGAGTTGGTGAAGCACTGGCAGAGGCTGCCCAGGGCAGTGGCGGAGTCTCCATCCATGGAGGTGTTCAAAAAACATGTGGCCATGGCACTTGGGGACATGGTTTAGCAGGCACAGTGGTCTTGGGCTGACAGTTAGACTGGATGATCTTAAAGGTCTTTTCCAATCTTTATGATTCTGTGATTCTATGAAAGCTGTGGAGAAAGTGAGGTGGCTAGGATTGGACCTGACCCTGAGTGAGCAGTGGGGGTCAGAGAGGGCTGCTTCAAGGGGAGAGTCTGGCACTGTTAGAGATGGACATCTCAAATCTTGATGGCTGGTAAAACGAGTGGACATCGAGTACAGTGCCAGACATTAGGCCAGGTAGCAGCTAAATCCACCAGGCTTTAAGGCAGAGCTGTTACTGAGGCGTGAGGGTGTCAAGGGCTGAGAATGGGGCACCAGTCTGTTCCACTGCTGAGGCTTCAAGGAGAAGGGAGTGTTTCAGGTGAACTGAACAGGATGCTGGGACTGGACTGGAGAACTGATCTACTGAAATGTCTGGAGGGGCAGTAGTTACAAGACCCTCTCCTTCTCATGTTTGAAAGGGCTCTGCAGAGATGTCGCTGTCATCTTTTTCAGAAACAGGCCCCATCTGTGTCACCATTCTGTTTTCCTGCCAGCTCAGGAGTGTCCGTAGATGTAAATACCAATATTTGCCAAGCAGAGAGCATTGATCAGCAATCACAATATTTTATGTAGGAGCTGTGGATACACCACTCTTGTGTGTCTCCTGGAGGGAATAAAATTGAGTTATTGCATTTCCTCCCCTTGGTTTAGTGTTAATATCCGTAGTGCTGTGCTTCAGTGTCTTTCTATCTCAGTCTCTCTCCAAGTTACAGGTGTTTTGGCTGTCACCATTTGTTCTCTTGGCAGTTTATAAAGACTCAGCTTGACTTTTCCTTTATTGCAAAGCCTTTCTCTTGTTTACAGCGCTGTTAACTGCCACTGGCACAAACAAATACCACCTATTCCTTTAAGTGTGAGCTTTGGATCTTTCAGATATGCTTTGGGGAAAGCTCTTGTTCTGCATTGTGTGCCCTCGTGCTGGGTGAGTGATAGTGAGGGCAAGACTTGTGTTTTTGTTATCTTCCTGCTGGGTGAAGCTCCACGTCATTATTTACGTGGAGGGAGAAGTGGTAGAAATCCTCTTCATAATTCTCTCTGTCCCACTGCATACTGATGGTTTTACGTTGCCATTCATTTCTCTCCACTTCTCATTTTTTGCTTAATTATTTATTTAAAAATATTATCTTTACCTTTCAATGCCTTCCAGTACTGAAAGGGGCTCCAGGAAAGCTCGGGAGGGCCTCTTGGTCAGGCAGTGCAGGGATAGGGTGAAGTGGAACAGTTTTAAGCTGAAAGAGGGGAGATTTGGATGAGATCTTAGGAAGAAATGTATTCCTGTGAGGGTGGTGAGGCCCTGGCACAGGTTGCCCACAGAAGTGGTGGCTGCCCCATCCCTGGAAACAGTCAAGGTCAGGTTGGATGGGGCTTTGAGCCCCCTAATCCAGTGGGAGTGTCACTGTCTATGGAAGAGGGTTGGAACTGGATGGGCTTTAAGGTCCCTTCTGACTTAAACCATTCCATGATTCTATGATTTACCAAAAAGTGATCCTGAATATTGGCTGAAATGAATCCCCTGCATGTATAATTGTCAGCCTTCCAGTACCTGAAGGGGCTGCAATAAAGCTGTTGAGGAACTTTTTACAAGGGCCTGTAGTGATAGGATGAGGGGGAATGGCTTTAAATTGGAAGGGGGAAGATTTAAATTAGACATTAGGAAGAAATTCTTCGTGATGAGGGTGGGGAGGCCCTGGCACGGTTTGCCTGGGGAAGTTGTGGCTGCCCCATCCCTGGAGGTGTTCAAGGCCAGGTTGGATGGGGCTTTGAGCCCCCTGATCTAGTGGGAGGTGCCCCTGCCCATGGCAGAGTGGTTGGAACTGGATGGGCTTTAAGGCCTCTTCCAACACAAACCATTCCATGATTCTATATCCCAAACCAGCGATACTTTATCAATTTAATCATTATTTATCTGCTTGTAATAAATGCTTTGCAATCCCCTGCTGTGAAACATCTGCAGTAGGTGTGCCAGAAAATCTTTGCTTTTGCTGACTTGTCCATTGATGCTTTTTATGCAACAGGCTGTTCAGAGAACTGTCCAGATGCGTTTTTATTTCAAGAGCACAGATTCCAGGTGCATCTGCACTACATATTATTGCAGTTTCTGTAAATACATATGAACAATCTTTGCTCTGGTTTGTTAGGGATCCGTTAGTCAGGCAGAAGCTGTAGCCAGGAGCTCAGTATGTACAAGGATGTGGCCAGTGCCTCAGAGATATTTGCTACTGCCTTCAAGCTCTTCCATACAAGAGCCTCCAAACACCTTCAGCCTATCTGCAGGTGGATTTACAGATTAAGTGCTCTTGAACTGAGTCATGAAAACATCTCTGTCCTCTGTTTGCCACCCAGAGTGCGGTAAATGCGTGTGGTGCCGTGTGAGTACCCAACACTTGATATCCTCCTGTAAAGACGTTGTGTTTCCCCCATCGTTTTCAGCATCAGTTCCCAGCTTGTTTTATGGATGTGCCCATGGTGGTGTCAGTCAGCCTGAAGAACACCAAGTGCTTAGGAATGTTAATGTTTATGTTTGCAAAATCACGTGCTGATTTGGTGAGCATCTGTTTTTATGGCCGGCCTTGGATACCTGTGGCTCTGCTTGGAGCATCCGAGGGCGTCACTGCACAGGCAGCCTTCTGGGTGCTTGGGGCACAGGAATGAAGTGGAAATTAGATTGGCTGAATACAGTCCTGTGCATCATCTGTTTAGCTGGAGGGGAATGCTCCTCTTGGGAGAAACTGCAGGCTCAGCACCTGGTTGAGGTCCAGACTGCTCCCAGAGAACATTAACTCATGAAAAAAACATTGGAAACTCCTGCCTCTTCTAAACTAGGATTGTTCTGAGGTTATTAAGTTTTCTATATGGCAGCTAATGATAGATTGATTGATAGATCTTAAAATCATAGAATCGTTTGGTTGGAAAATACCTTTGAGATCATTGAGTCCAACTGTACCTGTCCACTACTGAACCAGATCCCTGAGCACTTCTACCTGTCTTTTAAACACCTTGAGGGATGGGGACTCCACCACCACCCTGGGCAGCCTCTGCCAGTGCCTGAGAACTCTTTCGGTGAAGGCATTTTTCTTGGTGTCTAATCTGAACCTCCCCTGATGCAACTTGAGGCCATTTCCTCTCGTCCTGTCCCTTGTAACTTGGGAGAAGAGACCAACACCCATCTCACCACAACCTCCTTTCACGGAACTGTAGACAGCGATGAGATCTCCCCTCAGCCTCTTCTTCTCCAGGCTAAACAGCCCCAGCTCCCTCAGCCACTCCCAGAACCCCTGTTCTCCAGCTCTGTTCTCTTCTCTGGACAGGTTCCAGCCCCTCAGTGTACTCCTTGGAGTGAGGAGCCCAAAACTGAACCCAGGATTTGAGGTGCAGCCCTTCATCCTCCCCTTCTACTGGAGCAGCTGCTCTTCCCTACGGTGAGGAGCCAGCCCTCCTCACCCTCATTTCTCCAACACAATGCCACATCCCTGACCCCTGCCAGCCCCAACAGACGTGTCCCCACAGACTCATCTCCACTGCTGTCCCACCCCACACCTCCAGAGCTCACTCCGAAAGGGATTCTGATGCAAGAAGTAGTTACTGTTACAAAAACTAGACTATTTTTATTTAAGCTAAAGTAGCTTAAAGTTTCACCGAAGTAACTATTTTTTGAAAGTCAGACAGTTTTGTTTTCCAGCCTCTTCCCCAGCTCCATTCCCTTGTCTCGCTCCAGCCCATCAATGACCTTGTAGCTTAAAACTGAACCCAGGATTCGAGATGTGGCCTCCCCAGTGCCAAGTATAGGGCCACAATCACTGCCCTGCTCCTGCTGGCCACACTGTTTCTGACACAGGCCAGGATGCCATTGGCATTCTTGGGCACTTGGGCATGCTAAATAAAACTCTTTGTTCCTCCTTCATACATGGAAACTCCCTTAAAATCTACAGAAATGCTGTACCTCATTGTTGCCCAGAAGGGCCTTTTTACCCTCAGCTGCTGCTAGAGCTGTGCTAAAGGCTTTTTTTCTGTGGCTGCTTTTCTTTGTGATTATCCTGTTACTTTTGACCAGAGAAGAACATTTCCAAAGAACAGAGTTTTCCCTTCAGGCTCAACCAGATGGTATAAAACAGGAGGCATCTTTATGTGTGTATGGAGGATTAGCTCCATGCAGTTCTGGGTATTGAATAAGAGAAACAGCTGCCACACCTGGTTTCTCTGTGAGATGTTAAGCTCCCGTGCTCCATCGCAGCCCTGGTGAAGTCAGCATGGCTGGGTTTGCTGGCACAGACAGAGATCTGACCCTCAGTGTGCACAGACCAAGCATGGCTTATTGTGTCATCAAAGAAATGATGATTCCATCAGAGTCTAGCAGGCCAAAGAAGTTTATCAGAGATGGAGTAATGAGTACAGAGTGTTTCCCACCTGCTCAGTCTTGTTCCTTTCTGGTGTGTTGGTGCCACTTGGGCACGCAAAGTGTTAAGTGGTAAAGGGAGGCAGCTATTGGACTGCCAGGACCAGGTCGTTGCTATTGAGACCCCTTTATCCTGAAGTAGCTTCCTCAACTTGACGATCACTTTGACTGATGTTTTTCCCCCCCTCCAACATGAATACATAGAAAGGAGCCTGGTGGCAGCAAAAGCTCGGTTTTTCTCCCTCACACAGGAGTTGAGAAAAAATTTAAACCAAGGAAAATGCAGCTGTTAAGCCACAAAGGTGTCTGCTTAGCTCAGAGTTGCATTGTACATAGAATTACTTGAGGGTTTGGAGGGGAGGTCGTACGAGGAGCGGCTGAAGTCCCTTGGTCTGTTCAGCTGGAGGAGAGGAGCCTGAGAGGGGATCTCAGAGCTGTTTGTGCCTTCTCACAAGGGAGGGAGGGGAAACAGGGGCTGAGCTCTGCTCTTTTGGGACCTATGACAGGACTGGAGGGAATGGCAGGAAGATGTGCCAGGGAAGGGGGAGATTGGACATTGGGAAGAGGTTCTTCCCCCAGCGGGTGGTGGAGCACTGGAACAGCTCCCCAGGGAAGCAGTCAGGGCCCCTGCTCTGCCAGCATTCCAGAAACATTTGCCCTCAGTCCCACGGGGTGAGTGTTGGGAGTGTCCTGTGTAGGGACAGGAGTTGGACTCCATGATCTTTTTGGGTCACTCAGGTGATTCTGTGATTTTCAAACCGATGGCACTGAAGTTGGTAGAGCCCTTTTTGGGTGTCAGTGTGAGACTCATCTTACTGTAACAGCTGCTATTGCGGTGTACGAAATGGAAACGACTGACGGAGGGAAGAGCTGATGCTTCGTACCATTCAGAATTTTCCAGCACCTGATGCGCTGACGACTGCACAAACCAAAATTCAAAGCCATTTAATAGCTGTCACTTTGGCAGTACAACAGCACAAACCCAGGAAAGTGCAGTCTGAGCTAATTAATAACTGTTTTCTAAAATGCATTAACAAAAGACTTCCACAGCCTCTCCCTATTGCCTTACTAATGAGACAGGGCTGGATTAATGCAGTTAAGAAAATCTCTTAAGTCTCAAAGCAATCTTCTCATTGCATATCTAGGACAGTCTCTCTAATCAGCTTTTGGTCATTGAAATTTATTGTTGTCACCTTAAAAAAGGGAAGTATTTTTAGCTAAGTGTAAAAGAAAGTCTATTTTGGAGCTCATTTTGTGGATCTTGATCTTCTGTAGTGGTTCTTTTAAAAGCTCCAGGCAGTCTGAAAATCTTGTTCTTTTTAATTGATGTCAGGAATCATCCCAAATTTTTCTTTTCTTTGATTTTTATTTTCATTCATGGGGTGTTTAAACTTTTAAACTTTTGCTTTGTTACCCTTTTAGGGTCAGAATATCACTCGGGCTAGCGTGCGAGTTTCGGCTTTGAAGGGGTCTGAGACTCTCAGCTTTGGTTTGGAGTCTTGATTATTTTGGACCTCATTTCTGGCTTGAAGCAGAGGCTTTATAGCCTCTGATTTAATATCAGCATATTATTGGAATTGAAGCTGCGTGGGAAATCAGGATCTTAGCCTCCCATAAAAGCATGTTACGGGCTGAAGTTACTGCTGGAAATATCCTAGGGCTGAATGATTTACTCTGAGGTCGTCATTTGAGCACCCAATGCATTAAGGCTGTTCTGTCTTTGGAAGCAGCGATGTTTTTCAATCCTGTGACAGAATGTGCAGAATATCAATGGAGAGAAAGCTCTGGCTGCTGTTTGCCACTAGAGGGCATTGACTAATCTCATTAATTTTATTCTCTTTCTGGAAATGTGGGGGCAAAGTACTCACTGTGAAGCCACGAAAAACTGGAGTCAGACTGGCAGGCTGTATTCTGCATGTATCCTGTCTGTGTGTATATATGTATATTCTGCACAGCCAAGCCAGCTCTGTTTGTTCAAGGCCAGGTTGGATGGGGCTCTGAGCCCCCTGATCCGGTGGAAGGTGTCCCCACCCATGGCAGAGGGTTGGAACTGGATGGGCTTTAAGGACCCTTCCAACCCAAACCATTCTGTGGTTGTATTTCGAGCTAGAGAAAAATTCAAACTTGTCAACACTATCGCTTAAACCTTTTGTTGTTCTTGTTTCATGTCTCATAGGTTTGGTTTGGGTGTTCCCGTTATTCTGCGAAACTCGGAAGAAACAGAATCCAGCACGAGAGTATTGAAAAAGCAGATGAGACAAGTCAAGAATCCTTTTGGGTTAGAAATCACTCATCCTGCTGCAGCTTCGGTAACAAGTCAGTAGATTTCTAATGTGCTTAATTTTGTCAGTTTGTGTTCCTTAGAATCATAGAATCATTAAGGTTGGAAAAGACCTCTGAGCTCGCCCAGTCCAACCATCAGCCCAACCCCACCGTGCCTACGTCCTGAAGTGCCATGGCCACACTTGTTTTGAACCCCTCCAGGGATGGAGACTCCATCACCACCCTGGGCAGCCTCTGCCGTGCTTCACCACTCTTTGAGTAAAGAAAGTTTTCCTAATATCTAATCCTTCTTCCTTTATCAAAGTTCCTCAGAAATACACTTCCTCCCATCGTTACAACCGAAATAATTTTTACACAGCTTGTAAAACTGATGCTTTTAAAGGCAAAATATTTGGATATTTAAGAACAGTTTATTTCTCATTAATGAAACACTTCCTGCTAAAACAGATTTTTCAGTAACAAAAGTGTTTGCAGACTACCAGCTGCTATGGGCTTTTTTTGTAAACTGTACAGAATTGTAGAATTCTATAGAAATCATTATGGAATATGTGCCACCCACTTATATCTAAGCCCAGATCTCCAGTGGTGTCTGGAGGTGCACTCCTTTAAAAGAAAAATCTCCCTCTCTTTCTCTCTGTGCTTCATTGCAAACTGAATTTAATATCTATTTGGATTGGAGTTCAAGTAGTTCCCAACACCCACATGGGAAGTGAAATCCATGCCTTTCTGCAGTGAACGAGGCTGAGCATCTTCCACCAACCCAGATGCGGAGCCTTCCTGTGAATGAGAAAAGGGCAGAAGCAGTTTTACTGCCCTCCCAGCATAAAAACAACAACAACAAACCCCCTCAAAACCCAAACCCAATAACTTAGTTGTTGAGTAACTTGGTTACTTCAGGGAGTGCAGGGATAGTATGAGGGGGAACAGTTTTAAGCTGAAAGAGGGGAGATTTGGATGAGATCTTAGGAAGAAATTGTTTTCTTTGAGGGTGGTGAGGCCCTGGCACAGGTTGCCCAGAGAAGTGGTGGCTGCCCCATCCCTGGAGGTGTTCAAGGCCAGGTTGGATGGGGCTTTGAGCCCCCTGATCCAGTGGGAGGTGGCCCTGCCTATGACAGGGGGATTGGAGCAGGATGGGCTTTAAGGTCGCTTCTGACCCAAACCATTCTGTGATTTTTGGGGGTGTTTGAGCCCTTGCATTTGATGGGGCTTTTCAAGAGTTCTGCTCCTGTCTGTGCACAAAGTGTTTAGAATTTAACAGCTGGGTACTCATTTTTTAGAAAAGAAGAGGAGCTCATAAATCCTCTTCGTGTCCTCCCTCTGCACGATCAAGAGGGCCTCGTTCTTTGAGACCACCGATTGTAGGCCAGCGATCCAATTAATATCGTTATCTAAGGAGGGAATGGACTTTGGGCTGGGGGTTGTGCTCTCAGGTCTGTCAGGGAGTGAGAAAAGCGTTAGCAGAAGTTAAAATTTATCCTTCATGAAATGCACGTGATACTTTTGTTTGTTAAATCTTCTCCTCACACCCACTGCCTCATCTCCTCTGGCTTTCATAAGCACTCAACCTAGTCTGTGTTCTTAGAAGATTAGATTATAATGATAAAAATCTGGGACACTGTAGTTCTTTTTTTTTTTTGCATGTTGCTGTTTGAGAACCTACACTTAGCAACTCCAGAATTCCTGCATGTGGCTGAGCTAATGAAATCCATATCTGCTTTCTACCAGAGGGTATAACACTGACACCCGATTGTCTGGAAGACTGCGTTCTTACGTGCTACTGGGGCTGCAGCGTTCAAGAACTCCACAAAGCGTTGCAGAAACACGTCTACTGCTTCCGAATAAAGACTCCTCAGGCACTGGAGGATGCTCTGTACAGCGAATACCTCTATCGACAACAGTACTTGTATCCTTTTTTTAACTTGTTTTGACAAAATATGCTAATTTTTTGGCACAGGGAGTGCTGAGAGTTGTGAACGTTCGGCAGCTCTTGGCACGGTATTTTTTATGAAGAAATACGATGAAAAAGATTCTTTAAGCAAACGCTGTAGTTGTCTACAACTGCAGTGACACTGATTGTTTTCCTTAACATGTGTAAAGCATTAAAAAAAATGACAAGGAAGAGAAATATTGTCAGTTACCAGAAGATGCTCAAGTTGTCGATTTTGGTCCCGTGCCTAGATCTCGTTATCCATTGGTAGCGTTGTTGACGCTGGCTGATGAAGAAGACAGAGAAGTGTATGATATTGTAAGTCATGTAAGAGTATATTTTAAGGTCACTGTATTTATGACCAGAATGTTTCATAGAATCATGGAATGATTTGGGATGGAAGGGACCTTAGAGCTCATCCAGTTTCATGGGCAGGGAGACCTCCCACTGGATTAGGGGGCTCGAAGCCCCATCCAGCCTGGCCTTGAACACCTCCAGGGATGGGGCAGCCGCAGCTTCTCTGGGCAACCTGTGCCAGGGCCTCCCCACGCTCATCATGAAGAATTTCTCCCTAATGTCTAATTTAAATCTTCCCCTTTCCAATTTAAAACCATTCTTCCTTGTCCTATCATTACATGCCCTGTTTCAGGAGACAGGCTTGAATAAAACCACTTCCTTTCCCTGTCCCCTACAATTTGGTCCTAACTTTGTCACTGGTGACAGCAGTGGAGCAAGGATAATTGTTATATAAAAATCATGTCTGCCATTCAGAAGTTGCTTATGATTTTCACAGAGCAGAGGTGCATGACCACAGGGCTCACCACAGTGACTAGGGTTGTGGTGGGTTAGTAAGCCATTACTCTGATTTTTCCAATCACATAAACCTGTGGTGGAGCTCTTGCACTGATATAATCTCTTGGATTGCTGTTGGCAAAGTAGGAGGATTTTTTTTTTAGTGTCTGGCACAGATCTCAGAGCTGATTGCTGACTTGACTGCTAGGAACAAAGAAATTACCTCTGCAACCACCCACGTCTGCGTAACGCAGAACATCATGTCTTGCTGTAGCCAACTCCAGGTCATTTACAGGAAGGTGTGAAGGTCCTGCACCAGGCTGGTATGAGATACCCAGCTCCACAAAAAGATCTCCTCTTAGTCTAAAGCAGCTCCAGCCTTGCCAATGCAGTTCAGTATCACTTCTAAATTGACTGATTCTTTTTGGAACAATTTGGGACACACTTTGGGACATCTCCCATCTTCATTTGGTGGATAATCTGATAGCACTGACTGCCTGAACAGTAATGCAAATGAGCTTGGAAGTAAATTCATAGAATCATAGAATAGTTTGCATTGGAAGGGTCCTTTACAGCCCATTCAGTCCTACCCCTCTGTAGTGAGCAGGGACAGCTTCAACTCCATTAGGTTATTCAGAGCTCCATTCAACCTGGCCTTCGGTATTTCCAAGGATGGGGCAGCCACCACCTCCCCGGGCAACCTGTGACAGTGTTTCAACACCCTCATTTTATAAAATTTCATCTTTATATCCAGTCTAAATCTACCCTCCCTTAGTTTAAAGCCATTCCCCCTTGTCCTGTCCCTGCACTCCCTGATAAAGAGCCCCTCCCCAGCTTTTCTGGAGCCCCTTTCAGTCCTGGGAGGCTGCTCTAAGGTCTCCCAGAGCCTTCTCTTCTCCAGGCTGAACAACCCCAACTCTCTCATCCCGTCCTTATGTGGGAGGTGCTCCAGCCCTCAGATCATCTTTGTGGCCTCCTCTGGACCTGCTCTAACAGATTCATGTCCTTCCTGTGCTGAGGGCACTGCTTTTGGGTTGCTTTTCTTAAGACTTCACCTGGCAATGGGCTTTCCTGCTGCCCTACCCGAATTGCCTAAATCCACTAAATACTTTTCCCTATGTTCATTTGCAAATTGTTTGTGATAAGCCCAGTGCCTAAGAAATCTGTTCCCTTTCCAAGTGATGCCTGTCCTTGGCTTCTTGTCATTTGACCTCTGGGCTGCCTTCCTCCCTCTTGTCCCCACTGTAGATTTCCCCCATCCCCAGCTATTTCCTGGATCAGCACATCCATGGATGTTTAGAGCTCGGATTAGTTTAACGTAAAGGGACTGTAAATTTCGTATTTGAATGTGACATTAGCATGGATGTGGGTTTGTAAACCCTTCTTTTGTTCCTTAACATAGAAGAAAGGAATGGAGGGAGAGCGGGGGGAGGTCTTTTTTTCCCCTCATTTTGGAGAAAAGGAGCACGAGAATCTGTTCATGTGCTCAAAGGAGTAACGAAACCCGAGCTCCTTGCCAGACAAATGTCATAGAATCGTAGAATCACCTGAGTTGGAAGGGACCCAAAAGGATCATCGAGTGCAACTGCTGTCCCTACACAGGACACTCCCAACACTCACCCCGTGGGACTGAGGGCAAATGCTTCTGGAATGCTGGCAGAGCAGGGGCCCTGACTGCTTCCCTGGGGAGCTGTTCCAGTGCTCCACCACCCTCTGGGGGAAGAACCTCTTCCCAATGTCCAATCTCCCCCTGCCCTGGCACATCTTCCTGCCATTGCCTCCAGTCCTGTCCCAGGTCCCCAGAGGGCAGAGCTCAGCCCCTGTTTCCCCTCCCTCCCTTGGGAGAAGGCACAAACAGCTCTGAGATCCCCTCTCAGGCTCCTCTTCTGCAGCTGAACAGACCAAGGGACTTCACCTCTCTTCACACACTTCCCTTCCAGACCCTTCCCCAGCTTTGTGGCCTCCTCAGGACGCTCTCCAGTAGTCTGATGTCCTTTTTACCTTGTGGTGCCCAAAACTGCCCGCAGTGCTTGAGGTGGGGCTGCCCCAATGCAGGGTAGAGTGGGACAATCCCCTCCCTCGACTCGCTGGTGATGCTGTGCTTGATACACCCCGGGACACGGGGTCCAAATTGCATCTGTTTTTGTTGAAAACTTGTAAAATATAAATATAGTATGAGAAGGAAGTCTTTGCCATTGAGGCCAGCATGGTATCACCGTGTTACTTCCCAGCAGTGCATCAAGCTCCATCTAGAATTATTTTGTGTTTGTGTGCATCACTAGGGATCGTGTTCCAGTATCTCTTTTCTGGGGAGCATCTAATTTTCATCCTAACTGTATTTTTGGCCATATCAGATCTGTTTGGGTTTCTGCTGTGATTTTCCTCTAGCTCCAGGAGGTCAACATGACTGGGTATGAGAGTTACAGAAGTTATTTTGAAGACTGTCAGGGCTAAAGTGGAAGAAGAGGGAGTCCAGAGGAGGCCATGAAGATGATCTGAGGGCTGGAGCATCTCTGCTATGAGGACAGGCTGAGAGAGTTGGGGCTGTACAGCCTGGAGAAGAATAAGCTCAAGGGAGACCTTAGAGCAGCCTCCTGGTACAATGGGGCTCCAGGAAAGATGGGGAGAGGCTCTCGTTGAGGAAGTGCAGGGATGGTATGAGGTGGAACGGTTTCAAGCTGAAAGAACTTGAAATTTAGATGAGATCTTAGGAAGAAATGTTTTGCTGTGAGGATGGGGAGGCCCTGGCCCAGGTTGCCCAGGGAAGTGATGGCTGCCCCGTCCCTGGAGGTGTTGAAGGCCAGGTTGGATGGGGCTTTGAGAAACCTGATGCAGTGGGAGGTGACCCTGAAACACAAAATCTGTCATTTTAATGGAGATATAATGGCTTTCAGGTTCCAAAACAAAGCTAATCATAGAATGACCTGAGTTAGAAGGAACGTACAAGAATCATTGAGTCCAGCTCCTGTCCCTGCACAGGACAACCCCAACGTTCACACCGTGGGTCTGAGGTTGTTGGCCAAACGCTTCTGGAATATTGTTAGGTTTGTGGTGGGGGGTAGGGTGGTAGGGTTTTTTTTGAGGCATTGTGATTAAGGAAGAAAGGCTTTATTGCCAAAGAATAGTAAATTGTTAGTACAAATCCATATATGCAGACATATACTGGAGTGCTGCCATGGAAGGCTACAGGCTCTTCAGGAGAGACAGGCGTGAGAAGAGGGGTGGAGGGGTGGCCCTCTACACTAGGGAAACCCTGGATGCTGTTGAAGTAGAGATTGGTGATGACCAGGTTGAGTGTCTATGGGTAAGAGTCAGAGGGGCAGTCAGGTCTGACCTCCTGGTTGGAGTGTGTTACAGACCGCCCGACCAGGAGGAGGATTTGGATCTTCTGTTGTTTAAACAGCTGGAGGCTGCCTCTAGATCGGCTGCCCTTGTTCTTTTAGGAGACTTTAAC
Source organism: Tapera naevia (assembly GCA_033556795.1). NCBI lineage: Eukaryota > Metazoa > Chordata > Aves > Cuculiformes > Neomorphidae > Tapera > Tapera naevia. The sequence goes on along the minus strand of JAUMJJ010000157.1, from coordinate 7,588,417 downwards.
CTTCCGGATGTCTGCTGGAAACTTAACACTGCTGAGAGGAGGCAGTCCAGGAGGTTCTTAGAGTGTATTGAGGACTGCTTTCTGTCACAGCTGGTGAGTGAGCCCACCAGGGGTGAGGCTCTTCTTGACTTTAGGCTTGATGTGAGGAAAAAGTTCTTCACTGAAAGGGTGATTGGCCATTGGAATGGGCTGCCCAGGGAGGGGGTGGAGTCACCGACCCTGGAGGTGTTTAAGGGGAGACTGGATGAGGCACTGAGTGCCATGGTTTAGATGATGGTTGGTGTTAGTGTTGGTGTTAGTGTTAGGTTATAGGTTGGACTTGATGATCTCAGAGGTCCTTTCCAACCTGATGATACTGTGATTTGTATTTAAACTCTGCGTGTCATTAGCCATAGAGTGGATTTTGAAGTGCATGTCTGATTTGCCTTTTGAAATCTTTTTAAAAACAGAACAGCTTTCTTCTCTATTTCATGTCCCTTTTGACAGCTTCTGGGAACTACAATAATATTGCATTTCACTTTCCTTTTTCCCTGCTTTTCCAAGGCTGTTACGTGGTTTGGGCAGGGTGAGGGACACTTGGCACAGCCTGCGAGCTCAAAGGGCTTTTCTTTTCAGAGAAGTGACTCTCACGTCAGCCCCTGGGGTCCTTCCATAACCCTTTGCAGTGAAACTTGTCTTTTGCCCCCAAGGCAATCAGCAACACTTCTAAATGCTTTTCAGAGTTTAAAAACCACAGCCCCTGTCTGTGTGAGGGAAATGGGAGAAAGTAGATGTCATGGTTTAGCCCCAGCCCAGCTTGATCAGCAGCCAAACGTGAGCAGTTGTGGTGCTCCCTGTTCCCTTCCCCTGCAAACAGGGAAAGGGAAACGAGAGAAGACTTGTGGCTTGGAAACTAAAACTAAAATGGCTTTAATGAAACAATAAAAATAGTAAGGAAAATGCTATTAATAAGAAAATAGTAAAATATATACAAATATACAAAGTTGCCCCCTGGATGACTACACCACCAGTGATACTGCAGAGCAAGCATGGGGAAAGGCCCCAGACTGGACACAGGAGCTGGATTCAAGAACACCTGGATCCAGGATCGGGGCAAACAGACAGATGAGGTCCTCACTGGATGCTGACCATCAAAGAAGAGAGCCTGACCCTCATGATAAAACCCTCAGTTTTATTCCCAGTATTATGTCTATGGGATGGAATCTTCTGTCAGTCAGTTTGGGATCACCTGTCCTGTCCACTTCTCCCTGCAATGAAACACTTTTCCTCCTTTTTCCCCTTACAGCTCCGCCAACTCTAGGGTGGCCTTGGTTTCCTATAGGAATAAGGGTAAGCAATGGTCTTTCTGCATCCCGGTGCCCAGTGTTGTCAGTTCTAGAGACAAACACTGCCTGAGAAACATGCAATTAACTTTCAGAAGCTGAAGTTACTTAGATGAGGCTGAGCTGAAGTTAGAAAACTGATCCTATGTTAGCTCAAACCACAACAGTAGAGAAGACTTCGCCTTTTACATGTTCCCCTGTGATTCTGCACTCAGCCTTCAGCTGAGAGCGCCGTTTCTTGAGTTGAAGACATCCTGGGATGCAGCTGGAGATGTTGTACAGGACTTAAGTCCTTGTGCTGGCTTGGGCCTTGGTTGCTGTGGGAAACTTCCCACAGGTTGTCAGCTTCTCTCTCACCTTGGAGGAGCCCATCATGAGTTAGAGGAGTGGACAGGGGAGAGCGGGAGCTGCTGCATCTGGTTGAAATCATTCTCGAGGCAGCCACTCTGAGAAACATCCATGACTGTGGAAGCAAACCCTACCTCAGCTGAGGAAGATCTTACCTGCAGGGGCATGGCATGTGTTTAGGTGCCTCTTAGATTTGGGGCTATAGAATCATAGACTCAATAGAATGGTTTGGGTTGGAAGGGACCTTTATAGCCCATCCAATCCACCCCTGCTGTAGGAACAGGGCATCTTTAACTCGGTTGCTCAGAGCCTCATCCAACCTGACCTTGAATGTTTCTAGGGATGGGGCCTCCACTACCTTCCTGGGCAACCTGTGCCAGGGCCTCACCACCCTGCCAGGAAAACAATTTCTTCCTGAGATCTCACCTAAATCTCCCCTCTTTCAGCTTAAAACTGTTCCTCCTTGTCCTTTCCCTGCACTCCCTGATCAAGAGCCCCTCCCCAGCTTTCCTGGAGCCCTTTTCAGTACTGGGAGGCTGCTGTAAGGTCTCCCCAGAGCCTTCTCTTCTCCAGGATGATCAAGCCCAACTCTCTCAGCCTCTCCCCATAGCAGAGGTGCTCCAGCCCTCAGATCATCTTCCATAAAGTGAGAGCAGGCAGAGGAGGTCCCTGTTGTGAATTGACCATAGAAGGGCTCCAGGGTAGAAAGCTGATGCACCACAAACTGCTGTCTTGTGCCGTGTCCTGTCTTTACATTGTCCAGCATTTTTTTCTGATCTGTGTCTGACATCAGCAGTGTTGAAATACCAATTGTCTAAGGAAATAAGCAGGTCAGAGGTTATTGCAGAGTATGCAGTCTTTCAAGCCAACTGTTCTGTATGAAGCATGTAATGAAAAGGAATGTTATTAAACATAGCTCTTTTTTTCTGGTAGATTGCGATGGTGGCTGTAATTCACATTCCTGATGAGACCTACAGACTTTCCTGCAGGATATTGTATCAGTACCTGCTTCTAGCACAAGGTCAATACCATGATCTAAAGGTAAGTCACATACTGAGTCTTCTTTCATTTGGACAACAGTGTTTAGTCTGTGTAGGCCTTCAGGAGCCTGAAGTATTATGAGACTTCTTTTGTCATGCAAAGACCCGAATAATAGAATTATTTTATCAGTTAAGTAGTTCCAGCCAAAATACGAAAATATTCAAGGTTTCCTGGAGGAAAGACCTTTTTCTAGTCTAGGCTGCTTAGGTCCTGCCCACTTATTAGCACAGAGGTAAGAAATTAAGTGGCTGTATAATTCTTCCTCTCTACGGAGCATTTGTTACCCCCTTGCTGGTCTCTCAAACCCGTGCTTTCTCCTACACTGCCCCTCAATTGAGAGAGCCTCAAAAAAAGCTTCTGTTTCATTTCTTTTTCTGCAGTGCATGCACAAAGGTTTAGAATCCACACACCATTATAAACCAATGTTCTCATTATTAAATTTCCAGTTTCCCTGTCTGTGCATGTTGTGGGAGCACCTTTGATCTATGTCTTTTGAATGACAGAATCATCAAATGGTTTGGGTTGGAAGTGACATTTAAAGCCCATCCATTCCACCTCCCCTGCAGGATCAGGGACATCTTCAACTCCATCAGGTTGCTCAGAGCCCCATCCAATCTGACCTTGAATGTTTTCAGGGATGCAGCCTCCACCACCTCTCTTGGCAGCCCATGCCAATGTTTCACCGTCTACATGGTGAAACATTCAGTAGGCAGTTGATGGTGTGATTCTATGTGGTTCACTTTTATATTACTGTGATAATAAAAACAATGTATGGTATTGATAAGCTAGAAATTGGGCCAAATTAACTCAATTGACTTGATTAGCATTCATTCAGAAATAGATTTACCCAAAGAAGTGCTTGTCCTGGCCATTTTGTTGCTGGTATAATTGGTCCAGGTAAACTTCCCTGTTGATCCCCTTAAGCTTTCTTTTCGTGTGTGGTTACCATTATAAAAACACTGCTTAAACTGAAGACAAATAATGAGGCAGCTGCATTTTTCTCTCTCTGGGCATCTTTGCTGCATGATATTAGAATCATAGAACAGTTTGGGTTGGAAGGGATGTTAAAGCCCATCCAGTTCCAACCCCCATGCCATGGACAGGGACACCTCCCACTGGATCAGGGGGCTCAAAGCCCCATCCAACCTGGCCTTGAACAGCTCCAGGGATGGGGCCACCACTTCCTGGGAAAACTATGCCAAGGCCTCCCCACCCTCACTGTGAAGAATTTGTTCTTAATGTCTAAGTATTTACTGGCTTTATAAAGGGATCATGCCCAGAAGAATTTGTGTTTCCCACAGAATAAAACAGAAAGGAATAGGGGATTGTAACATGAGCAGAATGGATTGGGTGAAGTAGGTTTAGCAGCCTGATGGATATATATTTTGTAGAAATGGATGGAAGCATCCCTCTAGGAATAGAGAATAATGAAACAGAAACCCAGGCTGCTTAAAACGTGTGTGATTCTGTTAGGGTTTGTGCATGTACATTGATTTGTTGACTTATCCTTAATATTTTCTCAGTGTTTTATGTAATTTTATGCTTCTGAAACACCTTTGACCAAAGGCCACTGTCAGGACTCTTGCAAAGAGCGAGTCTGGCACTGTTTGACCTGATGGAAACCAGTGAACCTGTGCCAGGAGAACTTGCATCGCCTGCGAGTGATGGTCTCAAAAATAAAGCTGACATGATTCCAGAATGGGGAAAACTGGACTGCTTTATTGAGCATGAGAACACAATTTTATAGGCCTCGGGGCTTGACATTTTAATGAAGGGGACAACCTATGTTAATTAGGGAGTAACACAAGTTTTCACTGCAATCTCCAAATAGTTAAATTTTCTTCAGGTAGGATTACATGGCAGATGGAGGGATTATAGGGGTTTAGGCATGGTTTTAACAATCATCTTAAGAAGTCCTTTCTTAATTCTTCTTAGAGCCAGGTTTGTGTTTCAGGGTTGCATGTCAACAGATCTCAGGACAAGGGTCCAAATTCCTTCCCTCACAAGATGTTGTTTCCAAGGTTTGTGATTCAAATTTGCTGAGCTTCCTTTTGCTGAGAGCTGGCTTTCGTCCCATTCACCCGTGTATGTGTTCAGGTGTTGGGGTGGAGTTTGCTGACTCCTAAATGTTTATGTATTTGTGTATTTTAGCAGCTCTTCATGTCTGCAAATAGCACTGCACCCTCTCCAAGCGATACATCCTCCACTGAGAGAAGCACTGACAGGAGCTTGCTAGAAAAGGCTGGACTGGCTGAAGATGAACCAGAGTTGCCTGAAGAGAACAGTAAAGACTGTGTTGTTTGCCAGAATGGCACCGTGAACTGGGTCCTCCTGCCCTGCCGGCACGCGTGCCTCTGCGATGGCTGCATTAAGTATTTCCAGCAGTGTCCAATGTGCAGGCAGTTTGTTCAAGAATCTTTTCCACTTTGCAGTAAGAAGGACCAAGATGAAGACAAATCACCCCATGTCTTGCAAGATGTTCTCCCTCGAAGAGTTTTTTAATGAGGGAGAAAAGAAATAGAAGAACTGGGTGGAATGGGCTGCGATTAAATGTAGAGAACAGACTGTTTATGGCAGAATGTGTAGCATTAACTTGTATGGGTTTGCTTTTTGTTGTTAGGTAATTTTCAGCACCCTTATTTGTCTTCACTCCATATGGTCGCAGGAACACTACTTTTATCTCTGCAATGTGGACAGAAGTAGCGCGTAGGATCTCTCTGAAGGATGTGATTTTATTTATAACTTCTTACTACTTTTTCCTGGAGTGCTATTGGAGGCAGTTTCGATTACTAAATTTAGGGTACCTACTAAAAAAAGACTTAAAACTTGCCAGTGAAGTTGCACACAGCTCATTCTATATTTATTGTATTTAAAATACTGGAGCAATAGATGGTTTTAACTGAGTATAATTTAGGAACGTAGCACTTTACAGAATGCATCGAATGAAGGAAAGTAAATATTCTTCCTTGTTAAACCTGCCTGTATTTATTTTGTAGGTGAAAGCAGGACTGAGGCAGGAGCTGGGAGCAAAGGCATTCAAGATACTGTTTCTGGCTGGTTTTGAAGGGTTTGTGTGTGTGTGTGTGTGAGGGACCTTCGCCAAAGCCCATTGGAATGAGCAGAAAGATTCTTGTTGATTATTGTTGGCTTGAATTGAACGTTGCTGACGCTTTCAGGCCTGAGCCTCTACTATGTCATCTTGAGAAACAGACTTCCAGTCTCATTAGCAATGGCTGTAAAAACTTGTTCTCCATGCACATGTCAGTTAATTACTCCACAGACTGGTTACTTGGGCAGTTTTGTGGCACATTTCTTGTAGGAGAAGCCTGCTTTGGGGAGTTTCCAACTCATTTTACTTCCATTTGTTTGCAAAGTTAACCCTTTACCTTTTATGAACAGTCCCAAGGAGTTTATTTTAGTAAAGAAAGAAGCTAAAGGGCAGAAAATAATTTCTTTTTCCCTCCAGTGGTGTCGAAAGCGATAAAAAATGGCTGTTGAGAAGAGAAAGCATTTGTTTGCTTCTTAAGAGAGAAATGCATTCTCCTAAAGACAGATGGGCTGGGTTTCACATCTGCTCATGTAAGGCAAAAATACAAACACTTCTTAGAACCTGTAGGAAATGGGGAGTAGCTGCTTCCTGTCCTCCCTGTTCCATTGCAGCTTTGCCCCACATCCAGTCCAAGAACAGCTGCTCAGTCCCAGGGATAGAAAACCGCGCTCCAAGCTATTCAGCTGCACGTTCCTGCAGCTCCTTTAACATCACTGCTGGTATAAAGTAAGCACAAGATGCCCCAAAGTGGGGAAGGAAGCTTTTCCCTACTCAAAGGAATTTCATCTTCATCCTTCTGTCATTCAGATTTTCTTGATTTGCCATGACCGTGCTCCTGAACTCCTGGCTGTTGCCTCCGAGGAGAAGATTTAGGTGGTGGGAAGAGTAATGCTCAGCTGTAGAGACAGGTAGGGGCTGAGAATTGATGCACAGAGCCATAGATTTCCAGGCAGCAATCAGCAGGCTGTTTGTAAGATCGTTTATCTGGTCTGTGTGAAGTGACCTTCCTTGCCAGGGACAACTCAGGAATAAACTGCTGGCTGAATTGGCCTTCTGTTTGCATTGAATTAAACATTTGGGTGTCTGTGGGGATCGAGCAGCGCTTGCAGAGAGCTTTGGAAGACAGATGGATCTGTGTGCAAGTCATGGTGGTGAAGAATGATGAGTGCTGCGGTTCAGGAGGCCGAGAACAGCAAGAAGAGAGCAGGGGAGGATGTAAGGGCAGAAGGGCTGTATCTCAGGTAAGACACAACACAGGTGTGGAGAGACAAAGGTGTGATGGAACTCGCACAGCCCCTGAGCTGCCTGGGTTAAGAGAGGGTGTAAAGCCCATAAATATATGGTGTCTTCACCACTGGAGCACAAGTCTTATGAAAAGTGGATGAGGGGACTGGGATTGTTTAGCCTGGAAAAGAGAAGGGTGAGGGGAAACCTCATCACTATCTACAACTGCCTGAAAGGAGGCTGTACCAAGGTGGGTGTTGGTCTCTTCTCCCAAGTGACGGGTGATAGGACAAGAGGAAATGGCCTCAAGTTGCACCAGGGGAGGTTCAGATCAGACATCGGGAAAAACATCTTCCCTGAAAGGGTTCTCAGGCCCTGGCAGAGGCTGCCCAGGGAGGTGGTGGAGTCCCTCATGCCTGGAGGGGTTTAAAAGATGGGCAGGTGAGGTGCTCAGGGATCTGGTTTAGTAGTGGACAGGTACGATTGGATTTGATCTCAAAGGTCCAACCAAGTGGTTCTATGATCACAGAGGTGTGGTGAGGACTCTGTGTTGCTGTAACAGTCTTCACTGGACTACTTAGACATGTGTCTTGGTGCCAGTGAGAATGTGAACTTGCAAAGAATGAATGGGTGAAATCAATCCTAATAAAAATCACCTTCCCTTTCTATGTGGCCTTGTGCTGAGTTTTGCTGCCCTGGTTGCAGTGATCCTGGTGGAGGGAGTTGCTGAGTTAACCTTCTAGTTTTATGTCATCAGCCCTGTTTGGTCATTAAAGGGGAGTAGCTAACGTGGAACTAATTACCCTTCAGACCTCTCCCAGATCCCTCTGTTACTGATGTGAGATGGGGAGCTGGTGTGGATTGTCCTAAGCCTCTGTGGGCTCCCAAAAACATTAATATAAAGACCAAAGAGCCTGAGCCATGCCAGTAGCTGTTTCCATACGAACAGCTTGTCCTACCACCTCGTGGGATGTGCTGCATGGGTTGCTGTTCCAGAGGAGCAGGTTAGTGCTGCTCTGGTTCTGACCTGGAGCTGGGCACTGCTGGAGCATTAGCAGGGACTTGGTTTGCCCACATAGGTGACCAGAGGTGGTGTTTGCTGCTTGACCACAATAGGCAAGGGCGAGCAAGGAGGAAACATCAGCAAAAGCGTGGTGGCCACTCACCAGAAAACCAAATCTTCCCTTCATACTGCACCAACTACAACTGAGACAACCTCACAGACCAAGCTCCAGGGGGTGCACGCTGCCACCCAGGTACTGGGCTGGGGGATGTGCCCCCCTCCTGCTCTGGGATCTGACACCAGTGACAAGGTCACCTGTGGGAGCTGTGCTCGGGTGGAGGAACTCCTCTGCCTGGTAACTGAGCTTAGAGAGGAGGCTGCCAGACTGAGGACTATCAGGGAATGTGAGCAGGAAATAGACTGGCTAAGGCTCTGTGCTCCCAGTCTCAGCCCCCACAGGCAGATGTGCCTTGTACAAAGGTGGACCCCCCCAGCCCGTAGGTACTCAACTAAGGAGGACAACTCAACAGGTGAAGGAGAATGGCAGCAGGTTCCTGCTCTTTGCAGCAGGCACATCTCACCCATCCCAAATCTGGCCCCGCAGGTTCCCTTGCAGAATAGATACACAGGTCTGCAAGTGGAACCAAACCCAACTGTTGAAAACACTCCTAGCCTGGAAACATTCCCCAGGCCAAAAAGGCAGAAGCCATCAATCGAAACGGCTTCTGTTAGGAAGAAGCAGAGGGTTGTGGTTAGTGGTGACTCCATCCTTAGGGGCGCAGAGGGACCAATATGCAGACCTGACCCATTGCAGAGGGAGGTCTGCTGTCTGCCTGAGGCCTCGCTCAGGGGTGGGATCAAGAAACTTCCCAAACTGGTCAAGCCCACAGACTACTATCGCCTAGTAGTTTTACAAATAGGAAATAACAAAAGATCTACTAAAAACCATAGGGCTATTAAAAAGAACTTTAAATCTCTAGGACAAATGGTTAAGGATTCAGGAGCACAGATGGTCTTCTCCTCTGTCATAGGGAATGATGACAGAATGAACCAGAAATTAAATAAATAGCTAAGAACATGGTGTGAAGAACAAAACCTTGGATTCTTCCATAATGGGTTGGCATGCATGCCAGGCCTGCTGGCAGGTGATGGGCTGCACCTTTCCCCTCAGGCCAAAAGGGTGGAATTGGGGTTGTTTAGCTGAGAGAAGAGGAGGCTGAGGGGAGACCTCATCACTGTTTACAACTCCCTGAAAGGAGGTTGTGACAGGGTGGGTGCTGCTCTCTTCTTGCAAGTGATGAGCGACAGGACGAGAGGGAACGGCCGCAAGTTGCGCCAGGGCACGTCTAGACTGGACATCAGGAAGAATTTCTTCACTGAGAGAGTGGTGAAGGATTGGAACAGGTTGCCCAGGGAGGTGGTGGAGTCTCCATCCCTGGAGGTGTTTAAAAAATGGGTAGATGAGTTTCTTAGGGATATGGTTTAGTAGGGAGACAGGCACGGTTGGACTCGATGATCTCAGAGGTCTCTTCCAATCTCGTGATTCTATGATTACCCGTCATAAAAGTGATTAATTAAAATTTGCCAATAAGGCAGCCTGATCCAAGCTTGTGGGCTTCCTTAACCTCAAAGTGAGGTGGTACTCACGTAAAGCCCGCAGAGAATTCCCTGGTCTGTCTCAGCCCTCAGCCAATCGATGCAAGTATTAAATAATCGTGGCAAACAGTGGAGCTGTGCTGAGCTGCCGGGCCCTTTATTTACCATTAACTCTGTCCCAGCTTTTCATTTGTTTTATGTTCTTTTAGTAGCATTTTCCAGAGATGATCAGTTGCTTTAGCAGATCTAATGAGCTTCCTCGCTGGCTCAAATCAAAGACCTGACAGAGTTATAAGTAGGATAGGGGACTTATTGCATTGCCCTTCTTCTAAGAAATCATCTCAAAATATAGATCAAGTGTGAAGTAAAAGGAGCAGCTTTAGAGCCTTCTGTGTCCCTTGGTTGTCTTAAAACAGGGATTTGAGGCACTGAGAAAGAAATAAACCCTTCCCGTGACCCACAAAACCACAGAGTATTGACAGAGCCTGTTCCGCTCTGTCGCGCTGTTGTAATAGAGGCAATATAACATTCCACTTCCACCTGTTATAGAGGATGTTTATGGACTTGGGGACATCAAGGAACATATGCAGACTTCTGACTACAGAAGTTGCTTCTGTTCAGCAGCGCTGTAGTATTGCAAATCTGTGATGATCTTTGCTGCAGGAGAGAGGTGGGAGATGCCTCACCATTCGGTTTGGTTCATCAGCTGTGATCAGAGCTGAGGCTTTGAAATCATAGAATCATGGAATGGTTTGGGTTGGAAGGGACTTTAAAACCCATTCAGTTCCAACCCCCCCTGCCATGAGCAGGGACACCTTCCACTGGATCAGGGGGCTCAAAGCCCTATCCAACCAGGGATCACAGTATCATAAGGTTGGGAAGGACCTCTGAAATCATGAAGTCCAACCTATATCCCAACACTAACACCAACCCATCATCTAAACCATGGCACTCAGTTTCTCATCCAGTCTCCCCTTAAACACCTCCAGGGTCTGCGACTCCACCCCCTCCCTGGGCAGCCCATTCCAATGGCCAATCACCCTTTCAGTGAAGAACTTTTTCCTAACATCAAGTCTAAACTTTCCCTGAATGGAATGGGATGGGGCAGCCATCACTTCTCTGGCAACAAATGATGAGTTGCTCATACTAAGTGATACTGCTTAGGGGTGTCCCAAGGCACCTTTACAAATGCCAATGGAATATGACGCGGACATCTTCCTTCTGCAGAGAAAGTTCCTCCATTAGAATCTTCTCTTCTCCTTCCTTCTGCCTTCTCCAGGAGGGCAGATGGTAGGAGAGACGCAATTCAGGTCTTCCCATTCCCATGGGGAATTCAGAATTCCTGTAAGACATTTTGAGAACTGGCCCCGACCACTACTCTTCATGGACTGAAGCGGTGCTGTGTTCCACTACAGACCATGTCAATTCTCACCATCAGCACTGAGGACAACTGTTGACCATCAGAACGCTGAGGCTTGCCTGCTGAGCTCCCAGTAGCCAACACAGGTGGGTCTGAGCAGATGAGAACACATGCACATGTTTTTGTTCAGTTTTAATCATAGAATCATGAAGATTGGAAAAGGCCTCTAAGCTCATCCAGTCCAACCATCAGCCCAACACTACTGTTTCTACTAAACCATGTTCCAAAGTGCCATGCCTACAGGTTTTCTGAATTCCTCCAGGGTGTTGATTTCACCACTGCCCTGGGTAACCAGTTCCAATGCCTCACCCCTCCTCCTGTAAAGAAATTTTTCCTAATATCTGATCTAAACTTCCCAGGTCCCTCAGCTGCTCTTCAGAACCCCTGGACTCCAGAGCCTTCCTCAGCTCTGCTCCCTTCTCTGGATGCACTCCAGTCCCTCAAAGTCCTTCTTGTAGTGAGAGGTCCAAAACTGAACCCAGGATTCGAGGTCCAGCACCAAGCACAGGGGGACGATCCCTTCCCTGCTCCTGCTCGCCAGACTGTTTCTGATCCAAACAAGGATGTTATTGGCCGCCTTGGCCTCCTGGGCCACTGCTGGCTCATGTTCAGCTGCTGTTGAACAGCACCCTCAGGTCCTCTGGGCAGCTTTCCAGCTGCTCTTCCCCAGACCTGGAGAGTTCCATGAGGTTGTTTTGACTGAAGTGCAAGACCTGGCACTTGGCCTTGTTGAATCTCACGCAATTGGCCTCAGCCCATCGATCCAGCTTGTCCAGGTCTCTTTGCAGAGCCTTCCTGCCCTCGAGTAGGCTGACATTCCCACCCCATTTGGTGTCATCTCCAAGCTGATTGAGGGAGATGAGTTTCTGAATGAAAGCAGCCAGGAACCAGGATCTGAGTTTCTTCTGCAATGCTCAGTGCCTCCGTGCCCTGAAGAAGCTCCATGAGATCTGCTTGGGGCTGACATCTGGAACTGGGAAGTCTCTGCAGTAACCAGCCACCAGTCGCAATGTGCACAGTTGTCCTGATATCTGGAGTAAACAAGGACCAGCCTCTGTCACTGAGATGGATGTGCAGCTCCTGCAAAGGCTGTCCCTGGTGTCCTGGATGTTTATAGCTGATGTAATTAATGCTTGGAATAGCTGAGTTGGATCTGATGCAGCAGAAATGCTCCTCTGCATTAAGCGTTCAAAAGGCTTCGCGTTGCCTTGCTGGAACACGCAGAGAAAACCAGGACTATGGTTATATTTCTGGATAACTTCAGTGTCACTCCCATTTTAACGCTGCTTTGGTGGCACAGAGTGGCCTCGTAGTGCAAACGCAGACCTGAGCGCAGCTCTCAGGCCACAACCGAGCATTGGAGAGTCCTGTGCCTTGGAGGGTCCCCCCAAAACAGCCAGACCCCACTCCCTGCCGTGCCACCAGTCTCAAAGCAGTGCTAGCTGTGATCCCCTGGGATGTCTGCCCGGCTGGTGACCACAGGGCTTGGAAATTCTGCTGAGCAGCGTGGAGTTGCGCAGGCGGCTCTGCTCATGGTTTCTGCATTGCTTTTACTCTCTCATTTCCATCAGCGATGCAGGTAGAGATATGAGCTTGGAGTGCAGTGATGGTTATACCTGTAAAAAGCCATTTCTACTGGTTTGGTTCCATAATTTGGTAGGAATGTGCAGAACCTTCATAAAGGAACCTTTGCCTGGATGCTGCTGCATCTGAGCTGGGAGAGTTCCTGCTTGAATTATGCCATCTCATAACAGGAACAGTTTAAAACAGTAAAAATGCTTTATGTAAACATAATCTTAAGATTAGGTGAAGTTTTGAACAGAGACTGATGTCCAAAGTGAGGAGTCTGTTTACCCAAGAGTATTTTGAAAAGCAATGATGTAAATTCATGCTGAAGTTACTGAGCCTTCGTCAGGATTCAGAGAAACCCCCAAACCTCCTTTTGCTCTCCCTACACAAACTCCTCAGCAACAGAAAGGGCTCTGCTGTTGGGTTTGCTGTAGTTGTGACATGAGGAGTCACTGCATTTCATTGAATCATGGGATGGTTTGGGTTGGAAGGAACCTTTAAAGATCATCCAGTCCAACCCCCCTGCACAAGCAGGGATATCTCCAAGGTCAGGTTGCTCAAAGCCCCCTCTAACCTGGCCTTGAATGTTTCCAAGTATGGGGCATCCACCACCTCCCTGTGCAACCTGTGCCCGTGCCTCACCACCCTCATTGTCTTTCTTATATCCAGTCTAAATCTTTTCTCCTTTAGTTTAAAATCATCACTCGTTGTCCTGGCACAGCAGACCTTGCTAAAAAGCCCCTCCCCAGCTTTCCTGGAGCCCCTTTCAGTCCTGGGAGGCTGCTCTAAGGTCTCCCCAGAGCCTTCTCTTCTCCAGGCTGAACAACCCCAATGCTCTCAGCCTGTCCTCATAGCAGAGGGGCTCCAGCCCTCGGATCATCTTCGTGTCCTTCTCTGGACTCACTCCTACAGATCCATGTTCTTCCCGTGCTGAGGAAATGTGTGGAGTACAACGCTTTATGAGGCTCTGCAGTGTCCAAGCCGTGACTCATTTTGATCTCCAAGAGCCAGAGAGGACTAAAGAGACTGAGTTTGTGCTTTACCATCAACAGGAACCTAGGGTGGGCTTTGCGAAAAAGCAGATTTCTCTACAACTTCCTTTTTGTGAGCCTCAGTTACTTAGCTTTAAATCTATGCTTTATGCTGAACACATCCAATATGCAGAAGAGGGGAGTTTTTTGAAGGGAGTATGACCAGTATAATGACCAGGGGACAATGCACATGTCCCTTGCTTTTATTTCAATTTATTATCCAGGGAATCCTACAGACTGAGCTGTTGCCCATATCTTAGTGCTTTAGGTGAGACTCAGCCCTGCAAGGAGAGTATGTGGAGTTCTTTGGCTGCTCTCCCAAAGGCTAAGGAAGGGAGGTGATTGGAGTGAAGCAGTCAAATCTGAATCTTGGTTATTTCTGTAAATATGAAGACTTTACTATTTGATTTATTATTAAAAAAAAAAATAAAGATCAGAGGGACCTGGACAGACTGGAGAGCTGGGCTGATTCCAATGGGATGATGTTTAATAAGTCCAAAGGTCGGGTACTTCATTTTGGACACAACAATCCCATGCAGAGCTACGGACTGGGGACAGAGTGGCTGGAGAGGAGTCAGGCAGAAAGGGACCTGGGAGTGCTGGTGGACAGGAAGCTCACCATGAGCCAGCAGTGTGCCCAGGTGGCCAAGAAGGCCAATGGCATCCTGGCCTGCATCAGGAATAGTGTGGCCAGCAGGACCAGAGAAATTATTGTGCCCCTGTACTGGGCACTGGTCAGGCCTCAGCTTGAATATTGTGTCCAGTTCTGGGCCCCCAGTTTGGGAAAGATGTCAGGATGCTGGAGTGTGTGCAGAGGAGGGCAACGAAGATGGTGAAGGGGCTGGAGCACAAGCCCTACGAGGAGCGACTGAGGGAGCTGGGGCTGTTTAGCCTGGAGAAGAGGAGGCTCAGGGGAGACCTCATTGCTCTCTACAACTCCCTAAAAGGAGGTTGTAGTCGGGCAGGGGTTGGTCTCTTCTCTCAGGTGACCAGGGACAGAACTAGAGGGCATGGACTCAAGCTTCGTCAGGGAAAGTTTAGACTTGATGTGAGGAAAAAGTTCTTCACTGAAAGGGTAATTGGTCACTGGAATGGGCTGCCCAGGGAGGGGGTGGAGTCACCGACCCTGGAGGTGTTTAAAGGGAGACTGGATGAGGCACTGAGTGCCATGGTTTAGATGATGGTTGGTGTTAGTGTGGGTGTTGGTGTTAGTGTTGGGTTATAGGTTGGACTTGATGATCTCAGAGGTCCTTTCCAACCTTATGACACTGTGATACTGTGATACTGTGACTCCAGAACTGGACTCAGGGCTCCAAGTGAGGTCTCATGAGAGCAGAGCAGAGGGCCAGAATCCCCTCCCTTGCCCTGCTGGTCCCACTGCTTTGGATGCAGCCCATGACATGGTTGGCTTTCCGGGCTGCGAGCACCCATTGCCAGCTCGTGTCCAGCTTTTCACCCATCAGTATCCCCAAGTTCTGCTCTGCAGGGCTGCTCTCAATCACGTCATCAATTTCCATTCTTTAGAAAACCTCTGTGTGACCTGTGCAGCGTCAGGGTGCTCCTGAGGGTCAAGTGAATCCCAGAATTACTTCTGCCTGACCAGCAATAAATTACCTGGACAATCAGTTGCTCCCTGTATTTCACATCCTCAGTTTGCAATATCCTTGTATCAGCAGAATATTTGTATCTAGAAAGCTTTTCTAGGTTTTAGATGTCTCCTCCACCTTTTTTGTCTTCATCAGATGAAGGGTTTTGGCAGTTCCTAATATTTTTCACTCTCTCATTGCAGAGCCACTTCACATCTAATATTTCTTGGCAGATTTTCCAGTAGTAGCTGTAGTCAGGGGACTGGTGAGAACTCTAATGCTTCACTTATCTCTCTCATAGCACTATTTATTTCAGTGTCTATCAGCTCCTAGTGAGCAATATTTTACCAAACAGGCTAGAGGGAGGGCTGCTAAATCGTGAATTATTTTGGTAGTTGTTCCTCTTTTTTTTTATCCTTTTAACTCTGCAGGTGCTATTGAGTTTGGAGGCAGGGAGACCCCAGAGATCTACCAGGGGTCATCATGCATCAGTCTCCCACTGCCAGAATTGACCACGAAATGCAAATCATAGAATAATAGAATGGTTTGGGTCGGAAGGGACTGTAAAGCCCATTCAGTTCCAACCCCCCTACCATGGGTAAAAACACCTCCCACTGGATCAGGGTACTCGAAGCCCCATCCAACATGGCCTTGAACACCTCCAGGGATGGGGCAGCAACCACTTCTCTGGGCAACCTGGACCAGTGTCTCACCACCATCATTGTGATGAATTTCTTTCTAATGTCTTATGTAAACCTTCCTGCTTCCAATTTCCGTTGGAATTTCCATTCCCCGTCATCCTATCACTCCAGGCCCTTGTAAAAAGTCCCTCCCCAGCTTTCCTGGAGCCCCTTTCAGTACTGGGAGGCTGTTCTAAGGTCTCCCCAGAGCCTTCTCTTCTCCAGGCTGGACAACCCCAATGCTCTCAGCCTGTCCTCATAGTAGAGGATCTCCAGCCCTTGGATCATCTTTGTGTCCTTCTCTGGACTCACTCCTACAGATCCATGTTCTTCCTGTGCTGAGGACTCCAGAACTGGACTCAGGGCTCCAAGTGAGGTCTCATGAGAGCAGAGCAGAGGGGCAGAATCCCCTCCCTTGCCCTGCTGGTCCCACTGCTTTGGAAGCAACCAGGGCACAGTTGGCTTTCTGGGCTGCAAGTGCACGTTGTCAGCTCATGTTGAGGTTCTCAGCCACCACAGCAGATGTTCCGTCCCTCCTTAGCTGGTCAAATGCAACCCAGACACCAAAACCCCAGAGGGTTTTGATCTCCCTCTTCCTGAGGGTCCTGGATTTCAAAGTTTTCCTCTGTGGGGAAAGAGCCTGGACCGCACGCTCAAAATGCACCGGCTTGTGGGAAGCCTGGGGTGAGATATTGCTGGCAGCAAGGCTGAGGATAATCACAGCAAGCGGGGAGCCCCGAGGCAGCCAGGCACGGCGTGTTCTCCTGTGGCTGCTCCGCTTGCCAAGGTTAGCAGACCCCTCTCTACAGCAGCACGTTTCCTTGATCAAAGAACAGGGAAGCGATTTATGGCGTATGACAGCTTGAAAAGCAATGCTTCTCACCAGATGCTGCCATCACAGAGACAAGATCGACAACCCAGCTGCTGTCTTGCTTTTGAAAGCTGGCTTCTCCCTAGGTGGTCAGCATCAGAGCCTGGCCGGAGCGGCTGAAGCATCATCCAAGCCCTCCTCCACTGGGACAATTTGCTTCAAGGCCGGTTTGATCACATCAGGAGTTGCCTTTGCATTTTGCTGTAGAACCAAAAAAAAGATGTTTCCCAAAAGCTGGTGGGTTTAAGAATAGTTATAGCTTTTCCAGTCTTTCCCTCTTTAACTATCTTCCCAGAGACACGAAAAGGTGTAAATATGTCTGTCAGCTCCAGTTTTCCTTTCCAGTGCCAACTTCTTAACAAAAAATCTCCAAGTCCAACAGCATTTAATGTCGTTAACAAACCACTTGCTTTTATCCTGTCCTGAGAAAGTTATTTCACAGAATCACAGAATCATTTGGTTAGAAAAGATCTTTGAGGTCATCGAGTCCAACTGTACTTGTCCACTACGAAACCAGATCCCTGAGCACCTCATCCACCGGTCTTTTAAACACCTCCAGGGATGGGGACTCCACCACCTCCCTGGGCAGCTGTTTGAGTGAATGATGAAGAAATTTTTGATGAAGAAATTTTTCCTGATATCCAATCTGAATCTCTCCTGGTGCAACTTGAGGCTGTTTCCTCTTTTCCTATGGCTTTTTACTTGGGAGAAGAGACCAACACCCACCTCACTACAACCTCCACAAGAAGGACATGGATCTGTTGGTGTGAGTCCAGAGGAGGCCATGAAGATGATCCAAGGGCTGGAGCACCTCCCATGTGAGGACAGGCTGAGAGAGTTGGGGTTGTTCAGCCTGGAGAAGAGAAGGCTCTGGGAGACCTTAGAGCAGCCTCCCAGTACTGAAAGGGGCTCCAGAAAAGCTGGGGAGGGGCTCTTGAACAGGGAGTGCAGGGATAGAAAGAGGGGAAATGTTTTTAAGCTGAAAGAGGGCAGATTTAGATGAGATCTTAGGAAGAAATTTTTCACTATGAGGGTTGCCCAGGGAAGTCATGGATGCCCGATCCCTGAAGGTGTTCAAGGCGATGCATTCTAGCTGTGTGCACACCTGTTGTTGTGTCTGTGCACCCCAGATGTTACTTCCATAGGTTTTGTTGAAAGCCGCATGGATGGAGCCAGAAGCCGGAGGACCAACACCTTCTGTTTCCCTCCATGCTTCCCTTTCATGGTTGGATCCTCTGCCATTTTATCAGGTGAAGATTTTCCTCCATCCCAGCATCCTGGCTATGTCTAAAACCTCACCCAGCCTGGCGAATCTTCCATTCTCCTTTAAGGAAATTCTCCCTAATTTGCTGTCATTTTGTCAGCACCAGGCAAGCTTCATTATTAATAATTAAGTAGGAAACCTGCCTTACTATCAGTGCTGCTGACACTTGTCTTCAGCTGGAACCAGACTTCCAGAGACAATTTCTTGAAAGAAACAATTTCCTCGATGGTGGGTTCTAATGTGCATCTCCAAGTCTGTCTTGGAGCTGTTGGAGCCGGGGAGTCGAGCAGCTCTGTTGGATGGTGCCTCCTTGGGGATTGGTGTCTCATTTCATCAGGGCCATCTGCTTGCAACACAGCCTCATTCAGCTCCAAGTCTTACAACAAGCTGCTTTCATTGCTGGCTGGAACTGGTTTGAAAAATCCAAGTGCTGTAGGTAAACATGACGTGAGGCTGTGGGATGCAGCCATCCAGGGAGTTCTCTTGCCAGCAGGCATTTACAGAGTGTTAGCACACATGAAGAGGGGCCTGGAGCTGCTCAGGCATCTCATTGGAGACCCATCCAAGGTGTGAGCTGGAGCTGTGCTGTGTGCTTGTGCTGGAAGTGCTGGGATGGGACATCTCTCCCGCACTGCTGTTGTGGTTTGAGTTAAATTTGTGTCAGTTTCCTGACTCTAACTCAGTCTCATCTAAGTAACTTCATCTTCTGAAAGCTAACTTCATGCTTTTCAGTTTCTCTCTATCAGTGATAACATGGAAAACAGATATGCAGAAGGGCCAATGTTTACACTTTTTCTGCTAGTAACCAAGGCCATCCTTGAGCTGGTGAAAAGAGTCACACCTGCAGGGAGGGGTGGACAGGACAGCTGACCCCAAACTGACCAACAGAGCATTCCAACCCATATGTCACACTAGGCATAAAACTGAGAGATCACGAGGGTCTCACTCTCTTCTGTGATGGCCAATGTCCGGTGAGGACCCCATCACCTGGTTGCTTCTGGTCCTGGATCTGTGCATTCTTAATTCCAGTTCCTGAACTCAGTTCCCTCCTTGCCTCTGACCATTTCCCTGGTGTCTACTGTGCACCGTTTGTGGTGACAAATAGTCATTGAGGGGCGGGGTGTGGTCGCAGTCGCATATAATTGTACATATTTTATTACTTTCTACTTATTTTCTATTATTATTTCATTAAAGTTGTAGTTTAGACCCGCAAGTCCTTTTTCTTTCATTATCCTCTCTGCATTCACTGGGGGTGTGGGGTGAAGGGAACTGTCAGCACAGCTGAACAGACTTAGGAGCTGAAATTTTCCAGGTCGAGGGTAAACTGTGACAACCACACACACCAGCACGCCTAACAACCAGACTGCCCTGAACACCCTGCAGCTTTTGTGTTGGGGTTTGCCCTCAACACACCCAGAGACCTCAGTCTTAGGATGACAAATTCTGCAAATATTCGCTTGCTGTTGATGGGCTGATAAGGATTTGCAATGCAAAAGCCTGCATTTGTGTTCAGGGGGCTGTTTGAAACTGGAAGAGCCTGATGAAACTTACTGCCTGCCTGGTTAAATACATCCTTTGTATCCCCTTTTTCCCCAGCTATTATTTGTCACCAAAGCCTGTGACACATTTGAGAGGAGAGGTATTTTGAGGTCTTTAAGGTGAATGGGTTTATTTTGTTGCCTCTGTGTCCCCTGGGTGCCTGTGAGCCAGCTCCTCAGCAGCACAGGGCAGAGCTGCTGTGGCTGAAGAGACATCCGCCAGTGCCCTCACAGCGCAACTCCCAGAAAAGGAGTTTTGCTTCCAGCCCACTTGGGGATCCTTATATCACTCTGATCTGTAAGGGTACCAGCCCCACAGTGCATCCTGTGATGCAGCAGGGTATTTAAGGTCATCTTTAAGGTTCCCTCCAGCCCAAACCATTCTATTATCTCTTCCATGGGTCACTGATGTATTTTTTAATTCCCATGGAAACCTCCAAACATCCCAGCATGTGCTGTTACGTCAGGATCCCTGCATCTGCTCTGTCAGGATGCTACGGGCAATAGGTGCCTGTTATCTCCCAAGAGGCAGATGATTCTTTTTGGTTTTATTATCATCAGATGCACTCTTGATGTCTCCTGGAGCACAGAAGACACGCTGGGCTTCAGTCCTTTTACTCTCACTCATTCATGACTTGCTGAATGCTGGGGGACACCGTCTCTTGCCGATCTGCCTGGCCTTGCAGAGGGCTGTGTTTGATGTTTCAGCCCAAAATACTCCTCTGATCGCTGCTATTACCACTTTAGATGTGCAAAATGCAAACCCTGAGAGGCGTTATCAGCAAAGCAAGCTTGGCAACCCTGAAATTAGCAACGTGCAAGCGTGCGGCATCTGCTTGGAGCTCCACGTGCCGTTAATGCTGATTGCTAACGAGCCTCACTCTCTCTTCCCGTTCGAGACGTGCACACCAGCGTGGCAGATGGTGTGTCCTCGCAGCTCCGCAGGCCGTCCCTCCGCACGCCTGGACGGCGGGAGGATTGCTGGCAACAAGGTGAGGGGAAAGGGGCTCTTTGATTGACCATTTATTGGGATGGAGTCGGAGGATGAGACAGATGGCTGGGGTTTGTTGGAAGGGAACTCCGCTCCTGTTTGCTTAATTAGTCATCAGACAGAACGAAAGCTAAAGCGTGTTATGTGCAAACTTGTGAGCGGGGAAAATGGAACATTTGCTTTTGAGGTATAGGAGCTACTGGAAGCAACTTGGTGATCATCATCCCATGGCCCTGCTGGGGAATTGATGCTCATGCACACGGTGTTCCCAGGGGCTTTGAGCAGCTTTTATCTCCCTGCTACATTGGTTTTCCCCAAAAAAGGATGGATTTGGCCATGTGCACTGCTTTTTAAGCCAAAGGGTGGACAAACCCAGAGTTTTCCTTTCTCCACTTCTGGAAAATTCATTTAGATTTAGGTGAGCTATTAGGAAGATTTTTTTTTTTCCTGTGAGGGTGGGGAGGCCCTGGCACAGGTTTCCCAGAGCAGTGGTGGCTGCCCCATCCCTGGAGGTGTTCAAGGCCAGGTTGGATGGGGCTTTGATCAACCTGATCCAGTGGGAAGTGTTCCTGCCCATGGCAGGGGGGTTGGAACTGGATGGGCTTTAAGGTCCCTTCCAACCCAAACCATTCTGTGATTCTGTGATTTCTCGGGGCATTTGAGCCTTTGAATTTGGTGATACTTCTGCTCCCGTCTGTGCATGAAGTGTTTAGAATTTAACAGCTGGGTACATGGTTTTTAGAAAAGAGGAGGAACTTGTAGATACTCTTGTTATCCTTCCTCTGCATGATCAAGAGGCCCTCATTTTTTGAGACCACAGGGTGTTGCAGGCCAATGATCCAATTAATGTCATTATCTAAGGAGAGAATGGACTTTGGGCTGGGGGTTGTGCTCTTGGGTCTGCCAGGGAACTGGATGGACTTTAAGGTGCTTTCCAACACAAACCATTCCATCATTACGTGATTCTAATATTCTATCATTCTATGATTAAGTTTGGAAAAGACCTCTAAGATGATCAAGTCCAACTGATTGCTGTGTCATTCATCCCTTGAATATCAGGAAAATAAAATCCTCAGGGCAAACTGATGGCCCGAAACACAAATCCTGCCCCATTCTGTTCACCTTTAGCACCCTAAGCTAAAACCCATCCATCCAAAATCTGGGGATACCAATCCTTACTGAGTGTGTCGACTCGCCGATCATCTAAAACACATTCGGGGAGGTGATTGTCCCCCTCTGCTCTGCTCTCCTGAGACCCCACCTGGAGTCCTTTGTCCAGCTCTGGAATCTCCCAACATAAGAAAGATATGAAACTTTCAGAATGGTTCTACAGAAGGGCTACAAAGACGAGGACAGGCTGAGAGCAACCCCTTGACAATGGCTGAACACTGGTCCAGAAAGCCAACCATATCCTGGGTTGCATCCAAAGCAGTGGGACCAGCAGGGTGAGAGAGGGGATTCTGCTCCTCTTCTCTGCTCTGGTGAGACCCCACCTGCAGTCCCACGTCCAGCTCTGGAATCCCCAACGTAAGAAGGACATGGATCTGTTGGAGTGAGTCCAAAGGAGGCCACAAAGGTATTTTGAGGCCTGGAGCACCTCTCCTGTGAGGACAGGCTGAGAGAGCTGGGGCTGTTCAACCTGGAGAAGACTCCAGGGAGATCTTAGAGCAGCCTCCTAGTACTGAAAGCGGCTCCAGGAAAGCTGGGGAGGGATTTTTTACAAGGGCCTGGAGTAATAGGAGGGGGAATGGAAATTCCAATGGAAATTGGAAGTGGGAAGATTTGCATAAGACATTAGAAAGAAATTCATCACAATGATGGTGGTGAGACACTGGTCCAGGTTGCCCAGAGCAGTGGTGGCTGCCCCATCCCTGGAGGTGTTCAAAGCCAGGCTGGATGGGGTTTTGAGTACCCTGATCCCGTGGGAGGTGTTTTTACCCACGGTAGGGGGGTTGGAACTGAACAGGCTTAGAGCACCTCCCGGTACTGAAAGGGGCCACAGGAAAGCGGGGAGGGAATTTTTCACAAGGGCCTGGAGTGACAGGATGAGGGGAAATGGCTTTAAATTGGAAGTGGGAAGATTTAGATTAGACTTTGGGAGAAATTCTCCATGATGAGGGAGGGGAGGCCCTGGCACAGGTTGTCCAGGGAAGTGGTGGCTGCCCCATCCCTCGAGGTGTCCATGGCCAGGGTGGGGCTTTGAGCATCCCTGATCCAGTGGGAGGTGTCCCTGGCCATGGCGGGGGGGGGGGGGTTTGGAACTGGATGGGCTTTGAGGTGCCTTCCACCGCAAACCATCCCTCGACGCCGTTGATTCCCGCACAATTCCCCGCTGTCACCACTAGATGGTGAGGGAGCAGCAATGGGCGGGAAAACGCACGGGGCTGGGGAAGGGGGGGGGGGAGGGGGCGGGACGGGCGCGCCTCCCCCCCCCCCCCCCCCTTCCCTTGCGCGCCCTCCCGGCCCCGCCCCCTATGACGTCAGCGTTATGCAAATGAGCGGCATGCGGGGAGCGGGGGCTCCGCGCGCCGCCGGGCTCAGTCTCGCGCCGCGGAGCCGCCGCTCGTCCCCCCCCTTCCCCCCCTGTCCCCCTCCTCTCCCCGCCATGGCGCGGCCCCCCCCGCCGCCCAGCCGCCCCCCCCCTTCGCTGCACGGGGCCGGTGTGAGGCAGGTGAGTGTGGGGGGGGTTACCCTGGCTTTTAGGTGGGGGTTTGGGGCAAGGGGGGGGGGCACCCACAGGGTGCTGGGGGCGAGGGGGTGTTTGGTTGTCCCCTCTCTAAATGTGGGGTGCTGGAGGTGCTTGTTACCCCCCAGCTCTTAGGGGTGCTGGGTGCATGGGGGGGGGGAGAGGTTGCTTGCCCTAAATGGGGGTGCGGGGTGCATGGGGGGGGGGGGGTGTTGTTGGTAGTGGTTATTCCTCATCCCTTTGGGGTGCTGTGGGCATGGGGGGGGTTGCTTGTCTCCCCCACTATGGGAGTGGGGGATTGCTGATTCCTCCCCACTCTTGGGGTGATGGGTGCATGCGAGGGGGGAGGGGGGAATAGGTGGTTGTCCTCCTAAAAGTAGGGGTGCTGATGCTGGGGGGGGTCTCTGGGTGCATGTAGGGATTGCTGGGGGTGCTTATGCCCCCAACCTTTTGAGGTGCTGGCTGCATGGGAGGTTGTTTGTCTCCCCCACTAACAGGGGTGCTGGGTGCGTGGGGGGAGTCTTGCTTATTCCCCCCTACTAGTAGGTTGCTGGGTGTATTGGGGGGGGTGTTTGTTCCACCCCCCAAAATGGGGATGCTGGGTGCAAGGGAGGGAGTTGCTTATTTTCCCCCCTCCCATGCAGTTCTGGCTGCAGGGGGGGCTTGGGGCTGCTGGGTGCATTGCGAGGGTTGCTTATTACTTCCCCCGGGGATGCTGGATGCACTGAGGGGGGCTTCCCCCCACGCTACTGGGAAGGGATTTCCCTCCCGCCCCTGGAGTGCTGGATGCGTGTGGGGGGGAGGTTGCTTGTTCCCTACCCTGTTGGGGTGCTGGGTGCAGACTAGTGGGGTGGTACTGGCTGCAGACTTGGGGGGTTATGGGTGTCCTGGGGGGGGGTGCTCCCTCCCCTTACTGGGTACAGCGGGAGGGCGTGCTTCCCCCACTTCCCCAATCCTGACTGGGGGAGCTGGTCCTAGCATGAGGATGTTGGAGACCTCGTTTGAGGAGGAGGGGGAGGAGGGCAGGGGGGGCTGCAGAGTCTGTGCTTTCGTTCCCTCCCACCCCCCTGACACCGCTCTCTCTTGCAGGTTTGAGCACCCCACCCGCTGCAGCCTCACTGGGGGCAGCCCCAGTGCTGGGGTTTTCCTGGTTTGGGCTTTTTTTGGGCCGCCCCCCCTTTCCCGTGTCTCCGTCAGGGAATCCAGCACTGCACCGAAAGCCAGAAGAGAGGGAGCAAAACCCAACCCAGGCTGAAAGCTGCGTCCGAAGCAAAACCCACCCTTTTTAATCGACGAGGAGATTTTTTTTGTTGTTGTTGTTTTTTAATTTTTATTATTATTATTATTTTTGAATCCTGCCCCCAGCCGTAGGGGAGAAAGCAGAGTCGGGGCGGGGAGGCTTTCCCTGGTTATTTATTTTCTCCCCCCGCAGAGGTGTCTCCTCCGGCCGCCGGCTCACCATGATGTTTCGAGACCAGGTCGGCGTCTTGGCTGGTTGGTTCAAGGGCTGGAACGAGTGTGAGCAGACTGTTGCGCTGCTCTCGCTGCTCAAACGCGTCAGCCGGACCCAAGCTCGCTTCCTCCAGCTCTGCCTGGAGCACTCCCTGGCCGACTGCACCGAGCTCCACATCCTCGAAGGGGAAGCCAACAACCCTGGTAAGCAGGTTTTTCTGCAACGGTGCTCTAATGCAGGTAAAATGTTAAAAAACAAAAACCCAAACGAACAAAAACAACAACCCACCCAAGAGCAGAGGGAGGTTGGGGAGCGGGGGCTCCCCCGCTGGATCGCATTAACGGCTTCTTATATTTCATTTTTCAAGCGTGTGATGGTTTATTTCAGTTCGATTTTTCACAGCCAACTGCTCAGGTCTATGGTGTGGTGTAACTCCAGTAGCATGAATGATTGGTGGTTTTTTTTCCTCTTCCCCCCCATACCCCCTCCCTTCCCTCCCCGTCCTTCCTCCTTCCATGCAGTTTCCTGTGAAATAAGTAAGTCAGGTCACGTAGAGTCTGGATTTTCTAGGCTTCTTTTGGACAACGTGGCTTGCTTTGCTTTCTGCAACATGCAGCCCATCGCTACCTTAGACAAACTGTTATTTTCCAAAGGTCTGGGCAGCTGGGTTATCCTATTTTTTTTTCTCTCTCTTTTCCAAATGTGGCAATTCCTATTTCATCATTCAGATCCTGTTTGGACGCATTTTTTTCCTGCGGCTCTGAATACCCCCTTGTGTTTCAGCGGAGCTCTAAGAAAATACGAGCCGACTGGTTTGTGTTACAGAAAATGTGCGTGGCTGCGAAAAGTGGAATTCTTTTTCTTTTATTTCTGCGCCATTCCGAGTTGCTCAACTCTGCAGAAGTAAATGGAGTTCGAGGGGGATGAAAACAGCATCAGCGCTGTGTTAATGTATTTATTTATGGGTGTGTATGCATTAAACATGTGTGTTCCTGTGTGCATGCAGAGATGGCTTTAAGCAGAGTTCCTGACATACAGAGTATGATTTGGGAAGGCAAAATCTGTCTTTTAAGTTCTGTTTCCCCATCCCCTCCAAAAAACGTGACAAAAATAGAAAGCAAAGCAAATTCCCCCCCCTCCCACCATTGCAAAGCATCCCTTTGGTTTAAAATCCCAGGGGAAAGCTCTTGCTTTTGGGGTTATGCGTGTGGAAACCGGTACTGGGGAGCAGCGTTTTGGGATAGGTGGAAATCTTGCGGGCTGGCGGCGGCCGGATCCCGAACAGAGCCCCCAGTGTTGCCGGAGCAGGAGGAATGCAGGGTCCTTCTCCAGCTGTTCCCTATTAGAGCACCGAGCCGGCAGGATTTGGCAGCTGCCTCTGCTGCCATTTGATGACAAGGTCCAGCTCAACGCCGCGGCCGACCCAGGACGGATTTAAGTCCTTCTGCAGGAAACCAAGCCTGGGGCTGCTCTGGCGCGAAGGGATTGGGGGGAGCGAGGCTGGAATTGGCCGTTCCCTTATATAGCTCGCAGGAATGAGAGGGAGGAATGCTGCCGAGTGTGTCTCGGTGCAATGCTGCTGGTTTTATAAACAGCTGAAGGGCCCAACCTCATCCATTTGGGTGGGGAGGCCCCGGGGCGGAGGGGGGCCAGGGAGGGAACGTGCTCTCTAAACTCAGCTGCTTTGGGATAAATGGGCAGCCTCCCATCCCAGTCTGAGCACAGGGTTGTTGCAATTGTTGCTGCAAATCAGCAGGATTTTTAATTTTTAATGTTTTCTCAGCATCACAGTTTTTCATTTAAATTGTGGTTTTGGTGTCCCCCATGTCCCCGTGGTTCATTAAATAATTAGCAGAGAAGGTGAATGATGAGGGATAACAGCAGTTTGAAGTCTTCCCAGATCCAAAGTCTATGTGGTGGCATTTTGTCACTGTAAGCCAAGGTGGAACCTGGGAGTTGGGCCCTTCCCATCTCTACTCGTGCGAGCAATCCCTGCTTGCCCCTTTAATCCCATTGACCTTGCTTGGCACGAGGATTTCTCCTGCAAGCAAAGCTTGGCTTCCAGCCTCCTGCCTGCCCCTTAGTGCGTTTGTGGAGCTGCCCGTGCTTTCCTTGGTGTTCCTGCCAAAAATTGGCTGTTCCTCCAGGGCATTTGTAACACTGACAGCAAACCCAGGACTGTTGAGTTCCTCTTTTCCAACCAGACATCCCTTGGTGTGGCGTTCCCATGGGATGCACATATCCCTGCATCTCATGGAGCAGGATGTGCTTTTCCAAGCTGGGCAATCCTGTTGTGTTTGAGGGAAATGAGGTTTGCATCCAAGAACTGTTAGGAAATAGCTTTTAGTCTGCAGCGTTAACAGTGCCTTCTCTGTGGAACCGCCCGTGTGTTTCAAGTTGCTCTTATTCAGCACCTGTTTTGCAGGGTGCTATTTGTCACTTGCCTGGCAATGGAATCACACCAGACTCCTCTGAAAAGCAGGGTCATCATCTAACCTTGCGTTACTCTTTATTGGTTGAATCCCATTGTTTGTGTAACTCATTTGGGCTTGATTCCCTCCTGGGTTGGGGGCTGAGCCGGCTCCCAGTACATTTTCCTGGTGTTTGTTGCCCTGGAGATGGTGGCTTCCTGCTTGTAGGTGTGCCACCAGCATCCTTTTGGATGCTGGGGAACGTGGTGATGGTGGTGTGCGAGGGACCACGTGGTGATGGGGATGTGCAGAGTAAAGGGGTGTAGGAACTGGCTGTAAGAGGTGCTGTGGTCACCTGCAATGGAGCATGGGTGAGATCCTCCCTCTCGTGAGGGCTGTCACCATGGCTTAAGCAACGCTGTTCTGAATGCAGCCTGCTGGTCTGATGTGCTGGAGCAAGTGTCTGAATTTACTGAAATAGTGGGTCCTTGGGAGAAATGAGTTGTGGCACCTGTTGCTTGCCCCAGTCCTGAATTCCTTCCTGTGAGGGTGGTGAGGCACTGGCACAGGTTGCCCAGAGCAGTGGTGGCTGCCCCATCCCTGGAGGTGTTCAAGGCCTGGTTGGATGGGGCTTTGAGCCCCCTGATCCAGTGGGAGGTGTCCCTGCCCATGGCAGGGGGGTTGGAACTGGATGGGCTTTAAGGTCCCTTCCAACCCAAACCATTCCATGGTTCTATGATTGCTTGATTGTGAAGGTAAAATAGAAGTGAGGAGCAACCATGGAAGGAAATCTGTATGTTTCTTCATTAGGTGAAGCCTACAGCTTGTGGTTATCCTACATGGTGGCTGTGAGTAGCCTCTTGGAGCCTTAATGGTGAAGGATGTGTGTTGGTGCTAATTCAGTTTGAGCATGAATGGCTTGGCCTGCAGTGCATGGAGAAGTATATGGAAACCATATTATCTGTGCACAGAAATAGAAATTTCATGTATTGCAGAGTGCTATTTAAAAGCCTGCTATAACTTCCTTCCTTCCTTCCTTCCAGCCTGGCCTTGCTGGGCAGCTTCGATCCCAGCTGCTCGGAGCTGTCAGGACGCAGTGACCTCCTCCAAACCTCTGGTAAAGGTCAGGCAGGCGTGTGATGCACCCTGTGGTGGGAGCAGGACCCGTGGTGCTCCTCTGCCTGTCCACTGGGGCTGAGACACCGAGGGGTGCTGGCTATAGCTGCTCTGTGGGGTACAAAGCCCCACAGAAGATGGGGCCTACTGTATCCACAAAACCTGGTCTGTAGGGTTTTGACATTGGGTGCAGGATGTGCTTCTGCTCCCGCCTCCTGAGGCATGGCATCCCTGCTCTGACAACCAGAGGTGTGACTGGAATTTTCTTGGGACTTCCAGAGTAGTCCCACACCCCATCTTACCAGCTCTGGTTTTGGTGGTGCTGTGGTTTCCTTACTTCTGCAGCCTCTGCTGGTTGATGGAGATGGTTGAAGGCTCCTGTGGGTCCTGCAGGCATCCAAACCCCCATTTGCACTGCTGGGAGCAGAGTGGCAGCTTTAAGCTCTTGGTTTTGAAGGATGAGCAGCTTTGTCTACCCTGTGCATTGGACATTAACTACTTCACATGTTAAGGCCAAAATCTTTATTTCATTTCGACAGGCTGTCAGGTATCACAATGAGAGCATCAAAATGACCCAGTTTTCTCATCCTGGGAAGTGCTGGCCAGAGCAAGAGACAAGGGTTTCAGGGAGCAGCGATGTCTTTAATTAGACCAAGTGGTGCAGCTGGAAAAAATGGCCAAGCAAGAAGGTGCACGGGCTTAAAGGAGGGCTTGTGTGGTAGTTGGGGGGAAAAACCAACACCTGCAGTACCAGCTAGTCTATTAAAAGGTATTACATGTTCCTGCAGACCTCATCTCTCCTGTCCTTAGGTCGTGTGACTCCAGCCCTACAACTGCCACTGTTACTGTGGCCACAGTCTCTCAGCTCATCAGGAAGCTGCTCCCCCCTTCACTGTGTAAATTTTGCAGTTTGCCCCTGTGACCCTCACTGATGGAAAATCATCCTGGTGCTCAGTCTGAAGGGGGTTTTCCATTGTGTTTTTGTTTTTTTCTTTGCTTACTGTTGCATTGCAAAGCTGAGCTCTAGTTTAAGTGCTCTTGGGTTGCAGGAGAGCATCACTGGGCTGTACTGCGACGGGGACAGAGGGGCTGAGCAGGCATCCTGGGAGGAGGATGGGGCAGGGAGCTGAGCCCCATGGGAGCAGTAGCAAATTTTAAATGCAATGCTGGATGTTGGCATCATGTGCTCCCTCTGCTCACTTGTCTCTTTGTGGAGTAGGGGGTGAGTAGCCTTGCTGGCTCTGCTCATTAAACATCATGAACTGGCCCTCTGAAATGGGGAGATCTGCTGAGAAGCTGGACGCTGGCTCCTTTTAATGTGTGTGGTGTTGCTTGAGCTGCTGCCTTACATCTAGCCCTGGTTTGGTTTGCGAACTTGAGGGGTAAAGGCTGTCAGTGGGATGTTTTTTGAGAATAGCAGGAGGAGGGGTACAGAGGTGGTGTTAGCCAGGGGGTTTGAGCCAGGCTGCATGCCCAGTGGTCTCTTGCAATTTGAAGATACTTATTTTTAAAGACACTTCTCACAGTAGCTGTGGGAAGCAGCAAAGGCCAGCGTTGGGCTTATGCCAGGCCTGGTTGAAGACAAGTCTGCAGGGCAGCATGGGGAAGGCTTCCTTCACTGTCCCCTCATCCTGACTGTCTTTCAGTTGATGGGACTGAGCACAGACACCTTGGGCTTGTGCTTAACCCTTCTGTGTTTTCTTTATCAAGGAGTGCAAGGATAGGATGAGGGCGAACAGTTTGAAGCTGAAAGAGGGAGATCTAGGTTAGATGTTAGGAAGAAATGTTTTCCTGTGAGGATGGTGAGGCCCTGGCACAGGTTGCCCAGAGCAGTGGTGGCTGCCCCATCCCTGGAGGTGTTCAAGGCCAAGCTGGATGGGACTTTGAGCATCCTGATGCAGTGGGAGGTATCCCTGCCCATGACAGAGAGGTGGAACTGGATGAGTTTTGAGGTCCCTTCCAACCCAAACCATTCCTTGATTCTATGATTCTCCTGTTTGCTTAAAAATGCCTTCCCTCATGGTTCCTGGAACATCCCTTGCAGTTGGAGAAGGAGGGAGAAGTTTCCTGTGGCTTGTTCCAAAGCACTAGTAGTAGAAATGGTGAGGTTTGCTCCATGGGGCAGAACTGATAAGTGCTGGGTTGGTCGGATGGCAGAGTTTGCTGGGGAAGATTCTTAGGTAGACATGCTTAAAGCAGGTTGGAGGGAGAAGTTAACTGAGAATAGCGTGGTTTGCTGCCCAGACCATTGTGCTGGTGCAAGCAGATCTGCCCCTAGTTGGGCTGCTGTCTCCCAAAGAGGTTTTCCATAGTCTGAAGTGTCCTTTTACTGTTTTGTGTTATGCACACCTTGACGAGTGGCCTGATGTCAGGATTGATTACCCCACTGACTGCAATTTGGGAAGATCCCTTCCATTGAAGTATGTGTAGAAGACAGAAGCGTTTCATGCCTTGTTGCAGACCTGAGCTGGAGTTTTCTGCCTGGACCAGCAAGTTGTCCCTTAGAAACATTTAGGTTTCTACCTAAATGTTACCTTTCCATGCAGATGTCTCGTGTTTTTGCTTGGAAAAGTGGTCAAGATTAAGTTCTGCCCCACAGCAGTGGGTGCAGGGAGGCTGCACAAAGGGAGGAACCACTTGGGGCATTGCTGAGGGTGTACAGCAGTCAGGATGGGGATTGGTGGGAGCAGTCAAGGATAGTGTGTATCAGGAGCTGAATAGGAACCACCCATAGAGCCATCAATTGAAATAACAGTTTGCAAATACGCTTATCTCCAAATGAGATTAAATGGATGAGTGGGGGAAGCTTTGCTTGTAGCCAGGGCTGTTGCTGGTGGATGATTGTCTGCATGGTGACGTCCTTTGGCGTGTCAGACCTCAGCATCTGGATGGAGCCATGTGCCTGTCTTGCCGTTGGTAATTTGCACGCTTGCATTTGGGCTTTTAAGACAGCTGATGCACCAGTCAGCCAAAGTTTCTCTGGAACATTTGGTGAAGGTGTCTGTGGACCAGGTGGATTTTCCTACAATTTCTCAAACCCTGGCTTTTCTTCTCATCTCCCATCAAAAAATACCATTAGAATTTAATTTGTGGCCAGTGAAAGCAGCTTTTTTACTAAGCTGGGAGTTATGTTTGCAATCAGTGTGAGTAACTGAAATAGTAATTAGTATGAACGCTTGCTTTATTTTAAGATGCATTCGTCAGTGCTTTAGCTCTCCAGCTTGGTGCTTGTGTCTAATGTTACTGCAGATAACTGTTCAGAGAAAGGGCACCCCTTGTGCTACCGCTGAGCTGACAGCTTCTCAGGGGCTGGATCCACCAAAGGGTGGACAAGCTGGTGTACAACAGTGGCTGTTGGACTGTGTTTTGGGGTTCCCACTTGATCGCCCCACTCATCTCCCCACTTCTCACATGACTGCAGTACTCTGGTCCTGAGGAGACCCAGGGGTTTGCAGAGGTCACTGCTGAGTGCGAGTTTGGCGATGGCAAAGTTGTGCCAGGGGAGGTTTAGATTGGATATTAGGAAAAATTCCTTTACTGAAAGAGTGGTGAAGCACTGGCAGAGGCTGCCCAGGGCAGTGGTGGAGTCTCCATCCCTGGAGGTAGAGAAAACTTGTAGATGTGGCACTTTGAGACATGGTTTAGCAGGCACTGGATGATCTTAGAGGTCTTTTCCAACCTTAACGATTCTATGATTCTATTAATTCTGGATGCTGCCCTTTGAAGCCGCTTCTGGACATTTACAGTGCTTGAGCTGTAGTGCAAAATCTTTTCTGTATTATTGATCCCACAGGACTGAGAAAGACGTTCTCCTGTGTGTGCTACCATGCTTGGACAAACTCATGGTCATTTTGTATTGTGAGCATGGGACTTTCTGTTATGGAAGATACAGATGAATGGTGGTGATGGCTCTGCTGCACTGAGGGCCTGCTGCAATCCCTGTCAGCCTCCTGTGACGTTTACAGGAGCTGAACATGGCCCAGTGTGTCGAGCTGTCGTGCCTGAAGATGTTATTTTGCTTAAAGTAACATTAATATTGTGGGTGTCATCTTCAGGATTCAGCAGTTTTGCTTTACTCTTTGCTCTCGAGCGAGGCAACCCTGGAATGGAAGCACAGGGCACTTTAAAAAACTTTGCTTCTGTTACTGATGCTCTCAAGTAATTCATTCCAGATTTCTCTCTTTCTTTTTTTTCCTTGGTAAAAATTGTTTCAGACAAACCACAAACCTGCCTTAGTGTTAACCGGTTGGTTCTCCTGCTCCTTGCCTACGCTGTTGTCTGGTGGGGAATGTGCATGTGTTGTGTTTGGGGTTTTAATTGTCACAAGAAGGAATTGAGTGGGTGGATAAAACCAGGTTTAGCTTTAAACATTTTTAAACATTTTAAAACTCACTTTCCATGCTACCATGCTTTTTTCTTTTCAGTGTTTTCAAAGAAGAAAAAGCCCTGAACATCACAGATTGGTTCTGGTCGTCAGGTTTTCATTATTGTCTCCTTCTCTCTGTCCCTTGGCTGCAGTGGGAAGTGCAGAAGGAGGAAGATCAGGAGAGAAATGTGGGGTTTTTTTTCCTCCACAACTTTTGTTGTGGAGAAACTTGGCTGCAGTGACATTTGCAAGCAGAACATCGTGTTTCTGCAGCAGCTGTGGTTTACGTTCATGCGTTTCCCTGGGTTTCGTAGTTTTCCTTTTGGGATATTCTCCTTGTTTCTCACGCGGTGAACATCAGTGTGATTTTTCTCCCTTGTTTTTCCTCTCTGTTCCCCTGTTTCCTCAAATTGCCCAGGGGGTCAGCTTGGTTCTGGGTAGGTTTTTTTTTTTTTAAATCTTACAATTCCCAAGAAGTGGATTATCTAAAAAAATATGCAAAGTCTCCAGGCTGTTTCCCTCCAGATAATGTGAACACAGATGAAATGTTGAGTTATAACTACCTGGGTGACCTTTTAAGATAAGAATTGTATTGACTTGTGGTATCATGTTAAGCTGATAAGAATTCTTTTTAAAAGAGGAGGAAAAAAAGCCCCAACAAACCCTTCAGTAACCATAACAACTTCCTTGGCAACACACGGGCAGCGCATGGCTCCTTCTGAATGCTGGTGCTGGGATCTTGAGGGCAGCCCCATGGGGGTCCCAGCCAGTCACCCCTCAGGGGGACCTGGAAAACCTCCCCAGAGCTTCAGTGGTGCTGCAAGGGGTGCATGAGGTTGTTTGGTTGCTCCTGTTGCTATCAACCCCTAAATACTGATCTTCTGTAGGGAATTTCAGCTGGAGAGTTGTGCTGGAGCTCAGTCCTGTGCTTGTGAGTCAAGTCCTGTGGGAATGGGTGCGAGGGGAGAAGGTGTTGGGGGCAGGAAGGACGCTTTTGGAAAGCAAAGGAGGATGCTCTTAATGGCCCTTGCTTAAAAAATTGAGCAGGCAGACGAGGAGGGCTCTTCCCTGCCCTTACTATGCTGACAGGTACAGCGCAGCCCTTGGATCCCTGTGAGGAGATTGGTTCCATCTCTGCAACCCAGCAGAGGTGCCAGCTCCTGTTTTGGGGTGTTATGGCAGGATTAGGAGACTAATGTGGACGTACACATACGTAAAGCCTTCCTTCACCCAACTGAGCCCTGCTTGGTGTGTCCACACATGCTGCTCCTGGGGATGCTGTCAGATTATGCTTCCGTTATCTACTGAGATTATTAGAGCTAAAGAAAACCAACCATGAGCAATTGATTTTCCTCACCACCTGCTTTCCTTCTCCCTCCGCATCCCTCTACACTTGGATTCCCTGCGTGTCGCAGGCTCCCGTGGAAAGTGGGTGTCTGCGTTCTTGGCTCTCAGGCAGGGCTGAGCCAAGAGGTGAACAAGCACCAAGCAGCCCAGGAGGTCTGAAAGGAGAGAGGGGTAGGCCTGATGAAACAAAAAATACTCTAAATGTCTTGGATGTTTTTTTTTCCTAGACATAATTCTATTTGAAAAGATAGCAGCAGAAGAGGCAAAGGTGTGCAACTCGGTGTGTCTGTTCAGAAAATCAATTACTTAAGCCTGCTTGGTTAAAAGAGTCATCGCAGCAGCATCAATTCTTTTAACGATAGCTCTTAGTGCTGTGTAAAGGTGTCTTCTCAGACTGCACTCGCTAACCTTTCATCACATTATTCTGAAGCAGTCAGTTGGATGCTGAATGCTTTTTGTAGCAGATGTCAAATCTCGGTCAGCCAGAGAGCCTTTATAAATAAAGGTGTCTGCTTGTATTCAGGCATACGTGGATAATAGCTGCTGTAATTCAGCTGTCCGGCTCAGCTACCCGGCTTTTATAAATGACTGATCAGAGATTCCACTGAGAATGAGTATTTAAGGGGATGGAGCTGCTAAAAGTGGCCTCTGTACTAGTAAATATAGCAAGGCTCTACCCCTAGGACAGGTGGCTGGCATTGCCCTCCTTCCACTGATGCCCTGGGTTTATATTTCACACAAAGCAAATGTTGCATTAATATAACTTTTGTGGTTAGATTCCGTTAATTTTTGCACTTGAATCTTTCAGTTTGTCATTTTTGGGTTTTTTTTTATGGGAGTGGGTAAACACTCGGAGATCTCTCTGGACAAGCCACAGCAGCTGGAGGATACTGGTTTCTCTCTATGGAGTGGAGGAATTTCATCAGAGGAGCTATTGTTCCACTGTGTTCTCAGCATTTTGGCAACTGTTCTTTAGTTTAACCCTACAGAAAGGGGAGGGTGCGCTTTGCTGGGTCTGAAATAATTGCAAAAATGTGGGCAGATGCTTTTGCATTGTTGGAAGTCAATACTGGTTGGTAGTGGGGAAGCGTGGTGTGGGATTAAGGAATGAAGAAGCCTGAGTTCTTTGAAGCCTGAGTTCTTTAAATCCCTCCTCGAGCCAAGCTGGATGTTAACGTTGATGTTCAGTAGTTTTTAAGAGAGTGGTGAAGCATTGGAACAGACTGCCTGGGGAAGTGGTGGAGCCTCCATCTCTGGAGGTGTTTAAAAAGCGTGTGGATGTGGCATATGGGGACATGATTTAGTTGACACAGTGGGGTTAGACTGGATGAGCTTAGAGGTCTTTTCCAATCTTAGTGATTCTGTGGTTCTTCGATAAATCTGGAGGGGTGAGGAGTTCCCATGCACTGAAGGGCAGTAAGAACCAGCAGACACACAGTAGCCCATGCTGTTCGTGCTCTGCCAGGGATGTAAGGACGCATTGCCCATCCGTGACCCAGAATGGTCACTCACAGGGGATCAGGAGGAGAAACAGGAGCCCCGGGCAACGGCTGAGGGATGATGAAGCTCCTCACTCACCATACAGCAACCTCTTCGCTTCCAGTGCCTGCAGAGCTGGATTCAGCTTCACCACTTGCCAGCTCTGAGAAACATAACCAAGGGGTGTTTTTTTTAATCTGATGTGCATATTTTTGGTTCAGTTTACCCATACAATTATATTAATTTGCCTTATTATACACAGAGAGATTAAAAATGCATCTGGCAGAGAGGATTAAAAACTGGTAATCTGGCTTTTAAGAAATACGGGATGTTTTAGGATTTCCTTTCTAGGTGTGCAGAGCTCTGTAACACAAGCAAACTTGATCCTTTGTAGTTGCAGTTTTCATAGAGAGAACTCATTAAAGCTAGCGTGATTGTTTAAGTAAATGAGAAATGAATTAATTTAAAATACGAGACTAAATCCTACCACATTAAAACAGTAGTCATGATTTAAGAGCTTGGTTTTGGTTTGCTTGGGTTTTTTGTGTGTGTGAACCTGGAGCAATAGGATTGCTTTACCTTTTAAAGGATTTAACAAGTTGCTCTAATTTTCTTTTAATGTTGCAGTGCTTGAAAATAATGAAAGGTCAGACTGAGCGTAACTAATTCCAGTTTGAAAGCAGAGGGTAGCGCGTTTCTCAATAAACTTACAATTAGTGGCACAACACTCCTGCCTTTGAGAGGGACGTAGCAGGAAATGAGACCATTGGAATCTTGGTAAATGAAAATATGTGCCTGGAGATTTTTTTTCCCCTCCTTTTTTTTTGTGAGAGGAAGAGGGGACCCCTATGAAAGCTGGGGTTTGATTTTAGTTTTGCTTGCTTTCACGTGTGCTGCTGACTCGAGATCACTTGTGGCTGTTGGTCAAGACGTGGCAAAGGTATCCTTGCATTCTTCATCAGGGGGTGGCAAACCCCTTCAAGGGTGCTGTCTTTTTGGGTCCTCATCTCTTGGTTTGTCTGGGTTTCCCCATGGCAGAGGCTCAAGGTCTCAAGGATGCCAATAGCTTATTTTCATGGGTTCTTGATGTCAGTCTGTTGCTGCTTCTTGAGCTCAGCTGTTCCATCCCAACTGTGCTTTCAGAGGCCATCACCTTGCTAGTTTGGAAAATCTTCTTGCTGCACCATTAAGACTTGTTGTGAATATTAGCTTCATCATCTTATTGTCAAAGAAACCCCCCTGGCTGTTTTCACACAGCTCTTGGTGTGCTACCTGTGTGCCAAGAAGCCCAGAGCATCATCCTGCAGCAAGCCCCGCAGTGTGCCTGTGGCCAAAGCACATCTTGCTTCATTCAGGACATCTTTGAGGATCCTGAACCCTGTCTTGGCTGTGGTGCTGCTCGCGTGGATGGTGTTAATAGCTGGTAACTGTCAGCATGTCACCTTAATGTTCCAGGTGATGCCCAGGGTCCTCTGCTGTCATCACTAGGGAACCCTTTCACAACTTATCCCTTACTGCTTGTGTTAGTTTTGCTTTCAAAGTCTGGACTGCTGCCACAACCCCTGTGTGTCCCTTGTTTCTGTACATCCAGGTCTTCTATTGCCAGAGGTGGCTGGGAGCACAGATGGGTAAAGGGGAACCCACATGCCCTCGCTCCTAGTTACCTTCTCTTTCCTTTTCTCTGAGACTATTTTCACAATGTAGGGGTTGCTGGTGATCACAATGGATGTGCTGCTCGTGCCCAAGGGAATCCCATTTCCTGTTAACTTTTCCCCAGTGGGGGCTATCGGAGAGCCCCAGGGTTGCCCCGTTGCTGCTGGGATGCAGGTGCGGGTCCCTGAACCGCTCTGACTTTTCCTTGTGTGGGATGCAACCAGCACCCTTCCGTCACCCCTCGGTGCCAGCTGGAGCCCTGCCAGCAGCACCAAACCTCCCTGGGCATCACCATCTTGCTGCCAAATGAAAAGCATTTTTCCTTTTTCATCTCTGACCTGCCGTGTGACTGCTTAGCCTTGGGGAGAGAGGTGAGACTGTGGGCATCTCTCCAGCTGTGCCCTGATCGGCTTTTATCTCCCTTACAATGTCTGCGCACCCTGGTTTGCAAGTACAGTTGGCTCTGCCAGCCTCCCTTGAGGATTTCTTTTTGTTGTTAGCTCCTTATGTGCTCCTGGCTGGTGTAGTGTGGGTTGTTGTTGGAGAAATCCCAGTGTGCTCCCTGCTTGTGCTGGTTTGTTTTTTTTTTTTCAGCAAAGACCGCTTGTTGCAGCTGCCAGGAGAGAGGAAAGCAGTGTGAGTGATGACAGAGGTCATAGAATCATAGAATGGTTTAGGTAGAAGAGTTCTTAAAGCCCATCCAGTTCCAGGCCCCCTGCCATGGGCAGAGAAACCTCCCACTCCATCAGGGTGCTCAAAGCCCCATCCAACCTGGCCCTGAACACCTCCAGGGAGGGGGCAGCCACCACTTCTCTGGGCAACCTGTGCCAGGGCCTCACCACCATCATCATGAAGAATTTCTTCCTAATGTCTAATCTAAATCTTACCCCTTCCAATTTAAAGCCATTCCCCCTTGTCCTATCTCTGCAGGCCCTTGTAAAAAGCCCCTCCCCAGCTTTCCTAGAGCCACTTTCAGTACTAGAAGGCTGCTCTAAGGTCTCCCTGGAGTCTTCTCTTCTCCAGGCTGAACAACACCAACTCTCTCAGCCTGCCCTCATAGGAGAGGTGCTCCAGCCCTTGGATCATCTTCATGGCCTCCTCTGGATCTGTTTCAACAATTCCATATCCTTCTTATGCTGGGGATTCCAGAACTGGACACAGGACTCTGGGTGAGGTGTCGTAAGAGCAGAGCAGAGAGGGAGAATCCCCTCCCTTTCCCTGCTGGCAATGCTTCTTATGATGCAGCCCAGGTCACAGTTGGCCTTCTGGCTGTGAATGCACGTTGCCAGCTCATGTTGAGCTGCTCATCCCCAGCACCCCGAGTCCTTCTCCTCAGGGTTGCTCTCAATCACATCATCCCCCATCCTGTATTGATGATTGAGAGGATTGCCCTGACCCAGGTGTAGGACCGTGTACTTGGCCTTGTTGAATCTCGTGATGTTCACACAGACTCACTTCTCCAGCTTGTCCAGGTCCCTCTGGATGTTTTCTCATCCTTCCGGTGTGGCAACTGCTCCACTCAGCTTGGTGTAGTCAGCAAACTTGCTGAGGGTGCAACTTATCTCACTGTCTGTATCATTGATGAAGATAATAAACAGCACTGATCCCACTATGGACCCCTGAGGATCAAAAGAGATCAAAAGTTAATTCAAGGGATGAGAAAGTGGCCTGGGTCTGATTTGTAAGTCCTGGGCATGTACTGGTAGAACCGGTGTCAGTGCTGAATTACTCAATAAGGTGAAAAATGCAGCAATATCTAAAATGAAATCTGTTCTTAATTGCTGGGTTATAAACAGCAGCGTTTTCTCCAAGTGGAATTAATTTATTATTTTTAAGTTGCCGACACAAACCCCACTGTTAGCATTAATACCATAATAAGGTGCTTCCAAAAGATGCGTTTGGCATCTGTAGCACACAATGCAACCTAACAAACCATAAACTATGTCAAAATACTGTTAAGGTAGTAATTAAAACTTTAAAATAAAACCCCCCATAGAACAGATGAGTACATTCCAAATTGTGACTTTTCAATGAAGCTCTTTCATAAAAAACATTCCTGCTTGCCAAAACAAATTTAAAGGCATTTTTGTAATTTCTGGTGGGAAAAGGAGGAGTGTTTATCCAAGCCTTTCATGTTGGCTGGGCTTTTTGACTTGAGTTTAAGGAAAAAAAAATAAAGAGCTGATGCAAAAAGTGGTATTTTATCTGAAAATGCATTAAAAAGCCTTACTCTTGTCCTTCTGGGAGTGATGTGTGAACTGGGGTGAAGGCTGGAGAAGGATATGCGTTGGGGCTACAGAGCCCTCCCTACCCCATAGCTGGAATCCAGTGGTGATGGGATCCCCTCACATGTTGTGTGTGGGGCAGACATGGGACCCGAAGAGTTTTTTCATGGCACGAGGGTGCCAGGGGTCCTGCCAACATCAGTGGCTCCTGCTTTTGGAGGAGGAACCATGTGTGAGATGGGATTCCCCTGCTTGCTTTGCAGAGCATCTTCTGCAGCGACAGGCATCCAACCAGTGCACAAAGCAAAACTGCTTTAGGTATTTTTAGGTTTCCCTTTGGGTTTTTTTTTTTCATCCTTCCAATTTTGGACACGTTTCTGACAGCTTTTACCTGCTGAGTCACCATTCATCCTCTTGCACGGGAGCTACTTCTGCCATCCCAATTCCCCCAGCAGGCTTGAGCAACCAGTATTTAAAAATAAATCCTGTCAAGGAAGTGCTTTTTTCCTTTTTTTTTTTAATTTTCCATATTGCCAACTGCTTTTCCTGCTGTGTGCTTGCTTTCTTACACAAGATGGCTATTTTGTAGATGAGATGCCTTCATGTTGCTGAGTATGACTTCACGATTTATCGTGTCCCACCACAGCGTACCGTGTGGAGGAACCGTATGTTGAAACCAGATAACGGCGCCACTTTTGAAGATAACTGTATCTGATTGTGCAACAAGTGCTCTGGTTTTCCTAAGATGATTTTTTTCTTTCGGAGGTAAACCATAACTTGAGCACAAACTGTTTGATTCTTGTAGCTCAGCTTGATAAGTAACTCCCTGTCCGCACCAAGGAGCTGTGGTGGCTACTTCTGATGGATGGGAGGGGAGGATTGGACTTTCCAAGGGTAACCCAGATATCCAGGTTGGTTTTCTTTCTCACTTAGAATCATAGAATCATTAAGGTTGGAAAAGGCCTCTAAGTTCATTAAGTCCAACCATCAACACAATGCCAAAATGCCCACTAAACCAAGTCCTGAAGTGCCACATCTGCATGTCTTTTGAACCCCTCTGGAGATGGAGACTCCACCACTTCCCTGGGCAGCCTGTTCTAATGCATCACCATTCTTTCAGTAAGAAATTTTCACTGATCTCCAATCTGAACCTCCCCTGGTGCAGCTTGAGGCCATTTCCTCTTGTCCTTTCACTTGTTACTTGGGATAATAATTTAGGTTGGGGAAAAAACCTCTAAGATCATCAAGTCCAATCATCAGCCCAATACCACCGTGCCAACTAAACTGTGTCCGTAGAATCATTAAGGTTGGGAAGGACCTCTGAAATCATCAAGTCCAACTGAACTTACCACATTCAGATGGTGTGAGAGTTTACAGCTGGTTTTGCAGTGTTGCTCAGTACTCAGTCTGCAACACTGGCTTACAGGCTCCCTGTTGATGGCCAGACTGCAATGGCCACCTCTCTAGAAACCATTTGGCAAGACTTTGGATATGTGTATCGTCACTCATGTAGGGTATCAAAGCACCTGCCTTCATTTCACTTCATGCATCTTGGATTTATTTGCTTTATTAGCTGTAGTTTTGTGTATTGGGTGGTAAATGCCAAGAATATCATTAGCTTCTTGTCGCTGATCTGAGCCCATGCTGATGCTGCAGTTGGAGGGAGGATGCTTCATGGTGTGCATAGCTTTTCTGCCTGGATGGTGTATTCCTTATTTTGTAGGTGCTCCCACCTTTCTCCTTTTTGGGGAATACACTGCAGAAATGAAATA
Source organism: Tapera naevia (assembly GCA_033556795.1). Lineage (NCBI taxonomy): Eukaryota > Metazoa > Chordata > Aves > Cuculiformes > Neomorphidae > Tapera > Tapera naevia. The sequence goes on along the minus strand of JAUMJJ010000157.1, from coordinate 7,547,376 downwards.
TTCAGTCTATTTATAAACTTCAGCCTATATATGTATCCATCTATATATTAATCCTCCAGGTGGTTGCATTTCACTGCAATACAGCTGCCAGTGGGATGTTAATCTTGGTGAAAGTCTATTTTAACTTTCTCTTACTGTCATCCCGTGGGGCAAATCCTCCCCCAGGAAAGAGGAAGGAGACTATTTAATGAGTAACAATTTGTGAGGGAACAACTGCAGCCTGAAACTGAAGCTGGATTTGGCAGGAGGAGGCTGGGAAGGAGCTATTTCAGGGGACAGCTTGCTCATCCATGCTTGCCTTGGAGGCGAAGGTGTCCATCCACCTCCTTTGTGTCCAATGATGACACTAGTTTTGACATGAGCAGTTAAATGTGTAACTCTATTGCACAGGGAGACACAGAAATGTAGCGTACAGCTGGTGTAGCTGCCTTGGACAGGTTGTCTGGTAGGTTTTGTGACATCCTTTGGGGATTGTGTGTGGGTACATCTTGCATGCACACAGGTGTTAAACATTTAAATGTGGTTTGTATTCTGTGACTGCTCCTTAAGGATTTTTATATTTCATCCTGTCTTCCGAGAGGGTTGGATCACGAGCACCCTTCATGGAACCATAGAATGATAGAATTCTAGAATCACCAGAGCTGGAAGGGACCCAAAGGATCATCGAGTCCAACTCCTGTCCCTACACAGGATACTTCAGCCAAGCATGAGTCTCATTCTGCTTGCAACCGTGCACCTTAGAGTCAGAGAATCGTAGAATACTTGGGGTGCAAAGGACATTAAAGCCCATCCAGTTCCAACCCCCCTGCCACGGGCAGGGACACTTCCCACTGGATCAAAGCCCCATCCAACCCCCTTAAACACCTCCAGGGATGGGGCAGCTTATGACTTCTCTGCACAACCTTTGCCAGGGCCTCACCACACTCACAGGAAAACCTTTCTTCTTAAGATCTCATTTCAGTCTCCCATCTTTCAGCTGAAAACCGTTCCCTCTCGTTCTTCGTTTCTTTCTTCTGCTTTCTTCTAACAAGCAGCCCATGTTTTCCATAACCAAACTTCTAATGACTTGGGGTTGGGCCATATCGATTGGCTAGTTAATCTTTGACCTTGCATTCAAGCAGGGCAGCTCAGGTCTCTGCAGGAGTGGGTTTTAAGGGCAAAACCCATGGGATGTGTTTGCAGTCCTGGATGCGATGCTCTAGGCCTTACCCATGCCATCACCTGTAGTTCTTGAGGATGCAGAAGATGACAAGCTTTGTACTTCTGCTGCTTTTAAATATGAATGAGTAATTCAGTAATGAATAACCATCAGTTCATTGTGTTCATGTTAAGGAGGAATCCTGTCCTTTTCAAGCCTTTATATAAGAATTGGATATTGAGCTAATTCCTAATCTTGCACAAATAGCCAGGGCTTGAACATAAAGCTTCCCTTTATCATTGCAGTCTCTTTTGTTATAGCAATCTTCAGCATATGGTGATCGAGGAGCAGGGCCACTGTTGTAGGTGAGAGGGCAAGAGAAAATGGCCTCAAGTTGCACCAGGGGAGGTTTAGATTGGATATTAGGAAAAATTTCTTACTGAAAGAGAGGTGAAACACTGTCAGAGGCTTCCCAGGGAGGTGATGGAGGCTCCATCCCTGGAGTTGTTCAAAAATTGTGTAGATGAGGAGCTTTGGGACATGGTTTAGTAGGCATGGTGGGGTTGGGCTGATGGTTTGACTTGATGATCTTTCTTTTCACTGAGCTGAACAACCCCAACTCTCTCAGGCTGTCCTCACAGCAGAGGAGCTCTTATCGTAGTAGTGGACAGGTGTGGTTGGACTCAATGATCTCAAAGGTCCTTTCCAAACAAAAGATTCTGTGATTCATTCCAGAGCTTTTTGCACAGGGTTTGTTATTGCAGGAAAAAACCTTCAGGGTTGTGGGATGGGACTGGATGGTTGGGCTGGAGCTGGGGCTGCTACCGTGCTCCTCCTTCTGTCCAAAGGATTTCAGTTTCCTATTGTATATCCGGAAGCTGCTGAACTGGGCTGTGCGGTATTTAAATTGGGTTTGGAAAATCAGCTTTTTTCTCATTACTGTTCATCCTCCCTCTCTGATGTCCCCTTGGCTGGTGATGTGTGGTAAAAAGGAGAAGAAAAGGAGGGGAAATCCTACTTAGGGATAAAGGAAAGTATTGTCCCGAGCTTTGGAGACAGGCAGCGAAGCGTGAGGAGGGCTCGCACGGGATTTGTTGTCGCCTTGTGTTTCTCAGCTTCAGACATTTTCCTGTCAGAGCAGAAGCCACACAAGTATCTTGTTTTTTGTTATTGCTATGATGAAGCATTTTCTGTCTGAAATCATATCTTTAGGGGATTTCTTGGGTAGCTTGGAAGGGTAGCGGGCCTTTTGACCTCAGCAGAAAAGCTTCAGGGGCTCTGGGTCACTGACAGTGATGATGGTGTGCTCAGACATACCTGAACCTTGCTCAAAATAAGCAGGTTTTGCTTTAGTTTTCTTTTGGTTTTTTTTTCCAGGGGCTTTACATGTGATTTTGCATGCTTTCTTCCCCTTCCAGCGTGTGTTGGTCCCTGCACAAGCTGAGAGCACACTCTGCTTTGTGCTGTCCTCTCTCCCCTTGCTCAGCAAGGAGATCCCCTCCAGCTCTGCCCTGGTGTTCTGTGGAGACCCTCCAGGAGAGCATCAGCTGGGGAGACCTCACACAGCCAGTGGCGATAGTTGGATGCCAGCTTCTATCCCCAGAGGTATCTAAAAGATGTCTAGGTGGAGCCATCCCACCATGGGACCACAGCAGCCTCCAAGGTGGTCGTTGGCTGGTTGGATGCAGGGAGGAAGACTGAACCTTGCAGGTCTGTGGGATCCAGGTGTGCAACAGCAAGATACAGGCTGCAAAAATGGGTTTGTCTAAATGGAAGAGGTCAGGGCAACCCCATCATAAAGACCAGATAACAAGTGATAGGATGAGAGGGAATGGAATCAAGTTGTGCCAGAGGAGGTTTAAATTGGGTATTAGTAAATATTACTTTATGGAAAGGGTTCTTAAACACTGGAGCAGAGGAGTCCCTGTCCCTGGAGGTATTTAAAAGCCATGTGGATGTGGTGCTCAGGGACATAGCTTGGTGGTGGAGTTGGCAATGTTAGGTTAAGGGTTGGACTTGATCTTAAAGGTCTTTTCCAATCTAAATGATTCTGTGATTCCACTCTGGGAGGGGGACGGATGGGAATTGGCACATGATAGGATGAGAAGGTGTCTGCCCATCCAGGCTTGCAAGGGGACCTCTTGGCTCCAGGGAGGGATCCTTTGTTGCCTCCCATGCACTGTGGGATGACTGAGACAGTGATGCCCCAGACCTCTTGAAGGTGCTGCTATGCTGATTCCGACAGGGAAATGGGAAAGATTTGGTTGAAGGCACTGTCTGGTTGGGGCCAGAGCTGCTTCCCCCTCTCCGGGACTGTGAGACAAGCCAAAGAAAAGCATGGGGATGTGTTCCCTCCCTCCCCTGGCTCACACGTAACCCCGAGGCTTGGATGTTGTTTCAAAGCAGCTCTCTGGCTGTTTTAAATTTAGGAGCAAGCTCACGCAGGCGTGGGCTTTGAGTGGCTGTGCCATGGGGCAGGAGTGGGATGGGGCATCTGCAGTGACCTGAGCTGCTTCTCCTCCTCCTGCTGGGTCCATTGCCCTCCCCAGCCCAATTCTGTATTTCCACCTCACCTGCAACATCCCTGCTCCTGCTTCCAAGTCAAGAATTAGGGTTTTGGGGGACAACTTTTGCTTTTGAGTGAAGTGAAGCAGTAGTGAGAGCAGCTCTTGGGGTCTGTGCATGCACATATCTGTGTCCCCAATGTAAGACCTTGTCTTGTGATGGCATTCAGGTCGTAAAATATGCTCTTTTGGGCTTGAAAAGTCACGTTGGCGTGGACTTGCAGGACACGCAGGCATGCAGCTCCTGCCTCTGCAGGCATGGGTTGAAGTCAGGGTATCGGCATCTGTGTTGATGCTTGACCTTTTGTGTGCTCTTTGCTGCAAACACAATTTTTTACAAGTTTGGAGGGGAAAAAAAAATGAAAAATACATGAAGGTCTGTGCTAAAGGCAATCCTGGTGGGATGGCTTCATCTTCAGCCCTTGTTTGCTTCTCTGTCCTCTCCTCTCTCTGTAAGAGGAAGATAATCTACCTGGCAAGGGTACTGGGAAGCTAAATTAATTCCCACTGAGGTCTTTGGGTAGAAAATGCTGCCGTAAGCACAAGGTGTGGGTGTAGGCACGGTGCTGCGCAGCGCTGGGATGGCGCCTGCTAACGTACACATAGAAATAAATGTGCTGATACCTTCCAGCCTGGCTTTAAAAATCGCCTCTGCTGTTGGAAGTGGAAATGTAGGAAGAATAATCAGCCCAGCAGTGCTGTCTGTGACCTCCAGCTCCTGAAGCAAAGCCTTGTCTTTCCTTTCTTTCTGTACCCACGGCCTCGTCTTGTGTTACAGGTCCCTGCTCAGGGCGTGCACTCACAAGACTCTTCATTTTTCCCTGTCTGATGGTCACAGAGGATTGCAGCTCTTTGCCAGGAGGCTTCATCCCCTCCTGTTGTCAGGCAGCAAGGTTTAAATAAAAGGAAAGTTGCTTTGGGTAGGAAAAAAATAAATAAGGCATCCACCTGAATTCCTGGGTTATTTTTTTTATTAAGAATAGCCTGGAATGTTCCCCACTAGAAATAAACAAGAACTGAGGTGTCTGAGCTGAGTATAATAATTTATTTGAACTGAGTATAATTTATTTTGAACACACTGTGGAAGCAGGAGGCTACAGAGCTTCACTGGTCTTTGCAGTCCTTCATGTGGAAAGGGATGGGGATGGGGAAGAGGTGGGGATGGGGGTTTGTGCTTTGGGGCCATACACATCTTCACTGAAAAAATGAAGACTCCCCCTTTTATCCAGCATGGAAGAAGCATTGCTTGGCTTCATCGCCATGGAGGGTAAAGGTTGAATCACTCCACAGACCCCTCTGCTGCCCTTGCACTCAGGTTTCGTGGAATCATAGAATAGAATCATGGAGTAGTTTGGGTTGGAAGGGACCTTAAAGCCCATCCAGTTCCAACCCCCTGCCTGGACAAGGACACCTTCTGCTGGATCAAGTTGCTCAAAGCCCCATCCAACCTGGCCTTGAACACCTCCAGGGATGGGGCAGCCACCACTTCTCTGGGCAACCTGTGCCAGGGCCTCCCCACCCTCACAGGAAAACATTTCTTCCCAATATCTCACCTCAATCTCCTCTCTTTCAGTTTAAAACCATTCCCCCTCGTCCTATCCCTGCCCTCCCTGATCAAGAGTCCCTCCCCAGCTTTCCTGGAGCCCCTTTCAGTACTGGAAGAATGCTCTAAAGTCTCCTTAGAGCCTTCTTTTCTCTAGGCTGGACAATCCCAGCTCCCTTGGCCTGTCCTCATAAGGGAGGTGCTCCAGCCCTTGCATAAGGTGTTTCCTTGCATAAAGCTTGGTGCAACTTCTTGGCATAGATGGGATTTTGGCCCTATAGGAACAGGACTCTCCTTAACAGAAGACCTTTGAAAATAAATGTGGCTTTTGTCAGGAAAGTACTTTCAGATCCTTAGCCAGAAGGGAGCCTGCTGATCCTCTGGTCTGGCCAGATGATTATGCTCCGTCTTTCCCGTAGCTGAGCTCTGGGTTTTCGGGTGAGCTGGATTTTATTTTAGCATTTTCCATCTACCCTGCAAAATGGGGTCAACTCTTGCCTGTCTCTCTCCAGTGAATGCAAATGCTTCTCTGGCAGGAAATCTTCTGTGCTGTTCCTAACCTCGCTGATGGTACCTGTCCACTGCGTGTAGGGATTTTATGAGGGGAGGAAAGCAATGGGGGAGAAGGTGGTTCCTATGTCTTTGGTTCTTACCCTCTCTTCTCCTGCCCTGGGGAGGGACGGTGGTTCCTACACATTTGGCTCTTGCCATCCCTTCTCCCACACTGGGAAGGGATGGGACAGTGATGGGTAGCAGCATCCCTCCTCCTTACCCCTCGACCGCCCTTTTCCAATCCCCACTGTGAGGGACAAATATAATGGGGATGTCCCTGCTGGAAGCAGCCGGATGGACGGAACACACCTCACACCAGTTGCATGGCCTTCAGCAGAGGCCAGCAGGTTTTCTCCTGCCAGGAAGAGCCAGGTTGAGCGATGAAGGCCCCCTTGTTTCTACGTGTTGCCTGAAGCTATGTTTCCACAGCTTCCCGTCTGTTTACTGAGAGTATTCAGACATGTAATTCCACTGCATCTGGCTGCTTACGGAGAAGGCTGGCTTATTTGTGTTTCTCAAATAAGGCCAGAAAATGCAAGGTCCAGAGCACTGAAAGCCAGCTCTGCATCACTGCTCGTGAGGTTTCTTTCTCGGTCTCGCTCTTCTGCCTTTTGATTATGATGATTTTCACCACGGCTCGCTTCCTTCTCTCCCACTTGTGCCCTGTTATCCACAAAACTTAGCAAAACCCCACCAGCCAACCCTGTTGCCATAGGAGGCGGCATTTCTGTCCTCTTTGCACCCCTTCTGCCTTTGTCCCATGTGCTTTAAGCCCTGCAGGATGTGGCCCCCGGCACGGCTGAGCAAACCTTGCTGCTGCGAGGAGGAAGAGCAGGGGGCTGCTTTTAGCATCAGCTTGTGCCTTCCAAAATCACTTGTGGCTTCGTGCCCAGTTCGTGGCCCTCTGGAGGAGAGCTGTATATGGGCTCCCCACTCCCCATGGCCCCTTGCTCACCTGGAGGGTCCTTTTTCTCTTTTAAACCTGCTACCCTTTTTTTTTTTTGTATAGTACAACTTTATTTCAAAGGGAGCTAGGATTATGCTGAAAGAGGGGAGATTGAGATGAGATCTTAGGAAAAAAATGTTTTCCTATGAGGATGGTGAGGCCCTGGTTGCCCAGAGAAGTGGTGGCTGCCCCATCCATGGAGGTGTTTAAGGCCAGGTTGGGTGGGTCTTTGAGCATACTGATCCAGTGGGAGGTGTCCCTGCCCATGGCAGGGGAGTGGAACTGGATGAGCATTAAAGTCCCTTCCAACCCAAACCATTCTATGAGTTTGTGATTCTATGATGATGAGGCCTGGCTGCCCTTGAGGAGGACAGGAGCAATCCATTGGGAGGAGGTGCTCCTGGCACGTGCTCTGGCAAACCCTTCCTGATGTGACATGGGGGTTTGGTGGAGCTGCAGTCATCTCAGTGAGCTTTCATGCTCCCAACCTTCTCTTCCCACCTCTCCAAGTTGTCCTTCAGGCATAAAACCAGTGAAAGACAGAGGCTGGTTTACAGTAGCACCTGTGTGAGCTGAGAGCTCTGTGTCCATCTGCTTCCCATGGGCACAGCCTCTCTCCATCCCTTGTCTCCAGTAGAGCCCACAGAGAGAGTGGGTTTGTAAAGATAAATTAGCAGTTTTGTTAATTAGAGCTCTTTGGACCTTTTCCAGCTGGATGCCTGTGGAAGCAGGGGACAGCTTGTGTCTTCAAGCCTGTCACCTGGACCACAACTTCAGGCCTTGCACTGGGATCCTGCAGTGATGGTCAGGCTTTGGGGTGAGGGAGCAAAAAAAACCCTAAAGCTTATTTTTTCTTCATGAAAAGGTCTTTAATGATAGTTTAGCAGTCCAACCTGTCCTTAAACCACCCTGTAGGGACTATTAAAGCAAAAGCAGTGCTAGTACAAGCGCAGCCATGTGTTCATTTGAACAGGGAGGTTCAATGAGCAGAATTATTTGGAGGAACATCTGTGAAGAGGTAGGAGAGGTTTCCCATACCACCAGCACAGCAAGCCCTGCTACTTTCAGATCTGTGCTTGGTCTCCAGAGCTGGGCCAGACTCCTCCTGTGATCCTGGCTCACGGAGATCTTGCTACATCACTCAAAAGAAGAAAAAGTGAGTGTCTTTGCAGCCTGCCCTGCTGCTCAGTGTGGTTTGCAGGACACCCAACGTGCACAGCAACAGCACGGCCTGTCCTCCGCCAGGCAAGCCTCGGTTTTCCTATGTTGGAAAGAATTGCTATGGATAAACTTTGTAAAGTCTGGATTCGTGTCCTGGTGGAGTCGGTGAACAGACGCCTGTTGTTTTATGGAGCTGTGGATAAAAACCTGAGAGCTTTCCTCTGGCCGTGACGTAAGGGGCTAAGACCTGGGGATCAGAGAGTCACAGAATGGTTTGGATGGGACCTTAAAGCCCATCCAATTCCAATCCCCCTGCCATGGGCAGGGACACCTCCCACTGGATCAGGTTGATCAAAGCCCCATCCAACCTGGCCTTGAACACCTCCAGGGATGGGGCAGCCACAACTTCCCTGGGCAACCTGTGCCGGGGCCTCACCACCCTCATTGTGAAGAATTTCTTCCTAAAGTCTAATCTAGATCTTCCCCCTTCCAATTTAAAGCCATTCCCCCTCGTCCTGTTCCTGCAGGCCCTTGTAAAAAGCCCCTCCCCAGCTTTCCTGGAGCCCCTTTCAGTACTGGGAGGCTGCTCTGAGGTCTCCCCAGGGCTTTCTCTTCTCCAGGCTGAACAACCCCAACTCTCTCAGCCTGTCCTCATAGCAGAGGTGCTTCAGCCCTCTGATGGATGCCCCAGGTGTGTGAGAAGCACCGAACTGGGATCAGTTACCTGCTTTGTAATCTGTGCTGCTGGGACCCTCGGTGCTGAAATTAGGGAGGTTAAAGGTAGCCTCTGTGTGCATCATCAAATTCCTGCCTTACCTGTACAGTTACCTATGTCCCTTAGCCTGCAGGGTGCCGTATCCTCAGCCTGGCAGGGGATTCAGGCTGGGGACATCCCTTTGGGCCATGTGGCTGGCCCTGTTGATGACTGACTAGCCAATGTATGGGAAATTCTCCCAGTAGCCAGGCCTGTAAAGTGATGCTTTCCCAGTATGAACTCTCATTTTCCAAAAGTCAGCATTTCTAGGGACTTCCTTAGGTTCCATCCAGACCAACTGGGCTGAGATGTGAGTTTGGGAATCCAACCCCATAAGCAGAAAAACAATGGGAAGCTGTTCAGGCGACTTTTTTTCTAATGGAAAACAGACTTAAGGACTTTGTTTCTTGTTCTGGGGCAAGTAAGTGGGTCTTTGAAGCTTTGCTTGTTCTCTGCCTGATGTTTCAGCACAGCAATTAATATAAACCCCTATTTTAATTGTATCCTCAGAGAAGAGCATCCGTGGTGTTAGGCCATAGATTTAGGGATGATGGATCATTGCTACCATAGCAGTTCGGAGATGATGCAAACTTGGCAACATCTGTGTTTGCTCATCAGGGCTGGAGCACTGAGGAAATAAGGCCAGTGCTACAAAATAACGATGTGTACTTTGTATCTTCAAAGTATCTCGCAGCTGTGAACTAGTTAATGCCAAACTTTTGTCTGCTTGCTCCCGAAATTGTGGACAAAATTGTGAACCATGGGGGATCAGTGCAGACCCCGAGTCTCGCCTGGGGCCGCTCTGCCCCTGGCTTGATGTGCAGCTGGATATGGTGTCATATCCCAAAGGCAAGGAAACGTTCAAGTCCGTAAAATGTTTGACACCAGAGAAGGGTTTAAGAGGATGTGACTCTCCAGGCAAATTTAGATTGGGTGTTAGGAAAAGATTCTTTTCCAAAAGAGTGGTGAAGCACTGGCAGAGGCTGCTCAGGGCAGTGGTGGAGTCTCCATCCCTGGAGGGGTTCAAAAAGTATGTAGATGCGGCACTTTGGGACATAGTAGGCACGGTGGGCTTGGGCTGACAATTGGACTGAATTATCTTAGAGTTCTTTTCCAACCTTAACCATTCTGTTATTCTGTCTATGGTTCTGTGAAGGTTTAGTGCTGGTTTGGATTCATAGAGAGCAACACGTGAGCTCTGTAACCAGCAATACTCTTCAAGCAGGCTACATCCAAGAGACTCTAAATGCTGATAATAAACCCCATTAGACTCTTATGGTGGTTTTTTTAAAGGCCCCATGTGATGTTTCCTATGACCTTTTTATGTTTCAGACTTCCTTGGTAGGACAGCAGCAGGATCTAGAAATATCCGAGGCATTAGCGGTGTCTCTGCCTCTCTCCGTCTTCCAATCCAAAGATAATAAGAGCTGTGGGGCCAGCCCTTCCCCCAGAGCTGCAGGGCTTGCCTTGCTTTTCCTTGCATATTTTGGCAGGGAGAAAATAGCCTTGAAGTAGAGTAAAAGACAGAAATATGCCGGCGTATCAGGAATCAAACCAATCTCTTTGAGGATGGAGTAGGAGAACATAGAGATTTTTCTTTCTTTCTGAAGGTGTTACGAGCAAAGCTGTCGGGTTTTGGGGATGGATCATAAAGTACTTTCCTGGACTGGAGAAATGATTCAAGCTGACAGATTTCAAAATGAAAACAGAACTGGGGAAAAGCTGAATTTTTAAGAACTGTTTGCAGAGTTTAAAAACAAAACCCTGCATTTGCTTTGCAGTTTTGCTGACAATATTTCTTAGGCTGTGCATTAATGATTTGAAGGTAGTAGTAACTTCTTGACTATTCTATTGTTTTTTAAACCCATTTTTGTTAGACAGGGTAGGTGTTTTTTCTTTCCTTTTGTGCCTGTTTACATCAGAGGGTTTGCTGAGACTATGTGCTGGTGGAGGGTGACCAGGATCCTTTGTTTTAGCTGCTGCAGGCTGTCGTGTGATAGAAAGGCCTGTGGGAGCAAGAAGTGCAGGAAAATCATAGAATGGTTTGGGTTGGAAGGAGCCTCAGAGCCCATCCAGTTCCAACCCCCCTGCCATGTGCAGGGACACCTCCCACTGGATCAGGTTGATCAAAACCCCATCCAACATGGCCTTGGACACCTCCAGGGATGGGGCAGCCACAGCTTCCCTGGGCAACCTGTGCCAGTGTCTCACCACACTCACAGGAAAACGTTTCCTAATATCTTATCTCAATCTTCCCTCTTGCAGCTGAAAACTGTTCCCCCTTGTCCTGTCCCTGCCCTCCCTCATAAAGAGCCTTTCCCCAAGCTTTCCTGGAGTCCCTTTCAGTACTGTGAGGCTGCTTTAAGGTCTCCCTGGAGCCTTCTCTTCTCCAGGCTGAACAACCCCAGCTCTCTCAGCCTGTCCTCATATGGGAGGTTCTCCAGCCCTCTGATCATTTCGTGGCCTCCTCTGGACTTGCTCTAACAGATCCATCTCCTTTGCTGAGGATGCCAGAACTGAACACAGCAAACTTTCTGCATGACATAGACAATTTCAGTCCTTTGTGGCAAATTCTTGTTCCAGGAATTTCTCAGCTTCGTGTACTGAAGATATATGCAATTTGAAAGTGTGTGTAAATGATTTTTGGACCTCATAGCATCACTCAACTCTGAGCACATAGAAGGTAAAAATCAAGCAAAAACCCCAGCAGAATGATGCATCTTTACTCCTCTGGTAAAGTGAGACCTCATTAGCTGGTAGTGCTTGTCCCCGCTGTGGCTTTGCAGAAGGGATTGCACTGATTCTGGAGGAGGCTGTGTGAAGGCCAGCAAGGTCCCTGTCTGCTGGCCAAATTGAACAGCATATTCCCTGCGTAGGCATTGCTGTCCTTGCAGCAGGCTGTCACCCCAGGGAGCAATTTGGACACAACCACCCCATGCAGAACTATAGGCTGGGGACAGAATGGCTGGAGAGTAGTCAAGTGGGAAGAGATTTGGGAGTGATGGTGGACAGGAAACTCACCATGAGCCAGCAGTGTGCCCAAGTGGCCAAGAGGGCCAATGGTATCCTGGCCTGCATCAGGAATGGTGTGGTCAGCAGGACCAGAGGAGTTATCATCCCCTTGTACTCGGCACTGGTCAGGCCTCACCTTGAGTGCTGTGTCCAGTTCTGGGCCACTCAGTTTAAGAGAGATGTTGAGATGCTGGAGAGTGTCCAGAGGAGAGCAACGAAGATGGGGAAGGGGCCGGAGCACAAGCCCTATGAAGAGCGACTGAGGGAGCTGGGGCTGTTTAGCCTGGAGAGGTGGAGACTCAGGGGAGACCTTATTGCTCTCTACAACTCCCTAAAAGGAGGCTGTAGGCAGGAAGGGGTTGGTCTCTTCTCTCAGGCGATCAGTGACAGAACAAGAGGACATGGACTCAAGCTACATCAGGGGAGGTTCAGGCTTGATATTAGGAAAAAAATTTCACTGAAAGGGTGATTGGCCAATGGAGTGAGCTGCTCAGGGAGGGGGTGGAGTCATCGTCCCTGGAGGTGTTTGAAAACAGATTGGATGAGGCACTTAGTGCCATAGTTTAAATGACAAGTAGATGTTGGTGTTGGGTCATAGGTTGAACTGGATGATCTCAGAGGTCTTTTCTAACCTTGTGATACTGTGATACTGTGATTTGGGAGGTGGCAGCTTGCCTTTCTCGAGCTCCCTGAGCATCACTCCGGGCTGATGCAAGGCTGTGTCGTGCTTGCTGGGGATCCTGTCTGGTCCCCAAGGCCGTGATGCTCTGCTTCAGCCTGGTGTGTCTGCAGTGTGAAAAGAGCTGCCAGCCACAGAGTCCATCACGTGGCATTGAGGGCATCTGAGCATCGACTGCGGTGACACCTGCTCCCTGTCTGCAGCACCGCTCGCCGGGGTCGGTGCTCCTGGTGTGCCCTTCTTGTTCTTGGCATGGACACTCTGTTTTCTGTCACCAGCCTCAAGTACTCCTGTGTGCTCCCGGATAAGTTGCTGATGATCTGGCATGGCCACAGCTCCCTCTGCTCCCTGCAAACCTGGCACAGCTCCACTGGGAGCCGATCACGTCGCCTGGGATTCCAGACTGGTGCACAGCATGGAGCTTAGGCTGGGAAGAGTATAAAATGGACTGGCACGAAAAGTCACTTTACTGAACTGTTTAATGGGTGTTCAGCTTTTTCTACAACTGTGTTTGTCACTGTGACCCTGGATTGGCCACATCTAGGCAACAAGTGCGGTGATGAACATCACATCCTACAGGAGGAGAGAACTGGAAGTGAGCAAGAAGTCCCTGTTCATAATAGAAGTAGTAGGTGTTTTTTGGGGAAAAAAAAAGGCAAAGGAGAAATACACAATGTGTCAGTAATGCCTTCAGGAGGAAAAACGTTAAATTATTACAGATTGTAAAGTGCAATGAATCTGATGCAGAGCTTTTCATAGAATGATAGAATCAGTGAGGTTGGAAAAGACCTCTAAGATCATCAGGTCCAACTGTCAGCCCAACACCACCATGCTTAGTAAACCATGTCTTGAAGGGCCACAGCTACACATTTTTTGGACACCTGCAGGGATAGAGACTTCACCACTGCCCTGGGCAGCCTCTGCCAGTGTTTCACCACTCTTTTGGTAAAGAAATTTTTCCTAATACCCAATCTAAACCTTCCCTCATGCAACTTGAGGCCATTTCCTCTCATCCTATCACTTTTTACTTGGGAGAAGAGACCAACACCCATCTCACCACAACCTCCTTTCAGGAAGCTGCAGAGAGCCTCAGCCTCCTCCAGGATAAACAGCCCCAGGTCCCTCAGCCACTCCCAGAACCCCTGTTCTCCAGCCCCTTCCTCAGCTCCATTCCCTTCTCTGGATGTGTTCCAGGCCCTCAGTGTCTTTCTTATATTGAGGGGCCCAAAGCCGAACCAGGATTCAAGGTGCATCTTAAAGATCTTTTCCAATCTATATGATTCTATGATTCTGGTGCGCACCGTGGTTTGCTCCCTCTCTGCTGTCTCGTCTTTGGTTTCCATTTCTCTGCACGCAGTGGTGCATCCATCGTGCAGGTTTACTCCTGAGCAACACCCAATCACGTCTGTCTGCGCTTTGTCTTTCTGCAGAAGGATGTTTTTGCCAACTGAAAACCAGATCTTCAGTCTTTCAGAGATGAGGTGGCTTCAGACGCCCACAGGTTTTGTTGGATTCTTCTTTTTTCTGCCTTGGATAGTTCAAAAAATGAGCAGGAATCCTTCCAGTGATGAGCCCTGTAACTTCAGCTTTTGGAAACTTTTTTTAGCCCAGTTGTATACATATTGCCACTCGGTAATGATGGCACATTGCCTACAGGTATTTAGCACAGCATCAGCCATCCAGTTCCCTGCAGCAGCTCCTGACCTTTGTGTACTGATGGGGACTTCAGGCAAAGTGCAGGGTGTAAACAGAGAACAGGGCAGTTGAAATAAATAAAAATGAAGAAAGCTGTTTTTTTAAAGCATTTTTTGTGTTAGGAAAGAGTGAAAATTAAACTTCAGGTGATGACAGTCTGCATTAAGAGAAAAATGTACCATGATGAGTTGCTGTGCTTCATTGAGATGAGATCTTAGGAAGAAATGTTTTCCTTTGAGGGTGATGAGGCCCTGGCACAGGTTGCCCAGGGAAGTCATGGAGGTGTCCAAGGCCAGGTTGGATGAAGCTTTTGGATGAAGCAGGGAGGTGTCCCTGCTCATGGCAGGGAGTTGGAACTCGATGGGCTTAAAGGTCCTTTCCAACCCAAACCATTCTATCATTCTATGATCTTTCACAGTGCCAAAGATGCTTTGTCATTCTGCTCTTTGCTTTCTGCTTGAGCACAGTTTAACACATCACTGCAAAGAATGAGCGTGTAGTAAATATAATGATTCATCATTCCTACCATAGTGAAAAAGAGAGGTGGGGAATGTCTGTCAAGTTCTCTAAGTCCTTGAATTAAATGTGTAGGGATTTTCAATAACCTCGGAATGAGCAAATAAAAGCACTAATTTTAGTGTCGAGATGATATTTAATTGAAAAGCAACCAAAAGGACGTACTCATTTTTAGGCAACTAACAAAAAAAAAGTATAAATACAAAGTAAGTTTCAAATAAAATAATTGGAAATTAATTGAAATTGAATTTTAATTAGGTGCCTGAAATTGGACCATCTGGATCCCTGGGGGTCCTGTCTCTGTCTCTTCCTTTTTTTTTTTTTCCCTCTCTGTAAGTCAAATGCCAATTAATATTTTAAAAGTGTTTTAAATAACTTCACGTCTGAAACCTGTTGCAAGTCAGTGGGACTCAAATGTTCAGAGATTTCGGAACCTGCATGCAGTTGTACTTACAGAATAGCTGCAGAGGGGGAGAAGTGTTCTGGGTTTTGTGTCTCTCGCATGCCCAGTTTTCCATAAAGACAGAAGGAAAAATACCCAGTCTTGCTGTTCTGCTCTGGAATGTCACCTGTGCTGGTTTTCATCTCCTGGCTGGAGAGAAGAGGGTATGGTTCAGACCTCTTGGCAAAGACCTTGCATGTTTTTCTCTGAAGTGCTGGGTGTCTGGAGATGTGATGGCTCGCTTTTCCCCGGAGAGCGTGCCAGGAGCCGTGCGATGCTCCAGCTGCGCTGTGCTACGGGATCCATCCTTTGCCCTCAGGGGCTTGGTTTTCATCCAGCAAGGGTCCTCTTGGGCGTCTAGACAGGCTTTCGGTTATCCCTGGTGTCCAAGATTCCTCTCTGCCAGGAGCTCCTGGGGTTTCCCTACCGCAGCCTCCATGGTCCAGGGAGTGTGGGTGCCAAAACTTCTTCTCAGGGCATCATCGACTCTCTTGGGAAGGTTAGGATGCTGCTTCTGGCTGCCCCGAGGGATTTCATCACGGATCCTGCCCTTGACAAGTGAGGACACGGCTCATACCAGCTGCTGGGCTGGTGGTGGGGTGAGGAATGTCCTCTGTCTAGACGGGTGGGTCTGACTCAGGGAGCGTGCGGTTTTGGGAACGGACTCAGTGGCTCCCTCGGGGCAGGGCTCAGGTGCACCCAACTGCTGCTATTTTGGTACCCACGGTGAGAGGGGAGGCTCATGGCTCAGTTGGGCAACCCAGCAAGATGCTCCAAAGGTGAGCAGATCCTGGAGTGCTCCCTCTTGCCTGGGCCAAGTAGCCCACTACTGTGGCATCATCAAAGTGGCCTTGTTGGAGGAAGAATGGCTAAATGGGCACAGCCTGCAAGCCTGGATTTGTGTGTGCTGGGTGCAGGGGGAGGGAACTATTTCATGGGGAATACCTACACCTTTCCCACCTCCATGGCATGCCTGACCGGAGTCCCCACTGGGTCCCCATTCTCAGGGAAGCTGGCAGCATCTTCTGGCTCTTCGCCAAGGATGTATCTTCATGGAATTATAGAATGGTCTGGGTTCCAAACCCTGGGCCATGGGCAGGGACACTTGCTCAAAGCCCCATCCAACCTGGCCTTGAACAACTCCAGTGATGGGGTGGCCACAATCTCCCTGGGCAACCTGTGCCAGGGCCTCCCCACCCTCACAGGAAAACATTTCTTCCTAAGATCTCATCTCAATCTCCGCTGTATCTTGATGCTTATTGAAGTATCCTGATGCTTATTGACTCCAAGATGCTTTTGTTGTGCTCAGTCAGAGAAGCGATCTCTAAAAGGGGCATCTTTAATGAGTGTGAGGAGCTGTCACTTAATGGCTTGAACTGCAAAGCTTGTTATTGTTGCATATAAAGAAGGAAAGTCAAGAAAGGAGGAAAACCAAGTTTTCTTGTCCTTGTGCTGCGTTTGCAGCATCTGAGCTGCTTGGGGTTGTGTCAAATGGGCACATATTTAGGGAATGTGTACATATTTAGGGAATGGGGACAGCGTATGGAGGAGTTGGTCTCCATTCCCCTCACCCGGGCATTGTGGAGTTCAGCTTGCAATGAGCTGCTTAAGCCGACGGCGTTTCCTTCCACCTCTTGGAGTTCCAGCAAAGATGGGTTTCGCTCAGGAAGTCGGAGTGGCTGTGTTATTTATAGAAGAATTATTTGTTTGGACATGAATAACCTCGGAGTTTATTGGCAGTGAGTCAGACATGAGCTTCCCCGTCTGCTGTGTTCCTCACCTTTGCTGCCTGGGGAGACCCTCTTGGATCCCAAGGTGTTTTCCTGGGTTGGATCCCTTCCCTCTTTTACCCCTGCCCATCCTGGTGCACCCCTGCACCAAACCCCTCCATGCTGGCTGTCCCACAACATCCCTGATGATCCCTATGGTGGTGCACTCACTGGCACACAGCTCTGAAACCTTCTTTAAAAGCAGGGTGGGGAGGCCCTGGCAAAGGTTGCCCGGAGAAGTCGTGGCTGCCCCATCCCTGAAGGTGTTCAAGGCCGGGTTGGATGGGGCTTTGATCACCTTGGTGCAGTGGGAGGTGTCCCTGCCCATGGCAGAGGGGTTGGAATTGGGTGGGCTTTAAGGTCTCTTCCAACCCAAACCGTTCATTGATTCTATGATATTGGGTAAAGTGATCCCCCCGAAAAAGCTGATAAATCTCCATGTTTCAATGCAGGTTAAAAAAGGACTCAAGTGTGTGTTTAGCTGCATCTTACTCATTCTGCTGGTTTCCCCATTTCAGCTCTGAAGTGAAATCATCCTCTCAGCCTTTAACTAATGGAAACTTGGTTTAGGTGCCAAGATCGAGGCAGCAGAACCTGAAACTATTTTTCCAACGCGCTGGAAACATTTTGCAGCTACAGCTACTATAGGGGAGGCAGGATGGAAACGTTCACATCAGGTTTGTTAGCTCTGATACTGATTTTCCAGTGATAAGGTTAAAGTCCCCTGCATTGTTCTGCATCAAAGTGGATTTTTTTTGTTGTTTCGATATAAGGATTTTTTTGTTTTAAGTTAAATCATCTTTTTTTTGGCTGAGCAATGGACCTGCAGAAGATAAATTAATTTCTTCTGCTTGCTTTTCCCCTGCTCCTTTTCATTATCAGAGCACTGTAAAGCCTCCTCAGAGTCTTGTTCTTTCAAGTAACAGCTGATAGGGTGAGAAGAAATGGACTATAATTGTGCCAGGGAGGTTTAGATTGGATATTGGGAAATATTTCTTTATTGAAGAGTGGTGACGCCCTGGCAGAGGTTGCCCAGGGCAGTGGTGGAGTCTCCATCCCTGGAGGGGTTCAAAAATGTGTAGTCATGGCACTTAGGGACGTGGCTTAACAGGCACGGTGGGGTTAGGCTGATGGTTGGACTGGATGATCTTGGAGGTCTTTTCCAAACTCAGTGATTCTGTGATTCTGTGAATTAGGAGTTCAGCCCTTTGTTTATCTTTGCTTTCTACAATTAGGGAAGAGGGCTCATTCCTCCTATTCACCTGAGAGTCTACGTCAGGGGTGTCAAACTCAGCTCGTGAGCTGTATCCTGCCCTCCACCATGTTTTATCCAGCCTGGCACCTTGTTTCTCCCCGGTGTCAGCTCCTTGTCCCTGTGCTGGGCACTGTGCAGTGGGTGACGGGCGTTACGCTGTGGGAGCACAGTGGGAGCCCTCAGTTTGACACCCCTGCTCTACATGAAATAAAGTTTCCCAGAGTGTGGTGTAGAGTTGAGTAGTGCCATGTGTAACAGTGGCTTTAGCGTCTGCCTCCTGTAACAGGCGAACTGAAAAGACAAGAGATTTATTTTTTCTTTTTTTTTCCTAAACGAGGTGTGTGGTTTGTTTGTGGAGGGTTTGGAAAAAACCTCTGGAGCTCCTTTGCATGTGTAGGGAATTCTCAGGCATACTTGTCTGCCTGTCCTAGCTGCTAATTTAAAGGTCACAGTCTTGGAGGTTTCTCAATATGTATCATCTACCGTGCAATCCCGAGCACAATTACAGGCTGGGCGGAGAATGGCTTGGGAGTAACTTAGTAGAGAAGGACTTGGGGTGCTGGTGGATGAGAAGCTCAACATGAGCCAGTTAAGTGCACTTGCAGCACAGAAAGCCATCTGTCTCCTGGACTGCATCCAAAGCAGTGGGACCAGCAGGGCAAGGGAGGATATTCTGCTCCTCTGCTCTGCTCTCCTCTGCTCTGCTCTGCTCTTCTGAGACCCCACCTGCAGTCCTGTGTCCAGTTCTGGAATCCCCAACATAAGAAGGATATGAGACTGTTGGAACAGGTCCAGAGGAGGCCAAGAAGATGATCCAAGGGCTGGAGCACCTCTGCTATGAGGACAGGCTGAGAGAGTTGGGGTTGTTCAGCCTGGAGAAGAGAGGGCTGCAGGGAGACCTTAGAGCAGCCTCCCAGGACTGAAAGCGGCTCCAGGAAAGCTGGGGAGGGACTTTTGATCAGGGGAGAATAGAACGAGGTTGAATGGTTTTCAGCTGAAAGAGGGGAGATTGAGATGAGATCTTAAAAAGAAGTGTTTTCCTATGAGGGTGGTGAGGCCCTGGCACAGGTTACCCAAAGCAGTGGTGGCTGCCCCATCCCTGGAGGTGTTCAAGGCCAGGTTGGATGGGGCTTTGAGCCTCCTGATCCAATAGGAGGTGTCCCTACCCATGGCAGAGGGGTTGGAACTGGATGATCTTTAAGTTCCCTTCTAACCCAAACCATTCTATGATTCTATGATTATTTTTTCCATATCAACAAAAATTAAAATTACCAGCAATGTTTAGTTCTTTTCCAATTGATTTAAGCTCTGGAAGAAAAGGTTTTTGCTTGCACCAGCCCAAATGCGAGCAGCGTGTCCCGCTGGAGCTGCCTCCGGCGCAGGGGAAGGGCTTTTTCTTTTTTAAATTCTCTAAACATGATTCTAGCCTCAAGTACAAAAATATGATGAGGGAAAATACTGCACCAGAACATTTGCTTGTGGTTTTTTCTCTTCTTTCCCTCCCTTTCCCTGTGCGTGCCTGCGAGAGAGGGAGAGCGGAGGGAGGGGGAGGCACCAGCCAAAATTTTCCAGTGGGGAGCTGCTGGGGCTTGGCATTGCCTGATGTGCTGGCTTCTTGCTCAGATATTTAGAGGGAGGTGGAATAGCTCAAACTGGGGTGATTGGGCTTTAACCTCCTGCTTTACAGACAGCAGCTTTGTAAGAGAAACAGCTCTCCCTGCCTCTCCTTTTGTTCCCTTTTTCCTTTCACCTCCTCTCCCCGTGTCACCTTCATGTGTGCATTTTGGCTTGATCCCAAACAGCTTTGTGTTTAGGATGGATGAGGATGAAAAGGGATGGCACCATGGGATGGGGAAGGAGTGCACCAGCTCTGGGTGGTACCACATGCAATTTAGTTACGGCAAGATAAAAGGCAGACCTGCTTATCTAATTACTCCAAAGGATAATTATAGCAAGGAGCAGAAGTCAAGGGAATGAACTTTCTGGGTCTGACTCATCCACTTTGCTCCTCTTCTGACAGAGCAGAGTGGGTGGGGATGTCCCCAGAGATGCTTCCCAAGCCTGACGGTGTCCTTGGACGTGAGGCAATGGTTTCACCCGAACTGTTTGCCTGGTCTCCGGAGCTACAGGACTCGTAGTCAAGCTCATAGCCCTTTGGCT
The DNA here is from genome assembly GCA_033556795.1 of Tapera naevia. Classification (NCBI taxonomy): domain Eukaryota; kingdom Metazoa; phylum Chordata; class Aves; order Cuculiformes; family Neomorphidae; genus Tapera; species Tapera naevia. Next base: position 7,527,190 of record JAUMJJ010000157.1, on the reverse strand, counting down.
CCAGCAGATTTTGACGGGCATAGGACTTTTGGTGGGTCATATTTATGATTGGACTTGATGACCTGTGAGAGTGGTGAGGCACTGGCACATGTTGCCCAGAAAAGTCATGGATGTCGAGGTGTTGAGGGCCAGGCTGGATGGGGCTTTGAGCAACCTGACCCAGTGAGAGGTGTCCCTGCCCATGGCAGGGGAGTTGGAACTGGATGGGCTTTAGGATTCCTTCCAACTCAAACCAGTCTGTGATTCTGTGAACTTAAAGGTGTTTTCCAAGCTAAGTGATTCTATGATTCTGATGTACAGCCCTGGGAGTATCCAGGAAAGTCCCCTTTCAGGCATTAGGTTTGGGGTCCAAAGGGAGGCAGAGGGTTTGCCAGCCTGACCCCTTGCGTAACGCAGGGCCCAAGATCTCCGCTTGGCAGTTCCCGAGCTGTGTCCGCTGCCTGTTTGAGTTGGGCCATATGCATCTAATTAGGAGAGAGTTTTCTTCCAAGAAGCTCATTCTTGAATGAACCCTGTTGAAAGGTGCATTTGTTATATAAGTACTACTTGTAGGTCCTCCTGGGCCGTCTGCAGGAGGACCCTCAAATAAGAGGCTCCCCATCGCCCGATCAGTAGTTTAGCCTTTGTTCCACTCACTTATCTGCTGGGCTACACCTGCCTGCCCAGACCCCTTCGTTAAAAGAATTAACATGTCAGACATCCATCCTTCCCTCTCCACCCCCATCCCGATTTCCGTTGCCATGCTTTACAACTGGATAGCAGTGATGTACCCGCGAAGGAATGCCGGGAACCGCTGCCGTTCGGGATCTTCTCCCAGCCCACGGAAACTCCGCATTCTTCGGCCAGCTTGCGGCACGCCAGCGCATTCCTGCTCCATGAGGTGGAAGCAATACTGGTAGTGTGAGCTGGGATTTCTGTGGCCGGGGTGGGGAAGCGCCGCTTTAAAAAGCCTCTTAATTATATTCTTTCTCGGCAACGCATCAGCACTGTTTTTAGCCCATTACGAACGCTGCGATTTTTCTCTTAAATCACGCTGATTGACCTAGTTCTTTTCTTTTCCTATTTTGCCATCACAGAATGTTCTATTTTCAGGCACTTTACAGCCCTTGAAGAAAAAGGGAGGGGGGAGAAATATGGAGCCCAGCCCTTTTTCATACCGGTCTCCTTGCTCACCGGCCGATGGCAACGTTTCTTCACCTGGAAGCACAGATACAACACAAGTCCCTGTGCAGCCTGATCGTAGCTGCTGCTTTGGACTTCTCCCTAATCCCCTAATTTCCTTGGGCAGTGATGCTGCCAGCAGGAGTAGCCCTTAACCATTGTCTTCACAGAACCATGGAATCGTTTGGTTGGAAAAGACCTTTGAGATTATCAAGTCCAACTGTATTTGTCCACTGCTAAATGAGATCTTGAGCATCTCATCTGCTCATCTTTTAAACACCTCCAGGGATGGGGACTCCACCACCTCCCTGTGCAGCCTCTGCCAATGCCTGAGAACCCTTTCAGTGAAGTAATTTTTCCTGATGTCTAATCTGAACCTGCCCTGGTGCAATTTGAGGCCACATTGCTGTGTTGCATCTGTCCCTCACTGGCATCCAGTTTCATAGTGCTGCAGACCAGCCTCTTTGCTCACTTGGAGCTCGATGTGAAAGGGTACAACTCCCGTCACCCAACATGCAGGCAAAAGCAGGGAGACTGGAATGGAGAGGAGATCTTGGAGGTGCTCGTGAAGGTGGCAAAGGGCGATGCGAAACCCTCTGCCAAAGCAGAAGAGCATAATCAAATTTTCCATGTGAAGGCGGAAGTGGGAGTGAAGGTTTTTTGCCCCCTCTCCTTGTGAGATCCTCTGCAAGGAAAGGGAAGATTTCTTCCAGTACTTAAAGGGGTCCTACAGGAAAGCTGGGGAGGGGTTCTTTATCAAGGAGTGCAGGGATAGGATGAGGGGTAATGGTTTTAAGCTGAAGGAGAGGAGACTGAGATGGGATATTAAGAAGAAATATTTTGTTATGAGGGTGGCGAGGCCCTGGCACGGGTTGCCCAGAGAAGTGGTGGCTGCCCATCCCTGGAGGTGTTCAGGGCCAGGTTGGATGGGGCTTGGGACAACCCAAACTATTCCATGATTCTGTGATTCATTCTATGAGGCTTCTCCATTTCTTTGCACCCCACAGTGTCACATCTTCCCTGTGATGTCAAGTACCAGGGTTGCATGGGGGTTACACCCCTTGAGAAGGGAAGAATGGTAGAGCTCTTCTCTCCAAATCTAGTAACAAATTCCCTTGCAGCAAACTGAGTCTTTGGGAAGATGCTTTGATGCTTTGACTGGAGGCAAGGAGAGAACTGTCTACTGGGGTCACTAATCTGGAGTCAGATGTGTGTTGGGGTGATGCTGGGTCTGTGATCAATACAATGGGTGCATTTAGCGTGATTCCTTCCCTTGTCCTGAGACCTGGGGAGTCGGAGCTGTGGTTTCTTCATGGAAGCTGTTGAATCCCATCGTGTTACCGACAGCGCAGGAGGTTGGGGCCTCTTCCTCCAGGGGTGAAGCAAGGAATAAATGATCCACTGGCTGGGAGATAAATCTCACTGTTAGTCCTGTGTCAGCAGATATCACACCTGGGAGAAATATTTGTGGCAGCCTGCATTCGGGGAATGATTAAGGAAACTCAGTTTATCAAGGAGGATGGGAAGAATAGGTCCATCCATGTGTAAATGCCGATGCAGGTGGTTTCATGGTGGTTGGTAGCCAATTTTGAAAACATGAAGGGTTGGAAGTGGATACTGGAGATGGGGGTTGTTTTTTTAGCTTGTTGTGTAATTGAACTTTGCACCGGCTTTCCTGGGCCTCAGATGGGTTCTACATGGGATTAAAGTTGAGATGTCAGCTTCCCAAAGGGTGTGGATGCTACAGAGCAGAGTGCACGGCTCCCTGGAGGTACAATTCTCTGTACTCCCTTTATTCAGTAAATCAGAGGATGTGCCCACAGCACCCTCCCTCCTAGTCCTCCCATCGACTGCCTGTGAATGGGTAAATGCTCTCATAAATGGATTTTTTTGGTGGGTTTCTTTGTTTTAAGCTCATGTGGGAGTCATCATTCCCAAGACCTGCTGCATTTCTTGCTCCAGACTTGTCTCGAAATGCCTGTTCTGAAAATGCTGATAGCTTTTCAGGGAGCAGATGGGATGTTACAAGCTCACGGCGGGCCCTTAGGTTACTTGCTGTGACTGTGATCTCTCTTCATTTCTTCTGTATGAAGTTACCTTCATGCGGCGCCTGGTGGGACCTTTCTTCACGCTCTGTGCTTGAATGTGCGTGTTCTAGACAGGTCGTGCTTTTTTCCCTCCCTGTGCTGTGAAAAGCAGATCAATAACTCTTTGCTTTCAGTAGGGTTTTTGATCCCCTCAGCTGGGGAAATACGCTTGCTCGTGCTCTTGCAAGCACGCTCCTCTCCCTGTGGGGAAAGCAGTGTTGCAGGGAGCCTTCCAGCCACAACCACCACGCTCCTTTTTCTTGCAGAAGGTGCCAAAATGAGCCCAAGGTGGTGATGCCCAAGAAACCCTGTCCCACTGCTGGTGCTGCTGCAGCTGCGGGAATCATAGAATCATGGAATGATTTGTAAGAGACCTTAAAAATCATCCAAATCCAACCCCCCTGCCATGGGCAGGGACAACTCCCACTGGATCAGGGGGCTCAAAGCTCTATCCCACCTGGCCTTGAACACCTCCAGGCATGGGGCATCCACAGCTTCTCTGGACAACTTGTGCCAGTGTCTCACCACTCTCAAAATGAAGAATTTCTTCCTAATGTCTGATTGGGAAGCAGCAAGCAGGCTCACCCGGTGCTGCTGGCATCGCCCACTCATTCCCTAGGGATTGCCCCATGCAGTTGATGGATGTTGTACCGAGCCAAGCACATAGACTCATCTCACAGGGCTGGTATTTCACAGTTGCAGCCTTTGGTAGGTGTGGAAAGATAAAACAAACAAAAACCTGTTGCAGTGGCTTCATCCATCCGGCCCTCCCATCTATTCTTGGCCTGCTGTGATACCGAGAGCGTATTTTTAGATCCATGGTCATGTGTTTGCTGTATCTAATGTGCTGCTCTGCCTCCAGCCCAGCTGGTCACAGGGATGTGAGGTTGCCAGTCTCGGCAGTCCTTTCCCTGATCACAAATAGCTGTTTAAAATAAAAATGTAAGGAAATAAAGCCTTAAAGTGTGCCTAGCAACCTGTTGAGTTTTTTTGATTTATCTGTGAAGACAAAAAAATCCCATTTGTAATAATGCATTCTTTCGTAATCCATGGTAAGAATACTTTGCAGTACAAATGTGCTCTGTCTTTAGATGTTTAGAAGGATCTTTTCATGGGAAACTTGCCTGATTGTCCATATACATAAATGTACCCTGGGCTGCATCCAAAGCACTGTGACCAGCAGGGCAAGAGAGCGGATTCTGCCCCTCTGCTCTGGTCTCATGAGACCCCACCTGGAGTCCAGTGTTCAGTTCTGGAGTCCTCAACACAAGAAGGACATGGAGCTGTTGGAGCAAGTTCAGAGGAGGCCACAAAGATGATCTGAGAGCTGAAGCAGCTCCTGTACGAGGACAGGGCATTGTGCAGCCTGGAGAAGAGAAGGCTCTGGAGAGACCTTAGAGCAGCCACCCAGTACTGAAAGGGGCTACAGGAAGGTTGGGGAGGGGCTCTTGATCAGGGAGTGCAGGGAAAGGACGAGGGGTAATGGTTTTAAGCTGAAAGAGGGGAGATTGAGATGAGATTTTAGGAGGAAATGTTTTACCGTGAGGGTGTGGAGGCCCTGGCCCAGGTTGCCCAGAGCAGTGGTGGCTGCCCCATCCGTGGAGGTGTTCAAGTCCAGGTTGGATGGGGCTTTGAGCCCCCTGATCCAGTGGGAGGTGTCCCTGCCCATGGCAGGGGGATTGGAACTGATTGGGCTTTAAGGTCCCTTCCAACCCAAACCATTCCATGATTCTATGATGTTATATATATGTATTAGCTGTGGCTGCACATACCAAGCCGTTTTGTTTAACATCCTTTAGTCATGGTGGTCTTGCATATTTCTTCTCACTATTTGCAGATAAGTGCATGCCTGAAAACTGTTTATCTGCTAAAAATAAAACGTTCAAGTTGCTGTATCCCATTTCTCCTCATGTGCTGGAAAGCAGAGCTTTCTTTTGAAGGATGCTAACGATGGGAACTCTGATTCTTGTCCTGTTTCATACATGAAATCCACTTGGATGGGCATCCTTTTTTCTCCATGTGGAGTCTTACCTGCAAGGTGCTATGCAGATGTGAAGATCTTAAGGAAAAGAGCAGAATGATACAACAAGAACGTCAATAAGATGATAGCTATAAACTAGAATATATCCACTCAGAGTGATGGAAAATCAATCATAAATCACCTGGGGATCACACGTTCTCCAGAGGAGCTGCCCTAGACAGGCTCCATACATGCCAGACAGATAGATGGGAGTAGAACATTTGCTCAGGAATAAGAAATGGAAAAACCTCACCCTAGTCTTTTCATATGAACTTGTCTAAATCACATTTTCATTGACTTGTTTAAAATATGATGCAGGCAAAATCTGTTTCTCAAGAGTGACTTATGCTGGAGTTAAAAAACAGAAAGCAAATTTTGTCTGCCAGCCAAGTGTAACTTGGATTGGCTATTAAACCCAAGATTTTGTTGGCTAGCATTGTATCTGATTACATGAAAGTGTGGGAGCTAATGCTTTCTAAAGCTATTTTTCCAGCCTTTCAGATGTTCAGCCATATCACCTACTGTGGCTGTAGAGCAGGACTCCCCTCCCCACCACCCCACGCCTTCTAATCAAATCCACCTGCCTTAGGAAGCTCAGGAAAGGCACCTTTTGTCCTACAGATTTATTTTTAAGTAAACATAGCTTTTGTTCTAGACAAAGGGTCTGTAAACCAATTGTGTTGAACTGCAGAGGAGGTGTAGAACCTTGCTGATTGTGAGCATCCCACCTGCCTACACGGTTTCAGTGCCTTAGGTGAGAAACTCTCTCAGGAGGTGTAAATTACCCTCTTCCTGTTGAATGACACGGTGGGACTGTCCAGCTCAGCTGAAGATCTCTGCACCTCTGTATGCAGTGGAGTTTAACTTTGCCTTTGCAGAAGATGCATGAGAAGTAGTTGTGGCTGCCCCCTCCCTGGAAGTGTCCCAGGTTAGATGAAGCTTTGAGCCCCCTGATCCCGTGGAAGGTGTCACTGCCCATGGCAATGGGGTTGATCTGGATGATCTTTAAGGTCCCTTCTGACCCAGACCGTTCAATGAGTCTATGTAGAGTCCTCTCTTGCTTTGTAGGGGAAGCATCAGTGGCTGCGTGCAGGGTCCTCAAGAAGAGCAAGCAGAGCAGCTGCCCCTGGAGCTCGTTGACTTGCAATTTTCTGAATGAATGTTTTTGTCTTTATATGGTCTATAAAGTTCCTGAAGGTAACTCCTATATAGAGAACTGGAAAGAACATCAAAATAACTCATCTGTGTTTCTGCACTAGTAATTTTGGACCATTTTGGACACGTGTCTTTCCTGCTCTTAAACTCTCCCTCTGAAGAAGATTGTCCTGACTCTTTAGTCCAGTGCTTTGGTGCCCTTATTGCAAACAATTTTCCCTAATGCATAAACCAGTACTCCTTCCACCGCATTACATTAAGTCCTCTTTGTTTCTGGATGCTCACCTTCCATTACAAGATGAGGGCAAATCTCTGGCTTCTGCAGGACACCTGGGGCTGTGGGTGGGAGACTGAGGGAGTAAGACCTTCCTGTCTTAACTGGAAATAATTCTGTGGGAGCTGTGAATTTTACTGCCATAGATGCTCTTTGATAGAGATGATGCTTTCCAGTGCTGCACCTTGGTGTCATAAAGAGCTCTTCTGAGAAGTGTGCGTCTTTGGGATTGGAGTTATCTTTCTGTCCTGCAAGAAAGACATTGAAGTGCTGGAGTGTGTCCAGAGAAGGGCAACAAAACTAAAGGGGTTGGAGAACAAGTCCTATGAGGAGTGGCTGAGGGACCTGGGGTTGTTTACCCTTGAGAAAAAGGCTGAGGGGAGACCTCATCGGTCTCTTCAGCTCCCTTAAAGGTGTTTGTGGTGAGGTGAATGCTGGTCTCTTCTCCCAAGTAAGAAGCAATAGGACGAGAGGAAAGGGCCTTAAGTTGTGG